>OY755045.1:36728408-38085908 GCA_963576565.1 Aspidapion aeneum
AAATGCACAGATACCAAATTTACATAGATAGAGTTTTTTTCAACTGTGCGCCGATGATTGGACGTAACGAATACAAGAATAAAATAATATATTCATGCGAAAAAGTATAACCAATCAGGCCATTTTATCTTAAGGACCGCAAAGAGGATAGACTTATATAGACCCATTGATATTGCTATTTCAAATATGTTTGCATTCTACATCGTAAGGTACCGTAGGTATTGCAATAATACGTACTATATGAAAATAATATGCATATGACTTTGAAAGCAACCAATCAGATCTCTTTTGCTTGAAAGACCCCAAGGCCCTCATGTTTGCATCATGAATGGGCAGTTACCGTGGGTATTGGAATATTTGTATATGCCTACAACAAGTAAAGATGTGACGTGTACGGCAAGCCTAAATTGTAACAATACAGAAAATAGAGCTTCAATCGGTCTTTTCAGTAGGATAGAGCCGTTTATTTTTCGCCTAAATTCGCTCATACATAATAAGATAAGAGAAACCCTCTTAAATCCATTGGCGGTTAATCAAATGCTTGGAGATAAAGGCGGAAAGCAACAATATATTAAGATACACGTATCTTTGCTCAAATATTGGCAAATATCAGACTATTTAAATTTTTTATATAAGGTGCTTTTCTAAATAGACTCTAACTGTAACACAAGTCCAGGAATTTTTTTAAAATACAAAAATTTGCTCTTTCTAAATCATGTCTAATTTTCACTATTTTTTTTCACCTTTTTTACAAAACAAGCATTGTTTTTGATTTTTTCCCGAAAAGTAGTTAATTTTTCTAACGTTTTTGCCTGCCGCACAGTTTGTTTCAATATTTCAGTAATTAGTGTGATTAGCCATCTCAACCCTTACACCTTCTGTCAATGTTTATAAGTTTGTGTTGATGCTCTGGTGTGTATAGTAGTGTTTTCGCATTATCTAGGTATAAAGTGCTCCCCAAATGCTACCTAAATAGATTCTTTTTGGCCCACCCGGTAGGTTATACAGGCATCATTTTATAAAATTAATAAATTGAGATGCAGTGCCAGATATACCAACCAAGCTCATAATTTGCGCCCAATAAGCAGAGTAAACAGAGATAAACTAAAAGTGAACATTCTCTGCCTCTATTTTAAATCACTCGCCTTAATTTTTTCGTGTGCTGATTTCACGCATTAAAAAGAGATGCATTGGGGGGAAGATGACTTGTATAGGATAAAAAGATAACGATCAAAGACAGCCAAACGGCTTTTCTGGCAAAGACCTACATGATTTGCCGCCTTGATGGCAGGGACACGTGTCTTGTGGGTAATTTTTAGGTGTTAAATTTAATGTTCCTCACTTGACAGGCTGTGATAAATGGGGGGTAATTTAAATTAAATGAAAAATAAAGTCTTCTTAACTTTACAAATGCCGATCCGCAAAAAATATGAATGACTTATAATATACACCAATTGATGCAGGGTTGGATAGGACAGGCGGGCAACCGGGCAAATGCCCGGTGGGCCGGTACAATTTAGGGCCGGTTGGGCCGCAGGCCCGATGTACCTATTCCAAATTATTAATATTTATTTTTGTATAGTTGACAAACGAACTAATTAAAACATTAAACATTTAAATTTAAAAAATCTGTATGTAGTAACTTCAGGCCTGCGTTACTCGTTTGATTGTTACAGTTACTTTTATATTAAAATAAGTATAATGTATCAAGGAGACAATGTGATAATGGCAATAACATATTAATATCTTCTATCAGAAGAAAAAATCGGGAGATTAAAAAAATGTAATAAAAATATTCTCCAATTTTTTTCTTATTTGTGCTGTTGTGAAATCTCTTTTAACAGACTTTGTTGACTATTTTGGTGGGGACTGATCCCCCTGATCTCCCCCTTCGGTACAAGGAGCGGATAGTTCACAACTTGCATTCCATTTGCTATTGGTTGACATAGTCAGGCGGGATTTTTAAAATTAAAACTCTCCTGTCCTCGTTTTGGGAGGTTGAAATCGGTGTTAAACCAAACTGAAACAAAACTAACCGTGGTCAATTGATGGGAAACGTATCCTAACCGGAGCGAGTCTGGACAGGTTAGGATACGTTGTCGAATAATTTATCAGGGTTAGGTTAACACCGATTTCGACAGGAAAAACAGGATAAGGAAGCTAATTTAAAAGAATATAATATGTTTTTAAAAAGCAATAAAAAATACTCTGCCAATATATGGGCCCCTAAGCTCACACTAGGTACTATAGTTATAGTGTACGTGTGAGCTAATATAACTAAAAACTGAAATATATTTTATTCAACTCCAGACTAAATTACCTTTTGTTTGATACCACACAAGCCATGTTTTGACTTAAACACAAATTTTTGAAATCTACCCTCACCCTTAAAAAAAAACAAAAACTAAAATGTATTTTGTTAAACTCCGGACTCAACTACCTTTCGTTTGATATCACACACGCCATATTTTCACTTAAACTCTAATTTTTAAAATATACCCCCACCCTTTTTTTTAAATAAATTAAAATTTATTTTGTTTAACTGCAGACTCAATTACCTTTCGTTTAATATCATACACGCCATATTTTCACATAAACTCTAATTTTTGAAATCTACCCCCACCCTTTTATTTGGTTTGTGTTCGGTGGATTTTGTTCATTTTTAAATGGGACCATCTCGACCCAAGACCCAGCCTAGGTACCAAATTTCATTAAAATCGGCCAAGCGGTTTTTAAGTTATGCGCGTTGGTCGTTACAGACAGACATACAGACAGACAGACAGACATACATACAGACAGACAGACAGACAGACAGACAGACAGACGGCGCAACAAAAACGTTTCAAAATCATCTGAAACGCAAAGATATATAAAAAAATTTGAAATCGGAGCAACTTTTTTTTTCTCGAAAAAATTAGGATCACTATAGCTCACACTACTATAGTATAGTATATGTGTGAGCTAAAAGTCATCGGTATATGCATTGATTTAGTTAAATTGAATAGGTATGTACTGCACAAACCACTACACTTTTTAATCCCTTACAACTAGTATATATTCGTATTTTACGCCGAAAGCTGTAAACATAATGTTTGTTAAATGCTTGACTGGTGGCACCATCTCTTAATATAATATAATAATATTCTAAAACGGCAACGTTTTTAGCCGCTCCTTCAACCAGGGCTATCAAAATGGACGGGCCACGATCCTCCACTTTGTTGACGTCACATCCGGGGCTGATTTTTTTTTGATGGTCACGTTACGACACAGCTGATTGTCTTTAAAATATTGAAGTTGGGATGACGTTTCATGGATATTTGATTTTTTTTTAATGAAGCCGTTTTTGAGATTGTTTTTACTTTATTCTGGCAGAACAATTTTTTTTAAATGTATAGTAAGCCCTAATTTTTCATAGCCGCTTCATTAGCTCACACAAAATTAAGTTTAAAGCAGAAGCGAATGTGACAATCACATATGACAAAGTCAAATACATGTCAAATATAACAGTTGGCATGTGGTACATGGCGGGTAATTTGAATTCAAAATAAGGAATGCTAAATCTTGAAGATTTTAACCTTTTAATCATGTTGCTTCCTTACAAACCTTTGGTGGAATATCGGGATGGTGTCTGAGAATATTTGACTGAAATTTTGCGGAAATCTGTAGTGCCATTTTGAAAATATCATAAAAAAACATCTGACCTCCCATAAGACCCAATGTAAAATTCAGCCCCGGGAGAACAGCTGATTTTTTCAGGGTCGTGGCCTCTATTTTTGTGTTGGCCTTGCTTCAACATCAAAAAGTCAGCTGACTATTTCGACCAATAGCAACCGGAATGCAAGTTGGGAACTAGCCGCTCATTTCGGTACAGGCTTGCCAATATCTCATATCTTAGTTGCGAAAGATCATTTTTGGTGCTAAAATACAAAAAAAAATCTAATTAATCGATTAACCAATTGAAAAATCGGTATTGGGTCCAATTCAAATTAAGGAGATCATGGATAAAATTGCAGCATCAAGTTCATTATTAAAAAAGTCGTTGCCATATGAAAAATTAGCATACCTGATCTGCCTCCGGTAGTTAAAAGGGCGCAAGTGACGAAAGTGTGGTTCGGAAAAAAAGACTTCAAAGTTTTAATTGTCCATAAGCAGGATTACATTAAACATGATGGAAAATCCGTCGAGACCAAAAACCTAAATTGGAAAAAAAAATACTTGCAGCCTTTTAACTAACGGGAGCAGTGCTGTTGTATGTTGAAATTTTGTATGTTTTTATTTGGTTTTGAGTTTTCATTCTGTGAAAAAATTAGATATTAATTAGGTTAATAGGTACTTAGTGTTTAATATAGGCATACAGAATATAAAACTTTACAAAAATATCTAGAGCAGTATCACAGATATTAATAAAAAAGGAGATTTTCTGAAAGTCTTTAAACACCTTGTATCTCACAAGTTAGGATGTTTAGAACATGTATACATATGTTTATATGAAGGTATTTTTCTCAAATGCAAATTACATCCTTTAAAATTAGCATGTTATTTAATAACAAAACCTCCATAAAAATGGCATGACCGTTGAAAAAAATAAAATAAAAACAAAAATAACACAATATGGCTTCGTTTTCTTTGCCGTAAAATTTTTGTGCCGAAGCGAGGGCCGAATAAAAAAAATTGCGAGGGCCGGTTTGTTTGAGCCCATCCAACCCTGAATTGATGATTTCTTATCTTTTTTATATTTTAATTTTTAGCTCCAAACTAGTCGAAAATAAATGGATCCATACCTTCCTAGCCTATTAGCACACTCCAAGTAAACTCCTTAAAACAATTTTTTGTAAATAACTCCGAAACCAAAGCTCCCACAAAGTTTTTGGTTATAACACAAATCTTTGTGAAAACGACGACGCTCTGTTAAAAAGTTACCATTATTTAAATGTGTTAACTGTCAAAAAACTGTCATTAGCATTAATGAATTTTGACCAAAATCTAATCAGCTCGTCACAGTATCAAACAATATTTTACCTAAAAATTTCATGAAAATCAGTTCAGCGGCTTAGGAGCTATCGTGTTACAGACAGACATACGCACACAGACAGACATCACGACGATATTGCTAGGGTAGGTCAAAATACACCCAAATAACACATTTTCGGTGTTATTTAGTGGCGTATATAGAAAAAAGTTTCGGGGTGGGCTCGAGACAGTTTTGGGAGGGGCCCGAGCAGCGCCGGTTTAAGGGCCTTCCAGGCCCTAGGCACTAGTGGTAAGACGGGCCCCTTCCCCGTTTACAAAGCCGCGCAAAAAAAGGTACAGCGAGACAACTTGTGTTTTTTATATTTTTTTATCAAAACTTTTTTTTCACTTAATAATTTTGAACTTTCACATGTCAGGACCAAAAATCTTTCAATGTTTACAGGAAAAATTATTACACAGCCTCACAGAAAAAAAATAGGTAATGTCGGTCGAGACGACCTTAATATTCCTATGTATTTTTTCCTAAGGAAAGACATCTAAATTTTCCCCAGTGAGACTAAGACTTTTTTAACCCCGGATTTGAATTCAGCGTGGAAAAATACATGAATATCTTCACATTAATTTTTTTGTAGAATTCGGTTATAAAAAAAATTTAGATAAAGAAAATTTAATGTTTTGCTATAGGTATTAAATAAGTCTTATCCCCGAAAATTTGAACCAAAAGCAACTGAAATCGAAAAACTTTTTGAAAATTACAAAGGTAATTAAAAAATTGTAAAAAATTGGGGGGCCCCCTTTGTAGAAAATTATTAAATACCTATATTTAAAAAGAAGCCCCTTGAAGCTCCGGGCCCTAGGCAAGTGCCTAGAGTGCCTATAGGATAAGCCGGCGCTGGGCCCGAGACCTCATGAGGCTGTATTTTATGCTATTTTATGTTTGTATTCATGAAATATGTATAATATCAAAAAAAATCTTAGCTTTGGAGGGGGGGGTCCGGCCCCCCCCCCCCCCATATATACGCCACACTCAAAAAAATTCAAAACAATTCCTTTTCTAGCCATTCCTGCGCGGGCTAGGAAGGTAAAAACTAGTATAAGTTAATAGACTTGTCCTTGAAATAATATGGCCTAACTTTTCGGCCAAGCTTTTTTTAATCTCATTATACGGTTTTTAATTTATAGTGAAAAATAGTTAGAGAAGGAGTATCAGCTTCCCCTTCTTATTTTAAGAATACGAGACAACGATAATTTTAGGGCTTTTTGGGAATCATCATTTTTATGTTTGCTACATTATCCCATGTAAGGGAGAGTGGGGCAATATGACGATGTTAAGGATTAAAGCTCCCTAGCAAATACGCAAACCCGGTTTTGACTAAAAAACTTCGTTTAATTGTTAGATAGATGTTTAGGTTTACAAACAAGTTTTTAAAAATTCACAATGATTTAAACGTTAAAAATCTACACAGCAAAAAACTTAAAAAATGCATTTTTGTCGTCTTGCCCCACTAGCGGGCAGTGGCGGCGCGTGGTAAAAAGCTTTGGGGGTGCACACCACAAAAAAATAAAAATTGCGGCGCAGGCATAAATTTTTTTTGAGTGCCACGCTAACTTTTTCGGCCATCGAGTGAGTCGTTATATCATATAATTTAGAGCAAATAATTAAAAAATGAGATATTTAGTTAGGTATTAGTTACCTACGTATTATTATTGTAATTATAAATAAATAATAAATGTACCATATCTAGTTAACAGATATTTTCTCTTCTAATGGCAAAGATGAATATTTAATTGCCTTTAAATTGTCCACGCTAATACTATCAGAATTAGAAACTTCCGCCAATGTCGTAAATACCAAATCGACGAAATCAAAACAAACCGCCAGCGCCCGACCGATAATAGGAAGTTATCTAAGCACGCACTACTGAAAAGTGCGCGTGAACTGCTCTAAAATGCAACCGGAATCGTGGACGCGGGAGGCATCACGGGGGTGCGGGCGGCATCGAGGCTAGTTTTTGTATAAACGCGGTGCCGAAGGAAGGTTCAGATTCTATGTACTGTACATTTCGTCCTCTCTTTCTATATTTCGTAATTAGGTGCATAGAATTTGGTTCCAGTAAATTACCGTAAAGAATTAGATTCGAGCTTGGTTTGAACACGAATACAAACACATACATACCGGGTATTAATTTCTGTGATAATATTCCAATCTTTAGTGAATTCCTTTTGGGGTAATTATTAATTAAATTAAGGAATGATCAAAGTATAATATTTTTTTAAGTATAATTTGGGAGTGCACGTGCACATGTTCACTTATGGAGAAACCGCCACTGCTAGCGGGGTAAGTTGAGGAGCCTATTTGAGCAAGATGACGACTTCTTTTCACATGAGGTGCACGCTTCATGCCACCAACCCTCGCACCCTCCACATTTAATCCTTTATTGGAGCTTCAATCCATGGTTCCTGCCACCCTGGACAGAAAGAATTTTTATTGTTCTTTTTTGTTTCTGATGGTTTTGGTTAACATCATTAAAAAATTTCGTTTTTACTTGTAAGACTTTTACCATGGGTTTCAATTAAATTTTTTTGTTCAATTTTTACAACTTCTTTTTTTCAAGCTCTTTTTTATTTGGAGTCGACGTAATAATGGAAGCTCTCTGCTTGACGAATTCGTCATCTTGCCCCCGCCAACTTGCTCCAGTGTACAATTTTTTAGTAAAAATATCAAAAAATGACCAAAGATGGTCTTTTACATTTTCTTACATTGAAAACCGAATAAATAACTTCCTAGTTACTAACAAAGATTATTCTTACCTCAGATTTGTTCGCAATAGTTTATTTTTCCGCATCAAATTTTATAAGCGACCACTCGGATTATAGGTTATAAGCCACTGTAGGTACTATAATTATTCTTAGGAGCTCTATCTATCTTGAACCCATAAAAATTTCACCAGTGGCGCATCCAGGAATATGTCAGGAAGCGAGGCCTCTTGGGGGGCCCGAAGCTTCATGATGTCAAATTTTAAGCTATTTTTTGTGTTTTTTCATGAAATATGTAGAAAATATGAAAAAAAATCTAAGGCTTGGAGGGCGCCCGGGCCCCGAGGCCCCCCCCTGGGCGTGCCCATGTTTTCACTTAAAAGTGTTTTAATAGCAGAGTAATAAACTCGTTGCCATCTAGAATTTTTGTTTTAAATTGAGTTCGTTAATTTGCCCCGTTCGTCTTCATGCCCCGCTCTCCCCTACCTATATATATATTTGATAGTTTTTAGGTATTTTCATGTGAGTGTCTAGTGCGGGGAATTGCCCCCTTCCCCCAAAACCCAAACTATTCTCAGTTTTGGCACACAGAATACACCTTGTCGCAATGCAAAAACTTTTTTAAAATTAGTCGTCAATATTTCCCCCGCGCCCCTCCAAATGAAAGTCGAAGCCAACCACTGTAGGTATATCTAACACCATGTATAATTTTAGAAGTTTATATTAATGCACCGCCCCCTTAACTTATCAAGCCTCCTACCTTGAATGCAACAGTTTTAAAGGCTGATAAATCTAAAGTTTTATGTATTTTGAAAACATAGAAAATGTAGGCTGACAAGAAAATAATGGAACTGTCAGCCTTCGACAGTGTTGTATTTCAAAGAAGGATCGGGCTTGTTAATTTGAGGGGGCTGTGATTAATGCTATGATAAACTAATAAATTTAATTAGCTTTCTCGTAACACATTTATTAAATAACAAAAAGCTTTTTTAAACAATTATTTTTTAAATATTGCTGTGATTGCTAATAAATTATTATTGATGCTATTAACCAGATAATTCACTCGAATTTACAAACCTTCTCTGTTGGATAGCGGATATCCCGCTGAGTAGCAATTTCTCAAATAACGCTCTTATTCCAGATGGCGTTTGTCAAGAAAACTGTCAAACATTTTACTTAATTTGATTGTTAGTCATGCACCTGGGTAGGGAACAATTCGCCGCGGTCAATTCGCCGTGGGAACAATTCGCCGCCGGCGGATTTGTCGCGGGAACAATTCTCCACAAGAATTTTTGTTTAATTTTTATTTAATTATAACTTATTTTTTCTTAAATCATAGCTCTATCTTAAGAGATAAAATCTGTGGGATTAAGGGTTTTTTCAATTTTTTTTAGTTATTAGGGTTTTCGTTTATAGCATAGGGGGAGAGGTGGGTTTTATCATCGAAGAAATATGTTATTTATTCCATGGTTTTATGTAACTTCTGAATAGCAATCGAAGCAGGGTTGGATGGGACAGGCGAGCAACCGGGCAGATGCCCGGTGAATGGGCCGATACAATTTAGGGCCAGTTGAGCTGCAGGCCCGATGTACCTATTCCAAATTATTAATATTTATTTTTGTGTATTTTCCTTAGTGTTTAGAATATTTTTACAACCTGAAAGGCCTGCCATTAAATTACTTAACGCTCTAGGAAGGGATAGGAGAGGTTTGGCCTTGCGTTACACTCAATGTTTTTTAATGTGTTTATTCTTGAAAATGCGTTACAAGGGGGAGGGGGGTCAAAAATCCAGAATTTTTTCGTTACGTAATTTAAGGTTGTTTCCCAAGTGCTTTTCAGGTGTTTCCAGTTCCAGATCAGCATTGGCATGCATTTGCCCCAAAAACATTCAAATAAAGGGTTCCTTAAATTTCTTTGATTTGCCCCAACGATTTGGTTTTTCAGTGTTACGAACAAAGCATAACCAGTACAATTTTTCTATTAATGTAGCAAAAGTTAAAAGCAAAAGTTTGTGAAAAAACATGGAAAAAATGGCAATCTTGGATTTATGACACACAGGCGGTCTTACTGAAGTTTGAGGGATACACCTGGAGTCGATTTGGGGCAGTCTAAAACTTCCATCTTCAATTTTTTTTTGGGTAAAAAAATGTTGCTTTTTTTTAGAATTTACCAAAAAATCAATAACTTCGTTCAGTTTTGAAATATAGAGCTCATTTCTTCTTTATATTAATTGATGGTGATTTCGTCAACAAAAAACGTATACCTAATAAATAGTTTTTCTGTAAAACTAATTTAGCAAAAGTAATTATCCAAAGTTTGTGAAAAAACATTAAAACAGCCGCTTCTTAGATTTATGACGTTACACACGTTTTCCTACTCAAATTAGAGGCAAACATCAATTAACAATAGAGAATTATTAAAATACAGCCAGGCTATAATTGTGCCAGGCACTATTTTGACACATTCACATTGAAAACTGACAGTTGAACCTTCAAAATTGACATGTACCGAAGTCGCATTTAAATAACTTTCGCCGTTTATTTTCAATTAATAAAAGAAGGCACTATTTATTCTGGTTCATATAGTAAACAAAGGCCGTGAGTTGAAAGATCACAGCTGATACCCTAATGTGAAGGTGTCAAAATTGTGCCTGGCACTATTATAGTCTGGCTATATTTCTTCTCTAATCGATCTAGAATAGTTTTAAAAACTATCCCACGATTCACATTGAACACGATTTTTGATATAATCCACTCAACTAACAAGGATTCTGTTTGTTATTTTAAAATCTACTATATAGCAATGATTACACAACTTACATCTTTGTGACCATTGTATATAGTGGCTTATAGCAACAAAAATGTGTGGAAAAGGCGACATATGATTACGGTCCGTTTTTTCCGAAAAAGTATATCACCGTGTAGATTTTTATTATCATTTTGTATGTCCTAAGGGTAGTGCTCATAGCTAGATATCTCAAAAACTCCATGCCTGCTATAAACAAAAACAAAAAAAATTAAATCCTGTATCTCAAAAGTTAATCGTTTGGAGACCTATGTTTATACAGTCGAACCTCTATAACTCGAACTTAAAGGGACAACCAAAACAGTTCGAGTTATGGAGAGTTCGAGTTATAGAAATGCGAGTTAAAGAGGTTAAAAATTAAAATACATATAAAAAGTGCAGGGACCACTTAAAAGGTTCGAGTTATAGAGAGGTTCGAGTTATAGAGGTACGAGTTAGAGAGGTTCGACTGTATATACCTTCTCTTTTAAAATTACTTAAGGAATTCAACTCTAAAATTCTGGTATTTAATTTTAAAACACCCTGTATAAAGTGCGAGTCTTTAAACTTTCCAACGCCACATGTGGCGCCCTCTTCGGACTGGTGTTGTAAGCGGCAACTGGAGCGGCGCCGGCATTGAATCTTTACGGACCATGGGATTGGCAGTGGTCTAACGAAAGATGGCGCTTTTTGTTTTCATTTGTCAAACTTGTCAGAAATTTGTTTTCTTTTTGATATACAAAATTTATTGTTTTAGGTGTTTATTATAACTAATTTAAACATGGGTTAGACCTGAATTAACCGATAATTAATTTAGATAATGCCATGAGCAATAATATGTTTGTGATTCTGTGTTAATTTACAATATTTTGTTTAAAAATGGAGAGGTAAGTTTAGGGATAATTTCCATCACTTTTTAAACATAACATGATCTGTTATACAAGGAATTAAACACTCAAAAAATAGCCTATTCAAGGTTAAGCAATGCAAATTAATTTATTATTAAAGGCCCCTTGACTTGGTGCATGACTCCCTGCCAATATTTAAAATATAAAAATGTTGGTGAAATTGTTGTCTTCAAAAAAATCTTTTTTTTTTGTTTGACATTATGCATGGCCATGCATGGATTCCCCAGAATCTAGGCCACTTGACATGGTGCATGACAATAAAATTTGCAGGCAAATGTATGAAATTTGCATGCAGTACAAATCCAGCTGATTGTTGCAGGCAATCCATTTTTATCGGTCCGGTGCCATTTTTTTGCATGCAAACTGTACTTGCATGCAAACTGGCGAATTTTTACCTAGATTCTGGGGAATCAATGCATGGCCATGCACAATGTCAAACGAAAAGAAGATTTTTTGCAGGCAACAATTTGACTGAAATTTTTTGCTTGCAAATATTTGCAGCGTTTCATGCACCATGTCAAGCAGCCTTTAAGGCCACTTGACATGGTGCATGACAATAAAATTTGCAGACAAATGCATGAAATTTTGCCTGCAACAATCAGCTGGATTTGTATTGTGCATTCACCTGGGCAAAATTTCATGCATCAGAAATAATAATTAGACTTTGTTGCACCACTGTGAATAACTTATTAATCTAGACAGATATCACTGAAATTGTTATTTAGGATTTCGTCAACCAAATAGCAAGCCTTTTGTATTAAGTATTTTTTTATGATTCTGTGAGCAGCTTTGGGAGGAAGATCCCTTAGTTGTGAGGGTAAATTATGGAAAGTCCCAGTATCAAAAAAAAACAACCCTGATCCTGCTTTGAATTGCTAGTTTCGGAGGCTGATAGATCTACAATTTGGATTACAGTTACAATATTTTGAACACAAAAAAACACAGGCTGACAAGAAAATAATGGAAATGTTTGCCTTTGACAGTGTTGTAATTCAAAAAAGGATCAAGCTTGTTAATTTGAGGTGGCTGTTGTACTGCACATGCACCTGGGCAAAATGTCATGTCATTTGAATGCAAATTTTATTGTAATGCACCTGCATGCACCATGTCAAGAGGCCTTTAATAGAAACTTAAAATCCAATATTCAGTAATTATCAAACTAGAAACATTAATGACATTCATTAAAGTATCATGATGTAAGAAAAATTATTGGACTTTCTAATCCCATAATAAATGCAGCAAATAGAGTTGTGTTGAGTTGCAACTTGGACCTATTTAATAGGTATATCATAAAGAAAAAAAATTAAGTTGGCAAAATTTAAGATTATTGTTTTAAATTGTATATGTTACCATAGTTTGGCTAATAATGCATATCTTTGAGCCAAAGTGTTAAGCCTAAATCATTTATTGTTCTAATCTGCAGAGTTTTTTATGTGCTGTGTGAAAAAAAATATGCCACTTTAGTCACACTTAGTATGTAGGTATGTGGGCAAAATAGATTTATATGTGGTCTCAGTGCATGGAGGTCCAGTAGGGCCTGCCACCACTTTTGAATACATACATACATACATAGTTCTACTTTACATTAAGCTTGTTTTATATAGAAATTCTTGAGGCCAGAATTTTAATGCGCTGATTCGAGGATATGTGTGTATATTTTTTTTTTTAATTTTTTATACCAAATGTAACACTTTTAAAAAAAACCTGTTTTATTTGGGTGTATTTTGACCTATTTTAGCAATATCGTCGTGACGTCTGGCCATGTGTGTGTATGTCTGTCTGTAACGCGATAGTTCCTAAACCGCTAAATCGATTTTCATAAGATTTTTGTGAAAAAAAGTGTTTGCTACAGCAAGCTGATTTGATTTTGTTCAAAAACCATTGATACTAGTAGAACATATTTTTCTCAATAATTTGTGTTATAACCAAAAACTTCATAGCTTTTGTTTCTGATATATTTACAAAAAATGTTTTCAAGCCTGATTAGTGACTACTCCAAATTAAGTTGATTTCACTAAGTTACTGTCCATGGTGCAGCACAAAATTTGGTACAGTAACTAAGGATATTGCCTTAAATTGCCATACTTTAAAAAACATTTAGATTTGTTAGAAATAGTTCAATGTAGATTGAACTAGACTAAACACACCTGAACATTAAAAGAAAGAATATATGAAGAAAGATTAGCTAAATTAGCCCTTACCTCACTGACTAAAAGAAGGTGAAGAGGCGAGTTAATTGAGACATTTAAGATTCTAAAAGGTCACTACAACTGTGATATTGATTTCTTCTCCAGAAACCGCAATACAAACTTGCAAGGAAACTCACTAAAACTGAATACTTGGAGCTGGAGAAGACTCTTTTGTAAAAACGTTCTCTATAATAGATAGAGTCGTTAACGATTGGAATAGACTTTCAGAGAACATTATCAAATATTCAACCATAAACACCTTTAAGAATAAACCAGATCAGTATAGTGAGATAAAAAAAAAATGGTGTGTGCTTAAGGCCACACGGCAGAAGTGTAAACTTCAACAAGCCGAAATTAAGAATATGAAATACAAGATTGTTTGCGTTGTATATTGACAAAGTAATATACAAAGTAATAACATTTACATAATTATAATTGGGTATAAATTACTCTGGTAAATTTTGCTCTGAGTGGCCTTCATCTGCATCATCATATCGCTCTGCTGACTGTTCCCCTCACAGTTAGTCGACTCGAGCGGACTTCACCCGAATGAGCGTTACACAGCCGAGCGTGACGGCTCAGTTCAATTCAGTACCCACAAAAAGTGCTAAACGCGCCTAAAGAAGATTACACTTCAAAAATAGTGACAATATAGTAGTGACAATCGGAACCGGAACTAAAGAAAACCAGTAAATCGGACTACCGTCTAACTGCAAATAATATGTATACCGACGGATCCAAAATGCCTTCTGGCGTTGGATCTGGAGTTGTTAGTATTCAACAAAAAGTCGAAATTAAACATAGTCTCGGCCAATTGGCTACTATATTTCAGGCCGAACTCGTAGCCATTGAACTGTGTGCCCGGTGGATTACTGACCACGAATGGACCAACAGGACAATAAAAATCTTCTCCGACAGTCAAGCAGCCTTAAGAGCGCTTGATTCGTATACGGTCTCATCGAGAACCGTGAGGAGCTGTAAGGATTCGCTGAATGCGCTTGGTAGCGCTAACAATGTGTCATTAGTATGGATACCAGGGCATTCTGGGCACGAGGGAAATGAGGCTGCAGACCTAGCAGCGAGGGAAGCGGCATCTGCCCAATTTATCGGCCCCGAGCCAGCCCTGGGGATATACAATGCTGCTAAATTAACCATATTAAAATGGATGGAGAATAGCTTCCAACAATACTGGATAAATATACTAGAACTGGCTCACTCTAAAGAGTTCATTAAAGGACCTTGTAGAAACAGAGCCAGGAACATTATTGGACTTACCAGACAGGAGATACGTATAGTGACTGGTCTTTTTACGGGTAACTGTCGACTGAATGTACCCATGCACAGAATGGGACTAACAGAAGAGACTGAATGTAGACTCTGTATGGAGGATGACGAAACAGTCAGACATGTGCTGTGCGAATATCCGGCTATTGCACGTTTACGTCAGAATACTTTCGGTAAACCTTAGATCGACTTAGAAGATCTGAACAGTGTCTCACCCAAACTGATAGCTGGCCTTTTTGGAGGATTAGGCATACAGTGGTGAGAAACCACTCAAAAATGAGCCACAATAGACCCACTGGTGGTCACAGTGGAAGGGCTGCAAGGCCCACTCACTTATGAATCATCATCATCAATTAACTGCAAATAATGGGCGGCAGGGTTGTGCGACCGTAGAAGGTACCAGGTTCGCGAATCGAACAACGATGCAAAAACAAAAACTGGTTCGTCGCCTTGCCGCAAACTTTCTTTTCAGCGTTCAACAGTCGTCATCGAATTAGCGTGCATATAGGCAGGTGTAGTCCAAGAGCCGACACGCAGCCAGCCGACGAACCAGGAATAATAGCCCAGGAGCCTGCTATAAGTGCTATATAGTCGGTACCACGATGGCGCTAGCATAAATATCCTCAACTCACGACGACCACGACTGTTGCGCTGAAAAGGAAATAAATCTATCATCTATAACCAAGTTCTGCTGGGACGATAGCGATGTTGGATAGAGGCAAGTCTAACATGTATCAGGACCAACGATTATAAACACACAGGATTGCTTATTTCCATTTAACTCTATGTGAGCGTCGCTCAGCGACACGAACAGTGTCTGCTTACGTCACCAGCGGACAAGTTGCTTTTTTTGTATTGAGAGTTCGTGTGATTTTAAGGGTTTTTTTGCGTTTTTTCATTTATTTGACGGTGTGGTTGACTATTTAGGAGGTAAATCTGAGGGCACGGCAATGCCTGGCCTAGTTCACGCGCCGTACCATCTTTTCTTGAAACATTTCAGCCGATATTTGACCTATCTAAAACTCTACTTCGGAATGAGCTACAAATCTCAAACTTTGCACAGTCGTAGATCTCCATGAAGTTAACAATCATGTTTAGTTTCATGGAATTCCCAAAAGTACTGAAGTAGTTACGAAACTTCAAAAAACGTCGAAATTGTCACTCACTCACTCACTCATGTATAGATCATCAAAATTCTACTGTACTTCCAGACATGCTACAAAGCTGAAATTTCGCAGACTGATAGAAATTATGACCAAACCCCTGGAAAAAATAAAAAAACCCCAAAATTTTAATTTTCTTCCCTCCCCTATACATGTAAAGTTATGTAAAAGTAACATTGCCCACTTCCAGATATGGCAGACTGATAGGAACTATGATAAAACTATAGAAAAAAATGAAAACACCCCAAAATTCTAATTTACTTCCCTCCCCTATAAATGTAAAGTTGTGTAAAAGTAACATTGTCAACTTCCAGAAACGCTCGAGAGCTGAGATTTGGAAGACTGATAGGAACTATGGTAAAACTATAGGAAAAAGTTTAAAAACAATAAGATTTTAATTTACTTTCCTTCCCTATAAATGTAAAGTTATGTAAAATTAACATTGCCTACTTCCGGGAACACTAGAGAGCTGAGCTTTAGAAGGCTGGTAAGAACTATGATAAAACCATAGGAAAATATAAAAAACTCAACATTTTTAATAAGGCATTGCAAAAGTTTTGAACAATATCCCGTATATTTTACTACTTTAAAACTTAAATATTATCCAAATCCTTTAAAAAAGCAGTGAAATCATAACAAAAACATTTCATGTAAAAAAAGCCAAGTACGCGAAAGTGGTATTCCGTAAAAAGAATTGAGATAAAAGTAAAGCCAAGTTCTACAATACAAATTTCAAAATAAATGGTTCTTACTAGTTTGGAAAGGTTTTTCTAAAGTAGTAAAGTTATGTAAATTAGCATTGTCCACTTCCAGAAACGCTAGAGAGCTGAGCTTTGGAAGACTGATAGGAACTATGGTAAAACTATAGGAAAAAGTTTAAAAACAATAAGATTTTAATTTACTTTCCTTCCCTATAAATGTAAAGTTATGTAAAATTAACATTGCCTACTTCCGGGAACACTAGAGAGCTGAGCTTTAGAAGGCTGGTAAGAACTATGATAAAACCATAGGAAAATATAAAAAACTCAACATTTTTAATAAGGCATTGCAAAAGTTTTGAACAATATCCCGTATATTTTACTACTTTAAAACTTAAATATTATCCAAATCCTTTAAAAAAGCAGTGAAATCATAACAAAAACATTTCATGTAAAAAAAGCCAAGTACGCGAAAGTGGTATTCCGTAAAAAGAATTGAGATAAAAGTAAAGCCAAGTTCTACAATACAAATTTCAAAATAAATGGTTCTTACTAGTTTGGAAAGGTTTTTCTAAAGTTGGCTATTACATCTGCAAATGAGTAGCAAAGTTTAAAAAAATATTTCCAAGCACATTAATTTATTGTTGAAATAGAAGCTTTGTGTTCCCTCTTTCAGTGTAGAAATATAATATATATATATATATATATATATATATATATATATATATATATATATATATATATATACTTTTATATTATTATATTTATATAAACTTTTAATTTTTTTTGGATTTTTGGTAATTATGCCGCAAACGTACTTCGTTTATTAAACTGATTATTGGAAAGTTTATTTTGTAGACAGTTTCTGCAAGTTTAGTTTCAGTTTTTTTCTTAAGTTTTTTTAGTCTCTTTATAGAAGTTTTCAGAAACATGTTACAGGAGAAGGAGTGAAAACGGGCGCTGGGTGGGATAAAAACAACTCATAACACAAACAATGTAAATCATTTGAAAAAAATCTTATGAAAATCAATTGATTTAAAGCATAAGAAGTTGAAAAGCACATCTTATTTGGCTGTTTTCTCCAACAACTGACTGGTTTTTGATATAATAATATAATAAATATTGCAATTTTAGATCTGAAATATCAAATAAATACCTTTTTGTTACTACATAATATAAGTGTATTTTATTATATCCGCAACAAAAACAATAAATTATACATCTAATGATTTAAATTGATTAAACTTTTAGAAAAAATCCTACTTCTATTCTAAAACTTTCAACTATTTAAAAAAGAAACTCCGTCACATATCGTCTGGTAGGAAATTTCAGCTCTCAGAGCAAACTCTTGATTTATCAAATCATTTGTCAATTGTTTTGAATGAATGAAATTATTAATTATATTTACTATCACAAATAAAAAATTTGTTTGCAAATAAGCAAGAAAAAAGCAGGAAAAACTCACGATTGCAATGTGTATTAAATGAAGCGCGCTGAGCAGAGGTCCACTAGTGACGTAAGCAAGGCGCCGCCTACCGCTGAAAGATTGGAGCTAATAAGCAATCCTGTGTGTTTATAATCGTTGTATCAGGACCACCTTTCGAAAGGGGTGTAAAAGCGTGGGTCCACTGTGTATACTTGCTACACAGTATAAAGATCCCTGCCCTTGACAAAACTGTGTCAGGCAAAATTAATGCCTCTTAGAGAAAGAAAACTTGCATCCCAAGGGGCACGTGCTACAGTTTGGTATATGGTGTATGGACAAATCGGGTTTTGTGCCTAGTCGCTAGACCAAAAATGGTTTCTCCACCACTGGTACTGCAAATAATAATATACTAGCATACTGAAAAATATCGACAATCAAAACTCAGGTACAGTGGCAGAAATAAGATTTTCTGAATAAAAAAAAATCCTGGTTATTTTATTAATTTGTCTTACTGTTTGTGTCACACCACGAAATAGGTAAATCAGACAAATAGTTTAGTTCACAGTCCCAAAAAGTGGGGGGGCCGGGCATCCCTCGCTACCCCGAGGCTTCTTCGCGGGCCCAAACCCAGTTTATCAGTTTATAAATTTGCGGGGTATTTTTTTCTCTAAAAATTTATGTTTTACAAATATAAGCAAAAATAGTTTTTAAATATACACTTACAGACGAAGGTTGGGTTCAATATTTTTGTTTTAGTTTAGGCTGGTTTATCTAATTTCAGATAGGGAAATGTTTAATTTTTAAGCATGGCAATTTAAAAAGGCCCTTACTATACCAAATTTTTTTTTTTTTTTACTTAGGGAACCACACCAAGCAGGTTTTGGTGCTCCTTCAAACTCAGAGCAAAGTGACTCATCCAACTCGGAGACCAAAGAGACTCGTCAGGACGAGCCTCAACCGCCTTTAAGTCCAAATGCTCTCAAGGTGGCAGCCGCGGATTGCCTAAATAGCTGGATCTATTATCTGCAAGTTAGTAACAACCAGACCAGAAACGTAAACTTTTATCCCCAGCAATTTTTTTTTCATGGCTAAGCAGGTATAGAAAGGTTTCGTTTGTCTTGTATTTTTCCGTGGACACCTGTACAGGGTGGGCCAAATTTGATGTTTTTTGCTCGTTTTAGGTATTTCTAGCCGAGATACACAAAAACGAGTGGACATGTCCTGGGCTCGATTTTCGAGACGTCTTGAAATATCAAAACCGCTTCTTGATAAACCTTGTAGTTTTTTAGCTACAAGGGGTTTTGAAAAGTCTGCATTTATGGAGTTGGCCTATAACTTTTTTATTTATGAAAATTTCATTTTGGTGTAAGATGCTTTTTCACAGGTTTTTTTATGAAGAATCCAACTGTCTACTAATTTCTATCTGTCACTTTTAGTTTTTGAGATATTAAAAATGTTTAAATTTTCTTATGGAATGACTAATTTTTTGTTTTGAGAACTAAGTCAAATTTTCTGTTTAACGATATGTCATAAATGACAGTTTATTATGACATATCGTTAAACAGAAAATTTGACGTAGATTTCGAAACAAAAACAAAAAATGAGTTATTCCTTAAAAAAAATTAAAATTTTTTGTAATATATCAAAAACTAACATTGACGCATAAAATTTAGTTTGACAGTTGGGTTCTCCATAAAAAAACCTGCAAAAAAGCATCTGACACCAAAATGAAATTTTCATAAATAAAAAAGTTATAGGCCACCTCCATAAATGCAGACTTTTCAAAATCCCCTTGTAGCTAAAAAACAACCGGTTATCAAGAAGCGGTTTTGATATTTGAAGACGTCTCGAAAATCGAGCCCAGGACATGTCCACTCGTTTTTGTGTATCTCAGCAAGAAATACCTAAAACCAGCAAAAAACATCGAATTTGGCCCACCCTGTACACCCACGGGGGTCCAAGATCTAATGGACACCTATTAAGTGTCGACAGTTAACTGTTTCGTCCTTAAGGGACTCTTCAGAACACTGCATGGTCAATGTGACACCTTTGTAAAGCTAGATCATCATATTACGATATTGGTAAGAGAAATGACAAATAATGCCTGCGATACCGTGTGCTTTTTACGAAAGTGGCGACGTCTACCGAATACAAAAGCATACAGTAGACTCGCGCTAGTGTGAACACGAAAAAAATCTGCACGTTCATACCATGGAGACTGTTCACACTACGGAAAGTCTATTCTAAAACCGAAATATTATTGGTAAGATATAATAAATCCATACCTGTCAACTTTTAAATGTAACTATTCTTATATAATTTAGAGCAAATATATAAGTTTCTGCTGAAAATGAGAATTTAAAGTACCGAGAAATACTACAATTATGAATGTTTATAAAACTTAATTATCATTAGGTAAAATACGATGTTATTTTAGTTCAAACTTATCTAGCTGACCCATGAGTGGCTAATGCTCGGTCTCAATATTTTTTAGGCTCCAACACCTATGTGTCTGACTATAATGTAACCACTGTAAGTGATTCCAAAACATACTTTACTGCAACTTTTTCAGGTGTCTTCATTTCGTTCTCAGATTCGCCTTCCAGACTTACCTCTGGGAGCAAGAATTAAAAACTTTTTGGTTTTTACCATTTTACAAAGCAAAACATGAAACGGTACTACTCCAAAAAACTAAGTAATTCTCGATAATTCTCCTAAAACTTACCATTTGATTAACACCTCTTTTCCATTTTCATACGATCGAGACTCGTTACTCTTACTACTATAATACATTGATCCTCACCTCACTGTTCACACTACTGGGTGGTTCACGCAAGCGTGTATTCACACCAGCGCGAGTCTACTGTATCATCTATCTACTCTGACCTTTAAATATAATTTAAGGCTTATAGAAGTCTTTTCTGTGGAAAAATATTCTAGAGTAGCAATCTCATTAGCAAGGTATCAATCACTGGGCACTAATTTTTTCCTTAAAAAACCAAGTTACAAATAGTAGGTAACCAAAATCATCAATTTAGGTTGCTAATTTTAGGACAACTTAGTTTTCTAAAATTAAATGTGTAACCTGTTTTATTTTTTATAGATGCTCAACACAATGTGCGCAGCTGGTCTGCGCCTGTCACAATCGCTTACAAATTTATCTCAAATGCAAAACATTCCAATAGCCACACAATGCCAACAAAGCTGGGAAGAACTGACCAGATCCACAGCATTCGCTAGCAATTCTGTTAAAATTCATATTGCTGCTGCTATGCAGGATATGATGATTGGTGATACTTTTACAGGTAATGGAGTTTGTGACGGATTTTAGAAAATGCCGAATTGAAACTAGACCATAAAATACTAAATTTGGTACACTAAATAGTTGCTTTAGGACTTTTAAGAATCATTTTTGTTCTATAGATGCCGATGCGCAACGCCAACTAGAACATAATCAACAAATCATAACCGAGAATCTCCTCACCTTCATCAACCTTCAGTATCAATTCGCCATAGCCAGCTGCGAAAATTTCGGCAGCATGGCTATGTGTCCTTCGTGTCAAACAACTCCTGGGGGCGTTCACAATTCTGAGTGCAGTATGGCCGCTGTCCAGCAGTGTTTCAACAAACAAGAGACCAGGTAATGTATTATTATTTAAAAAGGTATCTATGACCTGTTTTTATATAATTTATTTATTTTATTCAAATCGGTACCCGTCGCACGTTTATTCTCTTATTTCATTATTTAGGTCACAAATGTCCAGTCCACGTCTTGAAGAAGCGCCAAGACAATCGAGTCCGTTGGGAGACACCAGGGGGTCTTCCCCTTATCAAGAACCTAACAGGGGTCCTAGCCCCATTCATAGTTTCTCTGAAGCTGTGAGAGGACCTCTAGGAGCTTTGGAAACGCTGAGAGGTCATTTTTATTAGCTATACCTAGAAGTTTTTTAATTAAAAAAAAAATACACTGTGTTTGGTTACTTATATGTCAATCATCCGTCATTCTTTGGCAGGTCCCTTTCCAACTCCAGGTCAACTGCACACAATGAAGATGCCTTTTCCCGGGCGGACTTTACGTTCCCCATTACACTTTCCATTGTTTCCACTGAACTGTCAACGCCGCTGGTCGGAAGCTGCCGCAGTGGAGGGAACTTCTGGAGAAGGAGGTAAAAGTCTCCACATTTTTTAGGCTATTGTCAGTCATGCGCGCAAACGTACATAATTTCATTCAATTTTATTAACAAGCTTAGGTCATTCTTTGGTTTGGTGTGCCAAAGTGCAGTAAGAAATGCTGTTTCTTAGGTTAAGCTAGATGCCCTCGATAAGATAGACCACTTTTTTTGACCGTTGTTAGGAATGAATGATTTATTACGTCCTTTAAGCTAGCAGGCCATTTGTGCCAGATCAAAGTTATTATTGGATATTTAGCAGATTATTAATTGCTAATTTATTTCTATAGACTTTTGCTTCAGTATTTTTGGTATCCCTTTAAAGAAAACATATATTGTTCTGCTAGCTTTAGCACAGCACCAAACTTTAAAAATAAGACAGGTTGATAAGAAAAACAATCTACAAGGTTTAAAGATTTAATTGCTTTATATTTTCCGCGTCAGTACCAACCTTGGTACCATTTTTATGAAAAAAAAACTTATGCTGCTTTGCTAGCTTTAGTCGAGCATTAGACTTAAAATAGTAATAAAATATTAAAGTACCAACCTTGGTATCATTAACATTGATCGTGTTAGAACCCATAGGTACCCCTTAAAAAAAACATATATTGCTCTACTAGCTTCAGCAGAGCACCAAACTTTAAAAATAAAGCAAACAACAAGGGGGAGAGCCTACATTCCATGTTTCTCTCTCCTGTGACTGAGCAAGAAGTTTGCGAAGTTGTTGGTAAGTTCAAGCTAAAGACATCCAGTGGTTTTGATAAACTATCGCCAAAACTACTGAAATCTTACTACTACTATGTCGGTACCTCCTTCGATCCTGACAATCATCCTCTGTCAGATTCTTTTGGCTCATTGATCTTTGGATTGACTGTTGCCATTCTAGTTTAGGACGCCCTCTTTTTCTGCGCCCTTTTGGTTGCCATTCTAGGACCTGCTTTGGTAATCTTTCGTCGTTCATCCGTTGTACATGGCCGTACCATATCAGTTGCGTTTTAGTGATGTCATCCGTTATGCTTCCCTCGATTCCCATTCTTTCTTTTATGATCTCATTTCTTATGTGATCTATTCTAGATATTCTCATTGATCTTCTTGTTGCATTCATTTCGACACTATCCATTTTTGTTTTGTATTTTTCTGTTACGCGACAAGTCTCTATTCCATACAACAGCGTGCTTTTGTTTCATATATGTTAAATTTTACATTCTTTTTTATCTCTCTGCTCCATAAAATACTGTTAAGACATCCAATAACATTTTTTGCTTTTACTATTCTTTTTCCAATTCTTTACAGTCTGTTCCTGTCTTATCAAATGTGACACCCAAGTATACATACTCATTGCATGGAGATATTGTTTGTCCATTTTCTAGTACTAACTCACTGGATTCGTTTCCAATACATAAGTACTGTGTCTTGTCCATGTTCACTGTTAGTCCCCACTTTTGGTATTCTTCTGTTAACTTTCTCATCATATACTCCATGTCTTCTTTATCATTAGCCACAATTACTTGGTCGTCAGCAAACTGTAGTGTGTATATGGTAAATCGGTCGTTAAGTTGTATTCCCATGCCGTGCACTTTACGTTTCCAGTTTTTTAGAGCTACTGCGATATATATTTTAAAAAGAGTTGGAGAGATACAACATCCCTGTCTTAAGCCTTTTGTTACCAGGAATTCTTTTGAAAGTCGATTTTAATTTTAGATTTTGACCCTTTGTATAGTTCTTTTATCGCTTTTATGTATGTATGATTGATATTAGTTTGCTCTAAAACTGTCCATAATTTTTCTACTGGAACGGTATCATATGCTTTTTGTAGGTCCACAAAGGTAACATGAGTCTATATATTCCTGGCGCTCCTTTTCTCAGTTACTTGTTTAAGACAAAAAACATTATCACTACAAGATCTGCCTGCGCGAAACCCACTTTGCTCTTCTTCTTCTTGTTCATGAAAATCATTCTCTATTGTGTGCAATCCAGCTTGTTTCCTTTTTTATGTATTGAGGATATGAATGCAATTTTCCAATCATTAGGTACTGGATGTCCGTTTATGCATTGATTAATAATATATGTGAGATTTTCGAGTAGTTTCTCTGATCCATATTTGAGCATTTCAGCATATATTCCCCCAGGTCCGCTAGCTTTTCCGGATTTAAGTTTTTTAATATTATTCTTTATCATTTCTTTTTCGATGATTACTTCCTCTCCATGTACTTCTATGTCTCTTCTCGGAGAAGCTGCCAGATATTGTAACGGTTTTTTGTTACAAACTAAAATGCTCTCGGTAGCTCAGTTGGGACTGAGGTCGTGGTGTTCACCTCAAAAGAAAAACTCAACAATATTCATGCGAAATAAATTAACTTTCTTTTGCCTAAAGGGCGCCAATACAAGTTTAAAAGTAAAATAGAAAGGATGTATCGGGATCTTAGTGAACCTTGTATTATTCACTAAGTATTAATAAAGATGGTGAATGTTTGATTAAAACGCAAAAGGTTTAAAAAAAATAGTCTCTATTTTTTTTTATCAGCAAACGACTTGCAAGAAGGAAATTTACAAAAAAAATAAATATATAAGGATCTTTTAACCTAAATACTTAATTATATAGCTATCGATTAAAAATATTACAGTCGAACCTCTCTAACTCGAACCTCTATAACTCGAACCCCTCTATAACTCGAACCTTTTCAGCGGTCTCTGCACTTTTTACATGTATTTTAACCTATGTAACTCGAGTTTCTATAACTCGAACTCTCCATAACTCGAACTGTTTTGGTGGTCCCTTCAGGTTCGAGTTATAGAGGTTCGACTGTATTTTATATCCTTGTTTCTTATCACAGAATGTTCGTTACTATTTATTTTTATTATCTCAAGAATGTTATTTAATTTCTATTTATAAAGAGTCTATTTATATATTATTTTATGTTAATAAAAAGTAAGAAAATACACGGACGATGAAATCAAGCCACAACGAAAAAATTATCGAAGTACTTAAATAAAAGTATGTACCTATTTGGCTAAAACAAAAAAATTATATATATATATATATTTTTGGGACCTAAGAAAAATTAATACCTTGGGAGGGTAAATGCGCATCTACTCAACAAGGGTGCATTGTTGCCAGATCTTAACAAGGGCAATAAATAGGTTTACCAAAAATATTAACAAATAATAACCAGAAATATACCACAGTTAAATAAAATGGTTAGTAAAAATAAGTATTAAATCTTATCTGCCAAATCCCACGCTGGAGGTTGAGTCCTCAAAAGATTTGAGTAGGTAGTGTGGTCGGTACTTCAACAAAACAGATTTCAAAACGGGACAGCAAAACAAAAAGAAAGCAGTAACATCGGCTAGTACAACATGGCTTTTACTTCAGTAAACAATTACGGGCTTCTGCTCAAAGTATGTGTGATGTACGGGCTTCAAAACATATACGGATCCCCGAAAACGAGCTCCATAAAATGGCCTAAAAAGGTCATTGTTGTCTTAGAAGTGCGTTTAAGTTTAATCAATTTTCAGAATAGTATTTTATGTTTCTTAAGTTTGATCAATTTTCAGAATAGTATTTTATGTTTCTATAGAATTAAAAGTTTATGTTTTCTGCAAAAAGTCTAATAAAAAAATTAGGCAAACTCACCAGTAATGAACAGTGGTCCACCTTTTTAATCACACCAGCATTTTTCACGAAACTAACTCTGTTACAAAACACTGTACAATTTCTGTAAGTTTTACAACATTTTGAGTAGCAGTAATGCTTGGTTAAAATAAGTTTTTAAAATATTTCATTAGCACATATTATAACGGTGTTAAAATGCTCTCTGAAACCGCAAAAATCTGCGATAAACCGAGTACACTCTATGGCAAAAACTAAGGTAGTTCGGTTACCATATAGAATTTAAACTGCATCGAGAATCCGCATGTAGCTGACTCTCTCGGCTACGTGCATTTGAAAAGAGACGGCGGGTTTCCCTGACTGAACAAAGCAGCTTGGATCAGTCTGAATACAGGCGCGCGACGACGAAAGCCTTGAGTGGGGAACCGCGCCGCACGGCGACTCTGGACAACGCTTGTTGAAACAAATTTTATCACGAAGTACCGTGGTCCAGTGGACAAAGCGACAAAGGCACAGCCACACCAAGCAGACACCGGATGATCGCTCCATCGACGATACTGTTTTTTTTATGTGGATAATTCTTTGATTTATTTTTAGTTGTACAGGGTCTTACAAGTATTTTAATTTTTTTGTTAAAAACGTTACTTGCTATCAGGGTTAAGAAAAAATCGTTACAATATTCGGATCTCGTCTCCTGCAGCAGTCCCTTGTAGTGTTCTGTCCATTGTTCTGGTTTGATTATCTGGATGTTTACTTTTTCTTTTGTTGGATTTTTTACTGTAGAAATGAATTTCCATACTTCAGAACTCTGCCTACCTTCTACGTGTGTGTTTATGTCGTGGCACTTGCGCTCGAACATTTCATTTTTTTCTGTGCGTATCAAATTTCTTAGCTGTCCCTTGGTTTCCCTGTAGATTTCTAGGTCTCTTTGCTCCTTAGTACTAAGCCATTTCAAGGATGTGCATTTTTGCTCTTTGACCATTTCCTGTATTTTGTCCGTCCACCACATCTTCCTGTTATTTCTATTATCCTGGTACCCAACAGCTTCGTTGCTTGCTTCCTTTAAGCTTTTTATTATGTTTGTATATATCTCTTCAAATGAGTGATTTGTGTTTATTAATTTTTCATCTAATCGGTTCTGATACAATCTTTGAGTACTTTCGATTTCTAGACTTGTAAAGTTGTATTTTTGATTGTCTTCGATGCATTCTAGAAAAATATGCTACCATCTGTGACACTAGAGTGCCAAAGTAATAAAAAGCGTATTTCTATGATTTTTAAATATATCTGTGATATGGAGCCCTACTCAATTCAAGAATTTTTTGACAAGAGTAAACCAAAGTAATTTTATGTACTATGTTTTTATATATGAGAAAAATGATAATTCATCGACGTTTACAAGTTTTTCATTGATTTAAACGTGAAAATAAAATCCAAAAATTAGTCCAAAATAAAAACAGTGACACAGTGAATCATCAGAGCTATAAATTGCGAAGTCTGGTTAACTCAGCTCGTTGCATAAGCCAAGTAAGTGGTTAAATCCTAATAAACTAACCAATGATCTTAACCAGTATATACGACAGTACTGTACATCAGACTCCGAATTTTTAGTAGGTGACATAAATCTAGATCTACTTACAAACAATCTCATTACACAAGAGTATTTAAATATGCTTTACTCCTATGGCTATAAATCTACTATCAACAAAGCAACTAGAGTAGATAAGAATAAAGCTAGCTGTCTTGACCACATCTTCATTAAATCCAATCATATACAAATCGATTCATTGGTAACAATTGTTTCACATTCAAAAATCACTGACCATTACCCGACCATTCTTCAAGTCCCTTTTGTCACCAACAATATACAGAAAAATCGAGTTATCCAAAACATAGACTACAAAAAATTTCAAACACTAATAAATACTAAAAATTTCCAAGAACTGTATCAATCTTCTGACGTTAACTTTATATCGAATTTTATTACTGAACAAATCACTCACTGCCTTAATGCACAACTGAAATTGTAATCACCAAAAACCACAAAAAAAACCCTGGATTGCCAATGGTTTAATATGTGAAATTAAAAAGCGCGATAAACTCTACCAAACTCATAAAAAAGGAAAAATCCGAAGCTTCTTTGATTGCCTATAAAACCCACAGAAATCGCGTAAACAACCTGATCAACATCCTTAAACGAACTTATTATAAAAATAAAATATTAGACTCACAAAATGATCCTAAAATGATCTGGAAAACAATAAACGAATACACTAATAGAACTAAAATTACAGACGAACCAATAAACAAAATAACAATCAATAACACTGAAACAAGGGACCCAGAAATCATAGCAAACGCATTTAATGAGCACTACACAACACTGGGACCTAAAATGGCTAAACACATTGAAAACAATAGATCAGGCAACTTACAAACAGAAACAAATATTAGACAAATTCCCTTTTCAATCTTTTTAACACCGACCTCCGAACAAGAACTTTTTAATATAATTACCAGCCTCAAAAACAAGCCTTCATCTGTTTGATAATCTAAAAGCAAAACTTTTTAAAAATTGTGCTGACGTCATAAAATTACCAATAGCCTATCCTATCAACAAAATGTTTGAAACTGGCACTTGTCCTGAGAGTTTTAAATTGGCAATAGTCAAACCTATCTATAAAAGCGGGCTAAAAGACCAATTAATTAATTATCGCCCAATTAGCCTAACCACAGTTCTTTCAAAAATTTTTGAAAAGGTATTCAAAAGTCGGCTTGTAGGTTTTCTTGAAAATCACGACATTCTTAACAAGTTTTAGTATGGATTTAGACCGAAAAAATCAACATCAGATGCAATAGCCACATTAACTCAAAAAATAAATGCCGCGCTAGACAAAAGTACACCCTGTGCCGCGGTCTTCCTGGACTTATCGAAGGCCTTTGATACTGTGGACCATCAGAGACTACAAAGCAGGGACGACTGCAAAGTAATTACAGCAAATTAGAGGACATTTACAATGGGTGATCAAAGGAATTTCTTTAAAATCGCCTGAAATTTATGTGATTTGTATGCCTTAAAGCCTACATCATGTGACAAAAGGTCGTCTAACAACCGCCATGTTAATTCCTGTTATAAAAAATTATAGTCTATAGCACCTTCAGGATCAGTAGCAATTCAACGACACTTTTTTTCTTCAAAATCGGTTCAGCCGTTTAGCCTCTAGCGCGACACAAACATACATACATTCATATCCCAAACGAAAAACATTTCCCATGCTTTTGCCGTGCTGTAGTTGGGTAAAAAAAACTACTATTTATAAGGTTTTGAAATTTAATTGCTATTCAGTTGCTCTTGTTATTATTTTTCCAGGACTTGAGTCAACCATGCGTCGCTGGTCAATGCCATGGGACACCGCTTGGGGCGCTGGCAGTGTTGGTGAAAATATTCAGTGGCCGAAGCAATCCGCGTCATCTGGTGCGAGCACTTCTAAGTTGACAGTACCCAGCAATAATTCACAGGAAAGAAGCAGAAGTACTACTCCGGGTAAGAGCAGTTTGTTAATTTAACACGTTGACTGCGGGGCTGTTTTTGACAGTTTCGATTTTGGTGCGACACATGCCTCAAGGGGCATGTGAGGTAATATTATTTACATGCGGCACATGCCACTAACGACATGTGTGCCGATAGTAACTGAAGCGACATCTCTCCAATAGAAGTAAATGTTAAGAGAGGAATATGAACGAAAATTGTTTTACAGGGATCTGGTCTATCTCTGGTTTTTACCGCACATGCCTCCTATGTCCATTGCCGCATCACAGTGATAATAGTTATTTAAAAAACAAGGTATGAAAACGACTCTTTGCACACGATCGAGACAGTTTGGTAGACCGAGCCGAAGGCGAGGTCTACAAGTCGAGGGAGTGTGCAAAGAGGTTTTCAAACGAGTTTTTTACAATATTTTTTATACGACTGCTAATAAAGAAAGAAAAATCAAATTTTAATTTAACTTGTTTTTATTTCCGACATTTTGTGCGCAAAATGCCATTTTCAGATCGTGTTCTCCGTGCGCAAAACCCCCTTTTACAGTCGTATAAAAAAAATATTACGATTTCTCGGTAACCTTTTATCGATCTCTTAGACATCGTTTGCAAAGCAGGTTGCGTGCGGAAGTCTAGATCTACACTGAAGCGCGTGAAGTTGCATTCAAACCATCACAAGCTTCTAAAAACAACAAGTCACAGCTTGTCAAACACATACCTAAAATGGCATGTCCCGCACAAAATAAATAAGAATTTGGTACTGTGCGGCACATGCCATATAAAAAGTTTACTTATATGCGACACATGCCCATGAAGGCATGTCCCACATAACCCTCATATATTAGTTGTGCATAAAAAATCTTTTCTATAGCTACTTGTTTCACTAAAATCGGGAAAAAAATAATGTTAGTGTGCTTTTCGTCCCAGAGGAATCACGTTCGAATTCTGCCTCCGCTTTATGGTAATGAACGCCACATGCCCCCAAAGGCATGTGCCGCAGTCAACGTGTTAATTTCTTGTTTTATTTGTCTTTTGTATTCCATCGATTTACCTGTTCCTTTATCTTATTATGGTGTGACGTAAGGCACAAAGTATGTGCCTAAGGGAACAATTTAAATTACGTTACGCAAAACTTCAGGATTTTTGCCCCCCCTCTGACCACTTTGTATTGCACTTTCAAGAAAAAACATTAAAAACATGGTTTCTAATAAGGAACTCTACTTAATTTACGCTAGGGAATTCGAAAAATACTCAGTGAGATGGGCCCTTAGTACACTGTGTGTCAATTTTTTGATAAAAGGCCTCGTATTTTGAACGAAACAGAAATATCAAAAAATAAGAATCCAGTGTATGAATTCGTGAATGGATTACAAGGAGCACTCCTCAAAATCGGGTGAAAGTCGAACTGCGCATGCGATCTCACTTGTTATCCGTATCTCTATTGTCGCCATGACGATTTGTTTATTATCTCACCCATTTAAAGAATTAATACACGCCTGCCTTCCTTTTGGGATCTTGAAATCAGTGTTAACCTTTGTCAATTTATTGCAAACGCATCCTAACAACATCTCTTTTCATTGTCCAATAAAAAAAATACATTTAAACATGACTTTGACAATCCAAACAAATCGCGGTGACATAAACTGTGAACTTGAATGCACGGGAGCGTTTTTCAGAGAATAGGGCATTTTCCATTAGCTAATTCGATCCGGCTCGAAGGATCAAATGTTTGGAATGGTGATAAATTAAAGTTTAAAGAAATGAAGGACCACCCTTTTATTCGGTCAGTAGGGAAACCAAAACACTAATTAATAAATGGATTAATTATTACAACAAAATATAGATCGTATGGCGTCAAAATTGACCCTGTGTACCTTGAAATTTCCTATTCTTTTCACCACGTGTGTACACCTCTGGGGGTGGCGCGCAGGTGTCATCCGAACTTTGACGGCCATTTTGCGCGCGTAATTCGAATTTTAAATTGAACAAAAATGTAATTTTTTTTTCTTAAACTTTAGCAAAATTGTAAAAAGAAAAATAATCAAAAAAAAATTAAAATATAAAACAAAAATAGTCTTGTGGAAATATCTTTCCTCAATTCGAAACATCCTTTAGATATTTTGAATTTCGATACTGCATCTGATTGAGCTTAGAATAGCGCACATTTTTTCTCATTTAACGAAAATTGTATCTCTTATTGTTTCCGAGATTCCCATCTAGCTACTTTTATCTTGGACATTTTGTTTGAAAGGTCTTTTAAATACCTTTCGAAGGAGGTATCTTTTACAAAAAACCAATTCAAATTAATATAAAAATTTTTGTAGAATCCATTGCCTCTACAATACCAACAGTCCCTCCACCTCAACAGACAACGTCAGGCCTCCCGAGCGGAGATGGCTTGGCAGAGGCCATCCAGCTTCTTTCCTGTAGACCTGCGCGTTCAAGTATACCGACGACGCAATATCCGGGCCACAGTTATATTCCAGTCTGGGCCGAAACGCACGAAGAAAGGATGCATAGGAGGATGTATCCTGGACCAGCCTCGCAAAGGTAAAATTCTAAGGCATTGCGATCATTCAGAGCAGGGGTCTCCATACTGCCTAGTCTAAGGGCTTCGTAGGATTGTGACCTGCAACCGATTCCCATGTGTTATAGTTATTTGATTGTATAAAACGGCATTTTGTTAAAGGAAAAGGCACTAAACATAAACATTGTTTACCGGGATGCGTCAGATGTGCTAAATTTGGCGAGGCGAAACCTTCTTGATATTTTTTAGGAAAAAAATTGGGGTCATAGGTTTCGTTTTCGACCTATACTTATTTTAATGTATGTGTATGAAAAATTTAACTACTACAAAAAGTCACATTTTTCCATATTTCAGTTGCGCGCATTTAAATAATTATAGCTCGAAAATAAAACCGATGATATCCCTAATTTTTTGAGACAATTACCAGGACGGTTTGGGCTCTAACATATCTTAAATTCACTAGACAATTGAGGAGCAGAAGTAACAAAGGGGCTAGGTGCCAAAACTGCTAAATGGAGATATTTAAAAAATTGATGACGAAAATGACCGATCACTTGCCGGAAGTGCCATCTATTTGCCCAATTGCTTAGGAAATTAGTAGTCCTGCGACTTTGCATTTTTAATACGATATAGTCGATGGCCCATAGAACCTTTCTATGTAAAAATCTCGTTTTTAAGAAAAGTGGCACTTAGCCGCTTTGTTACTTCTGCTCCTCAATTAGTAAACATGTCATGCGTTGAATTAAAAAGAATGTTTGAAATACCTTGTAAGTTTTATCGCTTATCCCTTTATGCAAACATCACTTTAGAATAGTATGTGACGCAAACCATATGTCAAAAATTGATAAAATTTCTAAAAGGACTCTTTTTGCAATAAAACAAAACTAATATCGGTTTATTACATTGACTTCTATGGGCGTTATAGAACTCAATGGTTTATTATTATTATAGAAAAAAAACTACAAAAGGTCACATTTTTCCATATATCAGTGGCGCGCATTTAAATAAGTGTAGCTCGAAAACGAAACCTATGACCCTCCCAATTTTTTTTGGAAAAATATCAGGAAGGTTTGGCCTTCAACATATCTCAAATTCAACTCATCTGACGCATCCCGGTAAAAAATGTATTTAGTGCCTCCTCCTTTGTCATTTATAATATACCATCCTACCTTGTCATACCTTTTAAGATATATCTCTAAGATAAATATAGTTGTCCCAATTTTAAAAATGGCGAATTTTATACATTACGACATTTTATTATAAAAAATAAATAACAAATTAACCTGTTTCGACAAGATTTATTACTTTTTATCTCCAAGGCATATCTTTTCACATCTTTAGTAATCTATAAAAAAAGCATGACAACACAACCACACACAAAATAGCTATTTTCCTATAACAAGTGCAGAAAATCGTTTTTTTCACACGGAAATGCCGTTGACAGAACGACATGTAGCGAGTTCTGTTAAGCATTTAAGTGCGGAAAAATAGGTTTCTGCAAGTGTTAGGAACAATTGTTTTTCTACAAGCAATAGAAAAATATAAAGAAATAGGAACCACACCACATCCACACTATAGTTGAGGATGTATATAAGTGGCACCGCGTCATAGCTATGGTAAACCAAATTTTGTGGCAAAATCTAAGTAAAGAAGCCTTAAAAAATTGTTGTTTTACTTTGTACCTGCAGTGTGCCGCTTTATATGTCTATAATAAAACACCGAGACCTTTTAGAGGAGAGATAAAATAGGTAATTACCTAATAAATAAAGATCCGAAACATAAAAGAGAATCCAAAGTATATTAAAATGTGCGCAAATATTGATTTAGTTGCAAAAACGGTCATTTGTTTTGTAAAAAGTCAGTCCCAATTTGTTTGACATTAAAACAGTCAAAACAACAACGAATAGACAACGTCAAAACCCAGCTAAATCAGTATGTTCGTAACAACCAGACAAGCGTATATATGTTCCTTTCTAATAAAATCGTTTAGAAGAAGACCTAAATAAAAAGCAAGTAAAATAGTAAGCTAATGACTAATTAATGCAGTGCCTCGTTTTGGAAATCAATACCAATAAAAAACTTACAGGAAGTGCGGGCCACTGTATGTACCCCTCTACCCCTTCCCGCCCATCACGGTTTTGATGACACGGCGCCACTTTAATACAACATCAAGTATAGTATATATATTAAATCGAGATGATGAGACTCGATTTTGTGGTGGAATTTGGGTGTCCTCGTCGGTACAACCAAAGCACTAAAAATTATAATGAAATTAATGGTTTAGATTTATCTATAGAAAAAACCAAAGCTATGTTATTCTCTAAACGCAAAAGACCAATAACAATAAATTGAAGTTTTGATAATACGAATATTGAGTTTGTGGATAACTACAGATACTTGGGGATATTATTCGATAGCCAAATGAAATGGAACCAAAATATAGAAAATACAAAAATCAAAACACGCAGAGGAATTCAAGTTATAAAAACTCCACTAGAACTTGGTAGGGGGCAGATCCTAAGGTACTTATGAATATTTATAATGGACTGATTTTATCACACATTGACTATGTAATACTAGCTTATTATAAGTTGTCTAAAAAGAATTGGTACGAATTAGATAAAATACAGTATGAAGCTTTAAGAGTCATTTATAGGTTCACAAAAACCACACCGACAAATGTTTTATTAGCAGAAGGAGCAGAATGGCCACTGGAAACAAGAAGAATATGGATAGCAACTAAATTTAGTCTTAAACATATATGAAGAAGAAATGACTTAATAGGAAATAAAATTCTGAAATTTTATGAAACACATAACACGACAAATAGCACATATTGGAAAAATTCAATAGCTCCTCGAATGCTTGAGGGTTTGGATTTAGCGCTTCAAGAGACTGATAATATAGAAAAACTGGATAATTTTCCAATATTTAAGTTTCCATACGACACTCAAATTATTACGAGAGAGTTTAAAGATTCCAACATTATAAAAGACTCCAACTTGGCTCCAAAGAAATTTAAAGAAGTGGTCAATCAATTCAGTAATTTTACGGACATTTACACGGATGCTTCTAGAGATCCTATATTAGGAGAATGTGGAATAGGAGTATATTGTGACAAAATAAATATTAATATAGCTAGGAATATTCAACCAAGTGTAAATATCTGCACTACTCAAACAATTGTGATTTTGAAAACATTAGAAAGAATAAGAGATAGAAGAGAAGATAAATTTCTAATTACAGTGGACTCTAAAAGTGCGCTAATGAAAATATGTAGAAACGGTATACATTGGAAAAATGATCATATAATATTAAAAGTTAGAAATCAATTGGATTACTTGGAACAACAGGGTAAAGAAGTGCAGTTTTTGTGGGCTCCAAGTGTGGCATACCAGGGAATGAAAGAGCGGATAAAAAAGCAGAAGAGGGAAGAAAAGATATTAATAATCCTATGATAATAAAGACATTTTACTTAGAACTATTTCCAATACTCAAGAATACAGTATATCAGTATTGGAAGAAGAATTATGATATCATAAGTCAGGATAAAGGCAGATATTATAAAGTGATAAATGGTGAGCTAAAACAAACTCCATGGCTTCAACACATCAAATACAAAGAGAGAAGTCAAATTACACTTATTAGTAGAATGAGATCAGGGCATTGTTTGACACCAAAATACCTGTGTAAAATTGGAAAAAAAATTGAACTAACTGACTGAGAATGTGGTATGGTAGGAACGCTAAACCATATCTTACTAGAGTGTCATAGGACAGATAGTTCCAATTTGTATATGCATTTAGCAAAGTTAATTCCTACGCCAATTCATATAGATCAAATTTTAATGAACCCAACAATAAAACCTATTAAAATGATATTGAAGCATATGAAAAAATGTAATTTAAAAATCTAATTAAAATATAAAACAGACATAACTATAATAAAAATTTTAAAAAAAACTAAAAGTGGAACTAAATAAAAACTATTAATAATTAAGTGGGTGGGGGGTATAGGACTATCCTAGACGTGCTTGATAAGAGCACTCATCGTCTTGTTACATCATGCAGTGCAGTTTAATTTAAATACAAGGGTTTTCAAACACTGGTCAGTCCTATCCTACCCTTACCCCTGTACCTACCAGCTGTTTACAACAGTTAATCCGAAAATCGGACAAAAATACTGTAATAAAAATAGCGATTTAAATTATTTTTTCTCCTTACAAATCTTTTTGTAATCGATACATAGGTATGTTTTTTCACAAAAACATTGTGCCAAAAGAACCAAAATCTAGCCCTATCTTTTGCAATAAGGTTTTTCAAAATCATTTATTTATTATTTTATTTTTTAGTTATTATTTTTTTACTGTTTTGATTAAAAAAAAACATGTTTCTTACTTTATTTACTAAAAAAACACAAAAAGACACCTTCACTTTCATTAAAACACTCTGCTCATTTGTAGGTATTGCCAGTTGCTATGGCTATGCCAGACGGGTAACATTATGTGACCAGCATCTTATCTTTAAGCAACTCTTAAGGAACAGTAAAGTCACGTAAAAAGGTGACTAAGGAAGGAATAAGTCTGCCTTTAATTTCGGTACAATGAAAATTTTACGAAATAAGGTATTCTGTAGGCTAAGAAATTTAAAAAAAAGAGTGGGTGCGATGGGCCCTTAGTGGTATATCTTTGGGCCAATATGTGTAAATCATTTTTTGTTGTAGTCTGCAGAGTTTTTTTATGTACTGGGTGAAAAGAAAATATGCCGCTTTAGTTAAACTTAGTAGGTATGTGGGCACAGTAGACACCACTTTAGAATCCATCCATACATCCAAACAAAAATACGTTTTTAAAATTTTTATTTAAAATCCTGCAGTTACACCATAGCAACAAAAATTTTTTATTGGCAATATGAGAATTAAAGAGAGGTTTTCTTTACAGGTTTTTTTAAATTTGACATGTCGGTGCAGAAAAATTTTTGTCTTTAAATTTATACCCAAAGATATAAATGCGTCAGTTTTATACGGCTTTAGCGCCAGGACACACACGCGTTTATCTGGAGCGCGGTGACGCCGCGGTGCCGCAGCGTTACCGCAATTGCGTTATGTAGTGCTGGTACACACACGCGTTTTTCAGCAGCGCGATGTCGCAGCGATACCGCGCTGCTGAAAACGCATGTGTCTACCGGCACCACGGGCCATAATTGCGGTAACGCTGCGGCACGGCGGCGTCACTGCGCCGAGAAAAACGCGTTTGTGTACCGGCGCTTAAACCACTGTGCGTCGCGTCTATCGAGTTTCATTTTTTCACACAATTTAGCAAACTTACATAAATTTTAAGTATAGTATCGAACCGCACACTTAACTGATCGAGACCTTAATTTGGCTGCCAACCTAACAATCTTCAAGCATTCCACTAAATTAAAAAAAAAAACACCCAACTGCTAAATCTATTTGTACTTACTAGTCTCAGTTGGGTACAAAATTGATAGGTATATACCTATAATGTACGACATGATTCAACTTTTAGTTTTGATGCCAAAAGCGCACTTAAGAAATTATACAGTTTTGTATTTTCATGAATTAAGTAACTAGTGTTCAAGTAGATTTAGCAGTTGAGTTTTTTTTTATTTCCAACTTTTAGGTTTAATTCTTACTCAGCCTTATAAAAAACACTATTCATTTACCATTCATTTAGCGTTACCCAAAAAGTACGTGTAAATTACTACTACAGACGCGAACAGTGTTACCTTTTATTGAGTGATGGTGCGGGAGGAGAGAGGGAGAGAGGAACTAGTAAAATGGTGTTAAAAAAAATCTTAAAGCGTGTGCAGAAAGAATTTTTGAAATCGCTCTATATTTGTGATAGTTATATGGAGGGTGGGGAGGAGAGAAGAAGAGGGAGGGGGAAAGTGGTAAAATAGTGTTGGAAAAAAAGTCTTAAAGCGTGTGCAGAATTTTTTTTTCAAATCGCGCTGATAAAATTATGCGAATAGGGTTTTTAAGGAGGTTGGGAGGAATAACAGGATGGGAGATGAGTGGAAGCAGGGAGGACTTCGAAGTAATTACAGCAAATTAGAGGACATTTGCAATGGGCATTTCATTAAAATCGTCTGAAATTTAGGTAATTTGTATGTCTTAGAGCCGACGTCATGTGACAAAATGACTTCTGACGACCGCCATATTGACTCCTGTTTAAAAAAATATAGCCTATAGCACCTTCGGGATCAGTAGCAATTCAACGACACCTTTTTCTTTAAAATTCGATCAGCCGTTTAGCCTCTACCGCGACACAAACATACATATTTACATACAAATCCCAAGCGAAAAATATTACCCTTACCAAAGCAACCTACAATTTTAGAGGCAACTGGCAATCCGTGGACGTCCCCCATCCCAGCGTAATGTCAGTGGCGGAACATTATGATATTTTTCCTTCTGGTCTTACATCGTTAACATCCAGAAAAAGTAGTTCTTCAACGGACTCGAGCTCCTGTTTATCGATTCACAGTCGTTCGACAACCAGTGGTTCTGAGAGAGGGTCAACAAGCGAAGGCAGTGGTCCGGTAAGTAGAAATATAGGGAATTTCTTTAGACAATGGAATCTATAGTCTCTGGATTGTCTTTACAACCGTGTCAAAATTTGGAGAATCTATCGACTCGTTTTTGAGTTATTTGCCTTTAAATATGATACTAGTTGTGATTTTTAAATAGATAAAAAGTGCTTATGGTGGTTTCTTATTTGATATGATTAAAATTCAATTATCGCCAATAACTAGTCTAACGTGACTAGATTGTAATTAAAGAAACACACAATGTTCGGTTTTTAAAAAATCCTGGAGGTATATTTATTTTGTAGGATGCTATCCGCCTCCACACCAATTTATACTCAATGTGGAGCGGCAGCGAACATCTGCCTTTCATTAGACTGCCCGAAAGTCAAGAGCCTCAAGATGACAGTGATACTGACGACCCGCCAACTGAGAAAAGCACTTCGAACTTTCCTAAGCCAACTTAAACATGGAAGTAAGGTAAAACTAGAAATTATAAGTCTTTGGAGGTGGGTAATTATTCATGGTTAAATGGAAAATTCTACTTTTGACACCAGTAGACTAGTCCAAATCCCTTTTGGAAGGGAAAAAATTAATGACAGCATGAAAACCTGGAACTGAAAGAAAATCTAATTTTTTTAGTACCCGTGAATTAAACATCAAAAAAGTTTTCCTGGATAAATGGGTAAAAAAGGTTTCTCTCGTGTTTTGCCCTAGGTACAGCGTTGCCACCCTCGACCCTAAGGTCTTCGGTAGAAGGCTTCGAGAAAAATCGGTAGATTTCGGTAGATTTTTTAATAATCTTAGCAAGCATCGATAGTTTGGATTGATTTAGTAGGTAAATTGTATTTCTAGGATTTGTTTTTACTGACAAAATACCAAAATTAAGAATTAAATAAAAATAGGTACATATTAGGTAGATAATATTATAATAAAAAAACAAGCCTTAAATAACTTTTTATCAATCTGTATATTTATAACAGTAATAAATAAACATAATTTAAACAAAAAATAATATTAAAATAAAATCTTAACAAAAAGAAGTAGGAAAATACAAAACCTCAGGGGATTCACAAGGTCGAATCGCTTCTCGCATCATCCTTTTATAATAACGTGATCTTTAATGCCGCTTGCGGCTTTAGGCTGAGTATATCGCAAAATCCAAGAGCCATAAATATACTTTTAAAGATAATGGCTTGAAATAAAAATTTTATTCTACAAAGGATCTTACATAAAAATAATATTTTATTTATGGTGTTTTTTTTATCGCGATCACGAGGCGTATCAAAAAAAAAACAAGTTTTTGTCGAAAAAACAAATCGGTAGAAAACTATGGTAATTCGGTATATTGTAAAGTAAAAGGCTAAATCGGTAGATCTACCGAAAAATCGGTAGAAGTGGCAACGCTGCGTAGGTAGCTCGAATGCTTATCCTCACGGGTGTCCAAGATCCAATATCTAATGGACACCTAATAAGTGTTGACGGTTAACTTGTTCATCCTTGGGACTCCTTAGAATACTGCTTGGTCAATGTCACATCTGTGCAAAGTTAAGTAGACGGTTTAATTTCTACTCTTACGTTTGTAGTGAGAAAACAAAATCGTCTAGTCCCACAAGTAACGCCATCTACCAAAAACGGAGAAAAACTAGAACAACAGCATGCAAGTAATAAACTGCTAGGTATATCGATCCTCTCTCCTACAGCACATCGCCGTTTAGGCCAGATTAACGATTATGGCGATTTTATCCGCCGTCAAGACGTCAGCGTCAGCCAGCGGAGTTTTATGCCAGATACTAGCAAATATAAGAAAATATATCGCAGCCTGTCGGATAATTTAATTTGACTAAATTCGGGTTGAAATGGGTGAATTTTTTGGGGTGGATATTGGTTTTTCACGGTGAAACTAGATTTTAAATCGAAGAAAGTTAAATACAAGAGTTATAGGTAATAAAAAGGTTCACAACTTTTGTAAGAATAATTTTTTTAGATAACCTAACATTTTTCAAAACAGTTAATAAATCCTTTAAATCAAAATATTTATTTTTATATTGTATTTTATTTTATTTTAAAAACGGGGCCCCATTTTTATCCGAAAATGTCGTAAGTTTTGGAAGCATGATTTAAGATCTAGTTTTATTGAAAAAAGTGAAAACCAATTTTCCACCTCTAAAAGTTCTCCCCATTTTACTCTAATAACTTAGATCGAGTTTAATACATTTTTCCTGTTGGATTCTATATCTTTTCTTTCATTTCCAGTGGTTTTCATGCCGTATTAATTTTGTTTAATGTTTGACTTTTTTGAAGGTATATCTACACTACACAGGCTGTTTCAGGAACATCGAAACAGAGGCCTATTTGGATATTTAGAGGGTGAATTTGGATAAACGCTCGGACCCGTCGATTTTGTTTGCGAGGGGGACACTTTTTGGCTATCATGAAATTTTTGTAGCACGAACCCCCTTCGAGGGGTATACTTTACCCCTATGTTTTGAATAGGGAAAGTGGGTCTAGTGATACCTTGTTGAAGGTCTTTTGAATGTCCTTACAACCGTGTGAAGATTTTAAAAATATATCCATTAGTTTTTGAGGTAATTGCCTTGAAACTTTCAAATTTAACATGGACTGATGAACTAAAAATTTAATTAGAATTTTATATTTTTCGAATTTAATTTTATAAATTTGCGTGCAAATATCAACAACTGATCGATGGATTTTCGAAATTTTTACACGGTTGTAAAGATATTCAAGAGAGCTTCGAAACAAGGTATCACTAGACCCACTTTCCCAATTTAAAATATAGGGGTAAAGTATAACCCTCGAAGGGGGTTTGTGCTACAAAAATATCAGGATAGCCAAAAAGTTTCTCCAAATTCGCATTTTAAATACCCCGATATTCGTGAGAGACCCATACTGCTTATGCTCAAAAATTGTCAAAGAGGAATGATGGCAATATCAAGCATACTCCTGTGGTCTGAAGCAAGGGTTCTTTTGGCTCTTTGACTCGTTTACTGGCAAGCATTTACAATGCTAGATTTATTTTTACAAAATTCTTATATAAAATTGACGTTTCTACTCAATATCCCAGAGCTAATGGTACAAAGTAAATCTGTAGATTCTTTTTATAAAATATTGAGATTTGGTCACACAACCAAAATACAGTATGTCTCAAATTCCAAGTTTTTGGGGGACTTCAGTTGTAAGGGTTCGGGTTCAACTCCTGACCGAAGCACAGAAATTTTTTTAAAATAATTTTTCGTTCTTTACTTTCAGCCCTGGTTTGGAATTGTTGTTTACGGTTTTGAGTAAAACCTTGAATTATTGCATTTTGGTAAAACATTATTATTGGCAAATCGTCCATTGCGATTAGAAATTTTAACACATAAAAAGGTCATCTCATGCTTTCAGACGTTGATACTTCTACTACGTCTAATTGGATTTCACACTTTAACAGTGATAACAATGAATTATAAAATTATACTAGAACTAGCGTTCCTACACTCTAACACTGACCGTGATATGGAGCTTTTAAAAATTTATACTCATAGTTGTGGTGGCTTAATTGGTCGGACGTTGGCGTACATAGCGAAAGGTTCAGGTTCAAATCCCGGCCGAAGCACAGGAAACTTTTTTATAATTTTTCGTTCTTTATTTTCAGCCCTAGTTTGGAATTGTTGTTTACGGTTTTGAGTAAACCCTTGAATTATTGCATTCTCAGATGTTGATACTTACGTCTAATTTGATTTTACACTTTAACAGTGATAACGAAGAATTATAAAATTAGTTGAATGGCCTCGTCGAGTTAATACCTTGAGTACTAGCGTTCCTACACTCTGACACTGACCGTGATATGGAGTTTTTAAAAATTTATACTCATAGTTTCGGTGGCCTCGTTGGCGTACATAGCCAAAAGTTCAGGTTCAAATCCCAGCCGAAGCACAGGAAACTTTTGTATAATTTTTCGTTCTTTAGTTTCAGCCCTGGTTTGGAATTCTTGTTTACAGGTTTGAGTAAAACCTTGCATTTTGGTAAAACATTTTTATTGGCAAATCGTCCATTGCGATTAGAAATTTTAACACATAAAAAGGTCATTTCATGCTTTCAGACGTTGATACGTCTAATTGAAGACCTTGGTGCAATAACCGGCCAAGTGCACTTTTAGGTCCAGACAAGTCCAAATTTTCAAAAATAATTTTTGGTGTGATTTTTACAAAATATCACTTTTATACTGGGTCATATTATGACAGATACCAATAATATCTATATTAGAACCACAATTTGGGACAGTTGCTAGTTTGTTTTCAAATTCAGACAGTTTTCTTTTTAATTTCGCACATTTTTGAATTTTAGCACGTGGCCGGTTTTTGCACCAAGGCCTTCAATTGGATTTCACACTTTAACAGTGATAACAAAGAATTATAAAATTACTTAAATGGCTTGGTCGAGTTAATACCTTGAGACTAGCATTCTTACACTCTGACACTGACCGTGATATGGAGTTTTTAAAAATGTATACTCATAGTTGCGGTGGCTTAATTGGTAGGGCGTTGGCGTACATAGCGAAAGGTTCAGGTTCAAATCCCGGCCAAAGCACAGGAAACTTTTTTATAATTTTTCGTTCTTTAGTTTTAGCCCTAGTTTGGAATTGTTGTTTACGGTTTTGAATAAACCCTTGAATTATTGAATTTTCAGATTTTGATACTACGTCTAATTTGATTTTACACTTTAACAGTGATAACGAAGAATTATACAATTAGTTGAATGGCTTCGTCGAGTTAATACCTTGAGAACTAGCGTTCCTACACTCAGACACTGACCGTGATATGGAGTTTTTTAAAATTTATACTGTAACAGGGGCCTAGTGTGACAGTGGTACTGTCAACTCAAGTGGCCAAGGCTTAAAATTTGCGAGCTGCCAATTTGTGTAACTATTTAAATAACTTATAAATTATTATTTTACACGATCTCGAAAGGGAATTTGACGGTTCTTGGAGGAAATATATGCTATAAACGTTTTTCTCAAATGAATAAACAATGTAGGAAAATCATACATACCTTTTCAATTCTCTTCTTGTAGCCTCACACTTTCACTTCTTATATTTATTATTTAAATATCAAATTTTTGTACTATTAAACTTTTGTATTTAAATATTTACACTTCTTAAACTTTTAGGTTTTATAAGCCTTTTGTATATTTGTTGTAAATATTTCTATTTATCAACATTTTAGACGTTGATTGAATAGGTGAAACTAGAGGCCCTCGATACATTTGACAGTGTAAAACAATTGTCAAATATATCGAGGGCCTCTAGGTGAAACTAATCAATCAACTGTTTAATTTACTTAATATTACTGTTTAGGTTTGGGATATATTATTGATTAAAAATGCCGATTTTAGGGCAACGAATGGTTTGTATTTTGATGTTAGAAATCAGAAAAAATATATTAGTAATATTTAAAAACACTGGAAACAGTAATAAAATCAAAAGCTTTAAAGTTAAAATAAACACTAAAAGAAAAGACCAAAATAATTATGAATAATAAAGGTAATAGCTTATACAAACTTAGAATGATTTACAAAATTTAACATTTCCCCAGCTGAAGAAAAAAAATCCCCTTTAATTTAAAAGAAGCGAACCAAGACAAGCCCAACTAAAGAATGTTTTCCCTAACGACTTTCGAAAGTTTCTTGTCCCAGTTAAAGCCACCCTGCGGTTGAAGGCACAAATACCTTGGCGTTGATTGGCTAGAATTCCACTCCCTGTTGCCTTAGCAAGAAAGAGATAGACTGCGCTTTAAACGCCCTACAAAGAGACAAAATACCAACGTAAGCCAGACCAGAAACCGTTAGAAAGTAAAATTACAGTGTATTTTTTAAAATTAAAAATAATTTAGCAAATTTGTTTCCAGTTACAGAATATAAATTATTTTGATCTTAGGGGCTCAAAGGACATATTAGCCAAATACAACTTTTATTAAAATACAGCGGACCTGAAAATATGCCAAAAAACAAGTCGCCGGAGTTGCCATAAATTTGACTTATTATTAACCTAGTCTTGCATATAATTAATGCTTGTTGATGTCAAAAACAATATTTAACTAAAAATATTAAAAAACTTATAAATGGCAAAAATACCATTTATATTCAAATCCCGTTTTGTTATAATACTCATAATTTCGGTACCCTAATTGGTAGGACGTTGGCGTACATAGCCAAAAGTTCAGGTTCAAATCCCAGCCGAAGCACAGGAAAGTTTTGTTTAATTTTTTGTTCTTTAGTTTCAGCCCTGGTTCGGAATTATTCTTTGAGTAAACCCTTGCATTATTGCAGTTTGGTAAAATAGGGGTAAAAATGTTATACCTCCTGAAAATTAAATAACAATTTAATTTTGATAGTATAGGATTAAATTTTACCATAAAGTTTTAGGTGGTTACAAACGCTACTGTATTTTTGATCTAAGGTAGCTGTGAGTGAATCTCATTATTTTTACCCAAGGAATCTACAGTTTTACTCTACCGGGACCATTAGTAACTCTGTATAAAATTTTAATTTTTGTTTTTACACTCATACAGATATGATATTTCGATGTGATAGTAATGGAACCTATAATAATAATGTGCAATATTCCCTTTTTAATGTTGTCACTTATTTACCTTTGTTTTTAGGTTTTTTTCATACTTAAATGGTCCACAGTATACCGGTTTATTTTTTAAGGGATGAGTTAAAGACTTTTAAGAATTTTTGCAGAGGAAAAAGTTGGACGTCTCAGCAAAATTAAGCTATTTATGAAAATTTAGCCTGTTACTCATCACTTCAAAAATTGACCGGTGTACCTTGGGCTAAAATTTTTAATTATGACGGAATGTTGACAAAAAAGCATCGCCTTTATGTTGTAAAATCCTTGACATTCTGTACAGAGTGTCCCAAATTCGATGTTTTTGGAGGGGTAGTTTTTTTTTTATAAAGAACCCAACTGTTCAATTTAATGTTATCTGTCACTTTTATAAAAGTATAGGTTTTGTGATATTACATAAAGTTGGTATTTGTCTTATGGATTTATCCTCTTTTTATTCTATTTTTGAAACCAGCGTAAAATATTGTTTAAAATGACTTATCACAGCCCATAACTTAAAAACATCTTGCTATATCAAAATACGATTTTTACCTTTAAGCTTGTTGAGTGTTTTTATCTCCTCAAAAAATACCTGGAACCCCTCAAAAACATCGAACTTGGGACATGATAAATAACTTGAAAAATTATTATTTTAAGCAAATGTTTTTCAACTTTTTTTACACATATCTAATAACATGTGAAACGTGAATGTTTTTCTTTGGTGTCTTTCCTTTTTCTAAAGCTTCAGTTTTAGGCTTTTAAATGTAGATTTAGTATGGTGAAATGTACTGTGTTTTTAAATGATTTTATTTTTTTATATAGTTTAAGCCAAATTTGTTTATATAGAATCCTTTATATGTAGCTATTTTTACATAAACCTGGTTTGCTGGCCAAACTAGATAATTTTAAAATATGTATTTTGTACAATGTTGGTTAAAATAACTCGGACTTTTAAAATAGAGCTCCAATGAGTAGAAAGAGCATCAGTTACTCGAGTACTAAGTAATCATTTTATATATTCGTTACTATCGTTACTTTGATTACTGTAACTGTATTCAATTCAATCATATAATTAGTTTAAAATTCTCGGACTGCCGTTAATTCGAAGATCATTTACTAAGGTATATTTTTGTTGTTGATATTATGCAAATTTTCAAAATGCGGGCTAAAATTAAAAAAATAAAGGTAGGAACTACCTAGGGTACAACTTTGTTTTAAAAATCTAATGCCTTACATACACACTAACAAAGACAAAAAAAACAAAGTAATGCGTCATCTGTCATCGGTCTGCGTGAGCTAAGACAAAATCGTACTTCGGGGAATCACATAATATTTAAAATTGCAAACCGACAGCCGAGACCGAACATTCCGAGCAAACGGCTGCAAGCGTTCAAACAAAAAACATTGCCAGATTGTCACGTCCTACGTTTTCTTATTGGTACCTTTTACAAATACAATTTAAATGCGTTAGTTACTTAAGTTATTATAGTTTATCCCTGATTTTGAATTACCGACTTTCGAGTGATTACTGAATACTAAAATAATCGAAGGAATCAAAGTAACGAAAGTAATCATTTAATTTTCGGATCGGTATTTCTTACTCCGTTATTTGTCGAGTAAAGAGTACTCGACTAACGAATAGTTACTTTTTCAACACCTGTAATCAGCTGTTTTTGTCGTGTTCCGTTGTGACCCTTTGTTGGGGGGGTTTTCACTATAAGTTCAAATAGTAGGGGAGGTCGTGAAGACTTTGGGAACTTATTTTCTTAGTCAACAAACATCGATAAAACTATTCCTTGATCAATTCTAAGGATAATTTGTTATATGAGTAGGGGGGGAGTTTCCGATGGGTTTATGCGCAAAATGCAAAAAAGGTTATAAATTCGAGTAACTTTTTTTGTTAGTAATGCATATATGTTTATTCGTAACAGCTATACTTAAACTAAGTATAACAATTAGTATGACCAATCTCTAAGTATTGCAAATATATATCAAAATTGTCAAAAAAAGAAATATTCAATTTTTGACAATTTTGCCAGAGTATAGCTTTTAGTAATAAACATATATGCTTTACTAAGAAAAAAAGTTCCTCGAATTCATATCTTCTTTTGCATTTTGCGACTAAACCCATAGAATTGCTCACTGAACAATTCCATTAATGTTTGCTGATAAAGAAAATAAGTTAAAAAAAAAGCTTATCGAGTTATGCTCAAAAAAGAACGAAATTGGACTGGGGCTACACCTAGAAACCAAAATTTAACATTTCATTTCTTCCGTTGTTAACAGCATTTTAAAAATAGAAACACCAAACTACGTAACTGATCGGACTTCCGCAAGGAAAATAAAAAATATCTAATAGTTGAGAGGCCTTTGGTATCCCGTGGGATAGTTGTGGAAGATTTTTTTAGAGTACGATAGGTCGATTGGTAATATATCACACAATCTTAAATCACCGGTTGTTTGCGTCCAATTTAAGTGGGAGGGCCGGTGTGACGTGATAAATTCAAGATGGCGGCTTTTTTGTTTACAAACTTTAGCTTATAAGTTTTGCAAATTTAGTTTTAATACAAAAAAAACGGTATTAATAATTTTCTTGTAGAGCTAATTTAGCGAAAGTTATGTTTGTGAAAAACATGGAAAAAACCGCCATCTTGGATTTATGACCACACAGGCTTTCTTACTCAAATTGGAGGCAAACAGCCGGTGACCTAAAATTGTGTGATCTTTTACCAATCGATCTAGGGTAGGGTAAATGCGGGAGAGTTACCGCGGAGGGAGAGACGCCGCTTTTTACGTATTTCAATGATTACGCTATAACATAGGCAACCAAGTATGCCCACATTCAGAGTTCATCATTTAGGGAACGGTTATAACATCGGACGTGTTTGTTTTCTAAAATATCGCTTGCAATCCTTGAATTTACGACGGTAAGGTAAAGTACTGTCCTAATAAGTGTGGTTCTTTGTAAAGTAAGTAGTTTTTTTTTCACATTCGTGGGTTTTATTCAGTAGTTTGGGGTTATGTTTACAGGTGCCATGCCGTATTTTGTTGCGTTTTAAATCTGTGACCTTGATAATCAGGTGCGGCATCTCCACCAACAAAAAGGACAGTTGCCGCATTTTCAAGAAGACCGAGAAAAAATTCAAAGGAGTGACAGCGATGATGAACCTCTAGCCAAAAAGAAAAATTAAAACCAGGAACGCTGCGTGGAATGCTTTGAAGTTTACGCAACAATAACTAAAAAAGTGGATTGGTTCATTGTGTATTAAATGGCTAGATGTCACTTGCACCATGTATGGTGAAGTTTGTAACATCTGTTCCAGACTCGAATTAAGGAAAAAATTCAAATTAGAGGTTTTTGAGAGAAACGGTTGCAGCGGCGTCTCTTCTATTTTTACGCGGCGTCTCCCCCAGCAGTGTGGAAGATGCCGACTTTAATTTAAAAAAAATAAATTTTGCTATGTTTATGTTTTCTTACATATATTTTTTATTTTTGTATTTTAATAAAGTTTAATGCAGTACCTGTGCATTGATTCATTTTGAAGAAAAAAATCTCAAGACTTACAGATGTTACAGCTATTTTTCAAAAAGTGCGGCAACTCTCCAGCATATACCCTAGTTTTAAATTTTCCACAATCATCCCACGGGACACGATTTTTTATACGCATTGCGGAATTTTTGAATTTGAAAGCAATATGCTAGAACGCTTGTAGCAGTCATTTTCTATTGATGGTTTTAATACGGTTTCGTAGTACATCTATATAAATACGTGCCTCCCCCCCACACCTGTGTTTGTATGTGGTACTAACTTCTATAGCTGTGCCTCGTCAGCTGATGGCCTCAGTGAAACGCGGTATATTGTATATGTGTTGCGTAAACTTGCCGCTACGTGCGCTCAGTAGCCGAAATATGCTAGGGTCACTGGATCATGAAACTGAAGACTCTAGGATGCAGTGACCCTAGAAATATGCCTCTTCTAGCAGTTGCGCTATTTTTAAAGTCCGTTTTTTGACACACCTTTTATTTGTAAGTGTACGTATACTCTAAAACGTAATATTATAGTGTTAAGGTATAATGGGAAACATTAAACAATCTGATGGGAATAAAAACTACAGCAATATACAATTTTTAATTTTATTTTATAATACCCAAATCGATACAAATTATTTCTGCTAAATATGTTTTTATAAAACATAACTAATCTTTTCTTTAAGGTTAGTTTATTTTGACAGAGACATATATCTATTAAACATAATAGAATCTATCAAGGTAAATACATTATTATTCTAAAATTTATTAAAAATACTATACAAAAAATTATTTTACATAAAAATATACGTAAAATATTAAGAGTATTATATACAACAAAAATTAATGACATTTTTGACATTTATCTAAAAATCTATGTGCTGTGATATGTAGTGCTCTTGACAAAAACTTTAAATTTACAAAAAAATAATTAATGCTAAAGAGAAATCCGCCATGTAAAAAAAACAATTTTTGTCGCAGATCAAGGTAGGTATACCAAGGTACCAAAAATACATGATTGCCACTTATACTACATAAATATGATTTATAAAGTGGAGCCAATACAAAATGGCAATACTGTAAACATTGAAATTTGAAAAGCCTGTGTTTAAAAATCTTCAATTCTGATTTTAAAAATATTTTTTATATCCAAGTAATATTATTAGGACTCCTTCCTAGCAAGTCACGATTTCAATACCTAATTTTTAGTTTTTATCTAAATTATATTTTACAACATGTCATTTTTAAGTTAACCTTAAATGATAAACCATCATTAACGCCAATATCTGCCATACAAAGAAATTCATTTAGTTGAATGTTTTTGCTGCCATATTTTATATTATTTTTGATAGAAATGTATTTTTGGCATTCTAATGCCTGACCTATAGGTACCAGTGCAGAAAGCAAAAAAATAAATAACATCGAATACATTTTTACACGTCTAAAACTAAACTATTAATAAAAGTACGCGACTATTTTTAATATGGCATACCGAAAAAAATATTTAGAGAATAAAAAATATATTTTCTCAATTATTATTGTTATTCATGGATAAAAGTTACTAACATATGTTCCATAAATTGTGTACAAAATTTTAAGAAGCTCAAATAACAAATCTATTCAATTTAGTAGTATGTTTTAGGTTCGCCAAAATTATTGGATTACCAAAAATTTTCATGACATTCCATGAAAATTAGAAGACCTATTTATAACCTAATTATTGGGCAAACGCCTAAAGCTAAAATAATGGGTATCTTTTAAAACCAAGAGTAGGTATATGAGTTTTTAAATCTGCCAGAGCAGATCAAAAATACCATGAAAGACAAAAATGTCTTAACCTTCAAGTAGACAGTCCGCAAACCTCGATGTTGCCATAATCTTATATCTTGAATTTTTTGACAAGACAAATGAAACATACGCTATTGTAATTTTTGTAACAATTATGTAATTTACTACATAAATTTTTAGTTGTATCAGATCCTAGACACTTTTTCTGGCTGAAAAGTAGCCGGAGATAGTTTTATTTTGTTTTTAACAGTAACAGTTAACTCAACCAAAAATTCTGTCATTTGCTATTTTTAGCTGACAAAAATGCTTGCAACATTTTGATCTTAAAATTTTTTGCTGTTAACATGGCATCAGGTTGAACCATTTTAAAGTATGCAACGCCAGATCCACCCACACATCATTTATACATACAGAAGAGGTAAGTTTTTGGTCGTATTTAATGGGATAACAAATTGATTTTTTCCTCATGATAACTACATCTAGACTTTTCTAAACTAACATCGCAATCATTTTGCGTACCTCAAGAAAATTCTCAAGGGTCATGAACAAATTGCAACGACCTGTAGATATGTAATAAAGCGATTGGAACAGTATGTTAAATAAGCCAAATAATTATCCTCTCCATATGTTTATGTTTGTTTATTGCATTAGTCTACGTCATCAGTTTCGTCGTCTCCTTCGCCGTAGTCGTAGTCGTTGTCATCGATCAGATCATCGACTTGGCTTCCACCATCTTCGGTCGCCGGGCAGTTAGTGCATCTGTCAAAAAAAATTATAAAATCATTAGAACACAATAATCAACCAACCGAACCAGATGGAAAGCAATAGAACCTACTAGAACAAAAAATGGTATATTGACCATGCATGTCAGAAAAATTTTTGTTATAAAAAACATAAACTTTTTACAAATCTTTATCAAGAAATAAAAAATTAGTAAAATTATGTACAAAAGAAAATCCTGCAAAAAAAATTAATCTTCTATTAAACAGTTTGGAATAGTTCGTATTAGATATTATTGTGCTGGGAGAAGCAACCAGCCTATGGTCACATAGCTAATTGTAAATAACCACTTATGAAACATGACAAGCAGTCATGCAAATTGCATTAAGTGTCGATCAAACATCGACTGAGACAAGTGATTTAACTGTGTCACTAGCCGAAGAATATCCAAAGGCAGCGGAAAGAACTAAACAATTTTGGATAATAACCGATATTCTAGATGCGGTGAATAATCTTAGAACAGAAAACACCTCAGCTCAATACCAAAAATAGACTCCAAGAGTGACAGGGCTGGAAAACTGGATTCTCAACTTGGAGGAATGTTAAAAAATTGAAGATGTTTTTTGAAAAAAATGACATTAGGCTGTTCATATAAAAAACCTATTGTAAACACAGATAAAGACGATATTTTGTCTGTCGGATATCAGGCAATAGTAAGTTCTAGATACATAAAGTAACAGTGCTTCAATTTTGCGAGAGAAATACACAAAACCATCAAATAATCTTATTTGTCTTGAGAAAAGCTAGCAATATGCTCAATAAAAATCAATAACTTAGATGTCACGTTGCACATAATAAAATATCGACTGACACGAAAAATACAATTGTGTCAGTTGCAGATAAAAGCTAAATAATTTTGGATGACATACAATTTTCTAAACTTCATGAATGACTCAGAACTAAAAAAAGTCTCGCTAAATCCAGAGAAATAGTCTCCAAGATTAATGATAAAGACCAGAACTACTAAACAAAACCGGATTTCTAACCAGTGTAAAGCAATTGAAGAACAACAGTTTTATTACATACAAAGAGCAACTCAAATAAAAAACAACCTACTTTTATCAAGAATAAAGACGGTCTTTTTATCCTGACTGCCAGACTACAGAAAATTCTGAAAACATAAAATATGTTTTTATAATCATCGCCCAAAAAGTATCCAGGTTTGCCAATTGTGAGCCACGGATTGCAATTTGCCATTTACTAGACATAAAAGGCAGGAGTGGTGGGTCTGATGATCTGCCATTTGTCAAACCAATAGATAATGAGTTTTAGTTATATTATTTGTTACTTCAAGAAACAAATTCCTGCATTAACTTTTTTATGAAGCCAATTTAACAATACATAATCAGTTACTGCTTTATAGACAAATACTGAAACCAGTATGGACATATGATATTCAACTAAGGGGGTCGTACGTCGTAAGAGTTTAGTTAGTTTTGTTTTACAGAGATTTCAAAATAAACTATTAAGAAACATTGGGAATGCACCTTGGTACGTTCGAAATAGTGACCTTCATCGGGACCTAAAAGTCGAAACTGTAGTAGAGACTATAAAAAAGTACACCAAAAGCCATTAAGATAGACTTCATCGACATGTGATTTTGGAATCAATTAAGCTTCTAGACAATACTATGCTCGTTCGAAGACTAAAAAGAGTGAAGCTAGTGAACTAAATGCATTATATAAAACAAAATACTGCTATAAACAACACAATTGTGAGTTACAAAGGAAACAAAGCGAGGAGAACTGGTGAATGAACCCTAAGTTTAAATCTAACTTTTCTAGTAAATTAAGTTACAACAAAATTGCTAATTAGTCTTATTGACTAGTTTGTAATACAATAAACACAGTGTGTTTGACTAATTACAAAAAAAACTTTTATATTAAGATATTCGTTAAACAAATTAAAATATTGAATTAAGATTGAATTAGTTGCTTATATCAAACTAGTTAGCTCAGAAACAGGTTCAGGTTTTCGAGTGCACCACTAGTTTTTGGATAGTTAATACAGCATCAGATTATTTCGAACTTTATTAATACCTGCTTTCGTTGATGCCGTACCCAATGCAGTACTGTCCAATGCATTCACAGCAACTGTCGTGGAACCACCTGTAACTGGAAGCACCCATTGACAAGCAGTTTGATTTGCACTTGGTCCAGCTCATGCAGTCAGTCCAGTAGGCTACTGTACAATTTTTGGTAATAACGGACGGTTTCACGGGAATCACTTCTTGTTCGGCGCTTTCTGTAATAGAAAATAAATTTGAAATTTCATATCTACAATTTAAGTTTATAAATGCCAATGTTCCTGAGCGGCGATTGTCAGACAACCCAAAAAACTGCGAGTGCAATATAATTCTTTAAACTTTAGATGATTTTCAAGAACTTTTGATTTCGTTTTTATCTGTTTCTCTTTTGTTCTGTCACGTGCTTTATTTAAATTCACGTCTACCTCTTCCAGATCTTCAAAATATTTATTTTTCTTTTCTTTTTCAAGAGCAAAGCCAATTCCAAAAGGTAGTCTACTATATACAGGTCACATCGCTAGCAATTAAGTTTGTTTTTAAAAATATTTCTGCAAGACCAAAGCTGTTCCAAATGGTAGCCTACGAAACTAATACCGACCAAATGCTGTGCATATTATGTAAGAATCAACTTTTGCCATGTAAAGAAAAAAGGCTTTATTCAATATTCAATAACGTTTGGTGTAAGAATCATTAATATGTTGAATATAAAGATTTTTCATTTTTGTAAGGCACATACATAATCTGAATTATTCATTTTCATGGCTTATGAATTATGTCCTCCTATCCTTTCTGCTCGCGAAAAGTACTTTTTATTTTAGTATGTAGGGCAGGACTTATATGTCTGATCTGTGGCATTTAAGTGATGCATACTCCAGATGATCAAAAACTCGACCTAGCTCAGGTTACGAAGATTTAGATTACTTGGCTAGTAAGGTGAATATTAAAAAATTAAAAGTAGAGCAGCATCAAGTACTAAACTATTTTAAAAAAATAGAGAGATCTTTGGTAAATAAATTAGACAATAAAACAAACACGAAAGTATCTCAATAGTATCTTGTCAAAAGCATAAGAAATTATATAACAGAATTGTAAAAAGCATAGTTATTTACTCGTCACAAAAATTTATTACTGAAGAGATGACGGAAAATCAAAACTAGACGGAATTTGAAATCCAGAAATTAAACAGAAGATATAAGAAACGTCTCATCTGTTTATTATTTTTATTAAAAAGACTTAGATCTTGAGTAAATAAATTAAACACTGAAACAATCAGGAAAAATATGCAATTGGATATCTCAATAGTATCACAAGCATAAAAAATTGTATTGTGAAATGCATAGTTACTTACTCACAGCCACAAAAATGTATTACTGAAGAACTGGCGGAAAATCAAAACTAGACAGAGTGTGAAATTCAGAAATGAAACTATCAAGATATAAAATTATATATAAATTAGCCAACTCACATGGTGCCGACACATAAAAGGAAAGTAGAAAAATAGAAAACCAAGAAAAGTACCCGATAAAATGGAAACTGCAAGGACTAAGAAAATGATAAAAGAAGTTACAAACCTGAAACAAAACTTAATTTTTTTCCCCAAAAATAATTAGGTAAAATTTTTAATGGAGCCAGTTACTTCAGTATCGCTTCTATCACTACTTACGCATATGTAACTTGATTTCCTTTTTGACGGCGTACAAATTAATGTCTATGTCCATCGGAAATGTGGTGCTGTTCCATCTACCATTGTCATCGGGGCTTTCTGTCAATGCATTGAAGAGACCGGGTACTGCCGTGTCGAGGTCCTCAACGTGAGATTTTTTTGAAAGCGGCGTGTTGGTTGAGTTGGGCTTGGGACACATATCTGCCAAAAAAGTTACAATTAATTAGAAATTCTCAGTATATTATAAGACTCTCTATTCTAATCTATTAAAAAACATGGGAAAAGTTTATCTGTAAATACTCTAGCTATTTTAAGTTTGAACCCTATCATAGTCCTACTGTTTGTAAGAATGACCTAGATGTACTTTTGAGAGATAGATAAAGTTCCTTCTGGGCAATGTTTAAAATTTCAGCCGAGTTATAGGAGTGGCGCACCCAGGAATATGTCTTGGGGGGGGGGGGGGCGTAGCCGTGGTGGCTCGGTGCGTTCGCGCATTGAACACAAGTGAGTTACGGAATCTCGCTTGCTACAGTAACGAGTTCGATCCCCGTCGGTTACCGAGGTCGGGTGCGGCAGACATTTATAGGATTCCTGGGGAGTGTAAAATGTAATATTATCCTACCCCTTCATTCACGCCGGTAACCAGGCCGGATGAGGTCGGATATCTCGTGAAGGCGGACTTTGTTACACACTCCTTCAGTCGGTAGGCCATTCTAAGGGACAAAAGGACCGGATAAAAAAAATACCCGGTCTGGGGTTCCAAAGGTGGCCGATGACCCGTGCAATTAGGCGTTCCGAAATGGCGGCCTTAGTGTCGGCGAAAGAGTCACGGTCATCAAAAATGAGAGAGAGAGAGAGAGGGGGGGGGCGAGGCCTTATGATGTCGTATTTCATGCTATTTTATGTGATTATTCATGAAATATGTGGACATTTTTAAAAAAAATCTTGGGCTTGGGGGGGGGGGGGCTGGTCTCCAAGGCCCCCCCTGGGTGCGCCCTTGGTTATAGTGAAAACCTCATTTCAATATTCAAACATTTTTTTCTAGGTACTTAGTGTGGAATTTTTGGTTTGTGTAAATTTTACGACTATATTTTATAAACCGAAAGTGAATGATTTGGGTGGGTTTAAAATAAATAAATCCACGCTTGGAATTTTGTAATAACAATTGAACAAAGTAGGTATTTTAAAAATTTAAGAAAATTCTAAAATTTATTTAAATTTTAGAGGTATTTGACGTCTGTAAAGCACGAGATTTTTAAATATACATCTTATGTACTGGTCACAAAAAATGTAAGTGCCTAGTTTTTGCTCCCACAAATGCAATTTTAAAATTCCAAATAGGCATTTCTCGCAAAAAGGTGACGAACATTAAGATATCGTCCAACATATGTATAAAATTGAAAATAATAAACAAATAAATGTGGAAAATTACTAAATAAATAAAAATAACTTTGATAAATTAATAATAAAGTAAACAATTAAGTGGGAACAATGAAGAGTAATCTAAGTAGGTGTTAAAAAATTAACTCAATTTGTGTGTTTCTCAGAAAGATTTCCTCTTTACCGCGATTTCTCATGTTAACAAGGTTAATAAATTAAACTAAAGCTAGAGACTAAATTAAACTAGAACTAGAGACTTAGGAGCTATAAAGCTATAGAATTGACTGAAGTCTGTGTTATCACCTAAAACTTTTAAACTAAAGAGGATATTATAAATATCACACAGCTCTTCTATAGAGAATTATACCACACAGAAAGGGAACCATCGCGAGAAACCATAAAGAGACTCCAAAGAAAAATACGTAAACTTAGAACTAGAACCTGACATAAGCAAAGCGGGAATAAAGAGAGCATTAAAGAAAATGAAAAATAACAAAGCACCTGCAAAAGACTGTAGTTAATAACTTTCATATTCTGCTAAACAAAATATCAAAAGAAAAAATAATCCCGAACAACTAGGAAGAATCCATAAACCATGTTCTACACAAGAAAGATATAGAGCAGACCCATAAAACTATCGACCTATTACACTCCTCAATGTAATTTATAAGCTTTTCAAGCAGGCTTCAGAACAGTTGACTACATATTAACCATGAAAATACTAATAAAACGTGCCAACGAATACAACAATCCATTAAGTTTATAGACTTTGAAAAAGCTTTCGATAGCATTGAGCACTGGGCAGTAAAAGCATCTTTAATTAATAGCTGAATAGATCATAGATACACTGCCTTAATAGCCAATATCTATAGGGAACCAACAACATCAATCAAAATCCACAAAGAAAGAGGTTTCAGACAGGGTGAAATAATATCCCTTGAACTATTTAACCAGTCCCTAGAAGATGTTTTTAAAAAAATTAGGTTGAGAAGAAATAGGCATCAAAGTAAGCGGACAATGCTTGAACCACCTAAGATATGCAGACGGTATCGCCTTAATAACAGATATGAAAGAAGAACTGATAAAAATGCTGGAAGAACTGAACACAGCAGCTATAAATATATAGGCTTGAGGATGAACTACTCTAAAAATAAAATCATAACAAACAGATAAATATATCAGGATCAGACTAACCCAAGAAAAAATAGAACAAGTAGAGGAATATATAAATCTGGGACAAATGATGAACCATCTAAGATGTGCAGACGATATCGCCTTAATAACAGATAAGAAAGAAGAACTGATAAAAATGCTGGAAGAACTGGACACAGCAGCTATAAATATATAGGCTGAGGATGAACTACTCTAAAAATAAAATCATAACAAACACAGATAAATATATCAGGATCAGACTAACCCAAGAAAAAATAGAACAAGTAGAGGAATATATAAATCTGGGACAAATGATTAAACTAAAAAAATAAAATCAAACACCTGTAATTAAGAGACAATGAAGATGACCTGGGCAGCGTTCGGTAAATTAAGCTATACATATTAAAAAATAAAAAATATCCTCAGTACCTTAAAACGAAAGTGGATAACCAATGTATCCTTCCTGTACTTACCTATGGATCCCAGATCTGGACACACAAAATCAAACACGAAGAAGGTAGCAAAAGCCCAAATATCAATGGAAAGACAAATGTTACATGTAAAGCTAACAGATAGAAATAGGAATGAATGGATAAGAAATAAAACAAAAGTAAGGGATGTCAGAGAAGAGGTAGAAAAATTAAAATGGAAATTTGCCGGTCATAATATCAGACAAAAAACGATCGAATAAAACAAATGTATTGTAAACTGGAGACCTTGAGAAAAATAAAAGAAGTAGGGGAAGACAGAGAAGATTGAATTGGAATTGGACCGAAGAAGGCTGAACAGATAGACTTTTCGACAATTTGGTTTAATGATAAAGGAAAAATTCCGAAAGAACTATCTTATCACCTAGTATTTTTAGACAAATGATTTAATGGTAAAGGAAACATTTTTAAAGATTTACCTAAACCTTATATTTTGCTATAGCAGAACTCATTAATATTTTTTATAATATATTCATTATATATAATTTATTGTTTTTATGATCTCCCTGTCATAGTTTTTATACACATTTGATTAATAAATTTACTTAATTATCGACAATTATAAATTCATAAAAAATCGAAATTTTTTAATAGGAATTTTGCACACCTGTTACAAAAGCTATTTTATTTATTAATTTATACGGTTTTATGAAAGAATAAATGTAAAAAATATTATTTATTTTGTTGCCTTTTTGTGTTTATGAGAGGACCTATAATTCAAAAATTGTACAGGGTGTATTGGAAAACGGGTACATATTAAATATACAGGGTGTTTCAAGTAAAATGTGACAGGTGTTTTTGGGTATTTTCCGCGCGAATTTGAAAAACGCTCGTTCCCCCTTCGAGGATTAAACTCTGTTCCTATTTTTTTTATAATAAGGAGAGTTGGTCGACTGATACCTTGGCTTGAATGTCTTTACAACCGTGAAAAAATTTAAAAAATCTGTCGATTCGTTTTTGATATTTTGCAATAAAAAAAAATTTTATGTACATTTCTGAGATTAAATTTTTAAAATCCCGAAATATGTCGACTCATTTTTTATCGTAAGAAACTTTTGCAGTGATTTTTATTTTTTTATCGCTTTATTGTAAATTGAGGTTTTCGAAATTTTTACACGATGGTAAAGACGAGACCTTCAAAACAGGTATCCTTCGTTCCACTTTTCTTATTCAAAATAACGGGGTACCATTTATGGGTCTATGCTGCTGTTTTTCGAAATTCCATTAAGAAATACCCGTAAAAGCTTCTCGTAAGTTTTTATTTATCCTTTTACATTTTCCAAGATATGGTGGATTTGGGAAATACCTGTAATTTTATAAGATTTAAAATTCCACACACATTCTAATAGCAAAATCCTGTAAAAAAAGTTACAAGTTAAAGAGGTACTGAATCTCCAAACAAGGATACAAAATTGTCCTGCAATGGATACAAAATTGTCACAAAAATGTAATCTTAAAATTAACTTTTAAAAAATTATATGCTCATAATTAATTATTCGTAAATTAGTTGTAAAAACAAAAAAAAATGCCGTCACCGTTTTTTTTTTGTTTTCGCAACTAATTAACGACAAATTGTGCACAATTTTTTTTTTGAAAGTAAAAGATAGAAAAATATATCTTGGCGGTGTTTTAAAGTATTTTTCTCTGTTTTAGACCCATATTCGGGCTGGTAGTGGCAAAGTAGGGGAATACTTCGGGACCTCTCGTCTTTACGAAGTTTTTTGTCATTCCGTCGTATGCAGCGAAACAGGTGAGAGGTGGGTATTTGTTTTTCACACAAATTCTAGCTCAAGCCATGCCACGTACTATCAACTAGCCTCGGAGATCACCAGATTTGGCACCCAATGATTTTTATTATGGGCTATGCAAAAAGCCAAATTTATTCGCATGGCCATTTAAGAACTACCACTCTCAATGCACTTCGGGCAAAAATCACCACTCTACACTCAATGGGCGAACTGAATTTTATAACAGGCTCGGATACTGTTAAGCACAAAGCGGTGGTATTTTTGAGAATTTAATTCGTTAGGTAGTTATTAAATCAATCTGAAAGAATTTGCTTTTAAAACAGACCCCTTTCTTACGTGTTTCGCTTGGGAAGCCATAAACTATTTAGTTTGTTGTAGATATGGCATTAAATATTATAAAAATGAACAGGCTTGGAAAAAAGTTATGTTACGTATTTATCGTCTAAATTTCCGATATTTGATCTAAAGTCCATATCATTATTTTTGGGATAACTTTTTACGATTTTTTTTCGCTGGTCTATGCTATTTGTTATGATAACAGCTGATTACTATCAAAAAGTTGTTTTCTCAAAAATTATGGAATGAACGATTACTATCAAAAAGTTATCTCAAAAATTATGGAATGAACTATACAACTACCCTCGATCGATTTTCTTTACAAACTGTCATAAGAAAAGATTTTTTTTTGTCAAACAGACTGTGTTTATTGTATTACAATCTAGTCAGTAAGACTAATTAGCAATTTTGTTTTAACTTAATTCTATAGAAAAGTCAGATTTAAACTTAGGGTTCACTCAACAGTTCTCCCCGCTTTGTTTCGTCTGTAACTCACAATTGTGTTGTGCTTATAGCATTATTTTGTTTTATGTAATTTACCTAGTTTACTAGCTCAAACGGCTTCACTCTTTTTAGTCTTCGAACTAGCATGGTATTGTCTAGAAGCTGAATTGCTTCCACATTCACATACCAATGGAGTCTGTCTTCATGGCTTTTTGCGTACTTTTTTATAGTCTCTGCTACAGTTTCGATTTTTAGATCCCGATGAAGGTCACTATTTCTAACGTACTAAGGTGCATTCACAATGTTTCTTAATACTTTATTTTGAAATCTCTGTAAAACTAGAATGTTACTCTCTTTAGCACAACCCTATAGTTGAATACCATATGTGCATACTGGTTTCAGTATTTGTCTATAAAGCAGTTACTTATTATGAATTGTTAATTTAAATTCCTTCCAATTAGCCAGATCATTTTTCTATACCTTATCTCAAGTTTTTTTAACATGTGCTTTCCAGTGCAATTTGGCATCAAGTGTCATACCGAGATATTTTGCCTGATTTGAATATGGTACAGGAATGTTGTTACTTGTTATTTGTATGTGATTTATATTTTTGTTTGTAAAATCAACATGAATTGATTTGGTTTCATTTAATTTTATTCGCCACTTTGTGGTCCAACTGTGAACTTCGGTGACTGCATCCTGAAGTTTTTCTATGCATTTTTTCTTGGCAAGTTTCTGGCTTTGGGATATCGCAAGTGAATAATAAGTATAGATAAGGGCCTAGTTCGCTACCCGGGGCACGCCTGCTTGAATTTCTCTTAAATTTGAGTATGAGTCTTCCTGTTTTACTCCGAAATGTCTATCAGATATGTATGATTCCAAAATATCCGAATATTGTTTTGGCAGAAACCGTTAGTTTAAAATTAAGGCCTTTATGCCACACTTTGTCAAATGCTTGTGCTACATCTAGAAAGACTGCAGAACAAACTTTTCCCTCTTCTAGTGCTTTTTCTATTATATGAATAATTATGTGTACTTGATCTATCGTGGAATGCTTGTCTCGAAAACCAAATTGATGAGATGGAATAATTTCTTGTCTTTCTATGATGGATTTTATTCTTTTAAGCAATAATTTTTCATAGAGCTTGGATATAATTGGCAGCAAAGATATTGTCCTGCAAGATGACACGTCATGGAGTGGTTTTCCCGGGTTTGAAATCATGATAACTTCTGCAACTTTCCACAGTTTAGGTACATACCTAAGCCTAACGGACGCATTAATTAGGTTGTATAGTTTTACGATAGCTTTTCTGGGGAGTTGTTTTATGACTACCCCGTTAATAAGATCATACCCTGGGGCTTTTTTCGAATTAATATTTCTTTTGGTGATGTAATCTTAATATGGTCTTCGATTTGATGAGGTTCATTTAAATTAAGGTTTTCATCTGGTGCTTCATGGGGCTGAAATGTTTTTTCTAAATGACGTGCTAAAATATCTGATTTTTCTTCGTTACTCCTTGCCCACTGGTTGTTAGACTTTCGTATGAGTGGAATTTGGATAATTGGTCTTTTAAAATCTTTGGTTGCTTTCCAAAGGGAATAGTCGGTATTTTTATCATCTGTAAGTTCATTAAAAAAATGCTTAATAGATTCATTTTTTATTACTAGAATTTCTCGCCTTATGCGCTGCGTCATGTTATTGAGATTTGTTTTGTTCCGAGGATAACGGCTTTGCTGCCACTTTCTTCTTAGTTTCCTTTTTCCCAATATAAGGTCTCTAAATTCCTTCGGATTTTTCCCTTAAAAATTCTCTTTGGTTTTGGGCTGTAAAAGGATCACCGCGCTAGAGGAAATAATCGGTGTCAGAAATTTCCTCTCACCACCACAACAAAGCTCGGGCACTGGAGAGCCCTCCAATAAAACACAAAATGAAGAACCCCCAACTAAGGTTAAAAAAGCTCCGTTACCTCCACCGATTATGGTAAATGGCGTAAATAATTTTAATGATATTTATGAAAAGTTAAATATCATACAAGGAGTTAAAATAAAAGTTTTAAATAACGAAAATATTAAAATAAATGTACAAGACGCAGACAGCTATCGGCTGGTTACTAAAATGCTTAATGAAATAAAGCATCAATGGCACTCATACGAAAACAAACAAATAAGGTCGATTAGAGTAATAGCGAATAGGCTACACTTCTCATGTGACCCACAAAAAATTGTAGCTGATCTACAAAAAAAAGGTTTTAAGGCACTGGAGGCCAGCAACAAACTTAAATGGAGAACAAGACAACCTCTTAACATGTTTATGCTCACATTCAGCCACGATGAAGATAACAACAAAATTTTTGAAATTTCCAGTATCCTTGGGATTGAAGTGGAAATAAAAGCACTAAAAACCTCAAAGTTAGTCCCTCAATGCAAAAGATGCCAATCTTATGGACACACGCAAAAATATTGCGCTAAAGAACCACGTTGCGTAAAATGCACGGGGAAACATCTTACTGTAGAATGCCCCAAACCAAAAGAATCTGAGCCAAAATGCATCCACTGTGGAGGCAAGCATCCTGCTAACTACAGAGGATGCCTTGTTGCTAAGGAAATACAAAAATTGAAAAATAAACCTAAGAAACCGAATCTCATACCAAACGTGAGTACAAATAGACAAAACCAACAGACAAGAAACACAGTCACACAAAACTCTGTGACAAGGACATACAGCCAAGTAGCAGCAACAGCTACTATACCTGATATTAATATCAGTAGTCAAAATACTATGGAACAAACACTACAATTAATTTTGAAGAAATTGAACAAACTTGATGAGCGATTAACTAAACTAGAAAGTAGCAATAACGGAGCTACCAATATGCCTCAAAATGGTCAGTAATCTTAGAATCCTAGCTTGGAATGCCAATGGTCTCTTGCAACATCAGCAAGACTTGCAAGTTATTCTAGACATAGAAAAAATTGACGTCTGTCTTGTGTCAGAAACGCATTTCACTAACCAGTCTCACATTAAATTTAAAGGTTATAAAGTGTATCATACAACTCACCCTAGCAATACTGCACATGGGGGAAGTGCTGTAATAATTAAAGAAAATATATCACACTATGAGGAGATGGGATATAAAACCATAGAGATTCAAGCTACATTAGTAAGTGTAAAAACCAAAACATATACATTAGTCATAAGTGCTGTCTATATACCACCAAGGCACTTACTAAAGAAAAATCAATATCTTAATTTTCTCAGAAAATTAGGAAACCGTTTTATAATTGGAGGTGACTTTAATGCAAAAAATACCTACTGGGGATCTAGACTGACGAACTCTAAAGGAAAAGAACTTTTGCAAGCTATTAGTGAATATCAATGTGAGCCGATATCAACTGGTAAGCCCACATACTATCCAACAGATCCAGGAAAAATTCCAGATCTAATTGATTTTTTTATAGTAAAAAATATATCTTTAAGTTTTGTAGATATAGAAGAAAGTTTTGATTTACACTCAGATCATTCACCTATTATTCTAACTCTTAGTAAAAACATAATAAAGAAAGAAGCAAATATCTCACTAGTTAATAAACTGACTGACTGGATTAGTTTTAAACAAAGTCTGTCAGAAAAAATAAACCTATCAGTACCATTGCAAACGCCAGAACAAATCGATAAAGAAGTTGATTATTTTGTTACAAATATTCAACAAGCAGCTTGGGAAAACAGTCCAAAACCAAAGAGAATTTTTAAGGGAAAAAACTATCCAAAGGAAATTAGAGACCTTATATTGGAAAAAAGGAAACTAAGAAGAAAGTGGCAACAAAGCCGTGATCCTCGGGACAAAACAAATCTCAACAACATGACGCAGCGCATTAGGCGAGAAATTCTAGTAATAAAAAATGAATCTATTAACCATTTTCTTAATGAGCTTACAGATGATAAAAATACCGACTATTCCCTTTGGAAAGCAACCAAAGATTTTAAAAGACCAATTATCCAAATTCCACCCATACGAAAATCTAACAACCAGTGGGCAAGGAGTAACGAAGAAAAAGCAGATATTTTTGCAAGTCATTTAGAAAAACATTTCAGCCCCACGAAGCACCAGATGAACACTTTCATTTAAATGAACCCCATCAAATCGAGGACCATATTAAGCTTACATCACCAAAAGAAATATTAACAGAAATCAAAAATATTAATTCGAAAAAAGCCCCAGGGTATGATCTTATTAACGGGGTAGTCATAAAACAACTCCCCAGAAAAGCTATCGTAAAACTATGCAACCTAATTAATGCGTCTTTTAGGCTTAGGTACGTACCTAAACTGTGGATAGTTGCAGAAGTTATCATGATTCCAAAACCGGGAAAACCACTCCATGACGTGTCATCTTACAGGCCAATATCTTTGCTGCCAATTATATCCAAGCTCTATGAAAAATTATTGCTTAAAAGAATAAAACCCATCATAGAAAGACAAGAAATTATTCCATCTCATCAATTTGGTTTTCGAGACAAGCATTCCACGATAGATCAAGTACACAGAATTACTAATATAATCGAAAAAGCACTAGAAGAGGGAAAAGTTTGTTCTGCAGTTTTTCTAGATGTAGCACAAGCATTTGACAAAGTGTGGCATGAAGGCCTTAATTTTAAACTAAAAAGGTTTCTGCCAAAACAGTATTCGGATATTTTGGAATCATACATATCTGATAGACATTTTAGAGTAAAACAGGAAGACTCATACTCAAATTTAAGAGAAATTCAAGCAGGCGTGCCCCAGGGTAGCGTACTAGGCCCTTATCTATACTTATTATTCACTTGTGATATCCCAAAGCCAGAAAATTGTCACTTAGCAACATTTGCCGATAATACTGGTTTATTGACGGTAGAAAAATCTATTGAAAAATGCATAGAGAAACTTCAGGATGCAGTCACCCAAATTCACAGTTGGACCACAAAGTGGCGAATAAAATTAAATGAAACCAAATCAATTCATGTTGATTTTACAAACAAAAATATAAATCACATACAAATAACAATTAACAACATTCCAGTACCATATTCGAATCAGGCAAAATATCTAGGTATGACACTTGATACCAAATTGCGCTGGAAAGCACATGTTAAGAAAAAAAAAGAAGAACTTGAGATAAGGTATAGAAAAATGAACTGGCTAATTGGAAGGAAGTCCAATTTAACAATTCATAATAAGTTACTGCTTTATAGACAAATACTGAAACCAGTATGGACATATGGTATTCAACTATGGGGTTGTGCTAAAGAGAGTAACATTCTAGTTGTACAGAGATTTCAAAATAAAGTATTAAGAAACATTGTGAATGCACCTTGGTACGTTCGAAATAGTGACCTTCATCGAGATCTAAAAATCGAAACTGTAGCAGAGACTATAAAAAAGTACGCAAAAAGCCATGAAGATAGACTCCATCGGCATGTGAATGTGGAAGCAATTCAGCTTCTAGACAATACTATGCTACTTCGACGACTAAAAAGAGTGAAGCCGTTTGAGCTAGTAAACTAAGTGAATTACACATAAAAGAAAATAATGCTATAAACACAACACAATTGTGAGTTACAGACTAAACAAAGCGGGGAGAACTGTTGAGTGAACCCTAAGTTTAAATCTGACTTTTCTAGTAAATTAAGTTAAAACAAAATTGCTAATTAGTCTTACTGACTAGATTGTAATAAAAAAAAAACACAGTGTGTTTGACAAATAAAAAAAAAAAAAAAAAAAAAGAAATTTCCTCCCTTTACTTACCAAAGCGCAAAGAGGACAGGTATTGGCTGTGGGCCTGACTATCCGGAAACAATGGGCGTCACCACGTGTAATAAAATTCTTTCATCTATCTATCAAACATTCAATCATGCTGTATAAAGTTAGCAGAAGACCATTTTTTTGACAAATTAACGGGCTCGACAAATTTTTTGTTTTCACAACTATTTTACGGATAATCAACGGCAAATTATGAGCATATAATTTTTTTGTTTTGCTAACTTTATATAGGTACAAATACGTTCAAATAACAAAGTAAATATACCACGTGTCCTAGATAAAAGTTGCTACATGGGCATGGGGTTTTATGGGGATTTCGGAAACGTTTAGTTAACACATATTATTTTGGTTAAATGAAAAAAACGTGGCGCTATTCCGAGGTTTTCAAAATATCGATTAAAACTAAAAATTGCCACCATTATTATTTTTTTATTGCTGGATATGTTAAAAACCACTGTAGATATTTTTAATTAATAATTAATTTTATTTTAATTCGATAAAGCGTCTGATTGGGATCGAAATAGCGCTATTTTCTTTCATTTAACCAAAATTGGATGTCTTGTCGCTTAAGAAGTGTCGATAAGAAGTAGGTACTGCTTCGACACCCTGTCTAGGTCGAAGAAGAAATGCATCAAGTGGCGCAATCTCTCGTTTATAGAAATAACTTACCAACGCAACTGCAACATTCTGCATACAAATAACCCAAGCAATTGAGGCAGTCCTTGCAACATGTACACGGGTTGCTGGCGTTTTCAAAATTAAACTCACAGCTGCAACTCTTGGTCAGAAGGCATTTTGACACGATGCTTCCGCACACTGCTTCGTTACAACTTTGTATTTCTTGTATGTCAAGAAAAAGTGACACCAGAAGCAGGGGTAGAAGGTGCTTGAGCATGTTTTTCTTAGAGCTGAAAAAAAAATTAGTTATATGAGTGTGTGGGCTACTTAACCCTTCCGCAACCCGCGACCACTTACCAATACATTGTGCCTCACTTTAGAGTACAGGGTGTCCCATTTTTAATGGTATTAAATGGGAAACTCAGGTATTATAAAAGATAGAGACTTGGGAACTTCACATTACTATCCTCAAATTTCGTGACCTACAAAAATATAACAAAAGTTTTTTTCCAGTCCAAAATTTATTAGTGCCGATATTTCAATTTTGTTAAAACTTCTCAACGGAAAGTTGATCCTGTCAATAAATTGGCGTTGTCAAATTTTTGGTCTTCCGAGTCGGATTCGAGATTTCAATTTTTGCTTTACATTGGGTCCCCGATCAACGCTGAGCTATAAAATTGTTTTTAAAAAAAATCCAGGTCCGTATTTTTTTTCTTATTTTTTTTTGAAATCTCGAATTTCACTCGAGGGACCAAAAATTTGACAACGTCCTTGTATTGACAGAATCAACTTTCTGTAGAGAAGTTTTAACAGATTTGAAATATCCGCCCTAATAGAAGATTTCTGAGATTCCGAATTTTTGATTTTCCCTCGTACCGTCAAAACTACAAGGGCTAGAAAAAGGCTTTTGAGATATTTTTTCTTGCCTCCACATATCCAGTACGTTATCTTTTATAATAACTGAGTATCCCATTCAATACCATCAAAAATTGGACAACCTGTATATACAGTATTTTTAGGTCTGAAACCACTTAAACTCGCCAATTAATTATTGAAAACAAGAAATTTTTTTTGAAACATGAAAATGTGGTAGTGTGTCACTAGAAGTTTGTTAAGTTTTTTAAATCAAATATTGCTATTATCTGAAAGTTTTTATCCAAAGTAAATTAAATAAAATAACTTGTCACAAGAAATCTGTCCCAGGATGTAACAGTCGATTTTTCCGTAAAGAAAATTCATTTCACGTGGCAACTTAGAGTTTTACTATGAAGAGAAGTAGTAGATTATAGAGGAACGCGACGAACAATGTTTGAGGGTTTTTGAATTATTCATATTAAATCGTTTTGTGTTTGAAAAGTAAAAATGTCTATATTTGAGCCAAAAGATGTTGTCCTTTCTGTAACATACATTTTTTTATGTATAACTTGAATAAAGTAATAAATACATCATTTTCCCAAACAAAACCATTGAAATCTTGAACAAAACTGGAAAAAAAGTTGTGTCATAAATTTAGCTTGGCCGGAAAATGCTAAAATGTGAAGAAACTGTCCCATCTGTAACACAATTTGCGTCGTTTGGTGACGCTATTTTTCGATGTTACAGATATTGTCCTTTGTTACAGATCGGAACATTCAATTTTTTCTTTGTATATTAGTTGAAAAATAGTTGCATATACCCACATAGCCCAAAAATCACATCAACGTTAAATAAACGTGAACAAAAATAACAACGTTTTTTTACTTGAAAACAACCTCATACCATGTAATATTTATTTTATTAAATCTACATGCTTAAAGATAACTTAAAAACAAGGAGAAATCAAGCAATAAAAGTGTACTTTTTGCTGAAGTTTCTGGTGCTGTGTATATAACGTGTTTTTTACCCTCGTTATTTTCATTTCACACATGAACACATGAAAAGTCCTCCACAACATGTTCTAAAACGCCACTAGATTAAGACTTCTCAAACCTACTAACTTTCTGCGTCTTTTTTGGTCACGTTTTTTTAATACCATTTTTTTCACTTAAAAGAGACGCGAAAGGAAGTTATAAACGTTCACTAGTTTAGGACCAAGCGCGGATTTGAGGGGGGGGTAACGGGGTAATTACCCCCCCTAGAAAATAAAACATGCACTTTTTACTAATAATTAAAGGGAAAAAAGGAGAATTACCCCCCTAGAAAGAAAAAATTTATTACAAATAATTTTTTCGTCGACTATTACCCCCCTCCCCCCCTAGATTTTGACCCAGATCCGCGCTTGTTTAAGACTACAACACTTCAAGACAATTTTAAAAATGGCGCTCAAGGCAAGACGAAATATCTATATATCTATCTATATACATTATGTTTCTTTTAAAAGCTAAACAAGATTTTTTAACAATAAACACTTTCACAGAATATTAATGTGTCTTTATTAGGTTAATAACAGATGCGTCGTGATCGTGGATCAGGGATTAGTTCCTTAACAGGTTTTTGGAATTTAGATAGATTTCGTCAAAGTGAAAAATCCTGACAATAGGTAGCGCTGCTGCTAGTAAAATCTCAAAAATATTCGGTAGAAAAGCCATGCAAGTCGCGTTTTAAAATTCGTGTAGAAAAGGCGTGAATCTAATGTGATTTTAACGTTTATAAAAATCACTTGAAACTAACGTAAACACATTGCTGTTTTAGTTTGATAATGGCGTTATTAAAACGCAGTTTTAGGCAACGTTATTTTTTATAACGTTAATGAATGACCTATGAAGCTTGTTTTCATATATGAAATAAACGTTTTTTTCTAGCAGCTTTTAAGATCAATGTTTTTTTTTCTCACGCCTTTTTTACGTGTTAAACACTTGTTTGTGCTATGTGGGTATATTTTGCGTTGATATTTTTGACCATTATCTATCTATCTTTGTAGTTTTCTTTTGTGCCATAAATTGTGTGCTTTTTATTTTTGGTAATGTTGATATCTCTTCTGTAACACCTAAAATATCCGATAATTTTGTCAAATTTGCCAGTCCTGTGTTTTTTTATTTTAAGTTGTTCTTTAGATACAACCTAAGTAAGAGGATAAATTATTTTTCAGATAATGTGTATTTTATGCATTTTGTCCCCTTCATGACATACCGACGTAAGTAACAAAAATTCAAAAATTAAGTTACGTCGTCAGATAAATTATTTTGGTCGACTTTTAATATGACAAAGTGGCGTATCTATATTTCTTATAGATCTTCCTAAAGTCATTATTAATGGTTTGATTTTTAATAGCAACGCTATGGCCTGATAAACTTTGGTTCATTTGGTTTTTTGTCTCTCCTCTACAATTTACAAATAGTCAATTACGTCGGTATATTATGAAGGGAACGATTTGTGAGCAAAAAAAAAATACCTAATTAAATATTTTGCTAGATATTATAATAAAATTACTGCGCTGTGTGTTTTTTTTACACTGTTTCTCACTAGCTATCTTATTACAGGCATATTTTAACATAATTTGATATATTTTGGGTAAATAGCAAAAACTACCGCGTTATAGAAGAGACATAAAAATGACCTTTCCAACAAAAACTCCTTATAAAAAACGCAACTCACATATAACTTAATATAGGTTTTATGGGGTATGAGTCCCAGGCCACATGGGAGTCCCAGGAAACGAGAAAGTCGACGAACTCGAGCCAGAGCCTTTCCTGTTGCTCACAAGAGTCCAAATGAAGTCGGCCCTAACAGAGTGGACCCAGAAAGAGATACAAAAGGAATTCAGCAACTAAAACGCCAGACAGGCGAAGGAGTATGTGACAGGATACAGCAAGTCCCGTAGGGCACAAAGAGAGGTGGGAGCCGCATAGTGGACTCCTAGCCGGACACTGCGTCCCAGAAGGACACTTGGCGAAGATGAGAGTGAAGAAGGACGAGACGTGCGAGCGATGTTGCGCCGAGGACAAGACCTCGGCGCATTTCCTCTCATCATGCCTTTGAGACGCAGGACCTTCTAAATCTAAGGTGACTCGATATTCTGGCCTAGTACAGAAGACGAGCAGATTCCTTACCGAAGGAAGGACGCAGTAGGGGGGATGTTCGGGGGTTGGCGAAAAGGACGCTTCATGTGCCTAGTCGCCAGTCTAGAGCCTACCCCACACTACTACTAGGTTTGGTTACACATAATAGTTTAAATTCTGACACGTTCAGTTTTGTTTTGCTAAAACAAAAACTTTTATTTTTTTAGCAAAAGTTTTGGTTTTGTTAAAAAAAAGTGCTAAACTAGATTAACAGCCCAAAACTGTTAATAAATCCCATCCTGTATTTTTGGGGAAAATTCAATTTTTAGGAGTCAATATTTAGTGGTTATGGCGGAGATTGAGCCCTTAAACCCCCACACACGCGTACGCCACTAAATGTCTTGTTTAAATAAGATGTGCAAGGTCCGCCACTGCGTAAAAATGCATAAACGAACTGCCTATTTTTAGAATATATTTAGGCGTACTTACCTACTGAAATTCAGAATTATTTTTCAATTGAATTAATAATTGAAGCAATAATTTTCAATCAATGAATAGTAAACAAAAGTTAAACTTATTGATGATATGCCGAATTCTAAATCTTTTTAAAACATATCCGTATATACTCTATTTATTGCTAGAAGCTTGAAATGTTCACATAATTTGTGAAAATTACGTTATTCTAGCTGCTAATGTTATTGAGATACAAAACGATTTTATTTTCTCAAAAATTGTGACTGGCACACTTTTAACGCTACTACAAATTTTGTTAAATGTAATTCTTAATATAAATTTAAAAACCGCGTTTCGCTAGCTGCTGTGGTTGGTAAGATATGATTATTTTAACAATATTTTTTCTATCTCAAGAACTGCGACTCTGACAAGTTTTATAAGAAATAAAATTTTAAATCTAACTTTGAAAACTGTGTATTGATAAATGCTGTTGTTCTTGACTTATTTTTTGTTTGAAACATTTTAACAAACCTTCTCTTCTAGCCCCTTGCAGTCCCCCCACCCCCACCAAAAACTAATGGCCCTATAATGTATATGGGAAACTTTTAATATGCTTCAAAAGATAAGTTGCGAACGGGCTTCTTAGCCGAACATTCGGTTATTACCTTGTAAAATTTCCAGAAATATATTTTCGGAAATATTTCCGGAGATATTTCCTGCAACATTGGAAATATATGGAAATACTAAAAAAATAATAAAAAAGAGAATATCTATTTATAAAAATCATAACAAAACACCGGAAAATGCAGAAAGCTTATACATGAAAACAAATCAGGAGTTATTTTTCACAAATAAACAGAAATAAGGTTAAATTTGTACAACAATAATCTCATTCTTGATACACTACAATATTCACTAGTCGAGCAAGAGGCATATCTTCATCGCTGGCATCAGCATCACACTTAATAACATCGTCTTGCGAGTCTACTTCCTCAAAATCTTCAATAGTATCGAAAATAAAAATTATTCTATAGTAAGTTTCATGCTTGTAGGGTTACAAAACATGAAAGATAATATATTTTTTAATATTTCCAATATTTCCAATATTCCCGAGACACGTTCGGAAATTTTTAATATATCCATTTCTGTTGGAAATATTTCCATTTACATCATTACCTTAGAGGAAGGAATATCTTTTCTTCCTCTAAGGTTATTACCTTAGATTAATAAACATTTTGTTTCTTAGTCTAAGGTAATTACTACTTTCAATGCCTTTTTTGTTATTGTTTTTACAGAAAAATACAAAACATACAATGAAGAAAACAAGGTACCATGTACTATAGGTATGACTTTTCAACAAAATAATTATTCACGTAATAATTATAGGTACATTTTAATAGCCGAACATATACAGTACCGGCACAAAGTGGAGCAACCACGTATCTAAGCTTGTATTTAAATCTGATCCTGTGATTTAAATCCAGATCTCTGGTCACGTGTTTCGGAGATTTTTGATACAAAATCATTTACTGCATTTTAGTTACATTTGAAAAAAAGCTAAAAAAAATGTATTTTGTGTCTAATATTTTGCAAAAGTGGCAAATACCATTCAAAAGAGACGTAAAAGCTATCTGAGGGCACGGCAGGGCCCGGCCAAGTGGGCGCAATTGTTGTACAGTCGGGGACTTTTTAAATAGATGTTTAATTTTTTTTCTGTCAAAATTAATCAATTAAAGAAATCAAAAAAATTTTTTTTTTAAATATGTATGTATACAGGCAGAGGTAAGGTTCAAAATTTTTTTGTTTTGGTTCAAACTACTTTTTTGAATTTCAAATAGGAATTTTTTTTATTTTCCAGGGCTGCAATTTAAAAAGTACCCGACAAATATCGCTGCTTTGCTTTGATAATGGCACAACTAAAAAAACGCGTTTTTGCGTTTTCTGTAAAAACTAACTTCTCATCGTATTGTCCTTTATTTTTACCACAAAATTTTCCTTATTGTCAATTTCAAGCATGGGTAAGCTATTGATTGATTTAATTAAAGCAAAAAAAATATATAAATATTTGCCTTTGACATTATTTTTAAAAAGCGTTTCCTGTAAATTATCATATTTCAGTTATTAAAGCAAGGCAGCGATATGACCTATGTAAAGATCTACTTCGGAATAAGCTGCGAAACTCAAATTTTCACAGTCGTGGATCTTCATAGAGTTAACAACCCCTCCAGTTTCATGGACTTCCATAAAGTAGTTACAAAATTTAAAAAACGTCGAAATTGCCACTCACTGTATGTGTAATGTATAGATCATCAAAATTCTACGGTACTTCCAGACATGCTACAAAGCTGAAATTTGGCAGACGGATAAAAATTTTGACCAAGCCCTTGGAAAACATCAAAAAACCCCAAAGTTCTAATATTCTTCCCTCCCCTATACATGTTAAATTATTTAAAAGTAACATTGTCCACTTCCAGAAGCGCTAGAGAGCTGAGCTTTGACAGACTGATAGGAACTATGATAAAACTATAGGAAAAATTTTTGAAAACCCAACATTTTAATTTACTGCCCTCCCCTCTAAATGTAAAGTTATTTAAAATTAACATTAGGGACTTATTGGAATAAAACCTGACTTTATTTTAGAGTCGACTTTATTTTGACACATCTACACAGAATACTAACAGCTGACCTCTCAAAATTGACATACCAAAGCCACATTTAATAATAAAGACGCTAACTTTAATTTAATAAATACCGACACTAATAAATCCGGTTTTTAAATACACAAAGGCCGAATTTTGAAACAGAGCAGCTGCTTTTTATATGTAATTCTGTCACCATAGGGTCGATTTTAAAATAAGTTCAGGTTTTATTCCAATAAGTAGTGTCTATTGCCCACTTCCAGAAACGCTAGAGAGCTGAGCTTTGGAAGACCGATAGGAACTATGATGAGTTGTATAAGACCCTAAAACTATAGGAAAAAAATTACAAATACCAACATTTTAATTTATTGCTCTCCCCTGTAAATGTAAAGTTATGAAAAAGAAACATTGCCCACTTCTAGAAATGCTAAAGAGCTGAGTTTTGGAAGGCTGATAAGAACTATGATAAAACCATGGGAAAAAAATTACAAAACCTGAAAATTTTAAATAAGGCATTGCAAAAGTTTTGAACAATATTTCGCATATTTTACTACTTTAAAACTATTATCCTTTAAAAAAGGAGTGAAATCATAAATCCTTTAAAAAAGGAGTGAAATCATAACAAAAACATTTTATGTAAAAAAAGCCAGGTACGCGAAAATAATATTCCGCAAAAAGAATTGAGATAAAAGTTCAACCAAGTTCTCCAATACAAATTTTAAAATGAAAGGTTCTTACAAGTTTAGAAATGTTTTTCTAAACTTGGCTATTAAGGCTGCAAATGACTCTTAGGCACAGTGCTAAATTGAATATAAAGAAATTTGGCTGTAATAGCAAAAATTAAAAAAACATTTCATTTTAAAATTTGTATTGGAGAACTTGGCTTTACTTTTTACATGAAATGTTTTTGTTATGATATTATGTGTTGTGAAAATTTTACAGAAATTGGACAAAGGATAGTCTACATATAAATTTTTGAGCCTTATTAGACGCTGGGCCTTCTTAGACGCTGATACTTATTAGACGCTGGGCTTCATTAGACGCTGGACCTTTTTAGCAGCTGGTAAGGTAACTAAATGTTAATCTCATTTTATAATACCCACCCAGTGCAAAACTTAAATATCTATTAGTAGGTATAGGTAATTATTTACCAGCAGATTAATTACTTCTGTGAAACCACAAAAGATTTGGGTGGTAGTCGATACACAAAACATATTTTAGGAAGTTAATATTTATTCATGAGGTCGCTAATTGTTTATAGATCTTTTTTAGTCGAATTGAACCACTTAAATATATTATATATGTAGATAATGGGTAGGTATTGTTAAAAAATATTATTTTTCGTTATTAAATCGCCCCCTAGAAAATTTAAAACATTAAAAGATCTACATTAAAACAAATGGATCCATGACGGATCTGATACCTTTCTAGCTAGCCTATTAGCACACTTCAAGTAAAGGCATGGCATATCAGCCTTAAAAATAGTTTTTTGTAAATATTTCAGAAACTAAAGCACCTACGAAGTTTTTGGTTATACCGCAAATTATTGAACAAAATGTAATCTACTATTCTGAAAACCGCATACTGATGCGATGCTCCATTAAAAAGTTAACATTTTTAATTGTCAAAAAACTCATTAGCATTTTGACCAAAATCTAATTAGCTCGTTTGAGTGTCGAACACTATTTTACTTTAAAATTTTATGAAAATCGGTTCAGCGGTTTAGGAGCTATCGTGTTACGAACAGAAATACACATACACACACACTAAACCACACAGACAGACATCACGACGATATTACAAGATAGGTCAAAATACGCCCAAATAACACACTATCGGGGTTATATTATAAAAAAAATCTATAACTTTTATCCCTAAAACAAGGGATAAATAGTGCACTTTTTATCTTTATAGTGCGAAAAATATATTTATTTATTGTTAGAAGACATGTTAGCTGTTAAATGTTTACGAGAACACATAAGTATCTAAAGGCTAGGCATCTGATTGAAAGAAAAAACATTTCGAGAGTAACCTACCGCTAAATTGTCCGCTTAAAAATCACCGGGGAAATCTTCGGAACCGCGAAAACCTCTTCACTAATCGTTATATATCAATAATTCTAAATATGAGTTGCACCAACCGATTTTAATGAACCTCTAAAAACAGTACTAAATACAGGCAAATTTGGTGTTGTTAAGGTCGGTTCAGCCTAAGCCGAGTTAGACTAATTTAGGGAGAAACTTTCTTGATTTTTACAGTTTTTCCAATGTTTTTTACTTGTATTTTAAGTAAAAAGCAACACTTTTTTCAGAAAAAAATCTGTTAAGTTAGTCTAATTTGGTTCGGTTCATTTGAATTTGCAAGGCTAAACCTACCTTTACTTAGCTGCGCGCGTAGAGAGGACTACAATTTATCAAGTTTTTTTTTCTTGGCTTTTTTACTTTTTATCCCTGATCTGTAATTTTTTATCCCATATTTTTACTGATTATGCCTGATTTATAACTTTTTTTCCTAAAATAATGGATAAATAGTGCACTTTTATCTTTAAAGTGCGAAAAATATATTTATTTATTGTTAGAAGAAATGTTAGGTTTTAAATGTTTACGAAAATACTTATAAGCATCTAGTTAAAAGAAAAAAACATTTCCAGAGTGACCTACCGCTAAGTTGTCCGCTCAAAAATCACCAGGGAAATCTTCGGAAACGCGGTAAACACTTTCACTAATCGTTACATATCAATTCTAAATATGAGTTGCACCACCCGATTTTAACGAACCCCCAAACACAGTACGAAAAACACGCATTTTTGGTGTTGTTAAGGGAGCTTTAGCCTCATTAATTACATTAAATTAAATTAAGTTACCAGTTAGTCAAATCAGACTAATTTAAGGAGAAATTTTCTTAATTTGTACAATTTTTCCTAAGTTTTTTACTTGTATTTTCTGTAAATCTCTTATTTTATGCCTTTAGGAACCTTCCTAATTAAAAAAGCAAAACTTTTCACAAAAAAAAAATTGAGTTAGTCTAATTTAGCTTAGAATAAGTTAATTTAATCTAATTTACGAGGCTAAACCTACCTTCACTTGGCTGCGAGCGTAAAGAGGACTACAATTTGTCGGGGGATAAAAAAACACCTTTATCATGAGCTTTATTATTATATTAAAAGTTTAAAGTTTTGGCTTTTTTGGACAATATTTTTTATTGAAAACTCCACATCAACAACCGACGTTTCGGCCCTAGGTCTGGGCCATCTTCAGGGCTTAGATGATTAAGGTTTCAAAATTATAAAAATAGAACATAATATTATAAGTTATACACAAAATACGGTGGTACCACCAGACTGCATGTCGCGAACAATCTCAACCATAATGATCTAAGCCCTGAAGATGGCCCAGACCTAGGGCCGAAACGTCGGTTGTTGATGTAGAGTTTTCAATAATAAATATTGTCCAAAAAAGCCAAAACTTTAAACTTTTAATTAATTCAGAAAGTGGACGTGATCAAAAAATTTATTATTATAGTTTTCACTTTTTTGGACTTTTTCAGAGGCTTTTTTTTCTTGGTTTTTTAATTCACAAACTTTTGTCCCCAAAATAATTGATAAATAGTAGTGCAATTTCTTTAAAGTGAAAAATATATTTGTTTATTGTTAGAACAAATGTTTGGTGTTAAATATTTACGAAAACACATAAACATCGGGAGGCTAAGCGTCTAATTAAAAGAAAAACAATTCAAGAGTGACCTACCGCTAAGTTGTCCGCTCAAAAATCAGCTGAAAAATTTTCGAAAACGCAAAAACACCGTCACTAATCGTTTACATATCAATTCTAAAGATGTATTGCACCACCATATTTTAATTAACTTCCTAAAACAGTAGGAAAAATAGGTAAATTTGGTGTTGTTACGTAGATGCGAGTGTAGCAAAGGCTACAATTTGTCGAGGAATAAAAATACACTTTTATCACGAGGTTTATATGCTAGTTTTTACTTTCTTGGGCTTTTTGCTAAGTTCTTTCTTTTTTTCTTGGCTTTTTTACTGTTTATCCCTGATCTTTTGTTCCTAAAATAATAGATAAATAGTGTACTTTTTGTCTTTAAAGTGCGAAAAATATATTTGTTTGCTGTTAGAAGAAATGTTAGGTGTTCAATGTTTACGAAAACACTTATAAGCATCTGGAGGCTAAGCATCTAATCAAAAGAAAAAACATTTAGAGTGTAACCTACCGCTAAGTCGTCCGCTCAAAAATCACCAGGAAAATCTTCAGAAACGCAAAGACACCTTCACTAATCGTTACATCACGGATCACCTAAGTTACATATCAATTCTAAAGATCTGTTGCACCACCCGATTTTAATTAACCCCCGAAAACTGTAGGAAAAAACAGGCAAATTTGCTGTTGTTACTTAGATGCGAGTGTAACAAGGGCTTCAATTTGTCGAGGGATAAAAATGCACTTTTATCACGAGGTTTATATGTTATTTTTTACTTTCTTGGACTTTTTGCCAATTTTTTTCTTTTTCTTCTTGACTTTTTATACCTGACTGTCATTTTTTATCCCAAACTTTTACTAATTATCCCTGATTTATAACTTTTGTTCCTAAAATAATGGATAAATAGTCCACTTTTTATCTTTAAAGTGTGAAAAATATATTTGTTTGTTGTTAGAAGAAATGCTAGGTGTTAAATGTTTACAAAAACACTTATAAGCATCTGGAGGAAGCATCTAATCAAAAGAAAAAACATTTCGAGTGTAACCTACCGCTAAGTTGTCCGCTCAAAAATCACCAGGAAAATCTTCGGAAACGCAAAGACACCTTCACTAATCGTTACATCACGGATCACCTAAGTAACATATCAATTCTAAAGATGTGTTGCACCACCCGATTTTAATTAACCCCCGAAAACGTAGGAAAAACGGGCAAATTTGGTGTTGTTAGTTAGATGCGAGTGTAATAAGGGCTATAATTTGTCGAGGGATAAAAATGCACTTTTATCACGAGGTTTATATGTTATTTTTTACTTTCTTGGACTTTTGCCAAGTTTTTTCTTTTTCTTCTTGACTTTTTTACTTCTTATACCTGACTGTCATTTTTTATCGCAAACTTTTACTAATTATCCCTGATTTATAACTTTTGTTCCTAAAATAATAGATAAATAGTTTTTATCTTTAAAGTGCGAAAAATATATTTGTTTATTGTTAGAAGAAATGTTAGGTGTTAAATATTTACGAAAACACTTATAAGCATCTGGAGGCTAGCATCTTATTAAAAGAAAAAACATTTCGAGAGTGACCTACCGCTAAGTTGTCCGCTCAAAAATCACCAGGAAAATCTTAGGAAACGCAAAAACACCTTCACTAATCGTTACATATCAATTCTAAAGATGTGTTGCACCACCCGATTTTAACTAACCCCCGAAAACAGTGTGAAATCACGTAAATTTGGTGTTGTTACTTAGCCGCGAGCGTCGTAAAGCGCACACCTTGCTTAAAACGTAGAAAAGTGTGTTCGACCGCGCAAGATAGTCTCTCGTAGACTGAGTCTTTTCTGGTTTTCGAGCCCCTCCTTGACTTTGAGACAGAGGCGTAGTTAATTAAAATTATTTTTCGGGTCTTAAAATCAGATTGAATGTTATGCCGGGTAGAGTGCATGTCCATTTAAGAAAAATTCTTTTGAGAACTGAAATTTTGAGTAGGGGAGAATGGGGATAATTCGGCAGGGGGTTAAATTCGTCACAAGTTTTTCGTATACTCTAAATTTTGCGGTAAAATTTACATATAAATAGGTATGCGCTATTTATTACCTGTCAATGCCTCAGTTGTTGTATAGTATGGTCGATTTCTCAAGAATTTCTTAAATGTTATTTCATAAAATGTTTTATTGTGACCACGCCAAGATAAATATGTATATTTTAGACTTTCATTTAAATAACTTTCCATTAAAAGCAAACGATATTTATTTGACTTTTTATCAAACTATATACCAAGTTGTATATACCTTCAGGCATAATATATATGAAATACTACCTGGCCTGTAACGAATCTAGAGTCAAAAATATTTTTGATAAAAAATATTATGTAATTAAAAAAAACATGAACAAACAGAAAATAAATGGATCCATGACGGATCAGATACCTTCCTAGCTAGCCTATTAGTACACTTCAAGTGAAGCCATGATACATCAGCCTTAAAAACAGTTTTTTGTAAATATCTCCGAAACTAAAGCTCCTACAAAGTTTTTGGTTAAAACACATTGAGAAATACGTAATCTACTATATTCCGAAAACCGCATATTGATGCAATGCTCTGTTAAAAACTTAGCATTCTTTTAATTGTCAAAAAACTTTCATTAGCATTAATGGATTTTCACCAAAATATAATCAGCTCGTTAGTGTAGTGTTATTTTACCTGAAAATTTTAAGAAAATCGGTTCAGCGGTTTAGGACATTCACACACATACACAGACAGACATCACGACGATATTGCTAAGATAGGTCAAAATACACCCAAATAACACATTTTCGGCGTTATCTGAAAAAAAAAATTCGTCAAAAATAATACCTTCTCTAGCCATTGCTGCGCGGGGTAGGAATACTTTTTATTTTAATACATTATTAAAGTACTTGAAGTACAAGTGCAAAGTACATAATAAATAAATTTTAAAATTTGAAGTACATTTTTTTTCAAATGTAGGTCGGTACTCCAAATTATTAAGTACTTACATAATAAAAAACTTATAGCCTTGTACTTAAAGTATCTTTTAATGTACTTGAAGTACATGTTAGTATCATTGAAGTACTTTACTTGACAAAAATCAAGTATATTGTAAATATAGTTCAAGTAACAAATACAAATATGGCTCATTTATTTGTACTTCAAGTAACGTATACTATTAAAGTACCTCTAAGTACAATTTCAAATATTTTACTTGAAATAGGTACTTAATATAGGTAACTCTGTATTAGACTAGTAACTTTTGTTTGTAATGTATAATTATACCAACCTTAAGCTGACGAAATTAGTCTCACTTCCTCATCAATAGATGGATTTTCAAAATTAGAAAAAAAATATTTTCGAAAAGTTTTAATAAGTCGAGGTTTTTATTTTCAGAAATATGGGGCTAGTGTACACACTATCAAATATTGTTCACAAAGATTTAAAAAAATATTTTATAAAATATTTGGAGTTTAAAATGGGAGTAAAATCTACGCCTATGTTCCACTACTTAGTATGTTTATTAAACTTGTTCCTCGGTTTTAAGCGATTCTATAGACCAGTTAATTTAGACCACGCAGAGGAAACCTCGGCGGTCATAACCAAAATATTCTGTGATTAAATCAGCCAGACCACCCGACCACTCAGCCTAACCATCGGTGTGTGTTTATTTGTAAAAACTATTATAAGTTATTGCTCTCGAGAGTATTTCTTGTAACAGGAACTCTATTTGAAGAGTAATTGTGAGTTATGATGTTGACAGGCGTTGAGATGGCGGCTAACATGGCGGCAAAATTTTAAATTGCAGCTGTAAAGCCCAAATTGACACAGGTGTATATTCAAAATATATATTCATATAACCAAAAATACATATCATATTAATTTTTTTTTAAGCTGCAGAAACCTCCAAAATCTAAGGTCACTATATAACGTTATATAGTGACCTTACCAAAAACCCCTGAACCGAACCTCCCAAAATCTGAAAGATTAAGGTTTTTTCAAATTTTCTGAAAAACTAAGCTTTTAGCGAAAAATTTCTACTGTACTTTATGGTAGACAATAAAATGTCCTTTTTTACAAGGTATAATTTGATAAAGGCCGCTTGACATGGTGCATGACGCGCTGCAAATATTTGCAAGCAAAAAATTTCGGTCAAATTGTTGCCTGCAAAAAATCTTCTTTTCGTTTGACATTGTGCATGTCCATGCATTGATTCCCCAGAATCTAGGTAAAAATTCCCCAGTTTGCATGCAAGTACAGTTTGCATGCAAAAAAATGGCACCGCACCGATAAAAATGGATTACCTGCAACAATCAGCTGGATTTGTACTGCGCATGCACCTGGGCAAAATTTCATGCATTTGCCTGCAAATTTTATTGTCATGCACCATGTCAAGCGGCCTTAAGGTCAGACTGATAACAAACTCTGCAGCGCCGTCCGTTAATTGAAGTAATTTAAAAAAGTTGACAAAATACCCATGTTTTTCCCGAGATTTATTCGATTTTTTAAAAAATAATGTCTACAAAAAAACATGTGTTATATTTTATTATAATTAATAAAATTTCCTTTAAAATAAGGTATAACATGATCGGATTGGTTTTATAATTAAAACTTTAGGGGCCTCCGTAAATTAAATCAATTTAAAAAAAAAACAGAAAATAAACCATTCCTGTTACAGGTTTTATCTAATTTTCTCAGAAACTAACCTTAATATAAAAAACCGTATACTATACATTATTGTAGACAGTGAAATTCCCTTTTTAACAATGTGAAACTCTCCAGCGAAATCCGTAAAGGGGGGTGATTTAAAAAAATCATTTATAAAAACATGTTTTTCACAGGTTTTACTCATATTTCTTAAAAACCAAGCTCTGTATCAAAAAATGTGTTTTATACATCGCCATAGACAAAAAAATGTTCTTTTAAAGGATGTATAACAAAGTGGAAGTTATTCCATGCTCCAATAGTGTCCTTAATTTAAAGTAATGATTTAAAATCACCACCATTAATCCAATTTTCTTAAAAACTAAACTTCCTACGACAAAATCTCTTTTCGGTGGACAATAAAATTTCCTTTCAAACGGTTTATCACAAAATATGACCCATGTTATAGGTAACTCTCCAGGGGCGTCCGTAAATTGAGGTAACTTTTAAAACTTTCCAAAAAAAAACATTATTGTCAATTTAAAAAAAAAATGGTCATGTCATTGGGATGAAATAAGGTAAAAGATGTATTTTTTACCTAGAAGATCATAAAATGTTACACAGAAATTGCTTATTTTGATTATATTTAAAAATTTATTTATATAAGTACACCTCTCGAGTCTAAAATATTACATAAGCCGCACATTATAATACAGCGTTTAAAAGAAAATATAATTTCCTACAATAAAGTGTACGACACATTTTTTTTGAGAAAATTAAATAAAACTGAAAAAAAAACAGGTTTTTTGGGGGGCGATTTTCTCCGTCGCTGTCGATATTTCGAGTTGGCAACAGGAAAACTCGGATTCAGCGGGGTCTAATTAGGGGGAAATTGTCTGTTTTCAAAAAGTAAAATGTTTGCTTCTGGACCAAAAACGGAGAGCGTTTCCAAATTTTTTGCTCTTATGGATTAGCTAAGTCGAACAGTTTAATAAAAACACAACAATTTTGTTTAATTTTTTGTTAATTGCTTATCGCGGAATATCTCGGTGGATCGTGTGATAAAATTTAAACCAGAAAATATAATTTGTTTCAAATCATTATTTTTTAAAAATTGTCTTTTCTTATTTTTCTAAGAAAAAATGTCAGGGTCACACAAATCGTTTTGTTAAACATCTGGCAACTATTTCTGGAATATGTAATTCTAATTAAATTAATATTTAATTACTAATTAATAAAACATTTTTAATAAATTTGCAAATGCATAATAAAAATAAAATCACGTATTTTTCAAGTAAATACCTAAGGCTGTATAGAAAAAAAGTTTTTTTTTAACGTTAAACTACCTGTTAATTTAAAAAAGGTTTTTTTTATCAGCAAAAAATAGACTTTAAAATTTGGTTATTCTATAATATGAAGTCGGTACACATAAATATATAAACAAGGAACATATTAAAAAAATAATACTAGACAAAAACTTGCACATAGTTCATTTTAATTTCTTATCCAGTCGGTAAAGTTACTCAGGGCAAGACGGGGGAATTGCGCCATGATTGGTAATACCGGTACCCCAGGTATCTAGGCAACCAGACACAACAGAGAGTTGCCAGTTACGACAAACAGAGCAGCAATGGTGCCAGAAGTTAAAGCATTCCAGTTACAATGTGTGGCCGCCTTAGTTTGATTTCAGCTGCAGTATAAGTAGATTATGCTGTTTTGCGTCTAATTCTTACCTTGTCGTCAACTGGTGGTTAGGTTACCGTTTTTTTAAATTTATATTAAGGTTTAAAAAAGGCCATTTTTTTTATTGGTCAATATATTTATATAAAATATGTTGATTTGTTTTTTATTTTTTAATCTTTCTAAACCAGTAGAAAGTATTAGGTATGAACAAACACTAATATAGCGGTATTGCCCCAAGGATGTGGCGGTATTGCCTCGTCCCATGGGGGAATTCCGCCAACTGCAACTTTTTAAAAAATTAATATTTCTTTTATATTAATGCAAAAAACTATACATTTCTAAATTGAAGGTTGTAGATATGTTAATAAGAGAACTAAATAAAAAAGATTTTGTAAACTAAAACTCATTTTAAACGCTTTAATTTTGCTAGTTTCCTTAAATAGGCGGAATTTTCCCGTCTTCCCCTACTTTCAATATTAAATTTTACCTTCCTAGCGGGCACAACAGTGGCTAGAGAAGGTATTGTATTCGATGAAAAAAATTCGGATAACGCCGAAAATGTGTTATTTGGGTGTATTTTGACCTATCTTAGTAATATCGTCGTGACGTCTGTCCGTGTGTGTGTGTATGTCGGTACGTAACACGATATCTCATAAACCGCTAAACCGATTTTCATGAAATTTATACGTAAGATAGTGTACAGCACTGTGCTGATTTGATTTCGGTCAAAATCCATTAATGCTATTGACAGTTTTTTGACATATTAAAAATTGAAAATATAACGTTTCCACACGGATCTATTTATTTTTATTATTTCTCTCTGTTAATAATTTATTCATAGGCGCACCCAGGGAGGGCCTCTGGACCCGGCCCCCCCATGCCTAAGGATTTTTTTGTTGTTTTCCACATATTTATGAATAAAATAGCAAAAAATACCGTATCCTGCCCCCTTCCCTCCAAGAGGTATTCCTGGGTGCGCTACTAATTTATTGCACTTTTCTAGTCTTCCCAATAAAGTTTTTTCTAAATTTCCCACGTCACTTAAAATTAAAAACAAAATTGATCGACATGCAACAATAATATTAGTTTTGCAGCATGACGTATTTTATGTCGAACTTAAATAATGTATGAAATATAAAACAAACTTGATGAGCAATTTCTTATATTTTTTTTTTTCGAAAATAGTTAAAATTTTTAAACGCTTCTTCAGTTTTTTGCTTTTGTATTTTGTTTAGAACATTCTAGCTCATTAGCACACTCCAAGTGAACTTTGCACTATATCAGCCTAGAAACTTAGGTTTGTAAATATCTTGGAAAAGAAAGCTCAATATATCAATGTAACAAATTATTTAAAGAAAACAAAATTACAAATTTTTAATTTAAATACTATAAAAGTTTTTTTAAATCTAATATTGAGTGTGATACATCATTTTAGGAAATACGCTGAATTTAAAAATTGAATAAATAGAGCGCTATTCCATAAAATATACCAATTTTATTAATCTTATAATAAAAACTAAAAGTAACAGATAACATTAAATTTGACAGTTTATAAATCTATAGAAACGCATTATAGATCAAAACATAATTTTCACAAAAATAAGTAATTCAAACTTTTTAAAAACGGCTAACTATATTAAGATGTTTCCAGCTGGGGGTCACTTTTTCTATATCCCCTAGAAATACCTGAACCCCCAAAAACATCAAACGTTCCTAAAATCAAAAAAATAATTATTGATATTTTTACTAGGGTATACCATGTATGGTACCCATTGGGTCTGGTATAAAGGTAAAAGAAGTCGCGCATAATATCCGAATGGTGGGAAAGAATACTCGTGCATTCCATACTCTAAGGCCACTGATAAAGTAATTTATAAATTTTGGTTAGGTAGGTAGTTAATAAATATCAAAATATGATAAATTACAAAAGTTTCATAACTTTTTATGAAGTTTAAGAACATTGTTTGAATGTCAAAAAGAAATTCTAAATGTCAAAATTTGACAGGTCGATGGTTTTTTTAAATGTAACACCCTGTATGATATCAAAAATAATGTTGGGATTATTTTGTTTATTAGTTTTGGAGATATGTTCGTTTAAAAGTTTTAAAAACTTCAATTGATACACTTTAAAACATCAATGCAGCAATGAAAAAGACAATCGCATTGACCCAAAAAGTGATGCTGTTGCTTTTGTAATATTATTAATATTTACCATCCGCGGTGATTCTGCGCAGTAATGTGTGGCGCTGCAAGCCAGTAAAAACAAAAAATAATTACTACAATTTTAGCTTACACATATACTATAGTAGTGTGAGCTATTATGGTGATTTTCGAAAAAAAAAAGTTGCTCCGATTTCAAAAATTTTTATATATCTTTGCGTTTCAGATGATTTTGAAACTTTTTTGTCGGGCCGTCTGTCTGTATGTCTGTCTGTAACGACCAACGCGCATAACTTAAAAATCGCTTGCCCGATTTCAATGAAATTTGGGACCTAGACTGGGTCTTGGGTCGAGATGGTTTCATTTAAAAATGAACAAAATCCACCGAACACAAGCCAAATAAAAGGGGGGGGGTAGAATTCAAAAATTAGAGTTTATGTAAAAATATGGCGTGTGTGATATCAAACGAAAGGTAATTGAGTGTGAAGGTAAACAAAATAAATTTTAGTTTAAAAAAAAGGGTGGGGGTAGATTTCAAAAATTAGAGTTTACGTGAAAATATGGCGTGTGTGATATCAAAGGAAAGGTAGTTAAATGTGGAGTCGTGGAGACATTTTAATTTTTGTTTTTTTTAAGGGGGGGGAGATTTCAAAAATTTGAGTTTAAGTCAAAACATGGCTTCTGTGGTATCAAACGAGAGGTAATTTAGTCTGGAGTTGAATAACATATATTACAGTTTTTAGTTATATTAGCTTACACGTACACTATAACTATAGTACCTAGTGTGAGCTTAGGGGCCCATATATTGGCAGAGTATTTTTAGTGTTTAGGTGTCCCCACAAAAACAAACAAGGGCAAACAAATCGGGGTTATTTGCTGGCCATAATAATGTGTTTAATGTATTTAATATGGTTTGGCGGGTTAGTTGTCTTCTGCCGGGAAACTGAATATAATACTGGTTGCAAGCTCATTATTTGAGTAAAACAATTTAATCATATCCAGTTTTTCAGGTGGTTTTTCTTTCTATGAAAAAACCATCTTTAAGCGCCCTTAAAACAGGTTGACAAAAAAATAGCATAACTTTTATTTTGTGTCAATGCGATTGTCTTTTTTATGACTGCCTTGATGTGTTAATCAGTATGTAGGTACCAATTTAAGTTTTTAAAACTTTTAAACGCATATATCTCCTAATCTATAATAAACGAAATAATCCCAACATATATTTTTGAAATCAGAAGGACAAGAAATTATAAAATAATATAAAAAACCATCGACCTGACAAATTTTGATATTTACAATTTTTTTTTGACATTCTGACCTAAAGATTCTTAAACTTTATTTAGAAATTATGAAACTTTTGTGTTTATTATATTTTGATATCCATTTAAATAAACGTTTTAGACATAATGTAAAAATATACGGGAAAACCGTGTACCTTTCGAAAAAATTTTAATTTTAAATAAACCCTTTTCACATGTGCTCTTTCGTCGATTACGTAACTAGGAACATCGAAATTTTACTACCAAATTTACAATCGATTGATAATAAGCACACCTGAACTATCTTATGGCCAGCGAGATCGTCCGATACTGCTCCCAACGATTTCTTTAAAATTTGGAACTACATTAAAAATAAAGTTTGCGGGCATGATAGAAAAACATGACTTTTACTTACTACTATTTACTTTTTAATATACATATTTCTGATTAGAAAATATATTTATTTCATGTCAAAGTCACAAAAGTGTAACTGCGTATGGCAAGAATTAATGGGCAAGGACTATACTCTTAATGCGGAGATATATAAGTAAAAGTCAAGCTGTGAATGATCAGTGACCTTATTTAAAGGATACCGCAGCCCTGCCGAACACCCGGGCCACTGCTTTTGTCAGGTGTTCAAGTTAGCAGGCATACCTTCTGTTAAATGTTATGCAGAATACCTTCCTCTCGCGCTTACGATAATTAAAAACTCAAACCAACTCACAATAGATCCCTGAGGGTTGATTCTTCAATTTGAATTTCCTATGTAACTTATATGTAATCAGTTTAATCAATCCGAGGGAGAAGAATAAGAGCTCCCCCCACCGCAACCCCTGAGACTACTGCCGATTTAATTACTAAATAAATGGATCCATGGCGGATCTAATACCTTTCTAGCCCATTAGCACACTCCATGCTATATCAACCTTGAAAACAGTTTTTTTTTAAATATCCTAGAAATAAAAACTCCCACGAAATTTGCAAGTATACAATTTTTTTAGAAATATATGTTCTAATATATTCAGAAAACCGCATATTGCTTCGCCCCCCCCCCCCCCCAAGAGGCGTCGCCCCCCCCCCCAGACATATTCCCGGGTGCGCCACTGGCTAAACTACCAAACTAAGTACTGATCAAAAATTTTTAAAAAATCGGGGTTACTCATTTTACTCACTACTTTTTTTCTTTGATTTCATATGAATTAACCCACTGGGGAAACTTCCAGACATCTAGGGACTTTTTTGACCCAGGATTCGGATTCATCATCCCAAAATACATGAGAATATCACGGTCGGTCTTACGAATCTCGTATTTTAGTTTCTTGTGGGGTTATGTGATTTGAGCCTATATAACACGTTCGCAACAATGAGTACTTTGTGTGGAAAGGAACAGCTCACAGTGTGCCTGAATGAAGTATAGGTTACATAAAAATGGTTCCAAAAACTAATTGCATATTTTAAATATGGACTCTTTCCTGAGTTCAGAGCGATATTCATATAAATCCTAGCTGATCCTCTTCTCGAAATTTTATCATTTTTTTGCCATTTTTCTAGTTAGCCTAGGTGCTGGCTCCTGTCACTTGTGACCTAATATGTGCTCTCAGTTTGACTACGGGGCATTCTTAAGCACCCATAGGAGTATAAAAAAAGTTTGGTCACGTGGTCGAACTCATGGTCGTTTGGCCGCCATCTTTGAAAATGGCCGCCAAATCGATAGATTTTTTTTGTTTAAGTGTATCTCCCTACCCAGTCGTCTGATTTTAATTTTTTAAAACTTGTTATACTCCGTTTTTAAAGACAAATAAATTTTGTCATTACACATTTTTTGAAAAATCAGGGTGGTTTCTAAAACCGTTCACAAGATTATAGAAAAAGTGAATTTGCAGCGAAACGATGCATCCTAGCGAAAAACGTTAAGAATAATTTTTTATAGCTTCTTCTGATCATTGTCATATCTTTTACAATTTTTAAGCAAAAAATCGATTTTGGAGCGAAAACATGAAATTTTTACGAAATTGTATATTTTAGCTGGCTTGTCCAGCTAACTATCAAAGCTAGGATGCTAAGTAATACATCAAAAGAAGCGGAATTAAAAGTACTACAAAAAATTAATTATATGGTTTTTCGCTAGAATGCATCGTTTCGCTGCAAATTCATTTATTCTAATCTTGTGAACAGTTTTATAAACCACCTTCTTTAAGGCAGTCTTTAGGGGTGCCATCCATCGGACTTTAAAAATATAAAGTCAATATCCTCTTCTGTGAAAGGTTTAAAGCATTCTTTCTATGTAACAAAAAAAAATTTCAATAATATTGTATCTACAATAAAATGAGAATGGGTATTATTTTAATTCTTTTGGGAGCGGTATTACTAATAATCTTGGTATATCTCAAAAGCTACTTGATTTATCAAAAAATATGTAATGACAAAATTTGTTTGTCTTTAAAAAACGAGTTAAACAGGCTTTAACAAATTAAAATCGGACCACTGGGTAGGGAGATACGCTTAAACAAAAAATCTATCAATTTGGTGGCCATTTTCAAAGATGGCGGCCAAACGACTATGAATTCGACCACGTGACCAAACTTTTTTTATACTCCTATGGGTGCTTAACAAAGTCCCGTAGTCAAACTGAGCGCACATATTAGGTCACACGTGACAGGAGCTAGCGCCTAGACTAACTAGAAAAATGTCAAAAATTTCGAGAAGAGGATCAGCTAGGATTTGTATGAATATGGCTCTGAAGTCACGAAAGAGTCCATATTCAAAATGTGCAAGTAGTTTTTGGAACCATTTTTATGTAACCTATACTTCATTCAGGCACACTGTGAGCTATACCATTTTTTTTTGTTTTTTTTAGTAGCTCTTTAATTTTTATTTATACTAAATTTTTAAATCTTTTTCTTGCTTGTATGTACATACCACCGCGCACCGGTGGCAAACGACAAGCCCAAAGAGTACGGTGTCTCTTATCATCGTGAACATGTTCAATTCTTTAAAGAGATTAAACTGGGTATCTCACCTCTCTCACCGGAAAAGCTAGCGGACCTGGAGGAATATATGCTGAAATGCTCAAATATGGATCAGAGAAACAAATCAAAAATCTCACATACAGTCGAACCTCTATAACTCGAACTCAAAGGGACAACCAAAACAGTTCGAGTTATGGAGAGTTCGAGTTATAGAAATTCGAATTAAAGGGGTGAAAATACATATAAAAAGTGCAGGGACCACTTAAAAGGTTCGAGTTATAGAGAGGTTCGAGTTAGAGAGGTTCGACTGTATATTATCAATCAATGCATAAACGGACATCCAGTACCTGATGATTGGAAAATTGCATTCATATCCTCAGTACATAAAAAAGGAAACAAGCTGGATTGCAACAATTACAGAGGAACTTCAGTAACCAGTACTCTAAGTAGATTGTATGGTACGATTCTTAGAGATCTAATAGAGAACGATTTTCATGAACAAGAAGAAGAAGAGCAAAGTGGGTTTCGTGCGGGCAGATCTTGTAGTGATAATGTTTTTTGTCTTAAGCAAGTAATTGAGAAAAGGAGCGCCAGAAATATAGAGACTCATGTTACCTTTGTGGACCTACAAAAAGCATATGATACCGTTCCAGTAGAAAAACTATGGACATTGTTAGAGCAGACTAATATCAATCATACATACATAAAAGCGATAAAAGAACTATACAAAGGGTCAAAATCTAAAATCAAAATTGGAAACCGACTTTCAAAAGAATTCCTGGTAACAAAAGGCTTAAGACAGGGATGTTGTATCTCTCCAACACTTTTTAAAATATATATCGCAGTAGCTCTAAAAAACTGGAAACGTAAAGTGCACGGCATGGGAATACAACTTAACGACCGATTTACCATATACACACTACAGTTTGCTGACGACCAAGTAATTGTAGCTAATGATAAATAAGACATGGAGTATATGATGAGAAAGTTAATGAAAGAATACCAAAAGTGGGGATTAACAGGGAACGTGGACAAGACACAGTACTTATGTATTGGAAACAAATCCAGTGAGTTAGAACTAGACAATGGACAAGTAATATCTCCATGCAATGAGTATGTATACTTGGGTGGTCACATTTGATAAGACAGGAACAGACTGTAAAGAACTGGAAAAAAGAATAGTAAAAGCAAAAAAGGTTATTGGATGTCTTAACAGTATTTTATGGAGCAGAGTGATAAAAAAGAATGTAAAATTTAACATACAGTCGAACCTCTCTAACTCGAACCTCTATAACTCGAACCCCTCTATAACTCGAACCTTTTAAGCGGTCCCTGCACTTTTTACATGTATTTTAACCTATGTAACTCGAGTTTCTATAACTCGAACTCTCCATAACTCGAACTGTTTTGGTTGTCCCTTCAGGTTCGAGTTATAGAGGTTCGACTGTATATGAAACAATGGTGAACAGCATGCTGTTGTATGGAATAGAGACTTGTCGCGTAACAGAAAAATACAAAACAAAAATTGAAAGTGTCGAAATGGATGCAATAAGAAGATCCATGAGAATTTCTAGAACAGATCACATAAGAAATTAAACCATAAAAGAAATAATGGGGATGGAAGGAAGCATAACGGATGACATCACTAAAAGACAACTGATATGGTACGGTCATGTACAACGGATGAACGACGAAACATTACCAAAGCAGGTCCTAAAATGGCAACCAATAGGGCGCAGAAAAAGAGGGCGTCCTAAACTAGAATGGCAACAGTCAATCCAAAGATCAATGAGTCAAAAAAATCTAACAGATGATTGTCAGGATCGAAGGAGGTGGAGAATAGGCGTCGGACAACGTAGAAAAATGTTCTAAACCGACTAAATAAAAAATCTCACCTCTTTCGATTTATGATAACGTAAGATATCAGAAACTTGTAATCAGAACTCTTATTAGTTTTTCTTTAGAATAAAAATCAAATAAATCGACAAAAGAATGTTTATAGTGGCGCCAAGAAATTCTTTTGAGGATTTTTCAGAAAAATAGAGGTATTGTAAATATAGAGACCTCCATCCGAAAAACCGCATTCCATAAGCACCTAGGGTGTCTCCAAATGGCCAAAAACACGGCTTAACAAACAAATATTTCACAACACAGACTAAGTTGCCTTTAAGATACGTACTTGCCCAGGTTAAAAAACTTGAAATATTTTTAAAAAGTTTAAATAAGCAAAAATAAAAAGTTTTAAAAAATTATAATTTTTTTCCAATAGTCTAACAGTCATTTTATAAAAACATGCCACATTTTCTATAATTATTTAAATACTAATATCGTTGTTTGATGGATCTCCATCAAACAACGCTAATATCAATTAGCGTTGGCAGATTTTGCCTTTTTTGTAAATCCCTGTTTCTCCAAATCCCCACACTGCTCTAAAAATTCGTATTATCTTCAAAACATTGTTACATAAACTTTATTTTAATTTTAAATATTTTGGCGTCGTCTATCAGTCATGTTAATAATGCCACTTATACCGTTGACACGTTGAATGAAAATGAGTTTCGGGGTAGCCATTCAATATCTTTTTAAAGCATTATTAAGTCTAAATTTGACAGAGACAGGCAGGAAGTCTCTAATTAGTCTCTGCTTATTGAGATGAGAGAGGGCCAATAATCAGATAAAATAATTTCTCCGTTTTTGAATGAAGTCATTTTATGGACCCTTGTTGTTAAACCATAGTGGAGTGCAACAGTTGCTATACCTTTTAAGAGCTATTAGCTCACACATATACTATACTATAGTAGTGTGAGCTATGGTGATCCTAATTTTTTCGAGAAAAAAAAAAGTTGCTCCGATTTTAAAAATTTTTATATATCTTTGCGTTTCAGATGATTTTGAAACTTTTTTGTTGCGCCGTCTCTCTGTCTGTCTGTCTGTATGTCTGTCTGTCTGTCTGTCTGTCTGTCTGTCTGTCTGGCTGTCTGTCTGTCTGTCTGTCTGTCTGTCTGTCTGTCTGTCTGTCTGTCTGTCTGTCTGTCTGTCTGTCTGTCTGTCTGTCTGTCTGTCTGTCTGTCTGTCTGTCTGTCTGTCTGTCTGTCTGTCTGTCTGTCTGTCTGTCTGTCTGTCTGTCTGTCTGTCTGTCTGTCTGTCTGTCTGTCTGTCTGTCTGTCTGTCTGTCTGTCTGTCTGTCTGTCTGTCTGTCTGTCTGTCTGTCTGTCTGTCTGTCTGTCTGTCTGTCTGTCTGTCTGTCTGTCTGTCTGTCTGTCTGTCTGTCTGTCTGTCTGTCTGTCTGTCTGTCTGTCTGTCTGTCTGTCTGTCTGTCTGTCTGTCTGTCTGTCTGTCTGTCTGTCTGTCTGTCTGTCTGTATGTCTGTCGGTAACGACCAACGCGCATAGCTCTGTCTGTCTGTCTGTCTGTCTGTCTGTCTGTCTGTCTGTCTGTCTGTCTGTCTGTCTGTCTGTCTGTCTGTCTGTCTGTCTGTCTGTCTGTCTGTCTGTCTGTCTGTCTGTCTGTCTGTCTGTCTGTCTGTCTGTCTGTCTGTCTGTCTGTCTGTCTGTCTGTCTGTCTGTCTGTCTGTCTGTCTGTCTGTCTGTCTGTCTGTCTGTCTGTCTGTCTGTCTGTCTGTCTGTCTGTCTGTCTGTCTGTCTGTCTGTCTGTCTGTCTGTCTGTCTGTCTGTCTGTCTGTCTGTCTGTCTGTCTGTCTGTCTGTCTGTCTGTCTGTCTGTCTGTCTGTCTGTCTGTCTGTCTGTCTGTCTGTCTGTCTGTCTGTCTGTCTGTCTGTCTGTCTGTCTGTCTGTCTGTCTGTCTGTCTGTCTGTCTGTCTGTCTGTCTGTCTGTCTGTCTGTCTGTCTGTCTGTCTGTCTGTCTGTCTGTCTGTCTGTCTGTCTGTCTGTCTGTCTGTCTGTCTGTCTGTCTGTCTGTCTGTCTGTCTGTCTGTCTGTCTGTCTGTCTGTCTGTCTGTCTGTCTGTCTGTCTGTCTGTCTGTCTGTCTGTCTGTCTGTCTGTCTGTATGTCTGTCGTAACGACCAACGCGCATAACTCAAAAACCGCTTGGCCGATTTTAATAAAATTTGGTACCTAGGCTGGGTCTTGGGTCGAGATGGTTCCATTTAAAAATTAACAAAATCCACCGAACACAACCCAAATAAGAGGGTGGGGGTAGATTTCAAAAATTAGAGTTTATGTGAAAATATGTTGTGTGTGATATCAAACGAAAGGTAATTGAGTCTGCATTTAAACAAAATACATTTTAATTTATTTAAAAAAAAAGGGTGGGGGTATATTTTAAAAATTAGAGTTTAAGTGAAAATATGGCGTGTGTGATATCAAACGAAAGGTAATTGAGTCGAAGTTTAACAAAATACATTTTAGTTTTTGTTTTTTTTAAGGGTGGGGGTAGATTTCAAAAATTTGAGTTTAAGTCAAAACATGGCTTGTGTGGTATCAAACAAAAGGTAATTTAGTCTGGAGTTGAATAGAATATATTTCAGTTTTTAGTTATATTAGCTCACACGTACACTATAACTATAGTACCTAGTGTGAGCTTAAGGGCCCATATATTGGCAGAGTATTTTTTCATGGTTTTAGAGGAAAGAGTAGGCACAGGGTAGTCTAATTTTGTCAGATTTTGGGAATATTTAAAACTTTGTAACACACAATAGCATCAGGACAGGGTGAAATCAACAAACAAAAAAAAAAGTAAAAGAAAAAATCAAAAAGAACAAAAGAACGGTTTTTTCGATTTTTCTCGGACAATTTTAGGTCATGTTAAAAAGGTTCATATAAAAGTTGTTAAGAATTTTATTACCTATAAGCTTTTTTTAAAAAAAAAAATTTTGCGTATTTAATTGTTTAAAAAGGTTTAAGCTGTAAACCGCGAAAAACCATTATCCATCCCTGAAAGTTTATCTCATTTCACCCTAATTACTGAAATCGAGTCTAATTTATTGTTCTTGTTGGCTGGGATTTCAATAGTGCTCATGCTGCTATTAATTTTTTCCCTTCCAAAAGGGGAGGGGCAATACCCCATAATGCCGTATTTTAGGCTATTTTATTTTGTTTTCCTGAAAATATCTAAAAAATCCTTGTGGTTTCAGTGGGGAATTTTTTATTTCCCGCCATCTAAAAACAAAATTATTTTAAGGATTTTTGGGAAATAAAATTATGTTATGTTATGTTATTACTTTTATGTTTTTTGCCGATTCGGTAACTAATTATTTTTATTATACATTAACATTTTTTTGCTTACTATAATAAACTTCTACGTATGTAAACCTTTGCGTGTTTTACTGGCCGCAGTCTATGTATAGTCGCATGTGCTTCTCCCACTCTGTTACTACAGGAGAGAACTCAAAAGCGGTCGCGAATTCCCTGGTTCACTCTCATTCGTTTTCCGACTGCACCATTTAATGTGTGCCAATTAGTTGCTATTAGCTTAAAGGTTTACGGCGGTTTATCCTTTTCACCTGCGATTCTATAAAAAGGGTCCAAAAGCCATTTTTTTTTGGTCTTTTACAAATTATTGTATTCATAATCTAAAAATAAGTTATTTTATCTATTTTTTTAAAACTAAGCTTCTTACGAAAGAAGTTGACTTTTTACTTTTTCTTAATTTACTAAACCTTACTTTTCTAAAAAATTCAACAAGTATTTTTTTTTGTAATTTTTCTACGAATTTTACGGACGTACATGGAGAGCTAGCCCATCACCATACAATTCATAATATTTTGACGCAAGAAGCTTAGTTTTTAAGCAAATTGGGTAAAACATGTAACAAAATTGATTAGTTTAGTGATTATTAAAAATTACTCTAAATGCAGGACACCACTGGAGCGGTAATTACAAAATAACTTACACCCAGTGATAAAGCGTTTAAATAAATAAATTTTATGAAACACAGCCTGTTTAAAAAAAAATCGAATAAAATCTTTGAAAAACATGTTTATTTTTAAAATTTTAAATGACTCCCATTTACGGACGACGCACAGTGGGGCAGAAGCACAAAAAGGTGCGATAAAGTCCCACAGTGCAATGGATGTATTCCTTTGTAGTCAGGAATGTTTAAAATGAATTATTTGATCCAAAATAAAAAAAAATTGGCCCCGAGCTGTTAGTCGAGGTATAAGTGGTCGAATAAGCTTCAAAATATTTCCTAAAATACTATTATGTACGACGGAAATGTTTACAAAATATTATATTATGTTGTTGACCCTACAGAAACGGAAAGGCCAAGTTTGCCCCCTCCCAATAACTAATCGTTTCCCTGAAAAATGAAAACACCTAAACCCCCTCCAAAAAAACTTGACAGAACCGACATAAAATTTTTACACACCTTTGTTCTGTGTGACTTTCGCCATTTTTAAAACGACTTGACAGAAGCTTTCAGTGGCATATATAAGGGGGGCCTGGGGGGCCCGGGCACCCCCCGAAGCAAAGATTTTTCTAGATATTTTCCACATATTTCATGAATACAAACATAAAACAGCATAAAATACGGCCTCATGGGGTCTCCCCCCCCCCAAAACTGTCTCAGGCCCACCCCGAGATATTTTTCTATATACGCCACTGGAAGCTTTCTTTGTTTATAAATAATCATGTTTATATATTATACTAAACAGAACAAAAAATAATTTAACTATATTAATAAATCAAATAATAAGTTTAAAAAAAAATCGATCTGAAAGTGTAAAATTAACGTATAAACCTCGTTATAAAAGAGTATTTTTATCCTCTAACATATTGTAGCTTTCGCTACGCTCGTGCTAAAAACTTTTTACCTTGAAATAAAAAGTATCATTTTTATCCCTTGGTATATATTATTAGAACAGGGCCCTCTTTAATCCTTATTTTAGCGATAAAACTGTCACTTTTTATCCTTAAAACTAAAAAAAAAGGCTCTATCAGAAATTATGTTTTTCGTAAAGTAGCTGAAAACCACATAATTATAATTATAATTTAATTTTAGGGCAGAAAAATCCAAAAGTTTAAAAAATATCTCCTAAAATTCGTAATTAGTGTCTTGTTAGCTATTGGCCAATTATACACCTCGCTACGCTCAGGCTACAAATTTTTTGCCTCGGGATAAGGTGTAACTTTTATTCCTTAATATATATTGAGTATAATAATAGTATGTGTAGATGTATATGTATTTAGTACGTTATATTTTAAATATCTATAGTACAATTTAAGCACACATTTCGCTTTGGAGAAAAATGTTAATATTTAAAAATTAATTCCGGCCTTATTAGCAAAAACTAGCAGCTAAATGTGGCATCATTTTAAAAAGGAAGGTTCAATAAAAAATGACATGTTACTTTGTGTCCACGTATATTTTTAAAATTAAAGAAGATAAAAAATATTTTAAAGATTTTACAAAAATGGCAGTTCGAAAGAAAAACAACAAAAAATTTTGCATTTTTTTTATACGAGAATAATGTACTCACCCTAGTGATTATCTGACATAATTAAAAATTTTAAACCAAACTTGATCAACATTAAAAATTGTGGCAAAATTGATTCATTTGTGTTCTTAAAACAACTACGCAACGTCAGTTTTCAAAACACGCTAACTTTGACAAGGTATTTTATTCATTTGTTTGACGTTTGACTATCCGAAACTAACTTGCTATGGTAAAGCGATTATTAATAAATAGTTTTCAGTAAAAATATCTCCCATATTAGATAAATGAGTTCTGCACTAAATCGCATGTTTTCTTGATTTTGCCCCTCTGTGCGACGCTGGAGAGTGTATTATAAGTCAGTATATAATAAAGTATATAATATATTTTTTCATGTTAGGTTTGGGTTCTGAGAAAATTAGATAAAAACTATAACAAAAATGGTTTATTTTGTGATTTTTAAAAATTGATTTAATTTACGGCCCTAAAGTTTTAATTATAAAACTAATTCGACCTTGGTTTACAAGAAATATTTATTAACTACATTAAAGTATAACAAATTTTCCCCATGGAGCTAAATTTTAAAAAAAATCATAAAGCAGCAGTTTATTGTCGACAATAAAGTGCATTACAAATTTTTCCGTTAGATGCTTAGGTTTTTAGATAATTTGAAAAAACCTAAAATTTTCAGATTTTTACTATTTTTTTTCCAGTTCTTTAGCCTGTTTCTGTCTTATCAAATGTGACACCCAAGTATACATACCCATGCAACGGAGATATTATTTGTCCATTGCCTGGTTCTAACTCAAATGAATCGTTTCCAATACACAAGTACTTTTGGTATTTTCCGTTTACTTTCTCATCATTTACTCCATGTCTTCTTAATCATTAGCTACAATTACTTGGTCGTCAGCAAACTGTAGTGTGTATATCGTAAATCGGTCGTTAAGTTGTATTCCCATACCATGTACTTTACGTTTCCATTTTTTTAGAGCTACTGCGATATTTTAAAGAGAATTGGAGAGAAATAACATCCCTGTCTTAAGCCTTTCGTTACCAGGAATTCTTTTAAAAGTCGATGCCCAATTCTAGTTTTAGATTTTGACCCTTTGTATAGTTCTTTTGTCGCTTTTATGTGTGTATGATTGATATTAGTTTCTTTTAAAACTGACCATAATTTTTCTACTGGGACGGTATCATATGCTTTTTGTTGGTCCACAAAGGTAACATATATTTGTATATTTCTGGCACTTCTATTCTTAATTACTTGTTTAAGATAAAAAACATTATCACTACAAGATCTGCCCGCACGAAACCCACTTTGCTCTTTTTCTTGTTCATGAAAATCATTTTCTATTAGATCTCTAAAAAGCCTACCTACCGTACAATAGAATAGAATATAAGTTTTATTTACGGGCAAGCCATTTTAACAATCTACTTAGAGTACTGGTTACTGAAATTCCTCTGTAATTGTTGCAATCCCGCTTGCATATTGATTGATAATATGATATTATCTTTGATTATTCTTGTAAACATTAATATTATTTATTTAAACATTTCTAGATTTTGAATGCATTTCGGCGCCATTTCGGCCGCCATCTTGAATATCGCAACCATTGTCAACATTTCGGACATATTCCAATTCAGCGGGGTTGAAATAGGAAAAATCGACCAATTGCTCAAAAGTATAATATAAAATAAGAAATCTTGCCTTGCCTATAAACCTTTACCCAGAGTTTAGTATCCAGATTTTAAGACTATAAGGACATCCCTAGGTAAAGACTACTGTTAATATTTTTTCTTTCACTGTGTTTATTGTCTTGTTTTAAAGTGGTTGGCTTTACTTAGCAGGGTTCGGTAAAATGTAAAATGGTAAACCTGTGTAGGATAGCTTTGTGTTTAGGTAGATAAAAATCAGAGCATGATTCTCTCAGGTAAAACAACAGAAGAATGACCCATGATCTTTTGGTTTTCTGGTATTCTTCCAGTGGTGTGCCATCCATTTTGTATAGACAATTTATAAATGGATTCTACAAACACAACATTATATGGGTATTACATCACTAATAAGGATTTTTTTCTAAAAAACCCCTGACAAGTGATTTTTTTTTAGGAGAAATGCATTGGGTTCTCAATGATAAATTTTTCTTAAAAGTGGCGTAATACAGAGAATAAATCCGCCACAAACATAAATTTTATTAACTATAAAAAAATAGAGGGAAAGGGGGCAAAATGGGATACGTGGGTAAAACGGAATACCGCAATTTTATCTAAAATGCGCAAGAATAAAACCTCTTAATATCAGCTATTTTATTCCCATGACTGGTTCAACTTTCTGCAATATGATTGGTGCCGGTCGGCTGTGCTTAAGTTTTTTTTGCTTAACATGTGATGGTGTGCGCTGTTTATTGTAAAAATAGTTTGCGCATTTTGTGACGGTAAGTACTTTTTTTACAGACTTTTTAAAATTTTGTTTACATTGAACAATTATAGTGGGTTTATGTATTATTCATAATTGAACGCGTTGTCCGTAGAATTAGTCTTTTACTGTGTATGATTTTGTTTGAATTTAAATGATGGTTTGGGGCAAATCGGGGTTTTTTCATAGGAGCAAAACGGGCCCCAAATATATTTTTTTTCTTTTTGGTACCATCACTAAAAGTTATATTTTATGTTGTCTTTGCAAGAAATGGACGCAAAATTCCTGTAGTAGACTCGACCCCGATGACTAGCTCGCTGTAGTTCTTTATAAAGTTAGTAAATACTACATTTAAATATTATAAATGTATTTTTCATTACAACTTTTTTTTAAATATGCGGTATGCGGGACAAAATGGGGCAAAGTCAACCCAGGTAGCAAGGTCACGTTTTTTAAACGTCAAAAACAGGTCATTTTTAATGACCATTGACGTCTCTAACCTGACGTGTAAATGACCTATAAAATAACGTTCAAAAGACACACCCAAAATGACGTCATTTTTAGACGTTTTAAAGACGTCAGCAATATGACGTATTTGGGACCAAATCAGACACACACACAGACATAAACCTATTTATGACTTTTTTTTAAACTGGTCTGAATATATAAAATATTCCCTGCAGTTGAGAACACTGAAGGAAACTTAGACACAGAAGGTGACTCTTCTGTGACTTAGACCTGGAAGTACTGGAACAGGTACAGCGGTGTTCTGTGAGGTACAGATTAAAATAGACCTAAACCTAGACTTACACATCTCCACCTTGAAGCGAAAGAAGTCTCGAAGTTTTTCTTGATTTAATATTTAATTTATTTTACATATGTACCCCCACATTCCGTATAAATCCGGTCAAGTACTAACTTCTCACCATCTATGTAAATATGAGTGTATGTCCCTTGGACAAAGTGTGCAGTGTGGGTAGTGACCAATATATGACGTGTTTCAGACGTCAAAAACTACACTACGAAAAGACGTCAAATAACTGACGCCTTAAAGACAACATTTTTTGATAGATGACCTGCTGGTCATCCAAATGACTTTTCGACGAAAAAAAGACGTCATTTGATGACCCCTTGCTACCTGAGAACTTTTTACAAAAATAAAAGCATGATGGAGTTCCAAATTGCTTCAACTGAAAATTAAAACATAAAGATAACATATCTAGCCAACCTAATTCCAAATGACGAACGCAATGGTGATCATTAGATAGGAGAAATACGCCTATAAAATTAAGTATCCCATTTTGCCCCCTTTTTCCATAGATTTTTAAAATAAAATATGGGCATGCACTGAATATATTCTGCAATATCCTGATTGTATCACATCCCCAGAATGCGACACATTGGATCCATCCGCCGCTTAGATATGCCCAAAATTATTTTCAAACATTAACCCTCCACCGGTGACGTACGGTCTCTAAGACCGATGACAAAGAAAAGCCTAGTTTAGTACGCCGACGCAAGACCGTTCACGCAGGCAGAAACGAATTAAACGGACTGTATGAAAGGAGTTAACTGCGTAACATTGATCAGGAAGAAGGGATGAAATTTATGCCATAGGTTCGTTTTAGGAAATGAACAACTGTTTATTGCTAGGACACTTACCAAGTTGAATGGATGTATAACTATTTAGTCATTAGCTTTAGTTTAAAATACCAGAAAATATTATCACTTTGTTAGCAAGCAGACATGTTGGAATCTCTCGTGTTCCTACGCATTGCGTTTAATGTGCCCAATTATATTTAGACTGGAGGTAAGACGGAAATGCCCAGGAGGGAATTAAAAATTAGGAACATTTTTTTAACTAATAGAAAACGCTTGTGCGGGAACCAAGACCATGCGATCTGTGTGCGCATTTGTATGTATGTACAGGGTGATTGAAATTGGACACTTTTAAGTGGGAAAGGGTACTTCTAGGAGAGATAGAGGACAACTAACCCCCTATTGCGAGCCTCACATTTCAAGACGAGATTTTTGGTAAAAATCGCATTTTGATAAACCAACCCGTTTTTATGCTACAGGGGCTTTTTGAAAAGTCTGCATTTTGGATTGGGCCTTTTTTATTTCTTAAAATTTCTTTTGGTGTATATGGCTTGTTTGTAGGGTTTTCAAAGCTTAATGCAATTGTCAAACTAAATTTTTTCTGTCACTTCTAGTTTCTTCTTAGTGAATGACTTTTTTTATTTGAGGTTTGCAATCAGCCTAAAATTTAATTTAAAACAATTTATCATATTCTATGTTTTATTTTTGGATATTTTTTATATTGCCATAAATTTTTTTATTCTTAGTATTTTTTAATATTTAATTAAAATTTGTTTAATTTTAATTTTTATTAAAAACTACGTCAAATAAGTATATATTTAATAAAATAAAGGAAATATAAATAATATAAAAATATTTCAAAAAATACAAAAAAAAAACATAAAGTGTGATCATTTTAAAGGAAATTTTACGTCAATTTCGAAATCAAATAAAAAAATGGTCATTTCATAATAAAAAATATATCTTTGTGTTATATTTCGGAAACTAAAAGTGACAGGTAAAATTTCGTTCGACAATTGCATTAAGCCTTAAAATCCCTACAAAAAAGTTATTTACACCAAAAATGAATATTAAGAAATAAAAAAGTTAGAGGCCCCAATAAAAAATGCTAAATAGCCTAAATAGCGGAAAACGGATTGATATATCAAAATGCGGCCTTTACGAAAAATCTTGTCTTGAAATTTGAGGCACGCAAAGAGGGATTAGTTTTGCTCTATCTCCCCTAGAAGTAGCCTTTCCAACTTAAAAGTGCTTAATTCAAATCACCGTGTACATGTGCGAAATTTACCCATCTGGTGCTATGCCACGACTCAGTCTTGTTGGGGGGGGCCGAGACAGTTTTGGGGGGGGGGCCCGAGACCGCATGAGGCTGTATTTTATGCTATTTTATGTTTGTATTCATGAAATGTGTGGAAAATATCTAATAAAATCTTAGCTTCGGTTTAATCCCGAGGCGCAAAGTTTGTAGACCGACTAAAAGAAGAGCTACAATTCGCTGAGGGAACTTTATTCACATGGTAAAATGTCATCCTAGTGATTGACAGTTAAAATAATATAAAAGAAAAATAATGGAACGCTATTTAACAACACCCCGTAAAAAGATTGAAAATAATATATGGTTGAGTCAAGTAAATTTGAGTTAACCTAATCATAGTTAGGGTTGATATTTAACTCCACATCTGTGTGCCAATAGAGACTTATTGGAATAAAACCTGACTTTATTTCAGAGTCGACTTTATTCTGACACAATTGCACAGAAAACTAAGAGCTGACCTCTCAAAATTGACATACCAAAGCCAAATTTAATAATACAGACCCTAACTTTCATTTAATAAATACCGACACTAATAAATCCGGTTTTTAAATACACAAAGGCCGAATTTTGAGAGAGTAGCTGCCTTTTTTATGTAAATCTGTCACCACAGGGTCGATTTTAAAATAAGGTCAGGTTTTATTCCAAAAATCCCTAATGTTTCTCAAAAACCAAAACAATCTCAGAGGCCATCATCAGAAACTCAAAAAAGAAAAATCTGCCCTCCTTGGGAGAAAAAACTTTCTGAGCAACAGAGTAGTGTAGAAATGGAATTCACTAAATATGGAAACTATAAGTGCTATATAGTTTTTAATTCCTTTAGTGCCTAAAGTGTAAAGATATGGGGAATAATATAAAAATACATATTGTTCCCTTACGACTGAGGGATTTTTGTGTCGGATAACAGAAGTGCAAGCGCGGATTTGAGGGGGTGGTAACGTGGTAATTACCCCCCCTAGAACAAAAAATATGCACTTTTTGTTATTGATTAAAGGGAAAATAGGCGAATTACCCCCTCCCTAGAAAAAAAATTATATTGCAAATAATTTTTTTCTCGACTATTATTCCCCCCCTAGATTTTCACCCAGATCCGCGCTCGCAGGAGTGTTAGGGGGATCATTAGTAATCGATCAAAACAGGTGTTATAAAATCTTCATCAAACTACAGCATTAAGGGCAACATTTCGCTAATGGACTCGTATAGATACCAACAAGTACGAAATTTTGTAGTTCACTCTAAACCTCAAACCGTTGTTTGACAGAGCTCCATGAAACAACGCTCAAATCTAACCAAACAGATTGCTCAAATCTAACCAAACAGATTGCAGAGGCACAATAACTCGTCTCGAAATTAAAATCCTGTACAACAATGGTTGTAAAACAATAATGGGGAAGAGTAGGGTAACAGGGGGTATTTTCTCATGATTAATCTTCTTAATTTTTACTTATTGGCCTGTCCGCTTATTGCAGACATTTTGCCGGCGCAATTCGGTGGACACCAAGATAATCTAACTCGAAGTCACTTGGTGCCGGGGACAATCGAAGCGCGGATCTGGGTCAAAATCTAGGGGGGGCGGGTAATAGTCGACGAAAAAATTATTTGTAATAAACATTTTTTTTCTAGGGGGGGGGGGGTAATTCTCCTTTTTTCCCTTTAATTATTAGTAAAAAGTGCATATTTTATTTTTTCAGAGGGGGAGGGGGTAATTACCCCGTTACCCCCCCTCAAATCCGCGCAATCACAACTCATTCACTCTCACATGAAGACCCAACGGGCCGTCCCGCCAAGCACCCCCACGGTAGGGAAGTTTCTTTTCCCAAGGAAGATTTTAATGGGACCATCCGTTTAACGTGACCTCCGAACCGCGGCCTTGTATTTACCATCAACCAAGACAGGCGTTACTCCCTACCTCCGGTAAATCTGTATTCACAAACGGTTAGTAGGTTCGAGTTTGTACTGGCAGGCATGGGAATTAAACCCACCGCCCTCTGATTGTAAAGCGGATGCGCGCCCACTGAACCATCAGGGCCCATATGATTTATCTTAAAATCTCAAACAGTTAGGAGCTACAGAGTACAGTGATACCATGAATTCAATGGGAAGAACGAAAGAGTGTGGGACCGGGAGCTAAGTATAAAATATTTAAAATTAAGAAGTTCGCGCGTTTTTTGGTGCAATTTCACTAAGTAAGATCAATAAATCTTTTTAATTGTAAATGATAAACATTTTCACCTTAACTAGGGGGTCTTGTCAATTCTTTTTTATATAGCAGACCTATGGGTAGTTGTACTGAATAAAATACTAAAAGAACAAATAATCCCAAACAACTGGAAAGAAACCATAAAGAGCAGACCTAAAAAATTATCGACCTATTACACCCCTTAATGTAATATTAACAGATAGACTAACAACAAAATTTGACGGATATCAATCAAAGGAACAAGCAGGCTTCAGAAAAGGTTTCAGTACAGTTGACCACCTATTAACCATAAAAATCCTAATAAAACGAGCCAACGAATACAACATTCCACTTTTATAGACTTTGAAAAAGCTTTCGATAGCATTGAGCACTCGGCAGTAAAAGCATCTTTAATTAATAGCCGAATAGATCACAGGTACACAGATGTAATAGCCAATATATATAGCGAAGCAACAACATCAACAATACTTGAACCACCTAAGATATGCTGATGATATCGCCTCAATAACAGATAAGAAAGAAGAACTGATAAAAATGCTGGAAGAACTAGATGCAGCAGCTAAAAATATAGGCTTGAGTATGAACTACACTAAAATGGCACTGTGCCTAAGAGTCATTTGCAGCCGTAATAGCAAAGTTTTAAAAAATATTTCCAAACTAGTAAGAACTTTTCATTTTGAAATTTGTATTGGAGAACTTGGGTTTACTTTTATCTCAATTCCTTTTACGGAATGCAATTTTCGCGTACTTGGCTTTTTTTTACATGAAATGTTTTTGTTATGATAGACTGTTTCGGAAAAATATGGTTTTATGGTTTCTCCTTTTTGTCCGGATTTCCCCTATAAGCCACTCAAACATTCACGACACAAAATGCTAAAACAACAGCGCATCGCGGGCTGTGGAAACAACGCAACGGCTAAAAGGGCCTTGTTATTAAAATCTGGGGAATGCGGCGACTCGGTGAGACCTGCTGGCGACCACCAAAGAAGTTCTTGGATTTTTTCGGGTACCGATGACCCTTTTGGTCGGTCGTACCTGTGCACGTAGTTTTTAAAAAACAGGACACGTTCATTCAGTTTCAGCAATAATTTTTCACTTAGTTAGTAGTTTTATACGTTTTTTTAAATTTGTAAGTTTCTGTAAGATTCCTCGTGTTTTTCTTTTTTGTTTAATTTTATGAATATAAAAATAAGGTTTAAAAAATTATTTTCCTTTAGTTTTACCTTCTTTAAAAGTTTGTAAAATGTTAACGAGTAAAGATAAAATCATTCTTCAAAAAATAAAAAAATCAGGAACATTTCCAATAAAAGATTATTCCCCCAATAAATCTACCACAACTTTAGATAGCTTTGTTCTCTGTAAAATCGCTTTTGCCCCATTTGAAGGGGCAAGAGCGATTTCGGTCACCAACAAAAAAATAAATTTACAAAACATTCAGGGTTGCCGCTTTTTAATCAATAATTGTTTATTTAGTTAAAAACACTTATTAAATATATATATAAATATTATAAAAAAAAGCTTTAAAATTCTGAATAAATTTAAAAAAACATTGCGTTCTAAAGCCGTACTAATAGAAAAAGTGGTTGCACTTGCCCCAACTCACCTATTCATATAAAGATTTTCTCTCATATATTTTTTTTCCTATTCTATTAACGGGTTAACCTAATCTTTCAACCTAAAATACAGCCTGTATAAACGGCCAAAAAGTTATTCCTATTCAAAATGCGGTGTTTATTGAATTTCTTGCAAAAATTGTTGTGATGTTGCATTGACAGTATCTTTCTTTCTTACTAAATACGTGGCTGTATCCTGTGGTTCCTACATGTTTATAAAATTGAGCGCTCTTTTAACACAAAGACCTTTATAAGTTTTCAATACTAAAAAAGTGAGTCATCTTCCATTAAAATCCCAAATGACAAATTCCATTGCAATATATAGTCAGTGTGTATCAAGCCTACTTGTGGCAAATGGCATGTCGAAATAGTTATTTTTGCACCAAGGGCGTGATGAATATCATCATCATTTTTACCCGAACCCGACTGCTGATGCATAAGCTTGCAAAGCATTAAGGAGACTGAGCACAAAAAAAAAGCTTTGGTTCGATCTGATCTATTAAGCTATGAGACTGAGGGCGAAACTGTTTTTCACTTTTATTTTATAATAATTGATTTAAGAATATTCACACTGTTAAATTGGCATCGTGGCATTTTAGAATTTTGCGACAAACAACCTCCCTATATAATTTGAAATTAAGCTCTATTAATTTAATGCTCTAAGATTTTTCGATATCTATGGTCGGCGTAGGTAGAGTCCCTGTATGTTGACATATATCCAAATATGTCAACATACAGGGACTCTAGGCGTAGGTAGGATATATGTTATGACTTCTATACAGGGTTGCCAACTTTAGGGAAATTTTTGGGAGATTTAGGGAATTTTAGAGAAATTTGGAGAGTTTCAAAATATTTTTTTTCTTGAATTAAATTTATGGTTCCAATTAATTAATTAAATAATTTTTTTTGGAATGCCTAAAAAAATGTTACAATTTAAGGGGACACTAAAGGATTTCCAAAAAAATGTACTTTAATTAATTAATTGAAACACTAAATTTAAACAAATATAAATGCTAATTTTAAACTCTCTAAATTTCCCTAAAATTTCCAAAACCAGCGTAAAACAAGGAAAATTTCCTAAAGTTCAAAACCCTGTATTTTGGTGAACAGGTTAAAGATGATTTTTACCCAAAAGCAGTACGGCGAAAGAAAGGGTAATGTTTTTCGCTTGGGATATGTCTGTATGTTTATGTCGCGCTAGATGCTAACTGATGCTACTGATCCTGAATGCATGGCACCATAAACGTTATTTCTGCACACGCTTGAAGATTTTTTTCCCATACCATTTTACTAGTTCCCCCTTCCATCTCCATCACTCCTTTCCGTCCCCTTATTAGTATTAGTTGTAGCTATAACTTTCACAAATATGGAGCAATTTCAAAAATTCTTTCTGCACACCCTTTAAGACTTTTTCAACACCATTTTACTAGTTCCCCTCTCCCTTTCCCCACCCCACCTTCACCGCAGCCCACGAGAAAGACCGGCCCGGGCGCGGAAATATCACGTGACTGTAGGAGGGTCACTCACAGCTGTCATTATAAAACATGTGTGTTTTCAGTTTTGGTATGTTTGTTTACGTCGATTTTTTTTTAATTCGGGCACGAATTTTATCAAAGTTATTAAAATAAGGCAGCCCACGAAAAAGACTGTCGTGATCTGCGTTAAAATAATTAATGGCTAATGAGTAAATTAAAAAGAAAATACCTATAAGATAAACAATGCCGCGAACGTATAGTGTTGTTAGTTGTCGATCCAACTATATAACTAAAACCGAATATGTGTCAACTTTTAATTTGCCAGTGGATAAACAAATGCATAAAATTTGGTTGCGAAAAACTCCTAATGATTCAAGTATCTTAAAACGTCCACAAGTTTGCATCAAACATTTTCCTAGTAGTAGTAGTAGTAGTAGTGTGGGGTAGGCTCTAGGCCTGGCGACTAGGCACATGAAGCGCCCTTTTCGCCAACCCCCGGGCATCCCCCCTACTGCGTCCTTACCTCGCTAAGGAATCTGCCCGTCTTCTGTATAAAGGCCAGAATATCGGGCCACCTCAGATTCAGAAGGTCCTCCGTCTCAAAGGCCTCCTCTTCGAATACCTCTCTTCTTGCCTCCTTGTATGCTTCACATGATGAGAGAAAATGCGCCAAGGTCTCGTCCTCGGCCCAACATCGCTCGCACGTCGCGTCCTCCTTCACTCTCATCTTTGCCAGGTGTCCTAGGACGCAGTGTCCAATCAGGACTCCCACTATGGCTCCCACCTCTCTTCTTGTTCTACGGAGCAGCCAGTCCTTACGGGATTTGCTGTAGCCTGTCACATACTCCTTCGCCTGTCTGGCGTTTCCTGTGTTGGTCCACTCCCTTTGTATCTCTTTCTGGGTCCACTTTGTTAGGGCCGACTTCATTTGCCCTCTTGTGAGCCCCAGGAACGGTTCTGGCCCGACGCATTTCTGCTGGGATCCTCCCCTGGCGAGTCTGTCCGCTTTCTCGTTTCCGGGGACTCCCACGTGACCTGGGACCCATACGAGCTCTACCTCACTTACGCCGGCCAATTCCTGAAGTGCATCCGCACACTCCTGCACCAAACCTGCGGACATGGTTGGTTTACACAGTGCTTTCAGCGCAGCTTGACTGTCTGAACAGATGCAGAGGCGTTTTCCTGTTTCGTTCCTAATTTCTTCCTCCCATGTTAACGCCAGTATAGCGTAAACCTCTGCCTGGAAGACTGTTGCATTGGATCCCAGCGGGTAGCTTTTTCCAATGCTCTTGCTTTCCACGTACACTCCTGCACCGGTCGAATTCCGGTCTGTCAGCCTTGATCCGTCTGTATAGCAGACCGTGGCGGCGCTAAGGAGTTCAACTCCGTCCTCCTTCCATGCATCCCTTGGTGGTATGGTTCCTAACGAGCAGGTTATTTGGTTTGTTAACTGTGTTGTAAATGGAGAGCTAAAAAATGTTAAATGTCAAAGACCCAAATGAACAGAAAATGATGTACCTACGATTTTTAAAAATGTTCCAAAATACCTAAGTAGACAACTGTTCGATTAGCTGATGTCGAGAGGCAACAAATGGAAACTGCAATACAAGAAAGTCTTGAAACACTTCAAGCTCATAAGAAATCAAAGTTTTATCAAATATTGAGGACATTTCAAAATTTTATTGTTCTATCTAATACTAAAATAAATAAAAATTGGATTTTAACCCAAGAACGTGACATAGTCTGCCTGTGCCTGATGACATTTTGAACAATAGTGAGAGTGAAAAATGTGTTCAGTTGTCATTTCTTATTGAACAATTAGGTCACTTGAAAAGGTCACCTGAGAATTGAAGATATTGTGGATACACTTTAATGTTGGCTACATCTTTGTTTATCCAGTCATCCAGTGCATACATGTCAATTTACAAAACTAAGGTAATATGTCTTCTGCACCCTCGCAATATTAAAAAACTGATTTGTAAAATATCGTTAACAGATAGTAATCTCTCCGGTAGTGTGCAAATCAGCTTTTAAAAGAACATGAGTTGGTAGTTAACTTACACATTGATGAAATATATATTAAACTTTGTCACAAGACAAAGAAAAATTTTTAAACTTAAAGGTTAGGTTTGTTATGTCCAATTTTAAAAGACTTGTATAGATTTGAAGTAACTAACGATATTATGTACCTAATATATGTACCTGAAGATATTAGAGTGCAAATTTTATATAATTTCTTATTTTATAGATTCAGTTCTTTTATCTTTTATATGAGAACAAACAAATTTGGTCAATTTATTTAAATTGTGTAAAAACACATAATATATTAAGCAATACAATAAGAATTCTGGAACTCCTAAGATCACGTGACCGCCGACTTGCTTATAACGCGCCATGGCCGGTCTTTATCGTTGGCTGCGATCTTCACTCAATGTTTGTAGAAACGCACCTATCTACCCCTTGGGCATAGTTCAATGTTTGACACAAATGCTTGATTTAGGTAATAATTAGGTGATTTAGTTAAATTAATGGCTGATTAAGAATTAAACCTAAAACATGGAAATAAAAAAAACATCCAACTGCTAAATCTACTTGTACCTACAAGTCGCAGTTGGGTACAAAATTACCCAATAACCTGATGAAAATACGAAACTGTATAATTTTGTAAGTGCGCCTTGGGCATCAAAACAAAAGTTGAAGCATGTCGTACATTATAGGTATACCTATCAATTTTGTACCCAACCCAAAAAAATTATTGACCAATTTCTAGTTGTCCAAAAAAATTCATTTTAAGGATGACAATAAAGGATTTCCGAAAAAAACTACTTTTCCTACCCATCCAGGAACGCCAATTTTTAAAACTAGGGAAATCTAGGGAAATTTTAAAGCTCGTTTAGGGAATTTTTCACAAAAATAGTAGGAAACGCTGCTTCTATGACCCATCAATCTCGCGGGTACGGACTGAATAAACGGGAGTAAACATACATCTAGTCCAATTTAAGAAAAATATTTAATATCGTTGTCAAAACGAGCAATACAACAGAAAACGGTACTAGATACTTTTATTTACACAAAATAAAATTGAATACTAAAAATTAGGAAACCTACCTTAAACTAAAAATTTCATCACTATATGTTCTTTGTCTAAGCGTGTGGGGGCGATGTATTATCCGAAGCTGCGATATCTTTTGATGGGGTCTCCGTGGGAGGTGGTGGTCCTCCACCCGATTGTTGAATGACAGATTCCTGAGGAAAGCAACTAGTTTAAACAGTGGTTTACAACTAGATATGTATTCTATAAACAAAAACTTATCTGGGTATAAACCAGTATAAAGGATTTTCTAATTTAAAAAAAATCCTTAATAGTGGCGTTATACCCAGATAAAGTTTTGCTTGTAGAATGTATCCGCCACAAACATATAGATTTTGTTTAGATATGCATTATCGACTGATCAGACACACACAGAATCTGCACTTTTTGTAAGATGGAAAGTTCAAAAATTAGAAAAAAGAGCTGGAGGGAAGTAAAAATAAAAGAGAATATTTGTGAAATGCAAGAGAAAACTCTACCGTGCCAAGGCAAAAGAGTGTACTGGCAAAAATATAATTTTGATATTTTCGAGGTTTTAGTTTTTTTGCTGCCATTCTTACAATTTTCATAGATTCCCTAAAAACTTCAAATAGACGTTTTTTTAAACCATTTAGCCACTCTGGACATATACAGTGAAACGTCCTATAAGCGGACACTCAGGGTTTGGTCGATTTTGTCCGCTTATTGGAAATGTCCGCTGATGAGGGGGAACTGCGAAATTTTAATATATATTTATTAACAATTTCCGCTGCTTGAGTCCGATATTAAATTTTTCAGCGATCTTTCGTGCTGATAAATGATGTTTCTCCGAAATGTTAACAACTTCCATTTTTTCACTTAAACTAAGAAATTTTTTACTAGGCGCAATTTCAAAGAGATCTATTACTACTCAACTGAACAACTAAAATAAAACACAGCAGTCCCGCCGAATAAAATATTTTGTAAATACGACAGAAGTATTAAGTATCCGCGTTAAAACGGAAAAAGGTAATTATCCGACTCCAGAGTGCGTTGTTGCCAACATACTACATAATATTATTGCCCATGTCGTGCAGAGCTCCGTCCCGTTGTCAGAGGTTTCCGTCCAGTTAAGGGAGGTTTCAGAATTTTCGAATCAAAAAAAAATTACATGTAAAGAAATAGGGAAAAGCTTGGTTCTAACAAATTTGTCCGGCTAAAGGGAGTGTCCGCTTAATAGAGGTGTCCGCAAGGAGAGGTTTCACTGTATACCTCATTTCGGTTACAAAAAAAGAAAATCGGTTTTCCTGAACGGAACAAAACACTCTTTTACTTGAAAAAACAAAGCAAACATTTGACAAATATTCTTTTGCCTCTGTATAACCCTCGAAGAGAAAAAAAAAGACAGCTATACAGACAGTTCCGTGTGTCCACATTTGTGATAGTTAAAAACTAAAAATTTTACCCAAATAAGTGTTCCACTCAGCCAGTTTGAATTGCATTCAATATTTGCCGTTTTTTTCTTTGGTTATGGTCATTTTCTATTCTAATATTCTAATTGTGTCATTTCCTAGAAATCATTGGGCTAGATATACAGTGTGTACAATTGAACATATTTCCCATGGTATCCTTTAATCTGAGTATGAATTTGTAGGTATTAAATTACCCTACAAGACTACAAGATCATACGAAATCATTTTGATGGGGCGCGGAATGAAACGTAGTTGTTAAAAACAAGCCAATTCAAAAGCATTTTTAAAAAAATCGGTTTCTGAAAAACAAACAGTTTTTGAATAGATTTTTTTTTTAATCTTTTGAAAAAAAAATTCCAACAGAAAATTTTTCGACAGAAAGGTTCTCAAAAACATTTTTTTGAAACCTATGTTTTCGAAATTCTGAAACTTCTGTTTTTTCCACAAATCATTGGGCTAGATATACAGCATGTACAATTGAACATATTTCCCAGGGCATCTATCAATCTGAGTATAAATTTTTAGGTATTAAATTACCCTACAAGGCTACAAGATCATGCGAAATGAAATTTTTTCGCAAAACAATATTTTTAAAAAAAATCGCACAATTACGACGGAAAAGTTTTCAAAAACATTTTTTGGAACTCATTTTTTTGATTTCTTGAAACACATTTGTTTCGAAAACGAGTAGTTTTTCTTTTATTTATTAAAAAAAGTGGTTTTTAAAAAATTGTTTTTTTATAAAAAATTATTTAAAAAAGGTGCTTTTCTAAAAAAATATTTTTTTTTATTATTACATGTGCTTGTCGCTTTAAGGCTTTAAACGTTCAAATGGTTAAATCTGTGAAATGAAGATATATTTACCTCAAACTGTGCCGGATCTATGAGCTTCTTTTTTCCAAAAGGGGGTGGACCAAGCAATTTCTCAACATCGTCGTAATTAAGGGTTTCTTTTTTTATGAGGTTTTCGGCTAGCTGTAATTTAAAATCAATAAAAAAACAATTTGGATTGTTCTTTGTTTAAAACTCGTAGACAATGATTGAGTAGAAATAATATTTTAAACTTCCATTGTCAAGACATTTATTTTAAATACGTTAAAACGTTTTGGTTACTGAGTATCTCTAACCGTTTTCAGGTGTAAAACTGTTTTACACTTCAAAACGGTTAGATATACTTACTAACCGAAACGTCGTTTATAAAATAAATAAAGACAATGGAGGTCCGAAATATTAATTCTAATTTGGATTGTGTTACCAAAACCCTCTACTTGTAATCTGTTGTGGCAACCTCGGCCTATGCCCGTCTCTTTTTCTCGCATTTTAATTTCTGTCTGTCTATACTCTCGGCACACGGCTTAGAGCAAAGTTAAAGTAGTTAGAGCAAAAAATTTGAAAAGGCTCTCCGTTTTCGGTCTAGAAGCAAATCATATTATTTTTTAGCAAAAGACCATTCCCCCTAACTATCGACAGGGACGAGGAAAATCCCCCCCAAACCCCCAAAAACCTGTTTTTTTTTTACAGTTTTGTTCAATTTTCTCGAAAACTAACCTTTTCATCGAAATTGCAAAGAACATTTTTTTGTGGAGAACAGTATTTCTTTTCCAACGATGTTTGGGTCGATAATGTTAGGAAAAGCAAGTAGCTCTTCAGTGGGATTATTTTGAAAAAAACATGTTTATTATAGATTTTATAAAATTTTCTCAAAAACTACACTTCTTCGGAGGATAGTAGTAGTATAGTAGTATACTTTATTGTAGAGAATATAATTTCCTTTTAAAAGCTGTAATATAATGTGGGGTTTATGTCACAGGAAAGTCTCCAGGGGCGTATTGTCAAAAATAATCAATTTTTATTATATATTCTATGTATTTTTAAAGAAAAATAAACTTCTTAGAAAAAAATTACTTTTTATAATCCTAAGACCTTTGTTTGTAAGAAAATTTTACAAAAATGTTTTTTTGGTAATTTTTGAGAGTGACCCTAATATACGGACGTCTCTGGACAGTTAGCCATATTTTCTATCACATTTTGTGATACATATTTTAAAAGGAAATTTCATTATACACCGAAAAAGTAAGTATCCGGATTCAGCGGATTCGAAATAGAGGGAATTGACCATTTGCCAAAAACTAATATAAAATGCTTCTAGAAAGTGGATTTTCCGAAATCTTGCCTTAACTAAAGTGGCAAACCCGAAATGACCCGACTGTGATTTTAGTTTGACATTTCGTTGTCTTGTTTCGTAATAACAAGTGCTTGCCAACCGCTGTTATCGTTTATTTCTATTTTTGCCAGTTTTTTTAATTACATTTGGGATAAAATCTAAACTGTCAAAAACTGTTCAGGGTCTCGAAATATTACTTTTTCCCAATATTAAAAAATGTAAAATTTAGTACCCGTAAATTAAAAATCCAACAAGTTTACCGATTGTTTACCCGATTAGCCTTGAAAACTTGTTTGATTTTTAATTTACGGGAACTAAATTTTACATTTTTTAATATTTGGCTTTAAACTGCGTTGATTGACGCGATGTCGACGTCCTGATAGCGGAATAAACGCAATTAGCGTTGATCTGACCTAAAAAGGTAATGTGTGTCGTACGTCACGTGATGGATTCTTTTTTTCAATCGATACTTTCATCGATCGATGATAAAACAGTTTTACTCGCCTGCTGCTGTTTTAATTTTCTCTCGTACCTCGATAGATTCGATCTTGTGGGATGTATGATTATGTTTTCTCACTAGAAATATATATATATATAGCAAGGGTGTCACATTGACCAAGCAGTGAGGAGTCCGATAAGGACGAAAAAGTTACCTGTCAACACTTATTAGGTGTCCATTAGATCTTGGACCCCCGTGAGGTAAAGCTTTCGAGCAACCCACGGAAAAACGAGAGAAACAAAAAACCCTTATTTTTACCCGATTAGCCACGAAAACTTGTTTGATTATTACTTTTTTTCATTACGGTAGGAAAAGTCCGAGAATTTCTTTTTTTTTCAACAAAAACAACCGTCTCCGCCATTTTAACCAGGACGCGATCAAATCAAAGCATAGCAAGTATGGTTAGGCTCATCATCATTACCTTAAGTTCATGTAGCCGCTTTTTTAAACAAATTAAAAGGTATTTATCCTAAGGTAACTGGTGTTTTTAACCTTAGAAAAGAGATGGCGCCAAGAGCGGTGCATCCATTATCAGTGGCCCTAATTTATCCAAGCCATACGTTGGCACGGTGGATAGAATAGACCGGTGTTCGGATCTTATAAATATATGTCGCATTTTCACAACACTGTTGGTCCAGCTGATTTTTGTAAACAAAAGTTAGATATGATATGAACAACTAATAATTTTTGAATTTTTTAAAAACCCAGACAGTTTTCCTACTATTTTTTAGTATATTCCTGTAAAATAATATTTTTGAGACATTCCAGTCGTTTTTTTTTTAGCCCGCTTCATTTCTCTTTACACAAAAATTAAAATCCGAAGAAAATAATGTGTTCGTTTCAGCTTCAAAAAAAAATCCGCTGACCTACATCTTTGTTTACTTCCCAAGTCCTCGGTTCACCTTTGATACTAAACGATCACATTCATGGGGCATACCCATGCATTCTCACACGCGATACTTGAAGCCAGGACCCCTATTTCATTCTTAATGTTCCTTTTTCGGGTAGACAAGATTTCCGAACATACTACGTTACGTCACTACATTATTTGACAATTGTCAAATGTTTAGTCTATTATTTTTTTCTAAAAACTAGTTGATTGGGTAAAAATTTATCAAATTGTGGATTAAAATTGTAGTTTTCCTAAAACTAATTATGCAGATTTATTGTGGACACCATAAAGAGTGTTTAATGGCATCGATATAAACCACTCTTAACTTTATTTACAAATTATAAAGAAAAATACAAGTAGTTACCTATAGAATGGCACTACCTTACTTCTCCCGGACATTTTTCCACAAACTGCATATGTTTTACGTGAATTATTTCCCATTTTTCTCAGAAAAAAACATAATTTTACACGACAAACGCAAAACACCGCAAAATGTCGATATGGCCTCCAGCCACATAGCAGCTGTGTCTACATGACAAAACCCAAGCATGCGCACTTGAAAATTCGCGTCCGCGAATTTAAATTTGCCATTGTTTCCAAAGCCAGCTATGAGTGCTTCACTTTTCGATTCATTAAACATCTATTTATGCTATAACGTATTTGGCTCTAACGTATTGGATATAAGTACGTGACTGTTCTATAATCACTGATATAAACTAACCAATTCTAACTTGTCCTTATGATGCTTTAAAACTTTTTCTGTCTCTTTGTAGGCTTCGGTGACAACGTTTCGCACTTCGAAATCGATTAGGTTTGCAAATCTTTTACTGTACGGCCTCCTGCCAAGTTCCTGCGTTTCCTGTTCTGGGAAGCTGACTAAACCGACCTAGAAACATAAAAAACTTTGAGTCAATGTGCCCTTTTGAGGGGTTTACATTACACTTTCTTTTAAAAGAAAAAGGAAACAGAAGAAGATTTAGCAACACTGGATTTTCACGATTTTAGTGTTAAAATACGCCAAGGAAATTGAAACTTTTCACTTTTGTGTCGATCAGGTCTTAATCTTTATTGTTGTTCTTCACCACTTCGAAAAAAAATATAATTGCTTTTACGCCTAACTCACCGTTTTATTCATTCCATATTCTTTGACATTGGCATACGCCATCTTTGTTACTTTATCGAGATCATTTTGCGCGCCTGTTGTGATTCTGTTAAACGTCAGCGACTCCGCTACCCTGCCACCAAGAATCATGCACATCCTGTCAAAGAGCTGCCAAAAACAAAAAATTACTTATTTTAAAATTAAGGTACAGGCATCGAAGAAATAATGTTATTTCTTCGATGGTACAGGGCATGTAGAGGGTGATTTTTTAAAAAACTACCTTCCCATGACTTGTTGTTATTTGCTATAAAAAGATTAAACAAAAACTGACTTAAAAGTTACACGATTTTTTTTAATAGAACACTTTGTTTATTTTTTTATTTCCTTTCCTAAAATACCACACATTTTAAAATATTGGCAATTACATCTTTTAAAAAATAATAACAAACATGCCAAAGTGTCGTCAAACACTGAAATGTCATTTTAGTCTTTTGTTTTGTCGTATTTCAACCTAGGTCAACATTTTTTTGTGTTTATTCTAAATTTTAAAAATACCAATGCCAACTTTGAATTTTTATTATTATTTGAAATATTCTATTACCACTATTTTAAAAACTATTGACGTGAGGTATATTTTTGAAAAAAAAACAGGATGATTTATTTTTATTTGATTTATTATTTATTTTACCAATTTACACATACAGGCGTAGGTAAGTCATTGACATGGTAATACTGCTGCATCGCCACTTTTGATACGTAACAACCCAGGGTTCAATAAAGTTTAAATCTTTTTATAAAATATTTAAAATGATTAATTTTCCTACTTGACAATATTATATCGTACCTCTTCCTTGGTATACAGTTTCTGGTCCCTAGGCACATACTGGGCGAAACCTAGGGCCAAACTAGTCCTAGGCACAATGGTGACTTTAAGTAGAGCATCGGTGTGTTCGAGCATCCATCCCACCAAAGCGTGACCGCTTTCGTGGTAGGCAACCACGCGCTTTTCTTGTGGAGACATAGAGTGAGAACGTTTTTCGGTGCCGCCTATAAATTAATTGACCAGTGCAGATTATTTTATAAAAGGAAAAAATAATAACAGCAAAAAAACTGTTGGACATGGAAGGAAATAAACCGCAGCCCTGGAAAAAATTAGATTTAATTAAAATTAAGTTACAAGGGTGAACTAAAGTAAACTTTTAGGGTGGGCGAAACCTAGGACCAAACTAGTCCTAGGCACAATGGTGACTTTAAGTAGAGCATCGGTGTGTTCGAGCATCCATCCCACCAAAGCGTGACCGCTTTCGTGGTAGGCAACCACGCGCTTTTCTTGTGGAGACATAGAGTGGGAACGTTTTTCGGTGCCGCCTATAAATTAATTGACCAGTGCAGATTATTTTATAAAAGGAAAAAATAATAACAGCAAAAAAACTGTTGGAAATGGAAGGAAATAAACCGCAGCCCTGGAAAAAATTAGATTTAATCTAAGTTACAAGGGTGAACTAAAGTGAACTTTTAGGGTGGTGTGTTTCTTCACGATTTCCAGCAAAACTAGATAATTGTTTTTCATGAAATTTCCTGCAAATTTACGTGTTATAAACATTTGTAATTTTTTTAATCTAAATATTTATTTTTACATCTAAACCTAAAAAGATACCTTATTTGAACCCGGAAATAAGAAGTTCTAGAAGCAGCTTTTTATTACAAAAAGTGGCCTTTTTATGGATGGTGTAAAAAAATATACATTACTATGGAAAAATTTCCACAAAATGCGACAAAGTGAAAAAACTTTTTTAAAACGTCAGTTTAAATCTTAAAACAACACAGTGAAAATCAGTAACAACAAAAACCAGATCGAATTTGATTTAAATTACATTGCATTTTGCTTTTTTTTAAACTGTTCAAATTCTGTTTACCGGCAAATTTTTCCATATTAATGTTTATTTTTTTACACAATCTAAAAAGACGTTTTAACAAAAAAAACACAGTTTAAATAAAAATACTCTGCCAATCTATGGGCACCTAAGCTCACACTAGGTACTATAATTATAGTGTACGTGTGAGTTAATATATAACTAAAAACTGAAATATATTTTATTGAACTCCAGACTCAATTACCTTTCGTTTGATACCACACAAGCCATGTTTTGACTTAAACTTTAATTTTTCAAATCTACCCCCACCTTTTTTTTAAAACTAAAATGTATTTTGTTTAACTCCAGACTCAATTACCTTTCGTTTGATATCACACACGCCATATTTCCACATAAACACTAATTTTTTAAATTTACCCCGACCCTGCTTTTAAAAGTAAAATGTATTTTATTTAACTCCAGACGCAATTACCTTTCGTTTGATATCACACACGCCATATTTTTACATAAACTCTAATTTTTGATATGTACCCCTACCCTTTTATTTGGCTTGTGTTCGGTGGATTTTGTTCATTTTTAAACGGGACCATCTCGACCCAAAACCCAGCGTAGGTACCAAATTTCATTAAAATCGGGCAAGCGGGTTCTGAGTTATGCGCGTTGGTCGTTACAGACAGACATACAGACAGACAGACAGACAGACAGACAGACAGACAGACAGACGGCGCAACAAAAAAGTTTCAAAATCATCTGAAACGCAAAGATATATAAAAATTTTTGAAATCGGAGCAACTTTTTTTTTCTCGAAAAAATTAGGATCACTATAGCTCACACTACTATAGTGTAGTGTGAGCTAAAAAATGGAAAAATTTTAGGTTCTGTAAAAAAATTATTTAGGCGTTGAAGACCTTTGCGTTGCCTATAACTTTTGCATTTAACTTTTTTCGATAACACTGTAAAGGTCAATTTCGCTATAATTGGGGTTGTCTTTGTGGTTCATGAAAATCATAATCACCAATGTTTAAAAAAATAACCAAAATATGAATTTTTTAACATGACTCAAGTTAGTTGCAAATGACAATGTCAAATAACTATAACAGCAAACAAAACCAGCGCTAAACCTATGTAGATAACCACTATGGTTATTAACCATTAAGGCGTAGTAGATCGCTACTGCGTCGTTTCCATATGTATCGACTCGAGAGATGTACAGGGTTTTCCCGGATACTTTTACACCATATCTAAAACGTTTATTTTAACGAAGTTTAAGAATCTTTGAGCCAGACTGTGTCAAAATATGACAAGTTGAAATTCTGTACTGACGAAAAACACTCGAATGACAAAATAAATGAAAATGAAGTTAGTTTTATGGAGCGTTCACAGACATATGTCCGAAAAACGTAAAGAAAGCGATGAGGTTCTGACGTAACGCCTGGATTAATATGGCCAGAAAGCTATGAAAGCGCAGCTTTAAAGTATTATCAAGATAATCAATCATAATTAAAAGAAATAAATGGATCCATGACGGATCTGATACCTTCCTAGCTAGCCTATTAGCACACTTCAAGTGAAGCCATGATATATCAGCCTTGAAAATAGTTTTTGGTAAATATCTCAGAAACTAAAGATCCTACGAAGTTTTCGGTTATAACACAAATTATTGAGCAAAATGTAATTTACTATATTCCACCAATGGCATATTGATGCGACGGTCCATTAAAAGGTTAGCATTTTTTAATTGTCACAAAAATTTCATTTGCAGCTCGTTAGAGTGTCGAACACTATTTTACCTGAAAATTTTATGAAAATCGGTTCAGCGGTTTAGGAGCTATCATATTATGGAAAAACATACACACACACAGACAGACGATATTGCTAAGATAGGTCAAAGAACAAACACCCAAATAAAATATTTTCGACGTTATCTCAAAAAAAAATTTCGTCGAAAATAATACCTTCTCTGGCCATTGCTGAGCGACCAGGAAGGTAAAAAACTAGCAAAAGTAGTGTAGTGACAGACGGCTGGCGTACTCTTAAAAAAAATTTTGTTAAAACAAAATGGCTAATTTACCGACGACAAATTGCTACTTTAATGTCAAAAAACTAATATCCTTCGTCACACTAGCGCTGTTTTTAAGTCCGCACCTCCGCAACCTAGCGATACATTGGTCAATCTAAACTTAGTATAAGGTAGATGAGGAACAAAACAACGCAATTAAAGAAAAAAAAACAACCTGATTTTTTTGGGATGGATTCATTGTCAAAATTATAGTTCTTAAATCAGAATTTATGGAATAATTCGAGGGCTAATTATATTTCTTACCTACGAGTCTTTCCACGGCATATTCCAAGTTGGCGCCTGTCACTTTGGCCTGTTTTAGTCTAGCAGCATGCAGAGCAGCTTCGTTGCAAACATTAGCTATGTCAGCTCCACTAAAGCCTGGCGTCAAAAAGGCCAACCTGGAATAAATAACCCAGACTATTACAACTACCTATAGCCAACTTTAAACGTTTTCCAGGCTTTTTCAATGCTAATGCTGTGGCTAATTATTAGGCCTTAAAAAAATTAAATATAAAAATATATTTTAAAGAAGTGCTGTAGTTTTGGCCATTTGTATGTCCCAGCTCAGAACCTATATATTTTTTTTATTATAACTTTTGTATTTCACAATTATTACAGGAAAATATCCAAAAACCAAATACAAATAACAATAATAATCAAACAAAATTTCGGACTTCCATTGTCTTTATTTATTTTAAACACGACGTTTCGGTTAGTAAGTCTTTTTACTTTTTTATCCAACTGCAGCACGGCGAAAGGAAGGATTGTTGTATGTATGTAAATATGTATGTTTGTGTCACGCTAGAGGCTAAACGGCTAAACCGATTTTGACAAAAAAGGTGTCGTTGAATTGCTACGGGTCCCGAAGGTGCTATAGGCTATATTTTTTAAACAGGAATCAACATGGCGGTCTTCAGAGGCCAATTTGTCACATGATGCAGGCTTTAAGACATACAAATTATCTAAATTTCAGGCGATTTTATTGAAATTCCTTTGATTATCCATTGCAAATATCCTCTAATTTGCTGTAGTTACTTTGTTGTCCTCGCTGCTCTCACCCATCTCCCCTGCTGTCATTCCCCCACCCTATTCAAAAACCATTTTCGCATAATTTTATCAAATACAGAGCGATTTCAAAAGTTCTTTCTGCATACGCTTACAGATTTTTTTCCAACACCATTTTACTAGTTCCGCCCCCCCCTCCGCCTCTCCCTCTTTCCTCCCCGCCATCCTTATTTGTAATAGTTATAACTACAACTTTCACAAATACAAAGCCATTTCAAAAGTTCTTTCTGCACACGCTTGAGGACTTTTCGCCAACATCATTTTACTAGTTTTCCCGTCCCTCCTTATTAGTAATAGTGGCAGCTATACCTTTCACAAATATAGAGCGATTTCAAAAATTCTTTCTGCACACGCTTTATTCCAACATCATTTTACTAGTTTCCGCCTTCCTCTCCCTCTCTCCTCTCCACCCTCCTTTTTAGTAATAGTTGTAGCTATACCTTTCACAAATTTAGAGCAATTTTAAAAATTCTTTCGGGACACGTTTTAAGATTTTTTTCGACACCATTTTACTAGTTCCTTCGTCCCTCTCTCCTCCCCCATCTTCACTCAATGGAAGATACTACTGTTCGCGTCCGTAGAAAATCTACACGTACTTTTTGGGTAAAGCTAAATGAATTGTAAATGCATAGTGCTTTTTATAAGGCTGTATAAGAATTAAACCTAAAAGTTGTAAATAAAAATTTTTTAAATAAAAAAAAATTGTGTGTGCTTAAGACCACGCGGCAGAAGTGTAAACTTCAACAAGGCGAAATTAATAATACTGGCCTTCATCTGCATCATCATATCGCTCGCTGAATGTTCCTCTCACAGTTTGTTGACTCGAGCCAATTTCACCCGAATGAGCGCTACATAGCCGAGCCTGACAGCTCAGTTCAATTCACTATTCACAAAAACTGCTAAACGCGCCTAAAGAAGTTTACACTTCAAACTTCAAAAACACCCAGCTGCTTAATTTACTTGTAACTACTAGTCGCAGTTGGGTATAAAATTACCCAATATCCTGATTTATGAAAATACAAAACTGTATAATTTCGTAAGTGCGTTTTGGGCATCAAAATACCTATCAATTTTGTACTCAACTGCGACTAGTAGTTACAAGTAAATTAGGCAGTTGGGTGTTTTTTTTATTTTTTTTTATTTAAGTATCTCTTACCGAAATATCGTGTTTAAAATAAATAAAGACAATTGAAGTCCGAAATTTTGTTTCTACTTAATCATTGTCTACGAGTTTTAAACAAAGAATAATAATCAAGACATACTAATTAACACCAAGGCAACCTAGTAACAATTTATTTAACCGTGTAAAAAAGAAGTAAATTTATACTTCATATATTTAAGAAATAAATAATTAAATAATTTATATATTCCAAAAATATTTTTTTGTGTGTTTTTTAAAAAGATTTAAGTTATGCATTTGTTTTAATTTTTGTGGTAATGTATTATAGTTTATTATTCCTTCATATAATAAAGATTTTTTTTAATATTGCTGTTATTTTTTTTACTTATTTATTTTATTTAATAAATCAATCTATACAAAGTATAAATCCCTTGGCCATACTAATGAACCAATGAAAGGTTTTACTGTCTGAAGATTTTCTATGTGTCTAGTGAAATTATAGTTTTTTTTCAATTTTTGTATTTGAATATTTTTGATTTGAGACATTGGGGTGAATAAATACACATATTTTGAATATGTATATACAAGAATGCTAAATGTTACTGCCGTCCAATCATCTATTTGTTAGGTTAGTTGATGTTACCAATTACCTTCTTGAATAAGTATTGGGTGGATGCTCCAAGACGACGACTTTTAGATGCTGTTCGAAAATTTCTTTTCTTTCAATAAGGTCCGGATAGTCGATCAAAATGTGTCTGTCAAATCTTCCGGGTCTAAGCAAAGCCTAAAAAATCATAAAATAATCATATCAAAACTTTAAAAATTTATCTTTTTTAGTTAGGAATCTATGCCAATTAATAGGCCCAAGGCACACAAAAAAAATATAAATTTTTCATTTGAAGTTACTGACTAGAAGAACAAAATTATTTTTGAAATTTTGTTTGTAAACTCCCTGTACAAGCAAGACTAAACACAGATCCGAAATACGATTGTTTAAAATGTAATTTAAATCTCTACTCTAAAAGGCTTAGATATTGAGAAAATAAATAATTTCCATTTAATTAGCATTAAACATGGACATACATAGGAAATGGTGTGTATTGCGCGAGAACTTATTATTATGGGTTAACAGTGTTTACACAAGAACCAAACAAACATTTTTTTTTACAAAACTTTATCCCTTCTTACAAAGCAAGAAGTAAAATTAAAGTCCATATCATTATTTTTGAGACAACTTTTTACAACTTATTTCATTGGCCTATGCTATTTGTTATGGTAAACAGCTGATAACTGTCAAAAAGTTATCTCAAAAATTATGATATGTAGTGTACTAGTTAGTTTATGATTTGTTTTCTCAGAAATCACTAACAAGTTATACCAAAGTCAGTGGCGTGTACTATAAAAATTAACATTGTGGAATTTATCTGGGTTACAGTAGAGTCCCTGTATGTGAATATATCCAAATATGTCTACATACAGGGACTCTAGGCTACAGAAGTGATTTAAGATTCGGGTTTTGGAATAAAATCTTAAGGCAATTATAGGTTAAGATAGATTTTTTTAGGGAATAAGGAGGCAGCATTCGGTAAATTAAGCTACATATTAAAAAATATCCTCAGTACTTACATATGGATCCCAGACCTGGACGCTTACAAAATCAAACATGGATAAGGTAACAAAAGCCAAAAAATCAATGGAAAGACAAATGTTCCATGTAAAGCTAACAGAGATTAAAGAATAAAATTAAGGAATGTCAGAGGAAAAGTAGCAAAATTAGAATGGAAATTTGGCGGTCATAACTGGTCACGATTTTCAGTGATATCGCGACACTAGACTGAATGGACTGTATTAATTGATAACTCGATTCACATGTGTCTCTTCGGGAGCTCTGTGATCAACTCTGTGCTCCCTTCTCTTGCCGAGTCGTTGCGGGAACCAAAAAATGTCTATTGTTATTGCATTTTCGCGGATTTTAGAGATTGTCACGTTTACATGTCTTGTTTTAACTTATGTTTAATTAAACACTATTTTTAGGTAAATGTCTACCATACCGGCCTTGAAACGATCCAGTTTCAAAAAACTATGATTATTGAACACACTAAAAACTAACTTCAAACATTATGATTATTTGCACTTATCGTCGTTGATCTTACAAACTGACGTATCTCAAAAAAATGCAGCTTTGAGATGACCATAATACTACCTTATTTGTGTCGTTCTCTCATCTCACAAAGTGTCGTAGCTCATAAAAATCCTGTAAATAGCACCAAAATCATTAGATCCAAGAACATTTTTAGTGATATAAATCCAATACAAACTTTCCCTAAAACTTGAAATTGCTTTCTTGTAAAATTACAATAAATGAGTTACGTCAGTTTGGGAGATCAATGACATTATGTCCTATGATTATCGCATTTCTTAGTCTTAAATGAACTAAGTTTATTACTCGATGTGCAAAACGCTTATTTTAGTAACAGCCTGTTTAAAAGTTCCTGTTTTTGTTATTACGGTTACTACCCACACAACTCCATCTGTACTTCATGCATAATGACCAATAAACCGGGTTTTAAGTTGTTACTTTCTATTTGTTGAAAAGCGTTTCCAAAAATGTTGAGTGATCTGCTGAATTTGTTGGTAGCGTGACAAAAGATTCATTGGTATGTCTTCAATTAATTTTCATCCGAAAATGTCCAGGGGTAAGGACTTCAAGATCATTTGGGTCTCCGGATAAAGGAGTTATAGGACGGGAATTTAGGATTGATTCTACCTGAGTTAGAATTGTATAAAAACTCTTGAATGTTAAATTAACTGAACCCATGATCCTGACTAAATGAAATTTCATGATTTTTACTGCGGATTCCCATAGTTCACCAAATGTAGGACGTGCTGGGATAAAATGCCATGTCACCTTATTTTCAAGCAAAAAAGACTTAATTTTTAAGGCGCTTTGAACATTGTACACTAGCTTTGTAAGAAGCGTAACTCCCTGTAATTTCAATATTGGGAGACTAATGACTTTAATGGGACCAATACGCGACTTTGAACATGAGATATGTGAATAGTTTTTTCCGTTTGAATCTGAACATCTCAAAAAAACTACTGCGCCGTAAGCTCTCATGGACGCATCGCAAAATCCATGAATTTGCAACCTTATGTACCTTGAAAATAAAGCATGTCTTGGTATTGATATTTCATTAAGCATTTGCAAGTCATTAAAAAATTGCAAAAACTGTCAGATGTAAGGTTCAAAAATTGGATCGTCTCAGTCAAGCTTTAGCTTCCAAAGCTCCTGCAAAATAATTTTGGCTTGTGTTACCACCGGACCGACGATACCGAGTCATTGAGTAAATAACCCACATAAAGGAGCCACCGGCGAGCTTTACCATATTGAGGGGTAGATGGCGCTGAAATAAATTCGTCTGGTACGCAATATTCAGAGACAAGTACTATGATCTAATGGCATTTGTATGATAGGCATGAGCCTCGGAACTCGCACATGGAACTAAATCGTACTAGCAGTCCCTGAATATTGCGTACCAGACGAATTTATTTCAGCGCCATCTGCCCCTCAATATGGTAAAGCTCGCCGGTGGCTCCTCTATATGGGTTATTTACTCAATGACCGAGTGGATCAAAAATAGCGCTGATGATTGATAAAATCGTGCGCTTTGTCAATGTTTTAATTTGTAAGTCAGATTTTACTATAAATTGAAATGTTCCAGAGTATTCCCAATGTCTTAACACTCTGTTCCTTTGAAATTTTGATATTAAAACTTTGTTGTGAATCTACTGGATTATCAATGACCTCGCGATTATTTGACGTCCATTGTGTCAAAATAAAGCTCGCGGTTTCCAAGATATTGTAAATATCATTTATTAACGTTTAAAGCTCCGCCACTGAGTCGCAACCTGTGATTAAATCATCTATATAAAAGTCAGATAAAATAATATTGCTTGCAAGCGGATACTTATTTTGATAATCTATTGCTGATTGATGCAATGCACGAATCGCTAGAAATGATGAAATAGATATGCCATATACCACCGTGTTTAATGTGTAATGCGATAGTTCTTGATTTGGACTGTCGCGCCAGATTATTCTTTGTAAATTCCTTTGGCATTGATCTATATTGACCTGGCGATACATCTTTGTGATATCGGCCTTTAAAACAAATGCATGTTTTCTGAATCGAATGAGATGATAGAATTGAAAATAGGTCTTCTTGAATAACTAGACCTACGTATGTGACGTCATTTAATGAAGGAATAGACGCATGTGCAGAAGACCCAGCATCGAACACGGTGAGCAGTTTCGTTGTTGCGCTGTTCATTTTTAATACTCCATGGTGAGAAAGGTAATATGTCAGGTCCTCAGAGTCAACCTCAGACTGACGTAATTTGGTTATGTGTCCTAGATCTTCGTATTCGCGCATGAAATTTTTATATAATTTTGCGAATTCCGAATCGCGTTCCATGCGTTTTTCAATGCTAAAAAACCGGTTTTGTGCAGTAATGAAGTTATCTTTTAAATTGTTGATGTTTTCTTTGAGCGGCATTTTTACAACAAAACGATCAGTGCTATCGCGCCGATATTTTTAATTAATTTTCTTATGTTTCGCGAAATCGGTTTCTCGGATTTCCTCAGTTTCCCAAAATGTCTCCAATTATGTTGTATACCCTATGTATGAGGCTGAATGTTTATGCTTAAACAACATACTTGTGCTTTGCTTTGACGCAAATCCATGGTTTGCAATGGTCCGGCAATCACCCAATCTAATTTTGTTTTTGTTAAAATAGGCATGTTTTTACCTAAACGTGGTAGACAAATTCCACCCAACAAAAGTTCATAAAAAATCTAACATTTATATTTGTAGATTTGTAAAAGTCCTTGTCAGCTAAAACAATATTCTTTATGTTTAATTTGCTGACATGAATTTCTTGAAAGCTTTGCGGTATTTTGCCAGTGATTTTATCTATAACTAAAAATGAAAGTTTTGCTGAATAATCCCCATGTATGGATTTCATATCAGTAACCATGCTGTTACATATTTTTTCACGCGAACCTCCGATTCCTAGAATAGGCGTATCATTGACTTTAACTTGCAATTTCAAACAGTTTTCGAGATGCGTAGTTATGAACGAAGACTGGGACCCTCCATCTAATAAGGCCCTGCAGCGTATAAAATCGTTGTTCGAATCGCGTACGAACACTTCAGCTGTTCCTAAGAGAACAATTAGAGTGCTTGAATCTCTGCCGGTATTGTGATTTTAACCGAGTGCGCGCTGCTGGCTCGCTGAAACCAACGTAGTTGTATGTGCCGAGACTGATGCCCGGTTTCTATCTGATGCGCTGTTGTCGGATTGTCGCCGTGAAGTTTCTTGACGTTCGGTTGACGAACTACCCGATCGTGACGTAATATGCAATAATGTATTCTGTTTGGTCGAACATTTTTTTTTACATTGGCCCATGCAATCGAATCTTCCTTGATGTTCAAGTCTTAAACAATTCGTGCAAATTTTAAGTTTTTTGATTTCATTTAATCTGACCTGTGGTGTCATGTCTAAAAACCTTTTGCAATAATATAAACAGTGTTCTTGTTTGCATAAGTAACATGATAAAGTTTTATTTTGCGTTGTTGCCATGTTATTGTACGTGTGTTTATGATTGCTTGTTTTAAATTTATCTTGATACCCCGAAGTATTATTATTTGTTTGCGAAAAAACTGTTTCTAATAGATGTCATCTGTTATTTATAAAGTTAGTAAGCTGTTTTAAGGTGGACATGATCTTGGGTTCTAATTGATCTTCCCAATCCCTACGCGTTTTTATGTCTAACTTTTCACTTAATCAATAAATTAGGATTGTATCCCATTGGTCCGTTGGTTGACCAAGGGACTCCAATGCTCTGACTTCTCGTGAGAATGAATCTATCAAATTTCTCAAACCCCCATGATTTTCTTTTATTAAATTAGGCAGCACACTGATGGCCTTAAGATGGCTATTTATTATCAAACGTTTGTGATCGTAGCGGTCCTGAATCATGTCTACCGCAATGCTATAATTCGCATCTGTAACGCTCAATGAATCGATAATTTTTAACGCTTTTTCCTTGAGACAACCCTTTAAATACCTTAACTTTGAAACGTTTGGCAACGCTGTATTTGAATGAACCATAGAATCAAATGCGTCCCAAAAAGGTAATCACTAAATTCCCCTGAAAACGTGAGTAAATCAAGCGGGGGGAGGCGTACGTTTGAACTGACGTTCGAAAAGGGTGGGTTCATTGTTGCCCCTGTGCGTCCCTGTTTCGCAATGTTCCCTTCGTTCGCCATGATCTGATGTTGGTCATTAAAACCTACCGTGTTGACCCCACTCGTGCTGCACTGAAAAGTAGGTGCAGATTGTGGCCGCAATTTTTCTATTAAATTTTGTGCCAAACTACAAGTTGAAAACTGTTCGAACTCTGTGCCGTCCGCATCCTGGCCTAAAACTTAAATTTGCGTTTGAAGCTCTAAAAATTGATCATACAATGGGTCAATTTTTCCGAGACTATTTATGATTTCATTGAAATTTCCCGCTGTTTCATCAAATTTCCCCAAAAAGTTTGAAAATCTGGTGATTTGGCCTTTTACGACCCCTCGCTGGGTTTTGAGCTTAACTAATTCTTTTTCGGCTTCTGTGGCCATGTTTGTTTTGTTAAAAAATTAAAAAATAATATAACTTTTTGATAGTTTTTTGTGAAAAATCTTGATACTTATTCGCAAATAGAATCATGGAAAACTACATGCGTTGATTTCCGTAATGGTTTACTGATCCGAAACAATTCTCTGTGATTCTGTCTGTTTTTGACAAATTTTATTCACTGTTGCTGTCTTTGTTTCACTCAATGTCAATGTTTCTGTGTAATCTAGGCGAAGACCCGTAAATGGACGCAATCGAGACTCCCGATTTTTCGTATTTTCTAGTTTTATCTGGTCGAATGGACAGAAACTTGGTCACGATTTTCAGTGATATCGCGACACTAGACTGAATGAACTACTGTATTAATGTTATCGAGCGCTCTCATGTGATACTCGATTCACATGTGTCTGTTCGTGAGCTCTGTGATCAACTCTGTGCTCCCTTCTCTTGCGGAGTCGTTGCGGGAACCAAAAAATGTCTATTGTTGCATTCTCGCGGATTTTATAGATTGTCACGTTTACATGTCTTGTTTTAACTTATGTTTAATTAAACACTATTTTTAGGTAAATGTCTACCAATAACATCAGAAAGACGATTGATGGAACAAATGCATTGTAAACTGGAGGCCTTCGGAAAATAAAAGAAGTAGGGGAAGACCCCAGAGGCCGTATTCCTGACGGTCCGTGAGTCGAGTGCAGGGTGAGTGCAGCTATCCTCCCTCACAATCACCTGGGTTAAAGTAAGTGAAAAGCTAATCACTCACGGGCACGGGATTCAAGAATACAGCACCAGATGAGATAGGCGGATGATTTGACAAAACATGCAGGAACTAGATGGATCAACAGGGCGACAGACAGAGAAGAGTGGAAGATATTGAAGGAGGCCTATGTCCAAAGATGGATCGAAGAAGGCTAAATAGATGGAGTTGGTGGCTAAATCTATTTCCGGTGTATGAGCTCACCTTATCCAGAATATCAGCCCTATTGGTAGAAGCCAACATAATGACATTCTCCTTGGAAGCCATCCCATCCATCTCCACCAAAAGCTGATTTAGGGTCTGCTCCCCTTCCCCACTCGCTCCCTCTGCACCCATTGCACCACTCCTCTTCCGACCTGGTAAAAATTATGTTTGGCATTAAAAAACAACCCTTTGAAATTGTTATTATTTGTTGTTCTGTTTTTGATGCAAATTTGACGAAAATCGGGGAGAAAAACAAATTAACCAAAACGCAAATAAAATTTAACAGAAGAAGTATACAGGGATGTACATAGAGTTAGGCTTGCAACTACTACTAACCATTAATTAATTCTTTATTCCATTATAAAGAAAGAAAGAAAATTATTTTTTTTCACTGAATTTTGTGAGTGTGAGGTTTAAATCACAGTTGCAATGTAATATTTGTGGCTCAATTTTTATGAAATCAACTTTTGTAACACTTACCAATTGCATCAATTTCATCTATGTAAATTATACAGGGGGCACGTTTGCGAGCTTCTTTGAAAAGATCTCTAAAATAAGAAGTTAGTATTCAGTAAGTAATAATAATAAACAAAACTGCCAAAAACAAAGAAAATAAAAAAAATAATCTAATTTTTTTTTATTACCTCACTCTAGCAGCACCTAGTCCACCAATCATTTCAATAAATTCACTTCCATTCATGGATAAAAATGGCACATTAGCCTCTGTTGCTACTGCCTTGGCCAACAAAGTTTTGCCGCAGCCAGGAGGACCCAGGAGAAGTGCCCCTTTTGGAACCTAGAAAGAGAAGTTTAAAACGTTAAAAAAAAGTTCAATAATATAAATACACAAGTAGAAAATTAACATAAATCTAGAAATTAGCTGAGGATTTAATTTGCAAATAAAACTAAAAATAAAAAAGAAACAAAAGTTCCTACTTTTACACTAACAAGTTCCTTCTTCTTCTTTTAACTGAACAAATAATAATAAAAACACCATTTATAAAAAAAATACAGGTCGCAATTTTTTCGAAAACATTTTTTATAGTGTTAAAAAATATATCCCTAAACTAGCTTTCCCTTACTTCTTTAGAGAGTTCAAAAGCGGTGTTATCCTGACCTTCAATTATTTGGAAACGTATCACAACCTGTCCAGACACACCCCTGACACGTTTCCGCCTAAAAAAGTATTCAAAGGACCGGTTAGGATATGATTGCGATCAATTTAATAAGGTTAGGGTAAGATTTACGTTTTGGTAGTGAAAGGTCAGCAGACTGTCAGGATAGGTTAGGATCACAGACTTCTTTTTGAAGTCTCTGGTTAGAATACCTTTAAAGCTTAGGATAACACTGATTTCTAATCTTCAAAAGGAAAACAGGAAAGCTAGTTTATGGAAATAATTTTTCCAAAAAAACCTGTTGGTTTGCTTTGGTTTGAAAACAGTTTCGTCAGAAAAAAATATTTTTCAAAAAAAAGTTCCGATAAAAAAACGTTTAGAAGAAAATAGAATAAACATAGTTATTTGTTCACATCTCTAAATGTATTAATAAATAAATTAAATATGTTTATTTAACTTTTGATTAAATGTTGCCGTTATGTTTTTAAAAATTTGGTAAAAACTCAAATTGACCAAGATAATGGTAAAAACTTTCGCCTTTTTAGAGGTTTTAAAAGTAGGACAATAAATTTGATTTTTTAAGTGAAGAAAACAAAAATTTTTCAAATTTTAAATTGAAAAAATGACGCCGACAGGGAGGTACAGCAACCCATTAAATTAGCTTGTGAGACCCTGTATGCCCAAGTAACATTATTACCACTTATTATTTAGAGGGTGCTGTTATGGGTTTTAGGATCAATTTGGCTACATAAAGGTAATTTATATTGCCAATTACCTAAAGGAGTGTTATACAACCAAAAAGTGATTTATAAAGGGAGTATAATCAAACTGATATTCCTTCTGTTCCTTTTAGATACTTTTTGTTTTATTGATTTCTGATTTATAAAGATGGTCTTATAAAACCATTTTACCTAAAGTTTTTAAAAAGAAATAAATATAAACTTTGGTCATTTAGTTTTTTTCATTACTTTAGGTCATCACAAAAGTGTTTTATAATAGAGCTAAAAGGTTATCTTATATCCTTTTGTTTTTATAGTTACCAGTAGTTTAAAAGTAAATATGATTAGATAGGCGGCCATATAGAACCTAGTTTCCTTAAGGTTTTTAAGAGTGGTAAATATAAACTTTTGGTTTTTGCCATTATTTTTAGGCATTTTAAAAAGGTTTTATAGGAAGGCTTAAAGGTAAACTTAATTCTTTTGTATTTATAGTTACCCATAGCTATATATTAAATATTATTTAAATAGGCGGCCATATAAAACCTTGTTTCCTTAAGGGTTCTAACAGAAGTAAGTAAATACTTTCGTGTTTTATTTTTTAGGTATTTTTTGTAAAAATAATAGATATACCTAGGTATAGATTGGTACCTACCTATTGCAAGATTGATTATTTAAAGCCCAATAATTAATAATTGGTGAGTTTCCGTCCTCCTGGGTAGGACACCCAGGCCTAGATAAGGCCTATTTAGACGACCAATATAAGAGGATGCCCTCCAACCTGCAGGCACAATGAATATCATTGCACTAGCCCTCTCGATTGTGTCGAAATTGCACGAAAAAAACATTTAAAAGTGTTCAATTATACGCTTTTAAACACTTTAAAAACAAATACAAAAAATTTAAGTCAGGTTATGTTGACTATGTTTACATTGTTCTTTTTTGTTGGTTTCATAAGGGCACTCAAAAATCCTAGTTGCGATACAGTAACAAATAAAACCAAGTGACCACTATAAAACCATAATGACGTATATAAATTTCTTTAAAACATATTGTAAAGAGAAAATATTTATCTAGTCGTTTTAGCAGTGTTTTTTAACAATAATTTTACTTTAATTTTGATTTATGTAAACCAAACAGACTTTTTTAATGGTGAATAGTGTAAATGATTTTTTTTTAATTTTAAATATTTGTTATTTTGTTATCAAAAAACTATTAAAAAGCATTCTTGAGGTGGCGCGCTTGTTTTGAGAGCTTTTCAGATACGATTTTATCAGAAAAATAAATCTGGCAGGCAATTTGATCATCAACAAAACGACAAACTCGGTATATTTTTATGTGATAAAATAATTTTGGGACTCTGACATTTTTGGCAATTTTGTGACCTAAATTATTTTATATAGCCATTGTGAATCTAAAATATCGCCATAGGAAAACTTCTTTACTCTAAAGGTATTATGGTATTCAACAGAATCGCCACGATACCAAATTACCAAATCTAGTTTTATAATAGGATAGAGGACGTTTCTGATTTGCTTTTAGAACCTGGCATAATAGCTTTAGGGTCCAAAAGGTTCTATACTGGTGGAACCGCTAGAGAGCGAAGCTGGAGTTTATTTCTTATGGTTTTATAGTGAGTTTAATACATAGGTGGCCACCACCAATTGGGGAGTCCCATTTAGGAGGTCTAAGGGGTATATAAGGGTAATGAGAACGTGCTAGCGACCAAACATTGAAACTAATGGTTTTAAGGAAAGGCGCTGGCAACCTTTTAGCTTCTGCTATAAATAAAGAAATGTTACTTGGGTTCATTATGTCAACATATAGGGACTTTAACTTATCTAAGCGTAAGATCGTTGTTTTGGGTCTCGAGGTTAATTTATTTGTGCAAAGAATTAAATTTTCAATCAATGTTTGAGATATATAACAAAATATAAATATGTCAGGACATAACCGCCATAATAAAAAAACAAACTATATGGGATGCTCCTTTTTCAAGAACTGCGACTTTAAAGAACTTTGAAGTTGAGTTTTTAAAATATTTCAACACCCCCACCAAAAACTAATGACCTTATTTACGGGTATCACAATTTTTTTGTGCCAAATTTGGACAAAGTCCTTTCGGGTAAAATCAGTTATCGGTTTTTGAGTTATGGTGTGACAGACAAACAGGCAGACATACATCATTACAAAATTTGGTAGTAGTATTTTGACTGAAGTCAAGAGATTTTTTTGTCGATCTTAATAGTCTTCGATAACGAATGGCAACGAAACTTACTTTTGCTCCCAGATTTTTATAGTGCTCGGGCCTTTTCAGGTAATCGACAAATTCCTTGACTTCCTGTTTGGCTTCTCGTAAGCCCGCTACATCTGAGAACCGGACGCCTTTTCCTTGACCCATCAATGGATCCACTAAGGTGAACTGGGCTTTGCCCATTTGGGTCTAAAATCATTACTAATTAAGTAAGAATTAATTTAGTTATTCCTTACTAAAAGTGAAAAATAGAAAAAAAAAACCTTAAATTTTTCACGATATGTTTTATTTATTTAAACTGACGTTTTTCTACATCTGGGCGCTTATTCAGTAAGTTCTCCCTTAAAAGTGAATGTTCACTTCAAATCACGGGTACGATTGGACATTAATCAAAATACACTAACACACGATATGTCAGTAACGCGGACCATGTAGATGACAAAATACCGAAATTGGCATGGAATTAATATTGCTTCCGCGATCGGAGATAAGTGTCCAAGGAATTCACATATTAACTTGACATTTTGCACAAATATACCATTGAGTATGCTTAAGAAGCGTAGATAAACAGTGTCTTGTTTTGGAGTTTTTTTGAACTTATACGGGGCTCTATTATCAATAATGTTTCAAGTCATTACCTTAAAACAAGCTTATCGTTTTAAACCAAATTTTAAACAATTGTAGGCCGAAGCGTTTGCTCGATAACCGTTCAGTCCGTTTTTAATATTAGTATTTAGTTTTTGAGTTTTGAGAATTTTTCGAAAAATATGCCAAATTTTTACAATCTTAAATATTGTGATAAACAAAAATTTTCATTAGATACCGAGCCAACGTTTTTTTCTTTCCCAATTTTACCAAGCATTTTTAATAGTCCTTGCCGTACGTACGCACTTGCACACTTTTGTGACTTTGACATGAATTAAACATATTTCCTAGCCAGAAATATATTAAAAAGTATATATGTCATGTTGGTATAAAATTAAAGGTAAAACTGTCATTGTCACTAGATCAAAAGATGCCGACTGTAGGTTGACAAAAAAAACGCAGATAAAAACAACTCAAAGACATACCATTTTTTTTCTTCTGTATAAAACAATAATCACAAAAAAACGATAAAAATTTTAAAAATTCTGTAATAAAGCACCTCGCAAAAAAAAACAAACATAGAATGCAAGATGGTTCGTTAAAAAAGTGACAACGTAGCTAACAAATTTCAACAAACCGTCAAAATGACATGCAGTAATTCTATTTAATGTTTGCCGTATTTTAGGCAAGCCTAGATGTCAATATACTGCTAGCATTATTACTGCTAGACCTTATTTTACTTAGAAAAGTCTCTATTTACTCTAACAAAAAGTACAAAATAAAAGTCGTGAATGTGTCACCAATAGAGTAAAGTTTTAAAGCTGAAAACAGCTCATCCCTAAAATATTTAGATCCAGTGGTCAAAATTTAAAGCAAAAACAATTTAGTTCTTAAATATTGTGGCAACATTACAAAAAGGTCGACAAAAGTAACAGGCTGCCTTAAAGGTAACTTACGAAAGCGTCCATACTAATTGGTGGTCTAATACTTTTGCTTCTGATCAACAGTGAAATTAACAACGCCACAACTGCCAAAGAGATCAATAACTTTCCGGCTGAATCGGTTCCTCGTTCGTAGACAACAGGAACTCCTAAAGAATAATTTCAAAGTACTGTCCCTGTAGTTTTTTTGGAAATTTTTAGGATAAATAACCCTTTTAGAACAACAAACAACTTTTGCAGTAGCAAACAAGAAAATTTACAAGTATAATTTGAAGATAAGTATGGAGTGTTTCACTATATTTGAATACTTTGGGATTTTCGGCTACCTTGGGTAAAAATATGAAATTATATGTAGCTTCCAAAAACAGATGAAGTAATATGAAAATTATGAATCGATTGTGGTTCCTGCATCTTATTTTAAATACACAGGGATAAATCCCATGCATAAAGTTCCTATGAAGTGAACATTTTCTGAACACTGTCTGAACTTTTTTTATGCTATACTTTTGGTTAATTCTAAAAAAGAAAAAAATCCCGAATTTTTTTCGAAACAGTACTTTTTGGATCTACTACCACTATAAACCAGCTTTAAAAAAAAATGTTTTCATTTATTTTACAATCTTGCATTGATGCACCTAGCCATTATAGTCTATGGACAAATCGGCCTAAAAGGGGGTTTCGTATGCAAGTCGTGCCAACTTTTTGCCGATAAGCCAAGTTTGTTAAGGGCACTCCATAGATCAGGTTTTGACTTGTTGTCATTCGGGTTAATGCGTTTTGTTTTAAGACATGGCCCCCACCACTTTTTTTGCACGATACTTTTTAAAACGATGTATCTTTCTTAAAAATAGTCGTAGAGGGTTGCAAAAAATGGCAAATGAATCAGGAAACACCCGCAATAAAATAACTTCGTATTATATTTTTCAAAATTTTGCTTCCTTTTTTAGAAAAAATAAAATAGTTTTTACTTTTTTTTTGTATAGCTAGTAAAGTTTAACCTACATTTTCATAAACACCAAAGCAAAATTTAAAAAAAAAGTTTAAATAAAAGTTTTAGAATGAATATTTTTGTTTAATTTGGTGTATACAAGTCTTATATAAATGTATATGTTATATTTGTTTCAATAAAAAAAACAATTTGTTGTCACCAAAACGACTACCGAAGGTGTATTACCATACGCGGACGCCGACTTTACGCAACTGAGGCGTCTAATAAAACAGGTGATTTCTATTATTATTGTTATCGTTGTTTGATGGACCTTATTAAACAACGTTGTTATTGTTATTTTTGATAGTGAATATCAATCGACGAAAGTTTTTACAATATAGTGCAGGTGCTAGAGATAGTTGAGAATGCAAAATATGAGGACCGCAGTTTGACAATAGATCCTAGCTGAGAATAGGTCACAGACTAACGATTTGGATGTTGCCGGGCAAGTTTTTAGTCCAATTTTTTTTATCCCCCCTCCTTATAGATTCGTGTTCGAATTTCTAAAAATGTAACTAGGTTGACGCCCTAAAGATACAATGACATAGAAATGGATAAAAAATGTGTAAAATCTAATTTAAAAATAAAATTATATTAGTTTTTCAAATTTTAGCTGCAAAATCCCCCAAGATCCCCCAGACTCCCCAAGTCCTGAAATTTCTAGATTTTTTTCAGTTTCTTAAAAACTAAGCTTAGGGAAAAATATGTACTAATCTTTATTGTAGACCATAAAATTTCCTTTTCAACAATGTATAAGTGAGTGGGGTACGACTAATGACAAACTCTCCAGTGGCGTCCGTTTATTGAGGTAGTGTAAATAAATTTAAAAAAGAAACATGTTTATTACAGGTTTTACCCGATTTTCTTAAAAACCGAGCCCTATATTAAAAAATATAATACACACTTTGTTATAGACAATAAAATTGCCTTTTAAATGATGTATAATAAGGCAATGGTAGTTATATCTATAACAATTTAAGGGCGCCCGTAAATAAAATCAATTTTGAAAAATCACTAAACTTATCAATTTATCACTAAGTTTTATCCAATTTTTTCAAAAATTAAGCTTTTTGGAAAAAAAATTATTTCGCCGTTTATTGCAGAAAATAAAATTTCCTTTTTAACAGTGTATTAGTCAGTGGAGTCACGCTAATGACAAACTCTCCAACGCCGTCCGTTTATTAAGAGAATATAAAAAAATTTAAGAAACCACATAGGTTTTTCCCGATTATCTTAAAAACCAAGCTCTCTATCAAAAATTGTGACCTATAGTCGATTGTAGACAATAAAATTTCTTTTAAACGTGTATAATAATGTAAGATTTATCTTCAGATTAAAACTTCACAGGCCTGTGCAACTTAAATCAATTTTTACAAAGTTTTTTCCAATTTTCTCAGAAACTAAGCTCAATTGACAAAAATGTGTTTTATACTTTATTGTAGGAAATAAAATTTTCTTTTTAATTATGTGTAAGTGGGTTTTAATTAATGACAAACCCTTCACTGACGTCCGTATATGTTAAAAATAAAATAAATAAAATCATTTTTGTCACTTGTATCACCCGATTTTTTTTTCGGATATTAAAAAAAATACATTTTTTAAAAAGTATTTTTTTAATACATTTCAAATCAAGTAATTTACGCCATATTTAAAAAAAAGCGCGATTATCACAATGACAATAAGTCAAAACCTGATCTGCTAGGTATGTTAAACAAATTTAAGTTACTTTAAAAAAGTTCTTATGGTTTTTATTAAAAGCATAATTTTTAAATATACCCCAAAGCATCGAAGAAATATCTCTGCCCAGACACCTATTTTTTTCCAGTTATTTGGAAATAACTTAAAAACTAATTAACGCATTGGAACATTTGAACCAAATTTAAATAAAGAATCAAAATAGCTATCTTTTTATATAAACTTTTTTTCTAGCTCTAATAGTTTTATAAATAAAATTTAAAAAATTTTAAAAATTTACCTTTTTTTTAATTTTTTTTATATTTTTTGACAAATACAAAAAAATACATATTTTCTGACCAATACATTTTTAAATACATTACAAAGCAAGTATATTAAACTTTGTTCCATGAAAATCGGATAAGAAATAAAAATTTTTTTTAAAGATACGCCTTTCCGCCATTTTGAATTCGCCATATCTTTCAAAAAACGCATTTACCAGAATGACAACAAGTCAAAACCTGATATATGGGATGCCCTTAACAAAGTTAGCTTATCGGCAGAAAGTTGGCACGACTTGGACACGAAACTTGAATTGTCCATAGACTATTATCTCTGCAATCTAGGAAACTAAAAATAAAAACTAAATGACATAATGTAGAATACAAAATATGGATGAAATGAACATGTACTTACGGTTACCTTCTTTAATACCCAATCTTCGTTCAGCTTCTCTTAACTTGTCTTCGAATTTTTCTATGTCAACTACATTCATGTGGTATGTTCGGTTATCTACCTAAACAAAAATAAATGGGTCCATGATGAATCTCTTACCTTCCTAGCCGATTATCACACTCCAAGTAAACTCCATGCTATATCAGCCTTGAAAACAGTTTTTTGTAAATATCTAAGAAACGAAAGTTCCCATGAAGTTTTTGGTTAAAACACAAATTATTGAAAAAAATGTGCTGTCATTAGCATTAATGGATTTTGATCTAAATCTAATCAGCTTGTTACAGTGTCGAACACCATTTTACTTCATTAATTTAATGACAATCGGTTTAGCGGTTTAGGAGCTGTCGTCTTACGGACAGATATAGACACACACAGACAGACATCAAGCCGATATTGCTAAGATAGGTCCAAAATACATCCAAATAACCCATTTTCGGCGTTATCTCAACAACATATTTTTCGTCGAAAACAATACTATCTCTAACAATGTAAGAATGATTTTTTTAAATCCTAAATTTCAAGGGGGAAAATTTGCTGTCCCACAAAACGTACAGTGATATCTATTTTAAAGGTATTCAATATGATTCCCAACTGATTACCAGCGATTCCCAGACATGTGATTTCCATAAAAATGTACAATGATTACCACCCACGAATTTCTCGAAATTCGACATTTTTATGATTTTACAAATATTGTTACCTATCTAGCCCGCGGATTTACACATATTTTTACCATCCTAGCCCGCGAAGCAATGGCTAGAGAAGCTATTGCTTTCGACGGAAATTTTTTTTTGAAATAAGGCGGAAAATGTGTGATTGAGTTATTTTCTAATTATTATTTTGTTTTTATTTCAGATAACATTTGCTGGAGATTTGAAATACAAAAAAGTCACAATTTTCTCTAAAATTGTATTTAAAAAAAACCAATTTGACAATATATTATAGCCTATCAAAAAAAGCATCTTTTGTACTAGTTCGGTTTTAAAATAGACAGGTGTCATTAAATTTTCATCAAACTTGCGCTCTTCAAAAAAAAATTGACAAAATAGAGGACATCATACATAAGACATTTTCAATGTTATCTCAAAAAAAAATTTTTTGCTCGAAAACAATACCTCCTCTAGCCATTGCTGCGCGGGTAAGGAAGGTAAAAAGCAAAAAAAAACTCAAATTACTCACTCTTTTGCCTTTGATAACAGCCCCTTCAAACAAGATTATGGTCACAATCTCAATATCTGGTCTAACTATGATCTGCTCTACTTCACCCTTGGCCAACATTTGATAGAGAAATTCGTTCCAAGATACATACCGGATTATCTGAAATAAAAGCAAATTATTGAAACAGAAGTAAATGCAATGCTTAAAAGTTTTAAGGTCGCGTCGCACGCCTTGGTTTAAAAACTATCAGTTTAGTCCCTGTATTTATAATACAGCTTCCTTTGCAGGACTATTCCACAAGACCCTCCACTGGATGTACACGGCAATACTGAGACCGAGGATCCAATACGGATCCATAGTCTAGTGGCCGGCAGTGGAGAAAACGACCACATCCCTAAAACTCAGAAGCCTACAGGGGCTGATGTGTAGAGGGATAACCGGAGCTATGAGAACTACCCCGATCCTGGCCCTACAGACAATTCTGGGACTACCATCGCTACCAACTTGGATCAAGAGGGAGGCGATGGGGACCTACCTACGTCTAAGGGATACGGGTCAGTGGAGAGGCAGAGGGGAAACAGCTGGTCATCTAGCTATAGAAGAGCTAACAATTAGAGAAATCCCCCTCACGTCAATGACGGTCAGCAGAGCACACGCACCTTGGAGGCTCGAGAAGAAGTACAAAATCCACATCCCAGACAGGAAAGCGTGGCAGAGAGACGAAATGATGTTTGAGGAGAGCGCTTTAGTTTGCTACACTGATGGATCCAAACTATCAGAGAGGCAAACCACAGGAGCGGGAGTATACGTGGAAAAACTAGAAGTTAAGAAGAGCTACTCGCTCGGTGAGCAGGCTACTGTTTTTCAAGCAGAAGTCTACGCCATAATAATAGCGGCAACCCTAGAAGAGGTTCGGAACAGCGAAGAGGAGCTTATATATATATGCTCTGACAGTCAAGCCACCCTGAAGGTGCTAAACGCACCCAAGATTGCTGACGGCTTGGTGGAAGAATGCGCAGAGGCGGTGGAGACCCTAAGCGATGGCAAACGGGTGACGCTGGTTTGGGTTCCGGGACATACGGGGGTACCAGGCAACGAGAAGGCGGACGAACTCGCACGACTCAGGGCAGGAACCGCCTATGTAGGACCGGAGCCACTTTTGGGCGTGACAAAAAAACAAGTGCAAAGCGGACTCAACAAATGGGCCCAGGACGCGCTATTAAACTCCTGGGAAACAGGAACGGGTTGCAGACAGACCAGAGAATTCGTAGACCGTCCAAAAGCGACCAGAATTAGATGGATGCTGGGACGGACACGAAAAGACCTCGGACTGCTGATAGGTACTCTAACCGGACATAACCGGTTGAGGAGGCACATGACACGTATAGGAGTCGAGAATGACCCTACCTGCCCAGCCTGTGAACAGGAAGAAGAGACATCAAGACACCTCGTGGCAGAATGCGAGGCCTACGCAAGGATGAGACAACAGGCACTCGGAGCGCCAACTCTGAGCGAGGAAGAACTGCACATGCTCAAATGGGCAGACTTACTGGACTTTGTAAAGAGAACAGGAAGGTCCAATGAGTTACCCGACCATCAAAGGGAAGTGCAGAGAGTGGGTTAAGGGACAGACTTGGGGCATGGCAATAAGGACCTACTCTGGCCTACTTGTCAGACCTGCGGGTCAACCCCCCCACTACTACTACTACTATCAGTTTAGTCCCTGTATTTATAATACAGCTTCCTTTGCAAGCCAACGGAAGCTTTTGTCGTACGTTTCTGGAAAAATCCTCGAACACTTTGATTTTGTTTCTAAGTAAGACACTTTTTGACTATCTTGACAATTTTGTAGCACGCGCTTCTTTCGACGGGTAAACTATATCCCTATTTTTTGAATGGTTATAATAATAATAATAAAATGGCTTTATTTTTACCTCGGCGAATTTCAGCAAAGCTGCTCTTAACCGAGTATGCAAAAAAGTAAAATAAACAATAAGGATTAACTTAAAAAAACTAAATAAACATTCTTATCAGCACTAAGATGCCTAATTCTATTTAAAAAAAAACAAAATTCTATAAAAAAACCATAAAAAAACAACAAACAATACAGTCAAATTTAACAGAAAGTGTCCCCATCGCAAACAAAATCGACGTGTCCGAGCGTTTCTCCAAATTCGCACGAAAAACAACCAAAAACACGTCTGTGTTACCTTTTAGTTGGGACACCCTGTATATTAAAAACGAATAAAAATTTTAGACGGTTGTAAGGATATTCAAGATACCTTCAAAGCCGATTTTTTAGAAGTCTTCAAACCAAATCAAACTGAACCGACCCATCGAAATATAGCAAAACACTGGGTAAACTTTACCTCTCGAAGATGGTTCTTGCAACCAAAATTTTAAATGTCAAAAACCGACTTGTTTTAAGAAAATAAAATAAAAAATGAAAATAAAACAGGCACTAACAGAAATTCTACAATAATTGTGCAACAAAATTTCAAAAAAATCTACATAATTTAAAAAAAAATAGAAACATTTTCTTGATAAAATAAAAAACAGACAACTTAATATTTACAAAAAGCAAAAAACTTTACGTTTTTTTTTTAAACTAAGAAATGATGAATGATTTAAATTGAAAAAAAAAGTAGTAGTGAGTATAAAGTTACCACTAATATCTTTTCAGGAAAATATCTGTGTTGTGTATTTTATTTAAAAAATAATAATTTCTCTACCATTCTTTCATGTCTTTTTATTTTTAATATTTCTTTATCTAAAATTAGTGATGGGTTAATTTTTTGTAAATTGCTTTTTGATGAGTGTTATTGGCGTGAAGCAGCTTTCAAATGATATTGAATATAGAAAAAGCAGCTTTTATAAAAATATGTTTACAATATTATAACTATTGAATGTAAGTTTTAGTAGGAAGTTGGGCACGAGTTAAGAAAAACCTTTTTTTTTTGTAAAACTTTTAGGAAAAAGCAGCGACTGCTTTCACTGCTTTTTAAAAATAACAGCTTTGCCGATCACTGTCTGAAATATTTTAAACATCCTAAAAAATTATTGATTAATTTTTAAAAAATAACAATAAATGATACTTTTTCGTAAAAAAGTACATCATATTTATTTTTTATATGAAAGTTTAGTGTTTATCAAAATTTTTTTAAAACATAGTCTTATCCGTTTCAAAGTTATTGGATGACAATCGGAAATTGCGAATTTTTGAATTTTTCCATAAAAGGGCCCATCTGTACCAAAAAACCATTAAAATCGAAGGTAAAGCGGCTTCTACCCAAGGATTATAAAACATTGACCAATAAGATTTGAGCTTACTAGGATTTGACCAAAGTAAAAGGGGCAAATCGAAACTGCGGCCATTTTAACCATGACATTTCGTTCTCTGGTCAACCACTGTTTTTGTTTATTTGTGTTTTTGCTAGTTTTTTCAATTAAATTTGGGATAAAATCTGTCAAAAACTGTTCGGCAATGTCATACACAGAGGGGAGTTTAGAGGCTGAAGCCCCCCCAGAGCCACTAAATATTGACCCCTAAAACATGAATTTTCCACAAAAATCAAGATTTAAATGTATCGATCTGTGCTCAAGCCCCTCCAAGATTTATCACTGCATATAGGTCCGCGTTAAAGCCCCCCCCCCCCAGGACTTATTTCTGCGTACTCCACTCTGTTCACGCTCTTAAAACATTAATATTTCCATTAAAATAGGAAAAGTCCAAGATTTATAAATTTTTTTAACAAAAAAATAACAAAAATAACAACCACTGAAAACCTTCGCCGTTTTGACAAGACCGCGATAAAATCAAAGTATAGCGATTATTGACGGAATTTGGATAGGCTACCTTAACCAATTATCCGCATTTTCAACAGTTGTCAATTGTATGGTGTACCTATACTTCAAACTCTAGCTGTACTATATCTCTGGATCTACCTACTTATTTTACATGAATTAGTTCTTTTTGTTACCTCAGGCTGATTAGTGCTAGGAAACATCAAAGATATAATAGCAATGACCATGTAGGCTGTCAACATCCACAAAAACGCTTTCGCCAAAAGCGCCGAAATTTTATCTTTTTCGTCGTCGTCATTTCCTCGTTTGTTTGGGTCATTTTCATTGGGGCCCGTGTCAGGTCTAGACGGGTCCCTAGAAATTTATAGGAGATATTTACAATCTTCAAATACCAAATTGCAAATAATGCAAGGACATATAGTCTAAATTATACGCATTTGTAATGACGTCACCAGGTGAGAAAAAAACGTATGGCGTAGATATTTTTGCCAATCAATGTTTTTTGATTGACAGTGACAGATACTTCACATAACCAATTACCTACCTATTTAAATCTTAGACACTACTTTTTTTAAAAAGTTTATTGTCACCGCTGTTTATAATATACTAAACAAAAATGACGTCATTACAAATGCGTATAATTTGGACCATAAACAACAAGTGAAGTTAAATAAAGAAAAATAAGAAAAAAGTATTTCTGTCTTCGGCCGGGACTCGAACCCGGAACCTTTGTTCTGTACGCAATTTCGGAAAACTTCCATCTATGCAGGTGCGCGGTGTCTCAATACAAATTGAGACACCGCGCACCTGCATAGATGGAAGTTTTCCGAAAATTTATGTGTGGTCTTCGGTAGTTCAATGCTTAGAACGTTCGCGTACAGAACAAGAGGTTCCGGGTTCGAGTCCCGGCCGAAGACAGAAAAACTTTTTTCTTACTTTTCTTTCTTTAATTTCACTTGTTGTTTATAGATTTACAATCTTGTTGCAATAAAATTTCATACAGCACTATTTACTAAATGGAAAGTACCTAAATTGCTTTGCGTAATAAAATAAAACTAGAAAGATACAAAATGCCAGAAATTGCTATGATGCTAGATATCTAGTTTGACATTACATATTTTTTACCTTGAAATTTTACCTTAATCGTAGATAACTAAATTTAAATGTCTTGTCGAATTCTCGAAGTTCTCAAAAAAAATATATTATTCTACATGGATTATGTTTTTAGTAACTAAAGGTAATTCTAAGGATAATTTATTTTGGTGTTACTTGGATCTTCTATTTTAACATGAAGGAGATCTCACACTTGGCAATATATGTACAAATCATGTTGCATTTTTAGGCATTATTTGGATTTTTGTGGCATTATTTGGAATTTTTTGCAAATAATGCGCAATACCGTAAAACCTCCTATAAGTGGACCCTCACCGTTTCGTCGATTTTGTCCGCTTATTGGGGGTGTCCGCTTAAGAGAGAGAACTGCGAAATTTTAATATATATTTATTAACAAAATTTCCGCTGCTTGAAGTTTTGTGATTTTAGTTTTTCAGCGATCTGTCGTGCTGATAGATGTTCCGTCTCCTAAACGTTAACAACTGCCATTTTTTTACTTAAACTAAGAAGTTTTTTACTAGGCGCCATTTCAAAGAGAATAGATCTCTACCCAACTGAACAATAAAATATGTTGTAAATACGACAGACGTATTTTTAGTATCCGTATTAAAAAGAAAAGAGGTAATCTACAGTGCGTTGTTGCCAACATACTACATAATATTTATGCCCATGTCGTGCAGCGCTCCGTGTCTTTATCAGAGGTCCGGTTAAAGGAGGTTTTAGAACTTTTTAACCAAAAATAATTGTCCGCGTCCGGTTATTAGAGTGTACGGTTATAGCAGTGAATTTTACATGTAAAGAAATAGGCAAAAGCTTGGTTCCAAAAAATGTCTCCGCCTAAAGGGAGTGTCCGCTAGATAGAGGTTTTGCAAGGAGAGGTTTTACTGTATATGGGTCATTCTTGAAAAAGTGTACACACAGGTGTTTTCCCCATATTTTGAATTAATAAAAAATTGCTCAAAACTATTTTTTTTTTTAGATTATATGGTGGTTCATATTGTGCTTCCAGAGGTGCTTCTCGGGGGGGGGGGGGCACTTTAGGTGACATTCTCTGTTGGTAAAAAACGGTATATATTTTTTTAAGCAACATTTTTTTGAATTAGTCAGTGGTTGTAATTTCGATGATAACAACCATAGTCACTTCCATGCGCCGCAGGCAAACATTTTGAGTTTTTATTAGCAAAAACATTACTTTTTACTCATTTTTTGTATATTCAAAAAGTTCTCGGGGGGAGGGGCAAGTGCCCCTAGTGCCCCCCCTGGATCCGCCACTGGTTATCTGTATTTTTTAATTATTTATTTGTCATTTTTGCCATTTTTAAACTATCAAAACAAATGTCTCCATACTACAGCGTCACTTCTGTGGCCAACACAATAATCCAATAAATTTCCTACATGTTGGCAACTATGTGCTTCCAGTTCGTATGTTTTAATGCGCATTCGTCCCAATAACCTCGATTTTTGATTGGTCGCGTCATTCTGTGTTTTGTTTTTCATATTTTTCAGTGAAAATATTGTGAAATTATTTGCGTCAAGCTGGTGTGATCACTTCTGTGCCGTCTATAAAAGGGGTAAGAATCAAAACAGTTTTATTTTTTTTGTTATATGAAGTTATGGTGCAAAAATGTTGCATTTGTTGAAATAAGGAAACTTAACCTAACATTTTCCATTCTGTAAACAAATATTGGCGGTAAAAAATCACTTCTGTGGACATCACTTCTGTGGACAACGGTTGTCTATGGAAGTGACACAGGTCAATAGAAGTGAATTCAACCAGCATTGTTTTTCCTTTTTAATTAAAATAAATCATCAATATTATTAAACATCTTTTCTAGATAGATTCTTAGCAAGTTGTGTAGTTTTTAACTTGTGTTACCTTTATAATTTAGTTTGTGTCCGTTCCGTGGACATTTTGGCCACTTTTGTGGATATTACTTAATTCAAGTTAAAAAAATATATAAATTACTATGTTCTTTATTTTAACTTTTTTGGCTAAGCTCTGAAAGTTATATATACTCTCCAATTTACAATTCTTTAGCCAAAGTAACTTTTATAGTTAAAAATGTATTTTCCGTGGACTCCTTAATTTTTATTTCTGGTAAAAACCTATAAAACATTTTTTACTATCTTAGCCAGACATAGTACATAAAAGTATTTTATCAAACAATTTTGTAAAAGTAAAAAACTCCAAAAAACAAAAATATTATTAATCCAAAAAATATATTCAGAAAGTGTACATTATTTCAAGGCTGACCCATATGTACAAAAAATGGCCTGTGAAATCCCCCTTGCGTTAACACACTGTATAAAAAATTACAGACTACACAGTAGACAAAATATTTTTATTCTAAGCAAATGTCGTCTATTGATTTTTTTCGTTTAATGTACGGTTTTTGTATAACAAATATTACATTCATTTATTTGCATCTTTTATGAGATTTATTATTTTCTTCAAAAATACCCAGGGAAATTCCCGAACGAACGCCACTGATCAAAATAAATAACATGTTATAACACAAAAATATCTAGAGTAGTGTCACCAATATTCATAAAAAAGATTATTTTTTGAAAATCTTTAACACTGTGTTTAGTAAGTAGTTAAAGTTAAAACGTTTAGGACATGGTCATACAAAGTTTATTTTTCAAAATGGACTCAATAATTACCTCAATAAATATTACCATGTTATTCAAGAACACTCTGTATATCTTTAAATATATGAATATTTTCTACCAAGATTGTGCTTTAGAAACACTGTGTGGCGGCCCGTGAACTAAAAGTCAAAAGGAGGGGGGGAACACCGAAGGAGAAATTGTACAGCAGAGTTGGCGGAAGAACAAAGGAGCTCGCGTTATAGCATTAACATTGTCTTTTCTTTTAAATCTGTGTAGTAGAAAATGCAATGAAATTCGTTTGACTTAGCATGGCAGGCAGAGCAAGAATCTATGCATATATAAGCTAACTTATTTTTTTTCTTTCTAAGCAGGCTTTCCCATTGACAGTTTTCCTATATGCCATGATTCTTTTTTTATAAATATTTATTTGCATAATAAAGTTGCTATTTTTGTAGCAAAATGGTTTCTTTGTTACTAAGTTGCCTGACACACTCTGTATAAAAAATTGTAGATATATAAAAAAGTGATTGCTTTATCATAATAAACTAAGAAGAGCCAAACACAGAGAACGTTAAGCCACGCTATACAGGACTTTTTAAATTGCCGTTTTATTTTTTTCTGTCAAAATTTATCATTTAAAGATTTCAGAAAAAATATTTTTTTAAATATTTGTTTGGTTCAAACTGGTTTTACCTCAGGTTTTACTCATTTCAAATAGTAATATTTTTTATTTTTGAGTGTGGCAATTTAAAAGTCCCTGACTGTACCTATCTGTATCTTGTTATTTTCATACTAACCTAGATGGGTCCTGGCAATTGGCAGAACTTGTATGTAACTTTCTCGAGCAATGGTCTGTTGGCAAATATTTTGAAAGTTGTGATATATTTTGTAGTCCTGAACGGTTTAGGATAGAACATACTGCTACATATTCCCGATTTATGATGCTTACATCCTATAAAAAATATAGAAAATTAATTTGATACCTTCTATTATCATACTCCAAGTGAACTCCACACTATATCAGCCTTGAAAACAGTTTTTTCTAAATATCTCAGAAATGGAAGCTGCTACAAATTTTTTACTAATAACATAAAAAATTCAGAAAAACGTGTTCCACTATATTCCGCATATTGATGCAATACTCCATTAAAAAGTAACAATATTTTCCGCGAAAAATGTCATTAGAATAAATGGATTTTGACCAAAATCTATCCACTATTTTGCCAAATATTTCATGAAAATCGGTTCAGCGGTTTAGGCGCTATCGTGTTATGAACATAAACATATGTATATGGACAGATGTCACGACAATATTGCAGAGTTATCTATATTTCTCAAATTTGTTTTTTTCATCAAAAAACAATGCCTTCTCTAGCCATTGCTGTATGGGCTCAGAAGGTAAAAGTATTTTCTTGGTTTTAGGAAGAGAAAATACTGCAGGGCCCCTCACATGCAAAAATGTGCACACCAATTGTCAGTATTGACATGGTCCTGACAGGAATTCCCATGGTATTGACCAATTTCAATTTCAAATATGCTTGATTGTCAGAAAAATACAAAATTTTTATTGACAAAGTGTTAAATATAAATAGATAATTAATAAAGTCTTTTACATAATACCATAGTTATGGTCAAAAGTTCAAACAATTTCACCAACACTTAATACCTGTACTACTTAATATCATTCTGTAAAACTTAATAATTACTGTTAAAATACATATTGATTTAAAAAACACAGATTAAAAGGTATATTACAATCACATAGTAAAAAAAAAATTAAAAAACAATTAAAAAACAGCTACACTAGGACATTTATTAAACATATCATCAATTAAAAAACTCTTGCAAAGTGTAAAATGCCTTTTCAACTAGCCAATTTTTCACGCTTATTCTAAATGAAGTATAAGTTTCCTTTTTTTTAATTTCATTTGGAAGCTTATTATATATTTTAAGGCTACAGTAAATAAGGGAGTTTTTTGTAACAGTAAACTTAGGAATAGGCAGTGGAACACTGTCGTGATTCCTTGTCTGGTCTACATGTGTATGGGTTTCCAGTATAAATAAACAAGTCAATGTTAAAATTCTTTCTTTTGTAAAAAGAGGTTTACAATGTTCCCGCATACCAGCTTTACAAATGGGTCTTATACATCACTTTTGTAGTCTGAACACTGACAGAAATAAAATCCCACTACAACTCCCCCAAAAGGTGATACCGTAGCGCAGGTGAGATTCAACCAACCACGTTGCATGTTAAAATTGCACCCAAGAGCTTCATGTAGATCACATTTTAAAACCCTTAATCTTCTCACAGCTCCTTCACTTTATTTCAAATGTCTAGTCACATTTGTTAAAAAACATCCTGCATAAATCGAGACAATGCATCTGTAACAGCCATGACCACAAGAACCAGAGATGAACTTGCCATACCTTCACACAGCTCCAGTTTTTTTGAAAGAGGCCCCTATTATCGAGCTGTGAAAACATATCAGATGCTCCCCAAAACAATCAGGGACATACTAAGTATTGTAGGTTTCAAAAAGGCAGTAAATAACTATTTATTAGAAAAACAATATTACTCTTTTGATTTTCTTTTTTAAAACAAAAATAGATGGGTGTGTATGTAAATAGGTATTGTAAGTTTTATGTAGCTTTAACTCATTATGAAAATGTATTTTAAGGATCTTAGATCTAACAATTTTTGACGTTGCTCTTGCATTTGTAAAAATGATTTGATGGCAATAAAGATTAAACAAACAAACAAACAAACCAAAGCATAATAGGTGGTTTTTGCCATGGTTGAGCCAAGTTCCCAGAATGTCTGCCTAAAATTGTCAAGTCAATATTGCCATGATATTAATAGCACAATGTGTGTTGTCGAAAACCCTTAAAAAGTAGCAAATTTGTCTTTAATTAACATTTAAGCCATATAATTCAAAAGTTCAAAAGGCTATAATTACAATTACAGATCAATAGCTTATCAGACTAGTCAAGTTTTTGTTTTTTCCCTAGTAACTTTATTGTGTAAGTTTTATTCGAGGGGTGAACAGCTAACCTAAAATTTGTACACCGATTGTGAAAATCTTTTGGTAAGATTGTGAGGGATTACGAGGGATTGTGGAGGACTGTGCAGCAGTGGGGCGTGCCTGAAGGGGCGGGGTCGATAGCCCATCAAAAATTCTTGTGACCAAAAAAAAAGAAGGTCATCATGTCTATAGTTTCCTTTGAGGGGAATTGAGAAGTTGTGACGGACTGTGATCAGATTGTGAAGTATTGTGGGATGAAGGATTGTGAAAGATTATGACTGATTGCGATGGATTGTGTAAAGATTGTGAGGGATTGTGGTAAGATTGTGAGGGATTGTGAAGGATTGTGGTAAGATTGTGACAGATTGTGAGTGATTGGGAGGGATTGTTTATTTATTTATTTATTTATTTATTTATTCATAAGGATATCAACAGCTTACGCCAATGACAGATATCCAATTAATTGTGTAAAGATTGTGAGAAATGTGTACACTGATTGTGAGAGCTGTTCACCATTGTAGCATTCATTTACTTAAAAAACACATATTATTTACTTAAAAAACAAAAACACAATTTCACATTTATAAAAAAATTTTACACATTCACAACATCAAATTTAAAAAAAGCTATTTTTTTTTATCTAAAAGTTTTAGACAATTTAAGTGGACCTAGGAGCTCCGTGCTTAGATAAACAAAAAAAATCATAAATAAAATAATACAAGGCGAACTAAAAAAGAGTGGTGTTTTAAATTTGATCCCACCCAGTAAGCAGAGAAATGTGGCACTAACATTACACTGCATGTAGTTATAATATGTCATGTGAGGTGTTATCATGACACTGCATGTAGTTATAATATGTCACATGAGGTGTTATCCATGTTGACACCAAGCTAAATTTTTATGATGAGACAACATGGATTTGTAGCAATATTTAAAGGTATTATTATGACATTTAATAAACATTCAATTTTTACTTTAGGACATGTTTTAAAGATTATTTGACTGAGACCTGAGCTCTGTGGTCAACATTGTCAGGAACAAAGAACAGAATATACTGACCAAATGACCCTAACCAACACAATTTATGGCATTACCTCACATTATCCAGACATTAACATGGCATTACAGCCGAAATTACAGCATTACATGTAAAAATGTTGTTGAACCTAACTACTAACTAACTCAGATGTGTGTAAGTATAATATTAAACTTTAAAGTATATTTAAACAAAAACTGGCTATAAACTCACCTTCTTGCTCAGCAATCTTGTAAGCTGGGAAAAATTACACTTATGATTACACAATGGATTCTTATTACTAAGTTCAACTACATTTTTATTCAAACCAGCCCTCAAAGAACTACCGAATAAAGAATAACTTAGCGATAGATTAAAATTTTTAAAACTTCTGAACATTTCTTCAAATTCGAATTTTGGAAATTTTCATAATATTTTCATCACGAAAAGTAAGGTTAAATGCGATTTGTTGACATTCCGATGGCGCCATCTGCTTTTAATTACCTTACTACACAAGAAGAACAATCACGGTAGAAGTACAACTATTTACACAGGAATTCAATTACCAGAGTTGCAGTGTAATTTCTGAGATAAAGACTGTGCTGATGTTACCCATGCACAAAATGTAGATCTTTTGGTGCTATATGGAATTTACAAAAATTATGGAATGCCTATCAAAAGAAAGCTTTTAACTGCTATAACACTACGGGTTCCTTTTTATAGCACATTTTCAAAAGTACGCAGTCATTTTTGAAAAGGTCTGCGCCCGTACGCCCTAGTTTTTTTTTAAGTCTCTATTTTCTAATTTTAAGTTTTTATAGTTTCTAGTTTTTAGTTTTGTTTTTAGTTTTTAGTTGCTAGTTGCTAGTTGCAAGTTGCAAGTTGCAAGTTGCTAGTTTCTAGTTTCTAGTTGCTAGTTGCAAGTTGCTAGTTGCTGGTTGTTAGTTGTTAGTTGTTAGTTGCTAGTTTCTAGTTTCTAGTTTCTAGTTTCTAGTTTCTAGTTTCTAGTTTCTAGTTTCTAGTTTCTAGTTTCTAGTTTCTAGTTTCTAGTTTCTAGTTTCTAGTTTCTAGTTTCTAGTTTCTAGTTTCTAGTTTCTAGTTTCTAGTTTCTAGTTTCTAGTTTCTAGTTTCTAGTTTCTAGTTCCTAGTTTCTAATTTCTAGTTTCTAGTTTCCAGTTTCTAGTTTCTAGTTTCTAGTTTCTAGTTTCTAGTTTCTAGTTTCTAGTTTCTAGTTTCTAGTTTCTAGTTTCTAGTTTCTAGTTTCTAGTTTCTAGTTTCTAGTTTCTAGTTTCTAGTTTCTAGTTTCTAGTTTCTAGTTTCTAGTTTCTAGTTTCTAGTTTCTAGTTTCTAGTTTCTAGTTTCTAGTTTCTAGTTTCTAGTTTCTAGTTTCTAGTTTCTAGTCTCTAGTTTCTAGTTTCTAGTTTCTAGTTTCTAGTTTCTAGTTTCTAGTTTCTAGTTTCTAGTTTCTAGTTTCTAGTTTCTACTTTCTACTTTCTAGTTTCTAGTTTCTAGTTTCTACTTTCTAGTTTCTAGTTTCTAGTTTCTAGTTTCTAGTTTCTAGTTTCTAGTTTCTAGTTTCTAGTTTCTAGTTTCTAGTTTTTAGTTTCTAGTTTCTAGTTTCTAGTTTCTAGTTTCTAGTTTCTAGTTTCTAGTTTCTAGTTTCTAGTTTCTAGTTTCTAGTTTCTAGTTTCTAGTTTCTAGTTTATAGTTTCTAGTTTCTAGTTTCTAGTTTCTAGTTTCTAGTTTCTAGTTTCTAGTTTCTAGTTTCTAGTTTCTAGTTTCTAGTTTCTAGTTTCTAGTTTCTAGTTTCTAGTTTCTAGTTTCTAGTTTCTAGTTTCTAGTATCTAGTATCTAGTTTCTAGTATCTAGTTTCTAGTTTCTAGTTTCTAGTTTCTAGTTTCTAGTTTGTAGTTTCTAGTTTCTAGTTTCTGGTTTCTAGTTTATTCAATAGTTTCTAGTTTATTCTTCTCGAATGACACTGATGATTAGCTCAGAAGGACCTATATATTGTTTAATTAATTTTTTCTCAACCGTATTATCACCTTTTTTTTTGTTTTACCCATATTTTAATTCAAAATACACGACTCGACATACTGGTCGACTTTCAATTCTTCGCAGCTTGTCCATAACCCTACCATTTAAACAACTCGCATGTACAGAGTACCGACAATATGTATAGCAAATATATTTTTTTAAATGCGACAAAATCTCCTTAAAACATTTTTAGAAATTGATTTTGAGACATATTCGTGCAACCCAAAACTATGTAATAGCTTTCGTTTCTAACATATTTTCACAAAACTGTTTTCAAGCCTGATATAGCGTGGAGTTCACTTGGAGTGTGCTAATGGGGTAGGAAGGTACCACATCCGTCTTTGATTTATCTGATTTTTGGTTTGTTTGATATTCTAGTGAAAATGTAAATTTTTTATATCTAGGTACCTAGAACTCAAGCGCGAATCTGGAACAAAATTATCCCGTTAACATCTCATCACCCCCCTCAAATCACCCCCTCAAATCTGCACTTGCATGGTAGAAAACGAAGATGTCACACAAACTAAAATATAAAGTTCAATAAATTCCTTTTTATTTTAATGAACACTTAACACTGTCCCTACTTCGTTGTAAAAGCAGTACCAACAAAGTACCATCGAGTTACCCATGCCAAAGAACAATCGCTAAAACAGAATATTGTAGACCGTCTCGCGCGTCTCGGTTGGCTATGGCGGAAAACAAGTGCAAGTTTTGACTTTTGTCGGAAAACTCGCGGGAAAAATAAAAAACTAAACAAAAAATCCTAACAGATCGATAAAAGTCGTTAAACAAAGCTTAAAAAAGAAAGGCATAAAAACAAAATTTCTGAGCAAAATAAAAATTTTTGTACATTGTTTTCTTTTTAAGAAAACATTAGTGAGTGAACTAACGCAATGTAAGACTAAACTTTAAAATATTTTTTTCAAAAAACTGGATACATTTTAAATGTGTCCGAGTGAATCAAAGTTTTTAATTTTCAAAAATTCACCAAAATGCGTGGAAAAAACTCAGTTTTTAATGTTAGTTTTAGTGAATTTTGCGATGGAAGGAAGTGCTTTGCTGTGATATTTTTACTTTTACTCTCGACCGTAAAATGGATCAAATGCCAAGGTAAGTTTTATTTTGTAATACTACATTAAAAGCTCTAAAAAAGCATAAAATATGTGATGTGAAATTTGGATGTTTACTTTACGAGAATGTTGATTAATAATAAAGCAACCTCCACGATCTACAGGGGGCGGGGGCGAGGCAGAATTTCAACCCCCCCTCCCACTTTTTTGGGTTAAAGGGTAAATATCAATTATAAAACATTTGCAAAAATTTATATCTTAGGCTCCCATATTTTTAGATCCTCTACTATACTGCAGTACTTAAAACTGTATGAAAATCCGAATATACACAAACTATGAAAAAACTAAACCTACTAGTGTACATGAAAACTTATATTTATTTCTTAATTCACACTAGACGGCAATTGTTTTAAAAAAATTGTATAATGTCATTTCGTCAAGCTGTAAAAAAATATTTTTGAATATATTTAGGTAAAACTAGCTACCGCATTTAAGTAAGGTCACTATATAACGAAGTAACTTCGTTATACAGTGACCTTACATTCAAGAGGGTTAAAGATCTTGTACTTTCTAAAAATTTTATGACAATTTGAAAAAAGATAGTCTAACATAAATTTTTAAATCTGGTATAAATTGCCAAAAACACCACACAACACATTTTTCACGAATTCTGCTGATCTCGATTATTTTTGCCGCCCAACCTTGCCCTTTATTTGAGAAAAAAACAACAGTAAAACTTAGTAGCGACGCAAAGACCAAATTACTGATTAGGCCTAGGCTATAGTTAGAGTCCCTGTATGTTGACATATTTGGATATATTAATATATCCAAATATGTCAACATACAGGGACTCTAGCTATAGTTACTTTACTTGAGCATATGCGATGCCGTTTCTACAATTTTTATTATTTTTTTCAAAATAATAAAACCATTTTGTCAAGTCAGGCCTTGGCTCATTAAAATATCATTTCTTAATAATAAATCAAAACTTTTGCCCAAAGTGGGCTAAACAAAATAACGTACGTATGTACCTAACTATTATGGCTACCGTCTATGGGTACTAATGAGGTTCAGACCAGTGGCGGATCGAGGGGGCCAACGCAAAAAAGCAAATGCATAAACCACAAATTCTTGCAATATGTACTTGTGGCGCAGTATATTTAATTTTTGCCCAAAAATGTTGCCTTTGGTGAATTTTCTTTGGATGAGGTGCCATGGGCGCACACAGGAGGGCTCGGAGCCGGGCCCCCCACCAAACCTTAATTTTTTTTAGATATTTTCCACACATTTCATGAATAAAAAGATAAAATACGACATGATGGGGCCTCGCTCAATTCTCCCCCTTCCGAGGCATATTCCTGGATGCGCCACTGGAGGTGCTAAACTTCACAGCCCACATTTAAAGAAAGCATTTGGGGAGGAGGTTTATAACTTTTTTATTTATAAAAATTTTATTTTAACAATTAGTTTCTTTATTTTTATCTGTATTTCGATTTCCTTTAAAATAACGAATTAAACACATATGGCGGCACCACTTTATTTTCAGAAACCCTTCTTGCACCCTTGCATCCGAAAAACCTGGATTTGCCAATGTGATAATTTCAAAGATCTCTATAGTTATAAGAAAAACCAAAGTAGGTACTTACTATTTTAACAAATAGTTTTTAATTTAAACAGGCTACTATCGACGCCTACTGTAGGTAAGGTAATTAAAACAGAATTTCCTTTGTGGGCGCCTATGGAATGCTTAAATAACGTATGCGGCGACCTACGGGTTTAATAAGTTTAATGAGCCTTATTATTTCTGGTTTTGTATTTTATTTTTTTCATTAATTTTGACCACAATTAAAATGTATACGAAACAAAGGAGATTTTTATATGAAGTAGGTATTTTGTACAGGCGTGCGTACAGCATTTTGGATTACAGAGGGCTGACGCACAGTGATCTAGAGGTAGGTCATAATACAAATCCGACATTCTGATAACGTCCTTAACCGATGCTAATTGAACCCTTAAATGACCCCAGGGATTCGACGCAGTAAAAGTGAATTCCTAAGTCTATTCTTTTTTACAAGCTTTTATTTAGCTTCAGATATTCTAACTATCTAACTAACTAACTATCTATCAAATCTTGTGAAGCGTTTTTGACACACTTCCCATTATCCGATTTGGATGAAATTTGGTACACACATAGTGATCCCATGACAATACAACATAGAGAATATCCTCCCACCCCTACCCCCACCCCTTCTATAGAAAAATATGGTTTTGACACACTTCCCGTTATCCGATTTGGATAAAATTTGGTATACACATAGTGGTCCTATGATAATACAACAATAAGAAAAAAATATCCTCCCACCTCTACCTCCACCCCCTTCCATAGAAAAATTTGTTTTTGACACACATCCCGTTATCCGATTTGGATGAAATTTGGTATACATATAGTGATCCGGTGACAATACAATATTAAGAAAAAAATATCCTCCCACCCCTACCCCACCCCCTTTCATAGAAAAATGAGTTTTTGACACACTTCCCATTATCCGATTTGGATGAAATTTGGTATTCACATAGTGGTCCGATGACAATACAACATTAAAGAAAATATCCTACCATCCCTACCCCCACCCCCCTCTATAGAAAATGCGTTTTTGACACCCTTTCCATTATCCGATTTGGATGAAATTTGGTATACATAGTGGTCCGATGACAATACAACATTGAAAAAAAAAATCCTACCACTCCTACCCGCTACCCCATCTATAGAAAAATGCGTTTTTGACACACTTCCCATTATCCGATTTGGATGAAATTTGGTATACATATAGTGGTCCGATGACAATACAACAATAATGAAAAAATGTCCTCCCACCCCTAACCCCCACCCCCTTCCATAAAAAATGCGTTTTTGACACACTTCAAATGACTTTTATAAAATTTGGTAAATGCATAAAGGTCCGATGGCAATACAGCCCAAACAAAAAATATATTTCTACCTCTACTCCCACCCTCTCCTTCCCCCAATAAAAAAATGAGTTTCCAAACAACTCACGATCAGCGATTTCATTATAATCTAGAATAAACTCTTCTGCTCTGTTAATGAACAAATATTTTCATTTAATAGAGTAGATAGCTGAGACTAAAAAGTAGAAAATAAATAAGTAAAATTTTTTTTTAAGTCACGAGCTTTTATAAAATGCACTAAAAATTAAAAAATAATTTTCTACCATTCTAATATTATCATAATAATAAAAGCGATGGCGAAAAAAATTTTTTTACCAATTTATTTTAAGTTATGGAGGGTTCATTTAATATAATTTTGGTGCATAATCACCATTAGCCTAAAGTAAAAAATAAAACAAATTATAAGTAAAGCAAAAATTGTTCGTGGAAGAAACTAAAGACATTTGCGTGTAGGGTAAGGATTAAGCTTTTAAACACTATCGAAAGAAATGGTAAGAGCGTTTTGGTTTTCACGTAATTTTTTTTTAAGGGAACCTTATTTTAAAAATAGTTCCTGCTACTTTTATAGACCAGATCTTTTAAAGTCAACTTTGATGCGACTTGCTGGTAAATAAGTATGATGTCCCAAGGCTTTCTGAGTAAATCTAAATTAAACATTTAACCGCCCTGACCCGCCCATGAGGACTAGAGACCCTGTATGTATGACATATTTTAAAGATAAAGAGACGCGAACTCTTCAAAGTCAAATTTATTTAAGTCAAAATCAAAGGATAAAAATATCGGTCCTCTATACTCTAGCGATATTTAGAGAGAGACGCACCTTCTGTCCTTGTCAAATCATAAGCGTCGGAAAATAAAAATAAACGATTTTTAACAATAACTATACAGGGAGTGACCGACAAACATGTTTGTTTATATTTGCATGATGATTGATGTCACTCACTGCTGACCATTTAAATTATATTAGTGAAACGCCAATGAATTTGGCAAGAAAATAACATAACCAAAAAATGATAATTTCAGTGACTTTGATGGGTTTGTCGCGTCTCTCTTTAGTAAAAATATGTCATACATACAAGGTCTCTAATGAGGACAACAGAGATAAACTCTGTGTAACGAATGTTGTCCGGTGCGTTATTTGCCACTAAGCATTTCTTACGAGATTTTCTGTTGACTTCAAATGACGGACATGGGCAAAATTCATTCTCGATACACAAATTTTGACCGTTACGTCATATTAGTACTCAGCAAATGGTGCTAGACAGTGGCGTATATAGAATAATGTTTCGGAGGGGGGGGCCGAAGAGTTTCGGGGGGGGGGGGGGGCGAGACCCCATGAGTCCGTATTTTATGTTTGTATTCATGAAATATGTGGAAAATATCCAAAAAAACCTTAGCTTCGGAGGGGGCGGGCCACCCAGGCCCCCCCCATATATACGCCACTGGTGCGAGATACACTTGGTGGCAATAAAAATAAAATAAAAAAACATAAATAAAAATTATATTTTCACCTCCAATCGTTTTAACTTATACCTTAAGTTACATAGCTATAGCAACCATATTAAATATAAAAAATCTTATTCGCCTCTCACTGTACCTCTTTTCTAAAAAATGTGTAGCTGATAAAAATCGCCAGCGCAACGTTATATTATTACCGCATGTTGTTTCTTTTCCAAAACTTATCTTAGTTGGCCGCGCTTGATCACATGTTTATAAAAATAAAATAATATGCATTATTTGCGTTTGCGGACATATTTTGTCAAAAAGACACTTAAATCTGGACGCTGAAGCTTTTGCCCTAATTCTTGAATAATTAATATAAAATCAGGTTAATTTTAATATTTCCCTTTAAAAAACATCGTTTTCAGTGTATATTTTCTTTAAGTTGTAAGTATCAGAGATTATTGTTAACGAACTGTTTTTTACTTTGATATACTAATGTGTATTCTTAATTGTGGTTAAGTATAATATTATGTTTTGTTAATAAATTGTAAAATAAAATACATTTGTTTATTAGCTCACACATATACTATACTATAGTAGTGTGAGCTATGGTGATCCTAATTTTTTCGAGAAAAAAAAAGTTGCTCCGATTTCAAATTTTTTTATATATCTTTGCGTTTCAGATGATTTTGAAATTTTTTGTTGCGCCGTCTGTCTGTCTGTCTGTCTGTCTGTCTGTCTGTCTGTCTGTATGTCTGTCTGTCTGTCTGTCTGTGTGTCTGTATGTCTGTCTGTAACGACCAACGCGCATAACTCAAAAACAGCTTGGCCGATTTTAATGAAATTTGGTACCTAGGCTGGGTCTTGGGTCGAGATGGTCCCATTTAAAAATGAACAAAATCCACCGAACACAAACCAAATAAAAGGGTGGGGGTAGATTTCAAAAATTAGAGTTTATGTGAAAATATGGCGTGTGTGATATTAAACGAAAGGTAATTGAGTCTGCAGTTAAACAAAATACATTTTAATTTATTTTAAAAAAAGGGTGGGGGTGTATTTTAAAAATTAGAGTTTAAGTGAAAATATGGCGTGTGTGATATCAAACGAAAGGTAATTGAGTCCGGACTTTAACAAAATACATTTTAGTTTTTGTGTTTTTTGTAAGGGTGGGGGTAGATTTCAAAAATTTGAGTTTAAGTCAAAACATGGCTTGTGTGGTATCATTGAGTTGTATAACGCCCTAAAAGAATAGAAGTCAATGTGTGGTATCATATATATATTTATCGGTTTCACAACGTTCTACGTCTTCCGATACCCAATCTCCACTCGTTTCTGTTTGCCCATAATTCATCATCTAGGCCTCTTATTCTTATTTCACTGTCTATTCCTTCTCTCCAGCTTCTCCTTGGCCGTCCTCGTTTTCTTCGGCCAGTTGGTTTCCATTGTAGTATTTGTTTAGGTAGTCTTTCATCATTCATTCTTTGTACATGTCCGTACCACACCAGTTGTTTTGTTCTTATATCATCCACTAAAGTACGTTCACCAACTGTCATAATTTCTCTTATTCTTTGATTTGTAACTCTTTCTCTTTTTGATTTCCCTGCTGCTCTTCTCCAATAGTCCATCTCCGTAGCGGAAAGCATTTTTTCTGTTCTATCCTTGATTGGCCATACTTCTGAGCCGTATGTAATAATACTTTTTACAATGGTGTTATATATAAGCTTTTTGTTATGTTTTGATATACTTTGGTCCCAAATTATTCCATTTAATAAAGTTATTGCTTTTCTTCCTTGTACGTTTCGATCTTTTATAGCTTTGTCTAGTGTTCCGTCAGCTGTAATTTTTAGACCTAAGTATTTATACTCATCACAGGAGTGAATTCGCTGCCCGGTATTTAAGATTAGATCCTGTTTCATTCCACCGATACACATATACTCTGTCTTATTGAGATTAACCTCTAGTCCCCACTTATTGTACTCTTCTATTAGTTTTCGCGTCATATATTCGAGGTCGTCATAATCCTGAGCCACTACTATCTGATCATCGGCGAAACATAAAGTATACAAGGTGGTTTCGTCCAACGGAATTCCCATGTTTTGGCATTTTCTCTTCCATACTTTAAGGACTTGTTCCAAGTATATCTTGAAGAGCGTAGGCGAGATACAGCAACCTTGTTTAAGACCTTTATTTACTTGAAAGCCTTTGGTTAGTTTTGCTTTTATTTTAACTTTTGCCTTACTATTGCGGTATAACTCTTTGATGGCCTTAATTAGTTGTACGCTTATGTTTGTGTTTTCCAACGCTTTCCAAAGTAGATTTAGTGGTATACTATCATATGCCTTCTGCAAATCCACGTAAAGCAGATGCAGCTCTTGTCCGTATGCCATTTTCTTTTCAATAACTTGGGTTATACAAAAGAGATGATCTGAAGTCGATCTACCCGCCCTGAAACCAGCTTGTTCTTCTGCCTCCATGTCTTTATATTCGCTCTCTACTTTATTTCTTATTATTTTACCGTATATTCTGCTTAGCGTACTAGTCACAGATATACCTCTATAATTGTCACATATATGTTTCCTTCCTTTTTTGTGTATTGTGGATATATATGACGTTTTCCACTCAGTTGGGACTACAGTTCCATTTAAATATTTTTGGAAAAGATTCCGTAATCTCCAAAACAGTTCTTCAGTGCCATATTTAATAAGTTCGGCTGGGATATTTCCGGGTCCGGCAGATTTACCGCTTTTTAAGGTTGTGCACACGTTTTTGACCTCAGAGATTGTGAGGGGTACTGGAGATCCCATCGTTCTAATTATATTGTCTTTTGCGTCTTCCTTGAATTCTGCTCTATCGTCAGTTAATAGTTTTTTAAAATGCTCATCCCATTCTTTGTCTGGTATTGGTGAAATGATATCTCTGCAAGTTTCTTTTTTAATCGATCTTATAGTTTTCCAGCTTTCGGTACTTCTCCTACCTCCTAAGTAAGAATCTATTTTCTGGCACTTTTGCGTCTACGAATGATTTTTCTTATCACTGATCATTCTTCTCACCTTTGATTGCGCGATTTTGTATTCTTGTCTGCTTCTATCTGTCTTTTGGGATAAGTAGGTGTGATATAATTTCCTTTTTTCCTCTATTTCTCTCTCAATCTCAGCATCCCACCAGTATGGTTTTCTTCTTTTAGAAGTTTCTTCCACTAATCCTAGTGCTTCTTTTGCAGCTTGGTGGATGCTTAATGTAATACATTCGTATTCCTCATCTGGGGTTTCACCTGAACTTGTATTAAGTTTTTCGTTCAGTCTCTTTTTGTATAAGTTTTTTACGCTGTCATGTTCTAGGCTTAGTAGATTATATTTACAGTGATCAATTTCTTCAATCACTGTATCATCAAGATGTTGTTGATGCAGGCTTCGGCCTTGATAAGGAAAGAGAATTTTGGACTCCAGAAAATAGTGATCACTTCCGCATGTTGATCCACGCTTTGTTCTGACATCTTGAATTTTTAGTTTTGTCTTTTGTTTAGTGATAAAATAATCAATGACGGATTTCAGGTTTTGTGAGGGTTTGGTCCAGGTATATTTGTGTATTTCCTTATGTTGAAAAAAACCGTTTTGGATTTTTAGGTCTAATTGCTCACATACTGTAATTAGCCGGTTTCCATTGTCATTAACAACATTTTCTCCATATTGGCCAACTGTCAGATCATTAACTCTGTTACCGGTTCTACTATTTAAATCTCCCAATATGACAATTTCTCTAGATGCACTTACTGCTGATATTTCATTGTGTATTTCTTCAAAAAAATTGTCTTTCACGGCTACATTTGCATCGTCGTTATACGCATAGATTCCAAAAATCGTAAGTCTCATTCCTTTTATTGTTATATTCATTTTAATTAGCCTTTCATTGACTGCTTCCCAGTTGGTGATAAATTTTCTAAATCTTTTGTTGACCAAAATAGATACTCCTTGTTGGGCATGTTTTTCTTTTGCCACTCCGCTATAGAAATGGTCATATTGTCCTAGGTTTTCAGATCCTTTTCCTTTCTTTTTCGTTTCTGTTAGTACAGCAAGGTCTACCTTCATTCTGCTGCACTCATGTACTATTTCATTCAGTTTTCGATTCATTCCTTGTACGTTCCATGTACCAAAAATCATATTCCTGTTTCTTTGCTTGGTTCGTCTTAGGTTTTTCATTTCTTTCCGAGGCGTTTGATTGGGTTTTTTAACAGTGTACGTTTTTTCCGGGTATCAGAGAGTTAGTCTGATGCCCCAACCCCCAACCTGGAGGACCAGGTGATTTTTGATCGAGGTTTTCTGCCCCTAGCCTTTGACGATTCCAACGCCGGTACTACAAGGCAATAGTCTTTTATACTATCCCTAAAAGAAAGGGTTGCCACCTACGCTATGATCACCGTACCGAGGTCCATTCTCTCCGCCTTTCATATCGATGTGGACTTCTCCCGTAACCCTGGGAAAGGGACCCTATACAGGTGCTAACTCTCCGGGTCGAAGAGTACCTGGAATCTACGGAGGGCAGGGGTCGATTCATTTCCCCTGATAGACATCTGACGAGGTCTACCCGACGGTATCATACAAAAGGTAATTTAGTCTGGAGTTGAATAAAATATATTTCAGTTTTTAGTTATATTAGCTCACACGTACACTATAACTATAGTACTTAGTGTGAGCTTAGGGGCCCATATATTGGCAGAGTATTTTTTAAATATGCCACCACTCATTATATTAAAAATATTAACTTTAAAAATTTCATAAGGCTGAATTAAATTTTTATTTAGTTACTGAGCTTCCTATAAACAAAAAAATGAAATGAAATTTCATTGATATTAAAATTATTTGGCGTTGGAAATATGTTATATCCCCTTGTTTGCACTTGCGCAGTATAAATATTTAAAAATGTAATAGGTATGCAAAAAATTAGACTAAGAAAACAACTAGCAAAACAAAAATACTCTGCCAATATATGGGCCCCTAAGCTCACACTAGGTACTATAGTTATAGTGTACGTGGGAGCTAATAAAACTAAAACCTGAAATATATCTTATTCAACTCTAGACTAAATTACCTTTTGTTTGATACCACACAAGCCATGTTTTGACTTAAACTCAAATTTTTGAGATCTACCCCCACCCTTAAAAAAACAAAAACTAAAATGTATTTTGTTTAACTCCGGACTTAATCACCTTTCGTTTGATATCACACAAGCCTTATTTTCACGTAAACTCTAATTTTTGAAATCTACCCCCACCCTTTTTGAAGAAAAAAAAACTAAAATGTATTTTGTTTAACTCCATACTCAATTACCTTTCGTTTGATATCACACACGCCATATTTTCACATAAACTCTAATTTTTGAAATCTTCCCCCACCCTTTTATTTGGCTTGTGTTCGGTGAATTTTGTTCATTTTTAAATGGGACCATTTCGACCCAAGACCCAGCCTAAGTACCAAATTTCATCAAAATCGGCCTAGCGGTTTTTGAGTTATGCGCGTTGGTCGTTACAGGCAGACATACAGACAGACATACAGACAGACAGACAGACAGACAGACAGACAGACAGACAGACAGACGGCGCGACAAAAAAGTTTCAAAATCATCTGAAACGCAAAAATAAATAAAAAAATTTGAAATCGGAGCAACTTTTTTTTTCTCGAAAAAATTAGGATCACCATAGCTCACACTACTATAGTATAGTATATGTGTGAGCTAAAAATCCTTTTTCTTTATTAATGACAAAATGACTTTTGACCGCTTTCTGACCTAGCCAGATCACTGTGCAACGACGAGACCCACAGAGTTGAAAAGTTGAAACTCAAAATTCAGACATTCTACTTGGGTTCTGAAGATAGGTACTAGTGAATAAATATTGGGGAGGGAGTTCGCCGCCTTGCGCAGGTCTACGCCTATACCTTTGTGTCTGCAATCTTTTTCCTATAAGGTTAGGTTAATCCTATACAGGGTGCTCGGCACATGAACCGTCAACATTTTTTGGGATATTGTTGGGGTCATTTGCTACCTTTTCAACCTTGGAACTTGGGTCCTTAGAGTCACGGCTAAAGAGATATAAATTTTTTAATTTTTTTTCTCAAATTACTCAAAAGCCCACCTTTAAACCCTCGTAAACTTTTTATTAATGTCTGGAAAAGCACAATTTTTTTTAATAATTCTGTAATCTTGTGCTACTTCAACTAATTAATAGATTTGTTAAAATTTATGTACCAAACGGACATACGAGGTTTTTTATTGAAGAACATTAGTGATTTTGTGAAAGAAAATCAATTTCAAAATTAAAAATTAAAAAAAGTACCGACACTTGAGGACTTAATTTTCTTTTAAAATCTTCTCTAGTTGATTACCTTTCTAACGGTATGCTATAATGCTACACATTGATTAAAAAAACAATTCTGCTTTAAAATACGGATATTCTGTGAGACGGGCAATAATCGTTCGGACTTGATAAGAAAAACAATTTGATGTTTATGATCGTTTCGAACAAAATTCATAATTAAGGAACACAATACATTATTGTTAAAAGTTTAACCTATTGTTTAAGTAGGTAAACGATCATAAACATCAAATTGTTTTTCTTACCAATTCCGAACGAGTCTCGCCCATCTGACGGAATTTCCGTAACCATACCGTTAGAAAGGTAATCAACTACAGAAGTTTTTAAAAGAAAATGAATTTCTCAATTGTCGATACTTTTTTTAATTTTTAATTTTGAAATTGATTTTCTTTTAGAAAATCACTAATGTTCTTCAATTAAAAACCTCGTGTCCCTTTGGTACATCAATTTTAACAAATCTATTAATTAGTTGAAGAAGCATAAGATTACAGAATTATTTTTAAAAAATGGTGCTTTTCCAGACATTAATAAAAAGCTTACGAGGGTTTAAAGGTGGGATTTTGGATAATTTGAGAAAAAAAATTAAAAATTTATGTCTTTAGCCGTGAGTCTTAGGATCCAAGTTCCAAGGTTGAAAAGGTAGCAAATGACCCCAACAATATCCCAAAAAATTTTGACGGTTCATGTGCCGAACACCCTGTATATTTTCCTTGTTGTAACATAAACCTACATACACAAAATCTAAGAATATTTGCACTAAATATTATAACTATTATAATAATAATCTGTCGAAATATTTATGTCTAGAAATAAACTTATATCTGATAAATATTTACGTAAGAAATTTAAAAAAATCTAATTATAAATATTATAATAATGATAAAAAACTGTCCATTCATTTTGTTACATACCAGTATGGGGTAACGTAACAAGACCTTACTCATATAGATTTTACTTAATTAATATTTATCGTAAGTATATACATAATTATTGCAATCTATTTAAAATGTTTTGTAAGATATTTTTTACAATATTGGCACTTACATCACCATGATTTAAAAAGAAGAGCTAAAATCCAGGGTTGACATCGAAAAAAAGTACACACGGAGAAAAGCACACACGGTAAAAACCGCACAGAGAAATAACTATCTATACATAGGTACATACAGTTCATATCATTATTTTTGAGACAACTTTCTACAACTTTTTTTCGTCGGTCTATGCTATTTGTTATATAGTAAACAGCTGATAACTGTCAAAAAGTTATCTCAAAAATTATGATAAGTATGGAGACGTGTTTCGATGCTCCAAATCAAAACACGGTGTTTGTTTTGCCCGTACATTGTGAAAAACTGAAAAAATTGATCAAAGTATTGGAGTATTAGATAGTAAAGTTACAAAAATTGTACATTTTCAGTCAAAAAATATTTTACCACATTTGACCACTTCGCAGAACTAGATACTTTATAAAACAAAGTTGACAACAATTTTCGTTCCTTCAACATTTTTATAACAGCAATTTTCCACGATTTTCAGCGATTTTTGCAATGTTTTTTTCAAAGTTTTGGGGGTGTATGGTGAAAACGAACCACAGATAATTTTAAATTTATTTATAGGTCCGAATAAATGATAAAAATTGTTGTGAAATATTTTTACATTTTAGAAGTTTTAATGAATACATTTAAAAATTCTAACAAATTTAATTATTTTTTTAAACTCACATATTTACAGACTTTATGAAATTTTCGATATATATATATATATATATATATATATATATATATTCTCTCTTTTTTTTGTACCTTTGTGGGCAATTTTGGGATGATCAGGTACCCTAACCTGTAATTTTTTTAGGTGGGACATTCTAATTATAGATACTTGAATTTATTTCATTTTGATTTTTCCATTAGAAAATAGCGCGAAAGAAGAAAAATTTTGACAAAAACAAAAAAAATATTGCTGCAGGGCAAAATTTCAGAAAAGTAAAACAGGTTTAAGAAAAAAAGGCGCAGCTATCCAAAAATTTTCAGGGAAAATGGTACCTACCTATCAAATACAAGAGTATCTTGGTTAGTTTCAAAACAATTGTCTCACGGACTTTTGGTTAGTTTGCTCCAATATGCTCAAAGGTTGGTTGCTAATAAATTATGCCTGCTCATTTTGTTTGAAGGGATTTTTTTGATCCAGGGGGTTAAGTTACTCCTATCCCCCGTAATTTCGCGACTGATACTATACAAACTATTTTGCATAGTAACCAAGAGGTGTATTTGGTGTACCTATATCGTTTGAGATTGGGGGGGGGAATTTCCCCTTTTTTCCCTACCGTAGATCTGTGTCTGACTGATACCTAGGTAGACCTTTCCCAAATACTTTAACACAGGTTGCCTACAGAATTTGACCAGTCATGTGAACTTAACTGGACGACTTTAGCTGCGTCATCGGGTTTCCATAAAACGGATGGGTTAAAGCAACCCGGTGACGTAGATTTTTTAATCTAATTACAGTTGGCCACTCAGGTTCAATGACCTTTCAAATTTTGTAGGTAGCCTGTGTAGAAGTATAAAGACCTTGGACCTTTCCATACTAGGATCCTCGCTAGGATCCCATAATGATGTTTACGACAAAAATTAATTGAATATATATTTATTTATGTTATTAATTAGTTTAACATGAAGTGCGTTGAAAAATTGTCCATTCTTCTGGTTTTAGGTCAATTTACTTAACACAGTAAATCAGATGAAGCATGAACTAACGGGACAAATTCTCGTGGCATTTTTAATAAGCAAAATGACGAATGCTGATGCTTTTTGTTTGTTTTATTACTTAAGAAATAGTTAAAAAATGTGAAAAAACTTCGTCGAAAATAAAGAAATAAAAACACTGCAGAGAAAAGTAATAGTTAATATTTTGTTAATTTTGGGATCATCGTCTTTAAAAGTTACGTCTTGATTTATTTTTCTTGGATTCTCATTTGGATCTTTAGCTGCCAAAACCATCCAAGGACACACTAACGAAGGTAAGGGGCGCAAAATTTTTGCCCGGGGCACAAATATTTCTAGCGCGGCCCTGCGAGGATCCATGCAGAAATGTAGCAATCAAGTCATCCATTAAGAGTGGTTTCAAAAATAAATTGGACCTGAAAAACAAAACGTTTTAACTCACGATTTTTGACCAAATTGTTTTTTGTTTTCGTTTTACTTTTTTTAGGTTTAAAATCGTATACTAACTTATTTAATTAATTAAATTATTTGCCTGCAGGCCTTACATTCCAATATGGAAAACGAAAGTTTAAAACACGAAAGTCTGACATCTCTAACAACCCAAATGTCACGACCTCTTGGCCTCACGAAATAAGAAAAACCATTCAAACAAAACATACTAATACGTCTTTTATTTTGTAGTGATAGATACTTAGTAGTACAAACTTTTGCAAAATAAAGTACGCAAATTATTCCTTGAAATTACTGTATCTATTTCACTCAAATGTGTCCACTAAGATAAAAGCTTTATTGGAATTTTGAAAACGGTAATAAGACATCAAATTTTGATTAAATAAAAAAAAGTGTCCCTACTTCGAGTCCAGTCAGAGGTCGTATTGAAACTAAAATTATACAAACGTAAAGCTTAGTACTCGTAGAAAGGTTTTGTTTCTCTTGTATTTTTCCGTGGGCAGCTCGAAAGCTGTACTCCCACGTGGGTCCAAGATCTTAATGGACAACTATTAAGTGTTGATAGTGACACACTATTTCGTCCTCAAAGGTCTTTTCAGAACACTGCATGGTCAATATGACAGGGATATGGTACATAAATCTCATCCTACGATATTGGAAAAGAAATGAAAAATAATGCCTGATAGAAACAAAAGGCAGGCAGATGAAACGAGAAACAGTACCCATGACCGTGACATAATTTCGGCTGCCCGCAATTAAAACAAAGTAACTGACATTTTTGGAAAAATTAAGTTTTTTTGTAAATTTACATAACCGTAATCTTGCGCACATTTTAGTATAAGAATTTTCTTAATCGGTTAAGTAATACCGAAGTTATTATGTGATTTAGACCACGTTACCCCATTTACTCCTATGCTTTTTAAAAACTTTGTATTGATTTTCTGCAGTTACTTTGTTTTAATTTCGGGCAGCCGATTTGTCCCTCAGGTCGGGTAAATGCATATTGCATTTTTACCGCCTTCACTACGCCTAATGTCGGGTCAGCGGAATATAAGCCAAAAATACTACAAACGTAGTTTAGTACACGTCAATAAAGAAAATAAAAATGTTTCGTGGTTAAACAGGTATATAAAAGTTTTGTGTCTTTTGTATTTTTCCGTGTGCAGCTCGGAAGTTGTACACCCACGGGGTCCAAGATCTAATGGACACCTATTAAGCGTTGACAGTGACCTCTTTTGTCCTTAAGGGACTTTTCAGAACACTGCATGGTCAATGTTGAGAGGCGGTATATAAATCTCATCTTACGATATTGGTAAGAGAAATGAAAAATAATGCCTGCGAGACCATATGCTTTTCACAGAATTGGTGACATCTACCAAATACAAAAGAAAATACCAGAATAAAAACAAATGCAGGCAGATAAAACGAAAAACAGCACCCGCGACCGTGACATGCCCTACCTATTAGTGGCGTATATAGAAAAAAGTTTCGGGGTGGGCCCGAGACACTTTTGGAGGGGGGGGGGGGGCGAGACCTCATAAGGCTGTATTTTATGGTATTTTATGTTTGATAATCAAAGCTATTATTCTCAATTTGACACGTGCATTCTGACGGCTTAAATTTCTCATTAAATAGTAGAACTTTACTTTGCAAAGTTTTGTACAAATTTCACATCCCAAACATGGCAGCAAATAAATTGTTGAGTTGGTTTATTTATATTTCCTAAGACACGATATATATCTCTAAATGGCTGAAACCTGTTTTAGTTAGCCTTCAAGAAGATAATTTTGGAATAAAATTTGAATTTTTTATGCAAATCTTAAATGCAATTTAAAATTTTGAATTTATGGAAGTTGCTTGTATCGTAAAATCACGCGTGCGATTTCAGAACATAATATTTTGTTTATTTATTAAAAAAATTAATTTTAATTACTTGAAGCTTGACCAACTAATTTTTTTTGATTTAACACTGCCCAACAAAAATTTACTTTTTTAACGATAAGAGATTTTTGAATTTTACATTAAGCTAAATCCCGTAATGTTCGTCTTTTTTATAGTTTTTAAGATATAGATTTATGTAGTAAATATTTGTGCGTATGAAACCCCTCTACAATACTTTTTTTAATGCCAAAAAAATGTAATGTATAATTTTTGCTGTGCTGATTTACAAACAGCTTTCTGTTATATCGATTATATCAAGGTTTTAGTTTTTGAAAAAATAAATAGTATTTACTCAGAAAACCTATATCTCAAAAACTAAAGGTGACGAAAAGCCGGTTTAAGCACGGATCACCTTTGTTAAAGTGATCCGTGGTTTAAGTCAGCATGGCAAAAATTCTATCTAAAAAATCAGTTGCTTTTTCAGCAAGAAATTTTTTTTGCAAAGGGGCGCTATCCAATGGCGGATCCACGTTGTCCGTGGAGGGGCAAAGGAGGCAGCGAAAAGCAAAGCAAAAAAGTTAGCCACTAAATTTAAGATTTATGTTAACGAGAAGGGGGCGGGTCCCTCTGACCCCCTGGATCCGCTACTCGTGCTATCACTATTAGCTCAATCACTTATATTTTATTCTTGACCATAGTGGGCAGTGTCGTATAACAATATGCTTTTTACACGTTAAACTGTTGACATTGTTTAACAAAAACGTTAATTTATTACTAATTAAAACAAACCGAACATATAATAGGTAACTATAGCTAGTTACAAAATCCTAATCAGTTACCCATAAAGTACAAACTTTATGTTTCACTTTCTAATACATGCAAATAAAATGCAACGGTCTCGTTTTTAACAAAGCATGGTGAGTGAAAAAAACTTTTGTTAAAAATTATATTTTTTAAAAAGTTGCTTAGGTTCCTTATAAGAAGTTACTGAAAATGAACCATAAGCGCAGAAGGGGAGCTTCGCCCCTTCCCCAACCCCATATTTTTTAATATTATTTAGACATTTCATGAATAAAAGAATAAAATATTGCATCATGAGGTCTCGCCCCCCCAAGACATTTCTGGGTGCGCCACTGAATAAATTATATTTTAAGAATAGCAGGAGATAAGGAACGTTGAATTTTAATAAATAATTAGGGACTCCATGGCTTAAGCTGCAAAAAGAGTACAGGTCGATGGACAATACACAGATTGCTCAATGACATTATAAAACGGGCTCTAATTTCAGCTGAAATTCCGGCTTTAATGGAACCTCCAAATATATCAAAAAGTTGCCTTTTATACTTTGTTAACTCATTGTTTTTGGTTCCGAACCAACACCGGGGAGACGGTCATAGGATGGTATGGTTGAACTGTGACGAAATGCCACGGACTTAGTTTCCTTGGTTCACTGTTCTTTCACTCGTAGAATGAAAAATAGGTTTTACCTATTTTTTCATTCTTTTTGATTTACCTTGTATCTTGTAGTCAGTTTGTTCTACCTTATGTCAGGCAAGCCACGCTGAGGAAGGAAATGCCTTTTTCCGAAACACCGGTGTCCGTGGTTGACTATACCCGTATGAAGTTGTCTTTTATACTTTGTTAACTCCAAATATATGTCACAGTAACGGGAAACGGGCGGACGGATTATCTTTGGTTCCCTGGAAGAATGGTAGGGCTTTATTGTGGGATGCAACATGCAAAGACACAGTGGCTGCATCCTACATTAAGAAAAATCTTCATTTAAAGCTGGATATGCAGCACAATTAGGCGAATCAATTAAAATTCAAAATAGAAGGCATTCTCAGATCGTTTTGTTTTCATGCCAATTTCTGTAGAAACCTTCGGACCCTGGAGACCTGAGACTAAAAAGGTTATTAAGTGATATTTGTTTAAAAATAAAAAGCAAATAATTTTATTTCTCAAAAGATTGGAATTGCAATACAACGAGGTAACAGTGCAGCTGTTCTGGTTACTATTCCTGTTGACCCGGGTTTGGAAGAGGTATGGCTTCGGTACTTTTACGAGAATACATTTACGTTATTTCATAGATATAAACCAAGTATGAAAGGCAACTTCAAAGGGGTAAAATCAACCAAGGACACCGGTGTTTCGAACAAAGGCATTTCCATACTCAGCGTGGCTTGCCTGATTACGGTAATCAAACTGACTACAAGATACAAGGTTAATCAAAAAGAATATAAGACAGTAATAAAATTTACGTATAAACAGTTGAATCGCCGTCTAAGCCAAAAATAAAACATTCAGGGTAAAATTAAGACAAAAGTTTTTGTTTTTTATTTTACTTAAGGGTCGCGGACATTTGTTCAAAAACACGTTGTTCGAAAACCATTTTTTTTTAAGTAATAGTTTGAAAACATTTTCTTTGAATGGAAATTTGTTCGAAAACAGTTTCTTCGAACGAAAATTTGTTCGAAAACAGTTTCTTCGAACGGAAATTTGTTCGAAAACAGTTTCTTCGAACGGAAATTAGATCGAAAATATTTTCTTCAAACGGAAATTTGTTCGAAAACATTTTGATCGAACGGAAATTAGTTCGAAAACATTTTGTTCGAAAACATTTTCTTCAAACGAAAATTTGTTCGAAAACATTTTGTTCGAACAAAAATTTGTTCAAAAGAACATTTGTTTGAAAAAATTTGGTTCGAACGGAAATTTGTTCGAAAAAAATTTGTTCAAACGGAAATTTGTTCGAAAACATTTTCTTCGAACGGAAATTCGTTTGAAAACATTTTGTTCATTAAAAACGGCAAGTGTTTGACTAAGGGGTCTCTTTCTAAGATATTTTTTCAAAAAAAAAACTTTTCTGACTTCTTTCGCGGGATCCTAGAGGGTGAGAAACCAAACCGAACCGAACCGAATCGGCATCCTAGAGCCCAACTAAACCGATACTTCGATTCGGTTCAGTTCGGTTCAGTTTCGTTTCACACCCGCTAGGATCCCGCGAAAGAAGTTAGGAAAGTTTTTTTGATTTTAAATATGTTAGAAAGGGACCCCTTAGTCAATCAGTTGCTGTTTTTAATGAACAAAATGTTTTCGAACGAATTTCCGTTCGAAGAAAACGTTTTCGAACAAATTTCCGTTTAAACAAATTTTCATTCGAACAAAATTTTTTCGAACAAATGTCCTTTTGAACAAATTTTCGTTCGAACAAAATGTTTTCGAACAAATTTCCTGTCGAACAAATTTCCGTTCGAACAAAATGTTTTCGAAGAAAATGTTTTAGAACAATTTTCCGTTCGAACAAAAAAATTCAAAGAAAAATTTTCGAAGAATATTTACTTACAGGAAAACCGATCAACGAACTCGAACGACAAAATTTTTGGTAACGTTTTTAAAAGTTCTATACCACAAATAAAGCTATGGATTTTGTAATTTTAATTATGAGCCTATTTTTTATAAAAAAATAAAATAAATTGTAGGTATAAGGTTCTTACAACTGCTGCTATCAGTTTATAATAGAAAATCTAAGGAATTTAATTATTAGTATTTTTTTTTTAGTTCTCTCTTTTTTCAACGGGATTTTGGTTGTCTCACTTTTCCACCACTTGACCCTATAGTCTCAAGTCTCAACTTTCGATAGAGACCAGTCACAAAAATCAAACAACGTTTAAAAAAATTACAGCCGCAGAAAAAAATATACGGTTTTTATGGCCCACCTATATTCTACTTTTCTTATTAGAAATTATCGTTGTTTAATAAATCCTATATCAAAGAACGATATCATAACAAAAACATTTTATGTAAAAAAAAATCAAGTAAAGCCATGTTCTCCAATACAAATTTTAAAATGAAAGGTTCCTACTAGTTTGGAAATGCTTTTTTTAAACTTTTGTATTAGTACAGCCAAACTTCTTTATGTTCAATTTAGCACTGTGCCCAAGAGTCATCTGCAGCCGTAATAGCCAAGTTTAGAAAAACATTTCCAGTAAGAACCTTTCATTTTGAAATTTTTATTGGAGAACTTGGCTTTACTTTTATTTCAATTCTTTTTGCAGAATACCATTTTCGCGTACTTGGCTTTTTTTACATAAAATGTTTTTGTTATGATTTCACAACTTTTTTAAAGGATTCAGGGTTTTTTCCTATGATTTTATCATAGTTCGTATTAGCATTCTAAAGCTCAGCTCTCTAGCGTTTCTGGAAGTGAGAGTTATTTTTACATAACTTTACATGTATAGGCGAATAACGTAGAATATTGGGGTTTTTTCCATTTTTCTGAGGGTTTGGTCATAATATCTATCAGTCTGCCAAATTTCAGCTTTGTAGCATGTCTGGAAGTAGAGTAGAATTTTGATGATCTATACATGAGTGAGTGAGTGAGTGGAAATTTCGGCGGTTTTTGAAATATCGTAACTACTTTACTACCTTATGGAAGTTTATAAAACATGAAATAGTTGTTAACTCTACGAAAATCTACGACTGTGGAAAGTTTGAGTTTATAAGCTCATTCCGAAGTACAGTTTTAGATAGGTCAAATATGGGCTGAAATGTTTTAAAAAAAGATGGTATTTACGCGAACTTAGGGGGGCACTGCCTTGTCCCCAGATAAGATAAGTTTCGTTCAGTAAAAAAAAAACCAAGAACAAGAAATAATATAATTTTAAAACTAATAACTTTTTCATAAATAATAACTGCCTGCTCGTAATTGTTGGTTTCGACTTCCATTTTTGTCAAAAAACGTGCGCAATACAAGTAAGTAATATAAATTACAGTTTCGTAATTTTTATTACAGTATTTGGGTAAATGACACTTTGTGTACAATCCATTGTCTAATTTTTTGCTGCTAAATTCATAAACACACACGGAATATTAACAAAACCATTAGAAAGTTTTTGCAAATGGCATGTAAAGATTGATTGTTTTGCTAGTAAAATTACTAAGTATACAAATTAATTAATTATGTGTAAAATATAGTTATCTAGTTTTAAATGAAAAAAAAATGCTATCATTAATTTGTACTTCATCATAAAAATATTTTTACCTTCCTAGCCGCGCAGCAATGGCTAGAAAAGGTAATATTTTTTGAGGTAACGCTAAAAATGTGCTATTTGGGTTTATTTTGACCTATCATAGCAATATCTCGTGATGTCTGTCTGTGTATGTGTATGTCTGTCCGTAACACGATAGCTCCTAAACTGCTGAACCGATTTTCATAAAATTTTCACGTAAAATAGGGTTCGACACTCTAACGAGCTGATTAGCTTTTGGAAAAATGCATTATTGCTAATGAAATTGCAAAAAAAAATAATTTGGAAAATCTTCGACATTTTTACGTATCTAAGGCAATTTGTATAAAGCATAAATTGAAAATTTGTCCAGAAAAAAAGTTTTATTTTGACGTCCAAAAATGACTCTTTTATTTACAACGATTCATTTGATCGTTTTTCGACAATTAAAATTTTTTAAAAATGCTAACATTTTAACGGAGCATCGCATCAATATGCGGTTCTTGGAATTTAGTAGACTACATTTTACTACATTTTGTCCAATAATTTGTGTTATAAGCAAAAACTTTACTTTTTGAGATATATAAAAAAAGCTTTTCAAGGCTGATATATCATGGCTTCACTTTATGTGTGCTAATAGGCTAGCTAGTCAAGGATCGATTTATTTAATTTCTTTTAGAAGATACGTTAGAAAATAATGTTTTCAATTTTTGGAGTAAAATATTTTCAGTTTGTTTTGAATTTTTTTAAAATATGTTTTTTTTATTTAGCTATAAAAGCCAAAAATATCTTCATTTTTAGGTTTTGCAAAAAATTTAGTTAATATGTTTTTATTACAATTTGATTATTAAACTTTTGCGGATACTTTTGCTTATTTTATTAAGTTTTTGACCATGGTTAGGGTTGCTGCAAATCCTCTAAAAGTAAAGTAACTCAAACTTTCTTTTTGTAGAACTGGTAGAGCCCCATTGGTGGGATTGGTGCAAAGATGGATTTTCGTTGTTTTTAAAATTGTGCCTTGTCAAATAATATACAATTTTTACGAGCATTTCCATGTTTATTCTCTAGATCATTCAGTTTTTTTTTAATTCTAGCATTTAACGACAATTAACAAAACAAATAAAAAATAAAAACAGACACCCAATTGTTAAAATTAAACCGAGCTTACAGAGCAGGATGTAGAACGATAAAAATCAACATTTTTTTAAAAGCCAAAGTCACAATGGGTTCTGTCACCTTAAACTGCACAGGTAATACAAGTATACATTTCCTTTTTTAGTCGCACCGGTAATAAACAGATTAAGTTTTAAAATTTGATACCTTTAAGAGTAAGGTCTCTCGTATACAGTGGCGGATCGAGGATATCCAGGGGGCCTAAGGCCAAGGAAGAAGTAAAAGCCAAAATATTCTATTTTCTTTCTAATTTTTATTAAATTTTATTTCTCCAATTTAAATTCATAGGAGAAAAAAGAGTAATTATCTTTTTTTTTAACAATTTTACGATATTTTTGTCAATGCTTTAGTTTTTTTAAATCATTAAAATACGTTTAATATTAAACTTTCAGTTTAAGAAATGTTTTTTTTTTGAAAAATTTTAAATCCATGAGGAACAGTCAAAAATTACGTAAAACAAAAATTAAGGATTTTTGACACCCATCCACTCCCCCCTTCGTAACGCATTTTCTAGAACAAATACATTAAAAAAACATCAAATATAATAAGCTGTTTATTTCTTAAATATAAGGGTTATTTTCTTTTATTTCAACAATTTTAAATCCATAAGGAACCGCCAAATATTACGTAAAATTAAAGATTTTAAGATTAAGAACTTCGATTATAATCAGCATTTTATTTCTTAAAAATAAGGGTAATTTTACAATATTTTTTGTCAATGATCTAGTTTTTCAAAATCATTAAAATACGTTCAAGAATATTACATTTTCAGTTCAAGTAATTTTTTTTTTGGAAAAGTTTTAAAACCATAAATTACGTAAAGCAAAAATTAAGGTTTTTTTTAACACCATCTCCATCCACCTGTCGTAAGGCATTTTCTAGAAAAAATACATTAAAAAACATCGAGTGGAACGCAAGGGTAAACCCCCCTTTCCTTGTTCATTACGTAATCTAAGAATAGTCCCTTAAGGTTCCGTTCATTTGGTAACCACATTTTCAACTTTTTCATACTTTCGGGTGAATGCTCAGGAACCAAAAAGAGAACTAAAAACGCAAAGACAGCCCAAGAGCACCGGACCATAAAGCTTGGTGCCCACCAAGGTGAACCAGATCATTGTCAGGAACCAAAGGTATTGCAAAAAAAAACTAACAACTTTTATACGTTTTATACTTATAATTATTTTTGACCCCTTCATACAGATAATAATAATAATACCTACTTTATTCGATAAGAATTGCACTTATTAGTGACCTTTTGCATGTCCCATTTTTCTGTTATCTTCTATTTGAGGCATGCGCAGTTACCTGGTTTGAACCTTATCCTTTACCAAAGGATAGTGTTTTCCAATAACGCAGGCTCCTAGTTGCTTTAATTAGAAACAGTGTTGCCACGCATATAACGTTATGTCAAAACGTAATGTAAATTTAAAATATTTTTAATACCAGACAAATATTTCAAGAGCTACCAATGCGGGGAAATCCGCAGATTTAATTTTATGCCAGTTATTAAATTTTTTTTTAAATAAAAACTGGTGGTTATGTGATGCTTGGCAACAGTGCTCACCAACTAACCAAAAGTCATGAATGTTTTGTGAAGTGTGTAAAAAAAATAAGAAGTACTCAGTGAACGCAGACCTAATCCTATATTTTCCTGGCAGTTTTTTACTGGTGTTGCTCTTTCAGTTTTTCCCTAGTTGTTTTCGGAACTTTTTATTTATTTTTGCCTACAGAACACAAAACAGGCTTTTGACAGATAAATAAAGGATAAAGAATAGAAAATTGTGCCTGCAACAGGTCAAAATTGGGCTTCCAAATATCACGTGACATCTGTCATTTAATGTCGCATTTATAAGGGATAAAGTAAGGTTAAGAAGGGCGTGCAAAACGTCTCTATTATAATCTGTACTTGTTCCAAATATGAACCTATTCCAGGTCAAAGTTTCTTTTAGGGTTTCCAATTGCAGGGAATTTTTCATATTCGGATGCTTTTTCAAGATTTTCGACCCTCTCCTGCCTCCTATGTAACCCATTTTCGACAAAAAAACATTAAAAAAACATTGAGTGTAACGCAAGACTAAACCGCCCCTCTCCCCCTTGAGCGTTACGTAATTTAAGAATGATTCCTTAGCACTTCAAGTGAACTCCACGCTATATCAGCATTGAAAACAATTTTTTTTAAATATCTTAGAAACGAAAGCTACTACGAAGTTTTTGGTTTTAACACTAATTATTATAGCTTCGGTAAAAAGTTAGGATTTTATTAATTTTTTAACTTTCAAGAAACTGTAATTAACCTTAAAGGATTTTGACCAAAATTCTTTTAGGTCATAACAGTGTTAAACACTATTTTTTTTAAAAATCTCATAAAAATTGGTCCAGCGGTTCCGGAGCTATCTTGGGCTGGACAGACACACACACGCGGACAGACCTAACGATGATATTGCTATAAGATCACACCCAAATAACACATTTTTGAGTTATCTCGTTTTGAAAAAAAAAATTTTTTTAAGAGTGAGAATTTTTTTTTACAGAATTGAAAGATTCAGAGTACTGAATAGCAAAGCTCAAGAAAGCGAATTCGATCGGTTGTTCTCGCTTATACTGCAAACGCTGTATTACTGACGTCTTAAAGAGGTACAAAAATAACGTTATTTGGGTATCTCTTTCAAACGTTATAAAGACGACATTTATACCTCAGTTTATGGACGTCACAAGTCATTAAAAATTACCGCTTTTTGATGTTTAAATTGTCAACACAGTAGTAAGGCAGTTGTGTGACTGATTGTCTTTTAATTCTTAAAATGAAAAATAAATACTTCCAAACCTAAAAGAGCTATAAAAAACCAATAAGTACGCTTTTCTAGTCCTATATTTTTCATACGCATTTTGGTTAGAATCTATCAGCATGACAATCAGTGTATCTATCTTACAAATTAGGGACAAAAAATCATGGACCAATCAGATGCGCGTATTCGAGGAACATTTTTCGTATTTCCCTTACTTGAAGAATAGATATTTATTTTTAATTAGAGAACTAGTGTATGGAGACCTGCTTGTTTAGTAAGTTTTATTACAATACATCTAAGTGGTCTAAATAAGATATATTTTGTATACGTTTTGAATTTCGACAGGTTGAAATATGGGTAGTAGTTGGTACTCAATATTAAGCGGTTCAGGGTCACACAAAATTTGGTTCTTGTGAAATTTATTCGGTAGGTAGGTAGTTTTTATTATGGTAGACAAATTAATAAGTTGCTGGCTCAATTTATTTCCCCTCGATTGTCGTTCAGGTGTACTTGCCAATCATGGTCATTTCGGGCATTGTCTGCTATGACCCAGGCAACCAAGAACGTCTAAACATATGAATAGAGTAATTAATTATAGGGTAATATCACGGATCACCTTTTGTTAAGTGATCCGTGGTAATATGTGCTTCTGCCAGATGGCGCACCATTGCTGCCTTCCCAAGAATACATACCATATCTTTGTGCTATATAGATATACTTAGCATTTTTATTTCATAGCTCATTAAAAAATGTTTTTGTAAAGCCTTAGGGTACATGGATTAGGATTAAGAATGTTCGTACACTACACTGATAAATTTTTATATTTAAGAAAGAAATATTTGTTGAGACTCAAACAAGCGCGCTGTTGGATTAAAGTCGTTATTTATGTGTCAAGCCTCAAAAGTAAACGAATTTTTCTTTAGTCTAAGCATATATTCATTTAAAATAAATAAATTATGTATTTAACTTAACATGCATGCGATCTTAAATAAATATATGTCTTTAATCTAAGCAAATATTCATTTGTAATAAATAAATTATGTATTTAACTTAACATGCATGCGATTTTAAATAAATATATGTCAATCACACCTCTTATTTGACTTATCAACCATATTTTTATCAGTGTAGGTTTTTAAGTTGTAGCTAGATAGTTACATCGAAACAAACTATTGTACTGTTTCGTAATATGTAGTAGTAACAGATAAGAAAGAAAAACTGATAAAAATGCTGGAAGAACTGAATACAGCAGCTAAAAATATAGGCTTGAGTATGAACTGCATTAAATCTGACATCATAACAAACACAGATAAAGATACCACGATCAGAATAAACCAAGAGAAAATAGAACAAGTAGAATATATACCTGGCACAAATTATTAAACTAAAAAACCCAAAGAATAATGGAAAGATAAAGGTTACATGTAAAGCTAACAGATAGAATAAGGAATGAATGGATAAGAAATAAAACAAAAGTAAGAGAAGTCAGAGGAGAAGTAGCAAAATTAAAATTGAAATTTGCTGCCGGTCCTAATATCAGACAGAAGGACGATCGATGGAACAAATGTATTGTAAACTGGAGACCTTGGGAAAATAAAAGAAGTAGGGGAAGACCACAAATGCGATGGGCGGACGATTTGAAGAAACATGCGGAAGCTAGATGGATGAACACGGCGTCAGATAGAGAAGAGTGGAAGATGTTAGGGGGGGCCTATATCCAAAGATGGATCGAAGAAGGCTAAATAGTTTTTTTTAATCTAAAATAAAGAAGTATTCCATTGAAACGAATCACTTCTGTGTATTAGAACACACCGCGCGGCCTAGTCTATTAAAACCGATCGATAGTTACGTCTGGTCATGACGGTAGGCATCCAGTCATCCACCATGCATGGCTTGAAACAGTGGTTTCATTTTTGTCGGGCGCATTATTTTCTTTGTTTTGGTGGTGAAGTTTTTAATCGGTAGGTAGGTGCATTTATTTTCCTAAAAATGTTAGCGACTAAAACTGTAGAACAGAGGGTCTTGCCTACGTTCAGTCGTTTTCAGTCTTCGGTATCGTCCGTCCACCTTTTTCGTAGTCTCCCTTTTACTGTCCTTCCTGCAAGTCTCCAGTTGATTATTATTCTTGGTGTTCTTGTCTCATTCATTCTCTGTACATGTCGCCACCAAACTAATCTTCTACTTTTGATGAATTTCACGATGTTTGCGCCATCTGTTAACTTTTATAATTAATATTTCATCCGTATCCGCCCATAACCCTCGTCTGTTCGTACTGGTCCAAAGATCTTACAATTTTTTTAAATTATATTATTTTTTCTTATTTTTTGCTTTTGTAAGAGTCCATGATTCGCACCCATATGTCACTACTGGCCTAATAATTGTAATGTAGATTTTTTTGTTTGAGAGATCTGGTTAGAATCTTTGACTTAAGCAGCTTTTTGTAAGTGTTGTAGGTGAGGGTGGGGTGAGTTGAGAGAGGGGGACACTGTGGGATTTCGGTAAGTCCCGCAATAGTTCATATTCTCCAGTGGCGAGTTTTGGACTGTATATATGACGGACAGCGTAAAGATGATAGAAGAATATGGTTGTTAAAATACCTTTTCAAATTTAATTTTACGAGTTTAAATGTCAATGGTAAAGTGGTTTTTTCAAGATTTTCAGGTTTACTAATTACTTATTTCTTTGATTTTCGAGAAATAGGTTTTTAAGTGAATATTTTCACTTTGATCAGTGGTTACTCTAGTGTCCAGGTAGTGTCCAATGTCTCCCCAGTGCCGGGGAGACTTCGAACACTTGCATCATGACACAAATACGTAATTTGTTAGTACATGGAATCCAAAAAACACCTATGTGGATTTTTTTAGAGGTAAGATTATATATGATAACCATTATATTTTACGAAAAAATAAAAATTGCCATAGTCTCCCCACCCTCCCCTACCTTTAGTGCAGTAAAATTAACACACATTTTTTGAAAATATGGCATCTATTCTTAAAGTGCAACTTTTGCGTTTTTATTTTCTCGAGAACCAAATTACTGATTGCCCAAATCCGAAATTTGTTAAAAAAGTCTAAGGTTTATTTTTAACCTGCTAATTTAATTATTAAATATTCTATGGTTAATTTGAGGTTTTTAAATTATTTCTACTTCACACCAATAAAAACAATCAACCTGTTGTATTTATTATTTAAAAATTCATTTATGTAAGTAGTTTAGGTTCTGTTGCGTTACGAAACAATCTGAATAGGTTACCGTCGATAATGGTCGGCAAGTAAAGGTAACCTCAAGGTACAGGTAAGCTAGAATACCCACAATCTTAAATATGGTCTGGCAGCGTTTAAGTTACTTTCTACACCCACCGAGACAAGTGCACAGCACATATAAATGCCAATCCTTATTGTGTCATATTATTTGCTTCGGAATACTTTAGTATTAAATATTTTATTTTATTTATTACGAAAAATAGTCCGTGGATTTAGTGACATATGACACAAAAACTTCACTTCTGGTACCATGCTTGTCCCGCCTATATTATATACAAAAAAAATTCGGGAGACATTATTTCATTAGTTATTCCCCCTCCCTCCATAGTTACGTCATCATTGTACAGGTATGTTTTAAGAAAAATGGAACCATTTATATTACGGGCGACATGGATGTTGTGATATATCATGGACGCACCCAAGGGGGACCCCCGGGGCCCGGCCCCCCCCAAACCTAAGAATTTTTTAGATATTTTCCACTTATTTTATGAATAAAAAGGTAAAATAGCATAAAATACGACATCAAAAGGTCTTGCCCTACCCCAGAGGCCTTGGCCCCCAAGATATATTCTTGTCACTGGATATATCGTTAAAAAGCTCTGTAAAATTCTAAAAATAATGCCACAACAACTTTTTCTAAGGCAGGCCGAACCCCCTCACCTGCGCTGATGTCATCAGCAGTGGACAGACGGTAGGTATTTAGAAAAATCGAAACATCTCCATTACGGGTGGCAATATTGGATAAAATCTGTCTCTGCTTCGCTGATGACAATGTTGTGTAATTATTGCTCATGATCAAGTAGTCCTGGCCCAAGATTAAGACGATGTAGAACATAATATGACAATTAATTGAATAATACGATAAGAGGGGCTGGACGTAAATTTTCAGAAAAGGGAATATATGTGCATTGGTGGGGAGCAACAGTACCTTATCTTGGAACAATAACATCAGCTAAAACAATGCAAAAAGTACAAATATCTGGGCATGCAGATCACTAATGACGGTAGTTTAGGGATAAGGCTGAAAATTAACGCACTTAGATGGTATGGACACGTACAAAGAATCGCGAAAGACAGAATCCCAAAGAAAATACTAAATTGGACACCACAGGGAAGAAGAAAGAGAGGAAGACCCAGAATGAGTTGTAGAGAAGGAATAGACAGAGACAATATCAAACCGAGACCAATGCAAGGGCGGATCCAGAGGTGCTTCTCGGGGGGGGAGGGGGGCACTTTAGGTGACATTCTCTGTTGGTAAAAAAACGGTATATTTTATTGAATTAGTCAGTGGTTGTAATTTTGATGATAAAACAATAGACACTTTCATGCGCCGCAGGAAAAAATTTTGAATTTTTATTAGCAAAAACATTACTTTTTACTCATTCTTTGTATATTCAAAAAATTCTCGGGGGGGGGGGGGGCAGGTGCCCCTAGTGCCCCCCCTGGATCCGCCACTGGACCAATGGAGACTGGAAATATAATATTGGATAATATACTTACATTGTTCGAACGCTCTTAAAATACTCTGCCAATATATGGGCCCCTAATCTCACACTACGTACTATAGTTATAGTGTACGTGTGAGCTAATATAACTGAAAACTGAAATATATTTTATTCAACTCTAGACTAAATTACCTTGCGTTTGATACCACACATTTAAATTAAACTCAAATTTTTGAAATCTACCTCCACCCTTAAAAAATACAAGAACTAAAATGTATTTTGTTTAACTCCGGACTCAATTACCTTTCGTTTGATATCACACATGCCATATTTTCACGTAAACTCTCATTTTTGAAATCTACCCCCACCCTTTAAAAAGAAAAAACTAAAATGTATTTTGTTTAACTCCAGACACAATTACCTTTCGTTTGATATCACGCACGCCATATTTTCACATAAACTCTAATTTTTCAAATCTACCCCCACCCTTTTATTTGGCTTGTGTTCGGTGGATTTTGTTCATTTTTGAATCGGACCATCTCGACCCAAGACCCAGCCTAGGTACCAAATTTCATTAAAATCGGGCAAGCCGTTTTCGAGTTATGCGCGTTGGTCGTTACAGACAGACAGACAGACAGACAGACAGACAGACAGACAGACAGACAGACAGACAGACAGACGGCGCAACAAAAAAGTTTCAAAATCATCTGAAACGCAAAGATATATAAAAATTTTTGAAATCGGAGCAACTTTTTTTTTCTCGAAAAAATTAGGATCACCATAGCTCACACTACTATAGGATAGTATATGTGTGAGCTAAAATGCTACAAACATTATTCAAACATGTTTTTTTCCTTACTAGATTCCTTCACTCCTGATATGTCATCAATGTACAAATGGTATGTTTTGAGAAAAAATATAAAATATCTTCATTACAAGTTGGCTAACTGGATGTTGTGATCGTTGGAAAGTTCGCAAAAAATGCTACAAATAATTTTTTATCATTTTCTTTTTGGACAGGGTTTCCATCCTCTGATGAGGGTATTATAAGTGGAATTTCTTCAACAAATGTTCCTAATACTGTGTGTACTTGGTGACTTAATTAAGGGTGGGTGGACCCGTCCAAGAAAAAAACGGCTCCGACATAATATTATCCAATATTGCAACCCGTAATGGATATATTCTGATTTTTCATAATACATACCGTTTGTGCACTGAGTACAGCATCGGGGGGGGGGGGGGGGTAACGAAAACATTAATTTATGCTACCCGTAATGAAGATATATCCATTTCTCTTAATCAATACCTGTTCAATGATAACGTAATTGAAGTGGGGGAATGGGGGTAGTAATTCTGATCGAGAAGAATCTACCGGCGTTTTTACTGCATTAGTATATGGATAACAGTGGTGGCTCGTGACTTTTACAGTAGGTGACGCAAGGTTCCCCCCCCCCATTTTTTTATACACACACATATAAAAAATAAAAATATAATAATTTTGCTAATAATGTAAATACCTATTTTATAAAGAACTTAACTAAACTCAGTAAAGTCAGCGAAATCAGGTAGGTAATAGGATCGCGATGATGCAATTGCAATTTAATTTAAATTTTACTGCTTGTATTTGAGGCAAATTTGTCTATCCTTTAAATTTTTTACCACGATTCTTCAAAATGTAGAATGTACACTTTGGCCTTAACCTTAGCCGGTTTATTTAAGTTTAATATAGGGGACAGCATTTCAGGGTCCAAAAAGTCTTTTTTGTCATTGTCGTTCCACCTCGAAAACGGGTTTTCGAGTAAGACATACACTAAATAGTAATACGCCAGTAACCGGACACAAATATTTCAATAATGTACGCAGGAGCAACACCTAATTCTTTGCCCTGCGAAAGCATGCGACGTTGTCATGACAACCAACGGTCGCCTTCACCCCGCGCCATTACAAGTAGACACAGGCGAACGAAAAACAAAAACCACTTTGACAATGCTGGGCCCGCAGAGTATCCACGGATGGGAACGCTCACGGTTTTTTATCGGTTAATAGGGTAACCAACCGCTCGTTCGGTTTTGCTGACGCGGCGATTATTATATTTAATCTAGAAAAAAAGGTTGACTTGTGTCATTAGGCGACCCGCCACTGATGGATAAGCAAAGCTTTCAACTGGTAACCGGAAGTGGATTCTTTTTAAATTAAATCAGCGGACTAAAGATTACTAGTCAATAATAATTGAAGTTGTTATTTATTAATTTAAAGTAATTACAAGAGCCTCCTAAGCGGATAAAATAAATCAAAGTTATTTATTATTAATATTTCAAGCTATAGCTGCCTAGTATAATTTCTTATTCTTATTTTACCATTAACAATCAAAAATAAAAAAAATACCTATAAAAGTTTTAGCAGTTTTTTTCACCGAAAATTATCTTTTAACACGTATTATTTACTTGTGACGTCATGATGGGATGAGTGGGAAATCATTGTAAATAAATAATATAATTGTGCGTAACATTCCTTTTAATTTATTATCTCACAGTTCATACTTTCCGCATCAGTTGATTTAACAACTGAAGGATTCACTACAGAAAACAGAAAGAATCATTATAATCGGTTTCATTTTGAGGAAGTTACGTAGATCTAGAAAAATATGACAAACCTTGGTCTATTTGGGCGGTACCGTTCTTTTATATAAATTTCCTACTTATATTTTCACTTTGACACCACTCATACCAAATACAATATGGCGGTCAAACATGAAAAGCAGGACTATGTTAGAAAATTCAAAACATTTTCATTTGTGATCCGATTTTTTTCAAACTAACTTTGTTATGTTTATAAATACTATCAATCAAAATTTTTTTTTGCATTTTGTAGAGTAACTGCTTATTCTAAAAAAAAATACAAAGATGTGCAATAAGAAGTTCTAATCATAGTGGGTACCATTTTTACCATGAGCGGAATGGTTCTTGTGTCATGCTAAAAATCTAAAAAGTTGGCTCAGACTCCTAAATACTAAAAATTCACTTTCTCATGAACGTTCAAGCCATATTCATTTCATTATATCAGTTACTTGCAATTATCTGTGTAAAAAATATATCCATTAACATCAAGTTTTTTCTTTTTTGCGTTTTACAGAGTATCTGCTTATTCTACCAAAAATCACAAAAGGCAAGTTCTAACCATAGTAAGGACCATTTTTACCATGAGTTGAGTGGTGCTCGAGTTGTGATAAAAATATTGAAAATTAGCCCGGGCCCCCGGACACCAAAAACTCACTTTCCCATGAAAGTTTAAAACACGGAAAAAATGCTTCTAAAATTAAAAGCCCACGTTATTTTAAATAACTTAAACTGGTTTTTATTTAAAAAAGTCAATATTCTGTCAAATATGGCGACTTACATATGGCCAACCCAAAACAGACCTTCTGTCCATGGCCAACCCGTGATTTTTCGTCATAGTTATCAAGATTATTTTTTAAACCTTGGGACAACCCGAGGGGCAACCTCTAGGAGTGTTTTTACAGTGTCAATGAACATCTTTTTTGTATCGTGTGACTTTTTTGTAGAATCAGCAGTTTTGCTTTATAAAATGAAAAAACACAAAAAAAAATCATGATGTTGAGTGATATCTCGTTTTCAGACACAGAAATATAAAAAATGCAAGTACTTTAAAGTTTTGATAAAAGTCCAAACAAACTAAAGTTAGTATGAAAAAGTTGTGAAATAACATCCGAGAAGAGGAGGGCATTTCTCTGGTAAAAGTATATAAAACCACAGACTATATCAAAGATAAAACTCTTAAAATTCGGATCCAACTGCTATCAAAATCCATGCAGTCGTTTTGTCTTTCGCATGGCAGTTGAGTATAAAATCGGCTTTTATTATACGACACAATTTAATTTTTGTTTTGTTGCTCTACTATAATAATTAAACAATTTGAAAAAGGATTGAGCCAAAATATGTGTTTTTTCTTATTTTACAAAAAAAAATATTTCAATCAAAATAATTATTTAATAAGCTATTCGGTATGCATTCATAAAAAAACCATCTTATGAATGTAAGACCTTCGTTTTTTCACACACATTACATAATTTGTTAGTATTTTGTCAATTTCAATTAAAAACTTTGCATTTATCAATTTTAATTTCATAAATATACCTACTTTAGATAACCTTTTTCGCATAGGTACATTGTTTTTGCTAAGTTATGTGTTTCATGTTTCATGAATGTTTTTCGTGGTCTTGAAAAACATGTCAAGAACAAATTAAAATTAAAATTTTTAACTAAAAATTACTTTAATTTAAAGATTTTATGCGGCTGGGCGGGCATTGGTAACTATTCTAAGCTAAAACGAAACTAACTATAATTGAATGCTATGCTGGAACAACGTTGTAACCGACAACATAGGCACATTCGAGTTTTCCATGTAACAACATTGTACTGTATAAAGTGGCAGGAGTATACGGGGCTTCTATTCGTATTTTATAATGGTATTAAAATTAGTTGACTTGCATACTCCGGTGTAACAACGTTGTATGTGTCATATATATTCCATTAAAATATGTAACTTTTTATGAAAATCTTAAGAGTCTATAATTACAGCTTTTGGGTACCTACTAAACCCAAAGATGGTTTTAAATTAAGTTAATAAACACGTTTTTCTACTGTCATTGTGCTTTATTTTTAAACATAAAGCAATGTTCTAACCGCCCTATTTCCGCAAAACTACATTGTAACCGACGTGGATATATTAAAATATAGCAACTAGGTTCATAAAACCCTATCCTTTATACATCTAAGGCAATTATACCTAAATTAATATTATACAACCTAAAGTCAACACTATTAGACTTATAAAAAATTTACATGTCTAAGCAATTTAATTTTCTAAAAAAACAGTATTTGGCGCTTACAACGTTGTAACAGCATACGGTTCAATGATACGTCAATTTTTATTTTGAGGAATATTGGAAATTTAAATAAAAACGTAGGTTTGTGTCATTCTAAAAGCGTCAAAGTAAATAAAAAAACCATAATTTTTTATGAAAAAGATTTCTCCAAAGATTAAGTAAATAAATACAAGATGAAAATAATAAAATGATGCAAGAAGCACGTCTAAAATAATGATAGGTATTCTAGGTAGGTAGTATACCTATTACTTCTTGCAAAACCAATTTTGATCTCATGTTCTCAATTTTCTTGTTTTTATCAGAACAATATGTACAGTTTCCCATTATTACCACACAATTTTCAATAAAGTATTATAACCACGATTGTTCCAATCTTTCTCTCTGAATCTGAATTTTTTTCTGCTAAGGCTCGGTGCTCATTTGAGAAGAAAATTCTCAATAGTTGCTCTTGAGAGTATGTCTTTTAAATGGACCCAGTTTGGAAAGTATCTGTCAGACAGCTTTCATCGGCTATCAAACAGTGCGCGAGTTAAGAGCTGCTTGGAGAGCAACTCTGAAACTTTTAATCAATTTCGAGTCACGACAGTGCTCGTAGAAGTCATGGATGAGGAAGAGAGAGAGCTACTACTAGGGCATCCAATCCCGCACCGAAACCTCAATCCCGCAAATCCGCGGGATTATAGCCATCAAGCCCGCGGATGCGCTAAATTGCGGGATTACAAAAAATAGTAATATTCTTTGTACTCAGCCTACTAAATAAATCTAAGTTTTTATGCAATATAAAACTGAGTATACTAGCAAGAAAATATTTATCACATATAGATACAATACAAAATACAATAGTCAGAATAGCATAAAAGATACATTTTACATTGATTTTAAAATTATTTCCGGAGGAAAGATAACTTATCTAATGTGTCATCTTTTAAACTGGATCTAATTTTATTGCACATTATAACCTGTGGCTGAAAACGCATGCTGAGCTTCGATACTTGTCGGAGTAGTCGACTTACGACAGTTATACGTAGCTTCCAATTATGCCTCTATTCCCTCCGCATTTAAAAAGGGTCATTTCATATTTAGGTAGCTGGTCAAGTGATGCTTGGGATCGGGCTGGTACAGCCATAGGAGAGGACTCTGATACTGATACCCATGCAATGCGAAGGATTCGATCCAATTCCTTTTCTAAATTAGAAGGTCATGGTTCGCGTCTTGTTATCAGATAAGATAAAGGTGCATTATCCTGCTATATCGAGTCACGGAAATCCCGCGGATCCCGCACGGATAATCCTGCGACGTTGATCCCGCGAAATTCCTGTGCGATGCCGCATTTGCGGGATCCAGCATTTGCGGGATTACATTGCCTAGCTACTACCATAATAATAACTAACAAATGTATGAATTCTAAATTGCTTAAACCCGCCTCAAATATATAACAAAAGTTTTTAGCAAAAAATAGCAAAAAAGGCCATCGTTCTACAAAAATTTCCCTATTATCGCGATTAAAATAGTCCATTTTTATTGGTGTATATTTAGAGTATAGAACATATTGGAATTAATTTTATTCTGTTTGTTTGGTGTAGCAAGCTGTAGGACCCGTTTAATATATTCTTGTAGCTCTAAACCAATCTATACAGGGTGTCCCATTACTTTGGGGCCATAGGCCAATAGGTGATATAGGAGGTCATGGCTAATAAAAAAGTTCCTATAACGCATGGGTCAAAATTCTTTCTTTGTCGAGATATAGAGCATCAAAGTTGGCGATTTTTTAAACTTTTTTGATAATAACTTTATAAAAAAATATGAAATTGGGTAACGTCGTGTATTAGAATAAAATTAAAATAATTTAAAAAAAAATTAGTTGGTCAATTTTTTTAGACAAAACTTTTATGAATGCCATATTAAACAAAATGTTTTTTATATTATTATTTTTTGTTACTAAAAACAAGTCTCAAGCGAGATTTAATAATAAAATATTATTAATATTTTTTTAAAGAATAATAAGCAAAAACTGTTTTTTTTTTAATTATTATTTTTTATACATTTTTGGAGGTTATTTTGACAGCCTGTATCTCCTCAACTTGTAATTTTATCAAAAAAAGGAATGCCACATTTTTGAATCACAATTAGCTGAGTATTCAGAGTGCTGTGATAGATTTTTCTTTTTTTGTAAAACCCTTTTCCCCCCACTCCTCTAATTTTAAAACTTTTCTATCTTAAAAACAGATGTGTGTTGACCACCATGTTATATCACCTTTTTTGTCGGAAATAACCTCCTATATCACCTGCTGCACTATGGCCCCTAAGTTATGGAACACCCTGTTTAGTTGTTGATTGTTTCCATTAAGGACTCAGTAATCCGTTTATCAAATCTTATCCGGTAAAAGCCGCTTAAAATATTTACAACATTTTAAAAAAAACCATAATTACCCTTTCAAGATCTTGTCGAGAGCAAAAATAATTGTAAATTGCAATTCAAATACAACAACATATGTTTGAAATGTTAAAGAAAATGCACTAGAAAATCAAACTTAATGATCCTTAATGTGAACTAGTTCATTTGTTAATAATAAAATTGTAGATAACATGGTATTATTTATTTATCTCTATAATTAAAAAAACATGTTATAGAAATTCAAGAAATTAATGCAAAAAATAGATAATAATGGTAATTTTCACTACCCACCAATTATATCCTGTCAGGCTACTAGATATGTGGACTGTTGTTAAAGGAATTTTAGGTTCTGACAAGTTTGCTTTATCGTCTATAATATAATAATTGTAGTGTTTGTTTGATATTAAGAAATTTTGGTTGATTTGATTGTTTTTTGTCTCAAACAAGTAATTGAGAAAAGGATTGCCAGAAATATAGAGACTCATGTTACCTTTGTGTACCTACAAAAAGCATATGTTCGTTACGTTAGAAAAATTATAGACAGTGTTAGAACAAACTAATATTAATCATACATATATAAAAGCGATAAAAGACAAAGGGTCAAAATCTAAAATTAAAATTGGAGATCGACTTTCAAAACAATTCCTAGTAAGACAGGGATGTTGTATCTCTCCAACTCTTTTTAAAATATATATCGCAGCAGCTCTAAGAAACTGGAAACGTAAAGTACACGGCATGGGAATACAACTTAACGACCGATTTACCATATACACACTACAGTTTGCTTACCAAGTAATTGTAGTTAATAATAAAGAAGACATGGAATATATGATGAGAAAGTTAACGGAAGAACACCAAAAGTGGGGGTTAACAGTGAACGTGGACGAGACAGTACTTATGTATTGGAAACGAATCAAGTGAGTTGGACAATGGACAAACCATATCTCCTTGCAATGAGTATGTATACTTGGGTGTTACATTTGATAAGATAGGAACAGACTGTAAAGAACTGGCAAAAAGAATAGCAAAAGCAAAAAAGGTTATTGGTTGTCTTAACAGTATTTTATGGAGCAGAGAGATAAAAAGGAATGTAAAATTTAACATATATGTAACAATGGTGAAAAGTACGTTTTTGTATGGAATAGAGACTTGTCGCGTAACAGAAAAATACAAAGGAAAAATGGAAAGTGTCGAAATGGATGCAATAAGAAGATCAATGAGAATATCTAGAACAGATCATATAAGATATAAGATCATAAAAAAAGAACGGGAATCGGGGAAAGCATAACGGATGACATGACTAAAAGTCAACTGATATGGTACGGTCGTGTACAACGGATGAACAATGAAAGATTACCAAAGCAGGTCCTAGAATGGCAACCAATAGGGCGCAGAAAAAGGGGGCGTCTTAAACTGGAATTGGCAAGAGTCAATCCAAAGATCAATGATTGTCAAGATCGAAGGATGTGGCAAATATATACGCACTTTATTATATTTTCTGAGAGTCTGCCTCCACGTAGTGGTCTGCCTCTTCTGGCTCTGCTCAAGTTTAACGCTGGGCACTAGGATATGAAATAAGCGCCGTCTGATTCATCAGCTTTATCATATAGTTTACAATAATTGGGCTCATATCTGTAGTTCCTATTTTGTTCAGGTGTTTCTTCAGTGTGCAGTAACTGGTTTTTAGTCCCGTCACGTCTCTGATTTGTTTCCTATTTAGTTTAAGGATGTCCTAGGTGTGTAATATTGAGGGGGACATCAGGGGTTGCAAAGGGTAAGGCAACAAGGCAGCCGCTTCCGTCAAACACCTTCAGAGAGCTACCAAATTTTAACATTTTTAAAATTTTGCCGCTCTCTAAAAAATTAAATAATTTGCAATTAAAAAGTTAAGGGAAATTGTGTGGTGCAAAGCAGAAGTAACTAACGTATGATAAACTAATAGATGAGTTTGCATAGAAAAAGGTCGAGGATTCCAAAACTGGGCAAGTAACTTTGCCTGTTGAGGTATTTAGATTAGTTAATTACATTTGAAGTTTTTGTGAGCAGAAAATATATTTTTTTTTCCTTTTTACCAAAAATTTCACCAATTTTTTTAAAAAAGACCTAATTTTTCTCAAATTTTTGCCTGCGGTGCCATTATTTTTGTCATATGTGAAAAACTTTTTTCATAACGCGATTTTTCCAAAAATGTATTGGAATTTTACAACATTTTTGTCTGCCGGGCAGCGTATTGTTTTTAATTTCACAGTAGTTTTTTATATTGCCAATATTTTCTTCTGTGGTGCTATTTTTGGCAAAAAGAACTTAATTTTTCACAAAAAATGTTCCACGACGCGATTTATTCCGTAAAGTAATTCAATTTTTTATAAATTTTCGACTGTGCGCATTTTCTTTATTTTTTTTCTATAGTATTTTTTTATATTGCACTTATTTTCTTTATCCTAGAGTGTGTTAAGCCATCTTACAATTTTTTCTATAGTAGTATTTTTCGTATTCCCTAGATATTAAGCCTGGGGCTCAAGCGATCCCAAAATGCCCTAGCCAAGTTGATAGCTGAGTGGAAAAGTATTAGAACTATTTAATTTTTTTTACATAAATCATTATATGATGTCGGATCAGAATAGAACATTGAAAACCTAAGGACTGGTCATATTTGAATGAACCGAAAACGTTTTAGCCCGAGCGTAGGTCTCTCTTACTGGATTTTTTCGGACACTTTTAATCTCTGAAAGATTGAACAGATTCATTTTACTACCTAAAAAGAGGGATTAAAAGTACACTTTTAATCTCTAAACTTCATAAAACATTAAATGAAGGGCAGCAGTTTCTCCCTTAGGCAACCAAAAAGTTAGGCACACCCCTGGGGACATTATACCTAATTATTTTGCCATGCTTTGGTCTCAGTGTTGAATGTACGATGTTGTTCATTAACCTATCTCTTGATACAATTAAGTACGTATCGACGTTATTGAAGTTCCAAACACAGTCCCTGGAAGTATAAATGTATTTTCAGGTCATTTTCTTGTTAAAGAATCTGCCTGTCCATTTCCTGGTAAACCTGTGTGCCCCGGCACCCCTGCAGGGGTAATCTTCTTATGTTTTGCCAGGGTTAGAAGGGATAGTAGGTAGGCAGTTTCAAACAACTCTTCAGTATATTTGTTGGTATGCTAGAGCCTTGATGACTGCGGCGTTATCTGAGAAGATTTATATGATATATATATATATATATATATATATATATATATATATATATATATATATCATATCATATCCAGCCCAAAACGGAAGGGGGCGTAGTAGGTTTCGATATTCTTTGGCCTACTCAACTTAAGGAGCGGGGACAAATTTACAATCTATTTAAATTTCATTGTCTATTTTTAAAAAAACCTGGTAAAATAGGAGGGGCAGTTGCCCCTTACCCTTCCCCTTCCCCCCTGGAGATACCCATGATATGATATCTCTATTGAGATATCTTCTTTTTTGGGTCTGCACTGCATCAAGAATTTAACTTTAGGTTTAAGAATCTAAAAGTGCATTGCAGTTCATTGCCAATTTACCTGAACAACTGACTACAAATAAATAAATTAAATGCAATATAATTACAAACATTCTTTATGAAAATTATGAAAAATATTGCAAAATATGTTTATAATTACCTGTGCATAAAAGTACCTACTTCATTATGCCAGCAATAGTCATAAATAATATGCACAAGAATACTTTGTTCCTATGTATTTATCGTGACGTTGATCTACTTGATGGCGTATGGTGTTTGCAAGGGATAAACACGATACACGTACTGAATAAAGTATTAAATTAAATGAAATTTAACAAACTTATATTTTAAAATTAGTAAGGGGGACCACGTCCAGATAAAGCGAGATAAGTAAGGCGTTTTGGACAAAATTAAAATATACGGCCTGGTTTTTTTGTCCCAATAAAACTTTTGGTTTTGGTCATCCAAGTTTTTTTAAATTGGTTTTTTTAATTGTTTTTTATACAAATAGAATTTTTTTTATTCAAAATCAGGCTTATATAGCCCCGACGTCGTCATTTACGCCTAACAAATATTGTCACCATAAATTACATTTATACAGAATGCACTAAACAACTGAAAATGCATTATAAGCTTTTTAAAAAATAAAAAATATAAAAGTATTTGAATTTTTTCTGATGCACCTCTGCAAATCAGAGTATGAGAGAAAGAGAGGCAGACAGATGTTCAGGTAGGGTATCCAAGTCCCGGGACCAAATATGTTTTCGGGACTTCGGGACCAAATGTCAGTCCCGGGACTGGTCTCGAAACTAAAATAAAAGTAATTGAATTAATTTAACACAGAACAGAACACAGGTTTATTGATATTGGTAAATGGTTAACATAAAAACAAATTGACAAACGTAGCAAATAAAAAGGTAAGAAACGTGGAATTTCGTACCCGTGAATTTAAAAATCAAACAAGTTTCGTGGCTAATCGGGCAAAAAGGAGTTTTTTTGTTTCCCTTATATTTTTCCGTGGGTAGCCTGAAAGCTAAACCTCACGGGGGTCCAAGATCTAATGGACACCTAATAAGTGTTGACAGTTAAACGTTTCGTCCTTATGGGACTCCTCAGAACACTGCTGGTCGATGTGACAAATCTTGCGAAGTTAATCAGACGGTTTTGTCTCTAATTAAATGTAATTAGTGAGCGAACTATAGCAAGAGGCGCCATCCACCGAGATACGAGAGAAACAAAAAACCAAAAGCAGGCGAAAGAAAACACTGCTATACAATATCGATCAATGAAAAGATCGAATGCAAATAAAAGAAAACAACTATAGTCCGTGACCTACGACAGCTCTTTGTCTTTCAGGCCGGATCAACACAGATTGCATTTTTACCCGTCTTCAAGACAGTGAGCGTCAATCAACGGAATTTTTAAGCCAAATAATACTAACAAACGTGGAATTTCGACCCGTGAATTTAAAAATCAAACAAGTTTCGTGGCTAATCGGGCAAAAAGGAGTTTTTTTGTTTCCCTTATATTTTTCCGTGGGTAGCCTGAAAGCTAAACCTCACGGGGGTCCAAGATCTAATGGACACCTAATAAGTGTTGACAGTTAACCGTTTCGTCCTTATGGGACTCCTCAGAACACTGCTGGTCGATGTGACAAATCTATTTATTTGCATTCGATCTTTTCATTGATCGATATTGTATAGCAGTGTTTTCTTTCGCCTGCTTTTGGTTTTTTTGTTTCTCTCGTATCTCGGTGGATGGCGCCTCTTGCTATAGTTCGCTCACTAATTACATTTAATTAGAGACAAAACCGTCTGATAAACTTCGCAAGATTTGTCACATCGACCAGCAGTGTTCTGAGGAGTCCCATAAGGACGAAACGGTTAACTGTCAACACTTATTAGGTGTCCATTAGATCTTGGACCCCCGTGAGGTTTAGCTTTCAGGCTACCCACGGAAAAATATAAGGGAAACAAAAAAACTCCTTTTTGCCCGATTAGCCACGAAACTTGTTTGATTTTTAAATTCACGGGTCGAAATTCCACGTTTGTTAGTATTATTTGGCTTAAAAATTCCGTTGATTGACGCTCACTGTCTTGAAGACGGGTAAAAATGCAATCTGTGTTGATCCGGCCTGAAAGACAAAGAGCTGTCGTAGGTCACGGACTATAGTTGTTTTCTTTTATTTGCATTCGATCTTTTCATTGATCGATATTGTATAGCAGTGTTTTCTTTCGCCTGCTTTTGGTTTTTTGTTTCTCTCGTATCTCGGTGGATGGCGCCTCTTGCTATAGTTCGCTCACTAATTACATTTAATTAGAGACAAAACCGTCTGATTAACTTCGCAAGATTTGTCACATCGACCAGCAGTGTTCTGAGGAGTCCCATAAGGACGAAACGGTTAACTGTCAACACTTATTAGGTGTCCATTAGATCTTGGACCCCCGTGAGGTTTAGCTTTCAGGCTACCCACGGAAAAATATAAGGGAAACAAAAAAACTCCTTTTTGCCCGATTAGCCACGAAACTTGTTTGATTTTTAAATTCACGGGTACGAAATTCCACGTTTGTTAGTATTATTTGGCTTAAAAATTCCGTTGATTGACGCTCACTGTCTTGAAGACGGGTAAAAATGCAATCTGTGTTGATCCGGCCTGAAAGACAAAGAGCTGTCGTAGGTCACGGACTATAGTTGTTTTCTTTTATTTGCATTCGATCTTTTCATTGATCGATATTGTATAGCAGTGTTTTCTTTCGCCTGCTTTTGGTTTTTTTGTTTCTCTCGTATCTCGGTGGATGGCGCCTCTTGCTATAGTTCGCTCACTAATTACATTTAATTAGAGACAAAACCGTCTGATTAACTTCGCAAGATTTGTCACATCGACCAGCAGTGTTCTGAGGAGTCCCATAAGGACGAAACGGTTAACTGTCAACACTTATTAGGTGTCCATTAGATCTTGGACCCCCGTGAGGTTTAGCTTTCAAGCTACCCACGGAAAAATATAAGGGAAACAAAAAAACTCCTTTTTGCCCGATTAGCCACGAAACTTGTTTGATTTTTAAATTCACGGGTACGAAATTCCACGTTTGTTAGTATTATTTGGCTTAAAAATTCCGTTGATTGACGCTCACTGTCTTGAAGACGGGTAAAAATGCAATCTGTGTTGATCCGGCCTGAAAGACAAAGAGCTGTCGTAGGTCACGGACAATAGTTGTTTTCTTTTATTTGCATTCGATCTTTTCATTGATCGATATTGTATAGCAGTGTTTTCTTTCGCCTGCTTTTGGTTTTTTTGTTTCTCTCGTATCTCGGTGGATGGCGCCTCTTGCTATAGTTCGCACACTAATTACATTTAATTAGAGACAAAACCGTCTGATTAACTTCGCAAGATTTGTCACATCGACCAGCAGTGTTCTGAGGAGTCCCATAAGGACGAAACGTTTAACTGTCAACACTTATTAGGTGTCCATTAGATCTTGGACCCCCGTGAGGTTTACCTTTCAGGCTACCCACGGAAAAATATAAGGGAAACAAAAAAACTCCTTTTTGCCCGATTAGCCACGAAACTTGTTTGATTTTTAAAAAGGTAAGTATAGGGAAACATTACTTTTGTCCAAAGTGAGATTTAAGTGCCACGAGTGCATTTAACGACTTATCATCTTCACTGCAAGTAAAGAAAGCTTTAAACAGCTTTTGCGATCCTTTCGCGTTCATGCAATAGACGGCGCTGCGTCACGCTTTTTTTTTAACCGGTATGCGCATTCGCAAGGAGATCCCTATCACGCTCGAGAAGCGGCAAGTGCGCGGAAATGTTGGTGTGTGTTGGTTTTGAAACGGTTCAGGTTGTAACCTGCAGGGAAAACTGTCGCAGGGAGTTTATTCCACAGCGATGCTGTTCTCCAGAGATATGAATTCTGATATAATGAGGTTCTTGGTGCCTCTATTTTGACAATAAATTGATGGTTACTTTCTGTTTGACGTGTTCGCCTAGTAGGTACTACTCTCGGGGGGATCATACGTGCCAACTCTTCAGAGCATTTTCCGTGATAATACCTGTAGAAGAGAGATAGATCGCCCACAGTTCTTCGATGTTCGAGACTATCCAAGCTACGGGTAAGTGCGGGGTCATTGATCAGCTTGATAGCTCGTTTTTGCACGGTGTTCAAAAGCATTAAGGTATGTTTGGGTGCCGAACTCCATATATGTGAGCAGTACTCCATAGTTGGTCGAATCTGGGCTTTGTAGAGTGTCAGCAGTTGGCTTGGTGTATACAGATGTCTTGTACGAAATAGCACCCCAAGCTTTTGGGACGCCCCTTTAGCTATATCTGCCACGTGACTGTGCCAAGACATGTTGGTCTCTGCAGTGACTCCTAAGATGTTCAACTGGCTCTGCAATGCGACAGCACTTCCAGATAGCATGACGTTTGGCTCACCGGTGCTGGTCTTTTTTGAATACAGGGCTGCTTGGGTTTTCTGCGCGTTGAACTGTACAAGGTTTTTGTTGCCTCAGTCCTCTATTATCTCCAAGTCGTTATTTATCTGTGATATTTCAGTTAGTCTAAGCTAATGGAATTCACGTGCGGAGAGACATGTGGGTGGTATGACTGAGGAGACTACATTGCCATCATCTGCAAAGCAATAAAGTGGATTTACTGTTTATTATGCATGTGTCTGGTATAATTTAGCGGTTTCGGGACCAAGTTGAGGTCCCGGGACCTTCACTGAGTCCCGGGACCACGTTTTTTAGGAATACTCCTGGGACCGCCCCGGGACCAATTCCCGGTACTGAATACCCTATGTACAGGGTTTTGCTGTATATTTTTACACCATATCTAAAATGTTTATTTAAATAGATATCAAAGTTTCCTAATATCTAAAATGTTTATTTAAATAGATATCAAAGTTTCCTAATTTTTTACGAAGTTTAAGAATATTTGTGTCAGAGTCGAAAAAGTAATTCTAAATGTCAAAAAGTTCGATGGTTTTTTAACCCTATATATTATTTTAGAATTTTATAAATCTTTCCTTTCTAACTTCAAAAATATATTTGTTGCATGGGATTATTTCGTTTACTAGTTTAAAAGCTTTATAAACTTAAATTGGTACTCTTTAAAATACTTGTCAACTTGTCAAAGTTTTAGAAGTGGTTAAAGATGGTTTTTTCCGAGAAAGAAAAACTGCATATGATTACATTTTTTCCTCAAATAATGAAAACACATCTATAGCTCGCAACCAGTATTATATTCAGTTTTCCGGCAAAGACAACCAATTCGCCAAACCATATTTAATACAGTAAATAGATTATTATGGGCAGCAATTAGCCCTGATTGTTCTCCCCTTGATTTTTTTAGGGCTACAGGCTGGTAACACTTCAAATTCTACAAGAGAAAATACAACAGATGATCGTCGATCGTAATCAAAATTCCGCACACTCAATCTATCAAGCAATTCAAAGAAAATTTATAAGAATAATTATAATAATAATCAAGGAAGCTATGTAGAAAATTACCAAGTATTACCGAACCAAGTTTTTTGAAATATTAGATATTTATTTTTTTCATAAAAATTTTTATCCTTTTTTGTTTTTACTGGCTTGCGGCGCCACACATTACTGTGCAGAATCACCGCGGATGGTAAATATTAAACATTATACACCTTACAAAAGCAACAACATCACTTTTTGTCTCAATGCGATTGTCTTTTTCGTTGCTGCCTTAATGTAATAAAGAGAATCCTTAAGTTTTTAAAACTTTTAAACGTATTATATCTCCAAAACTAATAAACGAAACACAGGTTGTACCATTAAAAAAAACCAAATATTCTTAAACTAAAAAATTATGAAACTTTTGATTTCATCAGATTTTGATATCTATTCAAAGAAACGTTTTAGATATGGTGAAAAATATACAGGAAAACCCTGTACTTACTTTGTTTTTATGGTTGTTACTTCGGTGTTTTATTTATTTTCAAAATGTTTCTCAGCAATTTTCAACTAAAATCAATTTGTTACGGTTACTAAATTTTTTCAATACCTTTTTAAATAATTTCGTACGATTATTGGTGGATGAAATATAATAACCTCACCAAGAAATGCTGTTTATAAGGTGCAAAATATAATCTTATATCCGACCACTCCCCACTGGGTTTAACGGGGTTTAACCTTCATAGCATTGAGTAATTGAAAAAGTTTTTAACACTACGTAGGTATATAAATTATTTTAAGTCTTCATACCATAATTATTATTATCATACCATGATAATATCAGGTTTATAAAAAATGATATGATCCAAAACTTTAGAATTTTTACCTTCCTAGCCCGCGTAGCAATGGCTAGAGAAGGTATTATTTTCGACGAAAATTTTTTTTTCAGATAACGCCAAAAATGTGTTATTTGGATGTATTTTGAGGTGTCTGTGTGTGCGTATATGATTTCTGTCTGTAACACGATACCTCCTAAACCTCTGAACCGATTTTCATAAAATTTTCAGGTAAAATAGTGTTCGACACTCTTACGAGCTGATTGGATTTTGGTCAAAATCCATTAATGCTAATGATAGTTTTTTTACAATTAAAAACTTTAAAAAATGCTAACTTTTTAACGGAATATGGTATCAATACACTGTTTTCGGAAAATAGTAGAATATGTGTTGCTCAATAATTCACGTTATAACCAAAAACTTCGTAGGAGCTTCAGTTTCTGAGATATTTACAAAAATCTGTTTTCAAGGCTAATATATTATCATGGCTTCACTTGAAGTGTGATAATAGGCTAGCTAGGAAGGTGTCAGATCCGTCATGGATCCATTTATTTTTTAATATTTCTATATTTTAAAATTGTCTAATTTAAATAAATAACAAATGAAATAATTCGCATCTTCTTGAGAAAATAAATTTATATCAAAAACAAACAATTTAAACTTTCACCGAGATGATTTTTAATGATGAGTTCACACACAAAGGTGCAAAGTTGAAGAATATGCACTAGGTTCAGTAGCGCAGTAAAAATAATAAAGAGGGGTTCAAGAAGTAAGTAAGAGCAAATTGGAGCAATCGAAGGAAATATACCCAATTCTAAATACGAACATTTTAGCATTTATTTAAATATTTAATCAAACTGGAAAAGTTATATGGATCTTTTATGTAAGGGTAATAATAAATACGGTGTTTGATTTCCATTATCCATCACGCTAGAGTAAAAAGCGCCACAAAACAAGAGAAATTAGTTTTTAAAAGGAATAAAATATGTGTACTAACATAAATGTTTGCCTTAACAAAAAAAACAGAGTTTGGTAACCTTTAAAGTAAACACACTTCCACTAATAGTTACAGGGACAAATCCAAGAAGGCGGAAGCCTAAGGGAAGATGGAAACTTTTTGTATTATTTAATAATTTTATTTTTGCATTTGTAATTTCCTTCGAACATTAAACCAGTTAATTATCTAAGAAAATTTCCTTTATTAAGAATAATACTGTTTCTTTTAAAGACTTTTTTAAATGCAAAATAATTGACAGTTTGCTGAAAGTTCGTTTTATTGTAAATTAAATGCATGTAAAAGTCCGTCAAAATGCCTGTTACCTTAAAAAAACATATATTTTTACGAAACAACACTGAAAAAAACTATTGAAATAGATAACAAATGATAGATATAACTTACCACGACTAGTATCTTTGCTCCGCCACCCGGATGAGGGTGGTAAACAAAGATCGAAAGTCAAAAGATCGAAAGACAAAAGATCGAATACAAAAGATCGAAAAACAAAAGATCGAAAAGGCAAAAGATCGAAAATAAAAAAGATCGAAAAACAAAAGATCGAAAGACAAAAGATCGAAAATACAGAAGAACTAAAAACAAAAAATCGAAAAGGTAAAAGATCGAAAACCAAAAGATCGAAAGTACAAAGATCGAAAGACAAAAGTTTTTTTTTACAAAGTATGTTAAAAAGAGACCCCATAGTCGAACCGGTTCGATTCGGTTCGGTTTAGTCACAAACCCTCTAGGATCCCGGAAAAAAAATCAGGAAAGTTTTTTTTTGAAAAAAGTATGTAATAGCGATATTTTGAAATGCGCTATTTTGATACACGCTATTTTGATACGAGCTATTTTAATCTTTTGTCTTTCGATCTTTTGTACTTTCGATCTTCTGTACTTTCGATCTTTTGTTTTTCGATCTTTTGTATTTTAGATCTTTTGCATTTTCGATCTTTTGTAGTTTCGATCTTTTGTTTTTCGATCTTTTGTGGTTTAGATCTTTTGTCTTTTCGACCATTTGTATTTGGATCTTTTGCCTTTTCGATCTTTTGTTTTTCGATCTTTTGTATTCGATCTTTTGTCTTTCGATCTTTGTTACTCCACCCATTGGACGAGGAGGTACAAGCGCGGATCTACAAAAGGGGAAAAAGGGGATACACCTTCTGGTCACTATGCAAAATAGTTTGACGCAATATTGATTATGATATTTCCCCTCCCCCCAAATAAAGTTCCTAGATCCACCCCTGGGAGATATAATCAAAACTCGAGTCAAAATTTAAAATAAAAAGTTAATGTTATGTACTAATGGCGCGTACCCTAGCTTCCTTTTTTTCCACATCATAGAGCAGATATTTCAGTCACTTTTTACTAGGAAGTTCCTAGGTCACCTTCCCTATTCGGTACAGCACTGAGTTGCTTAATAAAAGTTTATAAAGTGCTACCATGTTACGTAGGTATCATCAGGCGCTTCTCTATTTAGGAGAAAGTTTTTTTTTAAATTAATTATTAGGTATCAATATTTCACAAAGCCTAAAATTTATTCATAAAATTAATTAATGAAGCAGCAAAAGTGAAAAAATAAAAATTGTCGTTCATCAACTTTTTCTTTTACTGGTATGACACGCATCTATTCATGCAGAACATAATGATATTTTTTGTGTTACATAGTTTCTTTTCTCTTTTTATTAATTTAAGCTATGATCAACAAATAGGAAAAAGATTCTTCCACTTTAAAAAAGTTTATATCTTTACGTTTTAGGAAATTACGTTTTGCAAGACAAAATCGTTTAATAGATCATCATATTATACGAAGAATAAGAGTTATTGACTGTTAATGGACTTGCGAGGGCATCAAGGAGGATAAGTGCAAAACTTTTTTTACGCCTGTGCTTGAAACAAGGTTTTTTGTACGAACAGTAAATAAGTAACTAATAATAAATATCAAATCATATTAAAAAATTTAGATTGATCATTTAATAAATTCTAAATCAAATAACTTGAGAACTAGTTGTTTGATATAAAAAATAACATCAGTTCTGAGTAAAGAAAACCTTTCCAACGAGGTATCACTCGATATACTTTCTTTATTAAAGATGAAGGAGCAGAACCTAAGAAGGAACTTCGTTATATAGTGGACCTTACTAGGGACCGGTTCTACTAAGGTAGATAGACTAGGAGGAGTAGTTAAGGTAGATAGGTAGATAGAGATCGCGAAAAAGTGTCCCTCTTGGAAACAAAATCGACGAGTCTTGTCATTTTTTAAATTTTCAGCAGTTCTCGAGAAATCCCGGGTGGAATGTTTTAAATAGGATACCCTGTATACGTAAGTGGGTTTCTTACAACGCAATCGGAGTATTTTCCAGCCGAAAAATTGAGAAGGAAATATACAATATACCATAAGTCTATCGCAACCTATTTTAGAGCGTTCCTGTGCATAATTTATATAGCGTGGTGAAAAAGTTATTTCAAAAAATAGTTAAAATTAAACTTTTAATATTTACCCCTAGCTATTTAGGCTTCACTTTGACTTTGACGTGTCTGTCACTTTTGGTAATTATTTTAAGGTTAGGTTTAAAATTTTAAATGAAAATCGAGTGAAAACTATATGGTTTGTTTTTTTATTTGGTAGCTAATTAAAAAAGTTACCTACGTATAATGGAATAAAAAATTTAATGCCAAATTTTTATGCTAAATTTCCATAAGAGGATAAAAAACAGATAGAGTATAGCATTTATTAAAAAGAGACCGCGATACGCCCGAGTCCTGCAGAAAGCTTTGCAGCGTTGTCAAAGGTAACCTTGATAAATTACGACAGGCGCACGCGGTCGCACGCGGTCTGAAAAATCTGAAACATTTTTTTTAGGGCGAGAATTATTACTTGACTTATCACCATACAAGAAGTGGACTATTAATGTTTAAAAAAAAATTATTTTTAAAATTTTATTAAATGTGAGTTATTTAGGATACCAATATTTTCAGAATTTTTTTTTTTGGTTTAAAAGGCATTACTACTCATAATTATGGTATTTGTCTTGAAAAAGTACTAAATGAGCTCCGCGGCACTACTTTTGAGGCTCAATACCACCTCTGCCGCCCCCCTAAGGTCTCGACCACCCTCCCGCGTCCTATAACCACGCTGCGTTCACTGTGGTCTACCATTACCTTTGTTAGGGTTGGACAAAAATGCATTAAAAAAAAACTAAAATTAAATAATAGTTAGCTTACTAATAGATTGGTAAACTGTGGTGTAAGAAAATTGACTTTAGTGAATGTGAAACGAAAATCAATAAGAAGAGTAACACTTCAAAATGTTGTTTGTTTGTAAAAGTAAGTGAATTATTAACATTTAGGAACAAGCAGACTTTTAAGGTATTCTGGTTCTTTATTACCCCGAACCAAATAGCGGATTATCCTGATTTCGCTAAACTGGCAACGTTGGTCTGTTCTCCCATGCAATTCTTATGGCCCATACAAAAATCCTAGCCCTAGACAGAAGGCTGGTCACGCGGAATACATCTTTTAGGGAGTTGCTCTACTTTTGCTCGATACTGTACGTCTGATGTTCATTATGCTTCAAACTCGGTCATCAGACAAAAAAATACACACACTTAAGATTGAAAAATGTCACGTATAGAGGACTGACCGTTAGTTCAGATGTCTAGCGGTTGTAAAATGCCTTGTAAATCGCTGGCTAACCAGTTTAATCCGCAAGACGTCGCAGGAATTAATTATTGGTTTTAGAAAAAACTACACGGGTAAATAAAATGCGTGCCACGCAGATTAGAAAGCAACGCCAGTTTTTTAATTTTGTATGCTGCATATTCAAAATTCGCCAAGTGTATAAGGGACAGAAACAGTGGCGGATCCAGGATTTCCAGGGGGGTGGGGCCAAATAGAAAGCAAAAACTAAAATGTTTCTTGGTTTGCGTGCGTTTTTATTAACTTTTAGGTCTGAAATTTAAATTTACAGGTAACGAAAATTTGCGAAATACTCACTACTTTTTATATTAAAAAATGGAAAAAGTGGTGTGGCGGGTAAATGTTTGTTTCAAGGAGGGGGGGGGGGTGCCCGGGCTCCTCTGGCCCTTCCCTGGATCCGCCACTGGACAGAAAGAGGTGTTCTTTGCAGGAATCAGTGATTCTTTTATACTTTTTTAAAAACAAAACAAAAGCTCTTTTGAGCTAGTTTTGTACGTTTTAGGAAAAAACTCTTGAACACGTAGATTTTGAATGCGAAGAGGACACTTTTTGACAACTTGAAATTTTTGTAGCTCGCACCCACTTCGAGGGGGAAACTTTACCGCTATATTTTGAATGAAAAAATGGTTTGAGTGATACTTCTACTATGTTAGCTAAAAACATTTTTCTACGTTATCCGACGCCTATTCTCCACCTCCTTCGATCCTGACAATCGTCTTCTGTCAGGTTTTTTTGACTCATTGATCTTTGGATTGACTGTTGCCATTCCAGTTTAGGACGTTTCTGCGCCCTATTGGTTGCCATTCTAGGACCTGCTTTGATAATCTTTCGTCGTTCATCCGTTGTACATGATGACCGTACCATATAAGTTGTCTTTTAGTAATGTCATCCGGTATGCTTTCCTCGATCCCATTCTTTCTTTGATGGTCTCATTTCTTATATTACCTGTTCTAGATATTCTCACTGATCTTTTTATTGCATCCATTTCGACACTTTATTTTTGTATTGTATTTTTCTGTATCACGACAAGTCTCTATTCCCTACAACAGCGTGCTTTTCACCATTGTTTCATATATGTAAAATTTTACATTCCTTTTTATCTCTCTGCGCCATAAAATACTGTTAACTTTTTTGCTTTTACTATTCTTTTACTATTCTTTTTTTTTTGTTCTTTACAGTCTGTTCCTGTCTTATCAAATATGACACCCAAGTATACATACTCATTGCATGGAGATATTGTTTATCCATTGTCTAGTCTAACTCACTTGATTCGTTTCCAACAAGTACTGTGTTTTTCCCACGTTCAGTATGAGTGATACCTCGTTTTAATGCTCTCTTGTAACCGTGTAAATAAAAAAATGTCAAAAACCCATCAATTTGTTTTTGAGATATTTGTCTGTATAGTAATCATAGAATGATAAAAACATTAAATAAAAGAAAAAATAAATAAGAAATATGAGTCCAGCGAAATATTCCTTTAATAAAATATAAATCGACGTGTTTAAAAAATGTATGTAAAAAAAGTTTTTATCTATAAAGATTGGTGGGAAAACGCTTTGATTTAAACATTTTTTAAATGTTTTCGCCTTAATGCGAATCAATAAACACATAATTATTTTCAAGTTCATGGTAATTAGACTAATTATTTTCTCAAGAACAAGTATGTATCTACCTACTTAAACTGGATTACTAGGTTTCCAAATAAAAGACATTAGAATTTAAGTACCGATTATACTATGAATAAGGTATTTGTTTTGCTAAATAAATGTTTGCAAACAGGATTTATTTTAGAGAGAACTAAAAATTACTTAGTTGCTTAAACTGATATTATATTAGTTTATGCTTAAACTAAGATCTTCCGTTTCATTATAGAACCAGCTTTAGTTAAATTTGTAGAACATTAATTCAAAAATTGAAAAAAATATGGTGGTGTGGTTCTTTCTCTGATTCTTAAACTGTTTATATTATATTAAGTAATAAATTAAATAGAGATTAGTATTCTTAAAGCATTAAAAAGTATAATTGTGGTAAAAATTATATAAATGTAGTCATTTTGAATTAAGGCTCCTTAAAAGTTATTCTTCATCTAATCATATACTGCTTTTCAAAATAAATTGTACACCAAACATGTGTTTTTATATTATAGGTGTACAAATTTTTTTGATAAGTAGTATATTTGATCAAACTTTATTCACAATTTTGATAGCTTTCATAACAATCAGCCTTTGATTTGTTATAATAAATTTAATACAAAACCAACTAATTAATAATTGTAGTTTGCAAATAGAATACACACAGACACATAATACCATTTTTTTTTGTGGACAACGAAAATGTAATTTTTATTATCAGGGGAAAAGAAAGTATAGTTTGACGTTGATGTTTCATATACATTCTTGCACAAAAATGAATTTATAAAGTATGTAGCAGAAATATATAAACTTAGAAATATTTTTAAAACTTTGCTTTATATCTGACTAAATTTCTACTTAAAAACATTGGTCTTGAACAGTAGTACTAATATGTAAAAATAAAGAAAAAGAAAGGTTTCTTGCTTACTCTGACGTTAATAATAACTCCAAGACACATTTACATGTAAGTTATTATGACTCATCAAATGTAAAACCGATTTAGGGAAAATTTCGTTAACATTATTTAAATACTTTTAATCCGGTTAAGTTTTTAACAAAAACAAGGGTTATAAATGAGCCTGATTTAAATTGTTTGTTGTCTAAAATTGTAGATTGTTAATAGAGTGGACTTGCACCCTAAACAGGGTGTTCCAAGTTAAATGTCCACCTTTGCTAACTTTTTTATTATTAAAGATAAAAATATTGACAAACTGGTAGAATTTTTGATGGTCTTTAACATACTTTAATCAAAAGAAATAGAGCATGACTTTTTGAAGTTTTCGAGTTTTTTCAAAAAACATACCAAACAAATTAATTGAACAACCTGTAATTTATATAACAATTATCTTCAAAATTAAATTCAAGATATTTTAAATGAAAAATTAAGAATTACAATTTTATTTGATAGAAAGAAGTCTAAGCGTAATTTTGCATTTGGAATATCTTCTTTTTTTTTAACTTTAGAAAAAAAAATCAAAAACAATTTTTGTTTAGAATTGAAAGAACTATCACAAAATTTTTTAAAATACAGGATGTTCAATTTGTTTTATGTTTTGAAAAAAAACTCGAAAATGCGATGTTCAATTTTGTTTTTTTGATTTAAGCATCTTAAAGAGCGTCAAAAAATCTACTAGTTTGGAATGGTGGACACTTGGAACACCCTGGATAGTATAGATGTATAAAGATGATACACGTCGTCACATAATAAATATCAAAAGATTGGCTTTTTATATTCCCATCAAGGACAAGCAAAATGTAATTTTTATTATCGGGGAAAAAAAAGGTTTTTGTTCTAATTTAATGTTGATGTCTCTTATGCATGCTTTTAAAAAAATTACTGTAATTTATCAAGTGTGAAATTTATTTATATAAAATTAGGCAAAAACATTCTTAAGACATCACTCTATATCTGAACACTTAAAACCTTTGCTCTTGACTTCAGTAGCGGCCCACGAGTTTGTTTGAGAAGGGAGGGGCGGCAGGACCCCATGATGTCGTATTTCATGGTATTTTTTGTTTTTATGCATGAAATATGTGGAAAATATCTAAAAAAACATTAGACTTCGCCTTGGTAGAGTCCACCCATGGACATATAATACCAATCTTTATTATTTACATCAGGAACAACGAAAATGTGATTTGTATTGTAATGGGAAATGAAGGTTTGTGTTTTCGTTTGTCGTTGATGTCTCTTATACATTCTTGCACAAAAATTACTGTAATTTATTAATTATGTAACAGATTTGTTTTAAATTGGGTAAAATGATTCCAAAGACATCACTCTATATCAGAATAAATAGTTACTTAAAAACATTGCACTTAAACAGTATTAATATTGAAAAATAAAGGAAAATAAATGTTTCTTGTCTTCCCTGACGTTGATATATCCAGGACACATTTGCATACAAAATCATCATAACAGATTAAATACAAAACCGATTTAAGCAAAATTTAGTTACACAGTATCTAAATCATAACTTTTTGACCGGTAAAATTTTTAGCAAAAACAATTGCTTTAAACAATCCTGATTTCCCTTTGGGTTTTTGCTTGAAATTGTAAATAAGAATATCGTTAATTTAAAATTGCTTTAGATAATTAATTTAAGCATATTTGAACACTGTACAGCAAATTTGTGCCTAAAGTAGGGCTCAAGAAGGAGCACTTAATGCTTACTTGTGATAAAATTTTTTACAAATACCAATACCTGTCCAAACATAATACTCGAGAACAGCAAACCAATCTTTTTTGTATTTCCATTGGGAACAACAAAAATGTAATTTTGGTTATCGGGGAAAAGAAAGGTTTTGGTCTGATTGGATTGGGTTTCTAGTGTGAACCAGATTTAAATAAAATAAGGTTAAATCATTCTTAAGACACAACTCTATAGTTGGTTAAGTTTTAACTTTCACAAACATTGCTTTTAGGGTAAAATATCGTTGCTTGAAAAAAGGTTGCTACATTAAATCTAAAGAAAATTAGAAGGGTTTCTTGTGTCCTCTGACGTTCATATATCCAAGACTCCTTTGCATATAAATCATTACAGCCAATTTAATACCAGACCAATGTTGTCAAAATTAAGTCCAGTAGTATCCAAAACCTGACTTTTTAACCGATAAAATTTTGAATAAAAACAATTGCTTTGAACAGGCGTGACTTTTTTTGAAAAAAATTGGAATTCTAGTTAAAACTTTATAAAAGTATATTACTAATTTAAAACAGCTTTAAATTAATAATTTTGATCATAATTACGCGCAGCATAACACAGAACTGTGCACTGAAAGTAGGGTGCAAAGAGGCGTACTTGTACCCATTGGCGGATTCAGGATGTCCGGATGGAAGGGGCAAGCAGGTAGCAAAAAGCAAAAAAAATATTTTTTGCCTTTTTTAATAAGTCTGACCTCTGAAGTTCGTCAATATCGTTTATGTAAAAAAGTTAATTTAATTTTTGTAAATTTAGTAGAAAAGTGCGGTTTATATATTACATAACTTTTTTACTGGAACAAAAGATTATAAACTTTATGTATGTTAAGGAGTGAGTAAAGAGGTTTTTCTTTTATAAAATATTCTGGGCAGGGTTTCTACTTTAATTAAATATGAGTTTTTTTAATGTATATGGCCTTACTTGAAGTATTGATAATGTTATTCGAAAACCCACCTTAAGCAAATTTATTAATTAATTCTAATATTTTCTTTTCAGAACTAAAATGCGGTCATCCTCCAATTCCCCTTAACGCGCGACTGACTTTAAGTGCGCCGGAGTTGCTTCCAGGAACCATAGCTTCATACCGGTGCGACGAAGGATACGAGACATTTGGCAACACTCAAACCAGCTGTTCACCCAGCGGACAGTGGGCGGGGGAAATGCCTTTTTGTGGTAAGCGTAATAAAATAATAATTATAGAGGAGGCCAAAATAAGAAAAAAAGTAAAAATCTATGAAGCAGTAAAGTTTAAATTTAAACCCTATTGGTGTTTAGGCTAAAATTAATAGGTACCTATTGCAATAAAGCCATGCAGTAATTGTGCCGGGCACTATTGTAACAGTTTCGCATTGAAAACTGATAGTTGATCTTTCAAAATTGACATACCAAAGTTGAACTTATAAATCCAGTCATTTATTTTCCAATAATAGTGGCGGCACTATTAATTCCGGCTCTCATAATGCACAAAGGCCTAATTTTGAAAGAAGACAGCTGTTCTTATAATGCAAAACTGTCAGAATAGTGCTCATCACAATTATTGCCTGGCTTTATTGCAATAAGTCCCTAATGTATTATATACATATACCTAATATTCCAATACCCACTATGCATTTTTCGTACCTTTATTTCTGAATGTTTGGATCGAACGCCAACCATTGTGGAAATAGGTAACAGGGAGTATTGGAATATTACGTATATGATTATATAACAGTATACCTGTTTTGTAAATTCATTTTGCATTATTAAATTAGGTATACTACTGTTTGTAGTGATATAATGAAGATAAGTTAATATTTTTCCCACCCATAAAACAAACCAGAGACCCTGAATTTTCTTTTGGTTCTAAAATGCTGTAATTTTTTTTTACTAAAACAATCTTTAAGTAATTAATAATTTATAAGTTATGATCTAAGTATTTACAAACACATGCGATATCCTTTTAAATGGTGTTAAAAAATCCAAAACAATAAAAATGATGATTTCAGTAATTAACTGCGTTTAGAGGAAGTAGTGAAGTACCTATTAGTTGTTAGTCCTTCTAATGTCATTTTTTTATATATCTTTTTGCCTATCAGTCAAATCTATGCGTGATGTGTGAAGGATATATAATCTTATCTAACAACATTTCAAACAAGCATATATTTACAAAAAAAAGAGCATCCGTCTACCGTATTATTATAATAGAATATGCGGACTACAAATAATTAATAAAATTATTATAACAATTTTTTGTGGCTAAGCGGGCATAGAAAGATTTTGTTTCTCTGGTATTTTTCCGTGGGTAGCTCAAAAGCTGTACACCCACGGGGGTGCGCGATATAATGGACACCTATTAAGGGCCGGTTTATCAATGGCGGGGTATCTCATCGTGTTAGCTAGCCCTGGGCCAACTCTAACCTTGGGGTAACCCTCGAGTTAAAGGGAAAAGTGTTTATCCACGCGATTTTAACCCAGAGCTCCGAAACTCGCAGGTTGGCAATGCTGGTAACAATCGACCATCTAAGTTTTCCCTTCTTATTTAATAGTCTGTGGAATTTTTGACATTTTGTGGTTATAATCATATGTCTTTTTGTATTGTTGGTGTCGGGTGTTTTGTTAAAAAATATTATTTGGAAAAACTTATTCAGTTTCTTCAGTTATTGCACTCTAGCCAGTAAGTATCTACTATATGTATGATGAAAATAATTTAGCTACATAAAAATTAGCATGTAAATAGTTACAACTTTGTAAATTGTTTCTGTTGTACTTAACTACTAATTATAGTCTAAAATAAAAATGCATCTATAGGTACCTATCTACCTATTAAAGCTAAATAATTTAAGAGATAAAATAACTTAAAAGCAAATGGATTAATATCTTTGGTATTGGATCATATTTCTGCATTTTTTAAGTTTATTTTTAAACTACTACACCTATTTTATTTTTGTTACAGGTTATGCCTTTAAAAGGAAACCAATAGACTTCTACATTTTAATAAAGAAATATCAATAAGGCACATCAACAAGAAGTAATGGTACTAGTTTCTGAAACATCAACCTGTTATCCCGGAATGACTGATTTACAAACACTCCCCTGTAAAGAGCAAGCCGAGGCTTCCTGGGAGACCAGAAAGTGTTTAAAAACCTTGATGTGATATAATATTTATTCTGTAACATATTTTTTTTAATTATAAAAGTGCTCTAGCATGTTGCAATAATTTAAGTATTTTATTTTGATGTTACGTACAATACATTGTTGTTTATTTCTGATTCCTAAAATACTGTTGTATAACAAAAGAACTTAATAGTCATTTTTCAGGGACCGCCAAATAAAAATTTAAAAAACAGTGTTTGAAATATACATTCACTTTTTATTTTGCATTTTTAAATACATATTAAAAGTTTTAAAATTATATACATAAATTAGTAATTATAATAAAACTGATACACATATTGATGAAGATTCATATGTGAGTGGGCCTTGCAGCCCTTCCGCTGCGACCGCCAGTGGGTCTATATTGTGGCTCGGTACCTACACATATAAGGTATAGCTCTGTTGGCAGGTAGGATATTTATTGGGTGCTTTTCTATTAAACATGATCTTGCTCATAGAAAAAAGAATATTTATTTTGGGTTTGCTTGGTAGACTGCTCCCATTGCAAAAATCTCCATGTCTGTGGGAAATTCCATCATCTCAGCCTCACACCATTAAAAGTATCACCGCTGGTGTTTTAAAAATTTCGGAGCATCCTATTTAACACAAAAATTGAAGTACACAAGTTAAATGTTATGCTTTTGAGAAAAATCAACCAAAATAAAAAAAAAACACTTCAAAATAATTGGAAATTTTCGAGCGCGGGTCATGTTAGCTTAGGGTTAACCCTCGAGTTTGCATTTAACCTTGGATGGATAAACACTTTTGACAACTTTAACCCAGGGCTATCTCTAACTCGAGGGGTAACCCTCCATTGATAAACCGGCCCTCAGTGATGACAGTTAACTGTTTCGTCCTTAAGGGACTCTTCAGAGCATGGTCAATATGACACTTTTGTAAACCTATAGAGACGGTATATGAATCTCATCTTACGATATTGGTAAGAGAAATGAATAAATAAGGCCTGCGATACCGTATGGTTTCAAATAAGTGGCGACATCTACAAATACAAAAGAAACTACCAGATTAAAAATAAAAGGCAGGCAGATGAAACAAAAAACAGTACCCATGACCGTGAAATAGATTGTTCCTCAGGTCTGATCATTGTATATTGCATTTTTTTCGCCTTCGCAACGTTTTATGTCAAGTCAGCGGGGTGTATGTCGAAAATACTACAAACGTAAAGTTTAGTACCCGCGAATAAAGAAAACAACAATTTTTCGTGGCTAAGCGGCAAAAAAAGATTTTGTTTCTCTTGTATTTTTCCGTGGGCAGCTCAAAACCTGTACACCCACGGGGGTCCAAAATATATTGGACACCTATTAAGTGTGGACAGTTAACTGTTTCGTCCTTAAGGGACTCTTCAGAACATTGCATGGTCAATGTGACACTTTTGTAAAGCTATAGAGACGGTATATGAATCTCATCTTATGATATTGGTAAGAGAAATAAATAAATTATATTTGAGCAAAATGGGCAAATAGACCAAAGGTCAGCATAGGGTATACCTCCACTGCTCCCCCCCTTTTTTCCCACCGTGGAAATTTTCGACATATATATCTTTTATTGCTATTGGAATCTAGTTTAACGGTTTTACTTATTTGCCACGTATCAATTATCAAACCAAATGTTAAAATACTCCCATTTATTAGTGTCACCATGAGCTGAACTGTCCTTTTGTACCAAAATGAAATTACCTTTTTATACCAAAATGCTTTTTTTGAAAACGACTAAAAAAAATTAAAACCTAAATGGTTTTAATTTGCATTAAAATATCATTAAATAATATAATTAAGATTTACCAAAAAAAGAGTAAAAAGAGTTCATCATACTCTCTTGGGTTCCTATATACAGTATGTCCCCTAAGTTGGAATCATATGGAAAACTATTTTATTATTAATTTTAAGAAAAAAAGTTATTCTTCATAAAAAGTTCTGCATTATCTAAAACTTAGAATACAGTCTTCAAATTTTTTTAGTGGTATACGAGGTTTGTCAAAAAATATGAGTTTTACTCAAGAATAAAGTAACTTTAAATTTGACACTATCGAAAAATGTTACTTATTACGCGTTTTAATTGCAAAATTATTAGAAAATATCAAAAAACTGAAAGGTCATCATGTGTTTCGTAATCACAAGAGATACATGTTTATTCAAAATAGAAATCTTAGTAAAAAATAAAATAATCTGAAGTTTTAATTTAAATGGATTTACTTGCATATTTAAACGTAAATATTAATTCTGATCAACTTTTTTTTAATAACATTTTTCGATATTGTCAAATTTAAAGGTACTTTACTCTTAAGCAAAACTCATGTTTTTTGACAAACCTCGTATACCACTGAAAACATTTGATATTTGATGACTGTATTCTAGGTTTTAGATAATGCAGAACTTTTTATGCAGAATAACTTTTTTTCCTAAAATTAATAACAAAAAAGTTTTCCATATGATTCCAACTTAGGGGGACATCATACTGTATATATTTTTTAGTTTAGTTATAATATGGGGTCAGAATAATTTATTAGCCTTGGCGAAATTTTAAACAATAATAATACGTCTGGGCATCCCACTTATACTTCCTATAAATCTATCCTTGTTCACACCATTAATTTTAAGATATTTGCGCTCTTTCTCATTCATTTTTAATATACAAGGTGTACCCTTGTAGTATAATTTTAGAGGGTATCCCTAAAAATTCTTTACAGCAGCTTACCACTAGTGTCGAAATAGGCCGACTTTAAGTTACCTTAGTCAAAAGTTGCTGCGTTTTTAAGATATACAGGGTGTTATATTTAAAAATTTAAGATCGATAATTAATACAATATATTTTTGTACGTGTTATTTTTAAAACCGGGATCCATAGGTTTTTGGGATGCAAAATCCAAATAGGGACACCTTTTTACTGTGGCCGAAAGAGGGTGCTTCACACTGCACTTGTAATGGTTTAAACCGGTCATAATTTATTTTGTGTATTTTTTAACTTTTTTTGTTACAAAAATAATTTTTAAACATTAAAATGTTTTTCATTATTTAATTTTATAATCCGCTAAAATGACTTTAGTTGTTTAGTTTAAAAGTTTTAAATAATATTTTAGCATAATCCACTTGGCACTGCCAATTCATCGACCAGATTTCACTCTTAACGGTAACAAATTTGTTTTTTTTTAAATAATTTGAACATTGCGGATTCCAACACTAACGACCTAAATATCTTAAAAACGGCTTACTTTGGCTAATTTTAACAGGAGTACCATTTTCGCTTAAATTGCTTACGAAATCACTTTCTTAATAAAAAGTGAAAAAATACACTGAGGAATAAGTTATAACCGTTTTAGGCCCTCAGAGTGCAGTGTGAAGTGCACTTTAACGCAGGCGCTGATTTACGGTAGGGGAGAAAAGGGAAATTTCCCCATAAATCTCAAACTGACACACGGAATACACGTTTTGGTCACTATGTAAAAAAAGTGTTATGCAATATTTATTATGATATCCCTCCCCCCCCCCACAAATAAAGTTTCTAGATCCGCCCCGGCTCTGACGGCCATGGTCAGAGGGTATATTCTGATTTTGCATTGCAAAAAAAACATACGAATACCAACTTTGAAATTATTTCATAAAAAAAAGTTTCAATTTTATTTTTTACCTGCACCATCTCAAAAATAGAGGAATTTCGGCGAAAGTTAGTTGCTTTAAATCGGTATAGTTTGACCTTAGGAATATGCTGTAAAAATATTTTAATTACACCCTGTATACCCTAGATTATAAACACTTAAATTTTGCATCTAAGTATACCAGGGGCACTAACAAAATTACAAACGAAAAACAAATATAAAAACAATTCGTTCCCTTCCTGCATGTCTCTCGTTGTTTTTTGGGAATTTAATGCATTTAGTTTTTGACTTATTTATGTTCAGTCGTAGTTGTTTGGCTTTAAATATACATGGGTACCATAAAAACAATACCAAGAAAAAAAGCAAAACTGTCACAAAAAAAGACTCATACGAAAATTCTTTAACCAACAAAATCATAAAACTAAACATTATCGTAACCTGAATTCGTTCACCCTGTATTATTACACTAAATCTTAAAAATTTTAAATGTGGGCATGGCACACAATATGAAATATTTTCATGTCGCGGTTAAGATAATTTTTTGTGCACAATGAGGTAGAATTAAACCGCCTCCTTATTTGACACATTTAACAGCCTTGTATGATGATTATGTCTTGGTTTTTGGCTTGTATACTGGGTGATCTATACCGACTGGTCCATCCATCTATAGAAACATTTAAAAAAATGAAAGTTGTAACAAAAATATTTTTTTGTATTCTTCTGAAATGTATGCACTTACATGCCTTCTTTTCTTATTTGTAAAACTGAAGAAATTCCAATTTCCACGATATATTTTACTCCCCCCTCAACGCAGCCGTGCATAGACGTAACAAAACTTGTATATACCTCCAGAAATCTTCATAAAAACACATTTAAGGGAGGGAACCGCCTCTCCACGAATGGTGGGGGTGGTTCCTACTCCAAAAATATTGAAGCGAGTGTAGACATATATCCGTGCCAAGTAGGGAATCCAATCCCACACCAAAACCTCAATCCCGCAAATCCGCGGGATTATAGCCCTCAATCCCGCGGATCCGCTAAATTGCCAAAAATAGTAATATTCTTTGTACTCAGCCTACTAAATATGCTAATAAAAGTTTTTATGCAATAAAAAACAGAGTATAGTAGCAAGAAAATATTTATCGCATAAAGATAGAATACAAAAAACACTCGGAATAGGTCAAAAGTTACATTTTACATTGATTTTGAAAATATTTCCGGAGGAAAGATAACATATCTAATGTGTTATCTTTTAAACTGTATCTAATTTTATTGCACATATAACCTGCGGCTGAAAACGCACGCTCAGCTTCGACACTTGTCTGAGGAATCGACTTGAGACAGTACGCAGCTCCCAAGTATATGCCCCTATTCCTTCCGCATTCAAAAAGGGTCATTTCATGTTCAAGTAACTGGTCAAGTGATGCTCGGGATCGGGCTGGTACAGCCATAAGAGAGGACTCTGATACTGGTACCCATGCTGTACGAAGGCTTCGATCTAATTCCTTTTCTAAATTCAAAGGTGATGGTTCGCATCTTGTTATCAGATAAGATAAAGGTGCATTTAAAGAATAAACCCCCTGGAGGGTCTTTAAATGCTCCCTAGGAAGTAAATGTTCTCTTAAACTGACGGTTACCATTGGTCAATATTAGTTATGTGACATAAATTTGGTAGTATTGACATTTTTGGTGAATATTTTCAAGAATAAATCTCACTTTAAAGTTCTCCTATTGCAAAGCAGGAGAGCAGGTTATGTCAAATGTTCTCTAGAAAATGATCCATTCCGCGTCAGTTTGAAGTCATACACTATAAACTGACAAATGGTAACGGTGAATTGAAGAGAAAATTTACACCCAGGGGAGCATTTACAGAATAAACCCCCAAGTGGATCCTCTTTGTCAGATTTTCGGAGGAGTCTTATGTCTATCTATACCAAATGTGTTGCTTCCCTCTTAAACATAGGAACTGAACCTGTAAGGCCTGAACTAAATAAGGTAAACTAGAACAAATTGTATTGATCAGTGGTAACGTTTCAAGAAAAGAAGCTGTCTAAAAATATAGCGAAATATGGTTAAAATTCTAATCACCCTATAGACGAAGAACACGAACAAATTTAAAATAAGTATACATGTGACTCAGAAAAAGCAAAATAAAAGCACATTTAAAAGACATTTAGTAAAACAAGTTCAAGATCAACTTTCTAATTTGGTATCTAGTCTTTTTTGACGACTTATATTTTGTTAATTGAATAATTAAGTTGAGCAAACAAATTAGAGATAAACATCACATAAGTATAAATTTTAGTTAATAGAAACAATTAAGAGCATTTTGGTAGGTTTTCCTTACTTTTAACCTAAAAGTTTTTAATATCATGTGTAGCGATATTCCGTCCCAACTCATGCTGTCTCAAAATTAAAAATGTATACAGGGGTTCTCAAAATGTCGCTCAAAAACTAAAAATTACTATTTTTGTTAAAGTATTTTTACTCGGGCACTTTAATCGCGATTCTCGTTACTCTTGTGGTTACCTTTACCGTAAATAAAGGTTACTTCAAGTTGTTAAAAACGAACATTTAAACGTACATAAAAATAACGTTTGGCGATACACATAACCATAACTTTTTATTGACTTTTGGTATTTGAAAAAATAAAACAAGAAGATTGTGGTCTTAAAAATTAATTTAGTTTTAATTTTTTCAAAACAAAATAAACTTTTCAACCTTTAAATTTAATGGTACAGTTAATTTCATTATTTTTGGGACCATTTTTTTTTCGCTGGCTTATGCCATTCTTGTGATAACCAGCTGATAACTGTCACACAGTTATCTGAAAAATTATGAAGCGGATTGTATCCGTTATCTGGCGCTATTTAACACCTTACGTTACCATTAATAAAAGTAACAGAGCGCTACTGCGTCCCCGCAGAAAAAAGGTACTCAAGGGTGACAAACTGGCAAAAAGCCTGACCTAAACCACCTCAAATAATTTAAATTTTTATACAGAATCAAAATGAGCTCTGACTAGCGCCACTTTTTTCTATGTAAACAAAATTGTATGTCTTACCTTTTTCGAAATCTTTATGAAGTTACTTTTATCCGGGACAACCTATATATTAACGTTTTGTTTTACGTTGCCCAACTTTCAACTTAAAGAGATTATTTTGTAATTTTATAGGCAAATATCTTAAAATCCAATTGAGAGATTTTCGATATTTTTAACCGATTATAAAGATTTTAGAGAACTTCAATCAATACAAGCTATTACCCCTTACCTATATATATAGTGTTGAAGTTTACCCCTCGAAGAAGTTGCGTGCTACAAACAAGAGAGCCAAAAAGTGTCCTGCTCGTACACAAAATCGTCGTAATCGAAACTTTTTAAAAACGTATGAAAAATACCTTTAAAAACCTCTCTCATCTTTTAAAAAAATCATCCTGTATACCCATATATCTTATATAGTGCACAATATTCTTCTTGTACTTTAGGGAAAACAGTTCCTTATCAATATTTCGGGGATAAATGAACAGTTTAAATAAATAAAAAATCTTATATTGAAGAATTAATCTTTTAATTAATATGCAACCGTTTTAATTTTTTTAAGAAGATTTTGTATAAGTAATCGAATTTTTATACAAACTAAAAGAGTTTACTGCATCACTGGTATAAGGTGCCACAAGTGAAGTCATACACATTTATAATAAAACAGTTTTATAATCTTAATCTTGTTGGATTTTTCCAAAGCGTTCGACACCATAGATCATAGACTAATGTTAGCCAAACTTAAAGTCTACTTAAATAATAGGTTTCAACGCATTACTTGCAACGGCCGTACATCTTCACAAATGGACATGGTCAGTGTCTGGTGTTCCTCAGGGTAGCGTCCTAGGGCCTCTCTTTTTTTAAATTTACACAAGTATTTTAAAGGCAATAGAATACTGTAAGGCCCAGGCTTACTCTGATGATGGCCAGCTATATGGTCATTTTGATGTGGGTGTTGCGAAGAACGTCGAAGAACTAATTAATAACGACCTAAACAAAATTTACAAGCTTTCTTTAGAACATAACCTAAAATTAAATGCCAGTAAGTTATATGTCCTCTTCTTTGGGAAAAGGGATAAAGTAACAATTTTAAAACAGCAGGTTAATTTGCAACATTCCTCTAAATGTCGTTAATTCTGCCAGGAATCTTGGAATTATTTTAGATACTGAAATGAGATTTCGTGAACATGTTAAAAAGTTAATACAAAAATCATTTTTAAGTCTGATTCAAAGAAACATTTTCTTAATAAAACATTAAAGCGCGATTTATGTGAAAGTTTATTTATTAAGTTAGATTCAAAATAGTTCCTTTAGACTTATTTTCAACCTTAAAAAACATGATCGTGTCTCTGAAAAAATAAAGGAGCTTTCCTGGTAAAAATGGACAAGCGCATGAAACTTCATTTGGTTAATTTTAGCCACCAGCTTTTACAAAGTACCCATTCTACCCCCCTTAAAGCTAAGTTATAACACGTCAAAATAACCGTATACGTAGTTTAAGAAATGATAACCTATTATCAATTCCTAAATATCGAACTCGTTGCCCAGTGCATTGAAGAGTCTAACAATAATAAAGTTCAAAAAAGAAGTAAAAAAATATCTGTTTATAAACTAAAAGTTAAAAATTTTTTGTGGAATATTGTATGCTCACTGGTTTTTTTTCTCCTTATCAATACTATATAGAAAATAATAATGTAGTGTTTATATTTTTTTTGTTGATATGCTCGATCAGCTATCAATGCTTTTTTTTTCTTCTAGTGGTTAAGTAGAATAGCTAATAGCTAGACTCCGCCACACTGAAGCCTATTTGTTTGAGATTTGTAATTTATTTTTTCAAATTAATAAATGTCGGTTTTATTTATTTATTTATTTATATGGCTGGACACATTTTCACTAGAGTCACTGCGTCCTGGATGCAGTGAGCGTAATTTCCATCCTTCCAAAGAAAATTATTCTTAAAAACGTGTCCCGATAAGAGTTTTAATAAACGTGTTTTTAAAAGATTTTTCCAGAAAACAATATTCTACAGCACCACCGTTCCAATTAGATTCGCCACTCTGTATATGCGGACACAAAAACAAAAAAAAATCGTGCTCCACGAATATAAATGAAAAACAATATCATTTGCTGCCTGTTAACAATATATAAGCGTTTACAAAAAACCACGTTTAATTGTTTCAAAGGTATAATTACCTTCAAGAATTTCAAAATAATTATTTTATCTAATGATGATTTAAATGAATGCTAGTTAGATTTCTTACTAATAAGATAATTAAAGATAAAAACCTTGGTGTAGGTATCATCTTCTCTTGCATCAGAACTCCGCAAAGATTAAAAAAATTTAATAATTAATAATAATATGCACTACCTGAGATATTTTCTGATAGAGATTCCCTTTTGGTTTTGAAAAAGAAGACTGACAAAGAAACGCTCAAGAACCTAATGAATAAAAATACAAAAGAATCAAAATCTTTCTATGCCCGCTTAGCCAAGAAAAATTGTTCTTTTATTCACGGGTACTAAACTTTCAGTTTGTAGTATTTTTGGCTCACACTCCGCTGACTCGACATAAAACGTTGCGGGTACTGTTTTTTGTTTCATCTGCCTGCCTTTTATTTTTACTCTGGTAGTGTCTTTTGTATTTGTAGATGTCGCCACTTATGTAAAAAGTATACAGCAGGCATTATTTATTTATTTCTCTTACCAATATCGTAAGATGAGATTCACATACTGTCTCTATAGCTTTATAAAAGTGTGTTCTGAAGAGGCCCTTAAGGACGAAACAGTTAACTGTCAACACTAAATAGGTGTCCATTAGATCTTGGACCCTCTTGGGTGTACAGCGTTCGAGCTGCCCACGGAAAAATACAAGAGAAACAAAATCTTTCTATGCCCGCTAGCCACGAAAAATTGTTTTTTTATTCACGGGTACTAAACTTTACGTTTGTAGTATTTTTGGCTCACACTTCGCTGACTCGACATAAAAAGTTGCGAAGGCGGAAAAACATGCTATATGCATTGAGCCGAGCTGAGGTACAAATTATGTCACGGTCATGGGTACTGTTTTTCGTTTCATCTGCCTGCCTTTTATTTTTACTCTGGTAGTTTCTTTTATATTTGTAGATGTCGCGACTTATGTGACAGCATACGGTATCGCAGGCATTATTTATTTATTTTTCTTTCCAATATCGTAAGAAGAGATTCATATAGCGGCTCTATAGCTTTACAAAAGTGTCACATTGACCATGCAGTGTTTTGAAGAGTTCCGTAAGGACGAAATAGCTAACTGTCAACACTTAATAGGTGTCCATTAGATCATTAGATCTTGTAACCCCGTGAGTGTACACCGTGTTCCATTTTCGATGGGATTAAATGGGAACCTCGGTTATTATTAATGAAATCGATTTTCTGATTGCACCTTACCATGTTCTTTTTTTGAGCCGTTAAAAATGGTGTAATCAGATTTTTGCTATACTCCGTGGTTTCGCTAATACAGGGAGTTTTTTAATAAAGTGCATTTTTATTAATTCCTTGCACCTCCCTTATTTTGCAAGATATTTTTATTCTGTAAAAACTTGTCTATGAAAACTTTTTTAGAGCAAAATAATGACGTTGTCCATTTTTTAAAATATTGTTTAGTTTTTGAGATATGGTATTTATCATGAAAAAATTACAAACGGACCTGGATTTTTTTTATTACTATTTTGATTGGTTCCATGCTATTATTATCTTAAAATGATAAAACTTTAATATTTTTTTTTTGATTTAAGTTTAAAAAGAACTATTTAATATTTAAAAAAAATAAATTAGTACAAACCTGGAAATTTCCAACGTAATTATAAATTAAAAATTGCAAGACACGCTAGTTGAACGATTTTTAAATTATCTGTTTTGAAACGTTGATTAAAAGATTTATAAATAAAGAAAAAAACGTTAAAAAGTTACAAATATAATATTATAGTAATTATTTGATGGTAGCACAGCAACTCATAAAATTTACTTCAACATGGAAAAAGAAAAGCGTGGAATTGACATTGTCATTTTACTTGTCATATTTGTGAATGGCTCACTCACAATTATTCTAAAATGGCTAAAAATCGACCATATCTAGATTTTGAAAAATGTGATTTGACTGCTTTATCAAGCAACAAAATCCCAATATTTAAACGGCAGAAATATTTTTATGCAAAATGCGTTAAGAAAAATTGCTCAAAAATGTTAACTATGTTTTACATAATGGCAATCAGTTTGAACATTTATATCATTAAAGAAAAATTAGTTATTATTTTTTGTAATTCGTTATTTTTTTTGTATTTTTCATAGACTTTGTTTCAAATACACCTGTAAATTAACGTAAAACCATTTTAATTTGTTAAGTATCAAAACAGTTAAACTAAAAATCGTTTAACTAGCAATTTTTAATTTATGTTTATTATGGAAATTTCCGGGTTCGGACTAAATTTTTGTTTGAAATAAATTTTTTTTTTTACCTTAAAACAATTTTTTTGTAATTTTTATTATTATTACGGGTACGGGTAGACCTCGTCAGATGTCTATCAGGGGAAATGAATCGACCCCTGCCCTCCGTAGATTCCAGGTACTCTTCGACCCGGAGAGTTAGCACCTGTATGGGGTCCCTTTCCCAGGGTTACGGGAGAAGACCACATCGATATGAAAGGCGGAGAGAATGGACCTCGGTACGGTGATCATAGCGTAGGTGGCAACCCTTTCTTTTAGGGATAGTATAAAAGACTACTGCCTTGTAGTACCGGCGTTGGAATCGTCAAAGGCTAGGGGAAGAAAACCTCGATCAAAAATCACCTGGTCCTCCAGGTTGGGGGTTGGGGCATCAGACTAACTCTCTGATACCCGGAAAAAACGTACACTGTTAAAAAACCCAATCAAACGCCTCGGAAAGAAATGAAAAACCTAAGACGCACCAAGCAAAGAAACAGGAATATGATTTTTGGTACATGGAACGTACAAGGAATGAATCGAAAAATGAATGAAATAGTACATGAGTGCAGCAGAATGAAGGTAGACCTTGCTGTACTAACAGAAACGAAAAAGAAAGGAAAAGGATCTGAAAACCTAGGACAATATGACCATTTCTATAGCGGAGTGGCAAAAGAAAAACATGCCCAACAAGGAGTATCTATTTTGGTCAACAAAAGATTTAGAAAATTTATCACCAACTGGGAAGCAGTCAATGAAAGGCTAATTAAAATGAATATAACAATAAAAGGAATGAGACTTACGATTTTTGGAATCTATGCGTATAACGACGATGCAAATGTAGCCGTGAAAGACAATTTTTTTGAAGAAATACACAATGAAATATCAGCAGTAAGTGCATCTAGAGAAATTGTCATATTGGGAGATTTAAATAGTAGAACCGGTAACAGAGTTAATGATCTGACAGTTGGCCAATATGGAGAAAATCTTGTTAATGACAATGGAAACCGGCTAATTACAGTATGTGAGCAATTAAACCTAAAAATCCAAAACGGTTTTTTTCAACATAAGGAAATACACAAATATACCTGGACCAAACCCTCACAAAACCTGAAATCCGTCATTGATTATCTTATCACTAAACAAAAGACAAAACTAAAAATTCAAGATGTCAGAACAAAGCGTGGATCAACATGCGGAAGTGATCACTATTTTCTGGAGTCCAAAATTCTCTTTCCTTATCAAGGCCGAAGCCTGCATCAACAACATCTTGATGATACAGTCATTGAAGAAATTGATCACTGTAAATATAATTTACTAAGCCTAGAACATGACAGCGTAAAAAACTTATACAAAAAGAGACTGAACGAAAAACTTAATACAAGTTCAGGTGAAACCCCAGATGAGGAATACGAATGTATTACATTAAGCATCCACCAAGCTGCAAAAGAAGCACTAGGATTAGTGGAAGAAACTTCTAAAAGAAGAAAACCATACTGGTGGGATGCTGAGATTGAGAGAGAAATAGAGGAAAAAAGGAAATTATATCACACCTACTTATCCCAAAAGACAGATAGAAGCAGACAAGAATACAAAATCGCGCAATCAAAGGTGAGAAGAATGATCAGTGATAAGAAAAATCATTCGTGGACGCAAAAATGTCAGAAAATAGATTCTTACTTAGGAGGTAGGAGAAGTACCGAAAGCTGGAAAACTATAAGATCGATTAAAAAAGAAACATGCAGAGATATCATTTCACCAATACCAGACAAAGAATGGGATGAGCATTTTAAAAAACTTTTAACTGAAGATAGAGCAGAATTCAAGGAAGACGCAAGAGACAATATAATTAGAACGATGGGATCTCCAGTACCCCTCACAATCTCTGAGGTCAAAAACGTGTGCACAACCTTAAAAAGCGGTAAATCTGCCGGACCCGGAAATATCCCAGCCGAACTTATTAAATATGGCACTGAAGAACTGTTTTGGAGATTACGGAATCTTTTCCAAAAATATTTAAATGGAACTGTAGTCCCAACTGAGTGGAAAACGTCATATATATCCACAATACACAAAAAAGGAAGGAAAGATATATGTGACAATTATAGAGGTATATCTGTGACTAGTACGCTAAGCAGAATATACGGTAAAATAATAAGAAATAAAGTAGAGAGCGAATATAAAGACATGGAGGCAGAAGAACAAGCTGGTTTCAGGGCGGGTAGATCGACTTCAGATCATCTCTTTTGTATAACCCAAGTTATTGAAAAGAAAATGGCATACGGTCAAGAGCTGCATCTGCTTTACGTGGATTTGCAGAAGGCATATGATAGTATACCACTAAATCTACTTTGGAAAGCGTTGGAAAACACAAACATAAGCGTACAACTAATTAAGGCCATCCAAGAGTTATACCGCAATAGTAAGGCAAAAGTTAAAATAAAAGCAAAACTAACCAAAGGCTTTCAAGTAAATAAAGGTCTTAAACAAGGTTGCTGTATCTCGCCTACGCTCTTCAAGATATACTTGGAACAAGTCCTTAAAGTATGGAAGAGAAAATGCCAAAACATGGGAATTCCGTTGGACGAAACCACCTTGTATACTTTATGTTTCGCCGATGATCAGATAGTAGTGGCTCAGGATTATGACGACCTCGAATATATGACACGAAAACTAATAGAAGAGTACAATAAGTGGGGACTAGAGGTTAATCTCAATAAGACAGAGTATATGTGTATCGGTGGAATGAAACAGGATCTAATCTTAAATACCGGGCAGCGAATTCACTCCTGTGATGAGTATAAATACTTAGGTCTAAAAATTACAGCTGACGGAACACTAGACAAAGCTATAAAAGATCGAAACGTACAAGGAAGAAAAGCAATAACTTTATTAAATGGAATAATTTGGGACCAAAGTATATCAAAACATAACAAAAAGCTTATATATAACACCATTATAAAAAGTATTATTACATACGGCTCAGAAGTATGGCCAATCAAGGATAGAACAGAAAAAATGCTTTCCGCTACGGAGATGGACTATTGGAGAAGAGCAGCAGGGAAATCAAAAAGAGAAAGAGTTACAAATCAAAGAATAAGAGAAATTATGACAGTAGGTGAACGTACTTTAGTGGATGATATAAGAACAAAACAACTGGTGTGGTACGGACATGTACAAAGAATGAATGACGAAAGACTACCTAAACAAATACTACAATGGAAACCAACTGGCCGAAGAAAACGAGGACGGCCAAGGAGAAGCTGGAGAGAAGGAATAGACAGTGAAATAAGAATAAGAGGCCTAGATGATGAATTATGGGCAAACAGAAACGAGTGGAGATTGGGTATCGGAAGACGTAGAACGTTGTGAAACCGATAAATATATATATATATATATATTATTTGGTGATAATAATAGCATGAAACCATTCAAAATAGTAATAAAAAAATCCAGGCCCGTATTTAATTTTTTTATGATAAATAAAAAAATTACAACGTCATGATTTTCTTCTAAGAAGATTGCCATAAAAAGATTTTTACAGAATAAACATATCTCGCAAATAAGCGAAATATAAAGGATTATTAAAAATGCAATTTTTTCAAAAACTCCCTGTATTAGCGAAACTACGGGGTATAGCAAAAATCTGATCACGCCATTTGTAAGGGCTCAAAAAAAGAGCACGGTAACGTGCAATCATTTCCCATTTAATTCCATCGAAAATGGGACACGCTGTACAGCTTTCAAGCTGCTTACGGAAAAATACTAGAAAAAATCTGTCTATGCCCGCTAAGCCACGAAACATTGTTGTTTTTTTATTCACGGGTACTGAACTTTACGTTTCTAATGAATCTATGCCAAATTTCCTCTTGAGATCCCCCGTCGCCCATACCCTACATATAATAACAAAACTTTCTTAAACCTAATTCCTCAATCACTATAGACCCAGCTTAAGCAATTTAATTCGAAGCATTAATAAGTTATAGTCATCAAATCCTCATACCTAAAAAACCTTATCAAAGAAGATTCCATTCCAGTCAAACTTACAGCTGGTAAAAAAGAAAGCTCCTCTAACAAAAAATGAAGACTATTAAAAAGACCCTTAAGTAATCCGGAGAAATCTCTTCCATACAATGGAGACTAGCGTTCATGTAGCGACTATAGACTTCTCAGTTAGGTGCACTTCCAGATCGATACCCAATGCCTGTCACAAAAGACGTTACAAAGGCCACAAGAAATACAGTCCTCGACCATGAAAAAATTAGGTGATATCCCAAGGCCTATTTTAACATTGGCTCTTATAGCAGGATCGTGGTTTTTTTGTGATATTTTCAAAATGCCACTATAGATTTTATTGAAATTTCATTTAAATATTCCCCGACACTATCCCGATATTTCACCAAACTTATTAAAGGATGAAGAGTAATAATTAAAATATTAAGATTTAGCCCTAGACATGTGCTGTAAAATCATCTTTCCTTTTCAGGTGTAAACATCGCCTTCAGGAAACCAGCCAACCAATCTACTACATCAAGAGGAGGTAGCGCACTAAATGCCAACGATGGAGAAAGAAGTACAGATCACGACACAAAAAAGTGCTCAGAAACTCTTAAAGAAGCCAGTCCTTGGTGGCAAGTCGATTTACTAAGGTACAATACCATCGTTTGTATTCTTAAAGTTGACCTTATTATATTTTGGGCCTCTCTGCCACCATAATTTTTTTTTAAAATGACACCTGTTATTGGTTTATTTAGTCTTAGGTTGAGTCAAGGCCCACAAAAAAATACAGGCCACGACCCTGAAAAAATCAGCTGTTCTCCGGGGGCTGACTTTTACATTGGGTCTTATGGGAGGTCAGACGTTTTTTTATGATATTTTCAAAATGGTACTACAGATTTCCGCGAAATTTCAGTGAAATATTTTCGGACACCATCCCGATATTCCACCAAACTTTTGTAAGGATGCAAGATGATGAAAATATTAAAATCTTCAAGATTTAGCATTTATTTTGAATTTAAATTACCCGCCATGTACCGCATGCTAACTGTTATATTTGACATGTATTTGACTTTGTCATCTGTGTTTGTCACATTCGCTTCTGCTTTAAATTTCATTTTAGTGTGAGCTAATGAAGCGGCTCTGAAAAATTAAGGATCACTATACATTTAAAAAAAATGTTCTGCAAGAATGTAGTAAAAATAATCTCAAAATCGGCTTTATTTTTAAAAAAATCAAATATTCGTGAACCGTCATTCCAACTTTAATATTTTAAAGACAATCAGCTGTGTCGTAACGTGACCATCAAAAAAAAATCAGCCCCGGATGTGACGTCAACAAAGTGGAGGATCGTGGCCCGTCCGTTTTAATAGCCCTGGTTGAGTCTTAGGCTCCATTACCCTACTTTGTCCTGTATTATTCTGACGTATAACGACAGATGTCATGTAATATTTATGAGTCTAATTTAACCTTTGCAGGCACAATGTCTATTTGCGTTATTATTTTTATTCTTTATTTATCTGTCAAAAGCCTGTATTGTGTTCTGTAGGAAAAGTTAATTAAAAAGTTCCGAACACAGCTAGGGAAAAACTGAAAAATCAATAACAGTTAAAAAGGCATAAAAATAGAGGATTAGGTCTGAGTACGGTGACTGTTTCTTTTTTTAAAGAATTACACAGGACATTAATGACTTTTGGTTATTTGGTGAACACTGTCATGGACACCCCCAAGCCTTAGATTTTCTTAGATATTTTCCACATATTTCATGAAAAAACACGAAGAATATCTTAAAATTCAACACTGTGAGTCTTCGGCCCCCCCAAGAGGCCTCGACCCCCCCCCCAAGACAAATTCCTGGGTGCGCCACTGAACACTGTGTTAAAAGTTCAAACCAGGTAATTGCGGATGCCACAATTATTTAATATAAAATTTAGAATGTTTCTTATTAAAATAAGACTTGAAATTTGAATTTTGATTAAAATAATTAAAAATGTAGCAATAAAACAATATGAATGTATTATTCCCTTAAGCATGCGCACGGAAAGGGGGAGCAAGAAGGAACGCCCCCTTAACATAACGAGTTGGTAAACAAACCGGACAAAATGTTTTTCGTTATAACTTCCGAACTATAGCACCGATTATTTTACTTATAAATGAAATTTTGCTGAATCGATTTTTTCCAAAATATTTTGGGCTTTTTTAATTTATAAAAAACCTCCCTCTTCATCACGCGCAACAGGTTATTAATTATTAAAACCTCTTTGATCAGTCGTTTCCGAAATATTAGTTTTTGTTTCAACCTTTGTCTTACAGATTATACAATAATTGTCTTGCCAAGTCCCTTTGCATTCATTTTGTCGTAAATTCATTTTAACTGAATCAATTTTAAGAACATAAAAAGCATCATGATGAAGATCGATTCCTCTTTGGATATAACTATTGAAATTTTCCGCTTTCTGGAAATCCAATTTAGTGTACTAAATCAAATTGGACGCTCTATATAAGATCGCTTTTTCTTATGTTGTAAAATTTTTAAAACATTTTTAGAATTTTCGTAAATGATCTAGGTCCACTTCATGTAGTCATGAAAATAGTTTGAGTAGTTTTCGAGATATTAGTGTTTGTTTTAACGATTGTTTCTTTGTATTTTATGATGCTTTTTATTTCATTGAAATTAATTTATGAGAATATGACAATGGTTGAAACAAAAGGTTTTATTTCGGGAACCACCAAACTTATTTCAATGATCGTTACCTTGTGAGGCATTGCTGACATCAAGCTTTTCTCTCTTCTTTAAGAATCAAGTTTAGTTCTGTCCGCAATCTTGGATTTTTGGGTGATAGACAAAAAATTAAGTTTGTCCTACTAAAATCAGTAGTATAGTTCTAAAGATATATCGAAAAATATTTATTCATTTGGCTCACCCGGTATACCCACGAGTACCTCTTTTTAAAACTGGCAATGAAACCTTTTTTTTGATTATTGGGTTTTCGACTTTTGTAATTTGGACTATGTTATGCATCGCCCCCCGAATCCAACATGCTGCGCACGCCTCTTCTTATTCCAGAATTATTTCAGTAATTTTTTAATAATTTATACAGGCCGTATGCAGTAAAAGTTGTCAGATTAACGACAAGGGGTTGCTGCGGGCATCAACCCTTACAGGACCTAGAAATAAGGGTGGGAAACAGCAGTACTGATTTACAAAGGAATCCACTGTGTGCTTGGTTTCCTGGAACTATTGGTAAGTCAAAGAATAATATTATTTAAACTTAAACATTTAGTAAAATAGTATCTGTAATTTGTAATAAAACAACCTGGCTATAATTTGACATTATTAGTTCCTCTTGCTTACAGTAGACTTTTTTGCGAAGTTGAACAAATTTTACATCAAAAGGTTTTGGGAAAATAGCTCCAAGCTTTAAATGTAAAGCCGCGCACTTCTTAGTAAGCGAACGCTGTAAGCGCGCCGTTACAGTAACTGATAGAGTATCAGATACAGTATATCCGTTACTCTTTGTTTGAAACCCATAGACAGTGGTTGAGTAGAAACAAAATGTCGGACTTTTATTATTGTCTTTTCGGTTAGTAAGTATCTGTAACCGTTTTCAAGTGTTTATATCCGTTACTGTAACGGCTTGCTTGCTAATGTGTACGCCGCTTAAAATATGGACTTTTTCGTTAAGCTATAAAAGCAATTCTAGCTCATAATTTTGATTATTATTTATAGATGAAGGATCCACAAAAACCTTTACTTGTGCCAGGCAGCTGATTGGACAGTACGTTTTTATTCAACTTGTTGGAGTTGAAGGGTCCCTCTCCTTATGTGAAGTTGAAGTATTTACCACAGACGGTAAGTTTGTTTTCTATTCATTTCGGGTAACAAACAAATTTAGCTAATTAAATAAATTTTGAAAATAATATTTTAATTTTGCTAATTTTGTCACCAAGCCTGCGTCTTCTGGAGACGCCAGGCTTCATGATGCAGTGACCCTAGTGTAAGAAACTAACCAATAAAATAACTAAATCTTGACCCCTACCCTATTTATTTCTGGGCATGAATTCTTGAAATGGGGAGAGGAGAACAAGTTTCATATATCTTACCACATCATCGTCAGGGCCAATCTAGATGCAAAAATCAAGCCAGTTCGCGTGCCACTTTCCCCGATATTGAGGAACTACTCGTTTTTACTCTTTTCAAGAATTCATACACTGTTTTGTTTTTGAAGGATTTTATGTAACATCAAAAACTGATAATGTTTACGATTCGTCGCACAACAAAATTTATTCTCCTTAATTAATACGTTTTAATGTTTTAAATATCATAATTAAAATGCAAACAAAATCAACAAGAGAAAGCCAGTTTTTGTACACAACATAGGAAGGAACTTGCGGACGTATTTTTGCAGTTTGTAACACGATAATGATAGATATTAAGATTCAAGATTAAGAAGTATTTTGTCGACTAAGAAATTGTATCAATTAAAATTATATTCTTGTGAATTAACTTTAATTATATTATACAGGGTGATTCCTATCTATCTATCTATCTATCTATTTAGCCTTCTTCGATCCATCTTTGGACATAGGGCTCCCCCAGTATCTTCAATTCTTCTCTGTCTGTCGCCGTGTTCATCAATCTAGTCCCCGCATGTTTTTTCAAATCATCCGCCCATCTCATTTGGGACCTTCCGCTACTTCTTTTATTTTCCCAAGGTCTCCAATCTACAATACATTTGTTTCATCGATTGTCTTTTTGTCTGATATTATGACCGGCAAATTTCCATTTTAATTTTGCTACCTCTCCTCTGACATCCCTTACTTTTGTTTTATTTCTTATCCATTCATTCGTTTTTCTATCTTTAGCTTTACATGTAACATTTGTCTTTTCATTAATCTTTGGGTGTTTGTTACGTTATTACATCGTTTTATGTAAGTGTCCAGGTCTGGGATCCATATGTGAGTACAGGAAGGATACATTGGTTATACACTTTTGTTTTGAAGTATTGAGGATATATATATTTTTTTAATTTAGCTTAATTTACCGAATGGTGCCCAGGCCAATCTTACTCGTCTCTTGATTTCAGCCGTTTGATTTTCTATTTTTAATTTAATAATTTGTCCCAGATATATATATATATATTCCTCCACTTGTTCTATTTTTTCTTGGTTTAGTCTGATTATGATATCTTCATCTGGGTTTTTTATGAGTTTAGTTTTAGTGTAGTTTACACTCGAGCCTATATTTTTAGATGATGTATAACCTTTCTTCCAGCATTTTTATCAGTTCTTCCTTCTTACCTGTTACTAAGGCCATATTGTCCGCTTACTTTAATGCTTATTCTTCTACGGGGATTCCAACTTATTTAAAAAAAAAACCTATTTCTTGAATCATGTTTCAATTTTGTCTAATTAACTAAAGTAGCTAAAGGTCTCGTTCACGAAATGCTAGGATAATAACATATTTTTCACACTTTAGGGGCGAAATAAAGGGGAGATATTAGCCCCTCCAAACTAAATAAGACATATTTATTAGGGGCTAACTCCCTAGGACTGTAAAAATTTCTGACTACGGCTCTTTTGAAAGGAGCCAAAGCTTTTTCATTACGTATAATTTTTTCCGATTTTTTTTTCGTTTTTTTTTCTTTAAATTATTTTATTTTTCTAAAATTATCGCTTGTATCATAATTTGTTTTTCGTTTTTACCAAATATTTTTTCTGGGACACCATATTTTCCAAGAAACCTATAGCAAATTTTTTTTACATCTACAGAAAAATATTCACGGTGCGATTTTGACCGAAAATGACTTAAATTTGTGCAAGCAGAGCAATTTTTTTGATATTGAAGATATATTCATCTGCGGTGCAATTTATTTTTTTAAATTTTTTTTTAAAGTTTCTAGAGTCGCGATTTTTCGTATAAAACATTATTTTTCAAAAATGTTTGCCTGTGGCGCACTGTTATTCGATTTTCCAGTAGCTTTTTTATATTGCTAAAATTTTCTTAGTACATACATTTTTTAGAATTTGACTTTTTATATTGCACTATTTTTACCTTCCTAGCCCGTGTAGCAATAGCTAGAGAAGGTATTATTTTCGAGGAAATTTTTTTTTGAGATAACGCCGAAAATGTGTTTTTTGGGTGTATTTTGTGTGTGTATTTTTCATAAAATTTTCAGGTAAAATAGTGCTCGACAATCTCACGAGCTGACTAGATTTTGGTCAAAATCCATTAATGCCAATGACAGTTTTTTGACAACTAAAAACTTTAAAAAATGCTAACTTTTAACCGGAGCATTGTATCAATATACAGTTCGGATTATGGTGGAATACATTTTGCTCAATAATTTGCATTGTAACCAAAAACTTCGTGAGAGCTTTAGTTTCTGAGATATTTACAAAAACTATTTTCAAGGCCGATATATTATAGCCGAGCTAGGAAGGTATCAGATCCGTCATGGATCCATTTATTTTCTACATTTTTTCGTCGCGATTGTTTTAAAGAGGACATGATTTTTTACAAATTTTTGCTACGGCGGACTTTTTTTCATATTTTCGTCTGCGAAGCCAATTCTTCAGAACAAACTTAATTTTTCTAAAACTCTCACCTTTAACATTTTATTTTTTTACAAATTTTTTTATCACAATTGTCCTTTATTCTGTTATGTTTTAAGGCATTTCACACCCTCTCCTGTCGTAGTATTTTCGCATGCTCTAGGTATAAATAGGGCCCAAGATCACACCCCCCTCCCCCCCAAACGGGCCCAACAAGTTGCACCACTGAAAGCGCACTTATTATACGGATAACAGTGTCACTTTTTTATATTTTTGTATTTTGTACTTATCATGCAACATTTAATGTCTTAAAGAGAATTAACACACAATTGCGGCATTCTGTGTCAAAATTTAAGTTTTTGAAAATTAAGTAAAATGTTAAAATATTTAAATTCTCAAAAATTGTTGAAAATTTTAAAAACTTCTTCTACTTTTTAAAATATACAAAATATTAGACATTTTGTTACAATATATAAATATAAATCATATCAAAAAGTATCAAGTACGCGAAAATGGTATTCCGTAAAAATAATTGAGATAAAAGTAAAGAGAAGTTCTCCAATACAGATTTCAAAATGAAAGATTCTTACTAGTTTGGAAATGTTTTTTTAAACTTTGCTATTCCAGCCAAACTTCTATATGTTCAATTTAGCACTATGCCTTAGTCACTGACAGGCGTAATAGCCAAGTTTAGAAATACACTAGTAAGAACCCTTCATTTTGAAATTTGTATTGGAGAACTTGGCTTTACTTTTATCTCGAGTCATTTTACGAAATACTATTTTTGCGTTCTTGGCTTTTTTCAATTTTTTTTTTAAAGGATTTGTATAATATATATAATAGTTTTAAAGTAGTAAAATATGCGGAATATTATTCAAAACTTTTGCAATGCCTTATTTAAAATGTTGAGGATTTTTTCACATGGTTTCATAATATTTCCTATCAGCCTTCCAAAGCACAGCTCTCTAGCGTTTCTGGAAGAGGGCAATGTTACTTTTACATAACTTTACATTCATAGGGGAGGGAAGTAAATTAAAATTTTAGGGTTTATAATTTTTTCCAAGGGTTTGGTCATAATTTCTATCAGTTTGGTAAATTTTAGCTTTGTAGCCAATGAATTATATACGAAGTTATATATATATATATATTTATATATATATATATATATATATATATATATATATATATATATATATATATATATATATATATATATATATATATATATATATATATATATATATATATATATATATAGAGAGAGAGAGAGAGAGATCATTGTTTGTAGCATGTCTGGAAGTACAGTAGAATTTTGATATCTATATTTGAGTAAGTGAGTGGCAATTTCAACGTTTTTTGAAATTTCGTAACTACTTTACTACTTTATGGAAGTCCATGAAACTTGAAAGGGTTGTTAACTTTTCGTAAATCTACGACTGTACAAAGTTTGGGTTTCATAGCTCATTCCGAAGTAGAGTTTTAAATAGGTCAAATATGGATTGAAATGTTTCAAGAAAAGATGGCAAAACTTGGCGAGGCACTGCCGTGATCCCCGATTAAAGTTTCCATATAGTTTTAGAAGGATAAATGTACCATAACATTCATTCATTAAGACGTTTATTGATTGGACCCAGTTAAAATTTTAAAATTAGTTATCGAATAGAAATACTAATTAATAAGAAAGACGCGTAATATGGCTACTTATCGTAATTCCACTGTCGCTTTCTATGAAACGATGCAACTTTCCTTTTAAGTTTGCAATTAAATTACTTCTTACACGTTTTTATACGGCGAAACCATGTTTAAACTATTACATTGTTCATTAGGTGATTGCTTTATAAAAAACAATCACTGCAAATTATAACAACCCGAGCATATAGTGGTAGCGTGTCCCATTTTCGGTTATTATAAAAGATATATAGAGACCTGGGGATTTCACAATATTATCCTCAAATTTTGAGACAAATTTTTGGTTTGTCAAGTCGGATTCGAGATTTCAGAAAATTAATAAATTCAAAAACGGATCTGGATTTTTTTTACAATTTCTTGCTTCACATTGGGTGATGTGACATTATGTGTATTAACTTTCTGTAGAGAAGTTTTAGCAGAACTAAAATATCTGCACCAGGTGAATTTTTATAATTCCGAATTTTTAAATTTTCCCTTAGGGCTAGTAAAAAGTTTTTGCAATATCTTTTCTTGACTCAAAATTTGAGGACAGTAATGTGGAACTCCCAGGCTATATCTTTAATAATAACTGAATTTCCCATTTAGTACTATAAAAAATGGGACACTCTGTACAGCGTGTTCCATTTTCGATGGGATTAAATGGAAAACTCGGTTATTAATAAAGATAGCGATCTTACTTACTGGGTTCATGGGCGCACCCAGTGGGGGGATGGGTCTTAGATTTTTTTACATATCTTCTACATATTTCATGATAAAACACAAAAAATAGCTTAAAATTTGACATCATGAGGCTTTGGGCCCCCCCCAAGAGGCCTCGCCCCCCCCTAAAACACATTCCTGGGTGCGCCACTGCTGGGTTCTTTTATGAGCTCAAAAATGATTATATCAAAAATCCGGTAGTTTTTATTTGTGAAAATATCGTAATTTCAACAATCCTTTATATCTTGCTTCTTTTATAAGGTATTTATTTCATTTCTATAAAAAGAGATTCACGGCAACTTATTTTGAGGCACGGAACATAAAAAAAACGTGTAATTTCCGTGTTTTGAGGAAAAAAATTACACTGCCAAATTTTTGACGGAATGGCATTTTTGTCATACGGCATTTAAAATAAACAAGTTAAATACGGACCTTGATTTTTTTTAAACTAAAAATTGCTGTTAATTGGTAATTATGCCAAAATAAAAGGCTTTGTTTTTTGACATTTAAAAAAATAATTTTCCGTTTTTTAATAAAGGATATCAACAAAAACATTCAACTAAGAATTTCTTTGGATATCAAAAACAAAACCATTTCTTTTGTAAAAAAAGGTTGGTCTAATTTTTTTTTACAAAATATTATTATTATTTACTAGCGCGTTGTCTGAAAGTTGATTGAAGCTACAGTCGAACCTCCCTAACTCGAACCTCTATAACTCGAACCCCTCTATAACACGAACCTTTGAAGCGGTCCCTGCATTTTTTACATGTATTTTAACCTATGTAATTCGAGTTTCTATAACTCGAACTCTCCATAACTCGAACTGTTTTGGTTGTCCCTTCAGGTTCGAGTTATAGAGGTTCGACTGTATATGATATTTGATTTGAAAATGTGTCCATTTGCGAAAAATGCTTTCGAAAGCAACTCTCTAGAATGGACACGGCGCCGGCGCACCCTTGAAGTTGATCTTTTACCTTTACCTGCAATACCCGTGAATTATGTATTACTTATTATATACAGGCTTTTTTGGGTAAATGTACGTTTTTGGAAAAACTCCTGAACCCATTGATTTGTGTACCACCTTCGAGATAAAAACTTGACCTTTACATTTTGAATGAGGAAAGTGGGTCTAGTGATACCTTGTTTTGAAGAGCTCTATACAACCGTGTAAAAATTTCAAAAATCTATTGAATATTTTTGAGATATTTGCCTTTAAATTTTCAAAGTTAACATGGACTGATAAAATAAAAATTAAATCATAGAAATATAAAATTTTGGTTTAATTTTTAATATATATAATCCATGTTAAATTTGAAAATTTAAAGGCAAATATCTCAAAATTTAACTGATAGGTTTTTAAAATTTTTACAGAGTTGTAAAGACATACACCAGACCTTTAAAACAATGTATCACTCAATCAACTTTCCCATATTGAAAATATAGAGATAAAGAAAATAACCCTAAATTATTTATATCCTTTTTTGAATTTTATCATATTCTACATACTTAGTTTTCACAAATTTTTAGTAGTTTGGGTACAAATTAAGAAAAATATTTCATTGTTTGTGGTTTGCATATTGCAGAGCAAAAACTTTTGATAAATAATAAAATAAAGGACCAAAATTTGTTGCACAAATCACGTCTGTATAAAAACACAATGATTTATTATTGTTTGAGTGTAATTATTTAATCAATTTGTCAACTATTTAGTAAAAAAAAAAGAGTTTTCTTAGTTACTTTTATTTGTTTATTGTAGCGTTAAATTAAACCAATTGTTTTTTAACACGCAAAGTATAATAATAAACCAATTTATTTAACACCGAAGCTTAGTTCTTTGGGCAAAAAAACAATCAAACAATTGCTGCTAGAAACCACAATCTACTTAATTTAAAGTTCTTCGCCCCTAAGTGAAATAAATAAAAACGCAAAAGGTTTCAAATATATTTACGTTCAAATACATTAACTTAAATGATCTACATGCTTTATTAATGATTAGTTTTTAAGTTATTTTTTTTATTAATGGTAATCGTAGTAGTACGAAGGAGGAGACCTGAGGCCTGGCAATCCGACCTTAAAGCGCAAGCTATTTGGCTCCCCATCCTATCCTATTTGATAAAATTGCCGTTCTCCTAAGGAAACTAAAAATATCTGACCACTTTAGGGACTTTAATTTCTTTACCCACAAAGAACATAATCTCAGAGCTACAACCTGAAATAAGCAAAGCGGAATTAAAGAGAGCAATAAAGAAAATGAAAAATAACAAATCACCTGGAAAAGACCGAGTAACGGCAGAAATGCTCAAGTAACGCTGTAGTTAATACCCTCCATATTCTTCTGAATAAAATACTAAAAGAAAAAATAATCCCAAACAAAAAACTATCGACCTATAAAATTCCTCAATAATAATAATAAATAAATATTTATTTCCCAAAATAAGTATTTTTACATAAATGTGATCCAGTCATTAATTATTTTCTGTCTACAAGAATCTTGGAAAATAAATAATACTGCCACTGAAGTTGCTAAGTGCGACTTCAAAAAAGCTTTCGATAGCATTGAGCACTGTCCAGTAAAAACATCTTTAATTAATAGCCGAAAAGTTCACAGATACACAGACATAATAGCCAATATATATATAGCGAGACAACAACATTAATCAAAATCCACAAAGGAACCAAGTCAACCCGCCTAAGAAGAGCGCCAACCAGGGTGCCACAATATCCCGTAAACTATTTAACCAGGCACTATATGTTTTTAAAAACTTAGATTGGGACGAAATAGGCATCAAAATAAGCGGACAATACTTGAACCACCTAAGATATGCTAATGATATCGCTGATAAAAATGCTGAAAGAACTGGATACAGCAGCTAAAAATATAGGCTTGATTATAAACTACACTAAAACTAGAATCATAACTAACACAAAAGAAGATATCATGATCAGAATAAACCAAAAGAAGATAGAATAAGTATAGGAATATATATAACTGGGACAAATTATTAAACTAAAATAAGAAAACCAAACAGTTGAAATCAAGAGACGAGTAAGATTGGCCTGGTCAGCATTCGGTGAATTAAATTAAGCTACATATTAAAAAATATCCTCAGTAACTCAAAACGAATGTGTATAACCAATGTATCTTTCCTGTACTTACCTATGGATCCCAGACCTGGATACTTACAAAATCAAACATGGATCAATGGAAAGACACATGTTACATATAAAGCTAACAGATAGAAAAAGTAATGAATGGATAAGAAATAAAACAAAAGTAAGAGATGTCAAAGGAGAAGTAGTAAAATTAAAATGGAAATTTGGCGGCCATAATATCAGACAAAAAGACGATCGATGGGAAAAATGTATTGTAAACTGGAGACCTTGGGAAAATAAAAGAAGTAAAGGAAAACCCCAAATCAGATGAGATGAGGTGGACGATTTGAAGAAACACGCGGGAACTAGATGAATGGACACGGCGACAGACAAAAAAGAGGGGAAGATATTGGGGGACGCCTATGTCCAAAGATGGATTGAAGAAGGCTAAATAGATAGAGATATAACCTCAAGTACTCCTTCTCTTACGTTTTTTTGTCCCTCACACTAAGCCAGAAAGTAAAACTACTTTTTCGTTTACTATACCTTGGAACATAATCTATCGTACTTTATTTTTAGATGATTTAATTGTCCATGGAGTGCACAGTGTCCTCTGAGCACTCCAAGCAAGAGATTTACTCTAGCTCAACAATCCATTCCTTTGTTTCTTTATTTGTCTACAGCTGTTTGAATTCGCACACGCTTTGTGTATAAATTAGTAGAGTCCCCTCTTTAAAAGCTAATTTTATGTGTCCTCTGGTCAGAAACATGGTTGATGAGGATACTTTATGTATATTTGACAACATTTTATTGGTTGATTTTTGTTCCAGAATTCTCCGTAGACCGATGCGCCCCAAAGAACTCACCAGAAGACGCTCAGTTAGCAGCTTTTGCCAGAACATGCTATGAATTTGGAGTGACTAAAGGTGGTTCCTTCCAGGAGGCCAGAGCGAACTGCCAAAGTCATAATGGAGATTTGGTGCACGGTAAGCAATTGAGGCGTGTTTTACAAAAACCGCATAAGTCCAAATTTGACTAAAATGAGTTAGTGGCGTCATCTAGTCGAAAAAATGGATGGCTTTAAGACCATGAAATAAGATTCTGCAAAAACACCACGAATGCCAAGAAATAAGTTTTCTTTGTATTAACTTTTTCTTTCTTGCAAAAACAACTTATGTCCAACAGTTTTTTTTTCTAAAGTAATTAGGCAACAAACGTTTTTTCTTATGTAACGAACAGAGTTCTAAAGTCAATAGTTACTGTGACTAATAAAAAAATATTTAAGAAAATCATTCGTTTTAAAATAAACCGTTTTTTTTATTTTCTGAATTTTTTTTGTTTTGGACATATGTTGTTTTTGTAAAACACGCCTTAATTTTTTTCGGTCTTAAATTAATAAATCGCACAAAGAGTGAACCGAGGTAGATATTGTAAAAAAAACCATGTTGAACTATTTACATATTATAGTTAATAAAACCTTCACGTAACCTTTTATAATCTTATATTTATAAAATGACTGGACTATTTATATTTAATAAAATCTTAGAGTGGGTATACAATAAACTAACAGCAATTTCTTTTTTTTTCTATAGGCATGGGTCCAGGGGAAACTTCGTTTCTTTACGCCGAACTGGAACGAAGAAAACCGATGTTAAAAACTCAATTGGTTTGGATTGGAGCCCAGAAGGAACCCGGACTTACTTCGAGAACGTGGAAATGGGTAGATGGTAAGTACTATGAAAAATAACTTAAATTGTATATACAGAGTGATTTTTTAATGTGTAACAGAGAGTCTTTTTCGGGTGTCTGGTAGGTATGTTTTTGAAAAAACGCTCGAACGTCGATTTTGTTTGGCATCTTAAAATTTTTGTAGTGCCAACTGAAATGGGCTGAATTCATAATAGCTTATTTGCTAGGGATCTATAAGCACCACTCAATCGGGTACAACAATAAAGAGCGCGAGAACAGCAGAACGTAATTTAAGCTAACGCAGTGAAATGGAGGAACGACCCTTAATGGGTATTAAAACGAAAGGAAAGGAGCTAAAGAGAGTTATGGTTGAAAATAAGACTTACGTCGATGGTTTTCTTTACCAGGAAATGCGTACCATGAAAATGGAATAATCCGATTGTTGTTTGTCTTCTTTCGGCGATCTTAACTCCTTTTTGGCTTCACTTAAGTATTATGTTTTGGTAATTTTTAAGGCACTGTTAGGTTTTGCGCGATCGCGCGGCAATAATCAGAAAGTAGGTTTAGTGGCAAGGGCCGTAGGTTGATGCCATAGGGAGGCAAAGATGCGTTTCAGTTTCTCGCTTGTTGACTCCAGGTGCTCGTATTTTAAATGGATTAGTTTACTAAAGAGGAAATAGTTAACCGGAATATCAGGTATGTTAAACAAGGACACACATCGAGATTTGGAATTGCTGCAGTTTTAATTATAATATTTTTATTATCCCAATGAACCGAGTATCATTTATTCTTAACACCGGGTTGTTCAAAAATTAAATTATAAAAAAATTGAAATGTTTTGTAGTTCAACAAATGTAACTAAGGGCGTAAAACGAAGCACTCTCCTCTTTCGCGGGGTTAACTTTACCCCTGTATTTTAAATAAAGAAAGTGTCTATAAAACTAGGTAAATTTTTTTAAGTGTATTGATTTGTTTTTGAAATATTTGCTTCTAAAGTTACCATGGAGCATAAAATTTAAACACGTCGTTTTTATTTTTATCGGAATATTTGCACTGACTTCTTTTCATTTTATTTTTTAGTTTTCTTATTTTGTTTCTTTATCGCTATATGGTAAAGTTGTAAATTTAATATAATAATTATTCTTAAAATGTTCACATGGTTGTAAAGATATTTAAGAGACCTTAAACAAAAGGTATCATTCATCCCTATTCAGAATAGGAACTTATTGCAATAAAGCCAGGCAGTAATTGTGCCGGGCACTATTGTCCAGTTTTCCATTGAAAACTGACAGTTAGTCTTCCAACTTGACATATTAAAGTCGAATTTATAAATCCAGTCCAGTTAATAATAACGACACTATTAATTCCGGCTCTTATAATACACAAAGGCCTAATTTTGAAAGAAGACAGCTGTCCTTATAATGCAAAACTGTCAGAATATTGCCCGGCACAATTACTGTCTGGCTTTACTGCAATAAGTCCCTAATATAGAGGTTAGGGTTTCCCCCCGAAAAGGGTGCGTGCTAAAACATTTCAAGATAGTCCTATCGCAGTTAAAATAGATGTGTTCTAGGATTTTTCCAAAAGCGTATATACAAATACCCGCAAAAGTCTCTGCATTTTCTCCGCCAATAACATTTTTGCTGCTTTTCGTCGTTTCATAAAAATATTTAAAATACCCTTTGTTTACTGACATATTATCTTACCTATTATTCGTGCGGGCCCTTTAAATCAACACTATTTTATTTATTTTGAGCTCCCGTATAATTATTATATCTTTTTCATTCTAATAATAGCAGCTTCAAACAATAGGATGTTAACGTAACGAAACGATCATTTTATTTTTATTTTTTTAATCGTTACATAGTTGTTTAGGAACGTAATGGATCATGATTTATTGTGTAAGTTGGATCTAAATGATTTCATTTTAATTTGTATTTAATTGAACTGCACAACAACCCAACAACCAGGAAGAAAAATAAATCAAAATAAAAATAATACTCATAGTTATGACGTGAGCATATTAATAAGTTAATTTTTCTGACGTTAGATGTATTGATTTATTTAGCCTAGTCTCATTGAAAAAGCCTAGGCGTAATACAATAAGACTGATATTATAATAAGCCTGTGACATGTGGCTTCAACATATCAAAGGAAACCACAACAAAATTAAGTATTCACAAGCTGTAACTATAAAAAATTACAAAAACCCTACAAGAAAAAATAATTTGAGATCTTTAAGACAGATAGGGTCAATGCACCAGTGAATGAACAATTAAAAGGATCCTTAACTTTGGGTTATGAAATAAGCTAGATGATTTTGACAAATCTATTTAAGAATTGCATACGTAGGTAGATTAAACTATTTTAAATTATAAAAAGTAAGTAAAAGTTAATTAAGTGGAATCTAATGTAATTTTCCAATTATTTTCTTAATATTGTATAAAACTCCAGTAGATGAACAGGCATCTCTAATTACTGAACCCTAACAAACCAGTTTCGTAAAAAGTGACAGATCAAAAATGAAAATTGACAGATCTAGGATAAAAAGTAAAAGACCATAAAGAAAATAAAAATGCTAAAACTCAAAAACTCAAAAAAATAAAAACCTTAGAAAAAAGTGTAAAAAAAGCGTTAAACTTCATAATAAGTGTATTTTATGCCTTGACAAATTGTAGCCCTGGCTACGCTAGTGTTAGAAACTTTTCGCCTTAGGATAAAAAATGCCACTGTTATCTTTGGTACACTATTATTCTCGAAAGTATATAATGCTATATTATATACCAAGGGATAAAAGTGTAACTTTTTATCGCTAGGCAAAAAGTTAGTAGCCCGAGTAGGCAGAGCTACAATTTGTCGAGGGGTAAATAGATACTTATATCACAAGCTTTGTAAGCTATTTTTCTACTTTTTAGTTTTTTTTTCTATTTTTTTAGTGTTTTTAGGTTTCGACTTTTCTTTATTCTGATTTTTATTGTTTTATCTCTGATTAGTCACTTTTTATCCCGATTTGTTACTTTCTATCACTAATTTATCACTTTTTGTCCCGACGTTAAAAAGTGACACTTTTATCCCTAAAAAGCGGAATAAAAAGTACATTTTTTCATTATAAAATTGAGAAAAAAATGGTAGGTAGCAGTTAGTTTAACAGTCTCACAGAAATAAAAGCGTACAATATAAAAACTAAAACAGAGCCAAGGTTTTATTATTAAAAATACCGTGTTTTTTATAAAAAAATAATTAAATGTAGTAACTATTAATGGACATTAGGGAAACAAAACTTACAAAATGTTAATATCAAAATAGCCATCAGAACCACCAGCGCTAAGTTCTGAAATTTTCTTTACAATGTTCTGATACTTATCTTATCGGGAACATTTGGTTTTGGTTGTAAGTTTTTTTAAGGGTCTTTCATCTGTTGTCAGAATGCACTTTTTTTTTATTTTGTTTCTTTTATCTCTGTATCGCTGACGTTTTTTTTCGTAGGCTTAATCATGTTTTACCTTCCTAGCCCGCACAGTAATGGCTAGAGAAGGTATTGTTTTCGACGCAAATTTTTTTTTTGAGATAACGCTGAAAATGTGTTATTTGGCTGTATTTTGATCTATCCTATCAATATTATCGTAATGTCTGTCTGTGTGTGTGTGTGTGTATTTTTTCTGTCCGTAACACAAGAGCTCCTAAACCGCTCAACCGATTTTCATAAAATTTTCAGATAAAATAGTGTTCGACACTCTAACGAGCTAATTAGTTTTTGGTCAAAATCCATTGATGCTAATGACAGTTTTTTAACAATTAAAAATTTTTAAAAATGCTAATTTTTTAACGGAGCATCGCATCAATATGCGGTTTTCGGAACATAGTAGACTACAGCTTGCTCAACAATTTGTCTTATAAGCAAAAACTTTGTAGGAGCACTAGTTTCCGAGATATTTACTAAAAAGTGTGTTTAAGGCTGATTATCAAAGCTTCACTTGTGCTAATAGGCTAGCTAGGAAGGTATCAGATCGGTCCATATACCTAATATTCCAATACCCACGGTAACTGCCCATTCATGAGGCAAACATGAGGGCCTTGGGGTCTTTAAGCAAAAAAGACCTGATTGGTAGCTTTCAAAGACATATGCATATTATTTCCATATAGTACGTATTATTGCAATACCTACGGTACCTTACGATGCAGAATGCCAACATATTTGAAACAGCAATATCAATGGGTATAAGTCTATCCTTTTTGCGGTCCTTAAGATAAAATGTCCTGATTGGTTATACTTTTACGCATGAATATTATTTTATTCTTGTATTCGTTACGTCAAATCATCGGCGTACAGTTGACAAAAACTCTATCTATGGAAATTTGGTATCTGTGCATTTTTCGTACCTTTATTTCTGAATGTTTGCATCAAACGCCAACCATTGTGTCAATAGGTAACAAGGAGTATTGGAATATTACGTATATGGCTCCGTCATGGATCCATTTATTTAGAATCAATTTTCACCTTTGCTTCTTTCTTTTTAATTTCACTTTTTAGTTTCTTCTCTTTTATTGCATCTTCTTTTTCTATCCTTCCCTTCTCTTTTTCATTGTGTGTATAAACAGCAAAATATCGTAATCTAAATTTTTTATCTGCATAAACCCAGCATAAAAAATGCCAGAAAAATGAAGACCAGTGAATGAACACCGTTCATTTACTGGAATACTACTTGAAATGACTTAAATATGCTTGCTTTATAAAAATACTTACTTGAAGAAACAACATTAACATTAAACTTAAATAAATTCAGACATCTCGATTAAAACCATAAAGTTTTGTTGCCCTTGGACGTTGTTGCCAAACTGCATAAGCGTTCTTTTCGTGTCTTAATACAGGCAACATTAAATAATTAATTTTGTACACGATGTATATCAAAGAATTTATTGAGATGTATCGGGCTTGCACAGTTTCTCCTAAGATTTTGTCTGACTGGTTTCGTAACAAATTTATAATTGGTAATAATTAGAATTTGCATAATTTGAATTGTTACTAAGTATGGGAACTGAAATTGAATAGTGTAATCCTGAAACTTTATCTTACTTTTGATCTGGCGAGATATTTACACTGCCAATAAGATGGCCTAAAATTCATTGTACATTTTTAATAAATAGGTAAGCAGGTACTTACTTAGAATATGTAGTCTGGCCAGAATAAAATGAGGCGGAAAAGAGATGGCTTCAATTAGCGCTACCTTTCTCTGTCCAGTGGCGTGCTATAATTTAGTTCATCATTATTAGGTATTAATTCTATATTTTACTCCTCCTAAGCCTTTTTTTGCTGGAAAACTCTTCCCATACCTTATTTTTCTTAAAAATAAATATTTTTTCAAAACTTTTATATTTATTATATTATATAGGTACCTACCTATTGCATTAGATCAAATCTAGAGACCTTAACAAATACCAATTGAACTTCTAATTAGTTATATCTTTAAAATTGGAACTCCTCACAATTTTATTAACAACTTAAAAAAGAGTAAATGATGCACCACTGTTTCTTTGTGTTGGTCTAGAATGTGTATGAAACGTGCCTAGTCATCCTGTTTGAGCCCAACGATAACAATAGAAGCCCAATGAAAGGGTGTAAATTGTGAACGGGCCGGATTCCCGTTAAGCCAGCGGTAACAATAGAAACCCAATAAAAGGGTCTGAATTATGAACGGGCTGGAGTCGATTTCGTTAAACGTACCAGACGAGTACCGTTTTTTCAAAGTGCTGCAAACAGAGGGAGATAGATTGAGTTGAGCCATCTCTTTTGCGCCTCATTTTATTGTGGCCGGACAGCTCTTTTTAGAGTATACCGTCCAACAGGGTGAATCGGGACGATTTTCAGATATTTTTCACAATAACTTTTTTTCTAAAAAAGCTATAGACTTCAAACCACCGCCAAATGATAGCTTACGGTTGGAGCTATATATATATATATATATATAATCACCTGTCATATCTGTCACTTTGAAAGGTGATTTTATATATTTTCTTTAGTGGGTGTCCCGATTAACCCTCATATGGGGTCAATCGGGACACCCCATTTTTTTCAGTGTGAAGGCTCGATTAGCCCCTGTAATGGGGTCAATCGGGACAGAGATGGTTAAAAAAATTATTTTGCAAAAAAAAATTGGAAATTTAAAAAAAAGCCAGAAAATGAGGTTTATTCATAAAATAACAAAACAACAACAAAAAACCGCGAAAATTTTGTTGGTTTTTTGCGTGCTGCTCCATTCAAAAAGCTAAAGCGAACTAGCCAGCGACTAGCAGAAACGCGTTCACTAAGATATCGCCTATGAGTTTTGAATATTATTGAACCTAAAAACATTGACCTCGAGATACAGGGGCCATTTAAATAGTAAAAACAGGTTTTGTCCCGATTGACCCCGCTGTGCCGATCCACCCCGTTTGACGGTACCCTCTTGGGTGAGGTACATACACTTGCTCAATTTTTTTAATGTGCTCTTGGTTTTCCTACGTTTATAGAATCCAAAGAAACAGTGCGTTGTTTGACAACACCACATGGTTTAAAAAAGGCATAATGATTTATTCAACGATTTTCTTAGGGAGATTTTAAAGCCGGGTGAAATTCCCAGCTTTCCAGGCAAATTTATATTCAATTTTAAGATGACATAAAAAAAGTTTGTTTGTCCATCGATCGTCCGATTCTAACTTACTTGATTTTTTACTGTGAACTGTGGTATTCTTCCGTTAACTTTCTCATCATATACTCCATGTCTTTATTATTAGCTACTTGATCGTCAACAAACTATAGTGTGTATATGGTAAATCGGTCGTTAAGTTGTAATCCCATGACTTTAAGTTTGCAGTTTTTACGAGCTACTGCGATATATATTTTTTTTGGTTGGAGTTGGAGAGATACAACGTTCCTGTCTGAAGCCTTTTCTTACAAAGAATTCTTTTAAAAGTCGATTTCCAATTTTTGTTTTAAATTTTGACCCTTACTGTTTAGTTCTTTTATCGCTTTTATGTATATATGATTGATATTAGTTGGCTTAAACACTGTCTATAATTTTTCAACTGGAACGGTATCCCGTGTTTGTAGGTCCACAAAGGTAACATGAGTCTATATATTTCTGGCACTCCTTTTTTCAATTATTTGTTTAACACAAAAATCATTATCACTCGAAACCTACTTTGCTCTTGTTCTTGTTCATGAAAATCATTCTCTATTAAATCTCTAAAATAATTAATTCTTGTCTCACTTTCGTGGTTCAAAATATAGGGGTAACATCTACCTTTCATGCATGCTACAAACTTTTCAAGTGAGCCAAAAAGTGTTCACGTGGCAAACAAAATTGACGCCTCCGAGGATTTTTCTAAATTCCATGAAGAAATACCTGATAAGTCGGTGTTAAGTGTTTGTCGGAACACTCTGTATACCTTGATCAGTAAATAAATCAAATATCATTCTTATAAAATTCTTAACATTCTGTGGGTAGCGTAAAAAGCCAATGACCAGCAGCAGGCCGAATATTAGCAAAGCAATGGCAAAATCGAGCCCGCATGCCCATTTAAAGTGAGCTTAGTAAAAATAAAAAAACAAAATTAAAACACGAAACAACAAAAAATCTTTGAAATCGCTTAAGCAAGATCGAGTAAATTTTGAAAATGTCAGACCTCTTATCGAGATATTTGGAAAGTAGGTTGAATTTGCTCTTATAAATTCGTGTGCAAACTTCAGTCTATGAAGCGGCATTGGATATTTTAATTGTTTATCTTAGGGTTTATCATAGGCGTACGCAGCATCAAATTTAGGGAGGGGCAAATGCAAAAAATTAAAAATAAAATAGGTATTTATTGAAATAAACAAAACAAAACAAAAATTTTTTCTAAAACTAATTTCCGGTGTACACTCAGCATGCACAAACCGCTTACGCTATAATCTGAAAGATTATTCTACGGTACTACATGGCAATGCTGGCAAAATATGTAGAGCAGTTTTTGTTGATGGAAAAAAATATTCCACCTGCTTTGTAACTTCTGCTTCTTCCAAACTTTTTAACTCCTCTTTCTTATTTTTTTTTGTCTCTTCACAACTTCTACCATAACTTAGCCTCATCGTCAAGCCCGTTTAAATCGTAAAATTCTAAAAGTTGTTTATTGCGCATCTTAAAATTATAGTGCCAATAGTTCGAAAACTGGTCGCTTTTCATCGAAAAAGCGATGCTTTAAAGATATTATCAGAGGCTCCAAATAAGGTATTAATAAAGATTTTTTCCAGTGCTCCTGGTGTGTTACTTACGGGAACCTTCATACAATTTTGCTTTCGTCTAACTATCCTTGGCACCTCTAACTCTAAATTTTCAACATGTGTGTTGGATTCAGCTAAGATAGTGTTTATAACTTTTTCTGCGGATTCGCAATGATGTTTAAACTCTTTTAATGTGATTTCCATTTTACGATTAAACTAATCTTTTAGATTGCAAGATATGCCACAGGATCCAAAAGCGCAGAATACTTTGGAAACAGGGAAATAATAAATATCGGTTTTGTTAAAGCACTGTAAAGTTGAAATATCACCTTTCTTGTTGTAGAATTGCCTTGTCAGTCTTCCGATAGTTTTTAAAGGCTTCCGAGGATGCTTAAAAAGTTGTTTTTAAATACAGCAACACTTTTTTATTTTAGGATAAGAATAATTGGACCATACTTACCGTACCAAACCAAAAATCGAATTATATCCTTTAAAGTAAACATATATATCACTAGGAATAAAAGTGTATCTATTGTATAATATTATGTGGATAAAAATAAGTTTAAAGTTCTAACTTGATTGATTGATTGTTTTGTTTGGAAATTATTTTCAACATTTAGGGAGGGGTGAGGCAAATGCCACAGTTTTTGCAAAAGCATCCAGAATTGAGGGCGGGGCCATTTTCCTCGGATTTTACGTATAAAACTGACCAATAACTATGGGAAACGATAACCGGAAGATTAAAAGTCATACCGAGAGAATCGAACACGTTTTGCTTTCTGTCCAAGTTTCACTTATCTTCGCTGCGACTACAGCGCCATAAGAACGCACAAGAACGTTCACCGGCGAATTTTGAACGGACAGGAACGCTCCTCAGGCGTTCAACAATACAGACAGACGATCACCCTCTTAAACGAAGTGAGCATGAAATTTCACATAAACACAATTCAAGAATTAGTTTCCTCAAGTAGTGTATCTAACCTAAAAAGTTGGATTATATGAAAACGGATATGTGTGTGTTTATGATTTGCCAGCGATTTGACAGTTATATATTTCCTTTACTAAAACACCAAAAAAACAAGAGAAAAGTCTATAAACCCGCTGAAACCACTTTATCGCAGTCGATTCGGCTAAGCGCTTCGGGTGAAAAATTATTCTAGCATACGATTAAGTACCGCATTACCACAAAGAGTACTTCAGGCTACAGGGTGATCTAATCCGGGCATTAGGGAGGTTTTTGTTTAGTAGAGAGTTATTATTATTATATTAAAATTTTTACAACTTTGACAGTCCTTTTGATAATGCTTAACAACCCCTACAACTTATTGATTAACAGTTAATTGTACAAAATAATACGAAATATAAATAAAAAAAGAGACGTCTCCCTAATTAACGCACTTGGTTATGCTCAATAAAGATCAAGGAATGCCAAGTTGCTACTATGCAGCCTTAAAAATAACCATAACAATAACGAACTGTCAAATAAGCATTTCAAAATATCTCTATTATCCTCGTGCTGATTTTTCAACTGTTTACAATTTACTGCTGCGAAATATAATACCTAAAAATACTGGGCCCCTTAGCTCACACTAGGTATCATAGTTATAGTGTACGTGTGAGGTAATATAATTAAAAACTGAAATATATTTTATTCAACTCCAGACTAAATTACCTTTCGTTTGATACCACACAAGCCATGTTTTAAATTAAACTGAGATTTTTTAAATCTACCCCCACTCTTAAAAAAAACAAAAACTAAAATGTGTTTTGTTTAACTCCGGACCCAATTACCTTTCGTTTGATATCACACATGCCATATTTTCACGTAAACTCTAATTTTTGAAATTTACCCCCGCCCTTTCTTTTTAAACTAAAATGTATTTTATGTAACTCCAAACTCAATTACCTTTTGTTTGATATTACACACGCCATATTTTCACGTAAACTCCAATTTTTTTAATCAACTCCCACCCTTTTATTTGGCTTGTGTTCGGTGGGTTTTGTTCATTTTTAAATGGGAACATCTCGGCCCAGCCTAGGTACCAAATTTCATTGAAATTGGGCAAGCGATTTTTGAGTTATGCGCGTTGGTCGTTAAAGACAGACAGACATACAGACATACAGACATACAGACATACAGACATACAGACATACAGACATACAGACATACAGACATACAGACATACAGACATACAGACATACAGACATACAGACATACAGACATACAGACATACAGACATACAGACATACAGACATACAGACATACAGACATACAGACATACAGACATACAGACATACAGACATACAGACATACAGACATACAGACATACAGACATACAGACATACAGACATACAGACATACAGACATACAGACATACAGACATACAGACATACAGACATACAGACATACAGACATACAGACATACAGACATACAGACATACAGACATACAGACATACAGACATACAGACATACAGACATACAGACATACAGACATACAGACATACAGACATACAGACATACAGACATACAGACATACAGACATACAGACATACAGACATACAGACATACAGACATACAGACATACAGACATACAGACATACAGACATACAGACATACAGACATACAGACATACAGACATACAGACATACAGACATACAGACATACAGACATACAGACATACAGACATACAGACATACAGACATACAGACATACAGACATACAGACATACAGACATACAGACATACAGACATACAGACATACAGACATACAGACATACAGACATACAGACATACAGACATACAGACATACAGACATACAGACATACAGACATACAGACATACAGACATACAGACATACAGACATACAGACATACAGACATACAGACATACAGACATACAGACATACAGACATACAGACATACAGACATACAGACATACAGACATACAGACATACAGACATACAGACATACAGACATACAGACATACAGACATACAGACATACAGACATACAGACATACAGACATACAGACATACAGACATACAGACATACAGACATACAGACATACAGACATACAGACATACAGACATACAGACATACAGACATACAGACATACAGACATACAGACATACAGACATACAGACATACAGACATACAGACATACAGACATACAGACATACAGACATACAGACATACAGACATACAGACATACAGACATACAGACATACAGACATACAGACATACAGACATACAGACATACAGACATACAGACATACAGACATACAGACATACAGACATACAGACATACAGACATACAGACATACAGACATACAGACATACAGACATACAGACATACAGACATACAGACATACAGACATACAGACATACAGACATACAGACATACAGACATACAGACATACAGACATACAGACATACAGACATACAGACATACAGACATACAGACATACAGACATACAGACATACAGACATACAGACATACAGACATACAGACATACAGACATACAGACATACAGACATACAGACATACAGACATACAGACATACAGACATACAGACATACAGACATACAGACATACAGACATACAGACATACAGACATACAGACATACAGACATACAGACATACAGACATACAGACATACAGACATACAGACATACAGACATACAGACATACAGACATACAGACATACAGACATACAGACATACAGACATACAGACATACAGACATACAGACATACAGACATACAGACATACAGACATACAGACATACAGACATACAGACATACAGACATACAGACATACAGACATACAGACATACAGACATACAGACATACAGACATACAGACATACAGACATACAGACATACAGACATACAGACATACAGACATACAGACATACAGACATACAGACATACAGACATACAGACATACAGACATACAGACATACAGACATACAGACATACAGACATACAGACATACAGACATACAGACATACAGACATACAGACATACAGACATACAGACATACAGACATACAGACATACAGACATACAGACATACAGACATACAGACATACAGACATACAGACATACAGACATACAGACATACAGACATACAGACATACAGACATACAGACATACAGACATACAGACATACAGACATACAGACATACAGACATACAGACATACAGACATACAGACATACAGACATACAGACATACAGACATACAGACATACAGACATACAGACATACAGACATACAGACATACAGACATACAGACATACAGACATACAGACATACAGACATACAGACATACAGACATACAGACATACAGACATACAGACATACAGACATACAGACATACAGACATACAGACATACAGACATACAGACATACAGACATACAGACATACAGACATACAGACATACAGACATACAGACATACAGACATACAGACATACAGACATACAGACATACAGACATACAGACATACAGACATACAGACATACAGACATACAGACATACAGACATACAGACATACAGACATACAGACATACAGACATACAGACATACAGACATACAGACATACAGACAGACAGACAGACATACAGACATACAGACATACAAACATACAGACATACAGACATACAGACATACAGACATACAGACATACAGACATACAGACATACAGACATACAGACATACAGACATACAGACATACAGACATACAGACATACAAACATACAAACATACAGACATACAGACATACAGACATACAGACATACAGACATACAGACATACCGACATACCGACATACAGACATACAGACATACAGACATACAGACATACCGACATACAGACATACAGACATACAGACATTTACAGACATTACTCGGGGCTGAAGAACGCAGACAGTGTTGCCGGGCATATAACGTAGTGGCGAAATGTATCCTAAATTTAAAATATTATGGATAACAGACAATTATTTCAAGAGATAATAGGCAGATTTAATTTTATGCCAATAATTGAAAATTATTAGTTTTAAACTAGTAGATGTGTGTTTGGCAACAGTTCACCAACTAACCAAAAGTCATGTTCTGTGAAGTGTGTAAAAAAAAAGAAGAGCCATAGTACACAGACCTAATCCTATATTTTCCTGGCGGTTTTTCAGTGGTATTGGTTTCTCAGTTTTACCCCAGTTATTTTCGGAATTAACGCAAATAAAAATTGTGTCTCTCAGAAATTAAAAACTGGACTTTTAAATATCACGTGACATCTGTCGTTTAACCTAGCATTAATAAAGGATAAAGTTAGCTAATGGTGTGCATGTAAAACGTCCCTAATATAATAAAACCACATAAGCCATATTTTTTAAATGAAGAGAACTTACATGTACGTTTTTGACTTCAGAGATTCAATTCCCGTATCTTTAATATTAAAATTTTAATTTTTCAAGACTACTTTATTGATTGATGTAAGCCGCATTCATAAGTACCTAAATTGATACACACTGTACGTTAGAGGACTTATAACCAGAAAATACCTATATAGCTATACTTTGTGCTTACAATCAAGCAATACAGCAGCTGTTTTGATGAAATCGCAAAAATATCAGAAGAATAATAAGTGGTTATGGTTGATTTACGGTTGTGATTGTAGAAATTCGTTCTCAGTATATAAAATTACTACTTGGTTTTATCTTATTTGGAAACAGAAATGGGTATTATTATGACAGGTAAACCAACTGTGGTATGAGAGTGGTATGTGGTCTCAAAATAAATAAAATAGCGATATATTGTTTTACACAAGAACAATATTTTAAAGAATTTTTAAGGAAAAAATCGAATATGTGACAACACCACATATTGACATTGGCTTTAACTGGCAAACTTCACTAGGATGTGTCGAATATAAACAAAGTATGTCAGTGTCAGTCAGAGTATGTCATTTTCAGTTGTTTTGCAAGAGTGTTGCTAAAAAAGATTCTAGTATATCTTGCGCTTTTTACAATTTATAAATATTGATACGAATTTTATATTTTATATCTACAAGACAGTTTCAAGCTATTTATCTGGGGGCACGGCAGTGCTCCGCCAAGTTCGCGTGGAAACTGCTGTACCATCTTTTCTTGAAACATTTCAGCCCATATTTGACCTATCTAAAACTCTACTTCGGAATGAGCTACGAAACTCAAACTTTGCACAGTCGTAGATCTTTATAGAGTTAACAATCCCTCCAAGTTTCATGGACTTCCATAAGTAGTAAAGTAGTTACGAAATTTCGAAAAAAGTCGAAATTGCCACTCACTTATGTATAGCTCATCAAAATTCTACTGTTCTGCCAGACATGCTACAAAGCTGAAACTTGGCAGACTGATAGAAATTGTGACTAAACCCTTGCAAATATCAAAAAACCCCGAAATTCTAATTTACTCCCCTCCACCATACATATTAAGTTATGTAAAAGTAACATTGCCCACTTCGAGAGGCGCTAGAGTGCTGAGCTTTGGCAGACTGATAGGAAATATGATGAATATATAGAAAAAAACACCAACATTTTCATTTACTTTCCTCCCCTATAAATGTAAAATTAACATTGCCTACTTCGAGGGACACTAGAGAGCTGAGCTTTAGAAGGCTGATAGAAACTATGATAAAACCTTAGGAGAATATAAAAAAAAACCTCAACATTTTTAATAAGGCATTGCAAAAGTTTTGAACAATATTCTATATCACAATCCTGTTAAAAAGGAGTGAAATTATGACAAACATATTTCATGTAAAAAAAGGCAAGTACACGAAAGTGGTATTCCGTAAAAAGAATTGAGATAAAAGTAAAGCCAAGTTCTCCAATACGAATTTCAAATTGAGAGGTTGGTTCGGTTGGCTATTACTACTACAAGTGACTTAGGCACAGTGCCAAATTTAACATAAAGAAATTTGGCTGGAATGGCAAAGTTTTCAAAAATTTCGAAACTAGTAAGAACCTTTTCTTTTTACGGAATACCACTTTCGCGTACTTGGCTTTTTTTTACATGAAATGTTTTTGTTATGATGTATTATTTAGCTTTGAACATTTTTGTATATATTAGGGACTTATTGCAATAAACCCAGGCAATAATAGTGCTGGGCACTATTCTGATAGTTTTCCATTGAAAACTGACAGTTGATCTTTCAAAATTGACATACCAAAGTCAAATTTATAAATCCAGTAGTTTATTTTTCATTAATAGTGGTGGCAATATTAATTCCGGCTCTTATAATGCACAAAGGCCTAATTTTGAAAGAGGATAGCTGTTCTTATAATGCGAAACTGTCAGAAGACTACCTGGCACAATTACTGCCTCACTTTATTGCAATAAGTCCCTATTATTTTTTAGCGATCATGGATTTGACACCTTTCGACCCTAGTCTAAGTTTAAAAATCTTAGTAAATACTGGTGTAACTGACTGATGAAAAATTATGTCTTTTTAGGTCAACTAGTTCAAAGACCATCCTGGGGAAAAGACCAGCCAAACAACTACAATGGAGAACAAAACTGCGCGGTTCTGGATGGAGGCAGGGGATGGTTGTGGAATGACGTGGGATGCAATTTGGATTATTTACATTGGATATGTCAGCATGGTAAGTAAATCTTTGGATGGAAAGGGTCTTATATAATTGTTAGATACTTCGAGAGGTACCCGTTGATTTTACCAAATATTTTCTCACTTAACTTGATTAAATGTGCCAGAAGATGCCCTAACAAGCGATTTTAACTTGCCTAATTGTTTATTATTTATTTGTTTACCTATTTGTTCTGATTTGTATACATAAACCATTTATTATTATTATTATAGACAAAATAAAACTTTAAACGCTAAAGTGGTCTAGTTTTCACCAATAATCCTAATAACAATCCAATGTTATTAATTTATTTTAATGTTTTTTGGCTGATACTTTCACGTTTCTTAAAAAAAAATCTGCACTTTCAATTTTATTTAAAATATTAAGAATTATACTTTAGTTTAATAACTTGCCTAGGACATTATTCTCGTTTACCATCACTAAATGCTTATGGGAAAAATTAGACAATTTTTGAACCTCTTACCATAATCGAGTTTTCATCTGTAAATACTATTTTAAATTGTCGTTTTAAAGCTAGGCGCAAACGTCAAATTAATATTGTTTTTCAGCTATAAGTTTGACACACCACTGCACTGCGGTAAATTATCTAAGCCATTATTATTTCCGCCTTTCGTCCGGTCTTTTCCTTCTTTCTCATTTTTATTATTCTTTTTTATTATTACACATTTTGTTTTCGATAAATTGCTTTATGCTTTTACACAGTGTGTCCCAAAAGTCTGAGATACACGGTATATATTTTACTAGATTTAGGAATATGTATGTTCACAAACTCGTTTTCAAACAGTTTCGCAATTCCTAGCCATTTAGCGAACGGCTGGAGGCATTCCCAGCGCTTTTTGGTTTTTTCCCGATATCAAATCAAATTGGACGAATCAAAACAAAATGGCGAACAAATATTTGAAACTTAAAGCATTTATGGGAACACTAACGTTCCTTTTATTGTTCTGCTCGTCGAAAAAAGTTTGGTTCGTTGCTCTGTTTGTTGTTTGTCGTAATATTCAAGTCAGTACGAAGCTTTAAAGCCGCGTTCCTACATGAATATTTCGACGAACATTGAGCCGCGCAATAAGCCGAACAGAATACTAGTTTAGACGGGGTCTTAAGCGTGCTCGCGAACGATTCGGGAATCCTGGTTATTCTCATCGCTTGTCGGTTTTTTTCCCAGCTACTCTGGGTCTTGAACGATATGCCCATCCACATCACATGTTTTGATCAATAGCAAACTCTGAGCGGTCACGTGTTGTGCGAAATGACTTGTCTCGACCAATGGCATAGTCGCCCACTCTTCAGAGTTAGTCATTGTCATGTTGAAAAAGCCCATTCGCGGTTTTGCCCACAGTTCTGCTCGTTGCGGGGCTCAATGTTGGTCGAGATGTTTAGGTGTGGACGCGGCTTAAGCTTTGCGCAGACCTGAATAGAATATACTTTGTGCAGACTAAAAATTTCGATGAAAATTGAGATGCGCAACGAGCTAAACGGCGAACAGAACTGCGAATGTGCCTTTTTTTCGACGAGCAGAACATGGAACGAAGTGTTTGTGCTGTTCTTAAAAATGCTTTCAGTTTTTTTTCCTTCAAGATTTAAATGTCTGTTTGCCGTTTTATTTTGTCCCGTCGAAACCAACAAACCGATTTGCACGCATTATCATTGATCTCTGGGAAAAAACCGATAAGCCATGGGAATTCCGTGAACTGTTCGCTGAATGGCTAGGAATGGTTTGCGAGCGCGCTCGTGGCTCCATTCAAACTAGTGTTTGCTCCGCTGTTCGGCTCAATTTTCGTCGAAATGTTCATATCTGTAAAAAGTATATTCTGTAGAAAGCTTCGTACAGCCTTGAATATTTCAACGAACATTGAGCCGCACAATGAGCCTAACGGCGAACAAAATCGCCAATAAGTTTTTTTTGATTTGGATGAGCAGAACACTGAACGGAGCATTTGTGCTATTCCCACAAATGCTCTCATTTTTTTTCCTTTTCAGATTCAAATATCTGCTCGTCCAACCAATTTGCCCGAATTTTCTTTGCTCTCCGGCTCAAAACCGACAAGCGATGGAATGTTCTCGAACCGTCAGCCGAAAGGCTAGGATTCACGGAAGGGTTTGCTAGCCCGCTCGTGGTCCCGTCTAAACTTTAGCTCGCCGTACGGCTCAATGTTCATCGCAATGTTCAGATCTGTATAAAGCTTCGTATTTATATGTTGAGCAGCGCAATAAGCAGAATGGCGATAGCAAAATCGCGAATGGGCGTTTTTGATTTCGACAAGCAGAACAAGAAACGGAGCGCTTGTGCTGTTGTCTCACAAATGCTCTAAGTTTTTTTTCCTTCAAGATTTGAATGTCTGTTCGCTGTTTTATTTTGTCCGTTTAAACCAACGAACCCAATCGGGCACATTATCCTTGATATCTGGGAAAAAACCGACAAGCGTTAGGAATGGCTGGGATTTGTCGAATCGTTCGCGACCCTGTCAAAACTACTGTTCTGTTCGCCGCTCGGCTCAATGTTCGTCGAAATAATCAGGTGTAGACGTGGCATAAACTACGTACAGATCTGAATATTTCGACGAACATTGAGCCGCGCAACTAGCCGAACAGCGAACAAAACCGCGAATGGATATTTTTAATTTCGACGAGCAAAATATTAAACGGAGAGTTTGTGTTATTTCCACAAATGCTCACAGTTTTGTTCCTTCACGATTCAAAAGAGTGCTCGTCGTTTTATTTTGTCCCGTCCAAAGCAATAAAACCATTTGACCGCTCCGGGTAAAAACCAACAAGGGATGGGAATGGCTAGAATTTGCCGAACCGTTCGCGAGCCCGCTCAAAACCCCTACCAAACTAGTGTTCTGTTCGCCACTCGCCTCGTTGCGTGGTTCAATCTTCGTCGAAATGTTCAGGTGTGGACGTGTTTGATCTCTGGGTACAAACCGGCGAGCGATGTTGAGAAGCTCATTGTTCGTCGAAATGTTCAGGTCTGTACAAACCTTTACAATAGTGGCAAAATTATGTGACCGCAGGTGCGCTTGACCTTTCCTAATTTGTTCATTAAAAAATTTACACTGTTACAAAGTCATCTAGATTGGTTTACTTGGTAACGAAGTGGATGTTTTCTTCAGAACAACATCAGCATCGTGTAGGTTTTATAATTGATAGACCGATTATTATGAATGTGTCAGTTTGCTGAACTAGAACTACATTTATGCTTTATTTATTTCGTGCCATTTATTAAAAGTATTTGTTGAGGTCATTTTTGAAAATAATAAATCAGGAAATAATAAGGAATACGAGTTAAAAAAAATATATAAATGGAAGACTACTACCACTATGTCGGTTTAAAACGTTTTCTACGTTGTCGGACGCCTATTCTCCACCTCCTTTGATCCTGACAATCATCTTCTGTCAGGTTTTTTTGACTCATTGATCTTTGGATTGACTATTGCCATTCCAGTTTAGGACGCCCTCTTTTTCTGCGCACCAGTGGCGTATATAGCAAAAAGTTTCGGGGGGGGGGGAGACAGTTTAGGCAGTTTCGGGGGGGCCCAAGACATCATGAGGCCGTATTTTATGCTATTTTATGTTTGTATTCATGAAATTAGCTTCGGGGGGGGGGGCGGACCCCCTTATATACGCCCGTGCTGCGCACTATTGTTTACCATTCTAGCACCTGTTTTAGTAATCTTTCGTCGTTCATCCGTTGTAGCTGGCCGTACCATATCAGTTGTCTTTTAGTGATGTCATGCGTTATGCTTGCCTCGATTCCCATTTTTTATTTTATGATCTGTTGTAGATATTGTCATTAATCTTCTTATTGCATTAATTTACACACTTTCCATCTTTGTTTTTGAAGTGTAAACTTCTTTAGGCGCGTTTAGCAGTTTTTGTGGGTAGTGCATTGAACTGAGCCGTCAGGCTCGGCTATGTAACGCTCATTCGAGTGAAATCGGCTCGAGTTGACTAACTGTGAGAAACGTTCAGCGAGCGATATGATGATGCAGATGAAGGCCAGTACACAGAAGAGTTCGGTTCGGTCCGCTTTGCAGAATCTGTTATGGGCCAATATTATTAATTTCGCCTTGTTGAAGTTTACACTTCTGCCGTGTGGTCTTAAACACACACAATAATTTTTTTTTCAGTTACGCGACAAGTCTTTATTGCATACAAAAGCGTGCTTTTCACCATTGTTTCATATATGTAAAATTTTACATTATTTTTTATCTCTCTGCTAGGTACATAAAATACTGTGACATCCAATAACGTTTTTTCTTTTTACTATTCTTTTTTCCAGTTCTTTATATTCTGTTCCTGTCTTATCAAATGTGACACCCAAGTATACATACTCATTGCATGCAGATATTGTTTGTCCATTGTCTAGTTGTCACTTGATTCGTTTCCAAGACATAAGTATTGTGTCTTGTCCACGTTTACTGTTAACCCTCACTTTTGTTATTCTTCCGTTAACTATCTCATCATATATTACATGTCTTCTTTATCATTAGCTACAATTACTTGGTCGTCAGCAAACTGTAATGTGTATATGGTAAATTGGTCGTTATGTTGTATTCCCATGCCGTGTACTTTATGTTTTCAGTTTTTTAGAGCTACTGCGATATATATTTTAAACTGTCTTAAGCTTTTTGTTACCAGGAATTATTTTGAAAGTCGATTTCCAAATTTAGTTTTGGCCCTTTGTATATACCATGTGCTTTTTATAGATTCACAAAGGTAACATCTATATTTCTGGCACTCTAAATTACTTGACAAAAAACATTAATTAGTAATAAAAGATACAAGTTAAAAAATATATTCGAAAGACCCCTTTCGAAAGAGAATTTCATTTTACACAACATAAGTACAAAATGATTATTGTTTAAGGAAATTGAATAAAAAAAAATGGGATTTTTTTGGATTTCAAAAAATAGCATCAATGTAGGAACGCCCCTGAAGTGTTATCCTTCGTCATACATCCTTTAGAAGAAAATTAAATTTTCTACAAGAAAGTGTTTTTCCTATAAAATGTTTAATATTTCAGGGAACCTAATAAAAGCAATAAAGGCATATTTGTCTTTCGTGAACGTTAAAAAAAATCACCCATTTAAGGCGCCAACGGACTGCAATCCACGAACTTCACCCAGAACACTCCTTGATTAATGTTGAGCAATTAATTTATATTAAATTAATGTTTTTTGCAAATATATATAAAATAAGCGGCCTTTTTCTTTTATACATGACATTTAGGAATACCCTGTACAACATTTACCAATCGAGTTATCTAGTGAAACTAGAATGTTCAAAAATAAGACCATTCCATGCAGACACGAAAATTCGTGATAATAAGTTTTTTTGGATAGAAAGTTTGTTGGTACCTACCTAAACCGAACCAATTGCAAATTTGCTACATATACAATGCTACACATACAATGACTTTTATACCTACCTATTTAAGTATATAGTAGAACAATCCCCAGTAAAAATAATTTTCAACTGGTTAATTATAAAGCCGATTTTGATTTTTTTTATACTTAGTAGTGTTGGAAAAAAGCTTTAGAACCCACAACAAAAATGGGTCAGACTAAGGTTATTGTAGGTATAATAGGTGTATTGAATGGTGAAAAAATATAGGTAAAAAATTATTATTAGATCAAAAGGGAGGCCAAAACACTAATTAATAAATCGATTAATTATTATAAAAAATATAGATCAGGAGAAAACTACAAGGTAATATTTTTTTCCCCAGAACTTTTTTGCAGTAAGTCACTCGCAAATTCAAAAATATAAAATGAATTCCTTGTTTTATTCAGAAACTTTTTAATTTCAGCAATTTTTTGTATCTCTAACCGTTTTCGAGGAAAAAGACAAAACAAGATCATTTGTATCATTGATTGCTAGTTATTCAGAAATATAATACAGTACAGTCCCGATTATCCGAAATAATGTGGACCAAAGTGATTTCGGATAATGGAGAATAAGAGTTTAGGATGCGTATATCATTAGATCGACTTAAAAACATTTGTAACACTCTGTCGGCTAACTATAAAACAATTCGTATTTTAGACCGTCGCATTGCCGTGAAACCCCGAGGAGAACCACCTAGCATTATAGGTAAATCGGGATTTTTGTTTTTAAAGTTTGTTTCGGATTAACCGGATTTCGGAAAATCGCGATTTGGATAATCGGGATTGTACTGTATATAAAAAAATAAAGTCTCTTAATAAAACAAAGAATCCATTTTATATTTTTCAATGTGCCAGTGGCTTAATGCAAAAAAGTTCTGAGGGAAAAATGGGGCATAACCCCTGAAAAAATATCACCCTGTAGTTTTTTCCTGACATTTGGCATGCTGTTGATGAATGCATTGCAGCTAAATACACGTTCCAAATTTGAGCCAAACATATCAAAAAGTGCACGAGCTATAGAGAAAAACAAACAAAAAATTGAAACTGACACCAAGCTGCATCTCGAAAACTCACTATTTTCGAAACGATGTATATTTAAAATTTGTTTCTTAAAATCACTCAAAAAATCATCCTCTAAAGATTGGCGAAATACTTTATTATTGCCTCGTATATTTAAAAAAAAATTAGAGTATTTATCTTTTTCTTTCACAGTAAAAATATAAAGGACAGACATATGTATATCTGTTGCCACATCTATAGGTAGTTTTTCAAGTGGCATGTTAGGACGTATTATTAGGTCAGGTCACTTCAGTTTAGGTTAGGTTAGATAAGTTTAGGGCAAATTAGGGTAAATTAGAGTTAGTTAAGTTCAAATCAGCTTACATTTAAGGATTGATTTGTTTTTTCTAACTAAAACATTTTTTTAAAGTACCTACCTTAGAACAACTACCTCTTTAGGGAATACCCTGTACATTTATAATTTTTTAAATAAGGTGTGCACACACCTTGATGTGCTAAACTAAAGGTCGCCTTTATAGTTTCTTAATTGAAATACTCATGCAAGTAAGCTGAACTTTATAAAATTTAGAAAAAATTAAGTCGGTGCAATAAACCACGCCCAAATTTGATCTTTGTGAATTTATTTTAACGATTGAGAAAATTGTATAACAAAATCCATATTTAAAAAAAGTATTAGGGGAGGGTGGGGTCAGTTTAGACCCTTTTTAGTTTTTTCGTAATATTTAGGTAAACATAATAGTTAAAATAATTCACCTAAGTAAATTTTTTTTACTATGTAATTAAAAAGTGTAGTTTTTTTAACAAGTTGTAAGTGTCCAATCTGTTCCCTTTGCTAGGGACACATTGAACACTGCATGGAAAGGTATTAAAAAATAACTTCTGGCAGAATCATAGCAAAAATATTTATTTTAAAAAATATTTTTAAAAATACCAATAATACAAACATTTTAACATTTAACAATAATATTATAACCTATTGCGTTATGTGAGGCAAAATAAATACAAATAAAAATGGAGAGGTACACACTGAACGAAATGGGCTTAGTTACTATGAATTATAAATTAGAACAGCTAACATAAAGAGATTCATCAAAAGTAGAAGATTAGCTATTTTGAGATAGAAATAACGAAAACTATAAGAAAAATGATAAAAGAAAATAAAAGAAAGAGCCAATAAATAAAAGTTGAGAAAGTTATAGAAAATAACAGAAATATGAAATGTCTAAGGCCGGCTCTAGGTAGATATGAAATAATTAAAATAAATGATATAAAGGGCATAGAAACTAACGTTAAAGAGGATATTATAAATATCACACAACTATTCTATACAGAATTATACCAAAGAAAAAGGGAGCCATCGCGAGAAACCATGAAGAAACTCCAAAGAAAAATAAAGAACATAAACTCAGAGCTACAACCTGAAATAAGGAAAGCGGAAATAAAGAGAGTATTAGAAAAAATAAAAAATAAAAAATCACCTGGAAAAGACGGAGTAACGGCAGAAATGCTCAAGTATGGTGGTAAAGCTGTAGTTAGTACCCTACATATTCTCCTGAATAAAATACTAAAAGAAAAAATAATCCCAAACAACTGGAAAGAATCCATAACCATTATTCTACACAAGAAAGGCGATAGAGAAGACCTAAAAAACTATAATCTTTTCACGAAAATATTAAGGGGCCGACACGCGCCGATATTTTCGGGCTAATGTAAGGGTTTGGAAATACACGCTTTTCTTGAAGACGGCTAAAGGTTTTAACAAAAACTTTTTTTTATCGTTTAAAGTGATCTTTGGTACAGGCCTAAAACTATTTTTTAGTTAAAAAAAATTCTCCAAAATAGCATGAAATTATGCTTATTTATAGTCAAAAATCGATCATTTTCATATCATTTCTTTAATAGGAAATTGTTATCTGATTCAATCGGGGAAGAATTTCGGGCCTACAAGGGACATTCCTCTAAATAAATAAAAAATAAAAATACAAAAAATTGCAGGTCATCTGGTAGGAAAACGTGTATTGTTAAACCCTTACAAGACCAACAATTGCCGCTTTTGTCATCAATCTGCTGGTCGCTAAGAATTATTTTTAAAACAATAGCAATATCCGTGTCTTTTCGGTTTTTTACGAAACCGGACCATCAGAGACTAACATTGTTTACTGGACGCTATTTCCTGAATATGTACAGGGGTGCCACAAAATACCTATAATAGTTATTTAAACAACAAGGTTTGAAAACGACTCTTTGCACACGATCGAGACAGTTTGGTACTACAAGTCGAGGGAGTGTGCAAAGAGGTTTTCAAACGAGTTTTTTACAATATTTTTTATACGACTGCTAATAAAGAAAGAAAAATCAAATTTTAATTTAACTTGTTTTTATTTCCGACATTTTTACAACAAAACTTTAAAAATTCAACAATTTTTTGACGTATCTAATCAACAAAACGAGCAGTGACGGTTGCTACGGAACTAAGCCAACTTATATTGATGGGTGTCAACAACAAAAATCATAATGACGGGAGACCCGTATGCAGAAATGACATAGGCGTGCGAAAAAATGACATAAGCATGTGCAAAACGTTTTGCACATAGCGTGCGCAAAATGCCATTTTCATATCGTGTTCTCCGTGCGCAAAACCCCCTTTTACAAGACAGTCGTGTAAAAAAATACTTTTTTGGGTTAAACGATGTCCTTTCGCGCTAGCCCGGTTGTAAGTATATCGCAGCCCAGACCTGAGAACATAAGGTGTTGGTGGCACTTGCAGGGAGGTTGAGGGGGCGGTAAACGCCGCCTCCTCGACACTTTTTTTTACCTCGTCCCACACGTATGCCCCGCAGGTGTTTCTTGAATGTCCGCTCTTGGGCGCCTTAACAGATACACTAACAATAAAATTTGACACATATCAATCAAAAGAAAAAGCAGGCTTCAGAAAAGGTTTCCGTACATTTGATTACCTGTTAACCATGAAAATCCTAATAGAAGGAGCCAACGAATACAACATTCCACTATATATTGCGTTTATATACTTTGAAAAAGCCTTCGATAGATTTGAGCACTGGGCATTAAAAGCTTTAATTATTAAAAGCTTTAATTAATAGCCGAATAGATCACAGTTACATAGATATAATAAAACGAGGTATCAGACCAAGTGTCAGACAGTGTGGGACAATATCCCCTAAACTATTTAACCAGGCCCTAGAAGATGCTTTTAAAAACTTAGATTGGGAAGAAGTAGGCATCAAAGTAAACGGACAATACTTGAACCACAGATATGCTGATGACATCGCCTTAATAACAGATAAGAAAGAAGAAATGATAAAAATGCTGGAAGAACTGGATACAGCAGCTAAAAATATAGGTTGTACTGCTGCACTGAAACTAAAGTCATAACAAACACAGATGAAGATATCACGATCAGAATAAACGAAGAGAAAAAAGATCAAGTAGAGGAATATATACAGTGTGTCCACGGATTGAGTTCGGGTAAGGTATAAATGACAACAAATTTTCGATTTAAATTCTGATTTTTTGGGAATTGCTCCTGCTTGGTCTTAAACTAAGATATTAAGAAAATGAGCCAAATCAATTAATATACAGGGTGGTTTAGTAGGCTGATTTAATGATGTAAGGTATAAACGACGAAAAATTTTCGATTTAGATTCTGATTTTCTAGGAATCGCTCCTGCTTGGTTGCAAACTACGAGTAAGATGTTCAAAAAATGAGCCAAATCAATTGATATACAGGGTGGTTTAGTATGCAGATTTAATAAAAAGTGTTAAGAGTAAAATACCTTTGTTTTAATAGATATCGGAAAAGGTTATTAAAAAGAGTTGTTTAGAACCAAAAGTTACGGTAGGTTCTAAATTTTCAGAAAAATCAGCCAACTTTGATTTTGTAAGTTGGTTATGAAAATTTTTCTTTAGATAATTTTTACCTGATTTTTCTGAAAGTTGAGAGTGAGCTGTAATTTTTAATTCTAAACAACTTTTCTTAACAACCTTTTCTGATATCTCTTAAAACAAAGGTACTTTACTTTTACCACTTTTTATCGAATCAACCTACTAAACCACCCTGTATATTATTTTCTTAACATGTTAGTTTAAGACCCAGCAGGAGCGATTCCCAGAAAATCAGAATCTAAATCGAAAATTTGTTGTCATTTATACCTTACCCGCACTCAATCCGTGGGCACACTGTATATGCGACAAATTAATAAACTAAAAAAAGCTAGACATTAAAAAATTAAAAATATCCTCAGTACCTGAAAAAGAAAGTGTATAACCATTGTATCCTTCCTGTACCCTATGGATCTTAGACCTGGACACTTACAAAATAAATCATGGATAAGGTAACAAAAGCCCAAAGATCAATGGAAAGACAAATGTTACATGTAAAGCTAACAGTTAGAAAAAAGAAAGAATGGATAAGAAATAAAACAAAAGTAAGGGATGTCAGAGGAGAAGTAGCAAAATTAAAATGGAAATTTGCCGGTCATAAGATCAGACAGAAAGACGATCGATGGAACAAATGTATTATAAACAAGAGACCTTGGGAAAATAAAAGAAGTAGGGGAAGGCCCCAAATGACATGGACGGACGATTTGAAGCAACATGCAGGAGCTAGATGGATGAACACGGCGACAGACAGAGAAGAGTGGAAGATATTGGGGGAGGCTTATATCCAGATGGATCGAAGAAGGCTAAATAGATAGACAGAGAATGGATGAGACAAGAAAAATAATGAACTGGAGACCTGCAGGAAGGAGAGTAAGAGGTAGGCCACAAAAAATGTGGATTGACGATGTCGAAGATGATTTAAAAAATATGAGAATACGAAGGTGAAGAAGAATCGAAAACCCACCAGGAGCCGTATTCTTCAAAGTTTGTGAAGGGAGTGGTCCCGGAAACGTTCCCGGGAAATCAAATTCACTTTTTGTCCCGGGAATAAAAATGTCGTATTCTTGAACGTTTGAAGCTTTTTGTGAGTGCAAGGTTTAGAATCATTAATTTTAAACCGCCTTTAGTCTCAGATAAACGTTTTTCTAAGATGTAATATAACGTGTTGTATAGGTACTTATTTATATTAAGCACCGCAGTATAGCAATTTAGTTTCAATTCAATGCATATACATATATCTAAATAGGGCTTTACCTAAAAACACTATTTTTAGTTTGCCAAAAAAAACTTTGACTTTGACAATATAAAGAAAAACAAAAAAGTGAGGTTAGAAACTTTCCCGGGAACTCGTTTTCTCCCGGGTAAGAGGTGGTGAACTTGAATTCACGGGAGCGTTCTTTCGAGAATAGAGCATTCACCTTTTTACGGTGAGGATTACTCACATTCTCCTCCCAAAAATTCAAGTATCCAGGGGTTGTAATGGCAGTTGAAGAAGAAAAAGAACAATTAATTTATTATTTTCCTGGTGTCTCATCTAGGGTTGCCAATTTTAAATTTAGGTTTGTCAGGGCACTTGTTTTAAATTGTCAAGACATTTGATCCAAGATCAGGACAGCCACAAATTGTTATCAAAAACTAAAACATAAAATTTTTTAAAATTATGAATTTTAAAAATTTTTTATTAAAAATATAATGTTAGGTTGGATGTTAGTTCTAACGTCATATTCATAGTGAAAAATAAGCTTGATAACCCGTTTTCTGACGCTAGAAAAATAATCTTATGTTTTTATAGCGTTTTTTTTAAATGTTTTTCGAACGTTTGGAACAGTGGAAAAGAAATGTAATATAAATAACGTAAATAAAATTCCTCTATTTTGGAAACGCAAGGCAGCAATAGTCTGTTGAGATTTTCGTGAACTCGACACTCAGTAAAGGAAATTCGGATCCATAGTGCTACGAGGCCAAACAATTCATGCTCAAGTGAATACAAGGCAAACAATCTCAAGGCGCGTATTCACTTTAGCATGAATGCAAACGAAGTCCCTGGGACTTTAAAATGCATACAAAATATATTTATTTACTGCAAAATGGTGCGAAAAGAAAAATTGCTAATTATACAAAAGTAAGCTGTAAATAAATATATTGAATTGAATTGAAGCATTCGTTTGGTCCCACTGCGCGGCTTGCGAATTCTGCCTCAAATGAGTACGTGGCTTAAGGTCCGGCGGCTAATCGTCCGCGGTGAATTGTCACATTCCCTGTCTGATTACCTATAAAACAATTTTTTTTACTTTTGTTTACTTTTCTTACCTAATTTTATGATACTTCGTTTAAATCACTGCATACAAATTTGTTGTTCTTTAACTATACCATCTTTTCCACACAAGTGGTGTATATTCCTATCCAAATATGTATTCACTATCATTATTAATAACTGTGCTTTTAATTTACCATGTTTGTTTCTACAAAAGGTAAATATTTTAACGAAAATTGCACAAAGCGTATCTGCTACCGACTCTTATGAACTCGCAGCGAAACGCAACTAAAATGGCGATGGCCCGTTCTGGTAGTGGAACTATGCGGCAGCGCCCTCTATAGTATCATTTTTTTTAATGTTTAAAAAACAAAACATTTATTAGCTTCATATATCTTATATATCTTAAATTCAACGATAGAAATGAGATGTAGGAAAAACATTATAAAAATAACCATATATTATGATGGTATTATTTTTAATATTAATAAAATTATGGTTTCTTAAATATTGGTTTTCTTAACGTTATTAAGAAATATATTTTTGGTAATGCTTTTACATGAAATTTTCGTTAGGATTTTCTAAATGTTTTTTTTAATGTCAAAAGTTGACTTAATTTTTTTTTCAACATTTATTTAACGTTTTTTACGATTTTGTGCTTAGTGGGGTCAGGACGCAGGATCTTTTGCTAAAAATTAGGACAGTCCTGAGAAATTATGACGGGTTGGCAACCCTAGCCTCATCTACAAATTCATTATTAAATCGTAATTTATCACTTATATAAAATCAAAGGTGAGGAAATTTTGAAGGAAAAATGCAAATTTTCTATAATGAATTCACCACAAACTAGTGCATATTAAAACAAAAGAATGCTGCAAGGTACATGTTATTTTTTCTTTAATTTCAAAACAATAATGAATAACTATACCTGACTAGAATTTTCTTATTTGGGACGCTATACCATGTACCTACCATAAATATAGACATTTGTTTATTTTAGTTAGTTTTGTAACAATTCAGAAGTTTGGGTCAAATTTTGAATTTTAATTTTTACCAGTGTCATTATTAGAATGTGTAAATTACTTGACTTGACGTAATTAGATTTATAGTTAGATAAAAATGTTTAGTATGATCCATATTCTAAAAGCAAGATAAAAACGTGTCTGTCTATATTTTTCTTTAATATATTTTTATGCTAAGTACTCGTTCAATCACTTGGTGGCTAAAAAAGACCTCACCTTACTAGTCCACAGTACAGCGGTCTATTTTTAAATGATGAGTAACATGCTGAATTTTCGTACATAGCTTGATTTTTCCGATAGACCCAATTTTTTCCTCTGCGAAAATTTTTATTTTCTGTAGCTTAAAAAAATGTGTTTGAAAATAAATGGCAACATTTTCCCCAAAATCGCATGCTTGGTTTAGTCCGTCCGAAGCTCGACGCCCGGAAAAAGTTGGGCGTCCAAAACAATGCTATGTATGAAAATATAACCTATTACTTATCACTTACAAAATAGACCGATGTACTATGGACTATTATAGTGTGCTCAAGTTTCAAGAATTGATATTATAATGACTCGCCTCAATGTTGCGGAAGCTTTTTACAAAGTCTACATTCTATTTAGGTGTAAAATATATTTTTTTAAGAATATTCCTCTGTTTTTTTAAATATATATGCTAAATATTTAAAATGCTTTAAAAAAACCTTCTGAAATACTTACTTATTCTTAACTCTTTAGATATCGGTACGTGATTCTTTTTTATTATTATTTTATATTTTAACAAAATCTGTAATAACAATATAGCATGACAAAAGGTTTGTCTCTGCAGCAATAAGATTTTATCTTTTGTTGTTTATTTAAATTTATTTTTATTATAAAAACTTGCTTATATCAAGGACAGCGTCAAACCATAAGAACCTAGGTTTTTATGCATAACGCAAAATTTCCGCCTGTTAGAACCAAACTAAGGCAGCTTTCGACCAATCACAGACTTAAAAAAACGTTTGTTTAGAAGTCTGTGGGAACTAACTTTCTTTTTTATACTGGGACTTTTTATCAGCATCAATTGTCCAGTTTTGCAAAGATAGAACAAAGTTTAAAGCATTTTTATACATGCACAAACATCCAAGTACCAAGCCAGGAATCGAACCCGGACTGCCGGTTTGTGAAGCAAATGTTGCTACCACTACACTACGACGACTACCTTCTTCTTTATTGGATCTCCTATAGCTGGCCCTCAGGATCCACCAATCAATGTCACCAAAACTCACCGACTCGGGTAGTTGATGAGCAATTACTGATAAATGTCATTTGTCATTCGAATCAGCTGTATATTTTAATACACGAATTTTTTTTTCCTCCGTTCCTTCCATTTCCATCTTTGTTGTGTAAAGCCGGCTGCCCATGGACTGTATCCGCGCGGATTTTTATTTCTCAGGCTTCGATTGGCTCAAATATTTAAAACAACCAATCAGAGCCCAAGAAAAGAACAGCCGACATAACAAAACTTTCGGAAAAAACCCAGAGTTTCATTTCTATATGAATTCATCAGATTTTCTTTTACTTCTCGATGGCTGTCACTTGTCAACAATCTAGATTATAGTAAATAATCAAATCAAAACAATACGTCAAGTTTATCACGCCCACATATCCCCATTCGTTTTTCGTTTCGTTTTTACTTATTTGGCGCTTATTGCCGATTATGCCGATAATGTGCTAGCTCAATTTGGTGGACACCAAGATAATCTGACTTCAAGTAACTTTACTCTCACATTCATACTACATGCATGAAGACCTTTTTGCCTAATACTTTTTGTCGAGCACGGGGGTCTTTATCGTGCTAGCGTTACCTCTCTATCTCTTAACACGGGACCATCCGCTTCACGTCACTTCCGAACCACGGCCTTGTATTGATCATCAATTTTTCCTACTTCGTTGATGCCCAAACTCTGCCCAAGACAGGCGTTACCCCTACCACCACCAGTTTAGCTGGCCTATGTAACTTTAAAATCGGGGGTTAGGTTCCTCTTGTACCCGGTACTTTATTCCTATCGCCTTGCTTTTAAAATATCAGTTTTTCTATATTAGTTCTTCTAATTTACAGTTCCCTCCTCTTGCGGTAGTCCAGACAAACTCATCAACACAACAGTTATTGGCACAGACTTCAGTTTGGGTTCGAAAATCAACTATAAATGTCCAGAAGGCCACATGTTGGTTGGGGATAGTACAAGAACCTGCGGAAAGACTGGGTTTTGGACAGGCATGGCTCCCACCTGTAAATGTAAGTTAACACATTTTATAACGTATTTTTTTAACTTAAGGGGTCATCGTGTGGTGGCCAGGACTACAGACAAAGGCCGCAAGAACTCAACTTAATAAAGTTCAGCGGCTTGCATATCTGGGAGTTACTGGAGCGATGAGAACAGCACCCACTAAGGCTATTAAAAGGCTCGCGGGACTGCCCCTCTGCCTCTATTCCTGGAACACATGGTGTTGAGTACTATGTATAGACTTCAAAGCCTCAGCGATCTTAGGATTAATCTTAGCCCTAAGTGCCAAACAAAACTTTATATGTATCGGAGATCTGCCCTTCACTGAACATGAACAGGGACAAGTTAAACCGAAGCCTCCTGTAAGGGTCTTTGTACCTAAACGGAAGGTCTGGAAGGAATGGAAGTGTGTACCTTTCACACAGAATGGAGTGGTCTGGTATACTGACGGCTCCAAAATGGGGGAGAGGTCTGGAGCAGGGGTATACTGCAGAACCACAGGAGCGAGATTTCGTTTTGCCCTGCGTAAGTATGCCACTATTTTTCAGGCTGAATAGACGCTATTCTGATGTGTGTATATAAAACCTTAGAAATGTCTATGTCACGAAAAGACATCTACAACTAGGTAGCATGGGATCATCAGCTGATCCAGTGAGGCCGCAACCCATGGAGGACATCGGAGAGTTTCTTACGATGACGACCCTAAAACTTGACTTAAGCAGGCGATCTGAGAAGACACGGAAGAAATGAGGCAAGCCAAAATCCTTATCGGGGAGATGAGCGCCTCCAGTGGCAGTATTCTTGAAATCTCCACGAGTGAGTACTCCCCGGGGAGTGACGAGTGAGTACTCCCTCGTTTCTCACCGTATTGCATAAATGCAGTATTCTTGGTTTGGGGAATACATGAAAAGTGATATGAAATGAGCGCACTGTTGCCAATTTTCAGATGACAGCACGTAACAATTTTGACCAATAAAAAAGCAAAAAATTTTGACAGACAATTAACCAAATACAGTTATGTGGTTGAAGGGATGTAACCCCAATTTTTATTTCCTTGATTTTTTGTTTGTGGACAAATGAGTTATATAAAATTTGCCCCAAGATTTTTTATTTAGTTTTTATTTAAATATGACTTATTTTTTCTTAAATAATAGCTCTGTCCTTATGTTATGAGATCAAAATTTGTGTTAAATCTAACCGCGTTCAATTGAGCAAACATATCCTAACCGGTGTGTCGACCACCAGCATTTTGCAAAAAAAATGTCCCCACAAAAAAAGTTGTTCTTCGAAAAAAAAAATGCTTTTTCAAAAAACTAATTTACAAAAAAAAACTAAAAATATTTTTTTTACAAAAATTATTTTTAAAAATAATACTTTCTTAAAAAGTAGTTTTGTCAAAAACTAATTTGTAAAATAAAACTAAAAAATTTGTTTTAATAATAACTTTTCAAAAAGCAGTTTTTTTAAAAAAAATATTTAGCCCAAAAAGATTTAATGGTGGAGTTTATCAAGGAAAAGCCTCTAATGGAGGCCAAAAAATATACTTCAACATTTACAAAACAAACAGGGAAAAAACTTTAAAAAAACAAAACCCACACGTAACCAAAACAACATTTTTCTAGGTTATCTCAGAGTTTTTGACAAAAGTCACCACCTATCGAGATCTCCCCGGTGAGAAGTCGCCAAAATGTCACACGTTTTTCGGGTGAGAATTTCAAGAATACGATTGGGGGAGAAACGCTCACTTTCGCTCGAATTTCGAGGAGTACTCGCTCGGGGAGATTTCAAGAATAACGACACAGGGCGAGGTGTTTCCTCATACTCGGGAGAAAAGATATGAGATTGCATGGTGATAGGGCTTTTAACAGGACACTGTCGCCTTAATAAACTTTAGCATTCTGGGAATCGTTGAAGACTGGGAATGTTGATGGTGTATGGAGGATGAAGAATATTTTCTACATATCTTAACCGAATGCCTGGCACTCGCCGCGTTAAGACAGTGGCATTGCGGAAGCTGTGTGCTTAGTCCCAGCGATATTAAAAAAAATTAACCCAGAAAAATCTACTACTTTGCTAAGGCGGCGGGCTATCAGGGCTGAAACAGTGGACAGTTGTACCCTATAACGGGCCCAGCAAGGTGGCCTAAGTGCACGGGATTTTCAAGGATACGAAGCTCGAATCATTCATTCATCGTATTTTCTCTTTTGTTTGGATTGCATATTTGAACATTTTTAAATCTCAGTTTTATGTACAAAATTTTTTATACTGTTCCTTTGCCTTTAGGAAAAAAATAATTTTTTGTGACATACTTACCAACAAGTCTTTCTACTGCGTTTCTTTTTATCTGTTTTATGAGGATAAAAATTTCTAATTTAATGTGCTTCGTCTTCTTCTTTATTCAGTTGTCGACTGTGGTGGCCTTCCCGACCTTGACCATGGAAGAGTGACCTTGAAGAACAGCAGGACAACGCATGGCGCAAGCGCGATCTACAGCTGTCATGAGAACTACACCCTGATTGGCCACGAAGTGCGCACGTGTGGAGATGATGGGAAGTGGACCAATAGCACGCCGCAATGTTTGTTTGATTGGTAAGTAACGTTAAAGATACTTATTTAGGACAAATTGTGGAGCTAACTTAGGATTTTGTCTTTAACTTTTTAGCAGGATTTAGAAGAATTTTAAAAACCAGTTATGTTTTCTTTTAGGTGCGGTGACCCACCTCCAATTCACGGAGGTATCTTTAAAGTTTCTGGAAAAAGAGCGGGAGATACTGCAACATACACATGTCAAGCTGGATATGTACTCTCTGGACAAGGAGTAAGTCTAATTTGACCGTTATTAACAAACCTATCTGCCAAACCCTGTGTTGAATTTCACAACTTATAAAATAAAATATTTATTTTTTCAGGTACTGTCCTGTGGTCTGGGCGGTCAATGGTCAGGCAAAGCACCATCCTGCAAATATGTTGACTGCGGCGCACCACCAAACATTGACTACGGTCGATATGAACTTAAGAATGGAACCACCACTGTGGATAGCATAGCTGAGTACTTCTGCGAGGATGATTATTGGTTGGATGGGCAGAAGGTGCAAAAATGTACACGGGAGGGGAAGTGGAGCGCGGATGCCCCATTTTGCGAATGTAAGTTAAAAAAAATCGCTTAAGAGTTTATTGACTATGACAAATTATTCATATCGCTTAAGAGTTTATTGACTATGATAAATTAATCATAGTTGTAATGTCATGTTTTCTCAAACTGTCATGTTAAATATAAAAAAACCACCCACAAATAATTTTGTTAGGATAAACGTAGTGGAATTTTAATTATTTAAAAAGTTGTTTTTTATTTCTGCTTTAATTTTTTCTAGTGATAACTTGCGAAGAGCCAGACGTCCCTCCAGGTAGTTACGTGGTTGGTATCGACTTCAACGTCCACTCCACCATAGAATACCACTGTGAGGTGGGACATATCTTAAGAGGACAAGCTTCCCATTTGTGCCAAAGGAATGGTGATTGGAGTGGAGCTACTCCTACTTGCGAATGTAAGTTAACTCCTCGTTTTAAATCAATCTCACTTATTTTTCCTAAAGAGCGGGTATCTGGAAATGGCATTGTCAATAAACACATGCTTTTAAGATGGTTGCAAAAAAGTAATAAATTCAGAGATTCTATTAGCTTCCGGCTAACTTAAACCACATTATTTGCAAGTTAAATAAATTCTTGATTGGCCAGCAATCTACATAGACACACCAAGCTAATATAGCCATGTAGTACTATTATTAAAATTATTGCTTGTTTTGTTTTAGATATCGATTGCGCCAAGGTTCCACCGATGCTCTACGGTGAAATTCAGTACACGAATGGTACCACATACTTAGGCAGCGAGTTGGTTTATTCCTGCGCGAGACACTACCGACTAAGCGGTACCTCCAGAAGGCACTGCCAAGAGAATGGACAGTGGAGTAGTAGTGCGCCAAAATGTGAGGGTGAGTGCAACTCTTCCAAGAATATACCAGCTGTGTTAAAAACAGCGATACTAACTGAAAAAGAAATTCCAGCGCTAGTGAGATAAAAAGTGACAAAACAGTTAGACATCCTAAGACTAAGAAAATCCGTAATCGAACTACGAAAATAATAAAAATAAGATTACGGAATTATTCTTTGCTATATAACACTTTTATGATTTTAGAGATCCGTTGCCCAGAGCCGATCTTGGCCGAACACAGCATCTTGTCGGTAACCGGCAACGACCGAATGTACGGCCGAACGCTTATTCGAACAGCCGACACGGCCAATGTCGGCGCCACATCGTATAAGATCGGCGCGCTGGCCAAGTACCGTTGCGAACGGGGGTACAAAGTGGTGGGAGAGCCTCTTAGCACTTGCGAAGATAGTGGACAGTGGAGTGGAGGAGTACCGCAATGTGTCTGTAAGTACACTCTAGAATCTAGATTATTGTTCCAAATTTTGATCTATGTGATGACTCAGAAATTTTGGATCGTTGGCTAGTGTGTGGTAGTCCCTCAAGTCTTCTGGAATGTGATTATTTTTCTGCATTAGGACCAGTTTGTTGTTTGAAAACTACTCTCTGGTCGCTCTTAAGCATTTTACACACATGTCCAATAGCTTCGAGAGTCGTTTTCCTGTTATTAAGATGTTTGTATCATCTGCAAAGTTAAATAGAGATTTATTGTCCAGCACTCCTCTTTCTAAGTCATTGATATAAAACATAAAAGTAAACGATAAACTAGCCTCCTCTGAGAAGTACTGTTTATCTTCTCTGAGGATGGTCACTTTTTGCCTACGGTTGTAGGATTGTAGCCATTCCAAAGCTGAGCCAGGGACAGCATATCTCTGATGCAGTCTCTCTAAGAGAATATTGTGATTAATACTGTCGAGTGTTTTGGAGAGACATAAAAGCATCAGATACAGATATTTCCATCCTCCTCACCATGCAAACTGTTTTGGTTTAATAAAGAACTTGCTGCTAAAATATTCGACTGAATATGATGTCATTGCTGATTACTAAAAGTTGTGTAATATCACTAATCCATTTTTAGATGTGGACTGTGGTAATCCAGAAAAAGTTAGCCATGGCTCAGTCTCATTACCTTCAAATGTTTCATATTATGGGGCCTTGGCTTTATACTCCTGCGATCCTAACTTCGAATTAGATGGAGTTTCTAGAAGGCTCTGTTTGGAAAATAGTACTTGGAGTTCTGAGGCGCCAGTTTGTAAAGGTAAGTAGAAATCATTTATAAGCGCTCGATTGTATATTAAGAGTAGTTAAAATGTTTTTGTTTCACACATTTCTCACTGGAATTGTTGTTATCATTATTCCTAGTCGATACGACCTATCAGTAAGCAGAAACTTTTATGAACTGTTATGGTTATTTAAAAAAGTTAGGTTGTGGAATAACAGTTCGTTAACGTTTGGTCTGTATTTATGAAAACTTAATCACAACTACATTGAGATAATTTTTGTCGATATTTTCGCAGAAATTCAATGCAAGGACCCAGACACTTTGGCAGGCGTCTCGCTCCAAGTTTCAACGCTTAGTGTCGGAGGTGTGGCTCAATATTACTGTCCACGAGGACACACCATGCAGGGTAATTCTACCAGGATATGTCAAAAGAAGGGACACTGGAGTGGAATTGCCCCCAGTTGTTTACGTAAGTATTTGCTATTCCTTTATCGGACCACTCAAAAGTGAGTCACAATAGATCCATTGGTGATCGCAATGAAAGGACTGCAAAGCTCACTAACATATTAATCATCATTTATGTTTGATCTCACTGTTTTGACGACCTTGACAGCACTAGTGGCTAGTAGAGTCCCTGCAGATTGACGTCTTTGGATATATCCAAATATGCCAACACACAGGGACCCTAGTCTCCGGTTGAGGACAATTTGGCGGGTTGATAAGATAAATAGCATTTTTTTTTGCATTTCAGCGGTCGACTGTGGCAATCCAGGAACGGTGGACAATGGCAGAGTGATAGTTATGAACGGTACTTCCTATAATAGTGCCATCGAGTACCACTGCATTCCAGGGTTTGACAGGATAGGTCCTTATTTGAGGAAGTGTATGGATACTGGACAGTGGAGTGGGGATCAGCCTAGATGTGAGAGTAAGTGTAAATAATGATTGTTGTTTTTTTACTCTCTCATACAGATATCTAAATATAAAGATAAAAATGTTGCTAAAGACACTTGAATACTTATACCATCAACTTAAATATGTAAACTACAACTTGGACCAACCAACAATTACTTGCGTTATCCTTATTTTCATAGTGTTGCATTCGGCTACATTTTTACTGTCTATTGTTAACTGTTGTCTGCATATAATGATGTAGAGTGATGTTGGCGCAAAACACTACGGCGGCTGTGTCTTTTGATTAACTTTTTTTTAATCCCTCTGTTATTTTTAGTGGCTACGGAGGAACCACAAGAAGACTCCAATTTGGGCACAACTATCGGAATTGCATGTGGAGTTGTTGTCTTCCTATTAATTTTACTTGGAATTATTTATTTAAAATTGTAAGTAAACAACGTAGAAAAGAATAATTTCGATGTTTATCTAAAGGTTCTTTCATAAATTAATTTTTGTAGTCAAGAAGTTTTCTTTAACTGCTCGTCAAAGAATTATTTTACAAAAAAAGTTTAAAATTCTGTAGAACTTTTGTTTTATAATCAGGCCCATTGAAAAAAAAAACATAAACTTCTGGGCCATTTTGAAGACGTAAATGGTATTAGATACTAAGGTTTTGACCCATGTATCCTATTTAAATTTTGGGGTGTTTCAGATCTCAAAACTGTCCACCTCTTTCCAATTTTTAATTTTATTTAATGGAGGTTTACATTTTTCTATGGAAATCCTGTATAAAATATAGACTAATGAATTTATTATTTCTTATACAGGAGAAAACCAGTAGCTGTCAAAAACACTGAAAACGTTCAAGCTGCCGAACGCAAAGATGAACGTAATGCAGCCGTAATGTCTTACGCTACACTGAGCGATCGTAACGGTTATGCAGGACACACAAATCTTTATGATACCGTAAGTAATGCCTTTGTTTATACCCATGTTATAAATTTAAAAAGAAATAAATAAATACCTTATTTAGACATTTCTGTGTAACTGGTATTAGTAGTACATACTCCAAAATTGAATAACATAAGTCCATATTGGTTTTAGTATTTGTCTATAAGCAGTATCTTATTATGAATGGTTAAAATGGGGACGTCTTCCAATTAGCTAGTATATTCTTAAATCTTTATTTAAAACTTAAGTTTTTGTTTTCTTAACATGTGGTTTCCAGCGCAATTATTTTGCTTGATGCAAATGTGACTTCTAAGGGTACGGACATGCCAAAGTTACATGGATGAGCGCGGTGGAAGGTCCGAAGATGCTTTCCTTTCAGTCTAAGTCAAAGCTTTCGGTTTCAGAGGATCTAATTCGGAAAAATTTGCTAAGTTTTATTATTAAATATTTAACAATGAAGCAAGTTTAGTGCACATTCTATAAACCAACAAAGGCAATATCTGGGGGAATACCATCACTTGTTTAAAGAGCTTCGAGATCATTCAGACAGATTCCATAACTATATGAGAATAAGTCTAGGTACCTAACCCAAAAGTCTCAAAGCCTTTACACGACGAGAAACCACAAAGAACTAAAAAATAAATACTGGATAATGTCATGTGATTGCAGAGCACCAATAAACGACGGATCACCTTTTGTTAGGTGATCCGTGAATAAACGTGAAAGTTTATGTCGCGGCGACAGCTCGATCGCCATATAAATTCAAATTATGTTGTTCTGCCATCGAGATCGCTTAAACCGCGATGATAGGCGGTAAGGGTGAACAGGTGAAGCACAACAAAATTTTAAGGTATTACATAACACTCACTAAATTAATCGTTTGCAAACCGAGTAGCCGCTTATACTGATACTTTCGCTAATCTGGCAACGTTGGCTTTACGCTTTTCTGTTCTGCCATGCTATCCTTATGGTCCATACAAAAATATTACCCCTAGATAGAAGGCTGACCACGATGTCACACTACTCCCTTTACCTATTGTGCGTTTAACAGAAAATTCCGGGTCATATTGGATTCACCCTTGTATATTTCGTTTCTGTTAACAGGTTGCTGATGAACAAATGTATGAAAACCCTTACGAAACTGCAGATAGTGAAAACCCGTACGAGAACGATAGTGACCGATGCGACAGCGGCACTTTCGAACCAGAACCCAGTCCCACAAATGGAATGAATGGACACCACGTGGGAAACGGAACTATAAATAGACCCTTAAATGCAACTAGTGTGACAATAAATGGGGTTAGAATAAGATAAATCAATTGATCGAAAGTGTGATAAAAATTCGGATATAGAATTTCAGAAACCGACTAACTTAAAATCATATTAGTTATTGTTTTGACTAAGGACACTCATCGTTAGATCAAGCTTGCTTTACGATAAGTGTCCTTAGTTTTGACGGGCGCCGCGAGATATTATTCAAAAAAGTATTTGATCACTTTTTTTTATTGTTTTTTTTACATTTCAACATTTATAATTAAACTTTTCTTATAAATTTCTTGGCTTGAGTATTTAGTTAAGATTTGGCAGTTTAAATTGCATTTTTTTTCTAATGTTGCAAAAAAATTGAGTTTTGTGTGGTTTTTCAAACAGAACATTTTGTAAAAATTTCCTGTAGGATTACTTTTTTAAATAATTTTAACAAAGTAGGTGTTTGTGGTTCAAATAAGAACCTACTGTCAAAAAATCAAGCCCAAAGCAAATTAAAAAAAAATATACATTAAAGATCATGTTCAAAAAGTTTCGAGAAGCCTTAATAATCTAAAAACCATTTTGGAGGAAAAGGTTAAACAAAACTTTCATTCGTCATTTTGAATAAAACGAAACAATACTATTTTGAATAAAATCAGGAAGTATAGTGATAGTCTTTTGTAATATGGACAGAGTATCATTTTTGTGTTTGATTTATTTATATTTTCGAAATGCCAGTTTAATGTAATGTAATTGAAACGTAGCGTTTTATAATCTGGAAATAATAAAAACAAAAAGGTACCTTCCATTTAAATTTCTCAACTTGACATTGAAATTTGACGGACATGTTAAAGATAAAGCGATGACTGAATACCTAAACTTGTGTTTGAAACATTTTCCAAAATTGTTAAGTTTTAAAACATTTATGGGCCTCGGAACTGCTGTATAAAAAATAATACTGCCTTTTGAAGAACTCAACTGCCTTAAATTGTATTCATTATAGATTTTTTAAACTGCCTTTAAATTACATAAAAACAATTTTAGTTACCTAAAATCCTAAAGTATATTACATAATATGATCTAGCTTCAAAAGATGATTATGTATTTTTAAAAATGGTAAAATATTTTTTTTAATGCCTAGTGATTTTTTCCTTAATTCTTCGCCATCTAGGGATTAATATTTAAGATGGCGGCAAATTCGACGTTAAAAATCATTAAGATAAAAAACTTTTGTATATTTTGTAGGTATCTCCCTGTAGTAAGGTTGTGATATAGTATCATGTTATGAGAGAATGTGGTTTTGTATGTAGTAAACAATTAGGCACCCTAATAGAATGTAATGGTAGTTTTCTTTAACACAAATGCGATAATGTAACTGAACCATTTAGTCCACACTAAACCGGACTACTTTTTAAGTACTGAGTAACAGGCTGTATTTGTGTAAATAGCTTTATTTTACAGAGTGCGCAGATGCTAAAAGTCAATATAAGAGCAAAAAAAAATTAGATAGTAACATTAAATTTTTTGATTAAATCCAAAGATTTTATGATTTTAAACATGAAAAAATGTTTGTCCTACAAACTAGAAGCTTTGGCGGTCGTGTCCCCCACCCCAAACATGTCAAAATAACGAGATGATAAAAGCAACAGTAAATAATTAGTAACCGGCTATTTTTTTCCTGTGGCTTAAAAAATTTAGGTGTTTGAAAGTAAACGGCAACATTGTCCTACAAATCGTGGGCTTGGTTTAGTCTCGAAAGTTGTCTGAGCCTGCGCACTCTGTTAGGAACCACTCAAGAATTTTCCCAGAGGAAACAAATTGTGTGTGCTTAAGACCACACGGGAGAAGTGTAAACTTCAACAAGGCAAAATTAATAATACGAAATACAAGATGTTTTGCGTTGTATATTGACAAAGTAATATACAAAGTAATAACATTTACATAATTATAATTGGGTATAAATTACTCTGGTAAATTTTGCTCTGTGTGGCCTTCAAAAGTTGGGTGTCTGGGCAAAATAAAGCTACTTACGAAAATTCAGCCTGTTATTTCTCAATTAAAAAGTAGACCGGTGTACTGTAGACTAATTATCATTGCATTATGCCTGGCACACACATGCGGCGTTTGAAGAATTCCTAGTACTAAATTTTTGTCAATTGGCGAACTTCCAGATGTGTGTGTCAGGTATTGTCTTTAACAAACAAAGATTTTTGCAGTTGTTTTGCAAGTAAAAACGTAAATATAGATTTTTTACAGAACATACAAATAAAGGTAGCGATAAGTTTGTGTTTTTGAAAATTGCCGTTCATAATGGGGTCTTTAAGTTAGGTTAGGGATTAGCTTTAGGCAAAAAAATGACTGTAAATAGCTATATTTTTCTGTAGAAACTTAGCATGTAGATTATGTAGTTATCTTGTGTATTATATTATTAAATAAATAGTACTATTTAAATATAATAGTTCATTAATTTGCTGTTCCTTCCGTTCTCGCGGCCTTAGTTTTGGCGAAAAATCAAAGTTATCAAAAAAAAAATCGAATACAAAAGATCAAAGGAAAGAATAAAGAAACCTAGCCTGACCTGGTTAGGTTAGTATATACTAATCTGACCTGGTTAGGTCAGTATACTTACTAAAAATAATAGTATAATACTCACTTGAACTGGTTAGGCTAGTACAATCCAGATCTCGTCAGGTTGGTATTTAATTTTTTTTTGTACTAAGGTAACCAGATCAGGTTAGGTTTTTATTTTTGATTTTTCGATCTTTAGTATTTTTTATTTTCTTTTTCGATCTTTTGTAATTTCGATATTTTGTGCGATCTTTTTTCTGGTGCCAATGGAAATGGGCTAGATCTTAACCAAACAATTTTAGTAAAAACATATACTATTATCATATAATATTTTTAACAAGATTAGCACCATTAAAAAAAATTATGCATGTACAAAAACTATCGGCTCAACTAGTACCAAAAACTATAAGTTTCATATTAGTCTCAAAAATTAGGTAATTTAAACATGTGAAAAAAATGTTTAACATTAACATTGAAATCCTACCAACTTATTTTTCTTTCAAACTCAGCTCAAATTTAAAAGAGAGTGTATCCATTCTCGTAAATAACAAAAACATCGTCTAAGATAGAAATGAAAATGGTATAACAGTCCAATGGCAAAAACTGAAATCTTAATAACCGGAGATTATACCAAAAACGTCATTAATCAAAACAAGCAATTAAGTAAGTAAGTAAAAAGTCTTTATCAAAAAGGGAAGCAAATCAAAAAGGACAAAATCGAAGTTTAGTATAAAGTCTTTTATCAAAACCGGACAAAATCATAAACAGGGCCCGGGTCTAGCATGAGCAACTCTTTTCTCTTTTTATGTATACTGATTCCGTCTCTTTTCTTCTTATATAAATCGGTCTTACGGAAGTTTGGCGCCAAATTTAAATCGGGAACAAATAATATTGTTGTTTTTGGACCCAAAAATACATAAAAATGTCTGTTTTTCCTTTAATTGGCTCCCTGTTCTTCTTTTGAGAAGGTCGAAATCGGTGTTAATCGAACCGAACCGACTCTCTTGGTCAAATAATTGCAAATGAACCCTAACTTAGTGTCCAACACCTTTTTTGCCGTATGTGCTATAGGAATCCCTATGTAGATACAGTGCTTTCTTTTATAGGAATCCCTATGTAGATACAGTGCTTTCTTTAGGCATAACAGTAAAGAAATTGCAGTGAAGGAAGCTTCAATTGCATACCAATATAGACCGCTCTTTAGGAGAGCGTCACAAGCTCGGCCCGACCCCTTTTTATCATTTTGTCCGGTATTAATCAAAGACGTTATACAGAACTTCGATTTTGCTCTTGTCTTGTTTTAAAGAATGACGTTTCTGATAATGTCCGGTTATTAATAATTCCGTTTTTAACGTAGGACTGTTGTCATTTTCCTTTATGATCTGATGACGATTTTTTATTTGTCCTCTATGATAAACTATGGGGGTCCCACTATTTTCAAAGGTGAGGTAAACAAAAAATTGAAAAACCATTTTTATAGAAAGTTTTAATGGGTTTAATCTATATGTATAAAGATATAAATAAATGGAATAGCCCTAATACCTCTTAAAAATATTCTTTTCTATATAGTTATTCAATTAATAATATTGATTCAAAATAAAATATACATATAAGTAATAAAGATAAAGAAAATCTAAATGAAAATATAAAAGCATATTAGTAATTGAAAAAATGGCAACTAGACAATTAAGTAATTTGTCTTTAGTAAATACAAAGAATTATCTTTTAAAAAGATATATAATTAACGATTCCAGGAAACCAAACTAGAACGAGACTAAGGTTTTTTATGCTTTTTGGAATCCAAATACAGCCGCCAAAATTTAAGCAAATTTTTGAGAAAAAAATTATATAAAATCAAAATAATAAAAATTTACCTTGTCTCTTTTTATCTTACAGTGTGACCTTATTGTTCATCCTTGTCCTTAGCTCCATGTTTTAAAATGCGGGTGAACTCAACATAATCAAAAAGTCCACTTTTGATGGGCGCCTCGCGGTACATTTCATCGACCTCGTCATCGGTGAAACGGTCACCCATGGAGGTGAGAAGTTCGCGCAGGCGTTCTTCGTTTATTACCTGTAAGCAAATATTTTTTGGTTATAACTTTCGAACGATACCACGAATTTTAATGAAACAAACTGCACCTTATAGGGAATTGATTAGGCTTCTGAGCAGATATATTTGTTTTGACCGATATTTTGAAATTCACGAGAGCAGATAAAATCAAACTTGACCATTAAAAGGGGCTTGTAGGACATCGATATTTTAAAAAAGAAATAAGAAACCTTGAGAAAAATATTACAACATTTGAAGAAATAAAAGTAATTGATTTCCATATTAACCCGCATGGGAGTAGTTTGGAAATTGCTTATCCGCTGTTAAGAATGCTGGGAAAAGTATTGCATTCACGCTCTCTGAGGGTGCTTCCCCTTTCCCTAACCTTTTCTGATATCTCTTAAAACAAAGGTAGGTACTTTACTCTTAACACTTTTTATCAAATAAGCCTACTAAACCACAGAAGGCAATAATGAGCATTTGGGTGCAACTAATGTTGCTTTCTTCAGAAAGCGTGAATGCAATATTTTTCCTAGCGTTATTAACAGAGCGAATAAGCATTTCCCAAACTCCTCCCATGTGGGTTAAAATGAAAATAAATTCCTGTCATTTCTTTAAATTCTGTAATATTATTTTTCTTAAGGTTTCTTACTTCTTTTTTAGAATATCGATTAGCTGCTTTAAAATTTGTTCCATTATCACAATAAATATATTCTGGGTAGCCATTTCTGGCTACAACTCTTCAAAGTGCCATTATCGCTGAATTGGAATTTAGTCAACTTGCTAATTCTAAATGTGCTGATAATATTGTATGTATGTAACCGAACCGAACCTACTAAACCATCCTATATATTAATTGATTTGGCTCATTTTCTTAATATATTAGTTTAAGACCAAGCAGGAGCGATTCACAGAAAATTTAAAAAAAATTATTTTTAGATAGACAAAACTATGATGATGGAGGGTATGAAGACGACGACCTGACAAGTCACTCGTGACTTCGGGACTTAGTCGTAAGCAATTGTATTGTACAAATTAAGAGAAGTATGAGAGAATACATGTACTTACTTACTTATTGTGGACGAGAATGTCCTATGATTCCTATATGTGGAAGATACAGGCCCAGATTATCGAGTAGTTGATGTCAAAGCTCAACAATACACCTATATACAACCGGCATCGATGGGAACTTACCTATCAAGAAGCTGACCAAAAAAAAACGTGAAACCAGCCTTTTACTGAGGGCGGAGAAATGTGAATCGTCAGGATTGTTGTTTGGGTTTAGCTGTTCAGATTTTGATTTTCTCAGTTTTGACTGAATAAAAAATTTGACAAGAATAAGTCATTTTTTGGTTTAGGTTTGAAGCCCCAAAATTGTTACTTACTCCATTATTGTCTTCATCAAAACACCCAAAAGCATTCTTGATCACATCTTCGGGATCAGTTCCTTGCAGACGCTCACCAAAGAGTGTTAAGAACATGGTAAAGTTGATGGGTCCAGGAGCTTCATTCATCATGTTGTCAAGATCATCGTCGGTTGGGTTTTTTCCCAAAGATGCTAACATGTCATGAAGGTCTTCCTAAATCAAGGACAACAAAAAAAATAGAGGCCGCAATCGTAAAAATATAAAATTTTCACTGCACTGCGAAAAATACTAGAGAAAAAAAATATTTCTTTACCAGAAAAATACCTAACCTAACATTTTGAAAAATATATTTTAAACAAACTTTTTCAATTTAATTTTTTTCCCACCCTGTAGTTAATTTGTTTTAAAATGTTATTGCTTTACAACATTCAGCTTGATCCCCACTTGCACAAAACACCATGTACTTATATTTAGTTTTTGTTTCTTTAAAGTTATATAACTTTAAGTAAGGGTTAGGCCAATGGTAAATAATAATACCCTGACCGCCACACAGTGTGATGAAATTGAAAAAAAATGGACAATTATTTTAAATTAGCAAATGTTTGTATTGATATAATTAATCATGAATATTGATAAAATTGAGCGAAAATATTTGTTTTATCGCACTAGATCAGTAGATCATAAATCTATAGGTATTAGTGATTGGTTAACTGCCTGCTTCATCAGTTTTATCATGTCTCTGCTTTCTACTCGTGCTACCATCTATTGCTTCATGAACAAACTAGAGATTCAATTATTTAGTGTGCTTTTGATTTGTTTCCTGCCACCACAGAGGCGCGGGGCCACGTAGGTTAAGCCGCGTACACTATTTGCGTGTCCCAAAATTCCCTATTCAATTGTCACACCCCTGAGATGTAGCTAGTAGGTCGCATTTGGTAATGCCACTAATTTCGAAACAATAGAAACTCTGTTTTTTTTTTTCGATAGTCCTATCAATACTATCGATAGTATCTCTTGAGACTATCGAAAAGGCTGACTATCGATAGTATCCGACCACTAATCACAATGCTATAAATAAATTCTGATCTTGATTCAAGCCAAGACAGTGAAATGTGTATAAAAATAATAATTGTTTATTTACCTTGTTTTGAATCCCTATCGACCAATGCAAAATAAATACCACTGGAGCACTGAAATCATTTTTTTTCTAGGAATAGCAAATATTAGCAAATACAAAATTTCCGCTTTTCTTCTCTAAAGGTGGCTCTGTCAAATAAGATATTTGCCAACTTATACAAATTTAAACATTTTGAAAAAAAATTGTAAAGAAAGAAAAACGTTATCAGTGTAGGACTTACTGCATAATTTTTCAAAAAAATTACAGAAATACTTTACTAAAGGTGTAAAGATTATGAATACAAAAAATTATTTTTAAATAATACTTTTTAGTATTTTTTTTTTTAATGAGCAACTTTTTTTCATATATTTTTGTGACTTACGGACGGGCAAGTTTTAATTAAATTTATTTGAGTGAGTTCGTGTACGCTAGTGAGTTCGTGTCCGCTTGTGTAGTGGTCCTGCTTCGGATATATCGCTGCAATGTTGGCAGCATATATTCGAGCGGACTGCCTCGATCACGGCGTTTCGCGAGCTTGTGGGTTCGAGTCCCACTTAACGCATGGTTGTGTTGTTTTGTCTAAAAAGCTATTTTTCGACGCAAAAACTTTGGCAAAAACTGGGCGATTGATCCCAACATAACTTAGGGTATTGCCAATTTGTGATGATGAAAAAAAATTGTACTTTTCAATGTTGACTTTATACCCAGATGTCCACTTTTTTCCCATATCGATACACTGTGCGCCAATGGGACTTGGAAAAACATACTTTTATATAATTAAGCACTGTACGAGAAAAAAACGTATATATAAAAAAATTATTTCTGGATAGAAACAGCTTTCAAATACATATGCACAAAAGTGCACACTTTTATTATATTTGAAATTTCAGCCAAACTGCTCTTGATAAAAAAAATATTGTTTCACTAAACTTTAATGGGAAAAAGGGGTTTAAACAAAATAAAGGTTACCCAAGGGTAGTTTTTTAAGGCTTTGAAATTATAAACATAGGTACATAAAGTTTTACTGAATAGTCGTTTTATCCCCAAATATATATGTATACTAAAAGCTTTAGTTTTCAAGATATCTACAAAAAATATAATTTATCCATATACATATAGCCTGGTTTTTGACAGCCTTGTCAAAAAAATCATGAAATAAAAATCTTAAAATTGCATATTAATATGAGTATCTTATAAAATGTTATGTAAGTAACTCCATGGTTTTATCATAGTTTCTATCAGCTTGTTTATAATTTTCAACCCTTAATAGATGACACTTATGTTTCATTTATTTTGGATAAACCCCTTTGTCACATTTAAGTTTAGTCAAACATTATTTCTTTTTAATTTTATAAAAATACTTTATCTGTTAAGCTGGAATTTCAAATAAAATAAAATTGTGCACATTTTGTATTATAACAGTGCTTCTAAAATGAATTAAGGAATAATTATACAAAAATCTAGCTTGCACCTATTTTTTTCCAGATGAATTCCTAAAATGACTGGGCTAATTAGCCATAAAAAATGTTTGCAGGCACCAAAAATTGTGTTTTGTTGGTATTAACCTTTCTATTACTTAAATAGATGATGCCTACCTTATCAACAAATCCATCATGGTTCTGATCAATCATGTTGAAAGCTTCTTTGAACTCTGCAATTTGAGCTTGGTCAAACATGGCAAAGACATTGGAAGTGGCTCTTTGGGCGCGCTTTTTGCCGGTGCCACGACGCGAAACAGTTTTCCTTGAAGACATTTTAAATCTGAAACTAAAAATAAATTTTGCAAAAATAAATAAATGGATCCATGACGGATCTTATATCTTTCTAGCCCATTAGCACAGTCCAAGTAAACTGTATTAGCTATATTAGCATTGAAAACAGCTTTATGTAAATATCTCAGAAACAAAAGTCTCTACGAAGTTTTACGTTATGATGGAGGCTAGTATATGTTGTACCAAATTTGATTTTGAGGGGGGGGGGGGGTTGGGTACTTCTAGGGGAGATAGCTAGAAACTGACTCCCACTTATGAGCCTTCATTTTCAAGAAATGAAAAGGTGAGAACCACATCTTAATATATCAAGTTGGTTTTTAACATTTTAGGAGGGGACCTATAACTTTTTTATTATCTGTCAAGTTAAATTTTATCAATCACTTCTAGATTTTGAGATACTACATAAAATGTTCCTTATGTAACTATTAATTCTTTATATTTTTTATATTGTTTATTTTTTATTTATTTTTTTTATTCTTTTATAACATTAAAAAATTAATTAAATTTAAAGAAAAAATATAAAATAAAAATATACAAAAATTAAATCTTGAGTGTGATACATCATTTTAAAGGAAATATGATGATGATTTCAAAAATCAAATAAAAAGAGTGTCAGTCCATAAGAAAAATACCAACTGTATGCAATATCTCAAAAATTAAAAATAAGTGACAGACAAAATCCAATTTGACAGTAAAATTATATATTAAAAAAATCTATAAAACAGTATATTATATAACAAGGGATAAAAGTTTCGCTTTTTATCACATGGCGAAAAGACAATTTTATCAGAAGGTTTATATGGAAATTTTCTCATTTGTTCAGATTTTTTTTCTGAGTTTTTAATTTATTTTTTTAATTTTTGGGTTTTTATTTTTTTTTTTGCTATTTTTACTTTTATCCCTGATATTCACCTTAATTAATGTACAGTGAAACCTCTCCTATTAAGCGGACACTCCCTTTAGGCTGACAAATTTGTTGGAACCATGCTTTTCGCTGTTTCTTTACATGTAAAATTCACTCCTATAACCGGACACTCTCTAATAAGCGGACACGGCCAATTTTTTTTGGTTAAAATATTGTGAAACCTCCGTTAACCGGACGCAAGCCTTTTACAACGGGACGGAGCGATGCACAACATTGGCAAAAACATTATGTGGTATGTTGGCAACAATGTACTCTACAGCTGGGGAATTACCTCTTTCCGTTTTAATGCGGAGACAAAATACTTCTGTCGTATTTTATTTTTATTGTTCAGTTGGGTAGTCATAGATCTCTTTGAAATCACGCCTAGTAAAAACCTTTTCAGTTTACATGAGAAAATGGAAGTTGTTAACGTTTTGGAGAAAGAACATCTATCAGCACAAAAGATCGTTGAAAAATTTAATAACGGAAAAAACTCAAGCAGCGGAAATTGTTAATAAATATAAATTAAAATTTCGCACTTCTCTCTCATAAGCGGACACCTCCAATAAGAGGACAAAATCGACAAAACCGTGAGTGTCCGCTTATAGGAGGTTTTAATGTATTGAAAATCGAGGCTTGCAAGTGGGGGTCAGCCTTTTTCTATCTCCCCTAAAAAGACCTGAAAACCTCAAAAATATCAAATTTTGAACACCCTGTAGTGATGTAATTTTAAAAATTTGCTTCTTTATGCAGTAACTTGATGAGCTAAGCAAACAAGCAGCTTGGCACAGTGTTCTAAAGATCTTTACAAATGAGACAATTATTCTTAAAAGCTGTCAAATAGTTTTTGAGATATTTGCAATCAAAAATTCAAATATGTCAAAATAGACCAATTGTTAAAATAAATTACATGTTTGGTTTGGTTGGTTTGAAATCTCATGTTTTTATCCCAAAATGGTTCATTTTTTGTTGTCATAACCTAAACAGATAAAATCTGTTTCAAAAAGATATGCAGCAGCATAGTGATGTTAAAAATATAATGTCATAACATCAGCCCATTACAATTTAAAATGATAGTGCACTGGTGCACATATTATCTAGTAGGGATCAAGGTGGATCAATCCCCTCCTGAAATTTTTGGGACCTAAAAATAGTAAAATATCTAGTAGTAATAAATTGTAGATATATAGCAATTCTCATTTTTTGGTTCAGATTGGTTAATTATTTTCTAAAACCAATAAAATTTTAATCATATTTTATAGATAGATGCATGCAAAGTGAGTGTGAAAATAATTTTATTCATAAACAGTAAAACAGTTGTGTTTTAAATAATACAGCTGCTGAAAAATAGTTTAATTTTTTTTGTTGTGATGTTGAACTTGATTTTTGCCCAGTCAATGATAATTTTTGGTTGACAAATATAAATTTTACTGAAAATGTATGCTTGGTTGACTTATTTTTTAGGCATTCATAGGTAGAAAGGCTATTGGGTGACAATTGAGATTATCAAAAGAAAACTTTTTTATTTTTACTTAAAATAAGTTTGGGTTAAACAAGACCTAACCACTAAAATTATTGATTGCATCTGTCTATCTAAAGCTACATTTACATTTGGAGAGTTTATTGGCGGAAAGTACTGGCAGCCACTAAACTACAAGAAAGTGCACTTGATAGCTCCAGCATGTACTTTCCAAGAGTTGATGATCCAGCTAGTTTAGTGGCCGCCAGTACTTGCTACCAGTAAACTCTCCAAATGTAAACATAACTTAAGGCACAATAACAAACAAATCAATAATTATATTTTAGCCATTCCAAGTTTTTTAAAAAGAAAACCAAATATTTTTTCTAGTTTAGTAAAAAAATTTACTTAGTTTTGATTTTCATCCTTTTTAGTTTTTCAAATTAGGCCAGTATTCAATGCACCTACCTAGTGAATAGTTTTGCACTGGAATTTATTCTTTAGCTTAAAAAAAAACTTTAATTTGTACCAAATTTTTTTTTAATGAATTAAAGTAACATAGTATTTACACATTGATTGAAAATTTAATGTTCAACAAAAATAAAGCTTTCCTAAAACCCAAAAAACCTAGGTCTTATGAATGGCTGTACATGCCTTATGGCACCATTTTTTTTTAATTAGAAAAATACAGATTATTAAAATATTCGAAAATTTCGAAGTTGGATAAAATGTCCTGTAACAGAGGTGTGATCAGCTGAACCAAATTTATACAGGACTTTTAAATACATTTTTGGTCCTGTAGTGTATTGTAGCATCCTGTGGAGTACTGTATACAAATTTTGTTTGTACACCTACTGTGGGCAGCTGATCACTTTTTGCATATGTAAATGCAATGGATGTTGATATAATAATAAAATAAATATAAAAAAATTTATAAAGTTGTTATTATTTGCAAATGAGCACTTACCCTTTAATTAAATAAACTAAAACAATCTTTTCAAAAATCTATGGATATTTTCTTTCCTTTCTTAGAGTTAGTAGGTACTTGGTGTTTTTAAGGTGTCTTGCTACCATTATTTCACCACCTAATGGATCGTTCATACTCGTCTTTTGTCTAGTCTTTTGTCTTGGTTTAGTCATATGTCTTGTCATAAGAAAGTTAAAACCACTGTTTCTTATGGGAGTGTTCATACAATGTTTTTGCTTTTGTTTTTGATTAGTCTTTGTCTTAAGAGTTGCCAACTTTCAATCCTTATGACAACGACTAAGATGAGTATCAGACATCAGCTGATATTTGTTGTTTTTTTTTACAGGGCGTCCGAAGAGCGCAAGCGCGCGGCCGAAATTTTGAATTTACCGCCATGTTTTTAACAGAAAATCTCAACCTAACCTCAAAATTTTATTTGTTTTTATTTTCTTTTTCGCTTTTGTTCTTTCGTGTCGGTGTTTCGTGCACAGATTAGGTTAAATAAGATTGTTTTGTGTAGAAAATGACTTTTGAAAAGGGGCCTTTTTATTGAAATTGAATTTTTTTTTCAGTGGGTTATGACTAAGACTAATCAAAAACAAAAGACGAGTATGAACAGCCCATTTTTGTTTAAGACAGCTAAGACTAATCAAAGGACAAAGACTAATCAAAAACAAAAGACTAAAGTATTGTTCATACTCGTCTTAGTCTTTTGTTTTTGATTAGTCTTTGTCCTTTGATTAGTCTTAGCTGTCTTAAACAAAATCGGCTGTTCATACTCGTCTTTTGTTTTTGATTAGTCTTAGTCATAACCCACTGAAAAAAAAATTCAATTTCAATAAAAAAGCCCCTTTTCAAAAGTCATTTTCTACACAAAACAATCTTATTTAACCTAATTTGTGCACGAAACACAGACACGAAAGAACAAAAGCGAAAAAGAAAATAAAAACAAATAAAATTTTGATGTTATGTTGAGATTTTCTGTTAAAAACATGATTAATGGCGGAAAATTCAAAATTTCGGCCGCGCGCTTGCGCTCTTCGGACGCCCTGTAAAAAAAACAACAAATATCAGCTGATGTCTGTCACTCGTCTTAGTCGTTGTCCTAAGGATTGAAAGTTGGCAACTCTTAAGACAAAGACTAATCAAAAACAAAAGCAAAAGCATTGTATGAACACTCCCATAAGAAACAGTGGTTTTAACTTTCTTATAACAAGACATATGACTAAACCAAGACAAAAGACTAGACAAAAGACGAGTATGAACGATCCATAAGATGAGTATGAACAATACTTAACCTAGCCTAAATTTGGCAACTTTAAACAAAAAACCTTGGAAAAATACTGTTTATGACCTACTTTTTTTACGAACCATCTGCCTTTTAAAACCTAAAAACTCACCTTCTCACTGGCTTTTTTACCAAAAAATAATGACTAAAGACAAGCGTCCTGAATGACGAACCACAAAAGAATGCAGATAACAAAGTACCAATACAAAATTTCCAAGAAAATTACGTTTTTGGGCGTGTATAAAATCACCTCTAAAAACAGATTTAAATCTATTGTCTTACCCGGTAAATAATATTCTACTTACCTAGATTTCTAAAAAAAACACAAAAACTGTAATAAAATCTTTAAAATAATCTCAAAATTTACAAAAAATTCGTCAACCTTTGACACATCAACATCTGTTCCCTGGGGAATTTTATGTCAACTTTGACTTATTTGGGGTTATTTCTAGGGAATTTTGATGCTAGACATACCACACCTTGTAGCGGCTAAGAAAAAAGAAAGCTCTGGTTCGCGCCTTATTTGAATATTTAAAAAACTTTTTCGGATCTGTGAAAAGTTAGACAAATTTCTATCGAAAAAATATTTTAAATTTTGAAAAGTCTATTATCTGTGACTTTAAATTTAGAAAAGACCAACCATTTGGTCAGGTTTTAGCCAAAAAACATTAAATATTTCGTAAATGGTAATATTACATGACTAAACACTGATTTGTAGGTCAAACTTTCGATGATTTTTCCTTTTATGGATTTACGTTACATAACAAAATTTAAATGCATTCTTTTAAATGTTTTATTATGTGAAGCGCAAAATTCAAACACTTCTCTGTTTTATAACTTTTTGACATCCTAAAAGTTACTTAATTTTTCTTTCAGGAAATAGTTAAAAAGTATTGATCTTTTTAAAAAAAATACAAATTAGCTAATTTTCTTATGTGTAGAAAAAGGCCGCTTTAAGATTAAAACATTAGTTTGGTTTTGCCTGTGGGTTTGACTAGCGCAGATTTTATTAACTTTCCAGAATTTTGAAAAAAGTTTATATATAATATTACCTATTTGCGAAAATGACATCAGCGACAGAGAGTCAATAAAAATAGTTTAGCTTAATAAACATAATACCTACTAAACTGATCAACGGAGGAACGTGGAAAGCGTCAACAATTGTGTAACTTCTAAATAAGACTTTAAAAAAATCCTAAAACCAGTGGCGGCTGCTACAGGGAGGGCAACGGGGGGCAGTGCCCTCCCAAAACTAAACAACAAACAGTATGCATGAACCGAACCGAACCGAGCCGCGCCGGACTAGATTTTAATTTCACCCGTTCTTCGGAGGTGCATGGGTGGCCGCTGTTCTCGCGCGGGGGTGGGAGGAATGTTTGTTTTAGTTGACGTCGGCCATATTTATCGTGCTAAAACGTTCGTTGCCCTTCCTACATGTTGCCGGTTCTATCCTTAGTGAAGATGTATGAGTTTGTTTTGATTTGGGGTAAGTCAGCTTTGCCGGTCGCGTGTCATTGTTTGTTTTTGTTATCGTTTGTTTATAAAATGGAAATAAATATCGTCAATTACATAATTAACTGAGCAAATTTAAATAAGTTGACATATGAACTTCGATTACAAATAAAATCTTTAGGGCCACATGGACCCGACCTAAAATTAACAAAAATTTTAGAGCACGTAATAAAAAATTATACGATGCTGAAAACTGCGTGAGGTTGTGAAAAACGAAATACTTTTTTTTTGCTTTATTTGTCTTATTATGAACAATCCACGACCTGATCCTGCGTGGGTGGCAAAGGGAATGTGTGATATCAAGCACTTTAGTGAAAAGTTAAAGACACAAATTAAGTAAGTGCTACTTATTTAAATAACCACATAGAATTTTCTATGCTAGGCAATATTGATATTAGGTGCCAATTGAATTGCGCATGTAAAAGAAGCGCGAATGGACTTTATCTATAAACAAATAAAGTACACCAAGTAGCTGCTTGTTTGTAAAATGCTAAATTTAAAGTTATTGTTTAGGTAAGTTTTATCTCCTTTTCCATGCAACATAAATTTCTGCCCCCCAATTTATAACGTTACCAGCCGCCACTGCTTAAAACCATAGAGTTTTTTAAAACACTGATATAGAATGCAAAAAATACAAAGTAAACGTAAAATTCACTTTAATTTAAAAAATTTATAAATATTGTTCAAAAATTACCTGTAAGGCTATAGTCTTCGCTTATGAAATACCTTATATATATGGCTACTTTTTTTAACGTTCGTCAAAAAACTCTATAACGTCTTTAATATAGGTAGTGATTTTAAACATCAGTAATTAAAGTAAAGCCAAGAAACTGCGATCAAGCGAAATAAATATGAACCTGTCTTGGAAGTACTTAAAGTCGACTCATCAAGACCAAACATGCATGAAATTTCAGTTCTTGTCAAGGCCAAGACCCTAAAATATGTATATGTGATTAATATCTACTCCCGTCCTATCATTTTAAATTTGAAGCCTTGCTCCCGTTCTAGCAGGGCTTTTTCACAAATAACGCTAGCTCATCCCGACTTTCTTGCTAGCCCCGTTCCTATTCGCTATCGTGTTCGATGAAAAATCTATCGCCTTCACCAAATGTTAGAATTGTTTACAAACAAAACAAAAACGCACATGGTTGAAAAACACGTGCTTTTTTGTTGTTCAGAAAAAATCTATTTGTCTATGATTGATTTATGCCGGTACTTTTATTTTTAGCGTTTTTATGCAAAAATATTAGCACCCTTTCCCAGAAATTTAAGGAAAAATGAGAGAAATAATTTAAATTTTGACATAAGTGCTTGAGCATCGCGACGCCAGCGCCGCAAGTTGCGTCGTTGTCCGTCGTCGGGTCGACGACGCCTGTCCGTCGTACACAGCCACCTGTTTTTGAAACACTGTTCGTTGTGTTTTGTTTTGTTTTCCTTTGATTTTTCATTTAGTTTTCCGCGGTTTTTTATAGTTTTTGGGCTTGAAAATAGTGTGAATTTTACCGGAAATCGGATGGTTTGTAACTTGTAAACTAAACGGGCCAGGTAAGTGGAGTTTTCAGGTTAAAATTGGTCCATTCTGGTTAGGAGAACTGTAAATTTTTATCCCAAACAGTTGTGTTTTTATTAAATTTTTGACCTTATTTTTGCTTGAAATCAGTAGAGTTTTTGAATTGCAAATAATATACAGGAAACAGTAAACAGATAAACACCCTTTTCTACAAAGGAACTGCCTAGCAAATACTATAGTTTTTAGTTTGTAAAATAGGTATAATTTTAAATCATGGCGACGCTTTCAGAGAGAGAATCTGAGCAGGGAGACGCCTGTTTGCCTTGTTGCTGCTGTACTTCCTGTTATTTTGCTTATCTACTATATTGGCTGAAATTTTTTGCAAACTAATGATAAGTATATGATTGTAAGTTTTTTGTTAAAGTGCTAAACAAGATTTATTTTGAGGTTAGGTATTTTTGTTTGATTATGTTTTGGTATGCAGATTGCCAGAGATATTGCCCATCCATTATAGGACTAATTTTGGCTGAGGTTTTCTGTTAAAATCTTTATAAAGGTCAGTGCAGGTAGGTCCTCACGGGTTTAAAAATCTGTACCTGCACTGAGTGACAGTAGGGGTAGGCAATATTTTACAAACTGTAATTTTTTCACTGATATCAAAAAGTCACCTTTCTTAAAATAAAGACTTAAAACTGTTATGGCTATGGCATATATAGCACATAAGACATTTAAAATTCTGGTAAATGTTAAAATTATCTAAAAGCATTATTTGATAGTTAAACAAAAGAAATACATTATAAAAAGACAGTGCGATTTTAAAATCATGATATAGCTCATCTCTAATTGACATTATTAACAAGTATTGCCAGATATTGACATACTGTGGACATAGTGCTGACAAGTATTGACTTGGTATGAACAGAAACGAGTATATACTAGTTTCTGATATGGACAAGTAGTGACATGATCTTGGACATGATTCATATGTGAGTGGGCCTTGCAGAGCCCTTTTACTGTGGCTTAAATCAAGTCTTAAGTTTTAACATATTATTGACAAGTATAGCCAGGTTTTGACATAGTAATGACATTTATAGACATAGTATTGGATAATAAGTATTGAGGTGAAAACTTCAAAGAAAAGTTTAGCAAATGTAGCTCTTCCATTTTGTTTGATCTTAAATTTTGTCAAAACCACCTATAGAACCATTATTCTAAAAGCCAATATTTTTGCTCATTAATATCATCAGGGCCGACTCCAGGGCACGGCACTGTTGGCAACTGCCCACATGATGGTATTGGGCCATTGGATCTTATAAAAAAAATGTGTAAACAATAGTTGATTGGTGTTGAAGGCCAGCATACTGCTGACCTTGAATTTTTAGTTTAGTTTTTGAGAATTGAGTAATTTTAAATATCTCAATTGGATCTCATTTAAAAAAATAAAAGGTTTAAACAAAAGTTGATGTGTGCTGAGGGTCAGCATTCTGGTGACCTTGAATTTGACCTTTACTTTCTTGTTAAGTTAGTTTTTTGAAATGGGATGGCATGCATATTTTTGACTTACAGAATGGGAAGATGAGTAGTTTTCGATATCTCAGGTGGATTTCAATTAAGCCAAGATTTTTTTAGATATTTTCCACATAATTCATGAATGCAAACATAAAATAGCATAAAATACAGCCTTTTGGGGTCTCGGCCACCGAACCGTCCCCCCCTGAAACTGTCTTGGGCCCACCCCAAAACTTTTTTCTATATATGCCACTGGTTGAAGGGTAGCATACTGGTAACCCTGAATTTGACCTTTAATTTATTCTTCAAGGTAATTTGAAGGTTATGTTAGTTTTTAGAATAGAGATGATATATTTTTAACTTTGTAAATGGAACGATAATTTGTTCCAAATTACTTAATAGGATCTCATTTAAAAAAATGATAGGTTTAAACTTTAAACAACAGTTGATGGGCGTTGAAGGGCTGGTGACCTTGAATTTAACTTTTACTTTCTTCTTCAAGGTCATTTGAAGGTTAAGTTAGTTTTTTGAAATGGGATGACATATTTTTGACTTTGGAAATGGAAAGATGAGTAGTAAAATTCCCTCTGAAATACCTTGAGCCACAGAACTTTAAACATGGCTTTTGAAATAGACATAAGTCTTTAGTCACAATTTTTTTTTCAAGGAAGCTTATTTAATATTTGGTAAACAATGCTCTTAGATGTATGTAGCTTTAAGCCGTTCAACCAACTCTGGGTGGGTTATTTACCTTCAGACATTTAATTACCTTAATTGGATCTGATTAAAAAAAGATTTATGTAAAAAAAAGTTGATGGGTGTTAAAGGGCAGCATACTGGTGACCTTGAATTTGCCCTTTACTTTCTTCTTCAAAGTTATTTAAAGGTTAAGTTAGTTTTTTGAAATGGGATAACATGCATATTTTTGACTTCCGAAATGAGTTGTTTTAAATATCTTAATTAGATCTCATTTAAAAAAAATAAAAGGTCTAAACAAAAGTTGATGGGTATTGAAGGCAATGAACTTGTAAAAAGCGTCTTTTCTTGGTTGAAGGGCAGCATACTGGTGATCTTGAGTCTGACCTTTACTTTCTTCTTCAACGTCATTTGAAGGCTGTTAGTTTTTTTGAAACCGAATTACGACGATATTGCTAAAATAGGTCAAAATACACCCAACTAACACATTTTCGGCGTTATTTCAAAAAAAAATTTTTCATTGAAAATAATATCTACCTTCTCTAGCCATTGCTGCGCGGGCTAGGAAGGTACTAATAGGTGTAAACAGTGTTGAATGGCAGCATAATGTTGACCTTTAATTTGACCTTTACTTTTTTCAAGTTCATTTGAAGGGTAAATTAGTTTTTTGAAATGGGTAGGGATTTAAAAAAATAAAAGGCGTAAACAAACGTTGATAGGCGTTGAAGGGCAGCATACTGGGGACCTAGACTTTGACCTTTTGTTCTTCAGGGTAATTTGAAAGTTAAGTTAGTTTTTTAAAATGGGACGACATATTTTTTATTTCGGAAATGGAAAGAGTAGATGACCTTGAATAATATAATTGCTACTCGCGAATTTGGCGAACTACTTCACCTGTACCTCACCCACAAGCTCATCAATGATTTAAAAGGTCATTTAAAAATCAATTAGATTTTTAATGAGAAAGCCCTGGAGAAAGCCTTTTTCTAAAATAAAAAAGTGTTTGTGACCTCCAAGCTTCCAAGGTTATTTAAGGATCAGATCGATTGCACATTAATTTTGAATGCCGACTTTTACAGTCGAACCTCTCTAACTCGAACCTCTATAACTCGAACCCCTCTATAACTCGAACCATTTCAGCGGTCCCTACACTTGTTAAATGTATTTTAACCTATGTAACTCGGGTTTCTATAACTCGAACTCTCCATAACTCGAACTTTTTTAGTTGTCCCTTCAGGTTCGAGTTATAGAGGTTCGACTGTAATTGTGAAAATGAAAGGGCAAATATATCATAGTAAGATTCTCGTGACATATTTTATTAATAATAATACAATAATAATCTGGGAAGCAAAATTGTGTTTCATTATTGTCTATATTGCAGTTTTACTTTGTCTGGGGTCTGGGGGTTCCTACCTGTATCCCTGGATGACAGTTAGTAGGTATTGTCTTAAATCAATAACACTTATTTCCATTAAACTAATGACTACAGGAGTTTAATTATGAAATTCCGCTTTCTATCCTATTTCGGAATCAAAGCTAGCTCCTTTAAAAAAATCGAGACGTTGTACAGTCGGGGACTTTTTAAATTGCCGTTTTATTTTTTTTCTGCCAAAATGATTCAATAAAGAAATCAAAAAAAAAATAATTTTTAAATATATATGTATACAGACAGAGGTACGGTTCACAATTTGTTTGTTTTGGTTCAAACTACTTTTCCGAACTTCAAATAGGAATTTTTTTAATTTTCCAGGGCGGCAATTTAAAAAGTCCCCGACTGTACATAGCTATATTGCCTTAGCTTTACCATAGAATTGTCAGTTTTTCTGTAATGTCAGGACAGGTAGCCTACACCATACATATACACATACCTATCCCAATCAATAGCCTCTTTTGTTCCTGGGCCCGGATACAACAAAAAATTAAAAACTAAAAAGGAAATAAACCAAAAAAATTGAACTCCTGCCTGGTCCCAGTGCTTCACAGAATTTGCCAAAACAGAATAAGCTTTCGAGTAGCAATGTTCAAAAAAGAGCGGAACAGTTTCTTTTGAAACGGTTCGGGCAACCTGTTCTGGAAGTAGTTCTTTTTAAGGAACGAAATAAGTTTCTTCTTTTTCCAAACAGAGAGCATTTTACTGCAGAGCTTTTTTTGGTATTGAAGAAACGGAATAGAGAATCTCAGCGGAACAGTTTTCGAAACCTGTTCGTTGGTCGAGCGGAACTGCTCTGACTTTTCCGGAATTTAACATGTTCCTTAATATTCCTACTTTTAGGAACACCTAGGCCCCATGGCACACAGTTCCAATAATTCATTTTGCCTGCCAATGGCGTTGCCAGCGAGTGGGATAGGGGGTGGAGTCAAGCTAAAAGAATTGGAAGGGCGGATAGAAAAAATTATCGACAAAATAAATATGTACCGGGTGGGCCAAAGAAAACCGGTCAATTTTTTTTATTATAACTTTTCATCATCGATTTTAGTGGGATAAACTGCACTTGGCAGGGAATTAACTAATCAAAGTTTCGACTAAATATATTTTTTTGTCCGCCATCTCAAAACTCAAGATGGCGGACGAAATTAAATTGTACCCTTCAAAGATGCTCGTTTATTCTTGTGTTGCAAACATGTTTTGATTATTTTTTTAAATTAGTTAAAAAGCCGCGTTCTTCTCACAACAAGGTATGAATCAGCAAAATCGGTTCAGCAGTTCGAAAAAAAAATGTTTTTGTTTCAACCATTGTTTTGCATATTATACGATTGCCTTCCCAATCATGTCTGCATTTATTTCCTTTTAAATTGATTACTACTGAACCGATTTTAATTAAATAAAAAATATCCTGGTAAAAATTAATTGCGCTTTAAAGATCATGATCAAAGTTTATCGTTATCTAAAAGTTTGAGATAGCGGACAGAATTATACTTTATTCTTCAAAATGGCGTGTTTATTCTTATTTTCGGAAAATGTTTTATTATTTTTTTTTTAATTTATAGAAAAGCACTACTTTTCCCCCACACAACGGGGTACAAATTAGTAAAATCGGTTTGGTGGTTCTTAATAAAAATCAATTTTTGTTTCAGCGATTGTTTTACAGATTCTACGATTGCATTGCCAGTCCTGTCTGCATTCATTTCCTGATAAATTCATTATTGCTTAACCGATTTTAGTGAAATAAAAAAAAATATGGTAAGAATTAATTGCTCTTTAAAGACTATAATCGAAATTTGCGGCCATCTTAGAATTTAAGATGTCTGACAGAATCATACTTGATTCTTCAAAATGGCGTGATCATTCTTATTTTCCGAACATGTTTTGGTTTTTTTTTTAGTTAATAGAAAAACTACTTATGACCTAAAAAATACTACGAAATAATATTTTAAAAAAAACTAAAACATTTTCGGAAAATAAAAATAAACACGCAATTTTAAAGAATCAAGTATGATTCTGTCAGACATCTTAAAATCTAAGATGGCGGCAAATTTCAATTATAATCTTTATAGTGCAATCAATTATCACCATGATTTTTGTTATTTTACTAAAATCGGTTTAGTAATAACGAATTTATAAGAAAATGAATGCAGACAGGATTGGCAATGTACATCTTAATTTCTAAGATGGCGGCAAATTTCAATTATAATCTTTAAAGTGCAATCAATTATCACCATGATTTTTGTTATTTTACTAAAATCGGTTTAGTAATAACGAATTTATAAGAAAATGAATGCAGACAGGATTGGCAATGTAATGGTATAATCTGTAAAAATAAACAAAAATAGATTTTTTGAGAACCATCACACCGATTTTACTAATTTGTACCTCGCTGTTTGGGGGAAAGGTAGTGATTTTCTACAAATTAAAAAGAAAACTAAAACATTTTCGGAAAATAAGAAACACGTCATTTTGAAGAATCAATATGATTCTGTCCGCCATCTTAAACTTTTAGATCGCGATAAACTTTGATCAGGATCTTTAAAAATCAATCAATTTTCACCAGGATGTTTTTTATTTCATTAAAATCGGTTCAGTCGTAATGAATTTATAAGGAAATAAATGCAGACATGATTGGCAAGGCAATCGTATAATATGCAAAACAATGGTTGAAACAAAAATAACTTTTTTTTTAACCACTAAACCGATTTTTCCGATATGTACCTTGTTGTGTGTGGCATGAACTCAGCTTTTTTATTAATTTAAAAAAATAATTAAATCATGTTCGCAACATAAAAATAAACGATCATCTTTGAAGGGTACAATTTAATTTCGTCCGTCATCCGGATTTTAAGATGGCGGAAAAAGAAATACATTCAGTCAAAACTCTGATTAATTCTGTGCCAAGTGCAGTTTGTCCCATTGAAATCGATTATATAGTTCAAAAGTTATAATAAAAAAAAATTGTCCGGTTCTTTTTGGTCCACCCGGTATGTATGTAGATATAGAAACACCTACATACAAATACACTGACAAAGTTTTTAATTACCAAAAAGAAAATTATAAACAACCATACGCTTTAGAAAACACAAAATATATAGGTAGGCAAAACATATTTTTCCTCCTAGCGGTGAGTGGTTCAGCCTCGAAAAGGGAGGGGCGATAAGCCTGTTCTTTGCTTTTCAAATAATTTGTGACTGCGGTGTCTGTCTGTCGGTATTTGAGTTAATTTTTAGATGATAACGTTACATTACTGATTTTGTCTTATTCTTCTTTTTTCATCATTCAAAAACTATAGAATATTTTTATTTTATTTTGCAGAAGCACATGCAAAGGGAATTATAAGCAACATTTAAAAATAGTAACAGAACACAAGTTCAATTTGTAAAATTTTCTCATCTTTAAACCCTTTAAATACATTTAAATAAAAAAAACTCTTTATTTTGTAGCAGAGTTGTCAGGTACTTCAAGTACAGTACTTTAAATTGTACTTCAAGTACTTACAGGTACTTCAGGTACTGTACATACTTGAAGTACATCTACAATCCGGTAATTGTACTTGGTACTTGAAGTACTTTTGACAATGTACTTGGAAATGTAAAGTAGAATACTTCAAGTACATTCAAAGTACTTCAAGTACATTCAAAGTACTTCAAGTACATTCAAAGTACTTCAAGTACATTCAAAGTACTTCAAGTACATTCAAAGTACTTCAAGTACATTGCAAGTCCTTCAAGTACAATAAAATATTCTTGAAGTACAATGTAGATATAGGTGAGATATAACTTTAATGCGCCGAAGACAAGTGGTAACCTCAGGGTTGCCACCTGTCCGGTTTTTCTATCAACTTGGTAGGGAAGTCCGGTATTTTAGCAACCTTGATAGGTACGTCTTAATTTAACGCCCAAGAAATCATAATATTAGGTACACACTTTTTTAAAGGTTGATGCCTATAGGCTTAATTATTTGCACGCACCTTCATTATTACGTGGAACGTGAAATTCAAATTCAGTGTGAGAAACTACTACAGCAGTCATGCCATCTATTGAGGGGTATCGGTAGTACGGTAGTGCAGGTATATTGCACTTAAAGCTCGATTTTTGGGGATTAACCTACTCACCTTGCAGCAGACGTAATTTCTTCGTTTGATGGAGGTTGGTTTAAAGAACCCGAAAATTTATTTAGTCTGACTAGATACACCTCAAAAAATTCCTTGGATATTTACATTTGTTATGCTTATTTATTGAGTTTGATTAAAACAAGTTTTTAAGCAGTTTTGTGGGCTATTATAAAAATGGTACTTTCTATGATTTATTTAGAAATTATTGATGGTAAGAACAGTGCCCCAAGTGCTCCATCAAAAAAGAAATAGGGCAAGGTAGGGTACCCGGTTGTACAAGAGTTTTTTGTAGGTCTCATTACAAAGTCAAATGTATTTGGAATTACACAAATGTGATTTATTTGGAAAAACCGTATGCAATTTGAGACAAAAAAACTTAATATATTTTAAAATTTTGGTCTTTTGGGGTAGTTCCCATTTACCCGGGAATTCGGGGTAACTGTGACACCCCTACTGCAAAACTTATTTGCTGACTTTGCAAATGTATCATTTTCGCAACTTCACCGTGTAATATTGAAATACTTTGATCAAGTTATTTGCAATTTATTCGAAATTTTGGGAGTGTACGGATAAAACAAACTGGCATTCGGTACATCGAGATGAAGAGACTACTTTTTTTGTTTTCATTTTGCGGAGTTATTATTGTTTAAGTTAAGTTTTTCTTCCACAGGCGATTTCTTCCTTGAGTTCTTTTCTGATGAAGCAAATTTATGTCTTCCCATTAACCAAAATAATATTCCAAAAAATAGAACCTTTTAGGTTGAAAATTTTGTAAACATTATTTGATATGTTTCACATTTTTTTACATCTTTGAAATTTTGTTATATTTTTGTCGGTTTTTGACATGTTTTAAAATTTTTTAAAATGTTTTGTCATCTTAGATATTTTTTGAAGTTTTTGACGTTTTTTGACATTTTTGAAATTTTGTAACATTTTTGAAATTTTTGAAATTTTTTTAGATATTTTTGGCATTTTTCTCATTTTTTGACATATTTAAAGTACTCGAAGTACTTCTATTGTAAAAGTAAAAGACTTGGGGAAAATCAAGTACTTTTATAATGCACATTTGAAAAGAAAATGTACTTAGTACTTCAAGTACTTTTACAAATCTTAATGTACTTGGTACTGGTACTGGTACTTGTACTTGTGACAGCTCTGGCTTGTAGCACAGATTTTAATAAAAATTTTACTGAATATATAAATTTTATTAAAATCGGTTTAGCTGTTCAGTAGCTATCGTCGTACTAACAATTAAGAATTATTATATACTTAGTTTTGGCTAAAAGTTACTTTGCTATTTAAAATTTGAATTAATCAGTTCTGGAAAATGCAGTAGTGGCCAGAGAAAATCGTAAATTTTAAAATTATTCTTTTGTCTGGAGGCTCGGCAGTGCCACATATAAGGGTAGCCTTATTTTTCTGTAGGCAGTGTCCCGCCAAGTTCGCGCAAACTACTGTACCACCTTCTCTTGAAATATTTTAGTCCATATTTGACCTATCTGTAATTATACGTCGGATTGAGCTACGAAAGTCAAACTTTGGCCATTTCGTAGGCCTTGATAGATCTAACAATCCCTCAGGGACTTCCATAGAGCAGTAAAGTAGTTATGGAATTTTGAAAAACGTCGAATTTTCCACTCACTCATGTATAAATCATCAAAATTCTAGTATACCTACTTCCAGACATGCTACAAAGCGCAAACTTATAGAACTTAATCCAAACCCTTGAAAAGGAAAACCCAAAATTTTAATTTACGCCCCTCCCCTATATATGTAAAGTTATATAAAATTATCATTGGCCACTTCCAGAAACACTAGAGAGCTGACCTTTGGCTTACCGATATGAACTAAGATAAAACCATAAGAAAAAATTAACGTTATATAAAAGTAACATTGCCCACTTTCAGAAATGCTAGAACGCTGAGCTTTGGCAGACTGGTAGAAACTATGCTCAAAAGGACAACATTAAAAAACACCAAAATTTTAATTTACTTTCCTCCCCTATACATGTAAAGTTATTTAAAAAATTTATTATTGCCCACTTCAAGAAATGATAGCAAACTGACAGACATTATAGACAAGTTCATAAAGTGCCCCCCACCTTCTCTTTTTCTCATTATAAGCATGTAGGTTTTTATTAGCAAATCAGACATGAATAATAGAAAATTACCCCTACTGCCTCTCTTATGTCCAGTATGACTCCGTTTCCATAATTTATATAAAATTTAAAAGTTTTTAAACTTCACATACCAAGTCACATACCAACCAGGGATAGAATTATGTAAATGCAAAGATTATACCATTGCTTAAATTGTGTGTAGACAGTGATTATATTCATGCACAAATTGATAGAAGTAGAAATTTATTCATTTCAAAATGAAAATAAAAAAAGGTAAAAGCTATTAGAATAAGTCATCGTAAAAGTTTTGAACAATATTTCGCATATTTTATTACTTCTAAAAGTTAAATATTTTTCCAAATCCTTTAAAAAAAGAAAGAAATCATAGGTACGCGAAAATAGTATTGCGTAAAAAGAATTGAGATAACAGTATAACCAATTTCTCCAATACTAATTTCAATATGAAAGGTTCTTACTAGTTTGGAAATGTTTTTTAAACTTGGCTATTGGGGGTAAGTTTTTTTCAATCTCCTCTAGAAACAAAAAAACCCCATCAAAATATCGAATTAGACGACCTGTACATACATATAAACGCAAACAATTTCTTAGAATTAAATGGCACAAACGGTGTTTCTAATATTGTAATTTTTTGATTATCACCCCTCGATTTGGCCCCGAATCGTAATAAAATGATTTACAAGGGTGAATCTGGAGGGTGCTTGGTGGCATTTTATGCGGGTATGGGAGGCAACTGTACCCTATAAACAGATAATTCTGCCTTTGGGCTATTCGATAACTACTGACAAGAATGAAATTTTACTAAAACATTTTAAACGGCACTTTAAAAGCCCTTAATTTGAGCCTGTTGTATTCCACATTTTGTACCCAACTTCTCTTATTGAATAGTTACCTATTAACATTATTGAGACTACGAACGTTAATTCTATTCACCTATCTATTAAAAGCTTCACCGCCAAAAAATATAGAACAATGCGCCCCACACAAATAAAAGAACTCTTTCAAGCCGTGCGTGTTGGCTGCCTACTATACTATCAGACGTAACTATCGATCGATTTTAATAGACTAGGCCATGTTGGTGTGGTTAGGTAAAAAGAAGTGATTTGTGAACGAAAAAAAATTCAGAATTTATGATTTTCTCGGTATATCAATTTTTTTATATTTTTTATTCACCTAACTTAAAAAGTGTTGGTGGTGTTTTTATAAAATATAAACTTTTATGATACGAACCGAAAATACTCCAATATTTTGTAGCTGTTAATTTATTGTGTTGCGTTTTATATATGTATGTACAATTGAGAAGTGGGATTTTTAAATTAATTATTTTGCCGATTGACAAATGACACTCTTATCCTTTTACACCCCTACACATAGCAGCGTGAAAAATATTAAGTACTTTTGCTATTTTTAATTAAAAAATTTATTGTCGGGATCGCGATTTTAGTAAATTTATTGTTTAATTTTGTTTTGAAACGGTGTCGTTGCGAATTTGCGAAATTTCAAAGTATTAAACTACTGGAGGAAAGGTGCCTATTATTGGATACTTTTTTGTTTTGGACTATAAAAAACAAAATCAGCTATATATGAGAAGTACGCAAACAATTACGTAACCTATATTTTTAAATATTCTGAAATGCCAATGTCAAACTTAATTCTTTTCTGAGACAGATAAAAATACATTTTGGAATACAAAAATCACCATTTAAAAATGGTATCCTTATATCGGATAGGATGTAATCCCAATATCGCAATTGTCCGATATTTGGAACCCATAGTAAAGTTAGAGCTTTTTTTATTATACTTTTTAATCAGTTAAAACCATACACTAGCATAATATTTTTGCAATACAAAAATAATTTGTCAACGCTTAAAACTAAAAACAAAATTGGGAAACCCATAGTGTCTGATATTAGGGCATACATTATATGTGAGGTTATCAACCTTTTTGAAAAGACAAAACTGCACTAAACCAAATAAATTATACATCTAATAAAACCTTACAATATGCTTAATCAAATGTTGTAAATCAAATTAATAATTTATAAACGTGGAATTTCGTACCCGTGAATTTAAAAATCAAACAAGTTTCGTGGCTAATCGGGCAATAAGGAGTTTTTTGTTTCCCTTATATTTTTCCGTGGGTAGCCTGAAAGCTTAACCTCACGGGGGTCCATCTTACCTTCTAAGAATAGATTGCCTATAATCAGCAGCGGTATAATTTTCGGGCACTATGATTTCACGTAAACAACTGAACAGCTAATAAAAACTTGCCACAGAAATCTGTAATTTATGTAGAATCTGTACAGCTTGGTATAGCATCGGTGCATGCACACGCAGGTAGATCGGACGAGTAGTTTAGGAAATACTTGACTATCCGATATTAGGAACCTTGAAGTGGGGCTCCCCTACCAAAAGGCCACCTCGAAATATAAAAAAAAAAATAAATGTCTGAAAACCACCTTTTTCCCATTTTGCTACTTAACACCAAATCTTCATCAAAAACTTTCTGTTGTACTTTACTTATACGGTTACCATACCTACTATAGTAGCGTGAGCTATGGCGATCCTAATTTTTTCGGGAAAAGAAGTTGCTCCGATTTAAAAAATACTCTACCAATATATGGGCCCCTAAGCTCACACTAGGTACTATAGTTATAGTGTACGTGCGTGCTAATAAAACTAAATCCAGACTAAATTACCTTTTGTTTGATACCACACAAGCCATGTTTCGACAAACTCAAATTTTTGAAATCTACCCCCACCCTTAAAAAAACAAAAACTAAACTGTATTTTGTTTAACTCCGGACTCAATTACCTTTCGTTTGATATCACACACGCCATATTTTCACGTAAACTCTAATTTTTAAAATCTACTCCCACCCTTTTTGAAGAAAAAAAAAATCTAATGTATTTTGTTTAATTCCATACTCAATTACGTTTCGTTTGATATCACACACGCCATATTTTCACATAAACTCTAATTTTTGAAATCTTCCCCCACCCTTTTATTTGGCTTGTGTTCGGTGGATTTTGTTCATTTTTAAATGGGACCATCTCCACCCAAGACCCAGCCTAGGTACCAAATTTCATTAAAATCAACCAAGCGGTTTTTGAGTTATGCGCGTTGGTCGTTACAGACAGACAGACAGACAGGCAGACAGGCCGACAGGCAGACAGGCAGACAGGCAGACAGGCAGACAGGCAGACAGGCAGACAGGCAGACAGGCAGACAGGCAGACAGGCAGACAGGCAGACAGGCAGACAGGCAGATAGGCAGACAGGCAGACAGACAGACGGACGGAAGGCCGGAAGGCCGGACGGACGGACGGACGGACCGACGGACAGACAGACAGACAGACAGACAGAACGGACAGACAGACACACGGCGCGACAAAAAAGTTTCAAAATCATCCGAAACGCAAAGATATATAAAAATTTTTGAAATCGGAGCAACTTTTTTTTTCTCGAAAAAATTAGGATCACCATAGCTCACATTACTATAGTATAGTATATGTAAAAAATGTAACAAAAATACTCTGCCAATATATGGGCCCCTAAGCTCACACTAGGTACTATAGTGATAGTGTACGTGTGAGCTAATATAATTAAAAACTGAAATATATTTTATTCAACTCCAGACTAAATTACCTTTCGTTTGATACCACACAAGCCATGTTTTAAATTAAACTCAAATTTTTGAAATCTACCCCCTAACCTTAAAAAAAACAAAAGCTAAAATGTATTTTATTTAACTCCGAATTCAATTACCTTTCGTTTGATATCACGCATGCCATATTTTCATGTAAAGTCTAATTTTTGAAATTTACCCCCACCCTTTAAAAAAAACAAATGTATTTTGTTTAACTCCAGACTCAATTACCCGCCATATTTTCACGTAAACTCTCATTTTTGAAATCTTCCCCCACCCTTTTGTTTGGCTTGTGTTCGGTGGCTTTTGTTAATTTTTAACTGGGACCATCTCGACCCCAGACCCAGCCTAGGTACCAAATTTCACTAAAATCGGGCAAGCGGTTTTTGACTTATGCGCGTTGGTCGTTACAGACAGACAGACAGACCATATATCTTTTAGTTTCAGATGATTTTGAAACTTTTTTGTCGCGCCGTCCGTCTGTCTTGCCCGATTTAAATGAAATTTGGTACCTAGGTTGGGTTTTGGGCCGAGAAGGTCCCATTTAAAAATGAAGAAAATCCACAGAACACAAACCAAATAAAAGGGTGGGGGTAGATTTAAAAAATTAGAGTTTATGTGAAAATATGGCGTGTGTGATATCAAACGAAAGGTAATTGAGTCTGGAGTTAAACAAAATACATTTTGGTTTAAAAAAAAGGGTGAAAGTAGATTTTAAAAATTAATGGTTAGGTCGAAACATGGCTTGTGTGGTATCAAACACAAGGTAATTGAGTCTGGAGTAAAATAAGATATATTTCAGTTTGTAATTATATTATTAGCTCACACGTACACTATAACTATAATATCTAGTGTGAGCTTAGGTGCCAATATATTGACAGAGTATTTTTGTTACATTTTTTACATATTAATTAATATTTTATTAAACGGTGCGACCGATGCACAGTGGGGCAGAAAGCAAAAAAGATGCGATGAAGTCCCACAGTGCAATGAATGTATGTATAAGCGGTCGAATAATATCAACATATTTCCTACAATACTATGTACTGAACCGATTTTGATTAAATAAAAAACATTCACGTTTATTCTTATTTCCGAAAATATTTTCGTTTTTTTTTTAATTTATAGAAAAGTAGTGCTTTTCTATAAATTAAAAAAAAAACAAAACATTTTCGGAAAATAAGAATAAACGTGCCTCTGTGAAAGGTCAAGTATGATTCTGTCCGAGATCTTAACTTTTCAGATGGCGGCAAGTTTCGATTTTAATCTTAAAAGAACAATCAATCATCACTAAGATCGGTTCAGTAATATTGAGTTTAGAAGGAAATAAATGGAGACAGGATTGGCAATGCAATCGTATAATCTGTAAAACAATGGCTGAAACAACAATAGATTTTTTGAGAACCACCACACCGATTTTACTAATTTGTACGTCGTTGTGCGGAAGAAAAGTAGTGCTTTTCTATAAATAAAAATTCTGTCCGCCGTCTTAAAATTTAAGATCAATTCTCAGCAGGATGTTTTTTATTTTAACAAAATCGGTTTTGTAGTAATGAATTTATAAGGAAATAAATGTAGACATGATTGGCAAGGCAATCGTATAATATTCAAAACAATGGGTGAAACAAACCGATTTTGCTGACTCGTACCTGGTTGTGTGTGGCAAGAATGCAATTAAAACATGTTCGCAACATAAGAATAAACGAGCATCTTTGAAGTGTACAATTTAATTTCCTCGGCCATTTTGGATTTTCAGATGGCGGACAAAAAAATTTATTTAGGCAAAACCAATGAATATATGACTCATATAGAGTGGCAACCGGCGAGCTTTGCAACATTGAGGGGCAGATGGCGCTGAAATATATTCGTCTAGTACGCAATATTTAGACTACTAGTACGATTTAGTTGCATGTGCGAGTACCGAGGTTCGTGTCTATCATATAAATGCCATTAGATCATAGTACTTGTCTCTAAATATTGCGTACTAGACGAATTTATTTCAGCGCCATCTGCCCCTCAATGTTGCAAAGCTCGCCGGTTGCCACTCTATATGGGTCATATACTCATTGTCAAAACTCTGATTAATTCTCTGCCAAGTGCAGTTTGTCCCATTAAAATGGATGGTATAGTTCAAAAGTTATCCGGTTTTTTGGCCCACTCGGTATATGGGAAAACTTACTTATAACATTGCAAGAGAAAAAGCCGCAAAAAAGCAAAATACAAGACAACAGCAAAAAGGAAAACTCTGCATTGGACCTAGGTTCAATTTTTGTTCAGCATTGCATCAGTTTTCGAGTTCCTGGGTACAACTAAAAATGAATTAATACTCTGGAAAAATGGATTCAAATATCAGCAATGTCGCTTATGCATGATTCGTTTTTGGCGGCAGTTTTGTTGTTTTCCTTTTATTTTGGGCATCTATTTTTTTCGTTGTATTATTTTTTACATTTGGCGTTTTTTTCAGCGGAGAATTTTTTTTCTTCATTTTTTCGGCACACACATAGGCGTACTATTTATAAAAAACAATTTTTACAAAAAATCTGCATAATGATCAAGCATCTAGTACAGGGTCTCACAATCAGAAACACTGTATTGTGTACAGGGTTCCTAAACAAAACCCTAGTGGTCAAAAAAAGAGACGTTCACTACCGTATTTTTCTGCAAAAACACGTTTTTTATTTTTAAAACATTTTTATTTTATTTTATGCATTTATTTTTCATTTATATATTACATGAAATTCGGTAGCCCTGTGCAATGGAGTGGATCACACTCCAACTCGATGCGACGGTGAAAACCAAAGCAGTGTTGAACACGGAGCCACTTTTCTCTTGGCTCCTTTGAATAGAGATAGATTTTATCTGCAGCCTATATGAGCGACAGTGATAGGGCCGACTAGCATTGTTTAAATAGGAAAAATCAAAGAAATTTTGTGCCTGGCACAGGCCATCAGTTAGTCGTCTTACTCGCATTGTTTTTGTGCGTGGAGCATGGATGTTTTAATTTACTTCCTTTACAATACATTTCAATTATTTCAGCAGAATTTTTTTATAAATTTTGAGTCATTTTATGGCGGAATTCGGGTTGGCATGGGTAAGTTTCTTTAAAAAAAATTGAATTAGAAACCTCAAACATAGTACGTATGTTTTTTAATGACTTATGGGTAAACATTTGGGTGCAACACCCCGATTTTTTTTTACTGACTCAAAATTCTGGCTTTACCATGTTGTAATGACACGAGCCGCCGCTGCAGAGGTTGCAAAGTTGCAATTATTATTTAAAAAGAATTATTCTTTTTTTTTTAATTTTACAAGTTGCACGTTATTTGTGGATCTTGACTTTTTTTGTTTTAAATTGGTGAAAACCATTGACCAATCCTTTCGGGGCCTTATACAACTCAATGGTGAAAACTATATTAAAAATCGTTTTTTTTTCTAACGCACTTTTTTCTAGTAGAAAAATTAGTTAGACAGTGTTAGAGCAAACTAATATCAATCATACATACATAAAAGCGATAAAAGAACTATACAAAGGGTCAAAATCTAAAATTAAAAGTGGAAATCAACTTTCAAAAGAATTCCTTGTAAGACAGGGATGTTGTATCTCTCTAACTCTTTTTAAAATATTTATCACAGTACCTCTAAAAAACTGCAAACGTAAAGTACGTAACGTACAGGGGAATACAACGTAGCGACCGATTTACCGTATACACACTACAGTTTGCTGACGACCAAGTAATTGTAGCTAATGATAAAGAAGACATGGAGTATATGGTGAGAAAGTTAACGGAAGAATACCAAAAGTGGGGGTTAACAGTGAACGTGGACAAGACACAGTACTTATGTATTGGAAACGAATCAAGTGAGTTCGAATTTGACAATGGACAAACAATTTCTCCATGCAATGAGTCTGTATACTTGGGTATCACATTTGATAAGATAGAACAGACCTATAAGAACTGGAAAAAAAACAGCAAAAGCAAAAAAAGTTATTGGATGTCTTAACAGTATTTTATGGAGCAAAGAGATAAAAAAAAGAATGTAACATTTAACATATATGAAACAATGGTGAAAAGCACGCTGTTGTATGGAATAGAGACTTGTCGCGTAACAGAAACATACAAAACAAAAAAGAAATAATGGGAATCGAGGGAAGCATAACGGATGACATCACTAAAAGTTTTGATTATATAATAAAGTCGTGTAAACAACAGTCAATCCAGAGATCAATGAGTCAAACCAACCTGACAGAAGATGATTGTCAGGATCGAAGGAGGTGGAGAATAGGCGTGGCACAACGTAGAAAAACGTTCCAAAGCGTAGTAGTAGTACTTTTATCCAATGTCAATACTCTTCCGATGATGGGTGAAGTATGTTTGCTACAAATCACATTCCTGCAGTGTATTTTTTCTACCATAAGTGTTTAGATTAGTTTAGTATGGCGCTTTTTGCCAAGATGAAAAAATATTGTTTTTAAAGAAATTTATAGAGGGAGCCGCTGGAGAGACCTGGAAAGACGGTTTTTGGACGTGTATCATACGTATTTTTTTTTAAATCGAGATAAAACACCATAAACACAAAGCTAATACATTTATTACTATCGGAAAACCAAAAGTTTACATTAAAATTGGCTATTTTCCAAGTTGCGGTTAATATTTTCACGAATATTTTGATAGAAATTTCAAACCTATCACAATTTGAAAACGCAACATGAGTGATGTACTGAGTAAATGAGGGATCGCAAAAATAGATTTTACCGCTCTTGGTTCTTTTTTTATCCCTTTTGAGATCGGAAAGTTTTCCAAAAGGACCTGCCTGTAATGTAACACCCGATAATAGCCAACACATGGCTATTCTCGGGTAACACTTTTAAAAATTGTTCCGGCTGGTCTAATAAAAGAAAAATTAACTGCTAAATCTAGTTGTACCTACTAGTCGCAGTTGTAATTTACGACATACTTCAACTTTTAGCTTTGACGCCCAATCCAATTAATAAATCAGGTTATTGGGTAATTTTGTACCCAACTGCGACTAGTAGATACAAGTAGATTAAACAGTTGGGTGTTTCTTTTTTAAAAAAATTTTTTCCAACTTTTAGGTTTAATCAAGCGCGGATCTGGGTGAAAATCTAGGGGGGGGGGGTAATAGTCGACGAAAAAATTATTTATAATATAATTTTTTTTCTAGGGGGGGTAATTCGCCTATTTTCCCTTTAATCAGTAACAAAAAGTGCGTATTTCTTATTCTGGGGGGGGGGGTAATTACCCCGTTACCGTCCCCCCTCAAATCCGCGCTTGGGTTTAATAAGCCTTATAGAAAATACTGCATTTACCATTCATTTAGCGTTACCCGCAAATTACGTGTAGATTTTCTACGGACGCGAACAGTGTTACCTTCCATTTTTTTTGCGATGCAGAAATAATTTTTGAAATCGCTCTATATTTGTGAAAGTTATAGCTACAGATATTACTAATATGGAAGGCGGGAGGAGTAAGGGAGAAGGAGGAGGGAACTAGTAAAATGGTGGAAAAAAATTTATTGAAATCGCCCTAATTTGATAAAATTATGCGAATATGGTTTTTGAAGAGGGTGGGGGGGAATGACAGGAGGGAAGATGTTTGGGAGCAGGGAGGACTACAAAGTAACTACAGCAAATTAGGAATATCATTAAAATCGCCTGAAATTTAGGTAATTTGTATGCCTCCATCATGTGACAAAATGGTGTCTGAGGTGCGTCAGGTTGATTCCTGTTTAAAAAAATATAGCCTATAGGACTTTTGGAATCAGTAGCAATTTAACGACTTCTTTTTTGTCAAAATCGGTTCAGCCATTTCGCCTCTTAGATCAAAGCAAATTGCTTTGAAGTAAAATAATTTGCTTTCCTATTCACCAAGATAATATTTTCTTGATATAGCACAAAAAATCTCTTGCCTCTTTATTTTAATGTGAAACAGAAATTTTTATTATTATAAATTGGAACTAAATTAATCTAAGGCACCATTTTCTCTGGAAGCAAAATATTACTTAGATGAAGACAATTTGCTTGATTACAAAATAAAGTATATTGAAACAAAACAATTAAAGAAGAAAAATAAAGTCTCATTTCAAGACTGAACGCTGCGTTGAATTAAAAAGAAATATTTTAATTGAAAACAAATTGTATTCAAGAAATGAATTTATTCAAGAAAAGTACGTGTGTTTTCATTGTAGACAAAAATTTTTACCGTGTACGTACATATCCCAAGCGAAAATCATTACCCCTCCTTTCGCCGTGCAGTTGGGTAAAAATAAAATAAAGTCAGACAGGGTCAAATTATTGCCTGGTCGATTTTAAAGCGCAAAAGGAGTAAGTGTGTTACGCCTATGGTATGGTCCTTCCTGGTTTTTAAAAAAGGCTTTATCGAACCGTGCTTCATTTTTCAAGCACTATTTTTATCGGGCGCAGTTTTTATTTTTTAAAAGGCCCATTGTTTTATAAAAATTGACGGATATAAAAAAAGAGGACTACTGCCAGTAATTGCGTATAGACTGCATCAGATTTTTTTTTTAAAATTAACGTGTACCTTCCCAGAAAATATATTTTTAAATAATTCAAACAAAAACATCTTGCTTGTCTTGTTTATTTACCCGAATATTCTCTGGTTCAGCTCTAAAAGCTCTCCATTAGTGTGGCCGCCGAGACGACAGATTCTCGTCTCGTCGAGAGAGGGCGAGACGAGATAGAGATATTTTCTATCTGATGAAAGCTCAAGACGAGACGAGATAAATACCCTCTCTCGTCGAAAGATTCTCGTTTCTCTCGTTCTTTCGAGCAAAAAAGGTTGGTTTTGTAAATTTTTTATGATTTTATTATTATTTTAATATTATATAATATTTATGTACTGTTTTTTTTAAAATAAAAGGTATGCAAAAGTTGTCATATACTCTGTCGTATTCCTTCCTATCGTTTACCTGAAATTAGATGGAGAAAATCCAAACGTGTCTTTAAATTGTACTGTTACTGTTGATGCTTATTAACGTACTGAACATTTTTTTTTTCGAAAATATTCATAAGCGGGAAATTTTAATATTTTTTCTAGCTTTTGGCGTGAATTTTTGTTATTTAGTTTTTGTTGTTAAATGTTTTTGGACGATTCTTTAGAGAGCTAAAATTCATATGAAAAAATCTGCTAGTTAAAAAAAGTTTAAAGGTCTCTGTAATGTGCGTTTATTAAAAAAAAAAAACAGAAATTTCTTGCAAAAACATGTTTTTTCCTGAAAAATTACGAAAAATTATGATTAAAAGAAAGTTATTTTGGTTAGTTTTGAGAAAAACACATTTCCGTAAGGAAAATCTTTGGTTTCCAGGTTCTGGAAGTTCTATAGAGATCTTCAAGACCTAAGTATTTTAAATAATAGATTTATTTTTAAGGATTTATATTATTGGCAAAACACAAAATAATTTTTATCAACGAACACTTGGGATTTTGTGTACAGTTTTAAATTAATAAACCGATGCAAAACTTTTCCACAGCTTTTATTTCATCGGCATCAACGAGATATTTTAGTACATGTATTGAATTTACTTCTTTATTTATTGTATGTATGCATATACAGAGTATATCCCAGAATGGACTTTATTTTGGAAAAAAATAAATACCATAAATTAAGATTCACCTTGAAAAAACACTTTTAGACAGGGTGTCCCAAAAACTTTTTATAGCTGATATAAATCACGAGACACGAGACGATAGAAAGGCTCTCTCGAGCGATAGAAGAGTGCTATCGTCGAGACGAGAGACCCATTGTATCTCGCTTTTTATCGAAAAATTCTGCTGAAATAATTAAAATGTATTGTAAAAGGGCGTAAATTGAAACACCCATGTTCCACGCACAAAAACAATACGATTAATACGACTAACTGATGGCCTGTGGCAAGCACAAAATTTCTTTGATTTTTCCTATTTAAACATCGCTAAATCTCCATTATTGGCCTTATCTCTGTCGCTCCTATAGGCTGCTCATAAAATGTTTCTCTATTCGTAGGAGCGAACAGAGAAGTGGCACATGCTCATTGGGTAGCGTATTCTACGCTGCTTTGGGTTTTAGTGGCCCATTCATCGACTCGCATCGAGTTGGGGTGTGATCCACTGCATTGCACAGAGTTACCGAATTTCATATAATTTTTAAATTTAAAAGAAATACATAAAATAAATTAAAAACCAATAACATGGCTCTGTGGCACTACCTCATGAGCCGTCACTGGGTCACCCTGTATATTATATTAAATTTCATTCCTTTGTCTTGGAATAGACAAAGAAATGAAAAAACTGTGACGAACCCTTGAGGGCATTTACTTAAGTTTATTTTTTAATTTTTAGAATGGATCGCGCTCTGTAGTTTATCACTTGGTTAGGAGATCGTTGTCAGAAGAAGTCTGAAGGTAAGTGTTTTGAAGCTGCAAATAATATTTTTGTCTGTTGTACCAAAAATCCAAAAACCACAAAGTGAAGGGCCGCCATTATCCTAAACCTTTACTTTGGTACACCCTGTATGAAAAATATGAGCTTATTTTAATATGTAATGACCCAGAGCCCGAAAAAATATAAATTGCTACTACAGATAAATTAAAGGCTGAAAAAACAATATTTTTGTTGATTTGCTTTATCAGAATCCAGGAAATAAGCGCACAGGAAAAATATCTCATATGAAAAAAGCGCATAGTGGAAAAACTTAACTTAAACAATAGTTTAATGGTGATTGCTGTTATATGTGTTCTAATTTAGGAGTATACTTAAAAACACTCTGTATATTATTTAGTTTCCTTGTAAATTTTTGAGAAACGACGCGACGCCATGTCATTTAAATTTATTTCCTATTTCTCTCCTCAAAACACCCTCCAAGGTGGAAATTGCAACCCCAAGGCTCCCCAAAATATTATAAACCAATAAAACGAAAGATGATTTCTTATAAGATGGGGGATGAAGATGTGGATGCGTGTAGGTATATCGCTAAAATTTCCGTATACAGTCGCCCACTTTTTTTAATGTTACCTTAAAATTGCTTAAACTTCTCTGGATAGCCCGGAATTTTGGCGGGCTTTAAAAAATGCTAAAGGAAATCGTTAATTAAATCATGATACTTACTTAAAACCATGCGGGATTGCCAGACAACGCACCGTTTCTTTCTACAAATGTAGGAATATTAAGATAATAAGTTGTCGAGTGTGCCTATTTAATAGAGTTGGTTTTCTCAAAAAATTTGGAATGTAAAAAAAAAGTGGTCGTAGAAGATTAGCCCTTTCTTAACTATGGATTGCTTTAATTTTAAGCATGCCTTATTTTTAAATTTGTGGCACCGAGCAAAAATCTCATCTCCTTTGTTAAGATGCGACCACCTTGTGACCCAATCAGGCAACGCCGCTGTTTCAACCAACCAAAATTTTAAGCTATGGAAAAACAATCAGACCCATTTTAGCTCACACATATACTATACTATAGTAGTGTGAGCTATGGTGATCCTAATTTTTTCGAGAAAAAAAAGTTGCTCCGATTTCAAAAATGTTTATATATCTTTGCGTTTCAGATGATTTTGAAACTTTTTTGTTGCGCCGTCTGTCTGTCTGTCTGTCTGTATGTCTGTCTGTATGTCTGTAATGACCAACGCGCATAACTCAAAAACCGCTCGGCCGATTTTAATGAAATTTGGTACCTAGGCTGGGTCTTGGGTCGAGATGGTCCCATTTCAAAATGAACAAAATCCACCGAACACAAACCAAATAAAAGGGTGGGGGTAGATTTCAAAAATTAGAGTTTATGTGAAAATATGGCGTGTGTGATATCAAACGAAAGGTAATTGAGTCTGGAGTTAAACAAAATACATTTTAATTTATTTAAAAAAAAGGGTGGGGGTATATTTCAAAAATTCGAGTTTAAGTGAAAATATGGCGTGTGTGATATCAAACGAAAGGTAATTGAGTCCGGAGTTTAACAAAATACATTTTAGTTTTTGCTTTTTTTAAGGGTGGGGATAGATTTTAAAAATTTGAGTTTAAGTCAAAACATGGCTTGTGTGGTATCAAACAAAAGGTAATTTAGTCTTGAGTTGAATAAAATATATTTCAGTTTTTAGTTATATTAGCTCACACATACACTATAACTATAGTACCTAGTGTGAGCTTAGGGGCCCATATATTGGCAGAGTATTTTCTTAGAACTGCAGAATACATTGTTGCCAATATACAACATAATATTTATGCCCATGACGTGCAGCGCTCTGTCCTGTTGTCAGAGGTTCGCGTCCGGTTAAGGGAGGTTTTAGAATTTTTTAACCAAAAAAAAATTGTCCGCGTCCTGTTATTAGAGTGTCCGGTTATAGGAGTGAATTTTACATGTACAGAAATAGGGAAAAGCTTGGTTCCAACAAATTTGTCCGCCTAAAGGGAGTGTCCACTTAATAGAGGTGTCCTCAAGGAGAGGTTTCACTGCACTTAAAAATGCTAATTTTCATACACCTGAATATACATAAAATATTGTCTTAAACACTCTTGAACCGGCTTCCCCTTGCAACGATGATCGACGGCGACGCTTGATCAGACGCCGGCAATTTTCCAACCAAAAGGGCGTCGCGACGCGGCCGAAAATATTTCGTGCGACACCGGAAATGGGAGTTTGCCCCCTCCGACTTCGCTTGTCGGCTGGTTTTCGTCAATTTGCCACTCTCAAAAAATTGCCGTTTAATCTCATTATCAATATTTTCAATATGGCCGGCTTTTAAATGGATAAGCAATTGGCAATAAAAAAATACTTTAGGAGGAGGGCTGTCTGGTTTTTCTTTTTAGTCCAAACAAAAAGAAAAACATTGCCAATTGAATTAGATCTGAGGGCACGGCAGTGCCTCGCCAAGTTCGCGCGCCGTAACCATCTTTTCTTGAAACATTTCAGTCGATATTTGACCTACCTAAAACTCTACTTCGGAATGAGATACGAATCTCAAATTTTGCACAGTCGTAGATCTCCATGGAGTTAACAACCCCTCCAAGCTTTTTTTTTTAATTTGTCAAACACACTGTGTTTATTGTATTACAATCTAGTCAGTAAGACTAATTAGCAATTTTGTTTTAACTTAATTTACTAGAAAAGTCAGATTTAAACTTAGGGTTTACTCAACAGTTCTCCCCGCTTTGTAACTCACAATTGTGTTGTGTTTATAGCATTATTTTGTTTTTGTATGATTCACTTAGTTTACTAGCTCAAACGGCTTCACTCTTTTTAGTCTTCGAACTAGCATAGTATTGTCTAGAAGCTGATTTGCTTCCACATTCACATGCCGATGGAGTCTATCTTCATGGCTTTTTGCGTACTTTTTTATAGTCTCTGCTACAGTTTCGATTTTTAGATCTCAATGAAGTTTAATGGAATTCCATAAAGTAGTAAAGTAGTTACGAAATTTCAAAAAACGTCGAAATTGCCACTCACTCACTCACTCACTCATGTATAGATCATCAATATTCTACTGTACTTCCAGACATGCTACAAAGCTGAAATTTGGCAGACTGATAGAAATTATGACCAAACCCCCGGAAAAAAATCAAAAAACCCCAAAATTTTAATTTATTCCCCTCCCCTATACATTTAAAGTTATGTAAAAGTAGCATCGCCCACTTCCAGAAATGCTAGAGAGTTGAGCTTTGGCAGACTGATAGGAACTATGGTAAAACTATAGGAAAAAATAAAAAAACCCCAAAATTTTAATTTACTCCCCTCCCCTATACATTTAAAGTTATGTAAAAGTAGCATTGCCCACTTCCAGAAATGCTAGAGAGTTGAGCTTTGGCAGACTGATAGGAACTATGATAAAACTATTGGAAAAAATTAAAACACCCCAAAATTTTAATTTACTTCTCTCCCCTATAAATGTAAAGTTAAGTAAAAGTAACATTGCCTACTTCCAGACATGCTAGAGAGCTGAGCTTTGGAAGACCGATAGTAACCATGATAAAGTTATAGAAAAAAATTAAAACACCCCAAAATTCTAATTTACTTCCTTCCCCTATAAATGTAAAGTTATGTAAAAGTAACTGCCCACTTCCAGAAACGCTAGAAAGCTGAACTTTTTAAGACTGAAAGACAATATGATAAAACTATATGAAAAAATTTAAAAACACCAACTTCCCTCTCCTATAAATGTGAATTTATATAAAACTAACATTGCCCACTTCCAAAACGCTAGAGAGCTGAGCATTGGAATGCTGATAGAAATTATGATAAAACCATGGGAAAATATTTAAAAAGTCCAATATTTTCATTTACTCTCCTCCCCTATAAATGTAAAAATATGTAAAAGTAACTTTACCCACTTCCAGAAACGCTCGAGAGCTGAGCATTGGAAGACTGATAGGAGCTATGATAAAACTATAGGACAAAATTTATAAACACGACAATTTTAATTTATTTCCCTCCCCTATACATGTAAAGTTATGTAAAGGTAACATTGTGCACTTTCAGAAACGCTAGAGAGCTGAGCTTTGGAAGGCTGATAGGAACTACGATAAAACCATGGAAAAAAATTTTCAAACCTCAAAAATTTAAGTAAGGCATTGCAAAAGTTTTGAACAATATTCCGCATATTTTACTACTTTAAAAATTAAGTATTATCCAATTCCTTTAAAAAAGAAGTGAAATAACAAAAACATTTCATGTAAAAAAGACCAAGTACGCGAAAATGACATTCCGTAAAAAGAATTGAAATAAAAGTAAAGCCAAGTTCTCCAATTCAAATTTCAAAATGAAAGGTTCTTACTAGTTTGGAAATATTTTTCTAAACTTGGCTATTACGGCTGTAAATGACTCTTAGGCACAGTGCTAAATTGAATATAAAGAAGTTTGGCTGTAATAGCAAAGTTTAAAAAAACATTTCCAAACTAGTAAGAACCTTTCATTTTGAAATTTGTATTGGACAACTTGACTTTACTTTTATCTCAATTCTTTTTACGGAATGCCATTTTCGCGTACCTGGCTCTTTTTTACATGAAATGTTTTTGTTATGATTAGATTATGTTAACAAACACAGTTTAAGTTCAAGTTTTAAACAACCCCAAGTACCAAATGTGACACAAATCGGTTCATAGTTAATTGGACAGTCTCCCATTTTTGATGCACCCTGTTAATTTTTATGAAGTTTTTTTTAGTAAGTCAAAAATCATAATGATCGACTAAACACCGAAAAGTTTCAAATTTGATAAATACATGTTCAATGAGCCCACCATTTGAACACATTCGTTTTAGTCGAGCCCACTGGAAGTCGAGTACATGGTCGAGTTTTGTAAATAGAACTCTAGTCTATTTTTCTGATCGAGTAGCAGCCCCCCCACACAGAAAAGCCAATAGCGCGCCGACTAGACACGTCTGGACAGGCCGGCATGAGTTTAGTGTAGTCGTTTTGGTTTAGTTGAAAAACGGTTGAAGGAAATAATTTAAACTTCATTGAAGATTTGATTTGTGGAGTAGTTGTTTCTGTTGGTTTCACACAACTTATGCTCTACACGGATCTATCGCCTGCATTCACCTGAGGATGGCCCAAAAAGGCGGAAACCGGTCGTGGATTGGCATGGATCACTGTTCCTGCAGATTGTCGAAAGCATCAAACCATCAGTATAATTTAATGCCGGTAGGGGTATTTTCCCTCGGAGTAGTTGTTTCTGTTGGTTTCACACAAGATACAAACCATTTTGCGTCGGCAGTACCTGCAAAAACCGCAACGATCAGAGTCAAATGAATCGACTTCGTCAACGTATGATATGTCGAATAATTATTTCAGTCATCAAATCATCTTTATGACGAAAATACTATACAGGAAATTGAAGAGGTCAGATAAAATGACAACCAGGACTTTCATACTAGCAGCATTTTAGGGGAAGCGATAAGAAATACATTTACAGATGAGGAAATATCTGATGATATTTTTTTAAGCTAAATGTAAAGTCGAGTGTCTAGCATAAAATATGTATTAATTTTTTTATTAAAAACTACTCACCTGAACATAGTCTTTTAATGTCTCATAAATTGCGTCACATATTTCTGGAATCATTTGTGACAAGCTTCCTTTGATATTCTATAAAAATGTTGTAGACTTCGCAAACTATTCCCAGTAGCCAGAAAATACAATACTGCCTGTAATTTTGTGGTGGCTGGAATAGCATCCCTGATAATAGTATCATTCTTTTGAATAGATAATTATATTCAGAAAATATTCTTTTGGGTCTTCTAAAGCCAGTTCTTTTAAAAGACAGTTAGATGCTCCAAGGTCATTTCTTCTAAGAATCCTACTTTTTACCCATACTCGTTTAGGCTTTTGCATTATTTCTAAACATATGGCTTTTTTTTCACTTGTACTTTTCCATAGCACTATTTTCAATAGAAAATACACAATGTTTATTTCGAGGTTATTTTCAGCTGCAAACGACGACACTCGACTTTGACTAATTAACTCGTCTAAAGCACTAGCTTCATGTAGACGCTGTTTTTACTCGACTTGATTAAATAAACTCTACTAATTTATTTTTTTTGTTTTTATTGACTTGTGTGAACAGAAGACATACTTGACTAAATTAATTTACTCTACTAAACTACTGGCTGCGTCTGAACCTGCCTTTGGTATCTTTATGAATGATTGTGTTAAATCTTACCAAACGCAGGGTAGCCAAGCCGGAAAATTATAAACTTTTCAATAATAGTGGAAATAAAATGTAAGACGCAGTAGGCTGCTGTTAGGCTGTTCCCGCATTTTTAATCGAAAAAATAAAACAAAGAACAAACGAGTCCCATATTTAATTCACATTTTTCGGTCTCCACTCTTTCTATATACCCCAGCCACAATCGGAATATGTAACAAAACTGAAGTGGAAGATTAAAACAATGGCAGGACATTGATGTCAATGCGTCGAGAATTTTTTTTACATAATGATATTTTTTATTGTGAAAAGAGTAATACCCAGTTTAACAGGATCGAACATTTACTTATAAGGCTAGACTTGGAATAGGCCCATTATTCTTATACCGGGTGGGCCAAAAAAAACGGACAATTTTCTTTTCATTATAACTTTTGAACTATACTATCGCTTTTAATGGGACAAACTGCACTTGGCAGAGAATTAATCAGAGTTTTAAACTAATATATTTTTTTGTTCATCTCAAAATCCAAGATGGCGGATGAAATTAAATTATACCCTTGAAAGATGCTCCTTTATTCTTGTGTTGCGAACATTTTTTATTTATGTTTTTAAATTAGTAAAAAAGCCGCATTCTAACCACGCACAACAAGGTACGAATCAGCAAAATCGGTTCGATGGTTCTCAAAAAAAAAAATTTTTGTTACAACCAATGTTTTGAATATTATGCGAATGCCTTGCCAATCATGTCTGCATTTATTTTCTTATAAATTCATTACCACTGAACCGATTTTAATGAAATAAACAACATCTTTGTGAGAATTGATTGCTTTTTAAAGATCATGATCAAAATTTTTCGCCGTCTTCAAATTTAAGATGGCGGATAGAATCATATTTGATTCTTCAAAATGGCGTGTTTATTCTTATTTTCTGATAATGTGTTTTGTCTCTTTTCAATTTATAGAAAGGCACTAATTTTCCGGCGCACAATGAGGTACATATTAGTAAAATCGGTGTGGTTGTTATGCCCGCGGTTAGAAAAACGATAACTACAATGGACTGTAAATATCTTAATTAAATGAAGCGCGAACAAACATAAATATATTGATATGAAATTACGAAATAATGAAAAGGTCCATAGGTTAATTGTTGTGCCACACAACGGCAATCAGAAACAAAGGCACTCACCAGTTTGCAGCCAATTTCTCCACGTTCCAAGGGGCCCCTGATTGGATCTAATGATGTCACCACGTAGCTGAAGGGCTGAAGTTTCTAGTTCTATGCTTCAGTACACCAAAATCGAGCACTTTCAGGTGTAGAAATTTGAAATAGTTGGAGAACGAAATTAACACGCCATTTCTCGAGGCGATTGACAAAGGATCTCACTGGTTGTTGGTGCGCATGTCCATATACGCGAAATGCGCTCTGTCCTTCATCCAATTGTGTGGTTTTAAAAATATATAAACAACCGCGAAATTTAGCGGGAGCTAACATAACTGCCCTCCAAAACACACAATTTTAGAATCTCAACCGGACAGATATAGATATAAGAAAAATGATCGACCGATAAATATAAATGAATGAAAACAGATAAGTATCGTAAGTTTATTTAGAGATAACGAAATCCCGAAAAAGGCAAAACAAACAAACAAAAATCCAAAAAAATAAAAATAAAGAAAACCTATTGTAATACCCGGTAATAGGTAAAAAATTAAAATTACTTTTAATTTGGCAAGAGGTACAGTTTTACAACTGGCCGCTTATAAACACCGGTAACCGTTTGTACCGTCGCAACACGCACCTGACCGTCCCCGCCGGGATGCAGTTCGATGACCCGACCGACCGGCCATTTCAAAGGTGATTGAATGTGATCACTTGTGCCCACTTGTGTCGCTGTCGTAGCGTATGCAAATACTCTATAGAATACCGTTTCCAAAAATCACTATGTAGTTTTTAGATTAGTTGCCATCTCGAGAGCCGATTTAGGGGAACCTCGGACAAATCTGATTCCGGAATTTCTGAATTAAGGGGTTCAAGTGTCAAAAAATGCCCAGGGGTAAGAGGTTGAAGATCGTGTGGGTCTGAAGAGGCAGGAGATAAAGGGCGACTATTAAGTACGGCTTCTATGCGACAGGTAAGGGTGGACATCTCCATGATAGACAACTTCTGGTCGCCGACAACTCGAACAAAGTGAGTTTTAAAACTTTTGACGCCAGCTTCTGCCAGGCCATTGAAATGTGGACTGAGAGGAGGTCCCAGATGCCAACGAATAGAAAGTCTGGTGGCAGCACTTCTTGCGTAATCAAGTAATTGGTTACGAAACCCTATAAAATTACTGCCTTGATCTGACCAGCATTGCGTCACGCTTCCACGTCTGGAAATGAATCGATGGAATGCACCTACGAACCCTTTGGTGGACAGTTCCATGGTTAATTCCAAATGCGCACGCAATGTGTAGCCGTACAGACAAACACACAGACATACGATTTGAAAGCTTTACAACCACGGTAACGATGAGGAATCACAAAGAAAGGTCCACAAAGGTCGATAGCTACACTCGAAAAAGGTTTAAGTTGATTGATTCGATGAGCGGGAAGTGAACTCATTATGGGCGGTCCATAGGGTTTAGGGTTGATTCTAAAACATTGCAAGCACTTGGATATGGTTCTTTGAATTGCCCGTCTGGCAGATAATATCCAAAATTGCAGTAAAAGCAGATTATGTAATGTTTTAAACCCAGGATGAAGGTATTGTCGATGAGCGGACTCGATAAGAAGAGTAGTTAAACGATGGTTACTCGAAAGTAAGACGGGGTGTCTTGCAGAATAAGACAAAAGGTCAGATTTTTGTAATCTGCCACCGACTCTAATGATATTATTTTCATCAAGAAAAGGTGAAAGTTTTCGTAAAGGTTTCGGTATTGGTTTATCCTTAGATAACGCGGAAAAAAGCTCCGAAAAACAAGAACCTTGAACGCGTTTGATAAGAAGGTATAACGCACTTTGCATCTTACCGGTGGTAGGAAAAACAATATTTTCAAAAATAAATTTTTGGTCCGGTGGCTTAGTGGGTTTTTGATAGGAATGGTTTTGAAAAAAGTTAACTATTCGAAGGACATAACAAATGATACGTTGAATTTTTGATATAGATGAATATTTGATAAGAAGCTGATCTAAGAAGTTAACGTCAATTATCGCATTGCAACAGACCTTTGGCTTTTCCTCCAGATTAATATCTCCGAAATCAATCGGCATCTTTGATTTATGAAAATCGGGCCATTCGTTTTCGGGAGACCACAAAAACGACGGTGCGTTCCACCACATGTCATGTGACATGAGCTGTGAAGGGGTGGCCCTCGTGACGCAATATCGGCTGCATTTAAAGCAGAAGGAATGTAGCGCCACGAGTTTGAGGGAATGATTTCTTGGATTCTACTGACTCGATTTCCAACAAAGGTTTGCCAGCGATTAGGAGGGGATGAAAGCCAGTGCAATACGACTTGCGAATATCAGAAAGTAACGATATTTGTAAAAGTTATTTTTCCTTCATAGCTAGATCAACCGAAGTCAATTAATTCGCTTAAAAGAAATGCGCCTAGGAGTTCTAGCCTAGCCAAAGTTTGTGACTTTATAGGCGCGACCCTAGATTTTGCAGATGTGAGAGAAACAGATATATTATTTTCCTCTTCTACACGAAAATATACGATGCCCGCGTAGCCTCGAATTGAAGCGTCACAGAAGCCGATGATTTGACAGGTATTGGTTTTTGACAGTTTGATTTGTCGGGGTAATTGAAAATTGGAAAGAAGCGGGAATTCAGAACGAAGTTTGTTCCAAGAGTCGATGATAGAAGAATCTGGTTCTTCGTCCCAGCCTATTTTTGATATCCACAACTGTTGCAAAATAAATTTTGCTTGTAGCAACAAGGGACAAAGAAAACCTAAGGGATCGAAGATTGTTCCTATGATAGATAAAATAGCACGTTTGGTTGGGGGTTTGTCCTTCATTCGGCATTGATAAGAAAAAATGTCGTTTTTTGGATGCCATTGAAGTCCTAAAACTTTGATAAAGTGGGGTTCCTCCTTGTCGAAAGAGAGAGGCATTTGCCGATCGGACTCTGGCAATGTTGCCAATAACTCAGAACAATTGCTTGCCCATTTTTTAAGTTCAAATCCTCCCGACTTCAACAAATCATTGAGTTCTGTTTGAAGGGAGAGAGCTTCAGAAAGCGAAGGGCTAGTTCCCAAGATATCGTCGATATAGATTGACGTTTTTAGAACAGTACTAGCCATAGGAAAACGTTCCTTTTCTCTCTCTGCCAGCTCATTTAATGTACGCATGGCTAGAAAAGGTGAGCATGTCATGCCAAAAGTGACAGTAGAAAGTTCCCACACTGAAAGTGGGTCCTGTGGAGAAAACCTCCACAATATCCTTTGATAAGGACGGTGATAAGGATTGATAAGGACTTGACGGACATCTGTTTAATATAGCAATGTAGGCAATAGGATTAAGACGAAACGTAAGGAGTAAAGAAGCAATATCCTTTTGAAGTTTCGGTCCAGATAACAATGTGTCATTGAGACTAATATTTTTTGGGGTGACTGCCGAACAATCCCAGACTACCCTTAATTTTGTACTTAAGCTTTCCGGCTTTAGTACGCAATGATGTGCTAAAAAACACGATACGTCGACCTTTGGTTGACTAGATAAAACTAAACTCATATGATTAGAATCGATATAGTCTTGCATGAAACTTGAATAGGCAGTGTACAGATCAGGATTTTTGATTAATCTATTTTCTAGAAGTAAAAATCTACGATAAGCTTGCGGATAAGTATTTCCTAGGTCAGGGTTTATTTTATCTTTAAACGGAAGATCTACCATGAATCTACCGCTCGGTTGCCGTACTACACTCGCAGTAAAGATTGATTCTGCTTGTTTTTCTTCCTTTGATAAGATTTGTGTTTTAGGCAAATGTTCGATTTCCCGAAACCTAGGGAGAATGACCTCTAAAGGAGGTGAATGACTCGTTAAAAAACAACTGGTTCGTTCCGTAAGACTACCTACTTTGTCAACCTTTCCCATGACGACCCAGCCATAGATAGTTTCAAGGGCTGAAGGCTGCCCTACCTGTCCAAGAACCCTGCCCTCCTTGAATATCTGTGCGAATAGCTCGCAACCAATAACTAGGTCCACAGGTCTAGATTTGAAATAAGATGGGTCGGCAAGTTTAAGGTTTTCCAAGTGTTTCCACTGATTATCGTTCAAAGTGAATGTAGGCATATTGGAACATAGTTGTGGAACAACAATTGCTTCGAAATTAAGTAAAGGAGTGACTTGTCCTTGTGGCTTAATGTGACATTGAACGAGCCCTTTGGAGGTAAAAGAAGACATCTGATTTAATCCGAATATTTCAGTGGTGTAACTTCGCCTAGGAAGATTAAGACGCTGAATACACTTTTCACTGATGAATCCTGTCTGTGATCCAGAATCAAGCAATGCCCTTACAGGTTGAAAATTTCCGCAACCGTCCATAACATCTATTATGGCGGTGCATAAAAGAAAGGTACCTGAAGGTCCTGAGGTATTTAATGACACATGAAGATTATTGACAGGTGGTGTGTGAATGACAGGACTAGTATCTTGGCTTCCAGACTCTTGATTAGTTTCTAAGATATGAGTTAAAGTGTGGTGCCTTTTACTATTGCAAGTCCTACATGAATATTTTGATTTGCACGTATCTACCCCATGCAAGGGATGAAAACACGCTAGACATAATTTTTTCTGCTTGACGAAAGATAGGCGATCGATAGGTGAGAGATCAAGAAATGTTTGACATTTCGAAAGCACGTGACCTTGATTACACCGGAAACATTTTATTCCCGTACTTGAATTAGTTGAGGTGCCAGCCAGTCCTATAAAAGGCGAATTGGATGATTTATAGGTAGGCTTTTGCCCAAACTGATTTGGCATAGAATTTGATTTTTGATAGGTAGGTAGGTAGGCACCTTTTTTTATACAATTAGCGCTAAATTAATGCTTCTGAAATAGAAAAATGACGAATTGTCGAAAATATGCACTAATTTATCGCAATTGATGAAAATTGTTTTAAATATCGAAATGATTTGGAACACATCTAATCACAGAAATGTCGGTAAATATACAATTAACGCTAAATTAATGCTTCTGAAATAGAAAAATGACGAATTGTCGAAAATATGCACTAATTTATCGCAATTGATGAAAATTGTTTTAAATATCGAAATGATATGGAACACACCTAACACACTGAACGTTTGCTTTGTTTGTTTTGATTCCTTCTCGATTTTGTTTATACCACGCGGAGTAGACCCGTTACCATAGCAGCGGACCAAAAACAGGTACTGCGCCGACACCTTTCTCTCGTTTCAATACGATGCGAAAAATTCAAGGCCGCCTTGTTTTCGGCGTGAAAATAATGGCCGATTAATAATACCGTCGTATGGAGTTTTTATTTAAAATAATTCGGCTCGAAAGGAACACTTATGTTATGCCCGCGTTTAGAAAAACGATAACTGCAATCGACTGTAAATATTTTAATTAAATGAAGCGCGAACAAACATAAATATATTGATATGAAATTACGAAATAATGAAAAGGTCCATAGGTTAATTGTTGTGCCACACAACGGCCATCAGAAACGAAGGCACTCACCAGTTTGCAGCCAATTTCTCCACGTTCCAAGGGGCCCCTGATTGGATCTAATGATGTCACCACGTAGCTGAAGTAGTTCTATGCTTCAGTACACCAAAATCGAGCACTTTCAGGTGTAGAAATTTGAAATAGTTGGAGAACGAAATTAACACGCCATTTCTCGAGGCGATTGACAAAGGATCTCACTGGTTGTTGGTGCGCATGTCCATATACGCGAAATGCGCTCTGTCCTTCATCCAATTGTGTGGTTTTAAAAATATATAAACAACCGCGAAATTTAGCGGGAGCTAACAGTGGTGGTTCTCAAAAATTCTATTTTTGTTTCAGCCATTGTGTTACAAGTTATACGATTGCATTGCCAATCCTGTCTGCATTAATTTCCTTATAAACTCATTATTACTGAACCGATTTTAGTGAAATAAAAAAAGTCATGATAAGAATTAATGGTTCTTTAAAGATTATGGTCGAAATTTGCCGCCATCGTAAAAGTTTCGATGTCGGACAGAATCATACTTGACCCTTCAAAGAGGTAAAAGTGCCTTCTTATTTTCCGAAAATATTTTAGTTTTTTTTAATTTATAGAAAAGTACTACTTTTCTCCCGCTTAAAAAGTACAAAGTGTGTTTTCCTATAAGTTAAAAAAAAGTAAAACTTTTTCTGAAAAAACGCCATTTTGAAGAATCAAATATGATTCTGTCCGACATCTTAAATTCTAAGATGGCGACAAATTTCGATTATAATCTTTAAAGAGCAATCAATTATCACAACAATTTTTTTGATTTTACTAAAATCGGTATATTAGTAACGAATCTATATATAATATGAACAGGATTGGCAATGCAATCGTAAAATCTCTATAACAATGGTTGAAACAAAAATAGATTTTTTGAGAACCACCACACCAATTTTACTACTTTTTACCGCGTTGTGTGGGCGAACAGTAGGGCTTTCCTATAAATTAAAAAAAAAACTAAAACATTTTTGGAAAATAAGCATAGGCACGCCATTTTGAAGAATCAGGTATGATTGTGTCCGCCATCTTAAATTTTAATATGGCAATAAAGTTTGATCATGATCTTTAAAAAGCAATCAATTTTTGTAGTACTGAATTTATAAGGAAATAAATGTAGACATGATTGGCAAGGCAATCGTATAATATTTAAAACAATGGTTGAAACAAAAATATTTTTTTTCAGAACCGTCAAACCGATTTTGCTGATTCGTACCTTGTTGTGCGTGGCAAGAAAGCAGGTTGTTTACCAATTTAAAAAAAAATAATTAAACCATGTTCGCAACACACACACAATTTGATGCAAATCAATTCATAAATGGAAAAATCCGCCATTTTGATGTTTTAAAAGTTTAAGTTAGAAATCAAAATTTTATTTATTAAAAAAAATGTTGAATTGTATACTAACCACCAAATACCTAGTTGGAAAAGTTTGAAAAAAGTTATAACCAAACAAATAAACAAATATATTATATAAAGTCAAGCTAAATAAAAATGTTTATACAATTGCTAATGGTAACATCATAAAACAAAAAATCTCGCGGCGTATTGTCCCCGCGGCGAATCGGCCGGCGGCGGCGGATTGTCTCCGCGGCGAATCGGCTGCGGTGTATCAGTTCCAGTTTTTTTTGGGGGGGGGGGGGAATGACCAATACCCCAAGAATAATATGAAATGCTTCTGGACCGAAAACGGTTGCCTTTACTAAAAAAAAAAACATTATATAAAAATGTTTTCCACATTATTTTCTTCAGTTGTCCATCGTTTTAAGTTGAAGCAGGCAGCCCTTTGTCGATGAATATGGCAAATATAAGACAAGTGGTTGGAAAGATGTAGCCATTTTCTAAATTAAACATTGACGTGGTGCATGTGGCTTATTCAGAAATAAAGCTGATGCGGCTTTAGATTTTTAGAGATTGTAGTTTTACATACGTACGTATATTGTCGTGAATTATTTATGCGGGGGTTTATTTTTTAAAGTGCTGATTTTAAAAATAAAAGTAAATAACAAAAATATTTCATGCAAAAAAAGCCAAGTACGCAAAAATGGTATTCCGTAAAAAGAATGAAGAAAAAAGTAAAGCCAAGTACTCCAATACAAATTTCAAAATGAAAGGTACTTACTAGTTTGGAAGTGTTTTTTTTAAACTTTGCTATTACAGACAAACTTCTTTATGGTCAATTTAGCACTGTGGGTCAACAATATTCCGCATATTTTACTACTTTAAAATTTAAATATTATCCAAATCCTTTAAAAACAGGAGTGAAATCATAACAAAAACATTTCATGTAAAAAAATTGAGATAAAAGTAAAACCATAGTTCCTATGAGCTTTCTAAAGCTCAGCTCTCTAGCGTTCCTGCAAGTAGCTCATTCCGAGTTAGAGTTTTGAGATAGGTTAATTATGGGCTGAAATGTTTCAAGAAAATATGATACAGCAGTTTACGCGAACTTGGCACTGATATGCCTCCAGATGGAACCTGAAGGATCTATTTCCTTTCCAACTAAAAAGCTTTGCTTTATAATTGAATTTAATTAAGCATTTAGTAAATTCGTGTTGCATTAATGCAAGCTTTGGCAACATTTGAGATATTACAAAATTTGTTGGAAAAAATTATATTATCGAGTTATGGATATATTTCCAAATATGTCAACATACAGGAACTCTAATCCATACCAAGTCAAGTGTGGTCAAATGTCATGCTGATTAAGTCCAGTCAAAGAGCTGGACGCAAAAAAATAAAAGCTTTTAAAATCGGAGCAACTTATTTTTTCTACTTTTTGACATGATCACCATAGCTCACACTACTTATAGTATACGTGTGCGCTAAAAAACAAATATTATTAATCACCTGTTTCAATATAATAAACGTTTTCGGACTTTTGGCATATAAAGTATACTTTTCATCCGATTTTTAGGGAGTAAGGTGTCACTTCTTATTTTAGGGCTGAAAAGAGACAAATAAACAAAAAATCGGGATCAAAAATGACATAGCAGGGATAAAATATAAAAATCGGGACACATAAACAATAAAAATCCAAAAAAAAACGTCAAAAGCTAAAAATACCAAAATTATAGTAAAAACTCGGAAAATATACTAAAAAGTGCGAAAAATTGTCTTTTTATCGCTCAACAAATTGTAGCTTTCCCTTTGGTCGGCCCACAAACTTTTCGCCTCGGGATAAGAAGTGCCACTTTTATCCCTTGGTACATATACAATATACTATCTATGTAAGACTCGGTAAGTCTATTATAATAAACTTATTAAAACTATGCATGCATCATCTTGGATGAAATTCTATAAAGTTTATGCACTTGCCGAATATCGTAAACGAACTTAATTATAAATTAACTACCGACTAACTAACTAAACTTACAACTTTCTTGTTGTGTAGTAAAATATTAGGTACTACCGACTAACTAACTAAACTTACAACTTTCTTGTTGTGTAGTAAAATATTAGGTTCATGTATTTATTAGTCCAAAGTACCAATGACAGGGTGAAACCAAATACAGTAGAGCATAAATACGGGGCAACATGAGGGCCTTGGGGTCTTTAAGCAAAAAAGACCTGATTGGTTGCTTCCAAAGACATATGCATATTATTTCCATATAGTACGTATTATGGCAATACCTACGGTACCTTACGATGCAGAATGCAAATATATTTGAAATAGCAATATCAATGGGTATAAGTCTATCCTTTTTGCGGTCCTTAAGATAACATGTCCTGATTGGTTATACTTTTACGCATGAATATTATTTTATTCTTGTATTCGTTACGTCAAATCGTCGGCGTACAGTTGACAAAAACTCTATCTATGTAAATTTGGTATCTGTGCATTTTTCGTATCTTTATTTGTGAATGTTTGCATCAAACGCCAACCATTGTGTAAATAGGTAACAGGGAGTATTGGAATATTACGTATATGGGCATACCCATGTATTTTCACACGCGATGCTTGAAGCCAGAACCCCTCATTTAATTCATAATGTTCCTTTTTCGGGTACACATGATTTTAGTTACTGCGCATGCGTCAGGTTTGGTGGTTTTGGAACATACTCCGTTACGCCAAAACAAGATTTGACAATTGTCCAAAATTTAGGGTTATGTATATTATTTTTTTCTAAAAACTAGTTGATTGGATGAAAATTTATCAAGTTGTGGATTAAAATGGTAGTTTTTCTAAAATTAATTGTACAGATTTATTGTGGACACCATGAAGTGTTTAATGGCATCTATAAACCACTCTTAACTTTATTAATAAATTATAAAGAAAAATACAAGTACTTACCTATGGAATGGCACTCCCTTACTTCTCCCGGACATTTTTCCACAAACCGCACATGTTTTACGTGAATTATTTCCCCCTTTTCACAGAAAAAAACATAATTTTATACAACAAACGCAAAATGTAAACAAACAACAATATGGCGTCTACCCACACAGCAGCTGTCTGTATACTTGACAAAACACACGTATGCGCACTTGAAAGTTCGCGTCTGCGAATTTAAATTTGACATTGTTTCCAATGCCAGCTATGAGTGCTTTAATTTACGATTTTTTGAACATGTCTGGTGAAACCATTGAACACAAACAGATTGGATTTGACAAGTGGCAAATCCAAAATTGCCACCACTCGGCTGTGATTTTTTTCTTGACATTTCGTTCTTTTGTTTAAGAAATGTCAAGTGATTATCAACCCCTGTTTTTATTTATTTGTGTTTTGCCAGTTTTTTAAGTAAATTTGGTTCAAAATCTGTTCAGGGTCTTAAAACAATACTTTTTCCACAGTCTCCGCCATTTTGACAAGGTCGCGATACGAGGGCTGTTTTTAATATTTTTCATATATTAAAGTAGAGGGCGCCACTGATCGAATGTCGTTACTAATACTTAAACTTAATCTTTACCTAACCTAACTTACATACATATAGTTTTATAGCTACAGTGAATTTTTTAAGTTTTTACAACTTTCGAAGGATATTATTTGCCGATGGATTTCGGTTTTGAAGCACAACATCAATCGACAGTTTCTCGTTGGTATGGAGAATTCAAGCGTGGACGGATTAGCTTTAGCGACGCCTTAGCTTGATTCAAGGTCAGGTGCACCAAAAACGGCTGTCACCCTGGGAAATATTGATGCTGTGCGCATGCTCATCACGGAACATCGAGACCTCAATTTAAAATAATAAATAGTACCCAGAAACGAGTGGCATTACAGCTTTGACGACTGGTTTGAGAATTTTGAGAATACTTCGAGAAACATTAAAGTCTTTAAAAGGTATGTACTGTTTTCTTCTAGCTGTATATCGCAGCCTCAGAACGAAAATGACACGACCTAAAAAATTTAATTTTAGGTAAACAAAAGAAAACCTTAGAACATTGAACTAGGTATAACTGATGCTTATTTTAAGTTCTTATTATATAAATTTCTTGATTCGAACATCAAATTTATGTAGACAGCAGTGGCGTATATAAGGGGGGGGCCAGCCCCCCCCCCCCCCCCCCCCGAAGCTAAGATTTTTTTAGATATTTTCCACATATTTCCTGAATACAAACATAAAATAGCATAAAATACGGCCTCATGGGGTCTCGGGCCCCCCCCAAACTGCCTCGGGCCCACCCCGAAACTTTTTTCTATATACGCCACTGGTAGGCAGTATTACTAGGTACGATAATTGATAGTGGGCATCTAATTTTGTCGTTTTCTTACTAAAAGTAAAAATTTCTAAATTTCGAGTTGTATCGTATACCTTTCAGCTAGCACAGATTAGAGACCCTATATGTATGATATATTTTAAATATATAGAGACGCAACAAACTCTTCAAGGTCAAATTTATTCAAGTCAAAATCAAAGGATGAAAATATCGGTCCTCTATACTCTAGCGATGTTTAGAGAGAGACGCACGTTCTGTCCTTGTTAATTCATAGGCGTTGGAAAATTAAAATAAAGTTTTATAACAAACCCTATACAGGGGGTGACCGATAAACATGTTTGTTTATATGTTGCATGATAATTGACTCACCGCTGACCATTTAAATTATTTTAGTGAAACGCCAATGAATTTGGCAAAAAAATAACATAACCAAAAAATGTTAATTTCAGTAACTTTGATGGGTTTGTCGCGTCATGCATACAGGGTCTCGACCACAGATCCAAATTTGAAACGCATTCAAAAAGAGTATTGTCATTAGAGACACATACATACAAAGCAAATAATAAATAACAGCCTTTTTTCATTTCATTTCATGTGCGTGACGTAGCCTAGAAGTAGCACGTGTAAATATGGAGGTTGCAGCTAGCAGCTATAGTCAAACTAAGCAAGCTGAACTCTAGCCAACTGCACAGAGGGATTTATATTAATTTTGAAAAGTAAATGAACTTAATCTAGCCGGAAAATAATAATTTAATTTTAGTGAGAAACTCGTCGCGTCTCATTTAATTACTTAAACTCAAATCAGTCGCGACACTGGCAACTCTACGACAAGGCAGCAGAGCTGGAAACTCCAAAACTTTGGGCGACAATCGATGTCAAATCTAATGCAGAGACATACGAGGTATGACAATAAAATTATAAGAATGTTTTAAAAAATCTACTTTATTTAAATACTAATACTTAATGATGTTCCCCATTAATGTAGTCCCCTTCTCTATCGATGCAGCGTTGCATGCGTTTTTTTCCAATGTTGAAAGCAATTTTGGAAATCATCGGAAGCGGGGTTGTTAAGAAGTTTTGCCGTTTTTTCCTTGACCTGTTCTAATATCTTAGAACGGGTTCCTTTTAACGATTTCTTCACTTTCAGAAACAGGTAGAAGTCGCAAGAGGCTAAGTCTGGTGAATATGGTGGGTGGTTAACCACGAGGGTCTTCTGATTAGCTAAAAGCTGCTTAATGGAAAGGGCATTCAGGGTCTGAGCATTGTCCTGGTAGAGCAGCCACGCGTTGTTCTTTCACAAATCTAAACCATTTTTCCTTACACGTTATCTTAGGTACATCAATACTTCCAAATATAATTGGTTGAATGTTTGACCCTCACGCGCCCATTTAATAAGAACAACACCCCTAATATCGAAAAAAAAATGAGCATCGCTGTTTTGGATGTGCTGGAGCGCCCTTCTCGTTCATCATCTTTAACTTCTTCACGACCATCGAAAAAGCTTTTATGCCACATGAAAATCATTGCACGATCATACACTGCTCTCCGTAAACATCTTTTAGCATTTGAAAGCATTCAGTAGCCGTTTTTTTGAGTTTTACTTTAAATTAATACGATGGTCAATTTTTTCGTTTATCATCATTCCGGCAAATGAGCTATGCACGATTAGCTTCAAACCACTGCTTAAGCCAAACTAGTAGAGGAAAGGCGACAAGATTGCGCGCGGTTGTAGAACGCACATCAAGGTGAACAACTCCGACCGCCCGAGGCGTGGAGATTTAACACCTAATAGTACGGGGGCCAGTTTTAAAATTTACTTGTCATACCTCGTATAGTTGAGTAGCTTGTAGTCAAAAATACGATTGGTAACAGATCACACAATTTTAGGTCACCAGGTGTGTGATAAATTCAAGATGGCGGCTTTTTTCATGTTTTTTCACAAACTTTGGTTTATAACTTTTGCTAATTTAATTTTAGAGAACCACTATAACAACGTTTTTTTGCTTGCAAGAGAACTATAACGAATATTTTAAATGATAAAAAATAGTAACTTGGTCTTACCAAAACAAAAAAAGTTTGAAGAATGAAGTTTTAGCCTACCCCAAGTCGATTGGCTATAAATCACTTCATTTTAAGTCGTTGGGTGGTTGAAAATGCGTTTTTCGGTAGTAATTAAGCCTAAATTATTTTATATTTTTTACCCAAATTCAACATTAAAATACAGTAATTTACTTTATATTTTTTCAAATACACAACATTTACGGCTTTCAGGAAAAACTAAACTTTTTAGAGGTAAACTCGTTTTTCCACATATTTGTTAGTTTGCAATTACCACCTAGTTGACAGAATTCTTTTCCATCAATCAATGCAATGCACAGGCATGCTTGCTACACGACAAACAAACATACCACACGATACCTGCTTGTTCTCTCTCTCTCTCTCTCTCTCTCCCCATTCATACAGCACCAGCGCACAGTGGAACGTTTTGAAGATCTAGGTGGACAACCCTTAAGCAACATTAACACTCTTTAATGCTTGATTTTTAAAAACATTTAGTATTTGTAATATTACCTACCTATTATATAGGGTGATTCAGATTTTAACGATTTTAAGATTTGTACCTATACTGTATGTTTTTAACGAACATTTTTGCTACAAATTTTATAACAATAAAGTAACGGTATATATTCGTTCCAGTTTTTTCAAGAAGGAATTTAAATAAAATAGTTTTGCAATATATAGGGTGTTTCAGAAAAAATTGAAATACAGGCGTTTTAGGCGGTAAAGTACGATCAAGAAAAAAAAATCAGGTCTCATCCGTCACTATATCAAAGAGAGACATGATAGCTCGCGGATAGAAAAACGATAAATGCAATGGACTGTATAAGTTAATTAATGAAAGCGCGAGCAAACATAAATATATTGATATGAAATTACGAAATAATCAAACGTCCATAGGTAAAATATTTGGTGCCACACAACGGTAATCAGATACAAATGCACTCACCAGTTGCAGCCAATTTCTCCACGTTCCAAGGGGCCCCTGAATGGATCTAATGATGTCACCACGTAGCTGAAGGGCTGAAGTTTCTAGTTCTATGCTTCAGTACACAAAAAACGAGCACTTTCAGGTGTAGATATTTGAAATAGTTGGAGCACGATATTAACACGCCATTTTCTCGAGGCGGTCGACAAGGATCTCTCTGGTTGTTGGTGCGCATGTCCAAATACGCGAAATGCGCTTTGTCCTTCATACAATTGTGTGTTTTTAAAAATATATATAAACAACCGCGAAATTTAGCGGGAGCTAACAAGACATTCGTTAAACGCATTAAAAATTTTAAAGGTCTCACCCCTTACCCGGGGTGCAAATCACCCCTAAAATTATAAGGGGAAATATTCATCGGGTGGCATTATCTTTAAAGGTGTTTAATGTGAGAAAATGACAAAGGTTCATGTGTTTCCTTATTTGTTTTAGGGCTATACAAATTTTCGTCAGAGAGTTTTTCAAAACAAAAGCATCTAGATGATAAATTATGTAGTTTTTTTTATAGATAAAATTTTAACCGAATCTAGTGACCCACTGAAAAAGGCCCGTCTTATTGCAATTCAAGAAAAGGAAAGTGGGGCATGGCTCAATACTCTGCCTTTTTCTGCTCTGGGAACACATTTAGATGACACAACTTTTAGAATATCCATAGCTCTTCGCACTGGTCAACCTGTATGCGAGACCCATACCTGCTCTTGTTGTGAATCTGTTCTTTCAAATGGGCATCACGGCCTTTCTTGCCGTAAGAGCGCTGCTAGGTGGTCTCGCCACAGCAGCCTAAATGACATTATTAAAAGGGTGTGTTTCCGCGGGCGTTCCAGCTATCCTGGAGCCTTCAGGAATTTGCAGGAATGATGGAAAAAGAGCTGATGGTCTAACCTTAGTTCCTTGGAATAGGGGTAGGCCATTAGTATGGGACGCCACTTGCTCCGATACTATGGCTCACCCCTTAGCCGGGGTGCAAGCGGGAGAAGCGGCAAAAATAAGGGAACAAATTAAAATAAACAAATATTCAGAATTATCTCAAAATTATATTTTTGTTTCTTTTTCTGTAGAGACTTTTGGACCTTGGGGGGAAAAAGCTAAAAGTTCTGTCAAAGAACTTGGTGCCAAAATCGAATGTAAGTCCCACGAACCTAGATCAACCTCATTTTTGATTCAGAGGTTAAGCCTTGCCATTCAAAGGGGAAATGCAGCTTCAGTCATAGGAACCATTCGCGACATGCAGCAGTTGGACGAAATTTTTAATCTTTAAATGTGTGCTTAGGGATGTATGCTTGTGTGTGTGAGTTTAACCTTTATTATATTTTTATTGTTTATTTCTTGTTCTATACCTATTTATTGTAACTTTTGGTTAATTAAATAATAAACAAAAGTTTATTGTCAAAAAAAATATATTATTTAGTTATAATTATTTTTAAAATATTTTTTTTTCTCTTTACTATTTATTTTTATATTTCTCTATTAAAAAACTTGTATACAGGGTGATCCAAAATTCAATAACATAGTTTCAGTGCTGAATTCCTTAAGTGATTTCAAGACAAAAAGTTTATGTTAATTAATTAATAATATTAAAAACATTAAATGTTAACACCCTGTATCTTGAAAACTAAGCGTTTGCTTATGTAAAATTTTTGTCTAGAAATCACAGTGTTTAACATTAAAATTATGTTGATTGAAATAAAATAACTGTTTTCCATAAATGCGTCTTAAACTTTTCCCTCGCAAAAATCTGACAGTAATGACAAACCCAAAGAATACAAACGTCAGACATAACCTACTATATTATTCAGTTTTAGTAAGTTGATTTAGGCCTATACGGTATATAAATAAATAATTTACTAATTTTAATTTATTATTTAGTTATATTTATTTTTAAAATATTTTTTTTTCTGTACTATTTATTTTTATGTTTCTCTATTAAGAAAGCTTGTATACAGGCTGATCCAAAATTCAATAACATAGTTTCAGTGCTGAATTCCTTGTGATTTCCAGACAAAAAGTTTATATTAATTAAGTAGTAGTAGTAGTGGGGGGGTTGACCCGCAGGTCTGACAAGTAGGCCAGAGTAGGCCCTTTTTGCCATGCCCCAAGTCTGTCCCTTAACCCACTCTCTACACTTCCCTTTGATGGTCGGGTAACTCATTGGGCCTTCCTGTTCTCTTTAAAAAGTCCAGTAAGTCTGCCCATTTGAGCTTGTGCAGTTCTTCCTCGCTCAGAGTTGGCGCTCCGAGTGCCTGTTGTCTCATCCTTGAGTAGGCATCGCATTCTGCCACGAGGTGTCTTGATGTCTCTTCTTCCTGTCCACAGGCTGGGCAGGTATAGGCATTCTCGACTCCTGTACGTGTCATGTGCCTCCTCAACCGGTTATGTCCGGTTAGAGTACCTATCATTAGTCCGAGGTCTTTTCGTGTCCGTCCCAGCATCCATCTGATTCTGGTCGCTTTTGGACGGTCTACGAATTCTCTGGTCTGTCTGCAACCCGTTCCGGTTTCCCAGGAGTTTAATAGCGCGTCCTGGGCCCATTTGTTGAGTCCGCTTTGCACTTGTCTTTTTGTCACGCCCAAAAGTGGCTCCGGTCCTACATAGTTAATTAATTAATAATATTAAACACATTAAATTCAAAAAGAATTTTATACTTCACACAAAGGTGTGTGTGCCTAACTCGCGACTGTCAGAAAGAGAAGGAAGAGTTAAATTAAAATATTGTTGTTAATTTGTGTTAACACCCTGTATCTTGAAAACTAAGCGTTTGCTTATGTAAAATTTTTGTCTAGAAATCACAGTATTTAACATTAAAATTATGTTATTGAATTTTGAAACACCCTGTATTTTCTAGTGCTTTGTTGTTTAAACAACTCTACGCTGCAAGATTTAATATGTAAAAAAATGCGTGTACAAAATTTGTATGTATAAAGTTTTCCATCAAACATCGCCTCGTTTTTGATGCGTTGCCCTCTCTACCCCCTCGTCACCTTCTCCTCATCCTCCCTCGAATGATATATCGTATTTAAAAAAGCGCCCCGTTTTCGTCAAAAAAGAAACAACACGAAAAAAAATCGCTTGTGCTCTACTATGTATGTTTTGCTGCCGCTTTTTTTCACGTTTCCGATAACTAATTTATTTTAAAATTCGGGCGAATGCATCATTGACGTACGTATACGTACGCCCTGGGCCTGTAAGGGATCTTCTTCCGCCCACTGTTGACATATTGTTTACACTAGAGGCCCCATAGGTATGGAAAAATAATAAGATAGCGCAACCTCCAATAGGGGCGACGGAACCGTCATAGATTTTAAGTACAAGCGGTTAAGCCTAGAGGTCGTTATGGTGATCAGGCATTTTAGGGTCACTGTATCCTGGAAGCCTGGCGTCTCCCAGGGGTAGCGACACGAGTGTTATAACCGCACTCATTTTTCCATGGACGTTCGTGAAAAAAAATCTCATTTTTATACAGTCTGAGAAAAAAAAATGTTTTAATAAAACTTAAAAGTAGTAGTGGTAGTAGTAGTAGTGGGGGGGTTGACCCGCAGGTCTGACAAGTAGGCCAGAGTAGGTTCTTTTTGCCATGCCCCCAATAAAACTTAAAAAGAACTCGCTTTTATTTATAGCTTAAGAAATAAAAAATATTTTTCTTGAGTTTTTGGGTTGTGAATATTTATTGTAGTTATATTTATTGTTAAAAATCATTTTCTTTTAAATATTATTTGTGTTTTTTGTAGAAAAATAATCGTACTAAATAAACAAACAAGACGTGCATTTTTATCCCGATTTTTACATTTTTCAAAAGACAAAAAATGCCCAAATACAGTTCGAGTTTTAGTAACGGTTTTAATTACTTATAAATTAATAGTACATTTCATATAAATGTCTTATTATTGTTCAAAAGCATTTACTTCGAAAATCATTTTCTTCGAATGGAAAATTGTTCAAAAACATTTTCTTTGAACAAAAAATTGTTCGAAAACGTTTTCATCGAAAGGACAATTGTTTGAAAACGTTTTCTTCAACCAGAAATTTGTTCGAAATCGTTTTCTTTGAACGGAAATTTGTTCTAAAATATTTTCTTCAAATGCAAATTTGTTCAAAAACGTTTATTTAAAAACAAATTAAAAAAAAAAAAATTAGGCCTGGCTTGCCAAACTTAACAAAACTCATATAGTTCGATTAATAGGGTCAATTTTTGGAAACAAAAACTTCCCTGACTTCTTTCCCGGGATCCTAGAGGGTGTGAAACCAAACGGAACCAACCGAAACATATTTTCGAAAAATTGCTTCCCTAAATTAGCTTTCCGGTCCTCATTTTGGAAGGTTGAAATCGGTTGTACTCTAACCTTTCTTAATTGAGCGCATCAGAGGGTATTTGGACCGGTTCGGATACGTTTGCAATCAATTGACAAAGTTTAGGAAAATACCAATTTCAACCTTCCAAAGGGAGGAAAGTAGACATATTTTCAGACAGTTTACAATCCCGTCAAGGTTTTTTTTGAAAAAATATGTTTGAAAGACCCTGCTTTAGTCAAACTATATGAGTTGTGTTAGGTATGACAATCCAGGTCTAGAGCTTCTTTTTTCAAAAAGCTTGCTTTCGAAGAAATTGTTTTTAAACAAGTTTCCGTTCGAAAAAAATGTTTTATAACAAATTTCCATTCGAAGGTACTGTTTTTGAACAAATTTCCGAAGGAAGAAAAATTTTTCGAACAAATTTCCGTTCGAAAAAAATGTTTTCGAACAAAGTTCTGCGACTCGCCGTGTTGCTACTCGAAAAAATACGTTAAGCCCGGTGCCAACCTACGACTTTCTGGTGCGTGTCCGCGCACGCGTCACATGACTGTGATAATTTCATATTGAGATCATGTGACGCGTGAGCGGGCACCCACGAGAAAGTCGTAGGTGGGAATCAGGTGTTAGATGGTAAATAAAAATTCTTAAGACCTTATTGGATGTTGATTTTTTAAAAACATTCCTATGAGTTTGTGTGTGGGTGCTTGTGTGTCTCTAGTAAAGCTCTTTGATCTTTTGTTTGGACCTTTTGTTTTTCGAACTTTTGTATTTTCGATGAAGACCCAACGGATCGGCGCGCCAAGCACCCTAACGTGACTTCCTAAACGCGACCTTGTATTGATAATCAGCTTTGCCTATTTCTTTATGTGTATATTCACAAACCGCTGTATCTGTATTCGTAAACGGATAGTAGGTTCGAGTTTGTACTGACAGGCATGGGAATCGAACCACCGCCTTGTGATCGTAAAGCGGACGCGCGGCCACTGAACCATCAGAGTTGACTAGAGGCCTTCAATATATTTGACTGATGTGTTTCCCCAGAGGTGAGCAACTCATCATTATATGTAAAATTGATTTTCAGATATACCTTTCTTTGTCTGTGTTATTTCCCTGGACATGACGTTTTTAATATTTTGGGTTAGGAAATACCTTACATTTTGACAACAAAACAGATTACTAGCCACCGAAATAGGTGAGACACGTACACTCTTTTTTACTAATAATGTCGCATAAATATTCCTAGGTCTGACGAACCTTTAACGATTTGGCACCAAGGCGGGTTTATCGGCCATTTTGTATTAAATTATGAAAATGGGGGTTGTGAATATTTGATGTAAGGATCGGAAGGCGGGCGGGACTTTGTTGGTTACGCAAATCACTTGAAAATAAAAATGGTATGAATACTGGTATGTTTAGCCTGGAACGACCTAAATTTGGAAAAAACCAACTGCAAAAATGGCGCGCAAAAATATCGGAAATTCTTTTTATCTTCACAGTATAAAGGGAAAGATAGACCGATATTTTTTAAAATCTTTTATTATAGGATACTTACAGGTTAACACATTTTTTGCCTCGAATGCAATTTTTAATATTTTTGTTTTTTATAAATGCAATAATATTATATCTTCACAAAACTTACAAATAAACAAAAAAAAATATTTTGGTTTAAAAATCGGAGCCTTCTTTATTTTATATGCTAATTATTTGGCAAGGTTGGCGTTGATCGAACCGTTTTTGAATTATTATTATACATACGATTTCAATATAAGTTGCGCTTTTTATAATATTTATTAGGTAAAATGTATCTTTAGAGATCGGTTTAAGTTATTTATTTATTATTTGACTTTGAACATTTTTGTCTATAGTTTTTTAAATTTGAGACTATTTTATACGGAATCCTATGACTGCACGGACTAGATTTTCAAAAAAATTATATATCGTTAAAACATTTTATTTCGTTTTTCTCAAAGATAAGATCCAGAAAGAATACGATTATTTGCGTGTTAGAGATCTTTCATGGTCAATAAGCTACCCTTGTAGGTGCATTCGGCAGTTTCTTTTTCTCTTATTTTTAATCTGCATCCCTTTTTTCTATACCCTGTTTTTCGTGAACGAATTTTACCCTTTGATGCATCAGAAGCACGTAGATTGAAAATGCGGAATCCTCTTACTGCACGGACTAGATTTCCAAAAAATGGCATATCGTTACAAAAAAATTATTTGGGTCTTCTCAAAGATAAGAGCCAGAACGAAGAAGGTTATTTGCGTATTAAAGATCTTTCATGGTCACTACCTTTGAAGGTGCATTCGACAGTTTCTTTTTTTCTTATTTTTAATCTGCATCCCATTATTTTGCTATACCCTGTTTTTCGTGAACGAATTTTACCCTTTAAGCACAACATATTAATATAAAAGTAGAGTAAATTTGTAAAATAAGGCGGCAAAAAGGATATATTTTTGTATATTTGGCATGTTAGTACCTTACACCAAAACCTAGATTTTCATTCGAGGATATATTATCAGCCTATGCGATGCTCCGTTAAAAAGTTTTTTAAATTATTTAATTGTCAAAAAACTGTCATTAACATTAATGGATTTTGACCAAAATCTAATCAACTCGTTTGAGTGTCAAACACTATTTTACCTGAGAAATTTACATACATACACACACAGACAGACATCACGACGATATTGTTAAGATTGGTCAAAATACATCCAAATAACACATTTTTGGCGTTATATAAAAAAATATTTTTTTCGTCGAAAATAATACCGTCTCTAGCCATTGTTGCGTGGACTAGGAATGTAAAAATTAACTCCCTCTTTTAAGAGAAATAAAATTAATTTTAATGCAAATCCGCAAAACCTACTTAATTTAAAACTGTAGAAAAATTTGGCACGTGTCACTTCAAGACAAAATGGTGGCTATATTTTGAAAAATAAATTTTCTTCGATATTTCCTTAAATTTTTGTGCGATATTTGTTTTTAACGCTTCCTATATTGACCCGCTCATTAAACTTACTGAAAAAAAAAGTTCCCCAGCCGAAACAAAGGTGGCGCTTAAATAAAATGTCAGTATTTTTACAACAAATTTAATATAAAACTCCATTAACTACATGCATTTTAATGTAAACATTGCTTTGGTTGTCATCCACGATATGTCAGCGCATCAACGATTTGTGACGTTAACCCAAAATTATCAATTCCAAGTAGTTGCCACTTCCGACAAAAATGAAAAATAGGTTCTTAATGTTGCTTCAGTCGAAACGTATCTTTACACATTTTCTTTTGAGATACATGGTTATGTTCGAGGCTCCCTTAGTCACCCTGTTTGCTAATCTTTAATGTTTTTCCAGATCTAAAATTGGGATCAACACGGTCCCATACGGCCGGAAAATCGGGTTTTAGATTTGAAATAGATACCGCAAACATTTTTAACTGACTATGCGCAATATGAACGAAGTATTTTATCTGATAAGGTTTTCTGAGCTTTATACCGATCAATTAACCAGTTTGTACTTCTAGCGTCTTTTGCAAATTCCAACGGTTTTTTTTGGGGTGGAGGGGGGTGATGGGTTCAAGGAGGAACCCTTCACCAGAGTCTTCTCTCAAAAGTTAAAGGATACATGGCATTACTAGATCTAGGTATGAAGATTCTTTTTTGCTGTGATGAAGATGTTACCTTGATTAGCGTAAAAACCGTCCGAAAACAGTCCGCTGTTTCACATGTGTCTAATTACGCAAATGTCATTTCCACGCAGTGTTGCCAGATTTGAAGTTTGTCCTTCAATATGAAGGGTGTTGAGGCAAAGTTATATATTTTGCAAATATTCCAGTAATTTTACCAAAGTTAACTTATGTAGATAAATTTAAATATTTTATTTTTTGTTTTTATAATTTTAGTTATAAACTTTTATTTGTGTGGGTTTTCATCCATTTTTATTAAAAAAATTTGTTTACGCTATAGTTTTTTTTTGGTTCGGTGTTGACCAGCCACCCATTAATGTTTTGAAGGATATGAAGGGTTTTTGTCACTTAGTTGAAGGAAAGTCGTCAAAAAAGTCTGGCAATACTGCTCCCACGCCCGTAAGTTTTAAAAGTTTGACATTTACATTTTACATGTCAATTGCGCACTTGCCTAAGCAGCGGCCCGCCATTCTAAATAAGTCATAAATCTTAAATAGATACGCTATAGTTAGAGACCCTGTATGTATGACATGTTTTAATGAATTAAAGACGCGACAAACTTATCAAAGTCTAATTTATTTAAGTCAAAATCAAACGAGGGAAATATCGGTCCTCTATGCTTCGTCCTTGTTAGCGTCGGAAAATAACAATAAACGATTTTTGACAAACATTTACAGGGGGTGACGGACAAACCTGTTTGTAACATAACCCAAAAATGTGAGGTTGAGTTCAGTTCAGGACGATCGAATTAGTTAAAATTTATATGCCACATGTCACATAATTATTTTTCTTTTTTTTTTGATTCAGTGTCCTTATTTTATCAAATAAGTTTTTGACAAATTGATAACCCGGAAGCCACTAGGCTTTCAATTATGTCAGACATACAGGGTCTCTAGCTATAGTCAGATGAGGTCTGATAAGCCGGGGTGTTCAAACCTCGAAGACCCTAGAAAATTATTTGTCTTTTTTAAAATTAAGTGTTTGTTAAAATGTGCCAGTTTTTTCAAAAATAAAAGATCTTACAAATAATACGTAAATGTTTAAACTATAATAATAATAATAAACAAAACAAATATATGAATGTATTTATATTTTATCTAAGTTTTGTTTATGTACAAAGTTTATTTTAAAATTATTTTTGTTTTGTATTATTCATGTGTCAGCTGCCGTAAACTTTTATTGAAAAAAAAATGTGTAGTCGTTTGTGAAACTTTTTTGGTGACTTTTTTTGCAATTTTGGTTTGTTGAAACAAGTATATTGGTTTTTCTGCAGTTCTGAAATTTCCGATTGTTGTATATGGACGCCAATGTATAAAAAAGTACAAGACTCATTTTTTTATCCTTTTTAATTTCATATTTTTCGTTTGCAGTCAGCTCGACTCTCGCATTGGATTGGATTCATGCGTGGAAGGATTGGAAAAAACCGGGACGAAACTCGAATTTTTTCGTTTGTTTATTCCTAGTTTTTTGTTTCGGTAATGTATTAGAGAACTATCGCCCATCGAAAACTATTTGCCAACTTTAACGTTTAGGCTGTCTTACACGAGGGCTGTCTTTTATATTTTGCGTCTAGGAACATAGAGGGCGACACTGATTGAATGTCGTTACTAAAACAACCTCAATATTTACCTAACGTAAATTCAAAACGTCAGTGCGATACATATAGTTTTATAGCTACAGTGAATTTTTTAAGTTAACAAATCAGTCGAAAAATGGAATTAAATCAAGAACATTTTTGGGCTATCATTTTTGACAACTTTGGAAGGAAATTATTTCAACAAGAATGCCTTGCCGAGTTCATTTCTGTTTTCGATAATGAAGAACATCATCAGTCGACAGTTTCTTGTGGACAAATTAGCCTTAGCGTCGATCCAAGGTCAGGGGCACCAAAAACGGCAGTTACCCAGGAAAACATCGATGCTGTGCGCATGCTCATCACGGAAGTTTGACATGTGACATATCGTGAGATTGAGGCTTTTTTAGGGATTTCAAAGACCTCAATTCAAAAAATTTTGCATCAAGAATTAGGCGAAGAAAATTAGTTTCCCGCTGGATACCGCATCTTTTAACCGAAGAGGAAACTCAAAAAACGTGTACAGCCTTCTCAGTGGTGATAAATCGTGGATTTCCTTATATGAACCTGAAACTACGAAAACGTCCGTCGTCTGTTTGGGTATTCCAAGAAGAAAAGCCAACAAAGTTATTCGTTCTCGAAGTTTATCCAAAATGTCGCGGCATTTGACTCAAAAACAGGTCATGTAGCAACAATTCCTCTGGAAGATCAAAGGACTGTTACGGCCGATTTGTACATCACCATTTCTTTACCGAAAATCATCGCTGAGCTTCGAAAAATGAACCCCGATAGACGAATTATCCTCCCTCAAGATAAAGCAAGTTCTCACAAAGCACAAAAAACCATTGAATTTTTAACTCAACAAAACGTCGAATTGTTGGACCATCCTCCATACAGTCCCGACCTAAGTCCCAACGATTTTTATATTTTTCTGAAATCAAGAATGGACTAGGTCAACGATTTCAGTTGCCAGAGGAAGCAGTCGACGCTTTTAAAAATTCAATTTTGCCCGCACCAACAAACGAGTGGAATTACAGCTTTGACAACTGGTTTTAGCGTATGCAAAAGTGCATTAATTTTCGTGGAGAATACTTCGACAAACAATAAAGTCTTGAAAAGTTATCTAGTGTTTTATTCCAGCTTTGTATGGAAAACTCGTAGTCCTGTGGTATGGTCGTTGGTTTCACATGCAGAAGGTACCAGGTTCGCGTCTCGAACAACGACGCAAAAAGAAAAAAAAAGTCCATCGCCCTACCGCACATTGTATCGATATGGGAAAAAAGTGGACATCTGGGTATAAAGTCAACATTGAAAAGTACTTTTAGCTCACACATATACTATACTATAGTAGTGTGAGCTATGGTGATCCTAATTTTTTCGAGAAAAAAAAAGTTGCTCCGATTTCAAAATTTTTTATATATCTTTGCGTTTCAGATGATTTTTAGACTTTTGTGTTGCGCCGTCTGTCTGTCTGTCTGTCTGTCTGTCTATGTATGTCTGTCTGTCTGTCTGTCTGTCTGTCTGTCTGTCTGTCTGTCTGTATGTCTGTCTGTCTGTAACGACCAACGCGCATAACTCAAAAACCGCTTGGCCGATTCTAATGAAATTTGCTACCTAGGCTGGGTCTTCGGTCGAGATGGTCCCATTTAAAAATCAATAAAATCCACCGAACACAAACCAAATAAAAGGGTGGGGCTAGATTTAAAAAATTAGAGTTTATGTGAAAATATGGCGTGTGTGATATCAAACGAAAGGTAATTGAGTCTGGAGTTAAACAAAATACATTTTAATTTATTTAAAAAAAAGGGTGGGGGTATAATTCAAAAATTAGAGTTTAAGTGATATCAAACGAAAGGTAATTAAGTCCGGAGTTCAACAAAATACATTTTAGTTTTTGTTTTTTTTAAGGGTGGGGGTGGATTTCAAAAATTTGAGTTTAAGTCAAAACATGGCTTGTGTGGTATCAAACAAGAGGTAATTTAGTGTGGAGTTGAATAAAATATATTTTAGTTTTTAGTTATATTAGCTCACACGTACACTATAACTATAGTACCTAGTGTGAGCTTAGGGGCCCATATATTGGCAGAGTATTTTTTTCATCATCACAAATTGGCAATACCCTAGGCTATGTTGGTTCGCATTATTTTTAGCTCTCACATATACTATGCTATAGTAGTGTGAGCTATGGTGATCATAATTTTTTCGAGAAAAAAAAGTTGCTCCGATTTCAAAAATTTTTATATATCTGCGTTTCAGATGATTTTGAAACTTTTTTGTCGCGCCGTCTGTCTGTCTGTCTGTCTGTCTGTGTGTGTGTGTGTCTGTCTGTATGTCTGTCTGTAACGACCAACGCGCATAACTCAAAAACCGCTTGACCGATTTGAATGAAATTTGGTACCTAGGCTGGGTCTTCGGTCGAGATGGTCCCATTTAAAAATGAACAAAATCGACCGAACACAAGCCAAATAAAATGGTGGGGGAAGATTTCAAACATTAGAGTTTATGTGAAAATAAGGCGTGTGTGATATCAAACGAAAGGTAATTGAGTATGGAGTTAAACAAAATACATTTTAGTTTTTTTTTCTTCAAAAAGGGTAGGGGTAGATTTCAAAAATTAGAGTTTACGTGAAAATATGGCTTGTGTGATATCAAACGAAAGGTAAGTGAGTCCGGAGTTAAACAAAATACATTTTAGTTTTTGTTTTCTAAGGGTGGGGGTAGATTTCAAAAATTTGAGTTTATGTCAAAACATGGCTTGTGTGGTATCAAGCAAAAGGTAATTGAGTCTGGAGTTGAATAAGATATATTTAAGTTTTTAGTTTTATTAGCTCGCACGTACACTATAACTATAGTACCTAGTGTGAGCTTAGGGGCCCATATATTGACAGAGTATTTTTTTAACTTTAAGTTTTCAAATAAATTTAATTAAAACTAGCCCGTCCGTAAGTCACCAAAATTTATGCAAAAAAGTTGCTCAATTAAAATAAAATTTACTACAAAAGTATTAGTTATTTAAAAATAATTTTGTCTATGCATAATCTTTACAACTTTAGTAAAGTATTTCTGTAATTTTTTTGAAAAATTATATAGTAAGTACACGGGTAACGTTTTTCTTTCTTTAAAGTTAACGTTTTCGTGGACTTAAATTTTTTTTTAAAATTTGTATAAGTTGGCAAATATCTTGTTTGACAGAGCCACCTTTAGAGGAAAAAAGCGAAAATTTTGTATTTGCTAATATTTGCTATTCTTAAAAAAAAATGGTTTTATTTATAATATATTTTTAACCACGTTGGGTGCCAACTTTATAGGGTATTTTCTTTCACGTTGGGGGCAAAATTTTTAAGTCGTTGGGCGCCAACTTTATAGTGTATTTTCTTTCACGTTGGGGGCAAAATTTATAAGGCGTAGGGCGCCAATTTTATGACTGTTATAGTCGTTGGGCGCTATATTTATAACTAGCCCACGTTGAGCATCAACTTTATACTGGCCCTACATTGGGAATTTATTAAAGAAAGATGTATCTATGTCAACGTGGGACATCAGATTTGTAACTAGTATAGAGCACCAAATTTATAGCACGTTAGCACCACATTTATGGTGGAGTGCCAATTTATGCTTTTTAAGATCTTTGATATTTGCCGGGTATTATTTCACTTTTCCTTTTTCTTTTTTTTTAGCAAAGCAAAGAAAGTGGAAGAACAAAAGAACAGAAACTCTTTCAAATCAAAATAATGAAATGACTATCTCAGGGTCGTACCTTCTCTCTTTAGTTCTACTAACGTTTCTTCCAATTTGTTTTCTTTTAAGGGTAATGGGGCGCCATTGAGCTTTACCTGGAAGATCCTTTAGGACAAAATTCATTCATTAAAAAAAATTATATATAAAAAATATAATAATAAATGGAAAAAATTTAAAGAATGAAATAGTCTTGGAATCCTCCAAACAATCTCACCTCGTTCAGAGTATAAAGAAATTCTGGATTAGAGAATAAATTTTACAATTTATTTTAGAAAAAATGATCAGTGACACAATCAAAAAAATTACAAAAAAACTAAACCTTTTTATAAAAAAAATTTAAGAAAATTTATTAAAGAAAGAAGAGTCTCAAGTTTTATTTAATTTTGAAACTTGCTTTTTAAAGTTTAGATTGTCTTTTCTTTTAAAAAAAAAATCTATTAAAAAAAAAAATAGCATCACCAATAGTAGAGCATCATCTCCAACCATGAGATCATATTCACAACATTCCCATCATGGTCTCAGTGCCAGTCTTCGCCTCGTTAGCAGGTGTGCAATCCAGGAGGACTTGTATGTGGCTTATCTTTGTTGGTTTTACTTTTACTCAGTGGTGGAGAACTTGTCGTCGTGGATTTTTTGTACATGAAAAGAAAGACTATTTACGCAACCGTAGAAACAATTTGTCAGACTTGATGACCTAGCTTTCTCAACAAAACTCTCAAAAAAATTACGTATAACTCTAGCATTGAGAGTGTCACAAAAAGTAGTTTTAGTTTACAAATTTCTATAAATGACAATCATCATGGAAATGTCATTTATCAAAAGGAAAATATATACATTCAAAATATAAGGAAAATGTAGAAGGAATCTTTACAAAATTTCAACCAAATATTCAGCAGAATATTTAGACCTTTCAGGTTTACATGAATCCTATTTATAGATTCCTGAATTAAAAAAAAATATATATTTTCTAAATTTAATTTCAAAAATTTTACAAATTTTATCAAATAAATTCATAAAAAATAAATGTTTAACAGGTTATTATCTATGTCATCTTTACAATTGGTTTCTTAAGATAAAAAATATAACTGTTTGGATTTTATAACTTTAAAATAATACCCAATATTAAAATAAAAATATAATTTCACACATGTTGGTTTTATTTCTTAAAGCTAGAAAAATTTACAAAATAATTTGAGATTAATGGTGGCCAGCCAATATTTCAAAATGGAGGGAAAGAATAAAATCTTTTTAACAATTTATAAAAAAAAATGTATCTAAAAATTTTGCATGGGGAACATTTCAGTCTTTCACACAAACAAAGGGAAAGTTAACTGAAACGTGAGTATGTTTTCGACTTTTGAGGGAGGGCAATAAAAAAAATATTTCCTTTTATTTTTTCCTTGAAAGGAAAATAACTTCTTCATTAAAGAAAATATAATTAAAAAGGGGAAGCAAAATTTGAAATCTGGTCGTTCATGAATTTAATTTATTCACTCAAAAAAAAACAAAATGGCTGCTGTTCACTCAAGAACGCAAGCAGAATAAAAAATACAAAATGGCCGCCGTTCATTTAAGAATGAGCAAGCTAAATATTTCTCTGAGAAGTTAGATTTTTGAGGACTTTTAATGAAGATTAGAAAATCATTCTGGTAAGTTTTTCATTCAAAGCAGATTTGACTAAAGTCTATTAAAATATATATGAATAAAAAAAACTTACCAGATAATTTATCCAAATAGATCCATATCTCCAAAGTCCATCAACCTCAAGAATCCACTTCCTTGGAATGCATTGATCGAATGAGTCAGGTGGGCTAAAATTTGTCCTATAAGACTGAAAAGGGAAGCTTGGCTGAACTCATTGGGTCCTTAATCTGAAAAAAAAATATTCCACGAGAAATACCTGTGCTATGGGCCAATATTTTAGCAAACATTAAATTTTATCAAAATTTGGTTTTCTACCAAAAAATTAAGATAAATGCAATCAAATTATGCATATTTGCGCTAAATTAAGATAAATAATTTTGAGTGAAAAAAGGAACGAACTGACCTGAATTTCAATGTCGTCAGACCAAAAATCGAAAACACACTAAATTTTAATATTTAAGATCTCTTAAAACAGACATCTTATGGAGTATACTTTTTAATAAAAAACGTATTCATCTTAAATCATCTCAACTAACACTATGCAGATCCTTTGCCTCGCGCGAAAGTAAAACAAAGAGGAAATGTGATAGATTGGCTCAATTCAGCGTATGGATACATATGCTTGCCTTTTTTGCTGAATGCGGAGATTTTAATAAATATAAGGCCAGTCAAAATGATATAGCCATTCAAAGCTCAATAGGCCAGTAAAATTGATTGTTATTCATTAAGGAAATTTAATTAATTAAATAATATATTTTTATTACAAAATATGTAATTCCTTAATTTTTAAACAATATAACGATATAATCGTTATATATTTCACGTGCTCCAGCGGTATCTATTTTGCATTAGGCAAGGTAATTAAACAATTATAATTTTTATACACATTTCACTGTCTTGGCTTGAATCAAGATAAGAATTTATTTATAGCATTGTATATGTATATATATAGAAAAATTGGCAGAAAACAAAACATGGAAGATATTTTGCATAATTTGTTAATTTCGTCAGACCCATTCATTTCATCGATTCGACAAAAATACAGTTGGAAAAAAACCTCTGCCAATATATGGGCACCTAAGCTCACACTACGTATTATAGTTGTAGTGAACGTGTGGGCTAATATAACTAAAAACTGAAACATTCAATTCCAGACTCAATTACCTTTCGTTTGATACCATAAGCCATGTTTTGACCTAAACTCTAATTTTTGAAATCTACCCCCACCCTTTTTAAAAACAACTAAAATTTATTTTGTTTAACTCCAGACTCAAGTACCTTTCGTTTGATATCACACACGCCATATTTTCAATTAAACTCTAATTTTTGAAATCTACCCTCACGTCTTTTTTTAAACAAACTAAAATATATTTTGTTTAACTCCAGACTCAATTACCTTTCGTTTGATATCACACACGTCATATTTTCACATAAACTCTAATTTTTTTAATCTACCCCCACCCTTTTACCTGGCTTGTGTTTGGTGGATTTTGTTCATTTTTAAATGGGACCATCTCGACTTAAGACCCTGCCACGGTACCAAATTTTATTCAAATCGGGTAAGCGGTTTTTGAGTTATGCGCGTTGGTCGTTACAGACAGACATAAAGACAGACAGTCAGTTTCAAAATCATCTGAAACGCAAAGATATATAAAAATACTCTGCCAATATATGGGCCCCTAACCTCACACTAGGTACTATAGTTATAGTGTACGTGCGAGCTAATAAAACTAAAACCTGAAATATATCTTATTCAACTCCAGACTAAATTACCTTTTGTTTGATACCACACAAGCCATGTTTTGATTTAAACTCAAATTTTTAAAATCTACCCCTACCTTTAAAAAAACAAAAACTAAAATGTATTTTGTTTAACTCCATACTCAATTACCTTTCGTTTGATATCACACACGCCATATTTTCAGATAAACTCTAATTTTTGAAATCTTCCCCCACCCTTTTATCTGGCTTGTGTTCGGTGGATTTTGTTCAATTTTAAATGGGACCATCTCGACCCAAGACCCAGCCCAAGTACCAAATTTCATTAAAATCGGCCTAGCGGTTTTTGAGTTATGCGCGTTGGTCGTTACAGGCAGACAGACAGACAGACGGCGCGACAAAAAAGTTTCAAAATCATCTGAAACGCAAAGATATATAAAAAATTTTGAAATCGGAGCAACTTTTTTTTTCTCGAAAAAATTAGGATCACCATAGCTTACACTACTATAGTATGGTATATGTGTGAGCTAAAATTTGAGATTGAAGCAACTTTTTTTTCTCGAAAAAATCATCAAAGCTCACACTACTATAGTATAGTAGGAATGTGAGCTGAAATGTTTCACTATATCCAGAAGCGCAGGAATTATTAGATGATATGAATATGGCAGTAGGGGATGAGTGCAATGATTCGGATTATCATTATTTAGAACTAGGTAAAGAAATGCTGTTTTATTTTTAGCAGGCCTTAAATCTGGATTTTTTTTTGTTTCCAACTAAAATTATACCACAATCTGTGTAAAAATAAATTAGAAATATACTATAAAACAAATATTTTCGCTCAATTTTATCAATATTCATGATTATTACATCAATACAAACATTTGCTAATTTAAAATAATTGATGTCCCTTTTTTTTACAATTTCGTCGCACTATGTGCCGCGCCGCCCAGTTCCTTTTTAGCTTTCGACAGTCGTCATGCACAAATTTAAAAGTTGACCTAGTACAGTCAGGAACTTTTTAATTTACCTCGCTCGAAAATAAAAAAAATATTTTCATTTGTAATTAGGAAAACTAGTTTGAACCAAACTTAAACAAGAGTGGACGGACAGAGGTAAGGTCCGTATACATACTTATTTAAAAATTCTATTTTCTGATATCTTTAAATGATAAATTTTGACACAAAAAAATACACCGGCAAAAAAGTCCCTGACTGTACATCGAGAATAGTATGCAGGTGTAGTGTAGGAGCTGACACGCAGCCGATGAGCCTGGATTAAGAATCCAGGAGCCTGCTATAGTCGCTAGCCAGAGTCAACTCACGACGACCACGACTTTTGCGCTAAAAAAGAAGGAAGTCTATCGTCTACCAAATTCTGCTGGGGTGATACCGATAGATAGATGCACGTCTAACATATAGCAAGACTTTCGGGGTCTAAAAGCGTGGGCCCACTGTGTATACTGGCTACGCAGTATGAAGCTCCCATCCCTAGACGTAGAGGTGTCAGGCAAAGCTTAGAGAAAGAAAACTTGCATCCTAAGGGCACGTGCATCAGTTTGGTAAAGAGTGTACGAACAAATCGGGGAGTGCCTAGACGCCGGATTAAAAATGATCTTCCCTCTACTATACTATTGTTTTGGTGATTAATTTGACTTTGAAATTTTTTAACTTTTTTTTTTCACAATTCGTCACTTTAGACGGACCTACACGTTATTAGCACAGCTAGTTCCAAATCTCCCTATTATTTATAAAGGACATAGGAATAAAAAAACCAGGGCCGGATCAATAACTCAATTATTTTGGCTATATAGTTTTTTTCTCTTGTTTTTTTGATGTACGAGCGGGTGAAATTGCCTTTTTTATGGCCGAGCAAACGACGTAACGTTTTTTGTGATTTAGGGCGGATTTTTGCGGCCCCCAGCTCGAGAGTTTTTTAAAATCTGCGCTTTACTTAGGTCAATGTCTATTTGATAGTGAATTATCACTTAACTTACTTACATTTCTTATCGAAGGCCTTTAGCCCAGTCATATTAGGTGAAAAAACCCTGAAACTTGGAAAAAAATAGGTGCAAGCTGGATTTTTGTTTAATTATTTCTTAGCATCTGGGACACATCCCCAGATATTCTCCGCCAAAATTATCCTTGACCTTCGCTAGATATAAAGCCCCAAAAGTCCTAAAAATCAGTACTTTTTTAAAAAAGGTGAAGAAAGAAAAGATACGCAAAATCATTCGGTCTGTTATGTAAAATTAAGAAAAAAGTTAACTTGATTGCTAAGAATTGATTTGTTGAATTTGATTTATCGTTGGTTTTAGCTTTACAAAACTAGAAAATTTGCACAAATTCCAGGAAATTCGAGCTAAATTCAGCATAAATTCAAGGCAGTTTTGGCAGATTGCTAAGAATTGATTTGTTGAATTTGATTTTTCGTTGGTTTAGCTTTACAAAACTAGAAAATTTTCACAAATTCCAAGAAATTCAAGCTAAATTCAAAGCAGTTTTGGCAGGTTGCTAAGAATTGATTTGTTGAATTTGATTTATCGTTGGTTTAGCTTTACAAAACTAGAAAATTTTCATAAATTCCAAGAAATTTAAGCTAAATTTAGCATAAAGTCAAAGCAGTTTTGGCAGATTGCTAAGAATTGATTTGTTGAATTTGATTTATCCTTGGTTTTAGCTTTACAAAACTAGAACATTTTCACAAATTCCAGGAAAATCGAGCTAAATTCAGCATAAATTCAAGGCAGTTTTGGCAGATTGCTAAGAATTGATTTGTTGAATTTGATTTATCGTTGGTTTTAGCTTTACAAAACTGGAAAAATTTCACGAATTCCAGGAAATTCAAGCTTAATTCACCATAAATTCAAAGCAGTTGTCAGGGATTGCTAAGAATTGATTGGTTGAATTTGATTTATCGTTTGTTTAGCTTTACAAAACTAGAAAATTTTCACAAATTCCAGTAAATTCGAGCTAAATTCAGCATAAATTCAAAGCAGTTTGGCAGATTCCTAAGAATTGATTTGTTGAATTTGATTTATCGTTGGTTTTAGCTTTACAAATCAATTTTAATACTTTATAATATTAAGCTTGATCCCCACTTGTACAAAACACCATGTACTTAAATTTAGTTTTTTTTCTTAAATGTTAAACAACTTTAAGTAAGGCTTAGGCCAATGGTAAATAATATCCGGACCGCCAATGAGACTTAGGAAAAAATATTTTTATATAATATTCTAATATATAACTTCTGAGCAGAAACAGCTTTAAAATATGCGCAAATGTGCACACTTTTATTATATTTGAAAACTGCTATTGATAGCAAAAATAGTGTTTCACTAAACTTTATGGGACATTTGTCCTTAAACAAAATAAATGTAACCTAAGGGTGGGTTTTTAAGAGTTTAAAATTATATGAGTACATAAAGTTTTACCGAATAGTCTTTAGCATGATTTTCCCCCAAATATAATATATGTATACCAAAAGCTTTACTCTTCTTTTCTTCTTAGATATTAATACGAGTATTTGTTAAAACGTTATGTGAGTACCTCTGTTTATAAATTTTAACCCTTAATAAACCACCCTTATGATAGAGATTCCAGTTATTTTGTCTAAAATCCTTTGTCACATTTAAGTTTATTCAAAACCTATTTTTAGCTCACACATATACTATACTATAGTATTAGCTCACACATATACTATACTATAGTAGTGTGAGCTATGGTGATCCTAATCTTTTCGAGAAAAAATAAGTTGCTCCGATTTCAAAAATTTTTATATATCTTTGCGTTTCAGATGATTTTGTAACTTTTTTGTTGCGCCGTCTGTCTGTCTGTCTGTCTGTCTGTCTGTCTGTATGTCTGTCTGTCTGTATGTCTGTAACGACCAACGCGCATAACTCAAAAACCGCTTGGCCGATTTTAATGAAATTTGGTACCTAGGCTGGGTCTTGGGTCGAGATGGTCCCATTTAAAAATGAACAAAATCCACCGAACAGAAACCAAATAAAAGGGTGGGGGTAGATTTCAAAAATTAGAGTTTATGTGAAAATATGGCGTGTGTGATATCAAACGAAAGGTAATTGAGTCTGCAGTTAAACAAAATACATTTTAATTTATTTTTAAAAAAAGGGTGGGGGTATATTTTAAAAATTAGAGTTTAAGTGAAAATATGGCGTGTGTGATATCAAACGAAAGGTAATTGAGTCCGGAGTTTAACAAAATACATTTTAGTTTTTTGTTTTTTTTAAGGGTGGGGGTAGATTTCAAAAATTTGAGTTTAAGTCAAAACATGGCTTGTGTGGTATCAAACAAAAGGTAATTTAGTCTGGAGTTAAATAAAATATATTTCAGTTTTTAGTTATATTAGCTCACACGTACACTATAACTATAGTACCTAGTGTGAGCTTAGGGGCCCATATATTGGCAGAGTATTTCTAAAATTTTATAAAAATTACTTTAATTAAGTTAAGCTGGAATTTCAAATAAAATAAAACTGTGTACATTTGCGCGTATTTCAACACTGCGTCGAAAAGTTAAATAGTTTTAATATTACGCTTTTTTGTGTCGTACAGATCCTTATTGTATCAAAATTAAATTTTTAAAATCCCAATGGTGGTCCGGCTAGTATTAACTACTTTCCTAAGCTTTACTTAAAGTTGTTTAACTTTAAAGAAACAAAAACTAAATTTTAGTAAATGATATTTGATACAAGTGAGGATCAAGCTTAATATTATCAAGTATTATCATTTTATAACCTACCGAGTGGGAAAAAATTAAATAAATAAAAATCATTTTTTTGAATATATTTTTTAAAATATTAGGTTAGGTATTTTCTTAATTTTATAGTATAGACCGAATGGTTTTGCGTAATTTTCCACTTTTGACTTTTTTGTGTTATTAGTTTTCGAGACAATCATAAAAAACTGATTTTTAGAACATTTGGGGCCTTATATCTAGCGAAGCTAAAATGATTTTGGTGGAGAATATGTGTGGATGTGTCCCGGATGCTAAGGAATAATTATACAAAAATCCAGCTTTCACCTATTTTTTTCCAGATGAATTCCTACTATGACTGGACTATTACAAAACACTTTAGAAGAACAAAATCTAAAATCTATACGCTCAAAGACGTATGATATATGTTCTTAAGTAGCCACTTATTAGATAATTAGCTCCCATACGCGGCACCCAACAATTAGGCTTAATTCGATACCAATTATGCATTAAGATATACTCCCAGAGAGAGGAACCGAAATATCGCGAAATCTCTAGGCTTCCTAAGCGATGCGATATTAAGATTGGCGCGCTATTAGTGACCAAATCGGCAAAACGTCTTGTTTTTGCCTTTATCTCTTGTCATTATTTAAATGGATACGCCCCGAGTCATATATGCAATGGTAGAAATGATTTTTTTTGTTGGTCGTTTTTGTTTACGGTTTGAAACGAAAATGCGATATACTGATGGACATTTAAAGTGATCACTACGATACACCTAAACAAGGTAAAGTTCCGTGCGTATTGGGTATGTTTGGTTGCGGATCCGACGCACATTGATGCAATGTGCGTCTAGGGGGATTTAATTAATTTTCTTTAAAGAAATTGAAAAAACAGTAGTGCACCTTAATGGTCGAATACCTAAAAAATACAAATTTTTTCATAAAAAACTTTAGAAAAATAATTTGGATCCAAGAAAAAGATAAGCTAAATCCGATAAAAATATTTATAGCCGTTTTTGTTTTTAAACAGACGTAAAAGTACGTCTGTTTTGCCATTTCACATTAATTAATATTTTTAAACAGTTTTTGGTGTAGTGGTGAATTCTACTAATTAAGGTAACGTATGCATAGTACATTTTCTACATAGTACGTCGTTCAGATCTATATAGCAAAATTTAGTTTAAAAATTAAAAAAAAAAATCAAGTTGAGATATGTTTCTTATGGTTGTCAAATAATTATGAAAATAATGACCATGGTTTCTACTAAAGGGCACTTAAAAATACTTTAACATTTTTTTGCCTATTAGTCCGCAGATTTATTTACAAAATTCGTTAAAATATTTTACTTCCAGTTACCAGTTTAAAATTTTGCACCATGCAAAAGTTTGTATAAATATTAAATATACATTGAACCATACCTTCTTGGCAGTGAATTAATCGGAGTTTTGACTAAATATATTTTTTGTTTGCCATTTCAAAATCTAACATGGCGGACGAAATAAAAATATACCCTTCAAATATGCTCGTTTATTTTTGTGTTGCAAAAATGTTTTAATAATTTTTTTAAATCAGTAAAAAAGCAGCGTTCCTGCCATGCACAACGAAGTACGAATCGCCAAAATCGGTTCGGTGGTTCTAACAAAAAACTATTTTTGTTTCAACCATTGTTTTGAATATTATTCGATTGCCCTGCCAATCATGTCTGATTGTTTTTTAAAGATCATAATCAAACTTTATCGTCTTAAAATTTAAGATAGTGGACAGAATCATACTTGATTCTTCAAAATGGCGTCTTTATTCTTATTTTCTGAAAATGGTTTAGTTTTTGTTAAATTTATAGCGAAGCATTACTTTTCCCCTGTACAACAAGGTACAAGTTAGGAAAATCGGTGTGGTGGTTCTCAAGAAATCTATTTTTGTTTCAGCCATTGTTTTACAGATTATACGATTGCATTGCCAATCCTGTCTGCATTCATTTCCTTATAAACTCATTCTTACTGACCCGATCTTAGTGAAATAAAAAAAAAATATGGTGAGCATTGATTGTTCTTTAAAGTTTAAAATCGAAATTTGCCGCCATCCTAAAAGTTAAGATGTCAGACCGAATCATACTTGACCCCTCAAAGAGGCACGTTTATTCCCATTTTCCGAAAATGTTTTAGTTTTTTTTTTAATTTATAGAAAAGCACTTAATTAATAAATGTATATTAATTCGTACTTCTTTATGAGGGAGAAAAGTAGAGTTTTTCTATAAATAAAAAAAAAACCTAAACATTTTCGGAAAATAAGACTAAGAACGCTATTTTGAAGAATAAAGTATGATTCTGTCCGACATTTTAAATTTTAAGATGGCGGCAAATTTCGATTATAATATTTAAAGAGCAATCAATTCTTACCATACTTTTTTTATTTTACTAAAATTGGTAGTAATAACAAATTTATAAGCAAATTATTGCAGACAGGATTAGCAATGCAATCGTATAATCTGTAAAACAATGGTTGAAAAAAAAATAGATTATTTGAGAACCACCACACCTTATTTTAATAATTTAATTTTTACCTCGTTGCGTGGGGGAAAAGTAGTGCTTTTCTACAAATTAAAATGAACTAAAACATTTTGGGAAAACAAGAAGAATCACGCCATTTTAAAGAATCAAGTATGATTCTGTCCGCTATCTTAAATTTTAAGATGGCGATAAACTTTGATCATGATCTTTAAAAAGCAATCATTTCTCACCAGGTTGTTTTTATTTCATTAAAATCGGTTCAGTAGTAATGAATTTATAAGGATAAATGCAGACATGATTGGCAAGGCAATCGTATAATATGCAAAACAATGGTTGAAACAAAAATATTTTTTTTAGAACCATTAAACCGATTTTGCTAATTTGTACCTTGTTGTGCGTGGCAAGAATGCAGCTTTTTTACTAATTTTAAAAAATAATTAAAACATGTTCGCTACACAAGAATAAACGAGCATCTTTAAAGGGTAAATTTTAATTTAGTTCGCCATCTTTGAGATGGCAGAAAAAAATGTATTTAGTCAAAACTCTGCCCAGTTGTCCCATTGAAATCGATTGTATAGTTCAAAAGTAATAATGAAAAAAAAATTGTCCTGTTTTTTTTGGCCCACCCGGTACGTTGTGGTAGTGTGCGCCATGCTCTAGGGGCGCCAAATTGATTAGTATTTATCTTCAAAAATGTTCTTATAATGAGAACTCTTAAAATGTTTAGGAGTTTACCGCAAGGCAAAACGTTTTTGTAAAATTCCTTGTCATTTACATAGGTGATTTTTGAAATTTTTAAATATTTAAACTTCACAAGAATCGTGCTGACCGATGGGTAGGTTAAATCGAGAAAATGGCCGCGCGCATGCAAAATTTCAAGATCCTAAAACAAAAAATTAATTCCGACCAATCGTGGCGTGGTACAGTTAATAGCCGTAATAACTAAGACGGATTTATCCAATTGCGAAACATTTTCTGCAATTTTGTTGATTCTTATAACAGATACGCGAAGATTTTTGCATTTAAAACGTTTAAACAATTGCAAAGTAATAAAGTTAAGTGGCAGGTTTTGGGAAATAAGAAAACTATCCGCGACCGGCGATTTTAATACAGCATTAAGTATTTAAAAAAATAATGGTTTCATTCTGCTTCGGTGTATGAGCCGACAACTTCTTTCGATATAAAGTTGTCAAATTTTTTTAATAAAATTTTGGCCAAATTTTAAAAAAGGAATAATTTTGAAATTTATTTCTTTACTATTTTTTTAGGTAACAATTTAAAAATTTGCAACGATTTCAGGTCTTAATTACTTTCAAACTACTGCAGATGCGGCAGTAGCGCATCAGAGACATAGCCCGATCTGTACAAGCCCTATTTCCCCAACTACGTGGGAAATTGGGGTAAAACCATAAAAATTTTACACGTATTTTGTGGTAAAATACAAAATTTTTGACCCGCAGCACCCTTCTTTTGCTTCACCGTGGAAGGGGTGGGGGAAATTTAAAAAAATGGCGGAAAAAAATTGTCAAAAATTAGAAAAAAATGTTTTCAAGGTCATTTGACTTTACACAACCTTAAAAAGTTAAGATTTATTCGAAGAAACACGATTCTTGAGTATTTTGAATAAAAAAATCACCAAAATTCGCGGTTTATAATAAGCAAAACAAAAAAGGTTTAGACTATAAACAAGACCTGTAGAAATTTCGTCGTTGATCTTACAAACTGACGTATCTCAAAAAAATGCAGTTTTGAGATGAGATAACACCTACCTTATTTGTGTCGTTCTTTCATCTCACAAAGTGTCGTAACTCATAAAAATCCTTTAAAGCACAAAAATCGTTAGATCCAAGAACATTTTTAGTGATATAAATCCAATATAAACTTTCCCTAAAACTTGAAATTGCTCTCTTGTAAAATTACAATAAATGAGTTACGTCAGTTTGTAAGATAAACGACGATTTGCTGTAAAATTTTTGTGGCGCACAATTTTTTTGACTTTGGTGCGTGCTACTCCCATACCAATTGACTCAAAATTACTAAATTTTTAACAGACAGAAGAGGTCAGGTCTTATATTATCAAAAAAAATGACTTACCTCTCAGTGTTTCCAAGATGGCGGCAAATTTATTAAAATATAAACATATTTTATTTACGCTTAAGCTATGGAACCGAAAAAAAAGTCTGTGGGATTGACCCCTAATGTCCTAAAACAGCAAAATTCAAAAAAAATTGGTACAAACTTAAATGGAAAAAATTGAATTTTTTCGTGTTTTTTTTTCGATTTTCACTGCGGTTACATATAAAAAACTTAAAAAAAAAAGAATACTTGGTAGGGTTAAGGAAGCCTTGAGACACATCTCCCCGGTTTTTTTTCATCTAGCGCTATTAGTCCAGAAGCTATGCCCCATTAAATTTGGCTTATATGCGGCATTATTTTTTGTTTTTTATACTAGATTTTGAGAACAAAAAATGTGGTAAATTGCAAATAGTGATCTAAATTGATTTTTCATTTCCAGGATGGAGAAGGCAGAATTTTTTTAATGGCTTTTTTAATTAGTATTGAAAATATATGTAGAAGATTATGATCAAAATGTTCCCGATAACATGTGAGTAGTAAGTAAATATAGGTTTCTTAACGATATTTTTTAAATACTATTTGACCTTCAATGACATTGAAATTTTTTTTTCTGTATACCTTCTTCTTGGAATATTTATAAAAACGAAAATATTTCTTGTTTTTGAATCGCCGATAAAACTTTCGGGACCCACCTTGCACTGACCTTACTCATATGAAGATGGTCCTGTAGAATAGTGGTTTTTCAAAGGCCTAATATTGCTGCAATTTCTCTTACTTTTAGCAGCCGGTTCTACAAGGCTTCCTTCTCAACAAAAGAAATTGTTTCTGGCGTAAGCGCTTCCAATGGCCGACCTTCACGAACTTCATCTTCAACAGATTCTCTCCCAAATCGGAACTCTTTTTCCCAAATTTTTTCTGTGCTCTAGGAAGTTGACGCTTCACCATATACTCCATCCAACCGCTCTTTGATCGCCGCAGGTGCATTTCCTTCCCTGTAAAGAAATTTGAGGATACTCCGACACTATTTTCGACCTTTTAGCAAAACTGCTTGAACACTGTTATTTTATCGCTTGCCACTGAGCAACGAAAAGTGTGATAGGCGTTCTGCTAGAGGTTTCGAGAAGCCAAAGGTCGTTGAATCAGCTGATATGTATCATGTTGCCAGATTTTGCCCAAAAGTGTGTCAGGCCAGAAATATATGGGACAATCCTCGCAACAGAAAGGGGAAGTTTCTTTTTAATCTATTTTTGTCCATCGATAGATTTGCAATGCCAACAATTGGTTGACAGCTGACATATGTCATCAATCTGACATTATTTCTGATTGCATCAGATGAAGCCATCCTGTTGAATTAAAAACCCGATGGCATTACGCCCACAAATGACAAGCTTTTCGAAGAAAAACATGTCTGACGAAGACGAAATTCTGATAACACTTGAGGTACCTAATATGAAAATGATTTGCTGCCTGAATTCTTTAACTTTTATTGGGAAACTTAAAAAAAAATCATTATTTGGTTTCTTTTTTTATTCTCATCTACTTCGGCAATATTTCCTTCAAAAAGTTGATCATTGTCAAGATTTTCGTCTAATAAGTTCATTCCCTCTTGTTCTTCAATAAACTCAAGACGAATGACAAAGTTCTGTAAGACGCAAGCCGTTACAATATACTGATAATATTCTCTATTATAGATGTGAAGGTTCCTCGTCTGAATCCTCAGATAACGAACTGCTACTTTCCAATAGCTTTAGCGCAATTTTGGCCGCAGCCCTATTTATTGCACTCATGCTGTTTTTTAACTCGACTCTTTACGAAAAAAATGTGAGGTTATGTACTCCATCAAAACATTCCACCGACTATCAGACTCGGCTGCAGTAGATGGCATGATTTGATGGTATCGGAAATCCATCAGAAAAATAGTTGATGGATGGTGGATGTCACCGGAAAAATTTCAGAACTTAATTTAAATAGAAATTTTCAAAGAATCGGATGCATTAATGGCCTTCAAATTTTCTCATATTATTTCTCTTTTTCCAAATAAAATGTTCAATTTGACGGTGATGTCTATTTGCTAAATTATTCATATAAAGACAATGGCTCGTGAGGCCGCAGAGCGACTACTCGGTTACTCGGTTTCAGCAGCCCGATGACTAGCTATAGTAATAAAACAATGCCGAGTTACATTTATGAAAAATATACATCATTTTCGTGAATGATAATTAAAGCTTGCCATACCCGTCCCTGAATACTCGTTGGCACTAGAGACCCTGTATTTATGACATATTTTAAAGATATAGAGGCGCGACAAACTCTTCAAAAAAGTCAAAATCAAAGGATGAAAATATCGGTCCTCTATACTCTAGCGATGTTTAGAGAGAGACTCACCTCTGTCCTTGTTAATTCATAAATGTTGGAAAATAAAAATAAACGTTTTATAATAAAACCTATACAGGGGGTGACCGACAAACATGTTTGTTTTTATGTTGCATGATGATTGATGTCACTCACCGCGGACAATTTAAATTATTTTAGTGAAACGCCAATGAACTTGGCAAGAAAATAACCAAAAAATGTTAATTTCAGTGACTTTGATGGGTTTGTCGCGTCTCTCTTTAGTAAAAATATGTCATACATACAGGGTCTCTAGTTGGCACAAGTACACAAGGCGCCACATAAAATGCATACGCCGATTTAAACCACATAATTAGATTAGAAACAAAGTACATTTATCCGCTTGGCACATGCGCAACAAGAATCAGGAAGATCCCTTCACAACTGCCTCGAGAAAAATGGCGTGTTAGTTACTTTCTCCAATTTATTACAATTTTCTACTTGAAAGTGATCGGTTTGTGTACTAAAAATATTAGAACTAGAATCTTCAGCCCTTCAGCTACGTGGTATTATCATTAGATGCTGACAGGGGCCCCTGAGACGTGAAGAAATTGGCTGCACATCGGTGAGTACTCTTGTTTTCGACGACGACAGTTGTGTGATTACAGCAATTTTCCTATGGACTCTTAATTTTCTTGATTCCGTATCAATTATCATGTTTGTTCGCGATTTCGTTTAACAAAGATATATACAGTCCATTGCAGCTATCGTTTTTCTTACTGCGGGCAAACACGTGGTAACATTTAGGTTTTACATTTCAGTACCCTTATTAATCAAAGATTGTATTATTTGCCAAAAACATGACATTGTCGGTTCTTGTGGTTTCTTGGCCAAATTAGATGCCGGTTGGTCGGTGCGTCGAGTTTCCGATCACTATGGACAAAACACGTCGACGATTGTGCAAATCAAAAGAAAATATGAAGAAGAATTTATAGAATATTTAGATGAACTTCCTTTTTCCAACGCCGGTTGTGCAAATCAAAAGAAAATATGAAGAAGAATTTATAGAATTTTTAGAAGAACATCCTTTTTCCAACGCCGGTGAAGCAAGAATTGCCTCTAGTTTGCCTGGTTCACTTACAACGAGTTGAAGGCAAATAAGGCGTTTGTGCAACCAAAAACAATCTTTTAAATGCAAAAAAAAACAAGCTCACCTTTTTTTTAGGTTTAACTTATTCTCCGGACTTATTTCAAGCAATTTAACAAAAATGAATATTACTCCTAGAAACTCGAACCACCTTATGGAACTTATTATACAAGCATATGAAGACTTTATTCAGGCAATTCAGTGCCTAGAAGACTAGCAAGTATTATCCAGGCCGATGGTGCCATGACACGTTAATAAATATAATTTTTTTCTATATTTCTTTCATTTGCTAAGAATATGACCAATTTTTTTTCTGCATTTTATATAGCGTTTTCTGTATTTTTTAAGGATGTCGACAGAGTACGCATAGAAAAAGTGCAGCAACGAAAATAAATGTCCTGTGTCGCAAGGTATTATATATAAAAAGTATATAAACAAATTATATAAATATGAAAAACTATTGGATCCAACGGAAAAAATTAGTTAGTTAAGCTTTCAACCAAAATCCAGACATTTAGATCTAGAGTGTTAGAACCTAGGAATTTTGACCCGTTTAGTAAATGCCCGTTAAGTGTTTAAGATTTTTATTAAGAAATACATTTTAATAACGGTGTATGATCTCCCAATCTTTCAATAGTGAATAATATACATCAATTTCGTGAACCGAAAATAATGTATTCAATTGAAATTTTAAAATTTCGTAGACGATGCGACGAACGTGATCTTGGGATCGATCGTAATTTTTTTCCTGAGCGAATAGTTAAATGTTTAGAGCGATATTATGCTATCTTCCGTCTTACGATTCGATTGGGAGACTGGTGAGATGTCTTTCTTTGAGCTGGGTGGTCTTTATGCTGAATTGTTCTTCTTCTCTTCTTGTTCAAGTGGCATTATAACTCGAGGTGAGTGTTAGCCTGCAGGGTAGTCCAGGGGTATGGTCGTCGGCTTCATTCAGGAGATACCAGGTTCGCGTCTTAAACAACGACGCAAAAGGAAAAAAGAGGCACTCTCTGGTTCAACAGTCGATATCGAAATGGTGTGCGCAGAAAAACATAAGTTTACCTTGTACATCGAGAATATAAGCAGGTGTAGTCCTGTAGCCAACAATCGAGGTGCCAGAATTAATAACCCAAGAGCCTGCTATAGTTGGAACCAGGACGGCGCCAGCAAAAATCTCTATCGTCTATAACCAAGTTCTGCTGGGACGATAGCGATGTTAGGTAGATGCAAGTCTAACATGTAGCAGGACGACCTTTCGGAAGGGGTGTAAAAGCGTGGGTCCACTGTGTATACTTGTTACGCAGTATAAAGGTCCCTGCCCTCGACAAGAGGATTCAGGCAAAATTAAGTCCTCTTAGAGAAAGAAAACTTGCCTCCTAACGTGCATCAGTTTGGTATATGATGTAGGAACAAATCGGGGTTTGCAAAAAAGGCGCGACGTGTGCCTAGTCGCTAGACCAAAAATGGTCTCCTTACCACTACTATCTACTACTAGCCTGATTAACTGGAGCCGTCTATTCTGCCTTCTCCGGTACGATTCTTCGCCATTACTTATTGCCATATAGTTAAGTGGTTTATAGTCAAAAATCATGTCTGGTCATCTCGTCTACGCTAGATTGTTAATAGATCATATGTTTTTCACAAACTTTGACTTATATCTTTTAATAAATTAGTTTTACTGAAAAAACTGTAAATACAGTCGAACCTCTATAACTCGAACCTGAAGGGACAACCAAAACAGTTCGAGTTATGGAGAGTTCGAGTTATAGAAACTCGAGTTAAAATACATGTTAAAAGTGCAGGGACCGCTTAAAAGGTTCGAGTTATATAGAGGTTCGAGTTATAGAGGTTCGAGTTAGAGAGGTTCGACTGTAGATTTTTTGTTTGTAATAGAACACCAATTAAGGTAGTAGAAATTAGGTCGATATCTTAAAAACTTTAAAGATATTAATGTTAAAAAAATACCAAAAAGTAATTACTTTTGTTCACTAAAAAAAAAATGAGGCAGAAAGTTTTAGACTACCCCAAATCAATTGGTTAGAGATCCCTCAATTTTAAGTCGCTGGGTGTTTGCTTGTGTACGTCATAAATCCAAGATTGCGACTTTTTCCATGTTTCTTCACAAACTTTTGCTTTTAACTTTTTTACATTAACTTTACAGAAAAATTGTATTGGTTATGATTTGTTTGCAATAGAACAATAATTAAATTATCGTTTTAATAAGCGTTACAGCTCAAGAACTAATAAAGATAATGTTGTTTTTTTTAACATTAAAAGCGTTATAACAATTCAAGATTGAGCAATGAAGTTTAAGAATACCATTATCACTATCATTTAGTTTTAATTCGCTGGGTGTTTGCCTCAAATTTGAGTAGGAAGGACTATACGACCTCATAAATCCAAAATGGCGGTATTACTAAATTAGTTTACAGAAAAACTGTAAAAAAGGTTTTTGTTTGCAAGAGAACACCAATTAATATAGTACAGAAATTAGCTTTATATTTTCAAAACTAACAAAGATATTAATTTTTTTAAAGTACTAAACACCAACCAAATATCAAATGTCTAAATAAATCACTTTTTAAATAACACACATTGGACACAATATATATGTTGATTTTGAAAAAGCATTTGATACCGTCCCAATTTTGTGAGTCATTAAAAAGTTAAAGCACATTGGAATACGAGGAAAGCTTCTTAGGTGGATAAAAGATTACTTGACAAATAGAACCTTCCAGGTCAGGATTTACAAACATCTGTCAACCACAAATACAGTGACAAGTGGCGTGCCTCAAGGCTGGGTACTTGCTCCAATGCTGTTCCTTATCTACATAATCGATTTACCAACAAACATGGTAAATTTCTAATAAATTCTTTGCTGGTGATATGAAATCGTACTGGGACCCAATCATACACTATGGGCTAGCCATGGAAGATTTAGCAGAACTTGAAAGATGGATACAAAAGTAGAAATTGGAGCTAAACATTGACAAGTGCTGCATTCCACATATCGGTAACAACAATCCAAACTTAGTAAATCAAAAAGAATGAAAAAATAGGTGAAACCTATTTTTCGTTCTACGAGTGAAACGACAGCGAACAAAGGAAACTAAGTCCTTGACGGGACGAAAACGTCCACCAGTCTATCAGGAAGAAAGACATTTCGTCACAGTTCAACCAGACCATGCTATCAATGTCTCCACGGTATCGGTTCGAAACCGAAAACAATGAGTTAACACAGTATAAAAGGCAACTTCATAGGGGTATAGTCAACCACGGACACTGGTGTTTCGGAAAAAGGCATTTCCTTTCTCAGCCTGCCTTGCCTGACACAAGGTAGAACAAACTGACTATAAGATACAAGGTGAATAAAAAAATAATAAAAAATAGGTGGAATTGCCTTTTATGCTGTGTTAATCCAAACTTAACTTACTTCTTGTTTGATAAAGAACTAAAAACTGATTAAAACCAGAGTGACAGTAACAGTCTCCATAGACCCTCAATGGGACTCGCATATAGCTAAGATTGTGAACAAGGCCAATTCCATGATATACCTAGTAAAGACGCGCATTTGGTAACATCTCAGAACGGATGTGCAACAAAATTTATAAAACTTACATTAGACCGATTCTAGAACATGCCATGGTAGTCTGGAATCCATACTTTCAAAAAGATATACTTAGCTTCTAGAGTGGGTACAGCGCAGATTTACAAAAATACCTTTTTCTTTGAGAAAAAAGACCTATGAAGAACGCCTAAGAACTCTAAAGTTGCCAACATTATACAATAGAAGGAAACGTGACGTTCTGATTGAAACATATAAAATACTCAGTGGGACTATTCCTGTGACATCAACTACTTGAAATGAAAACCCTCAACTTCGTGGCCATTGTTTGAAACTTGACCCTCTTCGATGGAGTCGAATGTCTAGAAAAAAACATTCTGTATAACCGGGTAGTGAAAGACTGGAACAGCTTAACCGAAGAAATCGTGAACGCCCCAAGTTTAAATAGTTTTAAAAACAAATTAGACAAGTTTTGACCTCACCTGGCAAGTGAAAACTAGTTTGGGACAAAGTTGTTTGTCTATCTGCTTATGGATAATAATAATAATAATAATATTTACATACAACTAACCCATCAAAACCCCCAACAGACACCCCTCCCTCCCCCTTGCCATTCTTTTTATAACTTAGAAATCTTACTTCATCCCAAGACCCAATAAATTACCAATTCATACAACCGACTTAACTTAACTTTGCTTCATTTTTAGATTGACTACCTTTAAAAAAGAGGGATAAGCTCGAAACGCGTCGGGGTATTTTTACCATAGATTTTGAATAAATATTAAATAAATTTTGTGAAGAATTGGATCTTTTTTCAAACCCATAATGATTACTAAATTCATGGACTGTATAGCTCTACGGGCTAGGAAGGTTAAAATATATTAGCCACAGAAAAACATAACCTATTTATTTTCTTTCAGCGGGTGCGCAAAAAATTTGTTTAAAAGCAAAACGCGCGGATTACCCACCGGTATACGCCTAATGTAATTACATATTTCGCCGATGTTTAAATTTACTTTTAAAAAACCAGATAGCACTGCGGGGCCAGAGTTTGATGTAGCGATTTTTTTCCCTTTTACTCATGCATCACTGCTCCCCAAATAATAATTGGATTTTTCAAACTCCCCGACAAAAAAAAAATAAAAATAAAATGTGTATATATGTCGACTGGATGAATTATTCTTATGGTTCGCATCTCTTCCATCACATATCGATGCACACACAAAAAAATTATCTCAAATTTAGAAAACACTCACTAATAGCAAATTCTTTTGATTAAGTAGTCCACTGACACTATTATGATGCTGTCAAAAAATTGCCCCAGTGCAGTTTAAAAGAATACAAAAAATTACACTAGTTTTCCCAAAAGAATTCGCCATAAATAACAATTGAATTTGTCCAAATAATAATTACGATATAAAATATAGCGGACAGTTGTTTAAATTGTGTACACAACAAGCCTTAAAAAATTTGTGTTTCACTTTGTACATGCAGTGTACCGCTCGGGGTTTAATGTTCGAAAGATAAAACACTAAGACCTTTTAAAGGAGAGATCAAATAGGTACTTACCTAATAAATAAAGAACCGAAACATAAAATGAGGATCCAAAATTATATTTAAATGTGCGCAAGTATTGATTTAGTTGCAAAAACCGTACCTTGTTTTGCTCCGTCGTAATTTGTTTGACATGAACAGTCAAAACAACAACGAATAGAAAACGTCAAAGCCCGGCTAAATCAATATAATATATAATAATAATAAGTTTATTTATCAAAAAAGAAAACAAATAGCTTTTACAATACTTATTAATGAATATTATGATGAATAAACTTTTTAGCAATAAAGCAATGAAGAATTGCTTGTTAGCGCTTTTTGTTTACATTGCACATTTAAAAAAATTTATTGTCACAAATCAGAGTTTTACAGTCGCAAATCAGAGTTTTACAGTCACCAATCGGAGTTTTATATTCACAAATCGTAATTTTATTGTCACAAATCGGAGTTTTATTGTCACAATTCGGGAGGATTTTTTTTCTTTTTTCTTTTTTTTTCTTTTCTTCTTTTTTTTCTTTTTTTTCTTTTTTTTTTCGTAACAACCAGATAAGAGTATATATGTTCCTTTCTAATGAAATCGTTTAGAAGAAGACATAAATAAAAAGCAAGTAAAATAGTAAGCTAATGATTAATTAGTGCATTGCCTCATTTTAGGAATCAATATCAATAAAAATCTTAAAGGAAGTGCGTGCCACTGTATGTACCCCTCTACCCCCTTCCCGCCCATCAAGGTTTTGATGACGCGGTGTCACTTTAATACAATATCAACTATAGGTACGTTCGGTATTTAAATCCGATCAATCCGACTGCCCTAAATCCGTTCGGTAATTCCGAGAAGAGGTAGGGGAGGTAAATCTGAATCGTTCGGTAAATAAATGCAGATCGATCGGAATCAAATCTGCGTGCTCTAATTTTCAGACGGATTTTTGAGATTCATCTGTCACCCCAAACGGTCGTGTTTATTAATTTTTTTGCTTTTGTCGTAAAAAACTGCCTATTTTTTTCTAAAAATAAAGAATTTTGAACTATTTGAACTAGAAAGTGGAAAAACCTATAGCATACAGGTATTTGACGAGAACTATGCTGAAGTTGTAGGTAATACCAGTATCTCTATCTGTCCGTTCGGTAATTTGCTCCGACCAATCTGCGATCAGCTGATCAAAAACCGTCCGAATCTACCTGGTACTGATTTACTCCGATTTTATTCAAAATTCCCCGACCAAAAAAGATGGCCTATTTTGCAAGTTATTTATAAGTCTATAAATATTAAAAACTATTGCTTTCAATGCAAAAAAGTGAGTTAAACCTTAAACCAAAATGTATGCCTGCTAGGATCTGGTTTATAAACTTCGTACTTAGTACCCTTTAGTACCACAAGGCAGTATAGCTTTACCTTTACTATTTCTGATATTTATTAATGATTTATCTACAATTATTCATAATGGGAATGAACGTATAACCGAATTTGCAGATGACACAAATCTCCAGTTAAGTGGAAGAACATTACTAGAACTGCTGGAGCAATTAAAAACTTCTTTTGATAGAGCAGAGAACTGGTTTTTCGGAAATCTGAGGGCACGGCAGTGTCTCGCCAAGTTCGCGCGCCGTAACCATCTTTTCTGGAAACATTTCAGCCGATATTTGACCTACCTAAAACTCTACTTCGGAATGAGCTACGAATCTCAAACTTTGCATAGTCGTAGATTTCCATGGAGTTAACAACCCCTCCAAGTTTCATGGAATTCCATAAAGTAGTTACGAAATTTCAAAAAACGTCGAAATTGCCACTCATTCACTCACTCACTCACTCACTCGCTCATGTATAGATGTGTAGAAAAAATCAAAAAACTCCAAAATTTTAATTTACTCTCCTCCCCTATACATTTAAAGTTATGTAAAATTGGCATCGCCCACTTCCAGAAATGCTAGAGAGTTGAGCTTTGGCAGACTGATAGAACCTATGATAAAACTAGAGGAAAAAATAAAAAAACCCCAAAATTTTGATTGACTTCCCTCCGCTATACATTTAAAGTTATGTAAAAGTAGCATTGCCCACTTCCAGAAATGCTTTGGCAGACTGATAGGAACTATGATAAAACTATAGGAAAAAATTAAAACACCCCAAAATTCTTATTTACTTCCCTCCCCTATAAATGTAAAGTTAAGTAAAAGAAACATTGCCTACTTCCAGACATACTAGAGAGCTGAGCTTTGGAAGACCGATAGTAACTATGATAAAGTTATAGAAAAAAATTAAAACACCCCAATATTCTAATTTACTTCCTTCCCCTATTAATGTAAAGTTATGTAAAAGTAACACTGCCCACTTCAAGAAACGCTAGAGAGCTGAACTTTTTAAGACTGAAAGACAATATGATAAAACTATATGAAAAAATCTAAAAACACCAACATTTTAATTTACTTCCCTCTCCTATAAATGTAAATTTATATAAAACTAACATTGCCCACTTCCAGAAATGCTAGAGAGCTGAGCATTGGAATGCTGATAGAAATTATGATAAAACCATGGGAAAAATTTAAAAAGTCCAATATTTTCATTTGCTCTCCTCCCCTATAAATGTAAAGTTATGTAAAAGTAACATTACCCACTTCCAGAAACGCTAGAGAGCTGAGCATTGGAAGACTGATAGGAACTATGATAAAACTATAGGACACAATTTAAAAACACGACAATTTTAATTTATTTCCCTCCCCTATACATGTAAAGTTATGTAAAAGTAACATTGTGCACTTTCAGAAACGCTAGAGAGCTGAGCTTTGGAAGGCTGATAGGAACTACGAAAAATTTAAGTAAGACATTGCAAAAGTTTTGAACAATATTCCGCATATTTTACTACTTTAAAAATTAAGTATTATCCAATTCCTTTAAAAAAGAAGTGAAATCATAACAAAAACATTTCATGTAAAAAAAAGTACGCGAAAATGGCATTCCGTAAAAAGAATTGAGATAAAAGTAAAGCCAAGTTTTCCAATACAAATTTCAAAATGAAAGGTTCTTACTAGTTTGGAAATATTTTTCTAAAAAAGAAGTGAAATCATAACAAAAACATTTCATGTAAAAAAAAGTCAAGTACGCGAAAATGACATTCCGTAAAAAGAATTGAGATAAAAGTAAAGCCAAGTTTTCCAATACAAATATCAAAATGAAAGGTTCTTACTAGTTTGAAAATATTTTTCTAAACTTGGCTATTACGGCTGTAAATGACTCTGAGGCACAGTGCTAAATTGAACATAAAGAAGTTTGGCTGTAATAGCAAAGTTTAAAAAAACATTTACAAACTAGTAAGAACCTTTCATTTTGAAATTTGTATTGGAGAACTTGGCTTTACTTTTATCTCAATTTTTTTTACGGAATGCCATATTCGCGTACTTGGCTTTTTTTTACATGAAATGTTTTTGTTATGATAAACTAGTTCTTAACCAAACAAAGACACAAACAGTATTTTTTAGAACTCTTAATAATAATAATAATTTTCCACAACTATTATTGCATCGTCAAATGCGAATTTTATCGTTAAAGATACCGTAACATTTTTAGAGATCAAAATAAATGAGTCTCTTAAATGGGAACCACAAATAGTTTTCTTTTGTTCAAAACTCAACAAAGTGTGCTACGAAACAAGAGTGAAAAAAGAATTCATTTTCTAAAATTTAAATGAGTAATATATATGAAGTATAATATGAAGAAAATAGGATGGGCTTTGAACAAAACATTTCATTTCTTTTACACGTTCCGCCTGAAAATAAGTCCTAATGCAAGTCGGTTTCAGAAGGGTGCAGGAATAAAACAAGGAATGCCCATTTTTATCAAAATTGAGGTTACCAGCGCCATCTGTAGATAATTCCATTTACTTTTAGTGTGTAGAATATCAGCCGGATGTAACTGGGAACGTCCGCAGAATTTAACGCTAAAAATTTGCTGTACCCATATAAAACTAGAGATTTTCATATTAAAAATCGTTGTAATTCGAAAGTATATTTTGTTGCATTCCTTGTTTTATTCCTGTGGCCTTCTTGGTATGTCTAAGTATTTTAGGTAATGATTAAGGTTTAGTTATAAGTTTAATACCCAAGTAACATTTCTTTATTTATAGCAGAAGCTAAAAGGTTGCCAGCGCCTTTCCTTAAAACCATTAGTTTCAATGTTTGGTCGCTAGCACGTTCCCATTACCCTTATATACCCCTTAGACCTTCTAAATGGGACTCCCCAATTGGTGGTGGCAACCTATGTATTAAACTCACTATAAAACTATAAGAAATAAACTACAGCTTCCCTCTAGCAGTTCCACCAGTATAGAACCTTTTAGAGCCTAAAGCTATTATGCCAGGTTCTAAAAGCAACTTAGAAACGTCCTCTATCCTATTATAAAACTAGATTTGGTAATTTGGTATCCTGGCAATTCTGTTGAATACCATAATACCTTTAGAGTAAAGAAGTTTTCCTATAAAAGCTATGGCGATATTTTAGATTCACAATGGCTATATAAAACAATTTAGGTCACAAATTTGCAAAAAATGTCAGAGTCCCAAAATTATTTTATCACATAAAAATATACCGAGTTTGTCGTTTTGTTGATGATCAAATTGCCTGCCAGATTTATTTTTCTGATAAAATCGTATCTGAAAAGCTCTTAAAACAAGCGCGCCAGCTCAAGAATGCTTTTTAATAGTTTTTTGATAACAAAATAACAAATATTAAAAATTAAAAAAAAAATCATTTACACTATTCACCTTTAAAAAAGTCTGTTTGGTTTACATAAATCAAAATTAAAGTAAAATTATTGTTAAAAAACACTGCTAAAACGACTAGATAAATATTTTCTCTTTACAATATTTTTTAAATAAATTTATACACGCCATTATGGTTTTATAGTGGTCACTTGGTTTTATTTGTTACTGTATCGCAACAAGGATTTTTGAGTGCCCTTATGAAACCAACAAAAAAGAACAATGTTAACATAGTCAACATAACCTCACTTAAATTTTTTATATTTGTTTTTAAAGTGTATAATTCAACACTTTTAAATGTTTTTTATCGTGCAATTTCGACACAATCGAGAGGGCCAGTGCAATGATATTCGTTGTGCCTGCAGGTCGGAGGGCAACCTCTTATATTGGCCGTCTAAACAGGCCTTATCTAGGCCTGGGTGTCCTACCCAAGAGGACGGAAACTCAACAATTATTAATTATTGGGCTTTAATTAATCAATCTTGCAATAGGTACCATTCTGTACCTAGGTATATCTATTATAATAATATTTAATATACAGCTATGGGTAACTATAATTACAAAAGAATTAAGTTTACCTTTAAGCCTTCCCATAAAACCTTTTTAAAATGCCTAAAAGTAATGGCAAAAACCAAAGGTCTAAAGTTTATATTTACCACTCTTAAAAACCTTAAGGAAACTAGGTTCTATATGGCCGCCTATCTAATCATATTTACTTTTAAACTACTGGTAACTATAAAAACAAAATGATATACGATAACCTTTTAGCTCTATTATAAAACACTTTTGTGATGACCTAAAGTAATGAAAAAAATTAAATGACCAAAGTTTATATTTATTTCTTTTTAAAAACTTTAGGTAAAATGGTTTTATAAGACCATCTTTATAAATCAGAAATCAATAAAACCAAAAGTATCTAAAAGGAACAGAAGGAATATCAGTTTTATTATACTCCCTTTATAAATCACTTTTTGGTTGTCTAAAACCCCTTTAGGTAATTGGCAATATAAATTACCTTTATGTAGCCAAATTGTTCCTAAAACCCATAACAGCACCCTCTAAATAACCTAGGAACCAAATTAATACAACCTTGAGTGGTAATAATGTTAGTTGGGTATAGTTAGGTTTGAATAGGATTACATATAATAATTGGATAAATAAATAATAATAAATAACAAAACTCTTTTAAAAGAAATGCAAAACTTCAAAACAAAATATTAATTGTCTTGAAAGGAGAATCAAAAGTTGTCTTCATTCAAGCAAGTCTTTTTCTAAAAATAAATTAGTGGGATTTTATCGGAATTAAACAATGTATCTTGTCATGACAATTAGTTTGCTCTCATCATCTTATTTTAAAGCGAATATTGCTTTAGTTTATAGGACAGCAGGTTTTGCTTTGAACCAATGCTAATTGTTTATTTATTTATTTAATTAGGGACAGAACCTTTCCTTGGAAAAGAGGGCAGATAAAGTCGACCCTAACCGAGTGGCCCCAGAAAGAGATACAAAAGGCATGGACCAATACAGTAAACGCCCTTCAGGCGAAGGAGTGTGTGATACGGATACTCTGTAGAGACTGGCTACTCCATAGAACACGGAAACTTCGTCCTACAAGGACACTTGGCAAAGATGAGAGTGAAGGAGGCCGCGACGTGCGAGCGATGTTGAGCCGAGGACGAGACGTCGCGTCGGCGCATTTTCTTTCATCATCTGAACCATACAAGGAGGCAATAAGAGAGGTATTCGAAGAGGAAGCCTTTGAGACGGAGAACCTTTTGAATCTAAGGTGGCCTCCGATATTTTGGCCTTTCTACAGAACACGGGCAGAAAATTGTACAAAAAAATTATAAGGGTCGCTAAAAGAAACTTTTACTCAAACAAAATATCAAATGCGAAAAATAAAGCTAAGGAAGCTTGGGCAATAGTCAATGACTTTAGAGGCAAAAATAATTCTTCCAAACAATCAGCAAATATCGATGTCAATGTTTTAAATCAATTTTATTGCACTGTTGCCCAAAAACTTACAGCCGAATTAAGACCAGTAATCAATCCTATGCATAACTTAAATAACATCGTTATCAATGAAAACTTTAATCTAGGCATCACAGATAGATTGGAATTAAAAAACACAATAAATGAAATAAAAAACGTTTATTCTTCCGGTCAAGATGAATGAACATAAAAATTTTTCAAAATTTGGATAACAGAACGTTGGATGCTCTTCTTGTTGCTATCAACTCATGTTTCTTAAATGGTGAATTTCCAGATGTCCTCAAAATAGCCGTAGTTGTTCCTCTTCATAAATCGTGATCATTTGACGAGCCCACTAATTTCAGACCTATCTCACTGTTGGATACTCTATCTAAAATTATTGAAAAACTGGTAAAGGTTAGAATGACCAATTTTCTTAAAAAACATAGTATCCTTAGCACTAATCAATTTGGTTTCCAGAGCGGAAGGAGTACTAACGATGCTTTGTTCTCTTTTTTGGAAACTCTATATTTTAGACTTAATGATAAAGAAGCTGCAGCTGCAGTATTCTGCGACTTTCAAAAGGCCTTCGACTGTGTCAGTCACGACCTGCTTTTAAAAAAGTTGGAGAGATATGGGTTTAGAGGAGTCTCGCAGCGTTTTTTTCACTCATACTTGACTGGAAGATATCAGATGGTTCGAAATGGTGGTTGTGTCTCTTCTTTATCCAAAATTAACTTTGGTGTGCCTCAAGGTTCTGTTTTGGGCCCACTGTTATTTTTGTTATATATTAACGACTTAACTTTAATAGGTATAAGGGGTACTCTAACACTTTTTGCTGACGACACTACAATTTTATGGCATCATAAAAACGAAACAATATTAAAAGAAATAGTGCAAGAGGACATACAACGAATTAAAGAGTGGTGTGATGCAAACTTTCTCTGTTTTAACCTAGATAAAACAAAAGTCCTCAGTTTTAAATTTTCTTTTGATGACCTAACTATTTCCAACTAAAAAATAACTCAGGATGAAAATACTAAATTTTTAGGAATGTATATAGACAATAGGCTAAAATTCTCCTCGCATATTCCCTATCTTAATAAAAAAATATCGATAGGTAGTTACGCCGTTAGACAAACATTTTTCGAACTTGGTTGTGAAATGGCCAAAACAACTTATTACGCCCTTGTTGATTCTCATTTGCGCTATGGAATAGCCTTTTGGGGGAATTGCAGTCAGTATTTGTTCAGATCTGTGTTTGTAATTCAAAAAAGATGCATCAGATATATTTGCGGAGCAAAAATCAGAGACCATTATAGGCCTTTGTTTATGAGAGAAAAAATATTAACTCTTTGTTGCCTTTTTATACTAGAAACAGTGGTGCTGATTTATAAAAAATTTAAAAATCACACATTTGAACAAACCTACCAAACAAGAAGTCAAGAATATAACAGCATACCACTGCCTATTCCTAGGTCTCAATTAACCTCGATAATCTACCCATATTACGTATATGAATCTACCACAGTATTAAAATTTTTAATAAGCTTCCAAATAGACTCAAAAGCATTCACTCGGAAAAAATATTTAGGGTTAAGGTAAAAGATTGGCTATTGGAGAAGGCATATTATAGTCTTAATGAATTTTTCGGGGACCAGTTATAGGATAATTGACAAAATATATTTATCAGATTGTTCTGTTTGTTGTTTCTTGTGTTTTATATCTAACTTTAACATATTTTATTTTTAACATATTTTGACGTTTTAACATATTTTAACATGATTTGACATATTTTAACATGTTTTTACGTATTTTAACATATTTTCACATGTTTTAACATATTTTAACATATTTTAACATATTTTAACATATTTTAATTTAATGGTCAAAGAATTTCGTTGTATTTCGATAATAGTAAGTGAATAGGTGTGATAGGTGGAAAGAGAGCATATTTGCATAGGAGAAATATTTAAAAAAAAATATATCGCGAAATTTATAGACTGTTCATTTTAAATGACTATTCCGTACCTCAACTTAGACTTGTAAGCAAGTGTTTATCTTATATTTACAATTAAGGACCATTTTTTGCTTTGTCTGTAAAACTCTACTTTTTTGACAATAAAGCATAATTTGATTTGATTTGATTTGAAAAGGGTGCATCATATGTCTAGTCGCCAGGCTCAGAGCCGACCCACAATACTACTACTACAAGCACAATGCCCATTTTTAGAGAGAAAAATTGTCTTGATTTGAGACATTTTTTTGTGTGTGTATATGTATGCTTCTCGAAATATAAAAAAGAAGCTAAAAATGGACCGAGCAATCCTTTTGCCCCGTTTCGCTAATTTAAAAGTATGACTCCAATCAATTTGTTTACCCGGAATCACTCGTTTTTCCCGATACGTTTTTTATCTCACTCTTTCCCTATTACAATCCTATTAAGCTCTCTCTTTGTTTCCTGACTTTTAAGGGATGAGACGACATATCTAACGCAAAACGAACAGGCAAAGAAAATGTGATACTAGCCAATTTTTGTAATGGACGATTCATTCCGTCGATTTTCATATTTTTTGCTTTAATTTTTTTCGGAAAAAAATTAAATTATTAATGTTTTTAAGCAAGGGGTGTTTTTGCTTTTTTCTTTATTGTCCTGAACAGCTGTTGCCAATTGTTTTAAGTAAAAAAGGGAAGCCATTCATGGATTTGAATATAGAATTTTAATATTTAATGTAAATTTTAAACTCTTTCAGAAGGTTTTAGGGATTTTTCGAAACGCTTATTTGACATTTCGTTATTATTATGATTTTTTGAGGCTCTGCAGTAGCAAGTTGTCAGTCTTTTATTAAACATAACGAAGTCCGTTAATTAGGGGGACGCGTCCCCCCCTGACATGCACCTAATATTTTTTAGTTCTACCATATGAATTCATATGTTTCTAGTAAAAAAATAGCAAATGCATAAATAAAATTTACATTTTGTAAAATTTTATAACAAAAATCCTGGGCATCCTGGATCCGCTACTGCGGAGAACGATTACTCCAACCAAACCAGACCTAAACTCATCAATTTCAATGATTCATACACAGAGCAAATAGGCGAATAGAACTATTTTCAAACTTATTGGAGTATCGTTAACAAATCTAAGCATTAAATATAACTCGCTACAAGTATGATGTTGGTATATCACTAACCCAATAGAGATGACCTAAAACAAGAAACCTAAAAAACAAGGTATAAACACAAATAATAAATAATATGTTAAAAACAATTAAATTGATTCTCCAAATTAACAGATACTTTAAGATTTGAACTAGTGCAAAGTTTAATTATTTATGAACTTTTACACAATAAATTAAGCGAAGGACAACTAGAAACAAAGGCTTTTACGCACAAAGAAAATTGTCTAAGGCTACTAAGTACTACTAGTAATACATATATTGCTTTCTTTTAGTTCTCATAAAAAAATCTACAAATCTACAACGGCGATAAAAAAATGTTATAAAATTCTGTAAAAACAGCTTTATTTATACATCTAATTAGTCGAATTAGTGTTCACATTCAAGCTTTCGTGCTAAAATAAATTAGTAAAATGAATAAATTAAGATTTCTTTCAGTGCATGAGCTTTAACAACATTTCTTAAGCATGTTATATGCTAAATTTGTTGTGTTTATGTCGAACAAAAAATATTTTTTTGCACAATAAATAATGCATGTTATAAAAACTTTATTGTACATAGCGATCTATTATAGTTTACTGGGCTGTCTCCGTTCCAGCATTGCATATTTGGTTCCCTGAGGTCCACCTTTGGTCTACTTTTCGCACATAGTTCCCGTTTTGTAAACGATCATAGGTGGCAGTTCTTGCATTTTCACTCACTATAATACTAATCCGGGAGAGTGATTCTGAACTCTCTCTATTCTTTTGGTGTTTCTATAGGAACAACCACCGTTTTTTGCGCTAGGAATCAGTGAAATGTGGTTTATCATGTATAGTTATAAATATTGTAATGTAATTTAATATTTTTTGTTTAAAGCTTCATGAATATTAGTCACTTTACAGACGACTCGAAAACGGACGAAGGTGTAGGATCTGGAATGTTCTCTGCATTATCTTACAGGCGGAGATATGTGCTGTGCTGGAAGCAATAAATCTCTTTAACCTGCGCCTTGATCCCGCGATTCGAAGGTCTATCGGAATTACCGTAGACGGTCAGGCTACGATCAAGGCGCTGAACTCCTGCAGCAGTAGTACTGAGCACATGAAGCGCCCTTTTCGCCAACCCCCGGGCTTCCCCCCTACTGCGACCTTCCTTCGCTAAGGAATCTGCTCGTCTTCTGTACAAAGGCCAGAATATCGGGCCACCTCAGATTCAGAAGGTTTTCCGTCTCAAAGTCCTCCTCGAATACCTCTCTTCGTGCCTCCTTGAATGCTTCACATGATGAGAGGAAATGCGCCAAGGTCTCGTCCTCGGCCCAACATCTCTCGCATGTCGCGTCCTTCTTAACTCTCATCTTTGCCAAGTGTTCTTGTAGAACGCAGTGTCCGGTTAGTAGTCCCACTATGGCTCCTACCTCCCTTTGTGTTCTAGGGAGCAGCCAGTTCCTACGGAACTTATCAATATCCTGTCATACACTTCTTCGCCTGTCTGGCGTTTCCTGTGTATCTCTTTCTGGACCAATTCAGTTAGGACCGACTTTATTTGCCCTCTTGTAAGCCCCAGGAAAGCTTTCTCGTTTCCTAAGACTCCTATGTTGCCTGGGACCCATACGAGTTCCACCTCTCTTACTCCGGCGCACTCCTGAAGTGCATTCGGGCACTCCTGCACCAAACTCACAGATATGGTTGGTTTGCACACTGCTTTCAGCGCAGCTTGACTGTCTGAACAGATGCAGAGGCGCTTTCCTCTTTCGTTCCTAATTTCTAAACTCCGCCTGGAAGATGTTGCATTGGATCCTAGCGAGTAGCTTTTTCCAATACCCTTGCTTTCCACGTACAAGGTGTAGTCAAAAACCGTAACCAAATTGAGAATATGGTGGCCATCTCAGTGAGCCTGGTCAGCCCCCAATAATAAAACCGTGGCAAAGCTATGTCTTGCTTACTTCCAAGATCTAGAAGAACAAAGGGTGTGGTATTACAAGGGAAAACAAGATCTTTGTGAAATCAGCCGACGCTACCTGTTGTGTTACCTAGTGTGCTTTACCCAACCTAACCTCTGGTGTAATGTTCGAAGCCTAACTTATATTAGTGAAAAATTTAAAATATCTTCGCAGTCCGCTGGGACTCTGAACGTTTTAATATTTAAAGCAAGACGAATAAAAAGCTTGTTCCTTTTGATAAAAAAATCAAGGAAATCTCCTCCAGGGCTATCTTTAAATGCTTTTTCCCCTGTTTCTCCAGGTATTTGGCATTCACTGTCCTTACATCTAGACTAGTTAAAGAGATACTCCAATTAGCGACCACGCTAAGTCTTTGCAATATTAGCCCTTTTCTCACTAGATAGAAGAATTCTTGGACCGACCTACTGCTCCAAGATTTTTTCTAAAGACCTTCCGAGTTAATTTTGTTCGAAGGACTTGAAAAGCTAGTTTTTTTTAATTTCATTTCTAACTGTCTTCATAGCTTTTTCCAGATATTCTAGGCATGCAGTTTCGTTGTCGCCTATCCTCGCCCAATTATATATTATATTCAACTGGACTGTTTTCTTGGCAGGTTGTGTTTTCGCAGATCTATAAAATAAAAATAGAAATATGAGCAAGTATGTGAATATGTTAAATCTTTTGAATATTACCAGTTATTATGATTGTGATACAGATACACAGACTTAATAGCCAATATGTATAGCGAAGTAAAAACATCAATCAAAATCTATGAAGGAACCAAGCCAATCCGCACAAGAAAAGGTGTCAGACAGGGTGACAACATCCCTTAAACTAATTAACCAGATTCTAGAAGATGTTTTTAAAAAAGAAATAGGCATCAAAGTAAGCGGACAATACTTGAACCACCTAAGATATACTGATGATATCGCCTTAATAACAAATAAGATAAAACAACTGATAAAAATGCTGGAAGAACTGGATACAGCAGCTAAAAATATAGGCTTGAATATAAATTAACTAAAATCATAACAAACACAGCTGAAGATATCACGATCACAATAAACCAAAAAAAAATCGTAGGAAGAGACGAGGGCAGCATTCGGTAAATTAAGCTACATATTAAAAAATAAAAAAATTCTCCAGAAGTAGGGGAAGACCCCAAATGAGATGAGCGGATTTCAATAAACATGCGGGAACTAGATGGATAAACACGACCACAGACAGAGAAGAGTGAAATATATTGGGGGAGGCCTATGTCCAAAAGTGGATCGAAGAAGGTTAAATAAATAGATAGATTATTGTGTACTGATTACGGGTGTTTATCATTTCCGCACTTTCTATCTACAATCAACGAATACAAAACGATTGGTAGAATAAGCCTATACGTCGCAGTTTAAAGGCAGAGAGCAATTTTGTTTTGCCCTAAAATGACAACATTTCCTTTTTTATGATTCATCAGTCCTTGGTGCCGACATAAATATTAACTTTTAATGATCATCACGAACAAACTGCCCATACGCACGGACATATTATGTATAGGCAGACATAAGTGGTCTTTATTTTCCTCGCGCTACCTCCTCGGTCTGCAATCACACACGAAGATTTAATAAATACATCTTATAAGGCAGTGTGCAGACGAATGATACAAAATATGCAAATTATCGGACAAATAGACTGCGAGACTACTGTCAAATTTCCGCAAACATTAACTACGTTTTTGAAAGGTACACATCCGTTGAAATTAGTTTTAACGCAGAGAAGGTTGGTCACGTGGTTCAAATCATCGTCGTTTGGCCGCTAACTTTAAAATGTCCGTCAAAGTGTTATATTTTTGGTTTAAGCGTATTTCCGTAGTCAATGGTCCGATTTTAATTTTTTAAATCCCCGTTTGTTCCTTTTTATAAAGGTAAGCAAATTTTGTGATTATATATTTTTTACTAAGCCAAGTGGTACCAGTATTATTAAGATTTCCGCTCGGCAAAGGATTAAAATAATACCTAGCGACTATAGTAAGGGAGCGAGGAAGTTTATTATAATGCTTGTCATCGATTAATTCATGCATTGCGCTATTCTGTGGTATATTTGTTGGTGTTTGTTGTTAACTATATTTTGAATTGTGTGTGATTGTTTAAATTGCTTTAGCTTTGCTGAAACTTTGCGAACTGGGCGATTGATCCTGATTGAATGGAAAGTACCAGTATAAAAAATTTTAAAAATAATAAAAAATTAAAAAACTATATTTTAAAGAACCGTTATCTGTCACACCTTGGATGTCAAAACTGTAAAATTTGGCATGTCAAATTTCAACTGCCATATAATTGGGGTATACCATTAATTGGTGCATATATCGCTCTATGTAGCTGTATTCTGAGTGTCGGCTGTTATCGATAATAATTAGTCCATGTCGCGTGTTCAGTAACATGTGTGCTCTCAGTTTTGTTGCAGGGCTTTATTAAACACATCTAACTGGTGACAGATGACAGTTCTTTAAAATATAGTTAACAACAAACATTAACAGGTATACCACATAATAGCGCAATACGGGAATTAATCGATTAATAAACTTTTTAGCTGCCTTACTATTGTACCTGGGTAGCTACCAAGTACACTATTTAAAAGCAGATTACCTGTGCTACGCAACGCGTCTATTTGTTTTTCCTTCAAGGTTTATTGGTTTTTCCTTCAAGGTTTTTTGCCGTAGCACTTGAGTTGAGAAACAGATTAAAGTTTTCAATACCCTACTAGTTTTTGGATAGTTAGTGTAGGATCAAATTTGCATACCGTTTTAGATCAAGGCTAAATTATTAACCACAAAGATTGATTTTTTTTTAAATTGTTAATTCTTGGGTACCTTTGGCAGTTTACTCATGGATTATAGAAGACCAAATTGTAGAGATATCACTGTATTTTGATTATTGGCCTTTTTGATCTATCTTGTGCTTATATGCATGGGCAAGCAGGCGCTTAAATCTTTATTTTGAAACGAAATTACAGAGCCCGGATTTTATCCCATAAGAAAGATTTTTTTGAACTTATGGGAAATCATCCGTCAAACAAAGGGTGTGACCAAAAATTCGTTTAAATGAATTTAATAAAACCCTTTGTTTGATGAAGGTTTAATTGCTTTTTTTTTAAATCCTAATTTTTAGCAAGTACACCGAGTAGCGCATCCAGGAATATGTCTTCGGGACAGCCGAGAACCCGTGATGTCGTATTTTATGCTATCTTTTGCTTTATTCATGAAATATGCCCGCCCCTGGCTGGGTGCGCCCTTGAATGCACCAATATTACTTAAGGGTCGAAAGTCCTAGGTTCTAAAGTTATAGATTTCTAAAAGTCTAGATTTTGGGTACCTTACTCATTTTATCCTTAGGATTTTTTAAATATTTACATATATAATTTGTTAAATAAAAATGAGTCATAAAATTTTATAGCAGGTCATCAAAATGTATATTAATCATTAAAATTTTTAGACTCACACACATAATTTATTAGTTTTTTTACGCTATAAAGCAGTCTTTATTTTGAAAAAAAATTATAGAGGTCAAGTCATAAAACGTCATTAAATTTTACTTTAGAAGGTTATAAACTTTGCTATTACAGCCAAACTTCTTTATGTTCAATCTAGCACTGTGCCTAAGAGCCACTTGCAACCGTAATAGCCAAGTTTAGAAAAACATTTCCAAACTAGTAAGAACATTTTATTTTGAAATTTGTAAATTTATTTTGAATTTCTGTATAAAGGATACCATTTTCGCGTACTTGGCTTTTTTTTACATGAAATGTTTTTGTTATGATTTCAGTCCTTTTTCAAAGCATTTGGAAAATATTTAAGTTTTAAAGCGGAATATTGTTCAAAACTGTTGCAATGCAACGCAACTTTCTAGCGTTCCTGAAAGTGGGCAATGTAACTTTTACATAACTTTACATTTATAACAGAGGAAAGTAAATTTAAATGTTGGTGTTTTTAAATTTTTTTCTATAGTTTTATCATAGTTCTTGTCTTCCAAAACTCAGCTCCCTAGTAGGGTATCCAAGTCCCGGGACCAAATAGGTTTTCGGGACTTCGGGACTAAATGTCAGGTCCCGGGACTAGTCCCGGGACTGGTCCCGAAACTAAAATAAAAGTAATTAAATTACACAGAACAGAACACAGGTTTATTCATATTGGTAAATGGTTAACATAAAAACAAATTGACAAACGTTGCAAATAAAAAGGTAAGTATAGGGAAACATTACTTTTGTCCAAAGTGAGATTTAAGTGCCACGAGTGCATTTAAGGACTCATTCTTTAATCTTAAACGAAGCTTCTTACAAACACCGCCGGCCACTAAAAAAGCTCTCTTCGATTGGACGCTGGTAGGTGGTATAGTCAGTAAATGCTCGTAGCATAGCTGCAAATATTGTCCTCGACAACCGCCATCCTCAAAAAGGACCATTTCTCGTTTTATTATTTTTGAAAATCGATCTGGTTTTGCACTTGATCACGTTTGTATGATTGCTCTTGTACTTGTTGAGGCAGTAGCAAATATTGCATTTTCAATAAATCCGTCTAACTTTTTTGCGATCCTTTCGCGTTCATGCAATAGACGGCGCTGCGTCACGCTTATTATGCATGTGTCTGGTATAATTTAGCGGTTTCGGGACCAAGTTGAGTCCCAGGACCACTTTTTTTAGGAAAAGTCCCGGGACCGTCCCGTACTCCCTAGCGTTTCTGCAAGTGGGCAATGTTACTTTTACATAACTACATGTATAGGGGAGGGGAGTAAATTACAATTTTGGGACTTTTTAATTTTTTCCAAGGGTTTGGTCGTAGTTTCCATCAGTCTACCAAATTTCAGCTGTCTATCTGAAAGTACAGTAGAATTTTGTTGATCTATACATGTGAGTGATTGAGTGGCAATTTCGACGTTTTTTGAAATTTCTTTACTAATTTACGGATGATACTTCAAAAAGTTTGAGTTTCGTTGCTCATTCCGAAATAGAGTTTTAAATAGTTCAAATATGGGCCGAAATGTTTCAAGAAAAGATGGTACAGCAGTTTACGTGAACTTTGCGGGGCGCTGCCGTTACCCCAGACTTTTTTTCAGAAAAAGATCTTTAAAAGTCATAAAATGTAAAAATGTGACTTTAGTGAAACATTAACAATTGCGAGCTTGCTACCGAATATAGGAAAAATTGAGAAGGGGGCTGCAGCGAATTGTTAATTCTTTCTTTTTTATATTTAGGTCATTTTTATTTTTAAATTTCTATACGTTATTCTTTTCATGTACTTTACGATGTTTTGAAGTTCCGTCCAGTAGAGTTTTTGAACGTACTTTTTATATTAAAACCTGCAGTAATTCTTTTTTTTAAATTGATATTTGGAGCAAAAAAAGTGCTGAAAAAAGTCGATTGCCAAAAATTTCGTGATGTAAATCTTCATATTAAAACAACGAATTCTCACGATGTTTTCGGTCTTTTTTGGTTTACTTTTTTTCTTAGTCTTGGCTCTATATTCAGCGAAAACATTTAGAAATCCTTTAATCATTTTTTAGAGAAAACATTTTTACATTCGAAAAAACTTTATCAATTCCCTTCAAAAGCTTTTTGAGAATTGGTCGGTTTTAATTTTTTTATAAAATGCCTCAAAATTGCTGCAATTTACACAATGAAAGTGGGTTCTCATTTACCTCTAATACTTTCTTCTCGATTTGAATGTTTCTAAATACTTTTTTGTTTGTTTTTAGGATAGAGGAGAAAACAGAAAGCGGTACTAATCAGCGCAGCTTTACAGGTGAGAACAATAATTTCTGTTCTTTTATAGGCATCAGAAATGTGTAAAAAAAACCTCAACATATGTTCCAGTTTAGTTAGAGTTTTCCGAAGTGAGGTACAAATGTTAATATTATATATCAGTTTTGTTGATATTTTGGTAACGAATACTTATTTTCTTTAGTATACCCAAGAACATTCCCTGCATGGAATATAGGCGAACTCCATTGAGTTGTATAACGCCCTAAAAGGGCGTTAGAGACGGAAAGACAAGGCATTTTTTATTGACCCTATCCAATTTGGTTCCTATGGTCGGGTATTTCTTTTACAATAAAAACAGAGATAGACATTATTGAACATGTGAAACGGACAAAGATAGGGTGATTTTGCATGCTAATAATACCCTAGATAATATAAGGGTACTTTTATCTCTTTCACACTGACGGCATAAGTGCGACAGAAAAGCAGCTGGCTACCTTTAATCCACCTGCCGTATTTTGAGTGATTCTACCTGTTAGTCCGTGTATACAGGGAAAACTGATAGACAATGTTGTATAAGTACGGAAATGATTTTTTTTGAATTTTGTGCGGGAATATTACAAAAAGAAATCTTAAAACGTTTAAAAACAAGTTTAGAAGTAACTATTTGAGTTTAAACATGGTCCAAAATTGTTTTTTGTGCAAAAGAAGAAAAAAAATCCATAAAAAAACAACATTTCATGGGTAAGTCGTCTTGACGGATAGTTTTTCCTAAAATACGAGAAAGTTCAGTAGCGTCACGATAGATAGTTTTTTCTGCGACCGTGCGATTTTACCCTCACACATTTTGATTCAGAAAGTGTCACTTCCCCGCACTTTTTTTTGCATTGCATGAAAATTAACAAAAAGTATTTGATTTTCTTAAAAATGATTTCTTTTTAAATGCTTACATACCGATTTTTATCCAGTTGTTTTTGTTTTTTCGAACCAAACTTTTGACATGTCACGGTCGAGTTTCATACATCTTGATGAATTGTTACACACACTGATCTATGTTTTTATAAATTTCGATAAATTTAATGTTTTTTGCGGACTTTACAGTAATTTTAAGTTAAATTTTGGTCTTTTATCGCGAAAGTATATATTTATTATTATATGACCACCGCGACCGGTCTACAGGCCGGTATCATATGTTTATGTCCTTCTAATGTCATTTGACTATCATGCTGTCTTACTTAATAAGGTCACTTAGTTTAATTAATAATTTTGTCCTACATAATATAAAAGAAGAATAGAAACCAACAAAAAATTTGTGACACTTCGATTACCCATTTTCTTTGATTGCGATGGATTAGGGTGACCAGATTACGGTTTATTAGGGTGTCCAGAGTGCGCAAAAAAAGATTTTGAAAAATTTCCCTAAAAAAATTGAAGACCAAACACTCACTCGCCACTCAATGTTTATGGTCGCATACACTAATCCTAACTCGATTTCCGACGATTATGGACAATGGTTACCCCCTGGACATAAACCTAACAACTTTTACTATATTTATTAACAATAGGTAGGTTAGGTTTGGTTAGGTTGGGTAAGGTTGGGTTAGGTTGGGTTAGGTTGGATTAGGTTGGGTTAGGTTGGGTTAGGTTGGGTTAGGTTGGGTTAGGTTGGGTTAGGTTGGGTTAGGTTGGGCTGGGTTAGGTTGGGTTAGGTTGGGTTAGGTTGGGTTAGGTTGGGTTAGGTTGGGTTAGGTTGGGTTAGGTTGGGTTAGGTTTGGTTAGGTTGGGTTATGTTGGGTTAGGTTGGGTTAGGTTGGGTTAGGTTGGGTTAGGTTGGGTTAGGTTGGGTTAGGTTGGGTTAGGTTGGGTTAGGTTGGATTAGGTTGGGTTTGGTTGGTTCAGTTTGAGTATGTTCGGTTAGGTTCCGCTAGGATTGTTTAGGTTAGGTTTAGCTATATTCGGTTAGGTTCGGTTCAGTTTAAGCAAATCGAACCGAACCAAACCGAACCGTTAGATTCGGTTTGATTTGGTTCATTTCGATACGGATGGGTTCAGTTTGCTTTTGTTCAGTTAGACCTTCGATAAATTTTAAAAAAGTAAATAATTATTAATTTTTAGTGTTTTAAGGAATAAAAATTGATATAATGTTCAATTAAACTAATTTTTATTTGTAAAAATGTAGGAATCATAATTTTCTTGATTTTGTTTTGAATTTCATGCTTTTTTAAAAATTGTGCATTTTCATAAAAGGACCAAAAAACTGACCCGATTTCGATCAGTGACCTTAGTTATTTCAAGTTTTTATTGACAGCTGATAGACGTCAGGGACCGTTTTGTTTCAGTTTGAAATGAGAAAATGCTCTTTTGTAGCAATTTGTATGGGTTTTAATGGGGTTTTAAGAATGTTTCAATTTCAATTTTTTTAACAAAATCAACGATAGTCCGCAATTTTTTTTTTAGAAATCACTATAAAATGGTCTAAAATTATCATTTTTCAAAAAACTTCGTAGTTTTAAGAAAGGTGGTAAAACGTACCAGACCCCTGAAATGTGTTGCAGTCTAGGACAACTGGGCGCCGCCAACTCGGCGCCACCAACTGGGCGGCAGGCCAACTGGGCGCCGGGCCAACTTGACGCCGAGCCAACTGGGCGCCGGACTAAAATATTTTTTCTTGATAAAATGTGCAGATGAAAAACAAACTTAAAAAAATTAAAATGGCGCATCCAAAATGGCGGACTTTCTTATTTATGCATCGATATGTATCGAATATGGAACTTGGCGGTGTTTCAAGTCGCAGAACACTACACCTACCAAATTTCAACACTCGATTTAATAGATGTTGAAAGTTTTGTATAAATAACATATTTATTTTGTTTTTATCTGCACATTTTAACGAAAAAAATAGTCCGGCGCTGAGTTGGCCCGGCGCCCATTAGGCCCGGCGTGGCGCCCTGTTGGCGGCGCCGAGTTGGCCCGGCGCCCGGTTGTCCCATTCCGAATTGAAATTTTTAGTTCCGAAATTTCCTCTGACTCGAGCATAACTTGTAGTCCACCCAAGAAAAGAAGAGTTGAAGAAGACCCTTGTTCAAAGAAAGAAAATATTTTACCTGGAAGGTACAACATTTGTAAAGTTCTAAGATGAAAACAATAATTTTAATACATCCACTGCACTTAGCATGCTTAGAAATTCTTTTTACTCTTTTTTTTTACTGAAGAGAATTTTGTAAACACACACAAGTAAGTATTCATGAATTATTTATTATTCAAACAGAAAATTGTTGATAAAAAAATTCTAGTGGAATTCAAAATTTTTATTTTGCGCCGCCACTGCCCTTTTTTATCCAAGACAAGCAAATAGAATATTTTTGCGATGTTGCATGTTTCCGGACTCACCAAACCGAAATTCTATTTTTATCCCTATTTTGCTCATTAAATTCTTACTTGTATTTGGTCAATTGCGATAAAAGCTTGATATAATGGCAATTTTGGCCCATGCCGGGTCTACCCGTAGGGTATAGAAGTCAATGGCGAACTCCAAAAATTAACGTTTGTTTTGGTCATTTGGTTCATAAATATTTGATTGTAAAATAACAACAACTCATTTTCCTACCTATTGAGAAGATACCTAATTTATAGAATTTGCTGAATATCGACCCTACGGATTTGAATGATACTATCATCATATCAAATTATCCATATTCCATTTATGCAGCCAATCGTTGTTGTTGTATTCTATGTAGATATGGTGTTTGGTTTTTGGAATATAAGAACCTTTAGCATGCAGCATATATTTATGTGTTGGATGAAACTTTAAAAATATTTTTATTTCTTTTTCAAAAATAAACTTTTACAGCATCTCTATCTTTGATTATAACTAAACTTTTCTAATCCATGTTTACAATTTTAGAGGCAGATACTTGAACAAAGGTAATAACTAGGCCAGAAAAAGTTTGTGGTGGCTTGCTAAAATAAATTTAAGAAGATCATTTGAATGCTCTAAAGTATCTGCACCGAACAACACCATTTGCTGCATATTACTTGGTTGGACATTGAAGCCTTGGATGCAATTCTTCAATATTTGACAAGATCATTAGGATACTTCCTAAAACATTGACAAATATGACCAAATTAAATGAAATTTTTGATCAATTAATAAAACCTGACATCTTAGGGCGATTTTTTATCATTGTAAATCAAAGGATGAAGTTTCAGCCATTGTCAGATCTGGTCAAATGTTAAAGAATTTGCCGCTTCCTGCAAATTTTTTTTTCAGGAATCTACTGCGAGTTTTCGCGTTGGTGTTGAGAAAGCTAATTGACCGTTTTATACCACTGATACTGGTTGTTATTATTATTTACTTCTATTTACGAACCAACCAGGGTGACACTTCAAGAATTCGATTATTCGCAGTGATCAAGGGGCTAACTTTTTATTTTATGCTTATGTTACACAATATTCTCAATGTGGAATGGCCTAGCTAATGATTAATACAATTTAAAAAACTTTTGATCGCGTAAATCATTAATTAATGGTGTATCAGTTAAATGACAAAGATTTTCTTGTGAAAAGTCAACTTTTATTAAACGCAGACATGTTTTCTTTAAATGGAGAAACTTAAATAAAACATTTTAAATTAGTGAAGATGTTTGACAGGATTGAGTGTTATATCCATTTCTCTTTGAAGCATTGGAATTAAAGTTGTATACGAAATTTTTTGAAATGTCAATGCCAATATTCTTAAATATGCACATAATTGTTTTACGTATGCAGGTAAAAGACCTCAGATACTTATAGATACTTATAGGAGTTGTTGAATTGTAAAAAATATAGAAGAAATAAAACAAATTTATGGTTAAAACCAAAAATATTAAGATCATGAAATTGCCTGTTTTATGAATGATCAAACATGGATAAGGTAACAAAAGCCCAAAGATTAATGGAAAGACAAATGTTACACAACAAAATAAAGGATGTCAGAGGAGAGGTAGCAAAATTAAAATGGAAATTTTCCGGTCATAATATCAGACAAAATAGATAAAACTAAAGACTTTGGGAAAATAAAAAAACGGAGGAGAATACCCCAAATAAGATGGGCGGAGGAATTGAAGGAAGATGCGGGAACTAGATCGATGAGACAGACAGAGAAGAGTGGAATATATTGGTGGAGGCATATGTCCATAGATGAATCGAAGAAGGCTAAATAGATAAATAGATAGCTGAATATTTTTAAGTGTTATTTCGTTGTTATGTGCCACTCGCCGGTTTCGAATATGCAATAATAGAATAGAAATCTGGAAACGTTGCGTATAGTCGCCTGCGCTAGGCCGTAACGGCATTATCTCAATAATAGATTATGGCCAAGAGTTGTTGGTTAAACATCCAGTCAGTTGTGTTTTCCAAAATCGTAGAGTGCCGGTTTTTGGCAACAAACTCTCCAAAGTTTTATTTATTGAATCAGTACCTATACAAACAATGTTATGATAAGTTTTTGAAACAAAAACCAAGATATTTAGACAAATTTAGATCGCTAGTCATCCTCGTTATTCCGAAGACCTTTAATAAAAACATATTGTCTATTTAAGTTAACGTAGGACTCGCTGTCATCACATTACGCTATGCTAGCAAAGTAAGGTTGTGCCAGCCATCCTTGATCGTGTCCATTCCACCGTCAAAATAGTTGTTGTTGTAATGTTCTTCACAGCTTTCTACTAGAAAACTAATCTTGACATCCTTTGTTTCAGCTAATTTTGAAAGTGCGTTGGGTGATTTCTAATCTAACGTAGATCTAGGATTGACCATATACAGTGCCTTAAATGCCGCTTGGCTTGGATGTAGGCATATGGAGGTTTTCCATCACAGATAATCATTTCTTCTGCAAACGGTAGACTGTTACTTGACTTACTCGGGAATAACTTCTTGGAATGTCGCGTCGCGTCGGTGATCTCCGAGTACATCACTCACATTCTTTATGGCCAGCATACCTCCGTCTGCTGCGAATGTCACTTGGCCCTCCTCCTATTCTCTAGTTGGTATATTGACCGTATATTTCCTTGTTTTCTTTAATTACCTTTATACCCGATAATTTATTTTAACGTTGACCAAAAACTAAATTTTTTTCCAGTTGCAGTTGCAAATTTGAATGTGAAAGAGTGAGACATCTTGCTTTTGATGAAGAGGAAGGAGGTGCTTGGCTAAATGTTTTGCGTTGGTTAAAATGTGTGCCTGCTACCGGCCACACATTTGCACTTGCAACAGCAAAGTTGATAAATTTGGGTATCGGGTTTTGCTTACTTCTGCAGACATTCCTTCCATTCTTCAGGTTTGGCGATATCGTAAATGTTATTAAAATATCAAGCTTCAATACCCAAAGAAAGTGTCGCTTTTGAGTAAGGCAATGCTTCTTTATGTTTGATTTATTCTTTAAGCCAAAGGATTACTTCGATGTTTTCCAAGACCTGCCAGGTAGTTGTTTAACTTTTAAAAGCACGGTTATAGGTAATAAATTAATACTTACAATTTTTAAAAAGCAATTCATGAAAACAAAAAATTGTTTTTGGTAGATGCATTCATAAATGGGCGCTCTATTTTGGAGAGTTTGTTCTATCGAAATTAATGCATTGACGTATTGATTTCGAATGTATTCAAGATGGCCGCCGCCGTTATTATGGCATCGTTTTCGGTCTCTCGGCGGCGGTTCTCTCTGCTCCCTGGGCTAATTTCTCTCATTTCTATCATACGCAATAAGTATTGCACGCGTGTGTTATGCGGTTGCGTTTCTATTTGATTTCGTCATATGCACAAAATCTAAAATGTTTGGTTTTTCTGGCAGAGGAGGAGGTCTTATTATAGATATGGTATTGCAAGCTACCAAGTTGCGCAACAACTTAAAATGACTGATATAAGCATTAGACGTTATTAGTTTTATTATTTATCTCGAAAGGACATTTGGCGGTTCTTGGCGGAAGTACTACTATAAATGCTTTTCTCAATTATATAAACAATGTAGGAAAATCATAAACCTGTTTAATTTTTTTCTTTAAAACTTCACATTTTTCTTTATATATGATTTTTAATATTAAAATTTTTGCTTTTATACTGATATGAACCTTTTGTATATTTGTTGTAAATATATTTATTTAGCAACATTTTAAACGTTGATTGAATAAAATTATGCAATCAACTGTCTAATTTACTTAATAATACTGTTTATGTTTGGCATGTTATAATGATTTAAATTGCCGATTTTAGGGCAACGAAAGGTTTGTATTTGTTGTTAACAAAACCAGAAAAAGAAAGATACAATAATTTGATACACTGGGAAACAATTAAATAAAAAGTTTTAAAATTAATATCAACTCTAAAAGTTAAGATCAAAATATAAACAACAAAAATAATAATTTTATATAAGTTAAAATAATTGACAAAACTTAACTTTTCCACAGTTGAAAAACCCCCCTTATATGACGCGAGGTAAAGTGAAGCTTAGCTCTGCAAAGAAAAAGACGAAAACTCTGCTTTTAAAGACAAAGAGACAAGACACCAGCGTAAGCTAGAGATGCCCCGACGTCAAAGTCCGTTACAAGTCAAAATTACACGCTGTGTGTTTTAAAAATTACAAAATATAAACTATTAGCTCACACATATACTATACTATAGTAGTGTGAGCTATGGTGATCCTAATTTTTTCGAAAAAAAAAAAGTTGCTCCGATTTCAAAATTTTTTATATATCTTTGCGTTTCAGATGATTTTGAAACTTTTTTGTTGCGCCGTCTGTCTGTCTGTCTGTCTGTCTGTCTGTCTGTCTGTCTGTCTGTCTGTCTGTCTGTCTGTCTGTCTGTCTGTCTGTCTGTCTGTGTGTCTGTCTGTCTGTCTGTAACGACCAACGCGCATAACTCAAAAACCGCTTGGCCGATTTTAATGAAATTTGGTACCTAGGCTGGGTCTTGGGTCGAGATGGTCCCATTTAAAAATGAACAAAATCCACCGAACACAAACCAAATAAAAGGGTGGGGGTAGATTTCAAAAATTAGAGTTTATGTGAAAATATGGCGTGTGTGATATTAAACGAAAGGTAATTGAGTCTGCAGTTAAACAAAATACATTTTAATTTATTTAAAAGAAAAAGGGTGGGGGTATATTTTAAAAATTAGATTTTAAGTGAAAATATGGCGTGTGTGATATCAAACGCAAGGTAATTGAGTCCGGACTTTAACAAAATACATTTTAGTTTTTGTTTTTTTGTAAGGGTGGGGGTAGATTTCAAAAATTTGAGTTTAAGTCAAAACATGGCTTGTGTGGTATCAAACAAAAGGTAATTTAGTCTGGAGTTGAATAAAATATATTTCAGTTTTTAGTTATATTAGCTCACACGTACACTATAACTATAGTACCTAGTGTGAGCTTAGGGGCCCATATATTGGCAGAGTATTTTGATTTTAGTGGCCGAAGGATAGACAGATTAGCCGAATATAACTTTTATAAAAATACAGCGATCCTGAAAATCATATCAAAAACAAGTCACTGATTGCCACAAATGTTGCTTGTTGTAGAAAACAAGATTTAATTAAAAATATATAAAAACTTATAAACACAATTTTTTAATTATAAAAAAATTAACATTTTAGTTGGAATGGTAGGTATCACATATTTTTGGGTTTTTAGAAATAAATATTTCAAATTGGTGAATTTTTAAGGTTACTTTATTAAGGTTTAAAAATATAAACGAATTACACTTACAATTAAAATATCGAAACAAAAGTCGATCAATCATTTGTTTAAACAAATTTCGTTATAACTAATATTCATTAAAATAGATTTTGTAGTTTAGGAGCTTGTGTTTTACACACAGACGCTAAAAACGAAAGGGGTGTGGAGAGGAATACTTCACCACTACGTTGCCACTTCTTCGTGTTACTATTGATTTATAGGAGGTAGATAATAAATATATCTTAGGCAGGATTTTTAAAAGTATAGGTCCCCTGTCGGTGTTATCCTAACCTTCAATTGTCCGAAACGTATCCTAACTTGGGCATGTTTGGACAGGTTAGCACACGTCGATTAATTGACTAAGGATAATATAGGACGAAAAGGTGGACGAAGCTAATTTAAAAAATCTTTTAAAAACATGATTTTTGAAAAAGAATAAAAAATGTTAGAAAAGATTTTGTCTCATAGTATAGCTCAGATTAAGTTACATAAGATTCGTAATTAGGTATGTAGGGCAGATGCGGCTACACTTTTCGACTACTTACAGCAAGCAAGTTATTTTACGCCGAAATCTAGAGAGGAAATGTTTTTAAGGCTTGACAATTGACGCCATCTATTGAAGTCCTTTGCAACCCGTGTTTGTGTCTGACACAGTGTTGCCATTTGTGCTGAGGTTTTTCTTTCTACCGTCGCTTGTCTAAAAACACTTTCCTGGTTCATTTTGCGTGTCAACTCGAAGATTTTTCTTTGCCGGAAGTTGAAAAATTTTAGACAATTTTGGAGTGCACTGAAATAAAAATAATGAAGTACTTATCTAGTCTATATTATCAAATGTCCAGTAGATTTTTATTTTGTTATAATAATTAGTATAACACACGAACAAAATTATGGGGAATAATTATAAATTTAATTTAGTTACCTGGAGTCACTGCATCAAATAACATATTCGACACATATTTTTTTTTTGGAAAGGACGTTTATTTATGTGTGAATTTATACAGGTTCTTTATTCCTGGTTGCATTTAAAATAATCTCGTTACTCTAACAGTAGAGTTATTCTAAATAATTCCCCTGGATAAGGTCTAGGGATAGTCAAATTACGTAAATAAAAAAATATTAGTGTAGTGCAAAACTTACATTCTCGACATTGTAAACAGAACAGGAAGGCTCAATGAGCTGCCTGCAAATGGAAGTACCGAAACTGGATTAAGAAATATAGTGAAACACTCACGGTTTCGTCGATTTTGTCCGCTTATTGTTAACAATTTCCGCTGCTTGAGTTTTCCAAGATTAAATTTTTAAGCGATCTTTCGTGTTTATAGATGTTCTTTCTTCAAAACGTTAACAACCATTTTTTCGCGTAAACTAAGTTTTTTACTAGGCGCCATTTCAAGGAGATCTGTTACTACCCAACTGAACAATAAAAATCAAACACAGCAGTCTCGCCCAATAAAATATGTTATAAATATGAAGTATATAGTCTTCGCATTAAAACGGAAAGAGGTTATTCCCCGGCTGCAGAGTGCGGTGTTGCCAACATACTACATACCCATGTCTTGTGCGCTCCGGCCCGTTGTCAGAGGTTCGCGTCCGGTTTAGGTAGGTTTCAAAATTTTTTAACCAAAAAAACAAAAAAAATTGTTTGCGTCCGGTTATGTGTCCGGTTATAAGAGTGAATTTTACATGTAGAGAAGTAGGCAAAATCTTGGTTCCAACAAATTTGTGCGCCTAAAGAGAGTGACCGCTTATTAGAGGTGTCCGCAAGGAGAGGTTTCACTGTGTATCTCGGGCATGGTTAAAGGGATCCACTCTAGCCCACTTGCCGGGCCTAAGAGTCACCCCCTTACTACCACTCTCACCAGGTTATCAGTATCTTTTTGGTGTGGTAAGCTTTTTTAAGAAGATATGTAGTTTTTTATTACTCTTAATTAGTTTTAAATTATAGTGTACAAAAAAAAATCATGTATTTATTTTTTAAAGATGGCGGCCGAAAAAGTAAAGAAAAAGCATTTTTGTTTTTTTTTTCGAAATGTAACAAAAAAAAACTGGAAGAAACAAGACATCTCGTTAAACAAAACATAGATATTTTAAAACTTTCAATAAAAGTTGACTATGTCCGGGTCATTTGATTGAATTTCCCATATTTTACTTAGTAGCTATCTTCGTTAATATTGATTTAACAGTTTCGTTTAAAAAAGCAAAGTTAAACAATTTTTCCCAAATCATCAGAATCTGATGTCAAAAATGACATATATCATACACGTGTTTCATACACTCCGATAATATTGATCAGTAATTAAACAGTAACGTTTAATTAAGCAAAGTTAAATAATTTTTCCTAAATAATCAGAATCTGATGTCAAAATTGACATATGTCTTTTGACAAATGGTTTATTTTTTAAAATAAAACACCCTGTATATAATTTTTTTAGTCCATAGGGCTTCTTTTTCAGATTTCAAAAATATGTCACTTTTGACATCAGATTCTGATTATTTAGAAAAAATTATTTAACTGCTTAATTAAACGTTACTGTTTAATTACTGATCAATATTATCGGAGATAGCTATTAAGTAAAATATGGTAAATTCAATCAAATCATCCGCTACCTGATATATGTCAACTTTTTGAAATTTTTTTTTCTTTAAAAAATAAATAAATTATATTTTTTTGTACAAGATAATTTAAAATTAATTAACAGTAATATAACACTACATATCTTGGTAGAAAAGTTTACCAAACCAAAAAGATACTGAGAGATGAAATATTTAAAATCGGCGACCCTTATTTAGTATAAATTGATATATTACACGGCAATACTAGTTGTGTCAAACAAGAACGAAAAAATAACTTTTTTATCTGAACTTCGGCCGCCATCTTAATATTATGTTAAATCATAGAAAATATGTTAAATATCAAATTGTAACTTTTTATACATTTTTATAAAATTTGGCTTACTATTGATAAAATCCACAAATTTTGTTGTAAAAATTTAATTTGGTCTACAGGTGATAAAGGTTTCTTTTATTTTTGACATATTAAGCGCCATCTTTGTGTCGGCTGAAGAACTTATTTTTTTTTAGTAGGTTTAGAGAGCTGGTCAGTAGTTTTAATATGAGGGATTAAAAATAAATATCGCACAAAAAATAAAGGACATATCGAAGAAAGCGTTTTTTTTAATATAATCGCCATTTTGTTTTGAAGTGACAGGTGTGATTTTTTTTTGCATTTTTAAATTGAGTAGGTCCCACTTAAAGTAAATTTATGGAAATTAATTTAATTTCTCTTAAAGCACGGAATTGATGTTTTTTCTTAACTTTGGCAGCCGTTATGTCGGAAAATCGGGGATGCTCGAATAAAAATTTAGCTCTTGGTGTTAACTACTACCATGCCAAATATAAAAAAAATTACCCTTTTTGCTGCTTTTTCTTGAAATACCCTAAAAATGTACTTTTTTTTAACTAATTTACTATGATTAGAAATGCTGCTTTAGAGTTTGTTTGGGAACCCTGTCAGATATTGTAACCCTAATAGCAATTACATCATTTTGACAAACGTGTTCGTTATTATTATAACAATAGCCACTGATATTTATATTTCCGCCTCTTTTACATATGTAGGCAATTTTTTTACATTTTGTGTCTATTATTAGTTTCACATGATGATGATGCCAGGAAACGCAAATGAGCACCTTATTGATATTCAGATTTTTTAAAAATTTAATTTGTTAAATTGCGAGTTTTTTCTATTATTGAGATTTTTATTTTATTGTTACCCATTAAGAATCTAATAGGTACAACTGGATTTATAATAAATATTGTCGCAACTCATCACTTAAAAAATGGATCGGTGTACTGTAGACTATCATGGTTATCAAAAAGAAAAAAAAGAAACATTGTTGCAAGTGAGGGGCCGGAAAATTTAAAACGTGTTTTATGATATAGAATACAACTTTGTAAGAAGCGAAATGATTGGCACTTTCGATTTTTGTATTTATTGATTTAATTTCTTTGTTTAAAAAGACAATGCTTTTTATACAAATTATATATTATAAAATATTATAATTAGTATAATACTGTATAAATTTAAAAACGATTTACGTAAAAAATATTACTTTAAAATACCTACTCTTACATTAAAATAAATGGTCTACAATAATGCATTGCAAATCTTTATGGTTTATTTGGTTACTATTTTTAATCACTAGGGCTTTTATTAGGATGACCATATGAGTTTAGCGCTAAAGAAGGCCGTCAGAGACAAAAAAGCCGGATTTTCGATAAAAAATGACCAAACAAAAAAGTCTCGGTACCAAAAAACTGCATTTGCAAAAAAACCAATAAAAAAACCCACCTTGAACAAACTTTGACCAAAGGGGGGCAACTATCCGATCCATTTGCAAAAAAAAGCAAAGCAAACAAAATAGATGGGGGGGGGGGGGTAAGATGGCTCAACCCACATCACCATGAATAAAAAATGCATCACACAAAAAGATTTGTAGGAAAATAAATGGATCCATGACGGATCTTCCTAGCTGGCCTATTATCACACTTTAAATGAAGCCATGATAATATATTAGTCTTGAAAATAGTTTTTTGTAAATATCTCAAAAAACTAAAGCTCCTACGAAGTTTTTAGTTATAATATGGATTATTAAGCAAAATATAGTCTACTATATTCCGAAAATAGTGTATTGATACGATGCTCCGTTAAAAAGTTAGCTTTTTTTTTAAAGTTTTTAATTGCCAAAAAACTCATTAGCATTAATGGATTTTTACCAAAATCTAATCAGGTCGTAAGACTGTCGGACACTATTTTACCTGAAAATTTTGTGAAAATCGGTTCAGCGGCTATCGTATTACGGACAGAAATAATATACACACACACACACACACACACAGATAACCCATTTTGGCGTTATCTCAAAAAAAAATTTTCGCCGAAAATATGACCTTCTCTAGCCATTGTTAAGCGGGGTAGGAAAGTAAAAATGGCGATGCATTTAAAATTTTAAAAAAGAATTAGGCACTCTTCGTACAGATAGTTTCTGCAATATTAAAAAATACTAAAAAAGGAAATGTGCCGCAGGCAAAAATTGCACCCCAGAAGAATGTTTGTAAAAAAAAGGCGAAAAAAATAATTATGCACTTTTCATAAAAATATAGAAAACAATTTTTGCAATGTAGAAAAATGTTGCAAAATTTACAAAAAGGCGAAAATTTTTATAATTTTTTTAAAAAATCGCGATGTAAAAAAAAATTGTTAAAGCAAAAACTGCTAGAAAATTTTAAAAATATTTGAAAAATTAGGTAAATGCAAAAGTTGTGGTTAGTTTCTGGCGCCGGCGCCGCGCCGAAAATTTTCACGTGATCATGATCGCTTCTGATAAATTATGCTCATTTGGTTTGGGGGGGGGGGCTCAACAGCCTAAGCCCCCGCGAGGTTGCGCCCTTGGATGAGCAAGAAGAAAAGGTCTTTGATCGCCAAAAAGCCGGCCGGACATTTTCATTTTGCCCAAAAAGCCGGACCCGGACGTATAGTCACCCTACTTTAATTATAATTTTTGAGTTTTTTGATTTTAACATTATATCCCACATAGCACAATCACGTGTTTAACACGTAAAAAGGGCGTGAGAAAAAGAGATCTACAGTCACCAATCTTTTAACTAGAATAAATGACTGGTCACTTGCTGAAGACAATCACCAACCTACTGACGTCATTTATCTCGACTTCGAGAAATCTTTTGAAAAAATACCAACTCAGTTTCTAACACGATAGACCATGTTGGAGTCAGAGGAAAGCTTCTCTCGGTGATAGGAGATGGGTTTCTCACAGGGCGAACGTTTCAAGTAAGAGTTGGATCTACACTTTCTCAAGAACATGAAGTGGATAGTGGCGTCCCTCAAGGGTCAGTTCTGGGACCTTTTTTGAAACGCTTATGCTAACTTACTTTTACAACATGCCGCCCTTCAAAATGACCTTAATAGCATCAAACGCTGAAGTGGAAAATGCCTTTGAATGATACCAAGTGTACGGTGCTGCATATCGGTCAAAACAATCCACAACTAAGCTACTTTTTTGAACAGACACAAATAACATCGGTAACTAAACAGAGAGATCTGGGAGTTACCATCACGACCGACTTGGGAAACGCATATCACACAAATGACCAAAATAGCCAACTCAATGATCTACCTAATCCAAAATGCCTTCAAAAATCTTTCAAAAGAGATGATCTTGAAATTACATAAATCATATGTTAGACCAAAGCTCGAGTATGCACAGACCATCTGGAACCCGTACTACGTCAAAGACATAGAACAAATTGAAAGAGTGCAAAGACGAATAACTAAAATACCTCAAGAGCTCAAGAATCTATCCTACGAAGAACGCTTAAAACAGTTGAACTTGACAACATTAAAAGACAGAAGAACTAGAGGGGACCTGATCGAAACTTTTAAAATAATAAATAATTACGATTCTTGCAGTTTAAGAGATATTTTTCACTTCAGTCATAATACAAACTTAAGAGGAAACACGCAAAAGCTGTCTAAGGAAAAATGCAACAAGCTACATACAAACTTTCTCGTAAACAGTGTAGTTTACAACTGGAATAACTTAAGTAACCTCACAGTGGAATCTGCTACTAAAAACCAGTTTAAGAGTCGCCTAGATCGTGAAACAAAAAATCAAAACTCAGTATTCTTTATACATTATTCAGCATAGACCTACAGTAACTTAAGATCCGCCTATTGTGAAAAAACACTAAGCCAAATAAACAATTAGTGAATATCTAAAAAACTAGTGAATAACAAACCAAAGAGCGCCTACTGTTAAAAACCATAAAAAACATTTATTTCATATATGAAAACAAGCTTAATAGGTCATTCATTAACGTTATGAAAAATAACGTTGCTAAAAACTGCGTTTTAATAACGCCATTATCAAATTAAAACAGCAATATTTTTACGTTAGTTTCAAGTGATTTTTATAAACGTTAAAATCACATTAGATTCACGCCTTTTCTATACGAATTTTGAAACGCTTACGACTTGCATGGCTTTTCTACCAAATATTTTTGAGATTTTACTAGCCGCAGCGACTCCTATTGTCGGGATTTTTCACTTTGACGAAATCTAGCAGGCAGTGCTTTGGCCTCTAAACTTCAAAAACCTGTTAAGGAACTGATCCCTGATCCACGATCACGACGCATCTGTTATTAACCTGATAAGGGAACGTCCTTAAATTACGTAACGCAAAAATTCAGGATTTTTGACCCTCCTCCCCCCCTCGTAACGCATTTTCAAGAAAAACACATTAAAGAAACATTGAGTGTAACGCAAGGCCAAACCTCCCCTCCCCCCCTAAAGCGTTACGTAATTTAAGGACAGGCCTTAAAGACACATTAATATTCTGTGAAAGTGTTTATTGTTAAAAAATCTTGTTTAGCTTTTAAAAAAAACATAATATAGATAGATATATCGATATTTGGTCTTGCCTTAAGCACCATCTTTAAAATTATCTTGAAGTGTTGTAGTCTTAAACTAGTGAACTTTTATAACTTCCTTTCGCGTCTCTTTTAATTTAAAAAATGTTATTAAAAAAACGTGACCAAAAAAGACGCAGAGAGTTAGTAGGTCTTAATCTAGTGGCGTTTTAGAACATGTTGTGGAGGACTTTTCAAGTGTGAATTTGGTACATCAAAATAACAAGGGTAAAAAACACGTTATATACGCAGCACCAGAAACTTCAGCAAAAAGTAAATTTTTATAGCTTGATTTCTCCTTGTTTTAAAGTTATCTTTAAGCATGTAGACTTAACAAACTAAATATTTCATGGTATGAGGTTGTTTTCAAGTAAAAAAAATATATTTGGTATTTTTGCTCACATTAATTTAACGTTGATGTGATTTTGGTGCTATGTGGGATGTCTATTGAGATATTTGGACTAAATGTGGTATAGATAAGTGAAATTCTTAACTGACAATGTCCAAACAAGTTTAAACAACTAGATAATAATTTAACCAGTGACGGACATTAAAGATTGTGAAAAATTAACTAATTATATAAATATAGCTAAGGAGATTAAGTAATAAATATATTTACTTAATTTTTACATGTTATATTATTTTTAATTAAGTTAATATTTCTTTCAAATTTGTTGGAAAAACTAATGATACCAATTTTAGAAACATCATTTTGTTATTATGTTTTATTATGTTTTGCGCTGTAACAGTTGTAATTTTTTTAAATGTTCAACCCTATAGAAGTGTTTTTAGGACTACCGATGTTAATGCAGATTCTCTTCAGGCCGATCCTCCATTTTTTTGCAACTCGGTTCAGTAGCTTTTGAGGTTTCTTGTCAGTTGCATTGGAAAGCTCTAGTTTTTTACAGATCGATAGATAGACAGACAAACGGAAATCCTGGAAATTTGTGTCAAAATGTCAAAAACAACCTCTAGTTAATTTCAAAACCATCTTGCAACAACTGGCGAGTTTTATAACATGTGCTTTCCTTTTGAAAGCCAATGGTTGAAAAACTAAATATAGATCCCTACAAATAAAAATTTTACTCGCAAAATAGGAAATAAATCTTATTTCTAAAATTCGAAATATTATATTTTTGTTAATATAATAAATTAATAAGTTTGCATAGAGCAGATCAGGTCGGCCTTGCTCTACAACCTTATTAAAATTTGAATAGAAATAAAGTTAAAACAAATTAATTCAAACAACATTTTTTTAAATTTTGTTTCGAAATGTCTATAATTAAAAATATTTTACTAACATAGGGAGAATATTTCTTTTAATTCCAAATCATTAGAAAAGGGGTTACCCACAGTTTTTTCGACTTCACCAAATTAAAAAACACAATAATACGCAACCCTTGACGAGTTTTTACATTTATATTTTTAACTTGACTCAATCGCAATTTTTCCGCATGTTTTATTAATCAAAATATTCTCCCTGCACACTTTAATTACCCACCCCCCTTTTGGTGGGTCGTCACCTCCAACTGCCCCCTCGGTCGCAAAAAAGAGACTGAGTGACCCCAATTGCCGATATTTCACCTAAATTTAAATCCCCCACTTTTTGCGTTAGGGTGATAAAAAGTACGAGGGTCATAAACCCTTTTTATTTAGAATATATTTTTGTTTGAATAAAGAGATGTAGTATGCAGGATAAATTATAAACTATTTAATTTGATTTTGTCGTAAAAAGTCAAAAGTTTTTTTTACAAAAGTCTTACCTAAATAAGTGAAACATGACAGAAATGACGTGACGTTTACCTCCAAAGATGTATTGTCAGCTTTTTCACTGGAAAAAATTATAAATTGCTTTGACACAATAACATTGCTATTTATATAACTGTTCACCACGACCTGTTATATTTGGCCATTATAAATTATTTTTTCGGCAAGTGACGTTACTTCTGTAGTGCCCATTATATTAGCTACCAATCCATCGAAAAAAAAGCGGGTTGTCGAAAAAGCGTTTAGCAGTGATCGCTTTAATGAATTAAACTCATAGGGATACATAAAAAAATCAGTCGTTTTAAATATTAATGCTATCATTGATTTTATAAAAAAATAATGCCAGATTTCGAAGAAGACAAAGGTATCTTGCGGTAGGAAATATAAGATCTGTATAAGCAGACAAAAGGAGGCAAGGAAATTGGTCCCGATGAGTTTACCGGTAGAGCTTCTTAAATTAGTGGATGATGGTACCATGTGGATTTTGGTTAACCTATTTAAGAATAGAAATAAAATTTCGGACTTCCATTGTCTTTATTTATTTTAAAACACGACGTTTAATTAAATTTTATAAAATAAATAAAGACAATGGAAGTCCGAAATTTTATTTCTACACAATCATTGTCTACGAGTTTCAAACAAAGACTATTTAATAATATTTGTACACACCATATATATAATACCAAAGGACAATCTGGTTGCGATTATCGAACTTAACATTTTTAAAGTATTTTAAAGAGTTATTTATAACAGATTATTTTCTAAAGTCGACTCTGAAAATAGTGAAAATTAACTGATCAGACTGAGGACATCGTCTGCTGAGACATCAAGATTATATGGCAGTTTGCCAGGGCTGTATTCTTTCTTCTCTTTTTCTGTGTGTGGCATCGCACCCAACCTCTGGTGGGTTTGTCACATTCTTGATGTCATCTTCGACATCGCACAGTGGTTCAAAACTGCATAAAATTGCTTCATTCATGTTCTTTGGGTATAAATTCGTTACTACTGCACCGATTTTGCAAATTAAGTTGTATTGAGTTTTTTTTATTTGAGATAGCAAAAAGCTGTATTAAGTGACCTTAACCACCGCGAAGTTTTAAATTTCAGAAAATTCTGTTTTTTGGAAGTCAAGCTAAATAAAACTGTTTAAACAATTGTCAATAATAAAATTAAACAAAAAATCTCGCGGCGAATCGGCTGCGGCGAATAGGCCTCGGCGAATTGTCCCATCCTCCTGTATATTATATGCCAAGGGATACAAGTGGCACTTTTTCCCCCGAGGAAAAAAGTTTTTAGCACAAGCGTAACAGAAACTACAATTATTTGTGGGATAAAAAGTTTTATCACGAGGTTTATTATGTATTTTCCGCAATTTTGAGGATAAAAAGTGACAATTTTATCCCTTAAATAAGAGATAAAAGTGCACTTTTTATTAAAAAGTAACAGTTCTTTTCAAAACAGGCTAATATGGTAAATAACTTTGTATAGTAAACGGTTTAACATCAAATTGTCTATTTTTGAAATTGGGACACCTCTCTATATTTATAAGCAATTCATACGGTTTTAACGTTATTAATTTTAAAGGTGAGCTAGGTGAAGCTCTAAGGATATAATTAATAACTTAAATCTCAAATTTATATTAAATTATCACTCAGTAGGAAAAACCGCTTTATACTATTAAATATCTAAAATAGTATTTAATATTATATTCTAAGTACTTACCAATAGCTAATTAATCCATATTAAATTATCTTTTAAAAAACTTTCACCAATAAAAACAACAATGTAAAAAGTCACTAATTTGTGCCATCAAGGACTCTAGCCAAACAAACCAAAAAATGCAACACTTTAGCGACCCGGCGATAAGCAATTTGGCGATAGTGAAAAGTGAGACGTGGTGTTCTTGTCTTATCCATTGTCTGGACAAGTCCCAGTCAAACTAATCTACTTGCGCCATCTATTAACTGTTCTAATTCTTCCATATCCACCTTTACCCATCTTCTGTTGGCACCGGTCCAAAGATCTTACGATGAATTTTTCTTTCAAATATTGTTAGCTGTTCTTCATTTGTTTTTGTAAGTATCCATGATTCGCACCTGTATGTCGCCACTCATCTAATTATTGTAGTAATTTCTATGAGAGATCTCGTTAGGGTCATTGTTGTTCTTTGCGGCACACACAGTTATTCTAAGGCTGGCCTACTGCCCTAACCCCACCAAATACTCACTTCCCGCGCAGGGGAATTCGTGTTATCTGTTGTCCAATTTTTTAAAGGGTGAAAATGCTCTCTCTATATCTACAGGGAGTATAAGTTACAGGGCGATCCGTTACATTTTACCATTCGCAATATACGCAGGTGTAGTGAGCCGACACGCAGCCAGCCGAGAAACCAGGAATAATAACCCAGGAGCCTGCTATAAGTGCTATATAGTCGGTACCAGGATGGCGCCAGCATAGATGTCCTACAGTCAACTCACGACGACCACAACTGTTGCGCTAAAAAGGAAAGAAGTCTATCGTCTATATAACCAAGTTCTGCTGGGACGATAGCGATGTTAGATAGATGCAAGTCTAACATGTAGAACCGAACCGAACCTTTTGAAAGGGGTATAAAAGCGTGCGTCCACTGTGTATACTTGCTACGCAGTATAAAGATCTCTGCCCTCGACAAAGAGGTGCCAGGCAAAATTAATTCCTCTTTATATTCTTTATTTCTGATTTAAAAAAATACGTCGATAGCTCCTAAACGGATGGACCAATTTTGATGGAATAATGAATAATTTATTCAAGAACCAAAATTTTTATTAGATCTTTATTTTCTGAGGTATTAAAGAAATAGATTTATGGGTCCATTAATGTTTGTACTTATATGCTTTCAATTTTTTCATAAATTTTTTTACTTGGGTTTTGTGATTATTAGTTACGAAATACGTATAAAATTAAAGAAAAGCAATAAATTATCGATGATAATTAAAGGTAGAATAATAATTTTGATTTTCGGATATGTATGTTGTGCTAAATTTAATTTTTTGGTTAATTGGGAATAATTAAATCCTTTACTTCGATTCTCTCGTATAAAAGTCTGCTAATGCGATATGATGTTGACGGCTTTTCGACTACCAACGTGCATAGGCGAGTGGGCAAAGTGAGTAAAGGCAATTTAAGTAAAATCGTTTGATTTCACACCACTATTATTGAACTAAAAGAGTCAACGAATGAAACATTCCACTATATTTTGCGTTTTGCGTTGAAAAAGCGTTCGATAGCATTGAGCACTGGGCAGTAAAAACATCTTTAATTAATATTCGAATAGATCACAGATAGACAGACTTAATAGGCAGTCAATATCCACGAAGGAATCAAGCCAATCCGCATAAAAAGGTGTCAATCAGGGTGACACAATATCCCCTAAACTATTTTATCAGGCCCTAGAAGATGTTTGTAAAAACTTAGATTGGGAAGAAATAGGCATCTAAGTAAGCGGACAATACTTGAACAACCTAGAACTAATAAAAATGATAGAAGAACTATATATAGCAGCTAAAAATATAGGCTAAGTATGAACTACACTAAAACTAAAATCATAATACACAGATGAAGATATCGCGATCAGAATAAACCAAGAAAATATAGAACAAGTAGAGGAATATATATATATATATCTGAGACAAATTATCAAACTAAAAAAAGAAAACAGCTGAAATCAAGAGAATATTGGCCTGGGCAGCATTCGGTAAATTAAGCTACATATTAAAAAATAAAAAAATCCTCAAAACGAAAGTTTATAACCAATGTATCCTTCCTGTATTTAACTATGGATTCCAAACCTGGGCACTTACAAAATCAAACATGAATAAGGTAACAAAAGCCCAAAGATCAATGGAAAGACAAATGTTACATGTTGTAGTGGGGTAGCTATTCTATTTTAACAGATAGAAAATGGAATGTATGGAAAAGAAATAAAACAAAAGTAAGAAATGTCACAGGAGAAGTAGCAAAATTAAAATGGAAATTTGCCGGTCATAATATCAGACAGAAAGACGATGGAGCAAATGTATTTGTAAACTGGAGACCTTGGGAAAATAAAATAAGTAAGGGAAGACCCCAAAACTACATGGATGAACACTGGGACAGACAGAGAAGAATGGAAGATATTGAGGGAGGTCTATGTTCAAAGATGGAATGAAGAAGGCTAAATAGATAGATAGATAGAATTTCGGTTTTTGCGAAGTAAGGTTTTAAATAAAAATTTCCCTACAATTTAAATGTACTGTTTTCGTTTTGGGGGACTCCATTTGGAGGTTAAACTGAAAGATGTCGTTGCTCCAGGAATCGAGGCTTTTAGTATGTTTAATTGTAGAATGTCCTTAGCCATTTAAGAAATAAAATCGGTCCCTCTAATCCGACGGTCGTATAAATTTTGGGTTTAGGTAACAACTTCATACTTAACGATAATAATTGTATGTGGAAACTAAAATATGTCACAATCATCCAGACTTAATAATATTCTTGTACATATCTGGGTAATTATTACATATAAATCTATATACAGATCTTTCGAGGGAGCCTCTAATAATATATTATTTAAAATACGAGAGCTCTCTTTCTCTATATTACGCTAATTATTTAATTATATCGTTAGGGCATTTCGGGTCGATTCGGGCGGATTTTTAGCAGCGGATATGTCGATTTCTGATTTTTAAAGTGCATATTTTAATTTCTTGTGTTTTAATTGTAGTCCTGGAGAAGAAGTGTAAAAAACTATAGATTGATAATACTCTTAAATGTTGCACACATAATACTATTCTCATAGCATATCAATAAAGAAAGTTAGTACATTCTGGTATACTGTCCAGCCAGAATAAAATGAGTCGCAAAAGCGATGGCTCAACTTAATCTATCCCCCTCTGTTTACAGCACTTTGGTCTTACTGGGTGGTCTTCATTTTTAGCAAATTTACCATGAACAAAATTTTAATATTACAAGAAAAAACAGTATTCGTCTGGTACGTTTAACGATATCCACTCCAGTCCGTTCATAATTGACACCCTTTTATTAGGTTTCTATTGTTACCTCTGGCTCAACTCGAATCCGGCCCGTTCAATTTCAATTCAATTCACACCCTTTTATTGGGCTTCTATTGTTATCGTTGGGCTCAAGCAGGATGACTAGGCACGTTTCATAGACCAACAAAAAGAAACAGTGGCGTATTATTTACTCTTTTTTAATTTTTTAATAAAACTGGATGGAGTTTCCACTTTAAAGATTTAACGAATTGTTTTGGATTTTTGTAATGTTCAGAAAATCATTTGGTATTTTTTTAGGTTTCTAGATTCGTACGCACCTACCTAATAAAATAGGTAGGTACCTATATAATACAATAGGTATAAACGTTTTGAAAAAATATTTATTTTTAAGAAAAATAAGGTATGGCTTAGGAGTAAAATATAAAATTAATACCTAATAATGATGAATTATTAAACCTCTCTTGTGCGCCTCATTTTATTCTGGCCGGACAATACCTGTACCCTGGAACCCTTAACATCGTCAACCGTTTGTCTTGGCTTAGGAATGATCTCTAATATAATATATAACTGGATAGGCTTTTACATATACAGGCTGTCCCAGATAAAAGCAACTACATGGGGATTTCGGAAACGGTAAGAGATACGCGTTTATTTAAATGAGAAAGAAGTTGCGCTATTCTCGATTATCCATATGGTTTATCGAACTTTAAACCACCCCTCAGGGGTGCTACTAGATTTCCAAAAGATGCCGTAACAAAATTTTTATGTGGTTTTTCTTTATTGTTTTTATGCTTACTATCATATTGCACATTAGGGTGAACCAAATCTTTGCAGTTATTTGACCTGTAAGTATTAAAAAAATACACTTAAACCGGTGAGTATCAAGTCTATAGACTTGATACTTAAACTCGGTCTAAAAAGTGTTAAGGTCTTAGTTAATACTGGTATAAGTATCTAATATGAATTAGCAGTGAGATAAGGTTTTTCATATATTTTTTTTATTTTTTCCTATACATCCTAAATAGGATTAACTAAAGAAAAATGGCCGGGATTCTTCAGAGCAGGAAAATATTATATTTTATACAACCCCATTAAGAAAACGACCTTTAATTTTAAATAATTAATTTTAATACGAGGCGCGAAGAAGAAAAAGAGGTTATAAATTCTTAAGTGCTTTCAAAATTTAATCACTTGGAAAATTAGGGGGTTTATGGGGTCGCGAGGAGGACTTTAGAGACTTATAGAGGGAGTTGCTGAAATATGTAAAAAATAAAACATTCCTACCTACAATTAAAACACTGGTAATGGTTACAACCAAAAATACTGTTAAACAATTTTAACAATAACAATGGCAATAGAAAGTCTTCGTAGCTATTGGAGTCCGAAAGGATAGTGCACAGAAATAAAAAGACCAACTTAGACTAAATACAGGGTTGGATGGCACAGGCGGGCAACCGGGCAAATGCCCGGTGGGCCGGTACAATTTAGGGCTGGTTGAGCCGCAGGCCCGATGTACCTATTCCAAATTATTAATATTTATTTTTGTATGTTTGACAAACGAACTAATTAAAACATTAAACATTTAAATTTAAAAAATCTGTATGTAGTAACTAAAAAAGGCCTGTGTTACTTGTTTGATTGTTACAGTTACTGTTATATTAAAATAAGTATAATGTATCAAGGAGATAATGTGATAATGGCACTAACTTATTAATATCTTTTTACAAAACCAATATCCAGAAGAAAAAATCGGGAGATTAAAAAAATGTTATAAAAATTTTGTCCAATTTTTTTCTTATTTGTGTTGCTGTTGTGAAATCTCTTTTAACACGCTTTTAGACTGCAAGATCATTTTTGGTGCTAAAGTACATAAAAAATCTAAGAAATCGATTATATTAAGGCGATCATAGATGAAATTGCAGTATCAAGTTCATTATTAAAAAAGTCGTTACCATATGAAAAATTAGCATACCTGGTCTACCCCCGGTAGTTAAAATGGCGCAAGTGACGAAAGTGTGGTTCGGAAAAAAACGACTTCAAAGTTTTAATTGTTTATAAGGCAGTACTGCAGTTACTGCTATTTGTTTTTTTAAAGTTTTTTTTAAATTTTATTACATGGGACATAATGGAAAATCCATCGAGACCAAAAACCTTAATTCGAAAAAAAATTACTTGCAGCCTTTTAACTAACAGGGCAGTGCTGTTGTATATTGAAATTTTGTAGGTACGTTTTTTTTTTGAGTTTTCATTTTGTGAAAAAATTAGATATTAATTATGTTAATAGGTACTTAGTGTTTAATTCAGGCATACAGAATAAAACTTTACAAAAATATCTAGAGCAGTATCACAGATATTAATAAAAAAGGAGATTTTCTGAAAGTCTTTAAACACCTTGTATCTCACAAGCTAGGATGTTTAGGACATGCATACATATGTTTATATGATTTTTTTTTCTCAAAATGCAAATTACATCCTTTAAAATTAGCATATTATTTAATAACAAAACCTCCATAATATCAAAAACAAAAATAACACAATTTGGCTTCGTTTTCTTTGCCGCAAAATTTTTGTGCCGAAGCGAGGGCCGAATAAAAAAAAATTGCCAGGGCCGGTTTGTTTGAGCCCATCCAACCCTGACTAAATATATTAAACTTTTACGTATTTACTAAGATCTTAGAATTGAACACTTAGACCAGGCTCTATTAAGTCTATAGACTTGACCTCGACCGGTTTAAGTGTTTTTTTTAAACATTTTTAAAGTTTTGGTTCACGCTAACGTGCAATAGCATTGTAGTCATTTCTCTGTGAGTTTGATCTCACAAAAATGCATAGTAATTTTAACAATAAAGAAAAACCAAATAAACATTTTGTTACGATATGTCATTTTTTTTAAATCTAGTCATAGGGTTTTAGTTAAAAATAGTCTCAAATTGTAGTACCCCACATGATGGATAAAAAATTATTACCAAAGTTTTCAAAGCTGAATGATACATAAATAACTTAAAACTGTCTCTGTAGGTGAATTTCCGCATTAAATATTGTAAAAAAAGCAAGATATATTCGAATCCTTTTTCAGTAACACTACCACAATATCGGTTCATTATCTCTGATTTTTTCAAATGATTAACATGTAAAATATAGCGGACAGCTGACAATAGGGACTTATTGGAATAAAGCCATGCAATAATAGTGTCAGGCAGTACTTTGACAGATTCACATTGCAGGCTGACAGTTGATCTTTCAAAGTTGACATACCAAAGTCGAATTAAAACTAAGTCATTAATTTATCTATAATTAAAGTTGACAGTATTTATTTTGGTTCGTATAGTAAACAAAATCCTGATGTTGAAAGATTAGCCGTCATATTTCAATGCAAAACTGTCAAAATACGGCCTGACACTATTATTGCATGGCTTTATTCAAATAAGTCCCTATTGACTTACTTTTATTTGAGATCTCCTAGTGGCGTTTGGGGGTTTAAATACTGCTGCCATTTTTAGACCAAAATATTATATATTTTTTAATTTAGTGTTGTGTGGATATAATGTCTTTGCTACATTGGAATGTATTTATAAACAAATTACATAAATATTAAAAACTATTGCATCCAAGGCAAAAAATTAGTTAAACCTTTAACCAAAATCTACACGGTAAAAATTTTTGTCTACAATGAAAACACGTACTTTTCTTGAATAAATTGTTTTACCTTAAAACAATTTGTTTTGAATTAAAATATTTCTTTTTAGTTTAACGCAGCGTTTAGTCTTGAAATGAGACGTTATTTTTCTTCTTTAATTGTTTTGATTCAGTATACTTCATTTTGTAACAAAGTTAATTGTCTTCATATAAGTAATATTTTGCTTCCAGAGAAAACGGTGCCTTAGATTAATTCAGTTCCAATTTATAATAAAACAATTTCTGTTTCACATTAAAATAAGGAGGCAAGACATTTTTTGTGCTATATCAAGAAAATATCCTCTTGGTGAATAGGAAAGCACAAATTATTTTACTTCAAAGCAATTTGCTTTGATCTAAGATATTTTTTTTACCGTGTAGACTTTTAGATTTGGAGTTTTTAAAAACAGACTTTATTTAGACCCTTTAGCAGCTAACATATTATATGTCCGATGCCCGTTAGTAAATAAAAGTGTTTCTTGATTTAATTTTATTTGTTATTAAAGACACGTTTTTCAGATCGATCTAGTGCTACCCTTTAATGTCCCTATAGAACATTTTTATAAATAATAGAACTTGGCGAAAGTAAACAAGAAGAATTGTTCGTTTTTAATTGCTCACCAAGGCTCGTTAATCATAGCATCGATATACATATTTATGTTGGTCTATAAGGTCCGTCAAAATCGTTCGATTATACATTTGGTTGGAATAATAATGTAACAGTTTATCTAGATTCAAAAAAAGCTATGAAATATAGAGTGATTTTGCAACAACGCGCGGGGTCTCTATCTTGCCAGTGTTTGTGAGTCTGTGTGCAGTGGCGGCCCTTGTTGCTTGTTACGGCTGCAAAGCAAAAAGAATAATAACAAAATCTGTACATTTTCTTACTAATAAAATAAGTTTAAAATATACTCACCAACTTTTGACCTGTATCTGTCATAAATAATTTTGTTAAATTTTCTTGTGCAATCATTCCCCCGGTTGAAGAAGACAGATATTTAGGCATATGACGTCCGATTCTTTTGGTTTATGTTCTAAAATAATATCCATAGTTTCTAATAATCACCAAAACAGTTCAAAACCATCAAATCAGTAAACTCTATAGCCTAAACCTTAGAAAACCCTGAGCAAACCGTACGGGCACCCGAATTATGTAATACCATTGCAGCTTTGGCGGAGACCAAGCGCTAAAAGCGACAGGAGATATCCCTTCTAGCATGGAGAATAGCTTCCAACAATACTGGATAAATATACCAGAACTGGCTCACTCTAAAGAGTTCATTAAAGGACCTTGTAGAAACAGAGCCAGGAACATTATTGGACTTACCAGACAGGAGATACGTATAGTGACTGGTCTTTATACGGGTCACTGTCGACTGAGAGTGCCCATGCACAGAATGGGACTAACAGAAGAGACCGAATGTAGACTCTGTATGGAGGATGACGAAACAGTCAGACATGTACTGTGCGAATGTCCGGCTATTGCACGTTTACGTCTGAGTACTTTCGGTAAACCTCAGATCGACTCAGAAGATCTGAACAGTGTCTCACCCAAACTGATAGCCGGCCTTTTTGGAGGATTAGGCATACAGTGGTGAGAAACCACTCAAAAGTGAGCCACAATAGACCCACTGGTGGTCGCAGTGGAAGGGCTGCAAGGCCCACTCACATATGAATCATCAATCATCATCATCCCTTCTAGCAGTGGCGTATATACGGCCCCCCCCCTCCCCCTCCGAAGCTAAGATTTTTTTGGATATTTTTCATATATTTCATGAATACAAACATATAATAGCATAAAATACAGCCTCATGAAGTCTCCCCCCCTCCAAACTGTCTCGGGCCCACCCCGAAACTTTTTTCTATATACGCCACTGCCTTCTAGAAATTATTCTTGTTTCCTATTGGTCGTTTCAAGGTCGGCTTTTTATTTCGTGACGTATATTACCGGTGCTGCAAGCTGCAACCACAATTTGACGATACGAGACTCAAGCACAGTGGGAGCGGACAAACGACATGGATATAGATTTTGTTTTTGACCAGAATCATTTATTTAAAAAACGATTTTTATAATTCATGACATGTTTTCCTCGGTTTCGCATTGGCCGCCCGTTTTTAATTTAAAAATGTGGTTTACCACAGTCTAAAGATTTATTTAATAATAATAAAGTTTCAAGATACTTTGCAGCATAACTTTTTATTTCTAAATACATAAATATATATATAGTTTAGGTACCTTCAGACTTTGCAAACAACATCTTTATTTAATATAAAACCGAAACTGAGGAAAACATGTCAAAGAAAATCAATAGAGACTTATTGGAATAAAACCTGACTTTATTTTAGAGTCGACTTTATTCTGACAGATTTACAAAGAAAACTGACAGCTGACCTCTCAAAATTGACATACCAAAGTCAAATTTAAAAATAAAGTCGCTAACTTTCATTTAATAAATAGAGACACTAATAGATCCGGTTCTTAAATACACAGGCCGAATTTTGAAAGAAAGCAGCTACTGTTTTTATTTAAATCTGTCACAATACGATCGATTTTAAAATAAGGTCAAGTTTTATTCCAATAAGTGTCTAATGTCAGGCTTGGCTTCTTATTAAGCTTGCCTTTACGATGAGTATCCTTAATAAAAACACCTAGGTTAGGACACGGATGCGTATCAAGTCTTTGTAAAACGTGTCTAGGGTAACCATAATACCAATATAATAAGAAGGGCTTTGTTTAGGTTTATAAAAAGAAGTGTCTTTGTGATTGACCCCGTATCAGCTCTAATATACGTATTTAAATAAAACTAACATACAAACACATTAGTCCGCACCCTTCATTAATTATTATTGGTCTTTTACTTTGTATGTTAATGTAGTTTAGAAATAAAAATAAAAAAGGAGGTTGTTATCATATCCTCAATTTGAGTTCCGAAATAATTTTGAATGCTTCTTCTCTGAGCGTGAATCGCCAAACCAATATTCATGATATATATATATATATATATATATATATATATATATATATAAAAAGTTGAATATAAGTGAATATTTGATACAACTGCTATCCTGCTTTTGAATAGGAGCACTTTGAAGTGATATTTCCATTAAAAACACTAACAAAAACATGTCATTACTATCAAATTAATGTCAGATGTCTGATTTCGACTAATGGTGACCGTGGATTGATGTAAAAATTCACTCCCGGGAGATACTTTACAGAGAAAAGCACCTGCTGTATTTTTTGAATACCTACACGGTAAAAAAATTGTCTTAGATCAAAGCAAATTGCTTTGAAGTAAAATAATTTGTGCTTTCATATTCACCAAGAGAATATTTTCTTGATATAGCACAAAAAATGTCTTGCCTCTTTATTTTAATGTGAAACAGAAATTGTTTTATTATAAATTGGAACTGAAATAATCTAAGGCACCGTTTTCTCTGGAAGCAAAATATTGCTTATATGAAGACAATTTGCATTGTTACAAAATGCAATATACTGAATCAAAACAAATAAAGAAGAAAAATAAAGTCTCATTTCAAGAATAAACGCTGCGATAAACTAAAAAGAAATATTTTAATTCAAACCAAATTGTTTTAAGGTAAAATAGTTTATTCAATAAAAGAACGTGTTTTCATTGTAGACAAAATTTTTTACCGTGTACCTAACCAGTTATTTGTACAACAATGTATGAATGATATATTCGCTGTCATTTTTGAATCAACAATATTATATGTCTGAAATACTTTGGTTAGGTTACATTGCATAATTATGAAAATTTCTAAAAAAATAAAATAAAATGGGTACTTAAAATGTACTTATAATGTTTATATATAACAACTATTTTTGGTGACGCATTGATGCTCAAAAAAATTATATATTCCCTGGAAGGCCTTAAGTATCTATTATTCCCCACCTTCTTCACACTCCAACCCCACCTTAGCCCCTCCGTTGTGATGGTTTGTATTAATATTTAATGAAATCATATCGATTAAAACAACTATGCTATAAACTTTAAGTTTTTCTTTTTATATTTAGATTATTTTTTTGTGAAAATTTCTGGAAATCTAATTATGAGTCTTGGATATTTGAAAATCCCTTGTTTTTTTTTTGCAAAAATGTCACCTCATTTTTTAGTATGGGCAACTTGATTACTTATACAGGATCGGTTCTTATTGAATAACAACTAATCCATTTTGAAAAAAAAACTTCATATGAAGATGTCCTAAACTTTTGAAATATATTAAAAAATGTGATACCGCTCTAGATATTTTAGTGAAATTTTTTACACACTTTCTGTGCATCCAGAAACATTTTCTGATGTATAACATGTTTTTTTTGTTTTTACCAGTGGCGTTCGTGTGGGAATTTGCCTTGGTATTGTGAAGAAAATAATGATATTGTTTTTTTTTTAATTAAAATATTTTTAAAATTATTATTCTTTTCTAAGCCAAATATCGGCTTCATTCATCGTCCCTTAACACTGGTTACGCTCGTACCGAAGAGTGTCCAACAAGGCCGAAACTCTCCGGGTAGTATACCAGCTACTAATATCCCCCTATTGAGGATTCTCCCACTAACTCATTTTCTCTTTTGGTTTTTTGACTATATCCTCGCAATATCCCTTTCAAATTTTTTTATAACTCTGGGCTTGAGATATTTGCTGAGACTGATTATATATGTCCCCGTAGTGACGTCAAATTTTGCCTTAAACCCGAGGCTACCGTTCGACAGTTGGTCTGTTTTCAGTAAATGTTCATGTTTCATATTTCCTTTTTCAGACATCATCATCACCATTCATCGTCCCTTAACACTGGTTAAGTTCGTACCGAAGAGTGCCCAACAAGGCCGAAACTCCCCGGGTAGAATACGTGCTACTAATATCCCCCTATTGAGAATTCGCCGACAATCTTGTTTTTGTTTTGGTCTTTTGACTATGTTCTTTCACTATCCCTTTCAATTTTTTTATAACTCTGGGCTAGAGATATTTGCTGAGACTGATTATATCCCTCTTGGTAGTGACGTCAAATTTTGCCTCCAACCCGAGGCTACCGTGGCTGATACTGCAATTCGGCAGTTGGTCTGTTTTCAGTAAATGTTCACATTTGAAATTTCCTTTTTCAGACATCATCATCACCATTCATCGTTCCTTAACACTGGTTACGTTAGTACCGAAAAGTGCCCAACAAGGCCGAAACTCTCCGGGTAGTACACGAGCTACTAATATCCCCCTATTGAGGATTCGCCGACAATCTTTTTTTTTTTTTTGGTTTTTTGACCATGTTCTCGCACTATCCCTTTCAATTTTTTTATAACTCTGGGCTATAGATATTTGCTGAGACTGGTTGTATCTCTCTTAGTAGTGACTTCAAATTTTGCCTCAAACCCGAGACTACCGTGACTGATACTGTAATTCGGCAGTTGGTCTGTTTTCAGTAAATGTCCACGTTTCATATTTCCTTTTTCCAAAAATGACGAAAAAGTTACCTCAAAAATTTTGAAAGAACTTACCGTGTGTTAGTGTAACGTGGACATAATATGACAGTTAACATTGATAAATTTTATGTCATTGGTTAATTAATATGTAACCTTTCTCAAAAATATATCGGTCGAGATCGATTAGTGTTCTATAAATCAGAGTGCATCGCATAGATGGAAGGCCCAACCCTATCTAATAATATCGGAGCCTTGCCAAACCGAGAACTCACGGCATGCTATCATATTTCACAAAACATCCGACGCCATTATTCTAATTATGACAGAGAAATCGAACAGGATAAAAAATACAATAATTTGAATTACTTCTATAAAAATTTTAATTTCTTTGTCTCATCAATTTATTAATTAAATCAAATGTACACTGCTCGCCAAATAAATTGGAACGCATAAATAAATAAAAAAAGCATAAAATTCGTTGTTGGAAACAGTATAAAATTTAAATTGGTATTTTTGTTGAACATAATCGACAGGTTGTACCACTGGCTGATTTTCCCTTTTCTAGTAGTAGTCCAAGAAAATAATTGTGTTGTTGCGATATTTAGATTTTTGGAAAATTCTGGATCACTGAAATCTTTTAGGGCATTTAAATGCATATGTGCATCTTATAGCATATAAGCTTCTACCTTACAATATAGCTTAATATATAGGGGGTGTACCTTTTAGTGGCTTTTTCGGGTATTTGTCGTACATTTTTGGACAAACCCTCGATCACGCAACCCCTTCGAGGGATAAACTTTACCTCTATATCCTCAATAGGAAAAGGATCGAGTATGATACTTTGTTTTGAAGGCCTCTTAAACAACCGAACCGTGTAGTAGTAGTAGTAGTGGTGGGGAGACCATTATTTGGTCTAGCGACTAGGTAACAGCGCGCCCTTTTCGCAAACTCCGATTTGTCCGGACACCATATGCCAAACTGATGCACTTGCCCCTTGGGATGTATTTTTCTTTCTCTAAGAGGACTTAATTTTGCCTGGCACTTCCTTGTCGAGGGCAGGGATCTTTATACTACGTAGCAAGTATTCACAGTGTACCCACGCTTTTACACCCCTTCCGAAAGGTGGTCCTGCTGCATGTTAGAGTTGCATCTATCTAACATCGCATTCTTTTCAGCGTAACAGTCGTGGTCGTCGTGAGTTAACTTTTTAGGAGATTTATGCTGGCGCCATTCTGGTACCGACTATAGCACTTATAGCAGGCTCCTGGGTTATTAATCCTAGTTCCTCGGCTGGCTGTGTGTCGGCTCCTGGACTACACGTGCGTATATTCTCGATGTCCAAGGTCTACTTATTTTTTCTGTGCATCGTGCGCCAACTCTATGACGACTGTTGACCGCTGAAAAGGAAGTGGGCGACGAGACTATTTTTTTGTTTCTGCATCGTTGTTCTGGACGCGAACTTGCTACCTTCTGCATGTGAAGCCGACGACCATACCACGGTACCACCCTGCCGCCGTCACAGAGCCGTGTAAATATTTCGAAAATCTATCAATTTGTTTGAGATATTTGCCACGAAAGTTACCAGTGCGCAATAGTAAGAAACTAAAAATTTGAGTACGCTCTATAGTTTGTAAGGGAGAGGAACTGTTATTTGGGAACCTAAAAGTACAAACTACCCAACCACGGGCGCCTCTTCCTGTTTTCTTCTGTTCCTAGCTTGCCAGGCATTCTTTATTCTGGCTGTTTATTTGCTCCAAAATCTCGATGAGCGCACTCTGGCTTCTATTTTTGGTTTCTTTAATTTTGCTGTTCTATTCTTTATTATATCACCTATATTTCCTATTCTTTTAGTTTGTCTTATTGTTCGTTTTAATTACTTTCCATTCTTTTTCAACACCTCTTTTTCTATCTCTGTTTTCTAATTCCTGTTTAAAGCACTAACGTTGTTTAAATCTGGTTATAAAAGTACATCGGTTGGTTGCCGTTTTCAAGAAGTAAGAGTGAAATCACTATTGATAATACAAGCTACTAGTGACAATATACCAAAACACTAAAATCAATGCTCTAACTAAGCCAGAAATTTCATCATCATATCAACCTTTGTGTATGAATTCTTCAAATGGGTGAGAATGTGAATTAACATCTCCCACAAGACCAACAGCCACCAAATGATCACCCATTCAAAAATTCATACACTTATCTGTTGTTTGATGAACAAATGTCAAAATCAAAGACATAATTTCGTTGGTCGGTGTTTGTATCGAGTACTTCAATAATTGTGTCTTGAATCTTTGTAGTTGCAGGATTTCTCACCAGTAATTAGTATTTAGTGGCTTGTATTTATAATTGTGCCTGTTCTCTTAATGCTTAGGCCTGTTTTAAAACTCGAGCGGTAACTTTTTCCGCAAAGCCAGAAAGATTTCCAGCACCTCAAATTTAATTATAAAACCTCGTATATAGTATAATTTCACATATTACGTTGCTTTACATGTTTTTAGAGGTATTTAAGCTGTTTAGAGCGGGATATGTAGCTGTAATAAATACGCCTTGAGTGTACCTGACTCATTCTGAAAGGCTGGGATTTTGTTTAATTTTGAAGTGGGTTTTTAAAGTTATTTAATCTACTTTAACTGTTTGATGTGCAGGTAGGAGGTACTTAAAATCTTTTTAGGCGTTCACAATATACCGCAGATGTGGGCAATTAACTTCTAGTCTGAGATCATGTCGCGGGATTTGAGGGCTTCATACACACTCATACTTTCACGTGGTTTATCCTGGCCGATGGTTCGCAGCGGTTAGTACCCGCAAAAGAACGGCATGGCAACAAACGCGATATATCCCATACTGGTACTTGTAAAGTATCGTGAAAGTATCTGAGTATCCAAATGATTTAGCATGTGATAGCGTAATTTATATTGACCTATGATTATGTTTGTTTTGATAGTTGTCATTTTGAACTTATTAATATAGATAGTTATATGGTGTACGGAAAATCGTGGTTTGCGAAAAGGGCGCGCCTTGTGCCTAGTCGCTAGACTAAAAATGGTCTCCCTACTACTACTACTACTAGAGACGTGTAATTAATATATAAATAATAGTTTTTACTAAATCGGAAAGGGTGGTTTTGGCAAGGTTGAAAAAAAAAATTTCTAGCACAAATTTGTGTTTAAATTAAGACAACTTTTGACATTAAAAAAACATGTAACTAAGTAAAATTTCGTGGAAAAGCATTACCAAAAATATATTTATGAATAACTTTAAGCACATTTAAAGAACCATAATTTTAATAACATTAAAAATAATACCATTAATATATGGTTATTTTTATAATGTTTTTTCTAGATCTCATTTTTAACGTTGAATTTAAGATACCTATATGAAGCTAATAATTGTTGTGTTTTTAACATTAAAAAAAATTAAACTATAGAGGGCGCTGCCTTAGTTTCACTACCAAAACAGGCCATCGCCATTTTCAGTTACTTTTCGCTGCGAGTTGATACGAGTCGATAACAGAGACGCTTTCTGTTATTTTGGTTAAATTATTTGCCTTTTGTAGAAACAAACGTGGTAAATTAAAAGCACAAATATTAATAATGAGAGTGAATACATATTTGGATCACAATATACTCCAGTTGTGTGGGAAATATGGTTTAGTTAAAGAACAACAAATAGGTATGCAGTTGTTTAAATGAAGCACCACAAAATTAGGTAAGTAACCTAAAGTAAAAAAAATGGTTTTATATGGAATATCGCATACCTACGTTATAGGTAATCAGACAGGGAATGCGACAATTCGTCGCGGCCGATTAGCCGCCGGGCCTTAAGCCGCGTGTTCATTTGAGGTAGAGTAGACCAAACGAATGCTTCGTTTGCATTTGTGCTCAAATGAATACACACCTTGAGACGAACAATATTCAATTGAATACTCGTTTAAAGTTCCCACTTTGATCGCTTTGGTTATTTATTTAAGGCAGAATTCTCTTGCCTCGCTGCGAGGCCGAACGCGCATACATATATGTACGTGCTTTAAAGGCGTTGCTAACAGCAACACCCGCGGCACGCGCCTTATCCGATTATAGTGGGAACTTGAAACAAACATTCAGTTGAGTATGAATGCAAACGAGGTATTCCTTTGGCCTTGCAGCGAGTCACTTTCAACAAAATTATTGTTTCCATAGAAGTTTAAATTTATATTTTAAAAGCTATTGATACGGATTTTCTTAACTAAGTGTCGAGTGCACGCAAACCTCACGGACTCTTGCTGGTGCATTTCAAATAGAAGAATTTTATTTACATTATTTAAGTTACCTTATCTGTGGAGATATTTAAAAAAAGTATATTTTTTCATTGTTAAAAAAAACATTTATTTTTCAATGTTAGAAAAACATTTCTTTTTCACTATTAAAAAATCAGTATTTTTTTAACGTTCGAAAAACAATTTAAAAAAACATTCGTTTTTTAATGTTGGAAACACATTTTATTTTCAATGTCAGAAAAACATAAGATTATTTTTCTAACGTCAGAAAACGGTTTATTAAGCTTCTTTTTCACTATGAATATGACGTTAGAACTAACATCCAACCTTACGTTATGTTTTTAAAACATTATTTTGTCGTTATTAAAATGTTTTTGTGTTTAGTGGGTTAGCTTTTAATATGCTAAAGATAGATGGCACCCCGCTATATATCACGGTCCAATTCCGCCATGGGAAACATACAAGTGAGTCCAATTTTTGGTTTGCTGTTCTCCACTGACGACGTGAAACAGATAGAAACGTACCTTTGAAGGTGCCAACTTTAGAAGGCTAGAAAATTAACTAGAAATAAATCCCTCTACTCTCTCTCTCCCTCGTTCTAACACATCAGAGTCAAGCATACACACCTATCTATGTGTTTTTGATTTTTATCTTATTTTTATTCAAAGGAGAGAGACAATCTGTATAATATATAGAAATAAATAATCAACTGCAATCGAATGGTAAAAATTTGCTATAATGAGCACTACGCCCTGTAATTTTCAATCTTTTGCGATCGGCCCGATGGGCATCCTCCGAAATTTGGTCACAGAGAATTTAAAAATTTACATAATTATTTATCACACATAAGTATTGTAATTTTGGTGGCCGCTCGGCGACCGGTGCATAGCAGTCATATACTTATGAAATTACTAGCAGGGCAGGGAATAGAATAAAATAGAATAGAATAGAATTTTATTCACGGTCAAGCCAGCAGGGACAGGGAAAGAAGTTAACGCAGGTGTACAAAGAATTTTCAAAGCTCCTATAAACTACAATGTTATTACTTTAAGCAATCCAAGGCTATTGGGATGGTCAATATGTTTTTTTTTTCACTTAAAATAAATTATTGGGGTCAAAAAACTATCAAATTTTGCGATATTGTCTGTCTGGCTGTGTGTCCGGAACACAATAACTGAAAAACCGATAAACCGATTTTAACGTAATTTGCCACAAAAATTTTGCGGTACACGTGGATACGGCCATTAAATTGTGGTGGTGGTGGGGGGCTGCAAGAGGGTAGAAGGGGTTCAAGTATTTTTAAAAAAGAATTCGACAACCACACAAGTTAGCAAAACGAGGTTTTTAAAGTTAGACTAATAATTATAGTTTCAATAACATTTGTCATAGCGTGAAAGTTCGTCAGAGTCTTAGTTTCTGAGATATATATATTTTTTTAAAAATCATATTCTACGAAACCGCGGCTAACGAAATGCGGTTTTTAAATTTAAATTACGAATCAAATTTTTAACACAATTTGTCATAGCGTTAGTTTGCTAGTCACAATTTTTGAAAAAAAGTTCACAAATTTATTAAAAATTTCCACTTTTTTTTTTAGTTTAAAATATAATTAGAATCTTCATGAAGATTTTTTCCCTCCTGAACATTTTTGCGGTGTTCACTGGTATAGTCTAAAATACAAATTCAATTAGGTATTGGTTTTTTCCTAAAACTTATATTCTCTTCCAGTTTTTTCGTAAATTTTTTTGACCAAGGATTTGAATTAAGCAGCGAAAAATTCAAAGTAAAACCATAGGTGAGAATATAGAGACTCATGTTACCTTTGTGGACCTACAAAAAACATATGATACCGCTCCAGTAGAAAAATTATGGACAGTGTTAGAGCAAACTAATATCAATCATACATACATAAAAGCGATAAAAGAACTATACAAAGGGTCAAAATCTAAAATTAAAATTGGAAATCTACTTTCAAAAGAATCCCTGGTAACAAAAGGCTTAAGCCAGGGATGTTGTATCTCTCCAACTCTTTTTAAAATATATATCGCAGTAGCTCTAAAAAACTGGAAACGTAAAGTGCACGGCATGGGATTACAACTTAACGACCGATTTACCATATACACACTACAGTTTGCAGACGACCAAGTAATTGTGGCTAATGATAAAGAAGACATGGAGTATATGATGAGAAAGTTAACAGAAGAATACCAAAAGTGGGGATTAACAGTGAACGTGGACAAGACACAGTACTTATGTATTGGAAACGAATCCAGTGAGTGAGTGAGTGAGTACTAGAAAATGGACAAACAATATCTCCATGCAATGAGTATGTATACTTGGGTGTCACATTTGTAAAGAATTGGAAAAAAGAATAGTAAAAGCAAAAAAAGTTATTGGATGTCTTACTGTATTTTATGGAGCAGAGAGATAAAAAAGAATGTAAAATTTAACATATATGAAACAATGGTCGAAAGCACGCTGTTGTATGGAATAGAGACTTGTCGCGTAACAGAAAAATACAAAACAAAAATGGAAAGTGTCGAAATGGACGCAATAAGAAGATCAATGAGAATATCTAGAATAGATCACATATGAAATGAGATCATAAAAGAAAGAATCGGAATCGAGGGAAGCATAACGGATGACATCACTAGAAGGCAACTGATATGGTACGGCCATGTACAACGGATGAACGACGAAAGATTACCAAAGCAGGTCCTAGAATGGCAACCAATAGGGCGCAGAAAAAGAGGGCGTCCTAAACTAGAATGGCAACAGTCAATCCAAAGATCAATCAGTTAAAAAAATCTGACAGAGGATGATTATCAGGATCGAAGGAGGTGGAGAATAGGCGTCGGACAATTTAGAAAAACGTTCTAAACCGACATAGTAGTAGTAAAGCCATAGGTGAACATCTATTATTTTAAACTTAATCTTCTCCTATTTTTAGGGTTAGTTTTTGGCCCTGGTAAAAATTTCAGACGTCTAGTAACGTCGGTTTCGGATTCCGATTCAGCATCAAAAAATATATGGGAATATCTTGGGCTGTCTTACGGATCTCTACAACTTTTTTGTGAGGCTGTTTAATTAAACAGACATTACTCTAAGGCAGGTCTCCAAACTTTCTAGCGTCAGGGCCATACTTATTACTCGAGTCAAAGCCCCTTTTATATCAAGCCTGATTCTAGTTTGAATGGCAAGAGTTTCGAAAGCTGGCAGATCTAAAATTTTGACTATTTTGAATACAAATAAATATAGGCTGACAAGAAATTAATGGAAATGTCAGCCTTCGACAGTGTTGTATTTCAAAGAAGGATGGGGTTGTTAATTTGAGGGGGCTGTGCTCCAGTAAGTTTCAAGGGCTAAAATCATACCGGTGGCGACCTGGGCGAGGAGTTGCAGGCTGGGTTCAAAACATTGGCGGACCCCTGATGTTAGGTATCTTAGCCTTCGACAGTGTTGTATTTCAAAGAAGGATCGGGCTTGTTAATTTGAGGGGGCTGTGCTCCAGTAAGTTTTAAGGGCTAAAATCATACCGGTGGCGACCTGGGCGAGCAGTTGCAGGCTGAGTTCATAACATTGGCGGACTCTTGATGTTAGGTATCTCAGCCTTCGACAGTGTTGTATTTCAAAGAAGGATCGGGCTTGTTAATTTGAGGGGGCTATGCTCCAGTTAGTTTCAAGGGCTAAAATCATACCGGTGGCGACCTGGGCGAGCAGTTGCAGGCTGGGTTCATAACATTGGCGGACCCCTGATGTTAGGTATCTCAGCCTTCGACAGTGTTGTATTTCAAAGAAGGATCGGGCATGTTAATTTGAGGGGGCTGTGCTCCAGTAAGTTTTAAGGGCTAAAATCATACCGGTGGCGACCTGGGCGAGCAGTTGCAGGCTGAGTTCATAACATTGGCGGACCCCTGATGGTAGGCATCTCAGCCTTCGACAGTGTTGTATTTCAAAGAAGGATCGGGCTTGTTAATTTGAGGGGGCCGTGCTCCAGTTAGTTTCAAGGGCTAAAATCATACCGGTGGCGACCTGGGCGAACAGTTGCAGGCTGAGTTCATAACATTGGCGGACCCCTGATGTTAGGTATCTCAGCCTTCGACAGTGTTGTATTTCAAAGAAGGATCGGGCTTGTTAATTTGAGGGGGCTGTGCTCCAGTAAGTTTCAAGGGCTAAAATCATACCGGTGGCGACCTGGGCGAGCAGTTGCAGGCTGGGTTCATAACATTTGCGGACCCCTGATGTTAGGTATCTAAATTCTTCTGTTTGTTAATCACATAAATAGAACACTTGTCAAACCTGCGCAGACTGTAGGAAAAGGAAAGGAATTGAAATTCGTCCTACAGTTTGAGCAAGGCCAATTTTGACAGGCATTAAAACAATTGATCTCAATTGAATTTTACACTTTTGGTGAATGCGCTGGGGAAGTTCGTGTTTGTTCGCCATAGGGACATCTAGGGCTAACAGCTCGTACTCAAAATCTGTGAAAAAATGGCGGCCAGCGTTCTGTCGCCCCTCTTGGATGTTCCACAGTAGTCAAAGCGAGATTTATCTATGTTTCTATATCTATGGTTAATCAGAGTATTCTAGTAACTTATCATTAACTTATAGTTATATGATTTTGTCCGATTATCATTGGTGAGCAGTTTTAAACAAGAAAATTACATGTTATTTTTATTATTATCGAAAATAATTGAAAATGAATATAATATCTTCTGTCTAAGAATAAGAATAAGAATAAGAATTAAAAGAATTTTTATTTGCTGGATTTCAAAAATCGTCTTGAAATAATCTGCTTTTAAAAAGCAATTTTTGTACATTTACACTATTTTATCATTGTCATTTCTTACCATTGGTAAAGCGACTGCTTTTGATTTCTATTATACATATTTTAGATGTACCCAATCAATTTTCATTTTCCATTTGGTCTTTTCCAGTTTGGCCAGCCAGCGAAATTTTAAATTGCCGCTGTAAAGCCCAAATTGACACAGGTGCCCCAGACCTCCCAAAATCTGAAAATTTAAGGTTTTTTTTCAAATTTTCTTAAAAACTTAGCTTCCAAGAGAAAAAATTATAATATACTTTCTTGTAGACACTAAAATTCCCTTTTTAACGAGATATAACTTAATGGAGTTGATAAAAAACTCTGCAGCAGTTGATAACAACTCTGTCCGTTAATTAAAGTGATTTAAAAAAGTTGAAAAAATACCCATGTTTTTCTCAAGATTTATTTGATTTCTTTTAAAACTAATGTCTACAAGAAAATATGTGTTATATTTTAATATATTTAATAAAATTTCCATTAAAATAATGTATAACATTATCAGATTGTAAACAACAAGTAAAATTAAAGAAAGAAAAATAAGAAAAAAGTTTTCTGCTTCGGCCGGGACTCGAACCCGGGATCTCTTGCTCTCTAGGCAAACATTCTTAAAGAACGAGAAACTCTCAGGGTATTAACTCGACCAAGTCATCCAACTGATCCCTTTAATTCTTCTTTCCCACTGTCAAAGGTATGATAACTCAAATTAGACGTAAAGAATCAACGTCTGAAAGCATGCGATCACCTTTTCGTGTGTTAAAATTTCTGATCGCAAAATGGGCGATTGCCAATATAATTATCAAATACCAAATTGCAAATAATGCAAGGACCTAAAACTATAAACAACAAGTGAAATTAAAGAAAGAAAAATAAAAAAAATTTCGTTGGATGACTGGGTCGAGTTAATACCCTGAGGGTTTCTCGTTCTTGCATTGAGACACCGCAGCCTGCATAAATGGAAGTTTTCCGAAAATTTAGGTATGGCTTCGGTAGTTCAATGTTAAGAATGTTTGCCTAGAGAGCAAGAGATCCCGGGTTCGAGTCCCGGCCGAAGCAGAAAACTTTTTTCTTATTTTTCTTTCTTTAATTTCACTTGTTGTTTATAGTTTTAGGTTCTTGCATTATTTGCAATTTGGTATTTGATAATGATTGGATTGGTTTCATAGTTAAAACTTTAAGGGCATCCGTAAATTAAATCAATTGACAAAAAAACAGAAATTAAACCATTTTTATCTAGTTTTCTAAGAAACTAAGCGTACTATGAAAAAATTAAAAACCATACTTTATTGTAGACAGTGAAATTTCCTTTTTAACAATGTAAAACTCGGTGGGGTTTGATTTACAACAAAATCTCTAGCGACGTCCGTAAATGGGGCGGATTTAAAAAAAATCATTAAAAGAAACAGTTTTCACAGCTTTTATTCAATTTTCTGAAAAACCAAGCTATTTCATATTTAAATCACCAAACTAATCAATTTTTTACAGGTTTTATCCAATTTTCTTAAAAACTAAGCTTCTTACAACAAAATGTCTTCCTAACTTTTCCGTGGACAATGAGCGAACGAAAGTCTAGAGGATAGAGTAAACTAAAAAGTTTTTTTTTTCCTAAGAAACTTATTTTTCTTTAAAAATACATAAAATATGTAACACACATTTATTATTTTGGTTATTTTTTAAAATTTATAAGTACGCCCCTGGAGACTTTCCTGTTACATAAACCCCATCTTATATTACAGCTTTTAAAGGGAAATTATATTTTCTACAATAAAGTATACTACATATTTTTTCCCAAAAAGTGTAGTTGTAATGGATAGGGTGAATAGATTTTCTTCTTTAATTCATAGCGGACTGTAACTTTCTTTAGGTGTAATTTTCTTATTTAATATTTCTTGATCGCGCAACCATACAAAAGCAAGATAAAAAATGGCACCTACCTTTTGATGGCTATTTTTCTCCTTGCGGGCCCGCTCTTGAAGTAGTCTCACGTTCAGTCTTTGGATTGAGGATGGTAGCACTTAATAACTAAGGTTTTTATGTTTAATAGTTAATTTTCGAAAGAAAATTAGTCTTCGAAAGAAGAGAATGATTTTTCACGAGTTCACGTGGTTTTTCGCTTGACAGAATGTGTCATTTCATGCGCCGTTTGCGCATGTCCTTAGCACCCGCGTTGTTTCGACGGCGCAAGGTGCCACCATTTGAATTTGTATGGCTGATTAATTTTGAGGCGAAATAGATAAATTATAAATAAAATAAAGCTAAAGAAAATTGCAGTAACATTTCCCGCCACCGAAAACGAATGTTTTCAATTATAGTAATTTAGAAGAAAAAAAAACGCGTTTATGCATTTTTTAAGTAAAAAATAGAAAAACAAAAAGATAATTCCAAACATTGTTTGAACAGAAAAAAAATAATAATTTTTTTCCTATTTTGAAAAGAAATTTATATTTACAATTAAACTAAAGAAATTAAAATTTAATATTTTAATTTTAATCTGAAGCCATAGGCAAAGGGCACAGTTTAACTATAGGTCGCTTAAATAACCCGGTTTTAGTTTTCACCGTAACAACCCTTACATGCCCATCTCGGCCGGGGTGTAACTCGACTATGCGTCCAAGTAACCAATGAATTGGTGGCTCATTTTCATTTTTAATGAGTACCAATGTATTCAATTCAATGTTGGGGTTTGGCTCGTGCCATTTTGACCTTTGTTGCAGGGTGTTCAAATATTCTGATTTCCATCTCTTCCAGAAATCTGTGTTCAACCTTTGTATAAGTTGCCAACGAGATAAGGAATTTAGTTTTAAATGAGAAAGATCTGGATCAGGAACTGAATTTAGGGCAGATAACGTAAGAAAATGCCCTGCAGTCAAAGGAGCTAAGTCGTTCGGGTCAGAGCTTTGCGCCCATAAGGGTCTGCTGTTTAGCAATGCTTCAACATCGGTTAAAAGAGTATAGTACTCCTCAAAGTTTAAGATTTGATCACCGATAACACGAAGTAAATGGCTTTTAACGGATTTTACTCCAGCTTCCGCAAGCCCATTGAAATGTGGGGCAGCAGGTACATTGAAAAACCAAGAAATTTTTAAATGATCTGCGGCGTGCTTTGAAAGCTCGGTAAGCTCCTTGTAAGCTCCCTTGTATGTAGTTGCGCAGTCAGAATAAATATTGGTGCAAACTCCTCTTCGATTGACAAATCTCCGAAAGGCAGCAATGAAAGCTTCTGAAGTTAGGTTAGAAACTAGTTCGAGATGAATAGCTTTAGAAGCTGTGCACACAATCACTAAAATGTAAGCCTTATGAATGACTAATTTACGCCCTTGAGCTAATTTTATAGGTCCAGCGTAGTCAATGCAAACATTTGAAAAACATTTCAGCTGTGATATTCTGAAGCTTGGAAGGTCACCCATGTAGGGGGTAAGAGCTTTGGGTTGAGTGCGATAGCACTTAACGCAAGATGATAAAACCTTTTGAATAACTCTACGTGCTGAAAGTACCCAAAACTGTTGTCTAAGTAAATACATAGTTGTATTAAATCCTGGGTGCAAGTAGGTTGAATGAATATTTTGTATGATCAGCTTGGTAAGTGTGCTATCACTTGGTAATAGTAGGGGGTGTTTTACATCATATGATAATGTGATTGAATTTCTAATCCGCCCGCCAACTCTAATACGATTTTGGGGGTCGAGAAAAGGCGCTAATTTGCGATATGGTTTTGGTAAAAGTTCATTATTTTGAATTTTTAAGAAGATATCAGAAAAATGTTGATTTTGCACGTACTTGACAAGTACAAGTAAAGATTGTTGTAATTCAAAAAGCGTAATAAAACCAGTGCGTTTAGTGTCCTGATGCTTAATGTTGAAAAAGTATCTGTGCCAAATAGCAATAATACGTTGAATTTGTAAAATAGATGAATAATTATGTAAAAGATCGTTTAAAATATCATTATTCAGAATTGTGGCCAAAACCTGTATTTTCTCTTCCTCTAAAACAGAACTAGTAATATTCGATTCTGACAGGGAAGCTAAATTCCATTCAGAGCGAGGAGAACATATCCAGGGGGGACCGGTAAACCATAAACAATGATTAAGTAAATTATCTGGAGTTAGGCCGCGACTGGCGCAGTCGGCTGGGTTCTCCAGAGTTCGGATATGATACCAGGGAATATCTGGAATGGTTTCCTGGATGTGACTGACTCTATTAGCCACAAAAGTTTTCCACCTATGCGGAGAGTTAGAAATCCAAGCCAGGACTACCTCTGAGTCAGAAAATGCTAAGATCTCATCGATTGTTATCATTGGCGAATAAATGTCAAGGACAAATCGAAGCAGATCAGCAAGGAGCGTAGCTCCCAATAGCTCCAGTCGAGGAATCGAAACTGTTTTGAGTGGGGCTACCTTGCTTTTTGCAATAACAAGGGAAGATTTGATTTCGTTTAATAATTCGATACGTAGATATATAGCGCATGCGTAGCCGCGCTCTGAAGCGTCGCAAAATGCTAAAATTTGGCAACGTTGTATGTTAGATGAAAAAATGTATCTAGGGAGAGAAATCTCCGATAAACTAGAAAACTGTGAATTAAATTGTAACCAAGTTTCGCAGATGTGGGGTGGGGGTTGATCATCCCAATTGATTTTTTGCTTCCAGAGTTCTTGCATTATTGATTTTGCGAGAAGAGTTACTGGCGATATGTATCCGCAAGGATCGTATATTTTAGCAATTACAGAGAGGATTTTACGTTTTGTTAACGGACTATTATCTTGATTGCATTTATATGAAAATGTGTCTGACGAAGGGTTCCACTGCAGCCCTAAGACCTTAATACTAGAAGGTTGTTCCTTATCGAAAGATATTGGAACTTGACAATCTGAAGGAGACAATGATGATAGCAATCTTGGGTCATTGCTTGCCCACTTACGTAGTTCAAACCCACCGGATTTTAGCAAGCCAATCAGCTCTTTTTGTAGCGCTTGCGCAGAAGACAAATCAGAACTGCCCGTACAGACATCGTCCATGAAAACGTCTTGAAGAACTACTTTTGCAGCATTTGGATACTTATTTTTCTCTTGAAAGGCTAACTCTCGTAAGGTTCTGATTGCTAAGAAAGGGCTTGAAGTGAGTCCGAAAACAACAGTATTTAAACGATATTCTTTTAGGGGTTCATTGGGGTGGAAACGCCACAATAAACGCTGATAATCTCTATGTTCGGGTACTAAATTGATTTGCAAAAACATTTTTTGAACATCACTAAGAATTGCTATAGAATGAAAACGAAACCTTAATAAAATAGTTGTAATATCTGCATGAAGTTTAGGGCCTGGTAAAAGGGTCTCATTTAAGCTATAATTCTTACTTCCAATTGAAGATCCATTAAATACAATTCTCAAACGCGTGCTTGTACTATCGGGTTTTAGTACCCCGTGATGTGGTAAATATGAAACATTCATTGATTTCGGTTCATTATTTGAAATAAGGCTCATGTGTCCGTTTTTTAAATATTCTAGCATAAAATCTGAATACATGGAATACATTTCAGGATTTTTAAGAAGTCTAGATTCTAATGAAATGAAACAACGGTAAGCTCTAGAAAACGTGTCACCTAAGTCGGGTTCAGAGTGCCTAAAAGGTAAAGCTACCATGAATCGTCCCGTGCTATCACGTGATACCGTATTTTGATAAATTTCCTCAGCTTTTTTCTCATCTGGGGATAAATAGCTTTTTTGAGGAATCGATTCAAGCTCCCAGAACTTCCTAAGAGTCAAGTCTAGAGAGTTATCGAAAGCGGTAAAGTAGTTTTCGATTTTTAAGGGATTGGATTGATAAGATATGTTTTGTTCGACCCTGCCTAACAACACCCATCCCAGCTCCGTCTCTAGGGCGACTGGTTGACCTTGACACCCAGAAATACGACCTGATTTAATAATTTGGGAATAAATCTCGGCGCCTAGAAGTAGATCAACAGGGGCTGGTTTGTAGAAGAAGGGGTCGCCTAGTTTAATGTTTGAAAGATAATTCCAATTTCTTGGATTAATTTGGACACTAGGTAAAGAAGAGCATAATCTTTGAACGACTAAACCGTTAAAGGAAAATGTGGGATCAGTTTTTCCAACTGGACGAATAGTGCATTGCGTCATACCTTTTGTTGAAGAAGAAGATTGATTTATTCCTAGAATAGGAACAGATAATTTTTTCCTAGATAAACCTAACCTATTTAAGCAGTTTTCGCTGATAAAAGAGGCTTCGCTGGCGTTGTCTAGGACGGCTCTCACTACTTGATAGTTCCCGCGTGCATCGAGGATTTCTACAATAGTGGTAGACAATAGTACTGTGCTTTGACAGTTTGGGGTGAATGAGGTATAACAGTTGGTTTGGTTAGGTTGTTGTCGAGATGTATTTTGCGTTAATTGTTGATTTTGTTGCGAAGTAGAAGGATATTGACTTTGATTGATTTGTTGTTGAGATTGATCTTGAATTGGTTGCATTTGTGACTTAAAATTAGATTGATTAGAATGCTGCATGCTAGTTAAGGTTGGGTTAATATTCTGCTGAATATTTTTATCATAGAAAGGTATTTGATTTGCATCGATATTATTAGGATATAAACTATAATTTGATTGTTGATTTTGCGTTGGTGACTGAATACTTGAAATAAATGAAGAAGTTTGCATGTTAGGTTGGGCTGGGTTAAATCGAGTTGTGACGTCACATAATAAACTATGGTGACGTAACCCGCAGGATTTGCAATTAAAAGGCGATAAGCAATCTTTTAAAAGAAAATGATTTGATCTTAAACAGTTGCCACATATATTATTTTGTCTCACGAAAGCGAGACGATCAGCTGGAGTTTTTTGTAAAAAAACTTGGCATTGAGAAAAAGGATGTACCGAAAGGTTACATAACTTGCATTGTTTTGATATTTTTGTTTGAAAGTTGCTTTGATTATGATTATTAAAGTTTGGTAAACTTTGTTGTTTTTGTGGTATGCCTGTCATAAAGGAGTTTTTGAAATTATTGTTATTATATGAATTTGGTTTTGAACTATTGTAGTTACCAGATCCAAAAGTTTTAGATTTTCTTTCCATATTTGATACTGAAGGCTGAAAATACTGAACCGATTCTAGTGCTTGGCACTGTTTTTCTAAAAACTCATATAGATCGGTGTAACTAGGAATTTCCTTTTCAGTATGGCAAACCTCAAAGGCTGATCTAGTGGGAGTATCTATTTTTCCCAGCAATAAATTAAACAACGGAAACTGCCAATCTTTTGTATTAAATTCTAAGGCATTCAGGGCCTCTAGATTTTCAGTAAACGTGTCCAAAATATTTCTAAGATCTTTAGAGCTCTGATTTGATTTCATGGAGGAAACATGCACAATGGAATTCCAATATGACGTAGCTAAAAGGCGCTTATTGTTGTACCTTTTTTGTAGATTTGAAAAGGCAATTAAATAGTTACTATCAGTAACTGGTAACGACTTAACCAAATTTAATGGTTCACCCTGCAATAAAGTAATTAAATACCGAAATTTTGAGGCATTCGATAGTGCAGGATTTTTGTCTATTATACTTGAAAAAAGATCTAGAAAAGTCGGCCATTTTAGCATTGAGCCCGTAAAAACCGGAATTGAAGGTTTAAAACTTTCAAAACTATGACTGGTGGGAGTAGGCGCAGAGGACTGCGGCCTAGAAGTGCCTGGAATTGGAAATAACTTACAAAATATTGCTTTTGCTTGAAAATAAAAAGTGTCACAATTTTTTCTAATTGCATCTTCCGCATCGAAATTTTTATCGTCGGTCAGCAACCCCATCAATTCGTTATGGAGATGTTTAAACTCAAAATATTGATCCTCCAAAGTTTCAAAAGCAATTTGAAAGATAGGGCGCTCGGCTTCATCATCCTTGGCTTTTACCGCCAAAGTATAGATTTCAGTGATCCTAGTCAAAGCGATTTTTCTTTTTCTAGTAAATGTTTTTAATTCTGCATCCCCCATTTTGATTGTTAAGTATTTTTTTTTTTACTTGGTTTTAAATTATTGAAAAAAAGGTATCTATTTTAAAACAGTTTTTGAGTTTTTGATTTTTTGTAATTGGTTACTTGGATTTTGATTTATTTAAACACTTTTATTTTTTTTGCACTTTAGCGCACTAAATATGTTTAAAATCGCGGAAACGCGAAACCGAAAGGCGATATTTGATAGAAGATTTGTATTTTATTTTTGCATTAAATCAAATTTTGAAAACACAAAATTCCCGAATAAATAAATGCATTAAATTTATCGATACTAGGTAGTATACAAGACTGACCGTGAAGTTTTTATTTTAAATTTAGAAGGCCACACACACACGCACACATACGTAGGTATCAAGGAAACTTGATTACCTACAACTAAACTGTGCTCCGTTTGATAAGAATGAAGCCCAATATGGCGTTCAAGAAAAATTAGAATATTTTTAAAAACGCTTTTTCATAGCCTAGATGCGGCTCGGAGGTCCATAAAATGTAATGGATAGGGTGAATAGATTTTCTTCTTTAATTCATAGCGGACTGTAACTTTCTTTAGGTGTAATTTTCTTATTTAATATTTCTTGATCGCGCAACCATACAAAAGCAAGATAAAAAATGGCACCTACCTTTTGATGGCTATTTTTCTCCTTGCGGGCCCGCTCTTGAAGTAGTCTCACGTTCAGTCTTTGGATTGAGGATGGTAGCACTTAATAACTAAGGTTTTTATGTTTAATAGTTAATTTTCGAAAGAAAATTAGTCTTCGAAAGAAGAGAATGATTTTTCACGAGTTCACGTGGTTTTTCGCTTGACAGAATGTGTCATTTCATGCGCCGTTTGCGCATGTCCTTAGCACCCGCGTTGTTTCGACGGCGCAAGGTGCCACCATTTGAATTTGTATGGCTGATTAATTTTGAGGCGAAATAGATAAATTATAAATAAAATAAAGCTAAAGAAAATTGCAGTAACAGTAGTTTTTGAGAAGATTTTATAAAACCTATAGTAGCATGTTTTTTTAAAATAACCCCAATTTCTTATATTATACAGGGTGTTTCAACTAAAAGGTAACAGAGGTGTTTTTGGGTATTTTTCGTGCGATTTTGTTTGCAAGGGGGACACTTTTTGGCTATCTTGAAATTTTTGTAGCACGAACCCTCTTCGAGGGGTATACTTTACCCCTATATTTTAAATAGGGAAAGTGGGTCTAGTGATGCCTTGTTTTGAAGCCCTTTTGAATGTCCTTACATTTATGTAAAAATTTCAAAATTCTATTCATTAGTTTTTGAGAAGTGTCTTCAAACTTTCAAATTTAACATGGACTGATAAAATAAAAATTTAATTAGAATTTTATTATTTTTCGGATTTAATTTTTATTTTATCATTCCATGTTAAATTTAAAAATTTCAAAGCAAATATCTTAAAAACAAATCGATGGATTTTCGAAATTTTTACACGGTTGTAAATAAATTCAAAACAAGGTATCACTAGACCCACTTTCCATTTAAAATATAGGGGTAAAGTATACCCCTCGCAGGGGGTTCGTGCTACAAAAATTTCAAGATAGCCAAAAAGTGTCCCCCTTGCAAACAAAATCGACGTGTCCGAGCGTTTCTCCAAATTCGCACGAAAAATACCCAAAAACACCTCTGTTACCTTGTAGTTCAAACACCCTGTATATTATATTATACACAAATCTTAGGCTTCGGAATTATTCTTTCGTTGACATTATCATAAAAGTACTTATTTATTTAAATTCCCATGTTCATTCCGCACTCAAACTAAACTCAATCTTATAATGTCCAAAAGGAAAACTGTTTCGGAATGACCACAAAACATCGAAATAAAACATGCAGTTCGTCTCTTAAATCGCATTTTCCATGGCAATCAGTTTTCATCATTTCCTTTTCCGCGAGTTATGGGTAAGTACCACTTTTGCCAAATGTAAACATAACGACCGTGGTGAATTTGTGTCAGGTTTTGAGGCCTGAAGTTTTAACTAATAGCGAATTCTTTTTAAAAAGTTAGTGCACTCGTAGTTTACTGGCACTGTTTTGGTAATGTTAAAAAATTGCCCCAGTGCAGTTTCAAAATAATATGACATTACACTAGGCAACATGAGCTCGGAGAACCCATGGCAAAAAATGTGCAACACTGGGATTCTCAGTTGTTCAAAAGACTACCCAAAATTGCACTAATTCTCTCAAAAAAATAAGAAAATTGCACTAGTGGCGCACCATTGCAGTAGAGCAGTGAGCTGGAATAACATATTGAGATGCACTTTTCTCAGCATTCCCCGCCTGTATCGTGTCCTCTTTACATCTCGGTAATAAAAGTGAAGTTACCTCGAGAGTTGTGCTAGACGACTAAAGATAGGTGGCGGAACAAAGATCGAAAGACAAAAGATCGAAAGACAAAAGATCGAATACAAAATATCGAAAAACAAAAGATCGAAAACACAAAAGATCGAAATACAAAAGGTTGAAAAGACAAAAGATCGAAACCACAAAAGATCGAAAAACAAAAGATCGAAAGTACAAAAGATCGAAAAACAAAAGACCGAAAAACAAAAGATCGAAAATGCAAAAGATCGAAAATACAAAAGATCGAAAAAGAAAAGATTGAAAGACAAAAGATCGAAAGTACAAAAGATCGAAAGTACAAAAGATCGAAAGTACAAAAGATCGAAAATAGCGCGTTTCAAAATATCGCTATTACATAGTTTTAAAAAAAAACTTTCCCGATTTTTTTTCCGGGGTCCTAGAGCGAGCGTAACTAAACCGAACCGAACTGGTTCGACTATGGGGTCTCTTTCTAACTTATATTTTCAAACAAAAAACTTTCCTGAAATGTTTCCCGGGATCCAGGGTGTAAAACCAAACCGTTTTGGTTCGGTTCGGTTCGGTTAGATTTAGTGTCACGCCCTCTAGGATAGGATCCCGGAAAAGAAATCAGGAAAGTTTTTTTTTTTGAACAAATATGATATTTTGTATATTTCGATCTTATTTACTTGCGATTTTTTTCGATCTTTTGTCTTCTGATATTTTGTTTTTCGATCTTTTGCCTTTCGATCTTTTGTCTTTCGATCTTTTGTACTTTTGATTTTCTGTATTTTCGATCTTTTGTTTTTCGATTTGTTTTTCGATCTTTTGTATTTTCGATCTTTTGCCTTTTCGATCTTTTGCCTTAACGATCTTTTGTTTTTCGATCTTTTGCCTTTTCGATCTTTTGTCTTTCGATCTTTGTTCCGCCACCCGACTAAAGATATTGCCATAACCTTTGATTTGTGTGGTTTCCGGAGGTAAGAATAATAACTCAGGGTAGCGTAACCCCTAACCTGTTATAAAAGGTAATAATGGACGAGTGTTGATTAGAATCTGAAAGGAAAAAATCTAGTCAGACCAATAATTCAAAATGCTACCTGTAATCTTTAAAACTCCGCTGGTAGAGACGCAAAATAATCGTATTACCTAGACTGTACTTCTCCTCCTGCAGGTCTGTCTGTTGACACCATAAAGTCCTTTTAAACTTTGATTTAAAAATTAACAGTCTATAGAATTGCTAGATGACCATGAAGAGAACGACAAAAGACCTTGAAGATCTCTATTGTCCTGAGAGCGATAGGGTTTGACAGAGATGTATGTACCTGCAGGACATACGTGACATAACGTGGAATATTAGATCTTGTCTCAGCTCCTTATTTCTTATACCCTTTCTAGCATTCACGTTTTAGATCAATCTTCAGGGTTTCAGAACCAATTGCTAATTACTAAAATAAAAATCATCCTTAACTTGTATTTAAATTTTCTTACCCTCCAAATTCTTCATACAAATGTGTGCCTAAATTTCTATTTGGGCAAAGCGTTCGGTTAATTTTGTTTTCTGGACCACGGCGGAAAAGTGGACGTCCGCCGCCGCCGTTGATTCGCTCAACAAGCTCAAAGAAAGAGAATAAATTCGGAATATTGCCCCGAAAAGTCCACTAGGGAGGGACAAGAAGGCTTAATGCCCAAATCTTGCCATGTAAAGATCTGTAAAATGTTCGAGTTTAGGCGTTTTGCCGTTGTTGCTCATTTTACAGTTTTTCCCCAACTGCAGCACGGCGAAAGGAAAAGTAATGTTTTTCGCTTGGGATATGTGTGTATGTATAATATACACTATCGCCCATATTATGTAGAGCAACTTTTTTAAGAATTTAAAAGAACGTTTTAGCAAATATTTAGGAATTTATATATAAATAAGTTGTGGCTCTTGACACAAGAAAATATCATAAGGTTTTTGTTCATTTTGTGAAACTGCATTCTTTATTGATAAATTTTTTGGTTTTTGGGTAGGTCATATGTAGAGCAACCAAATTTAATATTTAATTTTTTATCATTTGTGTTCGCGCTTTTCAGTCTGGTTGTCGTATATTTTAAAGTTTAAAGATTAACAATGCCCAGAGGTGTGCATTTGTCACTTCAAGTGAAACAAAAAATTTTGGAAAAATTAAGAAAAGGAGAAAAACCAAACAAAATTGCGAGAGATCTAAACTTGAACAAATCAATTGTTTCTAGAAATATTTCCAATTATAACCAAAGAGGCACTTTGGAAGGAATACACAAAAGTGGTAGAAGGAGAAAAACTCATGCTGTACTTGATAGAAATATAAAAAGGCTGGTAATTGAAGATCCATTCATTAACGCTTCTCGCATTAAACAACAGCTAGGAGGGGTTTCAATATCTGTCAGCACCATAAAACGTAGGCTAAAGGACGCTGGTCTATATGGAAGAAAATCGGCGAAGAAACCCTTTATTTCTAGAAAAAACAGAGAGAAGCAAGATTGAAATTTGCAAGAGTCAACTGGTCTTACGAAAAATGGAAAACAGTGCTATTTTCAGACGAAAGTCGTTTTAAATTGTTTAGATCAGACGGGTGCTTGCTGGGTAAGAAGACCAATACATGAAAGGTTTAACCCGACACGACCAACTATTAAACATGGCGGTTGTCGTATAATGGTTTGGGGTTGTTTTGGAGGGTTTGGCATGGGTCCCCTCATAAAAATTGATGGAATAATGGATCACTTTGTTTATTAGAATATATTAGAAAACCATACGTTACCTTGGGCAGAGGACAACATGAGCTTAAGATAGGTTTTTCTACATGACAATGACCCAAAGCACACCTCAAAGTTGGTTAAAGACTGATTGGTAAATAATAGACTCAATGTTATGGTATGACCAGCTCAAAGCCCTGATTTAAACCCGATAGAGAATCTATGGGATGAAATTGATAGAAGAATTAACACGAAAAAGCTATCAAATACGAACGAATTGTATAAAGAAATTCAGAGTTTGGAATTAAATTTCCGAAGACTCCATTGAAAAACTTATAAGATCAATGAAGACGAGGTGTCAAGCAGTCATCAGGAGCAAAGGTTATGCTACTAGATATTAAAAATATTTACAGTTTTATATTTAAGAACAAAATAAATCTTGGTTGCTCTACTTTTGGACCACACATTTTCGAATATCTTTAAGTATTAGGTTTATAGGCTGTTGCAAATTAAATATTTTGTATTCATTAAAATTAATTCATCATTCTAATATCCCTCTCCAAAACAAATTAAATCAAAAAGAGCGAACAAAGGGAAAATTATTTATTTTTTAAGTTGCTCTACATATGAGCGATAGTGTATGTATGTTCTCGATTCTGACAAAAAAGGTGTCGTTGAATGGCTACTGATAAGGTCACTCATCGTAAAGGCAAGCTTTATATGAAGCGAAGCTAACGTCAGACTTTCTATTTTTTGGTTATTATTTTTGACATGTTTTCCTCGGTTTCGCATTGGCCACAGTGGAACGTTTGACTAATCTAGGTGGACATGGTTAAGTACTATAAATTAACATTTCAGCTACCTACAATTAAAGAGCATATTCCATACATCCTAGGTCGAAAATATAATTTTTTTATCCCCTCTGGTTGTCAAGATATTTGCATTGAAAGTTGCATCTTAAAAATTTTCTGCTTAGACATTTTAATCTTATGTATGGGCAATGCTTTAAAACAATATTGTTTTTTCCCGCGTAGTAGGCGCTGGAGTATAACAAGTGTCAGGCATTTTCAGAGTGACATGTCCTTAAGACTAGGGAAGCATTTTTACTGTCATTGTTGCAGTGTTTTACTTGCTATGATTTTATGAATTCACTGGTGTTTTGGTAAGGAAAATTTTATTTTTATATAGTTTTTGTTGAACTGAAACTTTAGTTTGTTAGAATTTGTTGATGTTAGTTTTATTATTTTCTAATTAACCGAAATCTCTACTTTCTGACGCTGTATTGAAATTTTGTCCTTTTTTTGCGGTACTTAATTATTTTGTAAGCCTGCAACTCTAAAAATAGAAAACGTATTATTTGTGTTTAATAACATTTTCTTTTTGATACCTTAACAAATGTGCCCTTTGGGGATTTTCTAACCTAAATTAGTCAATCTTCGTGCATTTTTCTATATCACGATGAGTCAATGTGTCTGTTTGTCTACAGGGTGTCCAGATAAAAGTAAGTACATAGGGCTTTGTGGGATTTTCAGAAACGGTAACACTTAAGATATTCGTTCAAAAGGAAAAAAGTGGCGCTATTGCGAGCTTAATCGGCTGCAGTGTCGAAGTTAAAAATATCTACAGGGGGTTTCAAAATAATGCTTAAAAACTTAAATTGTGTTATTCGAAAAATTAAAATATTGTCGCCTTCTTTTAGGACTTTATTTTTTTCAAAAAGTCACAATTTTTAGTTTTTGTCTTCCTAGCCCGCATAGCAATGGTATTATTAATAGGTATTATTTTCGACGACTAGCAATATCCTCGTGATGTCTGTCTGTGTGTGTATATTATTTCTGTCCGTAACACGATAGCTCCTAAACCGCTGAACCGATTTTCATAAAATTTTCAGGTAAAATAGTGCTCGACACTCTTACGAGCTGATTAGATTTTGGTCAAAATCTATTAAAAATCTATCTTTTTAACGGAGCATCGTTTCAATATACAGTTTTCATAATACAGTAGACTATATTTTGCTCAATAATTCGTGTTATAACTAAACACTTCGTAAGAGCTTCAGTTTCTCAGATATATACAAAAAACTGATATATTATCATGGCTTCACTTGAAGTGTACTAATAGGCTAGCTAGAAAGGTCCATGGATCCATTTATTTCTCAATATTTTGAAAACGCATATAAATGTTTTCTTTGATACAGCTCAGAATAGCGCCACTTTTTTACCAAAATTGGTATGTCCTACCGTCTCCTAAATCCTCATAAACCCCCTTGTAGTTACTTTTATAGAGAGACACCCTATCCCATGTACCTATGTGTATGGGCCGATTCCTAAAGTACGTAACGCTCAAGGGTGGAAGGGGGGTTATTAACCTTGCGTTACACTGTCATGATTTTTGAATATATTTTTTCTTAAAAATGCATTACGGAGGGGGGAGGAGGGGTTACGTAATTTAAGAATATGCCCTATGTATGTCTGTACGATGGGTTTTTAAAACTCTCGACTTTCACGAATTTTTGTAAACAGTAACTTTTCACTCTGTCACAAGCTTAACCAAGCTTAATAGAAATGCATCTGCACCAAAGCCCAGTAGAAGTTTTTTGAAGTTAAAAAAATCCAAAAAATTAAGTTTTAAACGGAGCTAGTTATTATTATGCGGTTTTAGAAATATGATAATATATTTTTTCTCTTTTTTGTGTCAGATTGAGAAATTAATTAACACAGTTTAGTTTAGCAAGATAATAATAAAATGGAGTTGTGTTAGTTAATTATTCTATTATTTGTTATGTTAAGTAATGATATTTTTCAAATAAAAATGGAATTTTCCAATTTAATAAATATTTTTTTAAACTTTCTTAGTTATATAAAATTAAAATCCAAATATCTCTTAAATTTTCTCATATTAAACCTTTAGAAACAATGCCATCCGATGAACATTTCCCATTATAATTTTAGGGGTTGGTTTCACCCCGGGCAAGAGGTGAGAGGTTTAAAATTTTTAATGCATTTATTTTTCATGTAGTGACAGATGAGACCGGAATTTTTTTCTTGATCGTCCCTTACCTCCTAAAAAGTCATTCTTTAAATTTTTCTGAAACACCTTGTATATTGCAAAACTGTTTTATTAAATTCCTTCTTGCAAAAACTAAAAAAAATATATACCGTTACTTCATTGTTATAAAAATTTGTTGAAACAATTTTCGTTAAAATCATACAGTATGACTACAAATATTCAAATCGTTAAAATCTGAATCACCCTATATAAGAGGTAGGTAATATTGCAAATACTAAATGCTTTTAGATATTTTATGTTATTTTAAAGCTAAAAAAATCAAGCATTAAAGAGTGTTAATGTTGTTCAGGGATTGTCCACCTAGATCTTCAAAACGTTCCACTGTGTGGCGGTTCTGTTTTATTTTGAAGGTGTTGTTTTACACAGTATGAAGGTACCTAAACTATATATATTTATGTAATTAGAACTAAAAAGTTATGCTGCAAACTATCTTGAAACTGTATCATTATTAAATAGATCTTTAGACTGTGTTAAAACCACATTTTTAAAATAATAACGAGCCGCCAATGCGAAACCGAGGAAAACATGTCAAAAATTATAATCAAAAAATAGAAAATCAGAGTTAGGCTTCGCTACCTGTAAAGCTTGCTTGACGATGAGTGACTTTAGCTACTGATCCCGAAGGTGCGAGGCTATATTTTTTATACAGGAATGCACATGGCGGTCTTCAGACGCCATTTTGTCACTTGATGTAGGTTGTAACGCATACAAATTAATTAAATTTCAGGCGATTTTAATGAAATTCCTTTGATCACCTATTGCAAATGTCCTCTAATTTACTGTAATGTAGTCCTCCGTGCTCCCAACCCCTCCCCTCCTGTCATTCTCCACATCCTTTTCAAAAATCATATTCGCATAATTTTTTCAAATATAGGGCGATTTCAAAAATTCTAAAGCATTTTTTTCCAACACCAGTTTACTAGTTCCCCTCTCTCCGCCCCGACATCCTTATTAGTAATAGTTGTAGCTACAACTTTTGCAAATAAAAAGCGATTTTAAAAATTATTTCTGCACACGCTTTAAGATTTTTTCAACAGCAACAACTAGTTTTCCGTCCCTCTTTCCTCCACCACCTTCACTCAATGTTTGTAGAAACGCCATAACTACCCTTTGGGCACAGTTCAATGTTTGACACAAATGCATGATTTAGGTAATAATTAGGTACCTTGATTTAGTTAATTAAGCATATATTTCCGTGATCCAGTAGATCTTTACTAATTAGTTCCTCTTTGGTTTTTCTTACAGGTCTACGGAATAGTTTACACATATTCATCAAGTTCCGGGAAAGTTAAAAATAAAAAAAAATAAAAAAAACACCCAACTGCTAAATTAACTTGTACCTACTAGTCGCAGTTGTTACAAAATTACCCAATAACCTGATTCAGGAAAATACAAAACTGTACACTTTCGTTAAGTGCGCTTTGGGCATCAATACTAAAAGTTCAAGCATGTCGTACTTTATAGGTATACCTATCAATTTTGTATCCAACTGCAACTAGTAGGTACAAGTAGATTTAGCAGTTGGGTGTTTTTTTTATAAAATTTTTTTATTCCAGCACCCTTTTGGGTAAAAAGAAGAGACAGAGCTGCTCTAGATATCTCAATGGAATAAGCTATTAGATACTTTAAAAACTGCCGACTGTTCGACATTTAAATCTTAGTTATTATGTCACGTTTGTGGCAGGTGACTGTCAAATCTCGTTCATTACTTTAATCATCCTCTTAAAATGAAAACGGACATTTTATATAGTGGACATACGTTATTCGGATTTTCTCCTCGTTTTTGCTTTAATAATCTTTGAATCGCCATTTTTCTCTGCACTCAGGTTTATGTTCATACACGTCAATTTCCGACTTAAATTAACAGTATTTAATGACGTTTTATGAAATATTAAAAAGAGAAAATGCATAATTAAGTCACATATCAATCACACAGAGTTTTTTGGTGATTTGGAACATCTTTTGTGGTGTTGCGCAAGTTGTGAACGTATTTTGCAGCCTTAGTGACGTCATGTAGATGACAAAATTGCTTAATTAGCATGCAGTTAATGTTTAATCTTGCTTCCGCGATTGGCGGTAAGTGTCGAAGGAATTCACATATCAACTTGAAATTTTGCACAATTATACGCTTGGTAAAATTGGGCCAGATCAGAAAAATACAAGTACCTCATTTTGGAGCTTTTCTGAACTTACACAATTCCCAATTTTCAACGTTTTAGTCATTACTAAAAAACTACCCAATAGATTTAAACCAAATTTTAAAAAACTGTAGGGCAAAACTCGATACTTTTTATTTCTTTATATTATTTGCATTTTTTATATTTTGTGTTTTATATTTTAATTTGTGGCAGGTGACTGTAAAATTCAGGTCATTACTTTACAGGTCCGGAGGGTGGCATTAACATAAGGAAATAATTAGGGATAAAGCCGGGCAACTCCGGCTTTTTGGCCAAATAGAAAATGTCCGGACGGCTTTTTTTTTCGTCTAGCTTTTTGGCGAACTTGTTTTGGTAATAAAATTTTTTCAAGGAGGTTTTTTTAATTGATTTTTATGCAAATTCAGACTTTGCTGGTCCCAAGAGACCTTTTTGATCATCCAGTTTATTTTTAGCACGGTTTTTCAAAATGACCGGTTATGTCCTAATATATTTCATGAAAATTATCTGTAGTTTTTGAGCACTCGTAATATTAGCCTCGATAATTTTCATTCAACCTTAGTGTCCCATTTTACTCGTTCTTTGCACTCTATTTAGCCTTCTTCGATCCATCTTTGGACATAGGCCTACCCCAATATCTTGCACTATTCCCTGTCTGTCGCCGTGTTCATCCATTTAGTTCTCGCATGTTTCTTCAAATCGTCCGCCCATCTGATTTGGGGTCTTTCCCTACTTCTTTTGTTTTTCCAAAGTCTCCAGTCAGCAATATATTTGTTCCATCGATCGTCTTTCTGTCTGATATTATGACCGGCAAATTTTTATTTTAATTTTGCTACTTCTTCTCTATCTGTTTATATGTAACATTTGTCTTTCCATTGATCTTTGGGCTTTTGTTACCTTATTTATATTTGATTTTGTAAGTGTCCAGGTCTGGGATCTATATGTAAGTACTGGAAGGATACGTTGGTTTCGTTTTGAGGTACTGGGCAATCTTACTCGTCTATTGGTTTCAGCTGTTTGGGTTCCTTTTTTTAGTTTAATAATTTATTCCTCTACTTGTTCTATTTTCTCTTGGTTTATTCTGATCGTGATATCTTTATCCGTGTTTGTTATGATTTTAGTTTTAGTGTAGTTCATACTTAAGCCTATATTTTTAGCTGCTGTATCCAGTTCTTCCAAAATTTTTATCAGTTCTTCTTTCTTATGTGTTATTAAGGCGATATCATCAGCATAGTAGTTAGTTAGCTTTTGTTCGATATTTTAGTAACCCCTGTAGTTATCTTTAATATTGATACAGCACCTGATTGGGCTTAGAATAGAGCCATTTTTTTTTCATTTAAACAAACTCGTCTCTCCTAACGTTTCCTAAATCCCCATGTAGTTTCTTTTATCTGGGACACCCTGTATATATTCCTCGATGTGTTCTATTTGTTCTTGGTTTATTCTGATCGTGATATCTTCATCTGTGTTTGCTATGATTTTAGTTTTATTGTAGTTCCTTCTCAAGCCTGCTGTATCCAGTTCTTCCAACATTTTTATCAGTTCTTCTTTCTTATCTGTTATTAAGGCGATATCATCAGCATATGGTGGTTCAAGTATTGTCCGTTTACTTACTTACATATTACTGCTTATTTCTTCTCAATCTAAGTTTTTAAAAATATCTTCTAGGGCCTGGTTAAATAGTAGGATATTGTGTCACCCTGTTTTCTCGAGTCATTAGTGTTTGAAAAATGTTAAATATTGATTATAAATAAATCTTGTGACTTTTCATTGCAATCCCATCTCTATTGAAAAATCTTTCCACTTAAAGCGAAAACGGACATTTTATATAGTGGACATACGTTATTCGAATTTTCTCCTCGTTTTTGCTTTAATAATCTGTTGAATCGTCATTTTGCTCTGAACTCAGGTTTATGTTCATACACGTCAATTTCCGACTTAAATTAACCGTTTTTAATGACGTTTTGTGAAATAATAAAAAGATAAAATACATAATTAAGTCACACATCAATCAAACAGAATTTTTTGGCGATTTGAAACCTCTTTTGTTGTATTGACCCCTAAAAAATATTTTTTTTCCCCAAAGATCAAGAAAAAAAATGTACTGACATTGGCTCAAGTTCCCCTTAGGATCCATCTCTGCGTATGGATCCGCGCTCAAGTCTTCTCCAGAATTCATTTCTGCGTACGCCATGGTTTAGTGAAGTCATGTAGATGACAAAATAGCTACTGTCCGACCAGAATAAAAAGAGGCGCAAAAGAGATGGCTCAACTCAATCTATCTCACTCTGTTTACAGCACTTTGGTCTTACTGGTCGTTGTTCATTTTTAGCAAATTTACCATGAACAAAATTTTAATATTACAAGTACTCGTCTAGTACGTTTAACGAAATCGACTCGACACTTCACACCAATAAAAAGAAACAGTGGCGTATCATTTACTATTTTTTACATTTTTTAATGAGACTGTGAGGAGTTCCAATTTTAAAGATATAACGAATGGTTTTGGATTTTTGCGATTTTTAGAAAGTCAATTGCTATTTTTTTAGGTTTCTAGATTCGTGCAGACCTACCTAATGCAATAGGTAGGTACCTATATAATATAATAAGTATAAAAGTTTTGAAAAAATATTTATTTTTAAGAAAAATAAGGTATGCAGTTTTTCAGCAACCAAAGGCTTAGGAGGCCTGAGTAAAATATAAAATGAAAAAATTTTATTCGATACTTTTTTGCTTTATATTTTAATTTGTTTAAAATATTTTAAAATGATCAAATTAAGAAATTATTCAAAAATAAAATTATAAAAAAGCAGCAAAAGCATTAAAAAAAATATATATTTACTCCAATACATCCGGTCATTAGAAATACCGGATATCCCCAAAAAACATCGAATTTTGGACACCCTATATATAAGAATTTCTGAATTTACTATGCTCACATAAGGGGTTCGGAGGGTTTTATTGGGTTCATGATGAAATGACAGTGTAGAAAATAGAAAAAAAAGCAGAAGTGGTTTCGACTATTTTGCAACTTGTAGAACCTAGCCTAGTGTTTTTTTCAATAAAATATGCATTGTTGCCAAATCAGAGTAAATCTGTGTCCCTAAACATTTGAAAGCCGACATTATTTGTAAGTCGTAATGTACCTTAAAAGGTATGCCTTATTTGATATAGCGGGGAATCGATAGAAGTAACTGCTCAATAAATTCGCAAGAAAATTAGCCCCTTATTCGTATTAAAGGGTAGTTTATTCGCAGTAGGGTGAGGCCGATAACAACAAAGTTTCCCCTTATTGGCGTCGGGAATTAATGTCTGGCTTTTATAGTAAAATTAAATTTAGATCTTTAATTATTTACCTATTTACATGAACGTGATACATAGCAAAACTTTTTTTTATTGTTTTATGTCCTTTATAAGGTAATTTTGTCAACGACCTCTCAAAATAATAGGGACTTATTGGAATAAAACCTGACTTTATTTTAGAGTCGGCTTTATTCTGACAGATTTACAAAGAAAATTGAGAGCCAACCTCTCAAAATTGACATACCAAAGTCAGGTTTAAAAATAAGGTCGCTAACTTTCATTTAATAAAAACACACACTAATAAATCCGGTTGTTAAATATATAAAGGCCGAATTTTAAAAGAAAACAGCTGCTTTTTATATGTAAATCTGTCAATGGGTATTGACATGGTAAATATAGAGCAATTTAATCTTAAAACCTTATAGATTATTTTTTTATCATCCCTGTTTTATTTCTAAAATTTGGTGATCTGCTAAAAGCCAGGTTTTTTAAAAAGGGTGACCTACAGCGGTTCTAACTTGTATTTTATCACTTTAGTTACGATTAATGTGTATCTTTTTCGTCTTTTCTGTGTCTATTGCTTGACTGAAGCTAGCAGAGCAGCATAAAAAAAATTAATAAAAATATAATTTAAAAAAAATTCAAAAAAATGTTTTGTTAATTTTTTTTTGTAAAAGTGGTACCAAGATGGGTACTGACACTGTATCTTATTTTTAAAATTTGGTGATCTGCTATAAGCCAGCAGAGTAATATATGTTTTTTAAAAAGGGGTACCTACAGCGGTTCTAACACTGTGAAGCTTAAACAACGCTGTCACAATTTATGTATTAGAGTTTCACCAAATATTTCCCAATTTTTGTGGAAAGTAAAATGAAACATGTTAGTTGGTGGTGGGGTTGCTACAGGGCACACGATAAAAAAAGTTGTCTTAGATCAAAGCAAATTGCTGTGAAGTAAAATATTTTGATTTAGAATAAAAAATGACTTTTATTTTAATGTGAAACAGAAATTGTTTTATTATAAATTGGAATTGAATTAATCTAAGGCACCGTTTTCTCTGGAAGCAAAATATTACTTAAATGAAGAAAATTTGCTTGTTACAAAATGCAGTATATTGAAACAAAACAATTGAAGAAGAAAAATAAAGTCTTATTTCAAGACTAAACGCTGCGTTGAACTAAAGAGAAATATTTTAATTCCAAATAAATTGTTTTAAGGTAAAACAAATTGTTATAAAACAAATTGTTTTAAGGTAAAACAATTTATTCAAGAAAAAAATGTGTTTTCATTGTAGACAAATTTTTTTACCGTGCAGAGAGGGAGTTTATATGTATTGAAAAATTATTATTATTTGGGTATACAACAAAGTTAATAAAATCTTATCTTATTCACTTTATAGACTAAAAAGGTAGGGATGAAAAACTTACTTTTAATACCTAAGTTAAGTTACTTTTAAGCCCTAGAGGATCCCTTCGGTTGGGTTTAAAAGTACCAATAGGTTTATAATGTACTATTATACAATTTGCTTGAATGTATTGTTTTTTGATATGCTCTATAATTTTCATTTTATTGCTTGTATACGTTAGGAACCCGTTGCTACTTTCTTTTCAATGTAAATTTTTGCCATATTCACCTCAGATTTAGTTAAACGCTTTAATAAAATTTAAAAGTATAGTAAGTACCATTTAAAAAAAAGTGGTACTATTGTTCAGGTGAGACCATACAGAACGCCCGCTTTTAGTAAGGCTGTATCTTCGATATATACCTACTAAATAACTACTACTACTATGTCGGTTTAGAATGTTTTTCTACGTTGTCCGAGGCCTATTCTCCACCTCCTTCGATCCTGACAATCATCTCTTGTCAGGTTATTTTGACTCATTAATCTTTGGATTGACTGTTGTTATTCTAGTTTAGGACGCCCTCTTTTTCTGCGCCCTATTCTTTGCCATTTTAGGACCTGCATTGGTAATCTTTCGTCGTTCATCCGTTGTACATGGCCTGACGATATCAGTTGTCTTTTAGTGATGTCATCCGTTATGCTTCCCTGGATTCTTCCTTTTATGATTTCATTTCTTATGTGATCTGTTCTCTTTTACGTGACAAGTCTCTATTCCATCAATTTATTGTCAAAACAGAGGCACCAAGAACCTCATTATATCAGAATTCATATCTCTGGAGAACAGCATCGCTGTGGAATAAACTCCCTGCGACAGTTTTCCCTGCAGGTTACAACCTGAACCGTTTCAAAACCAACACACACCAACATTTCCGCGCACTTGCCGCTTCTCGAGCGTTATAGGGATTTCCTTGCGAGTGCGCATACCCGTAAAAAAAAATTCATAGAACAGCGTTCTTTTCACCATTTTCTTACCAAATGTGACACCCAAGTATACATACTCATTGTATTGAGTTATTGTTTGTCCATTGTCTAGTTCTAACTCACTTGATTCGTTTCCAATACATAAGTACTGTGTCTTGTCTACGTTCACTGTTAACCCCCACTTTTGGTATTCTTCCGTTAACCTTCTCATCATATACTCCATGTCTTCTTTATCATTAGCTACAATTACTTGGTCGTCAGGAAACTGTGGTGTGTATATGGTAAATCGGTCGTTTGACCCTTTGTATAGTTCTTTTATCGCTTTTATGTATGTATGATTGATATTAGTTTGCTCTAACACTGTCCACAATATTTCTACTGGAACGGTATCATATGCTTTTTGTAGGTCCACAAAGGTAACATGAGTCTATATTTCTGGCACTCCTTTTCTCAATTACTTATTTAAGACAAAATATTATCACGACAAGATCTGCCTGCACGAAACCCACTTTGCTCTTCTTGTTCATGAAAATCATTCTCTATTAGATCTCTAAGAATCGTACCGTACAATCTACTTAGAGTCCTACTAAATAAACCACCTATTAAATAAAAAACCTTTTTTTCATTGTGAAACAAACTGTGTTTATTGTATTGCAGTCTTGTCAGTAAGACTAATTAGCAATTTTGTTTTAGCTTAATTTGCTAGAAAAGTTAAATTTAAACTGAGGGTTTACCCAATAGTTCTCCTCACTTTGTTTTAACTCAGATTAAATGAATTTTGTTGTGTTTATAACATGGGCGTATACAGGAGGGGCTTAGGGGTTAAGTCTCTCAAAAAACCTGGAAATAGATTTTAAAAATATATATTTTTCTATTTTTAAAGTGGATATATAAAAAAGAGAAAACCCCTGCCCCCTTACAAGGCACATTAGTTTTTTTTTCGGATGGCCTATTATACTACTTATCAAAAAAATTTGTACACCTGCAATATAAAAACCCATGATTGGTGTACAATTTTTTTTGAAAAGCAGTATATTATCATTAATTCAATTGTTTTTGTTTTTGAGATATTTGCGTATTTATAATGAGATACACCATCACCAGTATTTACTAAGACCTTAAAACTTTTACCGGGACCGGGTTTAAGTATAAAGTCTATAGACTTGAGACCGACCGGTTTAAGTGTATTTTTTTATACTCACAGGTCAAATAACTGCAAAGATTTTTTTCACCATAATGTGCAATATGATAGTAAGCATTTCTCAGTGAGCTTCATCTCATATAAATTCAAATTAACTTTAGAAATAAACACAAACCACATAAAAATTTGTAACGAAATGTCATTTTTTCGAAATATAGTCCGTGCAGTCGTAGGATTTCCGTTAAAATAGTCTCACATTGTAGTACCACCCCTAAGGGTTGGTTTAAAGTTCAAAGTCAATAGAAATAATCCATAATTGATAAAAAAAAACTTGTATACAAAAATAAAAATAAGCTAAATAATACATAAATAACCTAACATTATATCTGTATGATGATGCATTACCGTATTAAATAAGTATCAATATTTAAATATTGAAAAATCACAAGATATATTAGAATCCGTTTTCAATTACATACATACACCAAAACAATTGAAAATCGGTTTGATCATCGCTAACTTGTCTAAAAAATTAAAATGTAAAATATAGCGGACAGCTGACGCTGACTTATACTGTTTTTTATTGGACATCTCCTAGTGACGTTTGGAAGTTTAAATAAAGCTACCATTTTTAAACCAAAATATTATATTTTTTTATTTATTTCTAACCTTTGTGTGGAAATAATGTCTTTCTTACAACGAAAAAAGATGTGCCATATCGCAAGGTATTTATGAACAATTTATATAAATATTAAAAACTATTGTATTCACTTGAAAAATTAGTTAAACCGATAAAACCAAATTTGGACGACATATTCCATTACAAATTTTATAAAATTTAGCTAAACTTTAAAAAACTTAAAGTAGTACTGAGTCGTATATGACCAAGCAGTGCTTTGTAGTACCGGCGAATATTTTAAACGTTGTTTTACTACTTGTGTTTTATATTTTTGATAAGAATCTTTGAAAAAATAATAAATACCACACAGTTTTGTATCGTACTGTTGCAATCGAAAAAAATGCCTACTGAAAACTTTAAGTCAAGCAATCCCCATTTTTTTAAAATATACCGTAAACGTTATTAAAAGAACGATCTACAAGCAATTTGTCAACTCCTTATCTGAAAAAGGATTGTGCCAAAATATCGAAATATTTTGAATTATATTTTCTCCCAAAGTTGCCCACAACAGCACTTAAACAAAGCTGTATCCTAGTAATTCAAAATCCTCAAAAACTCTACAATTCTTTAGAATAGGGCCTCAAGCATCAGTATAATCTCCCAGCAGATTTTATCTGCTTTATCTCCAGCTCCGAAACTTGACGTTGTGGCACCACAAACAGACTTTTCTACTCACAACTCTACTAGCTTAAAATCCTCAAAAACCCTACAGACATGGACAGTTGGAGTCATGATAACGTTTGGTTGTCGCATTGACTTTCCTCGGGTTTACTTTAAAAAATGTAGCATGATAAGATCAGACAAGACATGATAGGTTGAGATGACTTTCTGCCTGATTTTATCTAATAAGAAATGCCTTAGAAATTGTGAAAGGCTTTCGCGGTCATCGTCCAATGGTCGAAGACTTCGACAAGCCGACAAACAGTCAACATCTCCTGAAGATGCCATCCACTCGAGATGGCGAAACGTCGAGAACGAATTTTCAACGACGACGGCCGAACAGCCCGAAAGCACACCCACCAAGAAATGCCTTGTTGCCAAGTTATCTTAAATTAGTGTCCCCAAATATTTGAGTTGCGACATATTTGTGAGCCCGTCTGTACATCTGTTGATGAAAACGCTTAGAAAACTAAATTTTTTTTCGGTGTCGCCATCTTGAATTTCGAAATGGGATCTTTTTCTAAAAAGTCTAATTTATAAAATCAAAGACCCTTTTTAATTTATGGACAATCGGTTAAAAATTAAATAAAATAAATCACGAACAAGTGATTAAATCGTCAAAAGGTTTAATTGCCATATCTGAAAAATTACTCAACTGATTTTAATTATTGATAACTTGATAAATTGGACAAGAAACGAGTATATTTATAGTATATTAAAAAACTAGATGACCAAGATTAAGATATTGTGAACAGTGGCGGCTCATGGATTTTAATATAGGAGGTCATTGGTCATCACTCATCACAAACCACAAATTGTGAGAGCTTAAATCAAAATTATACGCAAAAAAAAAATTAATAAAAAAAACACCCAACTGCTAAATTAACTTGTAACTACTAGTTGCAGTTGAGTACAAAATTGATAGGTATACCTAAAATGTACGACATGCTTCAACTTTTAGTTTTGATGTTTATTAATTTTAGAAAAACTACGATTTTAATCCACAATTTAATAAATTTTCATTTTAGAAAAAAAAAATAATATACATAACCCAAAATTTTTTACAATTGTCAAATATTGTGACATAACGGAGTATGTTCCAAAGCCACCAAAACTGACGCATGCGCAGTAACCGAAATCCTGTTTACCCGAAAAAGGAACATTAAGAATTAAATGGGGGTCCTGGCTTCAAGCATCGCGTGTGAGAATGCATCGCTATGCTTCATATTTATGCTCTAACGTATTTGGTCCACCCAGTACATTATTAAAAGTAGGTACTGTACCTCGCAGGTGTGTAGCTGAATTCTCTCAAAAAGAATAAGTGTGAAAAGGTCGTAATTCATGTAATTTCACACCTTGATGGCCGTATATTGAGTGAGACGTGTTATAAAAACACTTAATTTATTTTAATGAAGAACTTAAATAATACTTTATTTAAAACGGTTTGAAGTTATCGGTTTTTGAAGATCTATCTTACAATAAAAATGTGAAAATTGTTTTTTACATCATAATATACAAGCAGCTGAATATAATTTTTGTTATTACGGCTATCATCAAGCTGGCGTGAAGGTATGCTATGGTGGCCCCATCGGCCCCAAGGGTTGCAGATAAGACAGTTATTAAGCAATTTTTTACTGGATGCGTCCTTTAATGTGAGACAACCCGATATAAAGAACAATAAGTTTTTGTCAAAAAACGGTTAGTTGTTTGTTGATATGTGTTATGCGGTGTCGCCGAAGACACTTTTTTTGGTTAATTCTTAACTATATTATAATGCATGATTTATATAAAAAAAAATATAAAACGGACTGTTTTCGAAACAAAAATTGTTTGAAGCTACTATGGCAAATTTTAAAAATTTTATTATTTTAAAAATTATTTATTTTTTTACCAACAGATGTCAAAACGGTATATTAAAATACTAATTTAATTTTTTTCCGTAAAAAAAAATTAATTTGCAAAATGAGTAATATTCATTGACTTCTATACCCTACGGGTAGACCCGGCATGGGCCAAAATTGCCATTATATCAAGCTTTTATCGCAATTGACCAAATACAAGTAATAATTTAATGAGCAAAATAGGGATGAAAATAGAATTTCGTTTTGGTGAGTCCGGAAACATGCAACATCGCAAAAATATTCTATTTGCTTGTCTTGGATAAAAAAGGGCAGTGGCGGCGCAAAATAAAAATTTTGAATTCCACTAGAATTTTTTTATCAACAATTTTCTGTTTGAATAATAAATAATTCATGAATACTTACTTGTGTGTGTTTACAAAATTCTCTTCAGTAAAAAAAAAGAGTAAAAAGAATTTCTAAGCATGCTAAGTGCAGTGGATGTATTAAAATTATTGTTTTCATCTTAGAACTTTACAAATGTTGTACCTTCCAGGTAAAATATTTTCTTTCTTTGTACAAGGGTCTTCTTCAACTCTTCTTTTCTTGGGTGGACTACAAGTTATGCTCGAGTCAGATGAAATTTCGGAACTAAAAATTTCAATTCGGAATGGGACAACCGGGCGCCGGGCCAACTCGGCGCCGCCAACAGGGCGCCACGCCGGGCCTAATGGGCGCCGGGCCAACTCAGCGCCGGACTATTTTTTTTTCGATAAAATGTGCAGATAAAAACAAAATAAATATGTTATTTATACAAAACTTTCAACATCTATTAAGTCGAGTGTTGAAATTTGGTAGGTGTAGTGTTCTGCGACTTGAAACACCGCCAAGTTCCATATTCGATACATATCGATGCATAAATAAGAAAGTCCGCCATTTTGGATCCGCCACTTTAATTTTTTTAAGTTTGTTTTTCATCTGCACATTTTATCAAGAAAAAATATTTTAGTCCGGCGCCCAGTTGGCTCGGCGTCAAGTTGGCCCGGCGCCCAGTTGGCCTGCCGCCCAGTTGGTGGCACCGAGTTGGCGGCGCCCAGTTGTCCTAGACTGCAACACATTTCAGGGGTCTGGTACGTTTTACCACCTTTCTTAAAACTACGAAGTTTTTTGAAAAATAATAATTTTAGACCATTTTATAGTGATTTCTAAAAAAAAAATTGCGGACTATCGTTGATTTTGTTAAAAAAATTGAAATTGAAACATTCTTAAAACCCCATTAAAACCCATACAAATTGCTACAAAAGAAGCATTTTCTCATTTCAAACTGAAACAAAACGGTCCCTGACGTCTATCAGCTGTCAACAAAAACTTGAAATAACTAAGGTCACTGATCGAAATCGGGTCAGTTTTTTTGGTCCTTTTATGAAAATGCACAATTTTTAAAAAAGCATGAAATTCAAAACAAAATCAAGAAAATTATGATTCCTACATTTTTACAAATAAAAATTAGTTTAATTGAACATTATATCAATTTTTATTCCTTAAAACACTAAAAATTAATAATTATTTACTTTTTTAAAATTTATCGAAGGTCTAACTGAACAAAAGCAAACTGAACCCATCCGTATCGAAATGAACCAAATCAAACCGAATCTAACGGTTCGGTTTGGTTCGGTTCGATTTGCTTAAACTGAACCGAACCTAACCGAATATAGCTAAACCTAACCTAAACAATCCTAGCGGAACCTAACCGAACATACTCAAACTGAACCAACCTAACCCAACCTAACCCAACCTAACCCAACCTAACCCAACCTAACCCAACCTAACCCAACCTAACCCAACCTAACCCAACCTAACCCAACCTAACCCAACCTAACCCAACCTAACCCAACCTAACCCAACCTAACCCAACCTAACCCAACCTAACCCAACCTAACCCAACCTAACCCAACCTAACCCAACCTAACCCAACCTAACCCAACCTAACCCAACCTAACCCAACCTAACCCAACCTAACCCAACCTAACCCAACCTAACCCAACCTAACCCAACCTAACCCAACCTAACCCAACCTAACCCAACCTAACCCAACCTAACCCAACCTAACCCAACCTAACCCAACCTAACCCAACCTAACCCAACCTAACCCAACCTAACCCAACCTAACCCAACCTAACCCAACCTAACCCAACCTAACCCAACCTAACCCAACCTAACCCAACCTAACCCAACCTAACCCAACCTAACCCAACCTAACCCAACCTAACCCAACCTAACCCAACCTAACCCAACCTAACCCAACCTAACCCAACCTAACCCAACCTAACCCAACCTAACCCAACCTAACCCAACCTATTGTTAATAAATATAGTAAAAGTTGTTAGGTTTATGTCCATGGGGTAACCATTGTCCATAATCGTCGGAAATCGAGTTAGGATTAGTGTATGCGACCATAAACATTGAGTGGCGAGCCAGTAATCTGGTCACCCTAATCCATCGCAATCAAAGAAAATGGGTAATCGAAGTGTCACAAATTTTTTGTTGGTTTCTATTCTTCTTTTATATTATGTAGGACAAAATTATTAATTAAACTAAGTGACCTTATTAAGTAAGACAGCATGATAGTCAAATGACATTAGAAGGACATAAACATATGATACCGGCCTGTAGACCGGTCGCGGTGGTCATATAATAATAAATATATACTTTCGCGATGAAAGACCAAAATTTAACTTAAAATTACTGTAAAGTCCGCAAAAAACATTAAATTTATCGAAATTTATAAAAACATAGATCAGTGTGTGTAACAATTCATCAAGATGTATGAAACTCGACCGTGACATGTCAAAAGTTTGGTTCGAAAAAACAAAAACAACTGGATAAAAATCGGTATGTAAGAATTTAAAAAGAAATCATTTTTAAGAAAATCAAATACTTTTTGTTAATTTTCATGCAATGCAAAAAAAAGTGCGGGGAAGTGACACTTTCTGAATCAAAATGTGTGAGGGTAAAATCGCACGGTCGCAGAAAAAACTATCTATCGTGACGCTACTGAACTTTCTCGTGTTTTAGGAAAAACTATCCGTCAAGACGACTTACCCATGAAATGTTGTTTTTTTATGGATTTTTTTTCTTCTTTTGCACAAAAAACAATTTTGGACCATGTTTAAACTCAAATAGTTACTTCTAAACTTGTTTTTAAACGTTTTAAGATTTCTTTTTGTAATATTCCCGCACAAAATTCAAAAAAATTCATTTCCGTACTTAGACAACATTGTCTATCAGTTTTCCCTGTATACACGGACTAACAGGTAGAATCACTCAAAATACGGCAGGTGGATTAAAGGTAGCCAGCTGCTTTTCTGTCGCACTTATGCCGTCAGTGTGAAAGAGATAAAAGTACCCTTATATTATCTAGGGTATTATTAGCATGCAAAATCACCCTATCTTTGTCCGTTTCACATGTTCAATAATGTCTATCTCTGTTTTTATTGTAAAAGAAATACCGGCCCATAGAAACCAAATTGGATAGGGTCAATAAAAAATGCCTTGTCTTTCCGTCTCTAACGCCCTTTTAGGGCGTTATACAACTCAATGGTAATATTTAATAATATAAACGATATTGCAAAAGATCAACAATGCGTTAAACGTCATTTTCTCTTTAGGTTTTCACACAATTGAAATATTGTATAGAAAAAAGCAACAACATTGAAATTACAGTGTTTTTAAGGACCACCGGAATTAATAAAACTACGTGTAGTGTAGTGTAGTGTAGCAATAAAACAAAATTTTTATAATGTTCTTTAAAAAATTTAAATAAAAAAAGTTATTGTACCACAAGCTTTTAAAGCGGTGAGGATCTTGTTTATTTTAAAATCCGTAACTTTTAAAGCTAACGAAAATGTCAGGAACGATTTTTTAATTTAGGTTATTTTAATGCTTAATTGTAATTATTATTCCCCTGCGATATGCCAAAGCCACAAAAATTGTCACTTAGCAACATTTGCCGATGATACTGGTTTATTGACGGTAGACAAATGTGCGGAAGAATTAATAGAATAACTTCAGGATGCAGTCATCCAGGTTTACAACTGGACCACAAAACGGCAAAAAAAATTAAATTAAACTAAATTAAATGTAAATCAAATATGCAAATCACAATTAACAACATTCCGGTACCATCTTCAAATCAGGCATAAAAATTGATGCATAGTTGCACTGGAAAGCACAGAAAAAATATAAAAACTTGAGATAAGAAATAGAAAAATAAACTGGCTAATTGGAAGGAATCCAATTTTACTAAAAACAGTATGGACATATAATTTTCAAGTATTAGGAAACATTGTAAATGCACGAAGTAGTGACCTTAATCAGGACATAAAAATCAAAACAGTGGCAGAAACTATAAAAAAATTCGCAAAAAGCCATGAAGCGAATGAGCTTCTAGATAACATAATGTTAGTTGAAAGAACAAAAATAGTGAAGCCGTTTAAGCTTATGAAGTAAATAAAGTTTATAAAACAAAATAATGATACAAAGACAACAAAATTGTGAGCAAAGCTCGAAGAGCTTCTTTTCTAGTAAGTTGAGTTAAAACAAAATTTCTAATTGGTTTTATTGACTAGATTGTATTACAATACACAAAAAAAATATATAATTTAGTCCAAACCATAAACAGAACATGTACCTCTCCATATTAAAATAGTTCAACATGTCATTACAGACTGACCAATAGCCTACGGCCGGACTAATATTATGTTTAAATCATGCAAATAAGTGGTAAAGACAAAACAGACATTCATACATACATTTCACATCTCTCCATAATATCGCGCCGAGTGGAATGGAATTGACTAAACTGACATTGACAGACATAAGAGGTGTGAGGTAAATGTCAAATGTTTCCAAACTGGGGGTCAATTCTTTAAATAAATTTACTGTTGTAGAGAATTGAATGCGTAATAAAACATCAACACTTACAAGGAATTTCATTTCAAAGTAGTAAGGTATGATTCGACGGATATCAATTAAAATAACAAGTAGGCTTCAGAAAAGGTTTCAGTACAGTTGACCATCTATTAACCGCGCAAATTCTAGTAGAACGAGCCAACGAATACCACTATATATTGCGTTTATCGACTGTGAAGAAGCGTTCAATACCATTGCGCACTGGGCAGTAAAAGCACCTTTAATTAATAACCGAATAGATCACAGACAAACAAAATCCATCAAACTCCACGAAGGAACCAAGCCAATCCGCATAAGAGGAGGTGTGAGCACGGGTGTCACAATAACCGCTAAAATATTTAACCAGGCCCTAGAATATGTTTTTAAAAACTTAGATTAGAAAGAAATAGGCTTCAAAGTAAGCGAACAATACTTGAACCACCTAAGATATGCTGATGATATCGCCCTAATAACAGATAAGAAAGAAGGACTGATAAAAATGCTGAAAGAACTGGATACAGCAGCTAAAAATATATGCTTGATTATGAACTACAGTAAACCTAAAATCATAACAAACAGAGATAAAGATATCACGATCACAATAAACCGAGAAAAAATTGAATAAGTAAGCTAATAAAAAACCGAAAGTGTATAACCAATGTATCCTTTCTCTACTCACCTACGGATCCCAGACCTGGACACTTACAAAATCAAACATGAAAGCTCAAAGATCAATGGAAAAAAATGTTACATGTAAAGCTAACAGATAGAAAAGGAAATTAATGGATAAGAAATAAAACAAAAGTAAGGATGGTGGGTGTGCTTTCGGGCTGTTCGGCCGTCGTCGTTGGAAATTCGTTCTCGATGTTTCGCCATCTCGAGTGGATGGCATCTTCAGGAGATGTTGACTGTTTGTCGGCTTCTCGAAGACTGTCTTCGAAATTCGTTCTCGACGTTTCGCCATCTCGAGTGGATGGCATCTTCAGGAGATGTTGACTGTTTGTCGGCTTCTCGAAGACTGTCTTCAGAAGCCGACAAACAGTCAACATCTCCTGAAGATGCCATCCACTCGAGATGGCGAAACGTCGAGAACGAATTTCCAACGACGACGGCCGAACAGCCTGAACGCACACCCACCATAGGACGATGGTCGCGAAAGCCTTTCATAATTTGTAAAAGTAAGGATGTCAGAGAAGAGATAGCAAAATTAAAATGGAAATTTGCCGGTCATAATATCAGACGAAAAGACCAAATGGAACAAATGTATTGTAAAAAGAAGTAGGGGAAGACCCCAAATGAGATGGGTGGAAGATTTGAAGAAACATGCGGGAACTAGATGGATGAACACGGTGACAGACCGAGATGGGTCCAAAGATGGATCGAAGACGGCTAAAAGATAGATAGAACGCATGATACAACAACTATTAAAAGTTCACATATTATTATTAAAATTCTAATTCAAACATATTTAAAATTAGTTTTGTCAGATTGTTGGACATCCTCCCGTACGTTCCAGGAAGGAGAGGCTTCATGGAAAGGAAAACTTGTAAAAACATTTATAGGAGAAAAGGGCACCCGGTGTTGCCTAACAAAAACCTGATTGCTTAACATCGCAAGAGCTTGGAAAGATCTAGAAAAGGAACTAAAGGGAAAAGATCTCAGAAGCTGGACGAGCACTATCCCAGAGAAAAAGAGATAAATTCATTTCAAATTTCAAAGAAGAAGTAAGTGAAGCCGTGGTAAAAGCAGAGATTATAAAACAATTATAGGTTGGATTTCACAATCAACCTATCCAGTAAAAAAGAGTGGGTACACCATGCGTATGACATTATCATTGAAAAAGCTGAAATAGTAACGGGAGTATAGTCCAACTTATACCCATTTGTAATGACGTCATTTTTGTTTATCTTTGTTTAGTATATTATAAACAGCGGTGACAATAAACTTTTTAAAAAAAGTAGTGTCTATGATTCAAATAGGTAGGTAATTGGTTCTGTGAAGTATCCGTCACTGTCAATCAAAAAACATTGATTGGCAAAAATATCTACGCCATACGTTTTTTTCTCAACTGGTGACGTCATTACAAATGCGTATATGTTAGACAGGGTACTCGTAGGCAGCCCTTTAGACAGCTCAACCAAACCTACTGTACTTTGATTTCATCCTGGCCTTGTCAAAATACCGGAGACTCTCAGTTGTTGTTATTTTTGTTCTGTTTTTGTTAAAAAAGAAGGAAAGTTTGGGACTTTTTCTACTGTAACATACAGGGACTCTAGCGGAGAAAGTAATATTTTGAGAGTTCTTTACTAGATTTTATCCCAAATTTTATTAAAAATAATTAGCAAAAATATTAAACATAATCAATAATTTACAAAAACGGCGGTTGACATACACTTGACATTTCTAAATCAGGGAACGGAAATGTCAGACTGAAACAGTAACAGGACGGCGGCCATTTTGGATTTGCCACTTTGCCACACGTTGGTAAAAGTCGTATGAAAAGTATACTTGATATTGTATTAAAGTGGCACCGCGTCATCAAAACCGTGATGTGCGGGAAGCGAGTAGAGGGGTACATACAGTACATACAGTACATACTTCCTGTCATTTTTTTATTGTTATTGATTCCCAAAACGAGGCACTGCAATAATTAGTCATTAGCTTACCATTTTACTTGCTTTTTATTTATGCCTTCTTCTAAACGATTTTATTAGAAATGAACATATATACTCTTGTCTTGTTGTTACGAACATATTGATTTAGCTGGAATTTGACGTTTTCTATTCGTTGTTGTTTTGACTGTTTTAATGTCAAACAAATTGGGACCTTTTACAAAACAAATAACCTTTTTTGCAACTAAATAAATATTTGCGCACATTTTAAAAGGTCTCGGTGTTTTATTATAGACATATAAAGCGCCACACTGCAGGTACAAAGTGAAACAACAATTTTTTGAGGCTTCTTTACTTAGATTTTGCCACAAAATTTGGTTTACCATAGCTTTGACGCGGTGCCACTTATATACATCCTGAACTATAGTATCATGTTAATTTTAATCATATTGAAGTTTCAATTAAAATATATGTCAACGTCGTCGGCGGCTCATATAAAACACTAACTTTAATGTGTAGCTGTGCAGCATAACTGGTATAGTTGCTAGTAGCTGTAGCTGTGTAACTGCATGCACGGGGCTGGCATAGTATCTGGCCGGAAAACGTAAACAATAACCTCCCTATATCAATATCGACACTGTAAATTATAACGTTTAGGCGGGTTATTGTGGTAGCTGGAAGAAAGAAGTTAGCTACGGGGTCAATTAACAATTTTGTTACAAACGTCACAAGGCTTTTATTTGCAGTTAAAATACACTATTGACTTAATGATATAAAGGTATATTTTTGTGGTCCTGGCTTGGTCATAGATATAGAAATACAGTAGATCTTGCATCGACTAAAACGCAGCCTCAAATAGGGGCGGCGGAACGTTTACCGCCATTTTTGCACAGATTTTTAGTGTAAGCCGTTACTCCTGGATGTCCCTATGGTAAACAAGCATGGTAGTACAAGCTACCACCCCTAGAGGTCGTGTTGAACAATCAGCCGAACTTTCCCAGGGCATTCGCTAAAACTTTAACATTTTATTGAGATGTTTTACCATGAGTTTTATGCCACCACCTCTCTCAAACCGTGCCTTGTTGGCCTTGCTCTATTTCATGCATTTTTGACAGATATATATTTTAATTTCTGTGGTCCTGGTCAGTTTTAGCAAATAACGTAGTTTACAAGGACACTAATATTATAGTAAATATTAAAATCAAACCGCTACAGTCAAAACTTAAGTACCGTATCAAAAATTTAAAGGCCAGGATTTGGGTACTCTGTGAAATTAAGGGTCTAATTGCTATAAAATGATACGTGTAAAAATTTTTGTTTGAAAACTCCAGATACACCTAATGCGAGATAGCACGAATAGTTAAAGTCGAGAATGAGCCCACCTGCTCAGCCTATGGATAGGAAAAAGAGACATCAAGACACTTCGTGGCAGGATGTGACGCCTACGCAAAGATGAGACAACAGGCTCTCGGGGCACCGAACCTGAGCGAGGAAGTGCTGCACTGAGTAGGAAGGCCCAATAAGCTACCTGGACATCGAATGGGTTTAGCAAAAGACCTGTGGCATGGCAAAAGAGTCTATTCTATCCTTCTCGCCAGACCTTCGGGTCACCCCCCTACTACTTTTAATAGTAGTGTGAGATAATCGACTCTTTTTACTGAGGAACCCTGTATCTAAGCAATATATCATCAGACTCATTTGAATATCAGTCTGAATATTTTGAATTAATTAGTATAGTATAGCGATTTGAAATTATTAGTTTCTGTTTGTAATGTAGTTTAGCTCGTTATATATTTCCCCTTCCACTATCTGCTGTTTCCCCTCTCCTAATCCATACGGAATAATTTATAATAACTAATTCACCGACCAACGCTGAACGTTGAAACGCTGTTTTTGGAGGAAAATTGGATGCGATAAATGTACTACTGTAACTAAAAAAAATCTTAATGATAAAATTATTAATAGTGGTGGAAACTTTAAAGATACTTTTAAATTATAATTTATTGTCTATTCTTATTTTCAAAGAGAAACGAGATATCTCCCTTGAATACACGCATCTGATTTGTTGGTTGATAGACTATGTTATCTAAACGTGCAAAAATAAACCCGTTTGCCACTTTAACTAAGCTTACATTTTTAGTAGTAATTAAGTAAGTCTAAAAGAAAGTAAAAGTAAAGCTTTGGCAATCGTAGAGAAGACTAAGAGTCGTTTTTACGAAATCTCTACTTTTTCGTGATACTAGATAGTACTAACTTCTAAAAAGTAACGAATTTTTATTGGGATCACAACATTTCCACCATAAGAAAGTACCAAAGCCTTTGGAGCGTGCAGCCGCTACTACTATCTTGTTATATGTGTCAAATTTTAAAGTGCTGGCTGTTTTAAAGTGCTCTAAGGCTTTGGTCATGTATGAAACGAATCTCATACCATAACTTTTAAAGAGCTCCATTAAATTTGAAGATATGTTGGATTTGCTTATTCCAAACCATGGAAATAAATTTTTTATGTTTTTAGTTGATTTTAAACTTGGATTTTGGAGGTAAAAAGCTTAAGAGTAAGTGTGCTTTAAATTATATCTTATTATTTATTTCAGATTCCAGCTCAAATTAATCCCTTGTGTCGCCCCAAACCAGCCAAAATTGACCTTCGGTGCGGCCAAAGGTACCTCGTTGACCAGGGTACCGGAAGTGGGTTCGGACTATACAGAACCGGACCGGATGCATACGAAGTAAAACTTCTTGCCACGTAAGTCAGTTTTTTCATTTAGGTGCTTTTCGAAAGTTGAGCGCATTTTCGGTATAGAATTGCAGAGGTGGCGGTCGAAGTCACGATCATGATCTTCCGGACTGCTGATCGCAGTTATAGAAAAAAACAGGTTAAGCAATGTGGCCAGTATATGGAGCCATTCTTTCTGAATATAAGAAATATAAGTGTTTTCCTAAAATAGTGAGCTCTAAACTCACAATTTAGTAAATAGGCAAATGTCCTTTTTGAGCTCTCTCTTACATATGCGTAGATAAGCTTTGGCTCTCTCTTACATACTCTTACATAAGCTTTCTCTCTCGGTTCAGCCTGCTGTAGATTGGTTAATTCAATAAGAGGTGGAGCTACTTGTCGTATAAGTGAAACAATGTTATATGCAGTCAACATATATGAGAGAGCTAAAAGAAGACGACATTGGTCTTTTAAACGGTAAGTTTGTTAACATTTCAGGAAAATCTTTTCTTCGTATCTTATCACACTTTCTCACAATTTTGAATTATGGAAAAACGCATTACTGGTAATCCAGCGGTCATATTTAATTCAATCAGCTGTTGTTATACAATATCCCTTATACCCAACTTACTCGGTTTTAAAGTTAGTGCGAGAACGGGGCATAGATATAGAAACAGTAGATTTCGCTTCGACGTCTGCGCAGCATCAAATAAGGACGACGAAAAGTTGACGGGCATTATTTCACAGATTTTTAGTTCAAGATGTTACTCGTAGAGTTCCCTATGGTGAACAAGCATAGTACAACCCCTAAAGGTCGCGTTGAACGAGCAGCAGACCTTCCCCAGCGCATTTGCCAAAAGTTTAAAATTCAATTAAGATTGTTGGTTTCAATGGTTTACCACCTTTCAAATCGTTGAAAAATTGGTGGATTTCAATTTCGTCCCATTTTCGCAGGTTTGACAAGTGTTCACGCCCGCGCAGGTTTGACAAGTGTTCTATATGTTTATCTATTTTTATGGAACCAAGAAATTAAGATTTAGAATAAATTGGTGTGGAGAAAATGGCGTGTAAAAAGTTATTACTACAAATCGATATATCGTAGCTAGGTTAAATTAACTTCCATACTGGAGCCAGGATTTATCACCCACTTTTTGCAACCCCTGGCCTCGTAGGGATCCGATTTTTTCGACCCCCGTCGAGCCTGCGGGCGGCCGATCGGTGGCCCGTCGGTCGGTCGGCCCGATCACCCCCCTTCGACCCCAATTTTGTCTTCTTTTTATTTTGATTTTCTGGACGGGGCAGTGTTTTTTCGTTGGCTCAATCTAAATGTCGAATTTTAGTACAGGTTCGATCAATTTGAAGTGGATGATATTGGAAATTAGGTGAGGTCATTACCCATAAGCACTTACCCAAACTGACCTCCATTGTGAAAGTGAGTCCAGTGGAGATAATAAATAGACTTTAATATACCAGTATTTACTAAAGGGTCTACAGTGCTAAGTGCTACAATCCTAGGTTTAAAAGTCTACATTTTGGTTGAAGGTTTAACTTATTTTTCCCGTGAATGCAATAGTTTTTAATATTTATATAAATTGTTCATAAATACCTTGGGCTATGGGTCATCTTTTTTTGTTGTAACAAAGACATTATTTCCACACAAAGGTTATAAATAAATAAAAAATTTTGGTTTAACAATGGTTAAACCTCCAAATGTCACTAGGAAATGTCGAATAAAAACGGTGTAAGTCAGTGTCAGCTGTCCGCTATATTTTCAATGTTAATTTTTTAGACAAGTTAGCGACGATTAAACCGATCGATGGTCGATTGTGAATGAGTAATTGAAAAGGGATTCTAATATATCTTGTGCTTTTTACAGTATTTAAATATTGATACGTATTTAATACTGTAATGCATCTACAGATATAGTTTTAAGTTATTTATGTATTATTTAGCTTTGAATATTTTTGTATGTAAGTTTTTTTGTCAATCACGGATTATTTCTATTGTTTTTTGAACTTTAAACCACCCTTACCCCTAACTAAGTAAATTTTACGCGGACTTACCTCAACTGACATTAGTTCTCTACTTTTATGCTATATTGTAGAGGGCGTTTCTTGAAACAAAGAGGATGACACCCCATGACGACAGAAGCTCTGAGAAGACACAGAAGAAATCAAGCAGGTCAAACTTCTTAATCTGGAAATAAATGCCTCCATAGCAAAGTCGACGCTGTTGTCAAACTTGAAAAAAAAATCAACAACAACAGCTACAATATTTTGAGTATTGTGTCAGAGTGTTACAGGTGTATATAGGATAACAAATCTTCTCTGCATGTCTAAGCAGAGTCCTCTTCACTCGCTGCTTTAGAATAATCGTTTTTGGGAAGCTGTGTGCTTAGCTCTAGCGATAACTGAGCTGCTTTATTGATAATGCAGCGGCTTTCCAAAACTCAAACACTGCATCGTACAACTGGCGTAAGTGCAATTGATCTTTCCAACCCACACAACTTGCCCAAATAGAAAATAGAAGACCTGACAAGGGTAATAAATTGATGATCCTACTTGGTGTGACTTCCTGAGAAGAGAAGAGAATGGCTTATGTCTTTCCAAACATCGTGAGAGTCATCAGAAGTAGAAGATTAGCTGACATGTACAGAGAATGGATGAGACAAGAACATTAAGAAAAATAATAAACTGGAGACTTGCAGGAAAGATAGTAAGAGGGACGACACGAAAAAGATGGATAGACGACGTCGAAGATGACATCAAGAATATGGGAATAAGATGGTAGGGAGGAATCGCACCAGAGAGGTCAAAATGGAGGACTCTGGTTAATCAGGCTTCCGTTAGTTTAGGTTTTTGTAGTGGTAGTGTAGTCTGATGCATTTTGTTGTGGCAGGTAGTCCTAAAACTCCATAGTTTGACAACAGCGATATCAAAAGCATAACGGCGTGTTGGCTTTTCTTGGAGCTCCCGTACTAAAACAATGTGCGAGAAAAAACTGCAAAACATTTCCCAATTTTAATTACAATATGTACGGCCCAACATTCTAAATGGAAATTGAGAACTAAAAATTCATTTTTATTTTTCAAATAAGTTTCTGTATGTTTGGTGATTTATCGCGTGCCATGGATATGCGATGGTGGTGCACGCTGCATACAGTGCAGCAGCAACGATGAAAAAACGCGCACGACGCGGCATATATATGAGACTTTTCTCTATACAAGTCATTTACTCAATTGTGAATTTTGTGTACTGATAACTATTAAATAAAAAAGCAACATTGTCATGAAATAAATTTAAAATAAAATAAAAAAAATAAAACGTTATGACGATGATAAAGATTCAGATGATAATAACACGGATCACCTAACAAACAGATAGGGAACTCAGGTGGTGGGGGGTGCTACGCGCATCTTTCACGCAGCCTGCCATGTTGGGGTCAACCACTCCAGAGGCGCATTCTGTATTTCAATATTTTTTAAACTTTTAGTACGTGTTGAGCATTAGTGGTGTGTAGATGTGATTTTTGTATTTGATATATGTTATTTTTGATTTTAAACAATGGGAACGGTTTATGCCGTAAGAGACTGTAAATCCACGCGACGGTATACTTATACATTATTTTATCTTTCGATTTTTTTAAACTTTTGTCATATCCTATACAAGGTGTTCAATAATTAAATGTCCTATGAGATGAATCTGTAAATGATTTAAGTGCAAAGAGTTCTTAAGGACATATAGATCTGCAACCCCTTTGATTTTGACTTTTTTTTTTAATACTTTTGCAGGATTTGTTATATTTATCTCAAATTTAAAAATGCGCCGCCATTAGATCCTAAAAAATAAGATATAAACTATGCTTTGTTTAGAAAGTTTTTGGTGTTTTGTATGAAACAGCGGCATAAACTCAGTTTGTAGAAAAGGGAAATTTGTCCTTAGAAAAACAATTCGCCGCAGCCGATTAACCGCGGCCGATTCGCCGCGGCTGGCTGATTGGCCGCGGCTCGTTTTGCCGCGGGGACATTTCGCCGCCAATCGAATTGCCGCGGGAACAATTCGCCATTTACCTTGACTCCATATAATATTTTTTTATAAAAATAATGTTTTCAAACTATTTATTTGGTGGTAACTATACAATCCAGCATTTTTTAATTGGAAAAAATAAATAAAATGACGAATGTAGAATGGCGGTTTTTGCCATTTATGAACCGATATGCATCAAACTAGAAACTTTAGGATCTTTCAGGGCGCTGAACTTAAACTAAAAAAAAATCAAAATGGGAAGCGACCTGAAACACCCAAAGTTCTGAATTTGATGCATATCGGTTCAAAAATGGAAAAATCCGACATGTTGTATCGCCATTTTGATTTTTTTAAATTTAAGTTAAAAATAATGATCAGCGATCTTAAAAATCTCATCAGTCCGAGTTAGATACAAATCCGTCCATAAACGGAAAAATCCGCCATTTTAAATCCGCCATTTTCGATCCGCCATTTTATTTATTTTCCTAATAAAAAAAATTTGGAAAGGTTTGAAAAAAGTTATAATCAAACAAATATATATGAAGTCACGCTAAATACAACTGTTTAAACAATTCCCAATGGTAACATCATAAAACAAAAAATCTCACGGTGGATTGTCCCCGCGGCGAATTGGACCACAGCGAATTGGCCGCGGCGAATTGTCCCCTACCCATCTAAAGGGCCCTTAATATAAAGAGAAAATAGTCATTTTAGCACTAAAGTTATTAACATTTTTAAAACAGATTTTTGGGTAATAGGTTTCAATATTTTTAGATATTTTTGAATAATTTTGAAATTATTACCGTTTTGGTAATGCATAATTCCACAAAATTTGAATGGTCTGTTATAATTTTTAATAAACAAACAAAAAATCAAAAAAAAATGCTAAGTTTAACACCTTGCAAAAACAAAGAGGTCTAAATGTAATGCGAAAAAAATCTTTGTTTTGACCTGTTCCACAACTCCTTAAAGTTTCATGCATCATTTAAATTAAACCCTGTATAATAAACTATTATATAACATTTGGTCAAGAGTTTTTGACACAAATTTGTTATAATTTTTTATTATGCTACATTTACACTCTTAAGAATACATATAAAACATCAATTTTTTTAGAATATTGGATTTTACTAAATTTTAAAATATTAATTTACCGTGAAGCAATTTTGTGCTAATTGTAAAGATTATTTGGTCACCCTGTATCTCCTCAAACTTTCAATTTTTCAAAAAAACTAATAAATAATATCTGATTCCAGTAAATTAAAAAATTACTCTACAATGTCAAACTTCTTATATTTAAAATTCACAATTTTACTCCTCTTGAAACTTAATAAATGTTATCCCAATACAACAAAAAAGCAATCAATTTTTTTTCTTTTTGTGTTTGGCTGTATGCTGGAAACGACAACATGCTAACGTATTCTGAACGAAGATGAAGACCTCTTTTTGTGCTTCCCATATCTCTCATTCAATAGAACACATTATTTCCATAGTTCCCTACAGAGGACAAGATATAATATTTTTACGCGGCCGAGACTCTAAAATTCATTTTAGCTCCCATTTTTAGCAGAACAAAACTATTTTAATGTTTTTATTGTTTCTGGCAGTAAAAATATTTTTTCGCATCAACAATCTAAAACCTTCATATTTTATGATAAATTTATTTTAGTCCGGCTCTGAGTTTGATTCCCAATGCTCAGCCATCGTTGAATTCTCCGAGATCAAACACGGCCAGCCGGCTTATTTATCTGTTTGTTAGGTGATCCGTGATAATAATGTGATTTAGGGCCCATCGCACCGACTTTTTTTCCGTTTCTTAGCCTAAAGAATACCTTATTGCACTTATTTGCACCGAAATTAAAGGCAGACTTATTCGTTAGTGTTGTTAAAATTAAGTCACCCTTTTTCGTGACTTTATTGTTCCTTAAGAGCTGCTCACATTACCTACAAAGGAGCAGAGTTTTGTGATTAAAGTGAAGGTAAAAGTTTATTGCAAAAGATAAGGCTAGATTTTGGTTCTTTTGGCACAATGTTTTTTGTGAAAAAATATACATATGTATCGATTACAAAAAGACTTGTAAGGAAGAAAAATAATTTAAACAAAGTTCTCTCTTCTACTTTTTATTACAGTATTTTGGTCCGATTTTCGGGTTAACTGTTGTTCACAGCCTGGTAGGTAAAGCGCTGAGGGTTGGATAGGACTGACCAGTATAAGAAAACCCTTGCATTTAATTTAAACTGCACTGTATGATGTAACAAGACGATTTTCCTTTCTGCCTTTACACTGTACCCTAATTTCACTATAATTTTTAATCCTTTTGTTGTGCCGACAAGGATTTTATTATCTTCCAAAAATTCAAGACATGACATGACACAGAAAAATTGATGGCTTTTGACAAAACTATTTTGGAAAGTATTGGGTGTTGTTGTTTTTCCATAGTTTAAAAATTTGGTGGGTTGAAAAAGCGGCGTTGCCATTGGGTCACAACTTTGGTTTAGCAAGGTCCGATTCAGAGCTTTCGAATCGATTTAAAACTTCATAGAGACCGGAATATTTCGTTGAAGGGCGAACAGAGCAATAAACCGAACAGCAAAAAGAGGATTGCCTTTTTTGATTTCGACAATTAAAAGAACTAGTGCTGTTCTCATAAATGAACTCAGTCTTCCTTCAACATTTAAATGTATGTTCGCTTTACCTGACCCGTCCAAATCTGCAAACAAGTGATGGGAACGCCGCAACCGTTCGCCAACAGGCTTGAATTTGCGGAACTGTTTGCCATCGTGTTTCTGACCCCATTAATCTAGTGTTTTGTTTGCCGTTTGGTTTGTTGCTCTCTTCATCATGGGTCGAAATATTTAGGTCTATACGAAGCTTAACGCTTTCTAAATACCAAAAACTCGCACACAGAAGATTCTGAGCGATTCATCATCCTCCATACAAGAGTCTGCATTTGGTTTCTTCTATCAATTCCATTTTGTAAAGTAGTACTGTAAATAGGCCAAACACTATACCGAATTCCTGTATTGAAAGTTGTATGAGTTTCGTGGCTACGTCAAGATGTATTCTATCTTACTCAACAGAACTGGTAATTATTAAAAAACAAAATAAACAACTTTGTTTTAATACATAATTTCAAAAAATCAACAAAGAAGGAAATAAAACTTGATGACGATGATGATGTTTTGGATGATGATGAAGTAGCTTTGGGTCTGCGTTTCGCAAATACATTCTGACGCAACCGTGCTAAGACCAGAGCCCGTAATCTTGACGGACTGTGCGGTAAGTATAGATGAGTGAATTATCTCCTCTCTCACATGTTACCTGGGTTAAAGTCAGTCGTCTTGTCTACGTTGAGCGAATTGTAATCCTCCACACAAAGTCTCAATTTGATTTATTCTGGTAATCCCATTTTGTGAAATAGTACTGTTTACCGGCCCACGAATATACGAAATTCCTATTTTAAAAGTCATCGGTTTCAACTTTAACTTTAAAACTTTTTTATCAGTAGTAAAGTAGATTAAACTATAATCTAATTGTTAACTATGTAAATATTTCTAGCCTTAGTAATATGTTCAACTGTAAATTTACAATAATTTATTCTACATCCAAATGAATAATACTAAAATCAAAAATAATTAACTATTGGCTACGTATCATGAAAATTTTAGATCGGCTAGATGGATCTCTACAGAACTTGAAGCTGAGGAGTCCACTCAATCAACCTTATTAAAATCGGCATTTCGTCTGTATATGATATGTCGCGATGGAAAAAATGTTATTTTGATTCGTTTTCAAAAAAAGCCTAGAAAAATCGCCGCATGTATGCGTTCGGAAAGTGCTTTTTGGTGTCTTTTTTGCTTTCGCACACATAGAGTAGTGACGTATTCCTAGATAGGCCACGCCTCGCCCGCCTCCTGCTTCTTTTTTATATTTGTATGTTGTTTATACGGAATTTTACCCATCTATATTGGATATTTTTTGTCCTGATTTTAATTACCTCGAAACTGAGGTAGCTTAAAATAACTAGGAAGCGTTTCTTAATTTTTCGATTAATGTCCACCAAACCACTTTCAATGTAATCGCAAGCATACTTTAACAATTCAACTGATTCGTGTACCCGCTTCAAATACCGGTTGTCCACCCAAAATTCTTTTATGGAATCTTTCCATGATGCACGCAACTAAAAGAACCTACTGATTGTCTCTGGGCAAATTCTCAGAGACCATCAGTCATTCTACTGATTGTGTTGCAGTCAAGTCAAAGAAGCAGTAGATCCTAAGTTCGGTCGCAGGCACTTAAAATTCTTCAACTCGCAGGTACTTAAGATTCCCCAATTGACTTGACTGTGTTGGTTTTCATCGGCAGAATAAAATGATTAAATGATACAACTCTGCACTTGCTGGCTCGAAGTTGACAAGGCACTGTCCGACTTCTCTGATAGTCGCATTTTACGATAAGTCTACAGTACATCCTGGTAATATTCTTTCTGACTTTGTTTTACAGAGCTCTAGCTTTGTTCTACAGTGGTGTTTTCAACAGAAATATTGGCTATTGTTCGATATGGCTTTGTCGGCAAAGGACACCTAAACGAGGAGAAAAGGAAAATAAGTCGAGCCGCCAACTTTTAAACTTAAAATAAACTGAATTTGCCCATAACTTAGGTTTAGATTTTGCAAACGCTTTCGATAGCATTGAGCACTGGGCAGAAAAAGCTTAATTAATTAATAGCCAAATATATTACAGATACACAGACTTAATAGCCAATATATATAGCAAAGCAACAGCATCAATCAAAATCCACGAAGGAACCAAGCCAATCACCTTAAGAACGATCAGAATAAACCAAGAAAAAATAGAACAAGTAGAGGAATATTATATACCTGGGACAAATTATTAAACTAAAATTTTTTTTAAAAAATGGTGTTTGCTCAAGACCTCACGGTAGAAGTGTAAACTTTAACAAGGCGAAATTAATAATACTGGCCTTCATCTGCATCATCATATCGCTCGCTGAATGTTCCTCTCCGACTCGAGCCGACTTCACCCGAATGAGCGTTACATAGCCGACCCTGACGGCTCAGTTCAATTCACTACCCACAAAAACTGCTAAACGCGCCTAAAGAAGTTTACACTTCAAAAATATTTTTATGTAATAATTTTGGGTAGTATTATTAATGCTAAGAAATCCAGTCATATAATAATTTTGGGTAATGCTAAGAAATCATATCGTTTGATTTATTTATAGTATTGTTTAGCTAGACAAACTGGAAAGTGTTGTGTTTCTGTAAAGAAAAGCAGCTAGATATCAGCTAGAAGGGCATCTTATAAATGTTTCCTTAGTGCATTGTTTATAACCCTAAACCTGGCAGACTACAAACTTATAAATTATTTTGCTTCATTTATGCAATATTTAGTACACTGTTTGAATAGAGGGTAGTTCCAATGTAAAGGTTGTAAGATTTTATTTTTTGGAAGGAAAAAATAAAAAAAACTATTGAAAAATAAAGAACATATTTCGCAACCAACAGAAAAAATAAATTACAGTCGAATTGGGGTAGACTTTTGGGGGTAGATAATAGTTTTTCATTTTCAGCCAAACTATACTCTACTTGTTCAGAGGCACGTTTCGTGTTAATTCAAAGTTGACTCCAGGGGTTGAAAGCCCTTACCTTTGGGAACACATTTCCACTTCTTGGACATCTGTCAAACTCATGCCAAATACAATATGGGGGCTCAAACATGTTAAGCAGGATAATTTTGGAAAAGTCACAACCTTTTTTTTTCAATCGAATTTTATTTTATTTGGATTATAGTGCACTTTTATAAAAACTATTAATCACCTGCATTTTTAATAGTCCGGAGCCTAAGCCACTTTTGTCTGCATTTTTGCGTCACGTAAAGATACTTGGCACGAATATAGTACAACACTATAGTATTCTTTTACGAAGTGGTGCTCATGTCGAACCCAGTGCAGAGCAAAGATACAGGGTGTTTTATTTTTAATTGCATTTATCTCATTAAAATTCTGTATAAAATTTAAATGTAAAGCTAGAGCAATGAAACTTGGCACCGATTATAATGACATATAAACTTTTATTTTAAGCAATAAAAAAATATTGATTTCTTTTCTTTCAAGAAATAAAAAATATATTTTTTTTTTGAGAAATTTATGGTGTGGGTGTTGAGTAGAAAAAAAAATTATGTGGGTATAAACAATTTGTTTCTCTTTAAAACAAAAATTGCTGGATTGGTGTGACATATACACGGTCGAAGTACAGGGTGGTTTTATTTACTAATTCTAAATTTTAAAAATCTAAAAAGATGGAAAATTATGTGGATTTGTTAGAGACGTAACGATATTGTAAAAAAATAAATACCTAGTAAAAGATACTTAGCTCTTATGTATATTTTATAAAAAGAAAAAAGAGCTAGGTTCAACTGTTAAAAATACAGGGTGATTTTTAAAAATAAGTAAAATTTTAATGATCAATTTAATTAGTTTTTTTATGAAGACGTTACAAATCACTATAGAAAACCCAAAGTCAGCACATTACAACAACACTAGTACAGCTTTTATATTCTTAAATAAAAAAATTTCTACAGAGTGGTAAACAGTAACTACACAATAAAGTTTTTTCGTAATTTTTTATTTTAGTGCTAAAAATTCAAAAAACTCTAGATATGCCAAATAAACATGTGATTAAAATCACTGCATTCTCATTTGGTGGTGGTTGGTGCGGGTGGAAAATTGCTTTCCTACCAAGCTGATAGGTAGCTAACGGCAACACAAAAAATCTTTCATTAAAATTTTTATTATTTTAATAAAATATAAGACTCATAATGATAAAAAATACAAAAACAGAATAAAGAAAATAAACTTATTTTTACCCAACTGCAGCACGGCGAAAGGTAGGGTAATGTTTTTCGATTGTTGTATGTATGTAAGTAAGTATGTTTGTGTCACGCTAGAGGCTAAACGGCTGAACTGATTTTGACAAAGAAGGTGTCGTTAAATTGCTACTAATCCCGAAGGTGCTATAAGCTATATTGTTTTAAACAGGAATCAACACTGTAGTCTTCAGACGCCATTTTGTCACATGATGTAGGCTTTAAGGCATACAAATTATCTAAATTTTAGGCGATTTTATTGAAATTCCTTTGATTACCCATTGCAAATATCCCCTAATTTGCTGTAGTTACTTTGTAGTCCTTCTTGCTCCCACTCATCTCCCCTCCTGTCATTCCCCCCATCCTATTCAAAAACCATATTCGCATAATTTTATCAAATATAGAGCGATTTCAAAAACTCTTTCTGCATGCGCTTTCAGATTTTTTTTCCAGCACCATTTTACTAGTCCCCCCCCCCGCCGCCTCTTCCTCTCTCCTCCCCGCCATCCTTATTAGTAATAGTTATAGCTATAACTTTTACAAATATAAAGCTATTTCAAAAGTTCTTTCTGCACACGCTTGAAGCCTTTTTTCCAACATCATTTTACTAGTTTTCCCCTCCCTCTCTTCTCCCCTCTCTCCTTATTAGTAAAAGTTGGATTTCAAAAATTCTTTCGGCACACGCTTTAAGATTTTTTTTCAACACTATTTTACTAGTTCCCTCCTCCCTCACTCCTCCCCCACCTTCACTCAATGGAAGGTAACACTGTTTACGTCCGTAAAAAATCTACACGTTTTTTTTGGGTAAAGCTAAATGAATTGTAAATGCATAGTGCTTTTTATAAGGCTGAATAAAAATTAAATTTAAAGTTGGAAATAAATAAAAAAAACACCCAACTGCTAAATTTACCTGTAACTACTAGTCGCAGTTGGGTACAAAATTACCCAATAACCTGATTCATAAAAATACAAACCTGTATAATTTCGTAAGTGCGCTTTGGGCATCAAAACTAAAAGTTCAATTCGACGATTTTACTTCAATTTTTTTTAAGAAAAATGGAATAGTTTTTATACGTCGCACACATTTCGCTTTCACAACTTTGCGTTAGTACTCCTTGCTAATCCGTTTTAAACGCCTAAGAAGATCCCAGGTGAATTGAATTTAAATCTTTGATTACATAAAACACTACAAAAAAATTAAAACTAACCTTTATCGTTTTAGATTTTTGTATATTTCAAAGAAATCTTCATATCGGCGGTACTTCGAGGTATATTTTTAGGCGGAGGGTGGGTCCTACATACACAGACACCTCAAAAACATCACGTTTTACAGGTTTTTAAACGTCCAGTTTTCGACACATTTTCTTAAATAAATGGATTCATGACGGATCTGACACCTTCCTAGCTAGCCTATTATCACACTTCAAGTGAAGCCATTATAATACATTAGCCTTGAAAACAGTTTTTTGTAAATATCTCAGAAACTAAAGCTCGTACAAAGTTTTTGGTTGTAACACGAATTATTGAGCAAAATATAGTCCACTATATTCCGAAAACAGTGTATCGATACGATGCTCCGTTAAAAAGCTAGCATTATTTTAACTTTTTAATTGTCAAAAAACAGCATTAATGGATTTTGACCAAAATCTAATCAGCTCGTAAGAGTGTCGAACACTATTTTACCTAAAAATTTTATGAAAATCGGTTCAGCCATTTAGGAGCTATCGTGTTACGGACAGAAATAATACACACACACACACAGATAGACATCACGACGATACTGCTACAATAGGTCAAAATACATCCAAATAACACATTTTTGGCGTTAACTGAAAAAAAAATTTTTCGTCGAATATAATACCTTCTCTAGCCATTTCTACGCGGGCTAGGAACGTAAAAATGAATGCTTTTTTAATGTTACACCAATTAGAGAAAAATTAGTATTTTAGGAGCAAAAAGCTATTTTTGAAAATTTATTTCGTGAAAACTGTCAGTTGTAATTTACTTTTTTATTACTTTGTCATGACTCTTCACGAAATCCCGTGCTCAAATTTTAAGTTCGCTTTCATGACAGCTTTTTTATGTTAAGGGACAGTGTAAATAGTATAAACACTAAAAGTAAAACATGGCATATTGACAATAATTTAAATGACAAATACAAGTATTTGTGTGAGAAAAGTAAACGTTTTTATTAGTGTTTCTTTCACAGCGTAATAACCATTCAGATAAGAAGGTGCTTTCAGTTATAATATTAGTCGAGAAGAGCCAGGTCAGATAGAAACATTTTCTAATATCTTCTTAGTTGTCAGTTGGTTATATTGACATTGGAATTTTAAATGTATTTTTCAAGCTTTTTAGATTAAATTTAAAAATTGGCTCGATTCACGTTAAGAACGAAATATCTTTATTTAAATTAAGAATAAATATAAGGTTAAAATTTTGCTATTTGGAGACTTTAGAATCTTGTTACTCATAATTCTGTGATTCTTGGACTATTTTTGAGGCGCAACAAAAGCCCGCTCGACCACCTGGAATAGAAGGAAATGTGTTAATCTTTAAAATATACAAACTAAGACATAAAAGTCACTGAATTTAATTAGAAGAACAATTGGATTATTATTGTTCTTTTCTGATCGTTTGGCAAAAATGACAACATTATCACATTTATTGGTTAAGAAAACATCTTTGACAGCATTGTCACATTTATTAATTATAAATACCTGCTGATTTTATTAATTATAAATACCTGCTGAAATTTCGTGGTTAGAAAGATAGTTTAAAAAAGAGATTACATATATTTAATGCAATTAACCCTTTAGTTTAGATAGTTTCACCCGTTTGAGTTTTCGTTTTAGCTGATTATTATCTGGTAGTTGTATTGCTTCATTACTAACATGCTTATTGGAGTATTCGTGGTTTGAAATATCTTAATTGTCTGGTCAAAAATCTTTAATTTTTAAGTCTCGCTGAAGATCACTATCTGAGGGTACGGCAATGCCTCGCCAAGTTCGCGCTGCCGTACCATGTTTTCTTGAAACATTTCAGCCCATATTTGACTTATCTAAAACTGTACTTCGGAATGAGCTACGAGTCTCAAACTTTGCACAGTCGTAGATCTTCATAGAGTTAACAACCCCTCCAAGTTTGTTTCATGGACTTCCATAAAGTAGTAAAGTAGTTAGGAAATTTCGAAAAACGTCAATATTGCCACTCACTAACTGACTGCCTGATACACCAATGTATAGATCATCAAAATTCTACTGTACATCCCGACATGCTACAAAGCCGAAACTTTGCAGACTGATAGAAATTATGACCAAACCCCTGGAAGAAATAAAAAAACCCCAAAATTCTAATTTACTCCACTCCCCTATACATGTAAAGTTATGTAAAAGTAACATTGCCCACTTCCAGAAATAATAGAGAGCTGAACTTTGGGAGACTGATAGGAACTATGATAAAACTAAACTATAGGAAAAAATTAAAACACCCCAAAATTCTAAAGGCCGCTTGACATGGTGCATGACGCGCTGCAAATATTTGCAAGCAAAAAATTTCGGTCAAATTGTTGCCTGCAAAAAATCTTCTTTTCGTTTGACATTGTGCATGGCCATGCATTGATTCCCCAGAATCTAGGTAAAAATTCCCCAGTTTGCACGCAAGTACAGTTTGCATGCAAAAAAATGGCACCGGACCGATAAAAATGGATTGCCTGCAACTGGATTTGTACTGCGCATGCACCTGGGCAAAATTTCATGCATTTGCCTGCAAATTTTATTGTCATGCACCATGTCAAGCGGCCTTAATTGACTTCCCTCCCCTATAAATGTAAAGTTATGTAAAAGTAACATTGTTCACATTTAGAAACGATAGGGAGCTGAGCTTTGGAAGGCTGATAGGAACTATAATAAAACCATGGGAAAAAAATATTCTTAAAACCTCAAAATTTTAAGTAAGGCATTGCAAACCTTTTGAGCAATATTCCGCATATTTTACTACTTTAAAAATTAAATATTATCCAAATTCTTTTAAAAGGAGTGAAATCATAACAAAAACAACAAAGTATTCCGTAAAACGAATTGAAATACAAGTAAAGCCAAGTTCCCTAATACAAATTTCAAAATTAAAGGTTTTTACTAGTTTGGAAATGTTTTTCTAAACTTGGCTATTACGGCTGCATATGACTCTTAGGCACAGTGCTAAATTGAACATAAAGAAGTTTGGCTGTAATAGCAAAGTTTAAAGAAATATTTCCAAACTAGTAAGAACCTTTCATTTTGAAATTTGTATTCGGGAACTTTGCTTTACTTTTATCTCAATCTTACGGAATACCATTTTCACGTACTTGGCTTTTTTTTACATGAATTGTTTTTGTTATGATAGTATATTCTTGTTTAATTCTAAAATGTCTGTCCGATGTATGATACTTAAATATATGAATATTGCTTTGGTAGTCCATGACTATTGAGTTCAGTATCTTAGCTTTTAAGTTTGTTTAAAAATTAATTAAAATAATACGAAAAACTCGTCAGAATAAAATTTTTATTGCCGACACACAAATATAAAAGTTTGATGCATGTTATGGTTGGGTTAGGAACAATGATACAAGCCGTAAATGTTCTATATTTATTTTTTATATTGGCTTAACTTAAAACTATATAAATGTTTATGTTAAAAGTGTCGGTCATAAAATGAATAATACGCTGTGCATTGTTGATGTAGACAAGACAAGAAATATAATAACGGGTGATTCATTTAGTTGTACTTTTCTGTCTATCTCTTTAGCCGTCTTCGATCCATCTTTGGACATAAGCCTCCCCCAATATCTTCCACTCTACTTTGTATGTCGCCGTGTTCATAAATCTAGTTCCTGCATGTTTCTTCAAATCGTCTGCCCATTTCATTTGGGTTTTTCCACTACTTCTTTTATTCTCCGAAGGTCTCCAGTATACAATACATTTCTTCCATTGATCGTCTTTCTATCTAATATTATGACCTGCAAATATCCATTTTGCTACTTCTCCTCTGACATCCCTTACTTTTGGTTTATTTATTATCAATTTATTCCTTTTTCTGTCTGTTAGCTTTACATGTAACATTTGTCTTTCCATTGATCTGTAGGTAAGATCAAACGGTCATGTTATGTTTGTTCAATATTTCATCCTGGAAAGACGACACAACGCAGTGTCATAAACGGAACAAGCAGGCTTTAGAAAAGGGTTCGGTACAGTTGATCCTAATAGAACGAGCCAACGAATACATCGTTCCACTATATATATATATATATATATATATATATATATATATATATATATATATTGCGTTTATAGACTTTGAAAAAGCTTTCGATAGCATTGAGCACTTTTTGGAATTTTTTATTTTTATAAAATTGTTTGATAAAATACTTTTATGTACTATGCCTGGCTAAGATCGTAAAAAATGTTTAATAGGTTTTTTACCAAAAATAAAAATTAAGGAGTCCACGGAAAATACATTTTTAACAACAGAAGTAACTTTGGCTAAATAATTGTAAATTGGAGAATATGTATTACTTTCAGAGCTTGATTGCGCCAAAAAAGTTAAAATGAAGAACATAGTAATTTATATACTTTTTTTTTAATTTAAATTAATTAATATCCACAGAAGTGGCAAAAATGTCCACGGAACGGACACAAACTAAAACATAATGGTTAAAAACTACAAAACTTGCTAAGAATCTATCTAGAAAAGATGTTTAATAATATTGATGATTTATTTTAATTAAAAGGGAAAAACAGTGCTGGTTGAATTCACTTCTGTTGACCTGTGTCGCTTCCATGGACAACCGCTGTCTACAAAAGTGATGTCCACAGAAGTGATTTTTTACCGCTAATATTTGTTTACAGAATGAAAAATGTTAAAAAAAAAATAAACCAAAAGAAAATAGAACAAGTAAAGGAATATATATATATATATATATATATATATATATATATATATATATATATATATATATATATATATATATATATATATATATTAAACTAAAAAAAGAGAAACTTACAGTAGAAAAGAGACGAGTAAGATTGGCCTGGGCAGCATTCGTATATTAGGCTACATATTAAAAAATAAAAAATATACTCAGTACCTCAAAACAAAAATGTATAACCAATGTATCCTTCCTGTACTTACCTATGAATCCCAGACATCGACACTTACAAAATCAAAAAAAAGCTCAAAGATCAATGGGAAAACAAATGTTACATATAATGCTAACAGATAGAAAAAGGAATAAATGGATAAGAAACGGCGACAGACAGATGAGTAGAAGATATTGGAGGAGGCTTATGTCCAAAGATGGATTGAAGAAGGCTAAATAGATAGACAGATAGATGCCGGGCAATCTTCCTATAAATATTGTAATAAAAATATTGTGACAGTTTGAGAGTATGACAGGAAGATCTGTTGAATAATCTCTACTTACCTAGTACCTCTAAATAAATCAACAAATAATGTATCTTTGTAGATAACCAAAAAGCTATTAGAGAATTATTGAAATACAGCCAGGCTATAATTGTGCCTATTTTGACACATTCACATTGAAATCCTTCAAAATTGACATACCAAAGTCGAATTTAAAACTTTCGTCGTTTATTTTCAATTAATAAAAGAAGGCACTATTTATTCCGGTCTTCCGGTTCATATAGTAAACAAAGGCCGTGTGTTGAAAGATCACAGCTGATATTACAATGTGAAGGTGTCAAAATTGTGCCTGGCACTATTATAGCGTGGCTTTATTTCAATAATTTTCTATTGACAGGCTGCAGCATAAATAACTTGTGATGGTCGCAACAAGTATCAGACAAAGTACGGATCAAAAGGAAGGAGCTTTAGGACTTTTGGTTTTAATTTATTTTAGAGTTTTTTTAGATAAAAACCTTACCGTTCCTAGGCATTAGCCTCGCTAGCTTACTTGGTAAAAAAATAATATAAGGGGGCAAACTTCGCCCGAAAACTTACCATCTGACAACACTGATTTTTTGGCCAAATCTTTGTCATAATAGAAATATAAAACGAGAAAGCGGAATGCGTCGAAATTTTGCGGGGTGGTTTTTAAAGCATTTTTAACAAACGTATCTTTGCAGTTTTTCGCTAATTCATCTTATTCAAAAAATATAAAAAAAGTTATGGCTAAAACACAACAAATATTTCAAAACAATGTTTGGCATTTCAGTAGCCTAGTTTAGTTAGAAAACTGTTTCGATTCGATTCAAGAGAAAAAAATGTTTCAACTAGTCTTTTATAGAAGAGATCTATTAGGATTTACAAAAGCGTGCTCAATTTTATATTTGCTGCAGGACACCAAATCAGACAGGAGCCATCAACCTCCTGACTGAAGCGCCACCCCATATACCGAGGGCGAGTCAATTCGATTGAGAAAATTTAACTGGGATCACGTGACCCGGATTTTCAGATTATTTTCAGTAATTTTGAACAAATAATACATTTTTTTCTATTTACAAAAAGTTTTTTTGAGGGCCACACACAAACCAGCATGACCTACCAAACAAAACCACGACATTACGAACCGATTCATTAGATAGTAATATAATAGTAATTTACCTAACAAGTGTGGAAGAGGCACTAAACACACGCGTTAGGTATGTAGGTACAATATTTTTATCAGAAGACATTAAATTTCACCCGCGTGCAAAAATGTTTCCGCACAGGTGTGGAAAAGCACTTTTCCGCACATATATGAAAAAGTATACGATGACGTTAACTGTCGCCATACTTTTCGGCACATGTGTTGCAAAGTACTTTTCCTCACATGTGCGAAAAAGCAGTTTTATTTGATTTGTGCAAAATAAAATGCCAATTTTTACAAAAATTAGTATAGTTCAACAGTGTTCGTAGGCAAAACAGCGTATAAAACTCGATCGAAAGTAACTTTCTTACATTCGCGTGTTGTTTCATTCGGCTAGCGCCTCATTCACAACATTGACGCTCGTGTGAAATTTGTCACTTTCTTCTCTTGTTATGTAATATACTATTTTTTACGAGGTTGTGGAAACAAAAATAAAAATAACTCATGTATTATATTTAATTTACAATGATTGCTGCAAACATTACTTTTTATCTGAACAGCATCAGGAGATGTTCGTTTTCATTTTCTGGATAAAATATATCGGAAGGTTTTTTTTCTATTTTTATTTATAATAAAACGAAACGTCACCCCCTTGTTTTTGAACAAGACGCCAGCCCTACCAGGTCCACTTTGAATCCTTGACTTCGCATGAGCGGATCTACCAATATTATTTACCTCATGTATTAGAATAGATGAACAGGGTGATTTTCACTTGAATGATTCTAACCACATGAAAATAGAAACTTTCGAAAACCTAACTTAACGAAACCTAATCAAATCTAACCGAATCGAACCAAAGCAAACTAAACCAATAATTAAAAAAAAAAAAACTTTCCTGACTTCCTACCCGGGATCCTAGAGGATGTGAATCCGAACCGAACCTATCCAAACCTAACCATACCCAACTAAACCTAAAAAAATTATTGGTTCAGTTTGCTTTGGTTCGGTTCGGTTAGATGTGATTTGGTTTCGTAAGGTTAGGTTTTTGAAACTTTATATTTTCATGTGGTTAGAATCATTCAAATGAAAATCACCCTGTATTCATCTATTCTAATACAAGAGGTAAATAATATTGGTAGATCTGCGCATGGGAAGTCAAGGATTCAAAGTGGACTTGGTAGGGCTAGCGTCTTGTTGTTTTTGACGAAAAATAGGTTTTGTCAAAGATTATAGATTATAGGTTTTGTTATTTACTCTATTCTTTTATTTTTCCTGTTGGTATTGGAAAACTAGCCCACTTGTGTTTTTTAGCAAAAATTAACGTCAGTGTCAAACTCAAAATGTGTTGTTTGTTTATACTAGATTGTCAAAATCTTTGATTAATTGTGACATCTTATCTAACTTTATTTATAATTATGACTGCCATCCATTGTCATCCTTAAAATTTTAGGCCCACAATTTGAGAACCGAATCGGAGTCCCTATGACTCTAATATGTAGTGCCACCTTTTGACCGCTAGTTAAATATTTTGCCCTGTTGTCTTTTACTTAGAAAATTGCCTAAATCGAATTTGTCGCCTTAATTAAACTTATTTGTTAATTCAACACTGAAACTGTTGACCGCGTATATGTATGAGTCTTACAGTCTTAAAACAGCCTTACATTGATCAAAAAGTAATAACAATAATCCGTGGGTCTAAGCCCAAGCCTCATTTTTTATTCAATTCTTACTCGGACAACAAAATAACAATTTCGTAGCTCGTTGCTCCGGCCTCTGGTCATCTCAAATGAATTTATCAGATTTTATAAGCTTAAGCATAGAATATTTTCCCAAATTTTTTGGTAAAAAATTCTTAATGGGTGCACTAAAATTTAGAATCACTGATAAGTGCTAGGGTCGTGTGAGGCTGTTCACAAATGACGCAATTCTTAAGGGAGGGTGGGGTTAATCATCGCTTATGCAGCGTTACGGAGGGGTACAGTTTATATCATTATTTTTGAGACAACTTTTTACAACTTTTTTTCGTTGGCCTATGCTATTTGTTATGGTAAACAGCTGATAACTGTCAAAAAGTTATCTCAAAAATGATAAAATGGAGTTATAAGCTCGGGGCGCAAACACGTAACTGTGAACAGCCACGGATGTGTAAACTCGTTTTTGACACTAATTCGTTCGTCTCCTTCTCGTAGAGGAGTATTAATAACTTTAATTTTTGCATCTAAATAAATATAAATAACATATTACTATATTAGTAAAATCTTTTCTGCTTTGATTAGTTTTCCTGGTACTATGTTTGTATTTTCGCTCTCTTTTAAAGTTCATAAAATAACTGAACTGACATTAAGCAACAAGTGAAATTAAAAAAATAAAAAAGTTTTCTGTCTTTGGCCGGGACTCGAACCCGGAATCTCTTGCTCTGTACGCAAACGCTCTCTACATTAAGCCACCGAAGACTATACATACCTTTTCGGAAAACTTCCATCTATGCATGTCTGCAATGTCTCAATACAAGAACGAGAAACTCTCAGGGTATTAACTCGACCAAGCCATCCACCTGATCTCTACAATTCTTCCTTCCCACAGTCAAAAGTATGAAAACTCAAAAATAGAAAAATAAGAAAAACTTTTTTCTTATTTTTCTTTCTTTAATTTCACTTGTTTATAGTTTTATTTGAGAATTATATTAGCAATCGTCCATTGCGATCAGGAATTTTAACACACGAAAAAGGTGATCTCATGTTTTCAGACGTTGATACTATACGTCTATTTTTGAGTTTTCATACCTTTGTCAGTGGGAAGAAAGAATTGTAGAGATCAGTTGGATGGCTTGGTCGAGTTAATACCCTGAGAGTTTCTCGTTCTTGTATTGAGACACTGCAGACATGCATAGATGGAAGTTTTCCGAAAATGTATGTATAGTCTTCGGTGGCTTAATGTAGAGAGCGTTTGCGTACAGGGCAAGAGATTCCGGGTCCAAGTCCCGGCCGAAGAGAGAAAACTTTTTTCTTATTTTTCTTTCTTTGATTTCACTTGTTGTTAATAGTTTTAGGTCCTTGCATTATTTGCAATTCGGTATTTGTAAACTGACATTTTTTTGTTATATTACGGGTCTAATGCGTTTGTGGACAGGGTCGGCTCTCCACAAATGGCAACAGTGCATCAGGCATCAGCACGAGTTGCAAGGGTTTCTAAGAGATGGCGCCGGCGCAAAATAGCTCCATATACTTGTTGTAAGTAATCTAAATTTGTAACCGTTCCTGCACTACCAGTCTAATGTAACTTAACCTAACAATTTGACCTGTCTCGTTGAGCCAGTAGGGTCACTGCATCCTGGAAGCCTGGCGGGGTAGGGGTAGCGACACCAAACATAACCTCATTTACGAAAAACGCAAATCTGACACTGTCAGGAGCGTAGCTTTTTTTATGTTCAAAAAAATTAAATGGTTTACAAATGTTACGTAAAGAACTGTCCGTCACACCCGGTATATAAATTTGACTGTCCAAATAAACAAACCTAAAAAAACTAAGTTTTTTATGATTTCAATATTTATTAGGACCCTATGTTAGGACCCACACAGCGCAAAAAACCAAAAATATAGTTTGCATGTTTTATATATATTCTAAAATATAGAAAACTATTATGTTGGGTTTTGTATCATTTAATTAATTTTTTATGCTCTCTAGGGAAAGTGTACGTTTAATCCCTTTTTCATGGGCTAAGGTAGTATTTCTTGTCCCCAGTGATTAAAACTAATTTCTTTAAAACCATAAAGGCAAAATATAGGGTTTTGGATTATTTTATTTTATCATAATACAAAAAACAAAAAGGATCAAAATATATACACGATCACGATTATTTTGTTGCTTCCAGCTTGCCGTAAGTTTACTGTACTTTGCTGATGACTTGGTTCGTTTCGATTGTTATTGTGTCCTGCGGCATGTAATTGCTTCCATATAAAGGAAGCATTGAACTTTCTAGACTTCTCCAGGATGTAAACCAGGAATACCTTTTCGGTGAAATTTTCGAAATTCTGTTTATTGCATCATTTTCGGTACTGAGAGCTGCTTTCTTTGGTGGCCTTTTCCATGCCCATCTCAAAGTAAGAATATGCTTTATTCTTTGGTCCCTTGTTTTTTCCATCTTCGAGAAATGTAATTCGAACTTTTTCTCGACTAAACTTATTTAGTTTGTTACGAAATAAATATTATTTTTTCCACATTGTTTGTTAGCATCTGACTGACTTTTGTTTAATGTAATGCCATGACAACTATCACTGCCCACTGTTTTATTATATACGGGGGGGGGGGGTCGACATGCTAAAACTACAGTACGGTAAGTGATTTAATACCTATTTATTTAGTTTATGATTATTATTATTTTTAGTATATAAAAATAAACCTTAGCAATTAAAGTCCCTTTTAGTCACTTAGCAAAGTATAGCCCTCCTTCCGGTCGGGCATGAAAATTTCCGCCGTGGGATTATAAGTAAACACTGCACGTCCCAGGTTTATAATTTACCTACTATTATTTTTATTAGTGTTCAAAAAAAAGCGGGCGGGAAGAAAAGGTCGAGTACAAAAAGTCGAAAATACAAAAGTTCGAAAGTACAAAAGGTCGAAAATACAAAAGATTGAAAAACAACAGGTCCAAACAAAGATCGAAAGTAGCTACACTGTAATTATTGCAAAACAAAGTAGAAGAGACACACAGGTACAAACACACACACTCATCGAAAAGCTTTAAAAAAATTAACATCCAATAAAAACTCAAGGTCTAAGAATTTTGATTTACCATCTCTAGGTATTTTTTTGAGTAGCAACACGACGGGTCGCAGAACTTTGTTTGAAAACATTTTCTTCGAACGGAACTTTTTATGAAAACAATTTCTTCTATTGGAAATTTGTTCGGAAACATTTTTTTTGAACGGAAATTTGTTCGAAAACTATTTCTTCGAACGGAAAATTGTTAGAAAAAATTTTCTTCCTTCGGAAATTTGTTCGAAAACATTTTTTCAAACGGAAGTTTGTTCGAAAACATTTTTTTCAAACGGAAATTTGTTCGAGCACCATTTCTTTGAACGGAAATTTGTTTTCGAACGGAAATTTGTTCTTAAGCAATAGTTGTTCAAAAACATTTTCTTCGAATAGAAAACATTTTCTTCAAAAGCAAGCTTTTCGAAAAACGACGCTCTAGACCTGGATTTCCAAACCTATCACAATTCATATATAGTTTGACTAAGGCAAGGTCTTTTTAACATATTTTTTCAAAAAAACCCTGACTTCTTTCCCGGGATCGTAAATTGTTTGAAAATTTGTCTACTTTCCTCCTTTTGAAGGTCGAAATTGGTATTTTCCTAAACTTTGTCAATTGATCGCAAACGTATCCGAACCGGTCCAGATACCCCCTCATGCGCTCAATTGAGAAAGGTTAGAGTAACACCGATTTCAACCTTCCAAAATGAGGACCGGACAGCTAATTTAGGGAAATCATTTTTCGAAAATAGGTTTCGGTTGGTTCGGTTTGGTTTCACACTCTCTAGGATCCCGGGAAAGAAGTCAGGGAAGTTTTTGTTTCCAAAAATTGTTAGAAAAAGACCCCATTAGTCGAACTATATGAGTTGTATTAAGTTTGGCAAGCCAGGTCTAAAATTTTTTTTTTCGAAAAATTTCTTTTCAAAGAAATGTTTTTGAACAAATTTTCATTTTAAAAAATATTTTCGAACAAATTTCCGTTCAAAGAAAATGTTTTCGAACAAATTTCCGTTCGAAGAAAATGATTTCGAAAAATTTCTGTTTGAAGAAAACGTTTTCGAACAATTTTCCTTTTGAAGAAAACGTTTTCGAACAATCTTTTGTTCGAAGAAAATGTTTTCGAACAATTTTCGGGCTGAAGAAAATGATTTTCGAAGTTAATGCTTTAGAACAATAATATTAAGATATTTATATGAAATGTTCTATAAAATTACAAGTAATTAAAGCCGAACCTTACGAAAACTCGAACTGTATTTGGGCATTTTTTGTCTTTTAATAAAATGTAAAATTCGGGATAAAAAGGTTAAAAAAAAAACCACAAAACCTAAAAACACCCAAAAAATGGGAAAAAACTTGGAAAACTAAACAGTGCGAAAAATAGCGTATAAACATCGTGATAAAAGTTTCATTTTATTCCTTGATATATTATATACTATTAATAAACATTTAACATACAAATGTATTTCTGTCCTGTTTGTTTATTTATTACGTATTATTTTTATACAAAAAACATAATATTCATAACCCAAAAATTCAAATATTTTTTATTTCTTAAGCTGTATAAAAACGAGATCTTTTTAAGTTTTATTAAAACATTTTTTTTCTCAGACTGTATAAAAATGAGTATTTTCCACGAACGTCTATGGAATTTTGAGTACGGTTTTGACACTCGTGTCGCTACCCCTGGGAGACACCAGGCTTTCAGGATGCAGTGACCCTATGAGCCAGTCTCATTGAGCGAGTTGAACTTAACTGATCTATATACTTTGTCAACGTTTTGAAAATAATTTTAATTTGTTTTGATTTTTTTGTTAAAAATTATAGCTCCTCTTTCCTCTTTTTCGGAGGTCGAAATCGGTGTTAGCCTAACTATCAAATGATCGCAAACGGATCCTAACCAACCCAGGCACGCCTCGGTTATGGCGTCTGCCAGGCTTCCAGGATGCAGTGATCCTACGTCAGCTATGGCCTTAGATGGTGAAGGGAATGGGATACTCTTTCAATACGTAGCGCGGTGGAGAGGGCCAGCTCTTTACTGTTGCCAGTTCTACGTCTTAGTATGTAATTATAGGATGTAAACAATAAATATATTTAGGCGGGACTGACCTGACCTTCCTTTGGCAGGTCGAAATCGGTTCCAACTGAACCGAACCGAACCGTGGTCAATTGATGACAAACGTATCATAACCGAAATCAAAGAAAGAAAAATAAGAAAAAAGTTTTCTGTCTTCGGCCGGGACTTGGACCCGGAATCTCTTGCTCTGTACGCAAACGCTCTCTACATTAAGCCACCGAAGACTATACATACATTTTCGGAAAACTTGCATCTATGCATGTCTGCAGTGTCTCAATACAAGAACGAGAAACTCTCAGGGTATTCACTCGACCAAGATCCAACTGATCTCTACAATTCTTTCTTCCCACTGACAAAGGTATGGAAACTCAAAAATAGACGTATAGTTTCAACGTCTGAACACATGAGATCACCTTTTTCGTGTGTTAAAATTCCTGATCGCAATGGGCGATTGCTAATATAATTCTCAAATAAAACTATAAACAAGTGGCAGACGCCAGGCTTCCAGGATGCAGTGACCCTAAGTTGACGCAGCTGACGGTGGCCTCTACCGGTAGAACAGTAAACCAATTCTACACTTTACGATTGTTACGTTTTACTTTTCTATGAAATATTTTTTTATAAATTCAGTTTTCTACAAATGTTGTTTTTGTTAATTTCGTTTTTTGGGAATTATGTTTTCTAGGTTTTAAATTTCTTTAAAAAACTTTTCTACAAATTACATTTTTTACATTTTAAGGGGATTCGTTGTGCAAAGACACTTCATATTTTTCGATGCCTCTGCGATAGTGTTATACGTTAAATTGAGGGGTAGATGATGATGTTGCTCCTAAGGCACTGGGGTAGTGAAAAACGACTGGTATCGAAAATAAAACTTGGATTTTATAACCGAAAAGAAGATTTGCTTTCCGTTTCGATTATTTAGTTTTATTATTAGAAAATTTATTGGTCTACCGCATTGGCAAAACAACGCTGTACTGCTAACTTTCGTAAAAGATTCAAAGGCAAAATCAAATGGAAATTCAACGAACCAAAAATATATCATAGTAAAGATCGTACTGGTACGTTCCTTCGACCAATAGCAGTGTATAAAATGCTGTCACATGGACAGGCGGGCAACGCCGAATTCACGTGTAAACACATTATGAAACAAGCCCAACAAAAAAATACAGGCCACGACCCTGAAAAAATCAGCTGTTCTCGGGGGGGCTGACTTTTACATTGGGTCTTATGGGAGGTCAGAAGTTTTTTTATGATATTTTTAAAATGGCACTACAGATTTTCGCGAAGTTTAAGGAAATGTTCTCACACATCATCCCGATATTCCACCAAACTTTTGTAAGGATGCAAGATGATTCAGGGCTATCAAAACGGACGGGCCACGATCCTCCACTTTGTTGACGTCACATCCGGGGCTGATATTTATTTGATGGTCACGTTACGACACAGCTTGTCTTTAAAATAAAATATTGAAGTTGGAGTTCATGAATATTTCATTTTTTTTAAATATCGCCGTTTTTGAGATTGTTTTTACTTTATTCTGGCAGAACAATTTTTTTTTGAATGTATAGTAATTTTTAATTTTTCATAGCCGCTTCATTAGCTCACACAAAAATTAAGTTTAAAGCAGAAGCGAATTTGACAATGTCAAATACACGTCAAATATAACAGTTGGCATGTGTTACATGGCGGGTAATTTGAATTCAAAATAAGGAATGCTAAATCTTGAAGATTTTAACCTTTAAATCATGTTGCTTCCTTACAAACCTTTGGTGGAATATCGGGATGGTGTCTGAGAATATTTCACTGAAATTTTGAGGAAATAAGACCCAATGTAAAATTCAGCCCCGGGAGAACAGCTGATTTTTTCAGGGTCGTGGCCTCTATTTTTGTGTTGGCCTTGGATGATTAAAAGGTTAAAATCTTCAAGATTTAGCATTCCTTATTTTGAATTCAAATTACCCGCCATGTACCGCAGGCCAACTGTTATATTTGACATGTATTTGACTTTGTCATCTGTGTGTGTGTCACATTCGCTTCTGCTTTAAATTTAATTTTTGTGTGAGCTAATGAAGCGGCTCTGAAAAATTAAGGATTACTATACATTTAAAAAAAATTGTTCTGCAAGAATATAGTAAAAACAATCTCAAAACCGGTTTTATTAGAAAAAAATCAAATATTCATGAACCGTCATTTCAACTTCAATATTTTTAGCATTTGACACTGCTATTGGTCAAAGGAACGTACCAGTACGATCTTTACTACGATCAGGGCTATCAAAACGGACGGGCCACGATCCTCCACTTTATTGACGTCACTTCGGGGGCTGATTTTCTTTTGATGCTCACGTCACGACACAGTTGATTGTCTTTAAAATATTGAAGGTGGAATGACGGTTCATGAATATTTGATTTTTTTTTAATAAAGCCGGTTTTGAGATTTATATTCTTGCAGAACAATTTTTTTAAATGTATAGTAATCCTTAATTTTTCAGAGCCGCTTCATAAGCTCACACAAAAATTAAATTTAAAGCAGAAGCGAATGTGACACACACAGATGACAAAGTCAAATACATGTCAAATATAACAGTTGGCATGCAGTACATGGCGGGTAATTTGAATTCAAAATAAGGAATGCTAAATCTTGATGATTTTAACCTTTTAATCATCTTGCATCCTTACAATGAGTATTTGATTTTTTGCAAAACTATTTTTTTTTAATGTATGGTAATCTTTTATTTTTCAGAGCAGCTTCATTAGCTCACACTAAAATTAAATTTAAAACAGAAGCGAATGTGACAAACACAGATGACAAAGTCAAATACATGTCAAATATAACAGTTGGCGTGCGGTACTTGGCCGGTAATTTTAATTTAATATAAGGAATGCTAAATATTAAAGATTTTAACCTTTTAGTGATCTTGCATCCTTGTAGCATTATTTGTTTATTCTATTGCCAGGACAAACCAATAATACTTTACAAAGTGCATACGGCTGCTCATTTGTCTGGTGACATTGGGTTGTGGATTAGGAAACTCTTCTGCTATTTGAGCGCCACCTTTTTTGGTAATAAGTTGAAGTGAAGTTTTTAATAAATATTAAAAAAGGAAATATATTTAGTAATATTTACCAAGCGTTGTTTTAAGATAACTTCAACCTTTTTATAATTTAGTACCTTGAAAGAAATACACTTTAACTAAGTTCAAAACTATGTATTATCAACAAATTAGTTATGTACATTCCTACAATTGAAAATTGTTCATAAAAAAAATCTAATCAACCTTGCTTTATCCGATACGTGGCCACATAGCGAGCGCATACAATATAAACTTTAATATTAATAACTATGAGGATATCAAAAATTATGGAGCGAAACCGCCTAATTAATTTAAAAAAAAAGGAAAAATATAAATATATATTTTATAAAAAAAGGAGTGATCCCACCTGAAAACTGCTACAACCATCAAGGCCTTTGTGTCCCAAAGAGGATAAGGCAGGTTAGGGCTCCGCAAGGCATACTAGTGCATCTGCAGAATAAGGCAGCCATAGAGCAGGTCATTGTAGCTGAACAGGTACCGGAGGGAGAGTGAGCGTCAAAGACACAAACTGTTGAGGAGGTCTCTGTTGAGGAGATCTATAAGAGGCAGGTTGTGGGGACGACCACGAGGGCACTCTGATTGAGGAAGGGTAGAGAGAGAGCCGGACGAAAAACCCTAAATTAAAGATACATGGCCTTTAGAAAATTTGCCAATAGATAGAAGAAATAATAGCTTGACATAAAATGCAGATAATTAACAGAAAAATATATTACTCACCCTTTGTTTGGGGCAGCCAGAAATTCATCCATGAATTTCTCACTCAAAACTATCAATCGAGTCACAAAAGAAATGTCTGCACATAGTGCACACAGCAGCGAATCATTCGCTGTAAATATTTTAAGTTTTTTAACTATTTTTAAGCCATAAATTAATTTATGAAAAACGAACGGTTAAAATTTATAACCTTATTCCATTGAAAATTTTGAAGGCAAAGAATGAAAAGACGGTGCTGTCACTGGAAGTATGCTCACAGAATAGTCTCGGGTATGGTCAAATCAAAACGACAGTGATCTAAAAAGTAGTCAGTGAGAAAAATGTACTATTAACTAGAAGGGAATACAAATAAAAATAGCAGGAATAATATATTGGATTCTTCTATTGAAAATCGAAGAGCGATTTCCATTTATTCTAGCAAGAAAACATATGACCGGACACAAAGGTTGGTGGGTGCAAAAAGGCATTAACAGTCTAGTGCAAGCAGGCGTTATAATATGTGCAACCGGCAGCTAATTCCTTGGTAAGTCAATTGATGCTGACCGAACGGGAATTTGCTGACGAGTTGCAATTTGAAATCAAAACAAAACAAAAGGTTCATAACCTCAGAAAAATAAAATAAATATTCTGTTATTTTTAAATAACTATCCTAAGTTTTGGAGCATTTCGTAAGTTCTAAAGAGAAATAAAAATGCTACATCCTTACAAAAGTTTGGTGGAATATGAGGATGGTGTCTGAGAATATTTAACTGAAATTTCATGGAAATCTGTAGTGCCATTTTGAAAATATCATAAAAAAACGTCTGACCTCTCATAAGACCCAATGTAAAAGTCAGCCGCCGAAGAACAGCTGATTTTTTCAGGGTCGTGGCCTGTATTTTTTTGTTGGCCTTGTACTGTCAAGTGATTTACAGACACTAGTTCCCTAGTTTCAAAAAACGTAGTTAGGTAGTTAGATAGAGCGATTGTATTTTTTGCGCAGCGTATTTTTTCTATAAAAAATATTTTTGACTCATACGTCATAAGCTATGGACTATAACGATGTAAAAATATCTAATTTGCGATAAAAAATCGCATGAAATTTAGAGTGTCTGCCGAGGAAAAGTTTTTAGGCCGGGCTCCCGCATCGACAGGGTTAAAAATAAGTCTGAAAGCCCCGGCAAGCCGTAAACAAATTAACGAATTTAAAGTTTCTAATCCGCAAAAAAGTCCTTTTTCAATAAATCCCACTTAGAAATTCGGCAGTCCCGGGCGATAAACCGAGAGATGACACCATATTTTGTGATGATCAACGTACGTTAGACTGTTGATATGTAGTCTGGACGACCCTACCTGTCGCACCTGCAGACAGGAAGAAGTGCCGTGATGTCTGGCACCCTGTGGCAGAAGCTGAGGCCTACGCAAGGATGAGACAACAGGCACCCGGGTACCAACCCTGAACCTGGAAGAGCTGCACTTGCTCAAATGGGTTGACATACTGGACTTTATAAACCTGGTAAAAAGTAAAAATCTGGGTTGAATGGTAGGGTCGTTCTTAACTCCCATATGTGTCATGTGCTCGTTCAACCAGTTGTTTCCAGTCAGAATACTTATCAGCAGTCCAACTTTTTTTCGTCTCCGTTCTAGCATCCGTTTTAGTCTGGTCGCTTTCGGTCAGTCAGAAATTCGGTCTAAAACCTGTTCCCTTTTCTCAGGAGTTTATCCTGGACGCAACTGGTTGCAATTCGCAACATTTTCATTTGTAAACCATTTCTTTTTAACTCATTTTATTTCAGCCTTTTCATCAGTTTCATAAATTTTTATGTTTTTGTGACTGAAGAAAATATATATCCGTGTTTTAGGAATTTTTATTTATCTTATTAGTTGGCGATTCCACAAAAAAATCACAAAATACAAAAAAAAAACAAGTTGTCTCCATAATGAGTACAATTTTTAATATCGAGTTATGCTTAAAAAACTACACAATTAAAAGCGGATACCATTTCTAAAAACGTAAGCTGGTTTTTATTAAAAATAACTCGATATTCTGTCCAATATTATGGCGTGATTTTGAAGGTTTAGGAGCCCAAAAGGCACATCGGTGAAGAAACAATTTAACGATCTACAAAAAACGACCGATTCTTTCATATTTAGCAAATCTTTCTATAGGTATTTGAAGAAGGATAGTAGCATCTTCATCAGCTTGTTATATAGTACCGTGTTCGGCTTTTTTTTCCCTTCAACCCTCTCGGACACCTTGATGGAATACTTTCGATTTCACTTCCACGTTCATTTAAATAAAAATAATTTTTGCTTGCAATGTTTTTTTATCTAATTGACACTTTTTCTAGTTAACAAAGTATAAAAGGCAACTTCAAAGGGGTAAAGTCAACTACGGACACCGGTGTTTGGGAAAAACGCATTTCCATACTCAATGTAGCTTGCCTGACTACAGTAAATCAAACTGACAGCAAGATACAAGGTAAATCAAAAAGAAGGAAAAAATTGGTGAAACTTATTTATTCATTCAACGACTGAATAAAAAAATAAGTTCCACCTATTTTTGATTTTTTTTTATTCTCCCTCTTCTACCAGCGTGTATATTATAAGGGACCTATTGCAATAAAGCCAGGCAATAATTGTGCCGGGCACTATTCTGACATTTTCGCATTACAAGAACAGTCTTCTTTCAAAATTAGGCCTTTGTGCATTATAGGATCAAAATTAATAGTGCCGCCACTATTAATGGAAAATAAACGACGGATTTATAAATTCGACTTGGCTATGTCAATTTTTAAAGATCAACTGTCAGTTTTTAATGCGAATCTGTCAGAATTGTGCCCGGCACAATTAGTGCCTGGCACTATTGCAATAAGTCCCTATTAATTTTAATGACCAACTTTTATGAAGTCAAGGTTTTTAGTGTTAACTCTTGATCTATTCGGCAATCTTATATGTTTTATGTCCGAGTGAAAGAAAAGGAAAGAGGGTAAAGCAAAATCGGAAAAAGAGGGACCGCGGAGGTGAAGGGGGAGAAAACGATAATTCGGAAAAGTGCAAATGTATTTTTGTGTTTCCATTAGTGTTGGCTCGAAGTTTTTTTATCAGACCATGGCTGGTGCCAATAAGTTATAGGACTGAACAGGAACGTATTCTTCTGTTATTGAGTAGTGTAGTGGTATTTAACCCTGGAACTGCACACTGGGTTGTGAAATACCCAGTTATATTTTTGTCTGTAGTTTTCGCAAATATAAAAATTTTACCGCGTCGCTCCACGTAAATTTGGTTTTTAGTGCCGGCAGCCAGTATCAAGTGAGAAGTCGAGGCAAGTACTGCCGATTTTGCAGCTACATCGACTAATATTGACGAATGGGTATCTGACACCCCAGTGTGCAGTTTACGGTAAATAAATTAATTAAGATAATTAATAATTAATTAAATTAATTAATTAATTATGGTGTGTTTTATGTCCATGAGACAAGGACAGGAAAACTAAGCATGCTTGTGCTGGTTGTAACAGGCCCTATTGCCTGGAACATAGGGCTAGACTTTGCTACGACTGTGAAAATAACTAGGAATAAACCAAATATTAAAAGCCTTTGTCTAAAAAGACCACAAGGATTTATTTAAGCAAATAACTTCTTTTTTATAAAATAAGGGTTTATTTTTTAGTTTAACAAAGAATGTTGTAAAATAGTTTAAGTTTTGTTTTTATATTAATTTTTTTTTATGACAGTGTTAAAAATTGACATATTTTTTTATTTTTCCTAATAAAAAATGTATTAACATATATTCTACTGAACCGTAAACATATAAATACCGGGTGGGCCAAAACCGGACAATTTTTTTTCATTATAACTTTTGAACTATGCCATCGATTTTAATAGGACAAACTGTACTTCGCAGAGAAATAATCAGAGTTTTCAAAAAAGAAATTTTTTGTCTGCCATTTCAAAATTCAAGATGGCGGACGAAATAAAATTGTACCCTTCAAAGATGCTCGTTTATTCTTGTGTTGCGAACATGTTTTAATAATTTTTTTAAATCACTAAAAAAGCAGCATTCTTGCCACGCACAACAAGGTAAGAATCAGCAAAATCGGTTCGGTGGTTCTAAAAAAAATATTTTTGTTTTAACCATTGTTTTGAATATTATCCGATTGCCTTGCCAATCGTGTCTGCATTTATTTCCTTATAAATTCATTACTACTGAACCGATTTTGATGAAATAAAAAATATCCTGGTGAGAATTGATTGCTTTTTAAAGATCATGATCAAAATTTATAAACATCTTAAAATTTAAGATGGTAAACAGAATCATAATTGATTCTTCAAAATGGCGTGTTTAGTCTCATTTTCGGAAAATGTTTTAGTTTTTTTTGAATTTATGGAAAAGCACTACTTTTCCCCCGTACAACAAGGTATAAATTAGTAATATCGGTCTGGTGGTTCTGCAGAAATTTATTTTTGTTTCAGCCATTGTTTTACAGATTATACGATTGCATTGCCAATCCTGTCTGCATTCATTTCTTTATAAACTCATTATTACTGAACCGATCTTAGTGAAATAAAAAAAATCATGGTGAGAATTGATTGTTCTTTAAAGTTTATAATCAAAATTTGTCGCCATCTTAGAAGTTAGGATGTCGGAAATAATCATACTTGACCCTTCAAAGAGGCACGTTTATTCTTATTTTGAAAAGATGTTTTAGTTTTTTTTTTATTTACAGAAAAGTACTTAATTAATTTTTATCTCTTTATGCAAGAAAAAAGTAATGCTTTTCTATAAATTAAAAAAAAAACTAAAATATTTTCAGAAAATAAGAATAAGCATGCCATTTTGAAGAATCAAGTATGATTCTGTCCGACATCTTAAATTCTAAGATAGCGAGAAAATTTCGATTGTAATCTTTAAAGAGCAATCAATTCTCAACATGATTTTTATTTATTTTACTAAAATAGGTTTAGTAGTAACGAGTTTATAAGGAAATGAATGCAGACAGGATTGGCAATGCAATCGTATACTCTGTAAAACAATGGCTGAAACAAAAATAGATTTTTTTGACAACCACATCTGTTAACCGAAGTACAGAAATAAGCTAGGTTGGTGTTATGAACCGAACCGAACCGAACCCGAAAATAAACGTGCCTCGCCTGTGTGGGTGTTCCAAGATGAAGAAAGCGCCAACAAAAGTCATCCGTTATAAGTGTATCCAAAAAGATGGTTGCGATATTTGTCTCAAAAGCAGGTCATGTAGCAAAAATTCGTATGGATTGGTACATCACCATTTGTTTGCTGAAAGTTATCGCTGAGCTTCGGAAAACGAACCCCGAAGGACGAATCATCCTCCACCAAGACAATGCAAGTTCGCACAAATCACAAAAACCATTGAATTTTTAACCCAACAAAATGTCGAATTGTTGGACCATCCTCTATACAGTCCCGACTTATGTCCAACGATTTCTATCCGAAAATCAAAAATGGACTGCTTGATCAGAGATTTCAATCGCCAGAAAAAGCAGTCGACGCCTTCAAGAATGCAATTTTGACAGTACCAACAAACGAGTGGAATTACAGCTTTGACAACAGGTTAGAGCGGATGCCAAAATGCATTAATTTTCGTGAAGATTACTTCGAGAAACAATAAAGTCTTTAAAAGTTATCTACTGTTTTATTCCAGCTGCATATGCGAAACTTAAAAAAACAATCCTAGTACTAATAGTAGAGTAAATTTGTAGGGTATTTCAATAAAAAGCTGCAAAAAGGGTATATTTTTTTATGTTTGGCATGATAGTAGCTAACATCAAAAATCATAAATTTTCAATCGAGGATCCCCTGATTTCCGGCATCGAAATCCAAGACGGTGGCTGCTAAAGTTAAGAAAAAAAATGAATTCCCGGTTTTAAGACAAATTAAATTAATTTTGATAAATTTATTTTAAGTGGGACCTACTTAATCCAAAAATGTTTCACCTCTCACTTTAAAACAAAATGGCGGCTATATTTAAAAAAATCGTTTTTCTTCGATATTTTATTTTATTTTTGCGCGATATTTATTTTTAATACTACTACTATGTCGGTTTAGAACGTTTTTCTACGTTGTCCGACGCCTATTCTCCACCTCCTTCGATCCTGACAATCATCCTCTGTCAGATTCTTTTGACTCGTTGATCTTTGGATTGACTGTTGCCATTCTAGTTTAGGGCGCCCTCTTTTTCTGCGCCCTATTGGTTGCCATTCTAGGACCTGCTTTGGTAATCTTTCGTCGTTCATCCGTTGTACATGGCCGTACCATATCAGTTGCCTTTTAGTGATGTCATCCATTATGCTTCCCTCGATTCCCATTCTTTCTTTTATGATCTCATTTCTTATGTGATCTATTCTAGATATTCTCATATTGCATCCATTTCGACACTTTCCATTTTTGTTTTGTATTTTTCTGTTACGCGACAAGTCTCTATTCCATACAACAGCGTGCTTTTGACCATTGTTTCATATATGTTAAATTTTACATTCTTTTTTATCTCTCTGCTCCATAAAATACTGTTAAGACATCCAATAACTTTTTTTGTTTTTACTATTCTTTTTTCCAATTCTTTACAGTCTGTTCCTGTCTTATCAAATGTGACTCCCAAGTATACATACTCATTGCGTGGAGATATTGTTTGTCCATTTTCTAGTACTAACTCACTGGATTCGTTTCCAATACATAAGTACTGTGTCTTGTCCACGTTCACTGTTAATCCCCACTTTTGGTATTCTTCTGTTAACTTTCTCATCATATACTCCATGTCTTCTTTATCATTAGCCAAAATTACTTAGTCGTCAGCAAACTGTAGTGTGTATATGGTAAATCGGTCGTTAAGTTGTATTCCCATGCCGTGCACTTTACCTTTCCAGTTTTTTAGAGCTACTGCCATATATATATATTTTAAAAAGAGTTGGAGAGATACAACATCTCTGTCTTACGCCTTTTGTCACGGATCACCTTTTGTTAGGTGATCCGTGCTTTTGTTACCAGGAATTCTTTTGAAAGTCGATTTCCAATTTTAATTTTAGATTTTGAGCCTTTGTATAGTTCTTTTATCGCTTTTATGTATGTATGATTGATATTAGTTTGCTCTAAAACTGTCCATAATTTTTCTACTGGAACGGTATCATATGCTTTTTGTAGGTCCACAAAGGTAACATGAGTCTCTATATTTCTGGCGCTCCTTTTCTCAATTACTTGTTTAAGACAAAAAACATTATCACTACAAGATCTGCCTGCGCGAAACCCACTTTGCTCTTCCTCATCTTGTTCATACTTACTTAGAGTACTGGTTACTGAAATTCCTCTGTAATTGTTGCAATCCAGCTTGTTTCCTTTTTTATGTATTGAGGATATGAATGCAATTTTCCAATCATTAGGTACTGGATGTCCGTTTATGCATTGATTAATAATATAAGTGAGATTTTCGAGTAGTTTCTCTGATCCATATTTGAGCATTTCAGCATATATTCCCCCAGGTCCGCTAGCTTTTCCGGATTTAAGTTTTTTAATATTATTCTTTATCGTTTCTTTTTCGATGATTACTTCCTCTCCTTGTACTTCTATGTCTCTTCTTTAATACCTCATATTAAAGCCACTGATCTCAGCTCTTTAAAGCAAATGAAAAAAAAATATAAGTTTCCCAGCCGACACAAAGATGGCGCTTAATATGTCAAAATTAAAAGAGACCTTTATAACCTGTATACCAAATTAATTTTTTACAAAAAAACTTTGGATTTTATCAATAGTAAGCCAAGTTTTGTAAAAATTTATAAAAATTTACAATTTGACATTTAACATTTTAAGATGGCGACCGAAGTTCAGATAAAAAAGTTATTTTTTTGTTCTTGTTTGACAGAACTAGTATTGCCGTGTAATATATCGATTTATACTAAATAGGAGTCGCCGATTTTAAATATTTCACCATAAATGACACATGTCTAGTATTAATCAAGATGGCGGCGTTCAAAATATAAAAACAACATTATCTTCTTGGTTTGGTAATTTTTTTTTACCAAGATATGTAGTTTTATATTACTCTTAATTAGTTTTAAGTCATAATGTACAATAAAAATATAATTTATTTATTTTTTAAAGATGGCGGGCGAAAAGGTCAAAAAAAAACCATTTTTGTTTATTTTTTCGAAATTTAACAAAAAAAAACTAGAAAAACCAAGACATCTCGGTAAACAGAACACAGATATTTTAAAAATGTCAAGAAAGTTGACATATATGTCACGTACCGGATGAATAAGGCGCTGACTGTGACGTAGCACGGCACCCCGACACAAAATATGATTCCGGAACGTACCAACAACTAATCTAATCGTGTCATTGACTGAACTTACACATTATGATCCGATTATTTATCATCTCTTTTTAAACTAATGTATTAGTAAGGGCGCTTAATAATATTAAACACACATGAGTTTAATAACTAAACATTGGTCTACTCATTTTATTTACTAAACTCACACATTGTCATCCAGCTACTTACTCTCTCTTTTTAACTCAAAGTAGTGGGACGGGCGCATCCAATCTAAAACAGTCATGCCATTTTGACAATCAACGTCAATGAATTTTCTGGTGCACACAGTGGGCTCGCGGATCTAATTTTTGGCCAAAAAGGGTTAAATTAAAAACATACTGAAACTTCTTAATACCTTTACTAAAAAGAGTAGATAGTCCAGCAGGCCTTGAAAAAACTATGATTTAATTGACGTAACTTTCAGTTATTTTTTAGAAGTGTCATTTTTCCTTTCCAAGGAACGCGTTAAAGTACCATATTTGTATGGCGGTTTGATCCAGATTTTAGGCCATTTTACGACAATATTTTATGTTGTATAAGATTCGCATAAAATAAATCTTGTAAAAAAAGGTAGGGAAAGGGAGGCAAAATGGGGTACGCGGGTAAAACGGGATATCGCAGTTTTAAGTAAATTGCGCAAAAATAAAACCTTTTAATATGAGATGTTTTATCCCTATAACTGGTTCAACTCTGTGCAATATGATTAGTGCCGGTCGTCTGAGCTTAAGTTGGTTTTTGCTCAACATGTGATGTGCGCTGTTTATTGTAGAAATAGCTTGCGCATTTTGTGACGGTAAGTACAGACTTTTTAAAATTTTGTTTACATTGAACGATTAGTGGGTTTATGTATTACTCATAATAAACGCATCGCCCGTAAGATTAGTCCTTTACTATGTATGATTTTTGTTTGAATTTAACTGGTGGTTTGGGCCAATACGGGGTTTTTTCATAGGGGCAAAATGGGGTACCTTGTTATACCTAGTAACCTATACCCCAAAAAAAATTTTTGTTTTTTGATAGCATCACTAAAACTCGTATTTTATGTTGTCTTTGCAAAAAATTGACGCAAAATTCATGTAGGAGAGTCGACAGCGATGACTTGGTCGCTGTAATTCTTTATAAATTTTGTAATGACTAAATTTAATTATTATAAATGTATTTACATTATATTACAACTTTTTATTTTTTAAATAAGTATTTTTAACTTGTTTAGTATTTTAATAAATAAGACTGGTCTTACGAAAATATTGATTCTAAATTACACAACCGCTCTGCCCGTTTCGCCACATAGGCACCCCATTTTACCAAAGGCAACTTTTTTAAACTGAAAACTAGAACATAAGGATAAGGGCCTATAAAATTAAGTATCCCATTTTGCCCCCCTTTCCCCTAATTAGACTTTCTACCTGTACATTTTGATTCCAATTTTGATGTGTAGACAGGTCAGACAATGGCTTTTGCGTGGCATTTCTGAAATTCTATAAAAATATAGATTTCTTATAAATGTTGGACCAAAATTTTGCTTCCCTCATCAACCATGTTTTTAAAATTTTTATTTTTATAAAGAGTATGTATACATATTTTTCAAAAATTGTACTTTAAAATCTGCTGCTACAAAAGTTTTTGTCTATTATTTTTAAAGCACTTTAGGCTAAATTAAACAAATAAATATAGAAAAATATATATTAATAAAAAATATAAATAATGTATAAAAATACTAACTGTATACTAATTTCAAAAATCAAATAAAAATATGGTCACTCCATAATAAAAACCAACTGCAATATCTCAAAAACCAAAAATTACAGATGAAATTAATTTTTACAGGTGGATTGTTTATGAAAGACGAATTAGGTAAAAAATCTTTTAAGGTAAACGGTTCTATTTTAAATCATCAGCAGTTTACCAAACCTGACTTTTAACAAACTAATATAAAAAAGTGGACGCTTTAAAAATATTTATTTTGTTGCACTTAAAAACAAATTTTTCTAGAAAAATCATTCTTATTTGATTAAGCAGTCATTAAACTTGCAGGTTCTTATCCGCTACAAAGTCAGGGTTACGTTCGTATTATTTTCTAGTTTTTGGTAGAGCCAAAAAATAATACGGTTTAACTTTTTTAAATATTTTTAATTTTTAGTTTGATTTTTAGCTTATGTTAGTTATGTAAACTCCTCATCGTTTTCAACGCAGCTTTGTTCCACATTACACGGTGAGCTTTAACCTTAAATAATCTAAGTACTAGGTTCGAGACAAATCGGTTTATAAATATAGGATAGTCTATAGGATAAAGATTTTGGGTCCGCCGTGCAAGTTTTTTTTTGTTTAAGTAAAAAATAATAATAAGCGACGTTAAACACCGCAGAGTTCCAGATTTAATACATATCGGTTCATAAATGTAAAAGTTCTCCATTTCGGATCCGCCATGATATTTTTTCTAGGTTTGAGTGAGAAATCTATCGGCTTTATACACCCCAAAGTTCCAATTTTGATACATATCTGTTCACAAATAGAAAACTCTGCCCTTTTGGATTCGTCATGTAATTTTTAAGTTTGATTTCATAATTACATTCAACGACTTTAGACACGCCAAGGTTCGAAATTTGAAACCTACTGGTAATTGAGTTTTTTTTAAATTTAAGTCAAAAATCATATTTAGCGAATATTAGCACTAAATTTCATACTTACCGGTTCATAAATAGGAAACTTCGCCATTTTGGATTCGCCTTTTTGATTGATAATTACTTCTTTCTCATTTCAAAACAAAATATTGTGACAAAACCTATTTTTCTAATTTTGGTCAAAAATCAGATCCGGGAGCCCACTGTGCAGCGCTATGAGTTGGACAGGAATAAAAAATAAGCTGTGCTTTAAAAAGAGATGCAAATGAGTATGTTCCAAAATTACAATTTATGTCGGGGTGCAAATGTCAAGCTACGTCACGAGTCAGCGCCTAATTGATCATATTTTACTTAATAGCTATCTCCGTTAATATTAATCTAACAGAAACGTTTAAATAAGCAAAGTTAAATAATTTTTTCTAAATCTTTAGAATCTGATGTCAAAAATGACATATGTCATACACTTGTCAAACTTTTGACATATGGTTTATTTTTTCAAAATAAAACACCCTCTATATTATTTTTTTAGTTGATAAGGCTCGTTTTTCTGATTTTAATAATACATAATATGTTGACATTTAGACCAGCCGTTATTGAAATACAGTGAAACCTCCTATAAGCGGACACTCACGGTTCCGTCGATTTTGTCCGATTATTGGAGGTGTCCGCTTATGAGAAGGAACTGCGAAATTTTAATATATATTTACAGTGTACTCCGGTTATAACGTACCTGGGTTATAACGTACTTTCGGTTATTACTTACATATTTCATTGGTCCGGCCATAATACTCTTCTTTTTAATTGTGTTGTTTATAACGTACTTCCGCTTATAAAGTACATATTTTCTTGTCCCTTGAGGGTACGTTATAACCGGAGTACACTGTATTAACAATTTCCGCTGCTTGAGTTTTTCTGATGTTAAATTTTTCAGCGATCTTTCGTGCTGATAGATGTTCTTTCTCCGAAACGTAACTTCCATTTTTTCACGTAAAGTAAGACTTTTTTATTAGGCGCCACTTCACAAAGATCTATTACTGTACTATTCCCTTCGATAACTGTAGTACTCCACTGGCCTTAGATTTGTAAAAAGTTAAAATTTTAGAGTAGTAGAGAGAAACGACAATTGGGATGACTTACCCCACTTGTTCTTCTTTTTTGATCCTGGAGGTACCTCCTTGCAGCTGTGGCGACACCTTTTCACTCAAAGTTTATATTTTAAGGGGTTTAGAGTTTATAAAAAATAACGTTATGGTTTCACAATTTTACAGGCAAAATCGAGTAATTAATTTCAAATATTAACAGCGCAGGTAAATAAGAGTTTATTTCGAGGTTTATTCGAAAAGCGAGTTTGAGATACTAAAATCCACTTTAAATTTGTCTGTGCACAATGTCTATTTTTTTGCAGCAAAAATATCATCCCAATTGAAAAGAAATAATATAAATCCAAAGTATACAAAATAAAAACAAGTTTCAATTTTCTTATAACCACAGTGGAATAGATAATTAATACCCAAAAATAATTAAAACTAAACTAATTAGCGGTAACGCTACATTTTCCCCCCACCTTTAAAAGTATACAACTTTTAAACGGAACTATTTAGAGAGTCCGGTAAAGGACATAGCTTTACTACCGGTCGCTTAATTACACCATTGGCAGTACGCACCGACACCACTCTAGTTATGCCGTCCTTACCAGGAAAAATATTTTCTATGCGCCCCAAATGCCATTTTGTTGGAGGCGCAAGGGGGCTGTTTATAATTACAAGAGTACCAGGTAAAATTGGAGTACCGGGCATATGCCACTTTGCACGTTGCATTAATGTGTGAAGGTATTCGTTCCTCCATCTATACCAAAAGTCTTGATGAAGCCTTTGAATTAACTGCCATCGAGTCAAACGATTCATTTTTAAATGAGTTAAATCAAAGTCTGGCAACGCTGTTAACGGTTCAAGGGTTAAAAAATGCCCCGGGGTTAAAACAGATAAATCGTTAGGATCACTTGATACCGAGACAAGGGGACGCGAATTTAGAAGAGCTTCTATCTGTACTAGGCAAGTATACATCTCTTCATATGTTAAATTCTGGTCGCCTACAACACGACTTAAATGGGTTTTTACGGACTTAATGCCAGCCTCCCATAAACCTCCCATGTGCGGGGCTGCCGGGGGGTTAAAATGCCACTCTAATTTTTCAACTTCGGCAGCTTTAGCAAATATATCCGCGATTTGTTTCGCTGCACCTTTAAAATTGCTACCGCAATCACTCGTTAATTTTACCACTCGTCCACGTCGTGCTATGAAACGCCGAAGTGCTGCCAAAAAGGCTTCCGAGGAGAGATCCGAAGCTAACTCTAAATGTAAAGCGCGCGTGGAGAAACATACAAATAAAACGATATAAGCCTTATAAGTCTTCGCGCCGCGACTTTTACCCATGGTATTAAAAAAGGGCCGCCAAGGTCAACGCCTGAGCACGAAAAAGCGCGTAATTCAGAAACCCTTAAAGGAGGCAAATCTCCCATAGGCGCTTCAAAGGGTTTAGGGTTTAACCGCCAACAAGAGTGACATTTTGAAATAATCGAGCGTATTGCTTTTTTAGCGGAGAGAATCCAAAATCTTTGAGAAATTAAAAAATGTAGGGTTTGCACCCCAGGGTGAAGATACTGTTTATGATAACTCTCAATAATTAAATATGTTAAGCGACATTTACGGGGTAACAATATAGGATGTTTCTGCGAGTAATCTAAGTTAGAATTTCTGAGACGACCTCCAACTCTTAATAAACCAGAAGAATCAATAAAGGGATTTAATTTTCTAAATTCTTTCGATAGAGAATTTTTATTTTGAATATTGTTTATTTCTTCTGAAAAATAAATATTTTGGACGCGTTTTATTAATACCAAAAGAGCCTCGTCCAATTCCTTTAAACTAAAATACCCAGTTTTTTTATTATCCTTATTTTTTAAATTATAAACAAATCTTAAAATATAGCAGATAATGCGTTGAATCTTAGATAAAAAGGAGTATTTTTCTATGAGCGTATCAATATATTCTGTGTCAGCGAAATTAGCAAGGACAACTTTTTGCTGCTCCTCTAAAGCAATGGAACAAGGTTTTACTTCATCCAAAGTTAAGTCCCAAGTGTCGGAAGTTTTTTGCAAAAAAATAGGTCCCCCCACCATAAGGGATTGTTGATTAACTCGGAGGGTAATTTACCCCTACTACACAGATCAGCGGGGTTATCTTCAGTTGGCACATAATGCCATAAATCGGGAGAAACCCTTTCTTGTATATGGTTCACGCGATTAGAAATATAAGTTTTCCACAAATAGGGTGGTTTTTTTATCCAAGCGAGGTTGACGAGAGAATCAGTCCATGCAAAGACTTTATTAATATGAATTTTATTTTCGAAAGTTTTTATTACAAAGGAGAGTAAATCTGATAATAAAACAGCACCTTGCAATTCTAAACGTGGTAAGGTAACCTTTTTAAGCGGGGCAACCTTTGATTTAGAGCAGATTAAGAATGTTTTTATTTTATTATTTTCAATGGTAAGTATGCGAATATAAATCGCGGCACCATACCCACGCATGCTTGCGTCTGAGAAACCATGTAATTGACATGATAAAAAATTATTAGAAATAATTCGACGAGGTATATTGCAATTTTTAAGAAGGGGTAACTCGACTTTAAACTGTTGCCATTTATTTATAACGTCGGATGGAGGTTCTTGATCCCAGTCGAGACCTAGAGTCCACAAATACTGAATAAGATACTTAGCAAATAAAGTAATAGAAGATAAATAGCCTAGAGGATCATAAATTTTATGTATCTCGGAAAGTAAAGAGCGTTTAGTGCAAACAGAATTTTGGCAAGTTACATTATAAGAAAAATGATCGGAGCTGGGATTCCATTCTAAGCCTAATATTTTAAAACTAAAACTCTCATCATGGAGATCCAATGAAAGGGATTCATGGAGTAAATATTCGGGGGGTAAGTGAGAGAGTAAAGAGGGTTCATTACTAGCCCATTTTCTTAATTCGAAATTTCCACATTTTAAAATGTCAATTAACTCCCTTTGAGCACATAGAGCCTCTTTAATAGAGTTGAAACCTGCTGCACCATCATCGACAAAAAATTGAGTTTCTAAGATATTTGCAGCGACAGGATATTGGTCTCGATAATCTTGAGCTAATTGTAATAAAGTTCGAATAGCATGGAAAGGTGATGACGTTACACCAAAAGTGCAAGTTAAGAGCCTATACTCTTTTAGAGGTTCCGAATTAGAAAAACGCCAAAAAATACGTTGGTAATCAACATGCTTGCGATTTAAAAGAATTTGGTTAAACATCATTTTTATATCGCACGAAAAAACTACAAGAGGCAGTCTAAAATTAAGTAAAATTGCACAAATATCGCGCTGCAATTTTGGACCGGGAAAAAGCATGTCATTAAGACTGGGGTGTCTAAAAACGTGACTTGCCGCATTAAAAACAACCCTCAGTTTTGTGGTAGCACTTTCTGGTTTGAGTACACAATGGTGTGGGAGATAAAAAGAATTTTCTAAATTTTTGAAGGGGTCGACAATTTCTTCCATTATATTATTTTGCAAATAATTGGACATAAATTCGCAGTATTTTTGGTAAATTTCGGGGTTACGCAATAATTTATTTTCGAGGGAGTAAAAACGTTTCATTGCTAGAGTGCGAGTATCTCCAAAAGAGGGAGCGGGTTCGCGAAATGGCAGACTAACAATATAGCGGCCTTCGTTATTTCTAGAGAGTGTTTTGCAATATATTTCTTCTGCGAGTTGATCATCAGGGGTTAAAAGGGGTGCTGAGGGTGGTTCCTCGATTTGCCAGAACCCTTTTAAATTTTTATCGAGTTCAGATTCAAAACTAGAACATAAAAAAGAGTTAATTTTACATTGAGAGGGGATGCTAACTTTGCCTGTGATTACGTAACCAAACGTGGTTAAAATAGCAGTAGGTTCGTTAGAGTGGACACCAGAAATTTTATGCGATTGTAGTACGAGGGGGAAAATATTTGCGCCTAATAGCATATCAATCGGCCCCGGCATATTATAATGAGGGTCGGCGAGCGGTAAATTAGAAATATGCTTCCACGAGGTTTCTACAAAGCGAGTAGAGGGAAGCTTATTGCAAATTTGAGGTAAGACAATGGCATTTACAGTGTAGAGGGGGTTTTCTTCATTTTTGGGGCGTATATTGCAAATCACCATTTTTGAAGCATGAGAGTTCATTAACCCTAACCCGCTAATATTCATATTTAAATTATTATAGGGTAATTTTAATTTTTTAGCCAAATTTTCGGTTATCGCCGAAATCTCACTCCCTCCATCCAAAACCGCGCGTATTTCGTGATAATAACCTTGAGAGTCACGAATTTCACATATAATAGTAGAGAGCAAAACACCGGTCAACGAAGAGGAGGTATTATTAAAGGAGTTTGAATCAAAACTAAGCATTGCCTGAGAGCTGCTGGGATTAGAATATTGACTATTTACGCTTTGACTATTATTAGTATTTTGAGGTCCGCTTTGAGGGGAGCTATTTCGTGTGCTTTGAGTTTGAGGAGAGTTGTTTCGGAAATTCTGAGGCGAGTTATTATAATTATTTGTATTTTGAGGTTGCGTTTGAGGGCGAAAATCATTTTGAGGGAAGTGGAGTAAAGTATGATGGCTTCTCCCGCATCTTAAACACAAAATACTGGAGTTACAGCCCTCCTTGGAGTGCTTTAATCCTAAACAATTAACGCACCAGCGATTAGCTTTTACCATATTAAAACGCTCTTGAGGGGTTTTTTCTAAAAACAAAGGACAGCGGTAAATCAAATGACCTTGAGCTTGACAAACGGCGCATGTATTATTTGAGGAAACATTATTATTTGAGGGTGAATTATTATTTGTAAATAATGAATGATGCCTTGGTCTTAAATTATATGTTCTGGTCTCAAACGTCTTGGATCTAGTATTTGGAGGTTTTAAGCTTGAGTGAGAGGAGGACTGCGATTTAATTTCGGTATTAAAATCAACGGTTTCAAGCGCGTTACATTGTTTACATAAAAAACTTTGAAGTTCAGAAAATTTTGGTATTTTTTTTGAGTTGTGATGTAATTCAAATCGAGTCACTGTGTCCTGGTCTAAACAATGCAATAATTTTTGACATAAAATAAAATCCCATCCAGAGGTGTCTATTTTTAAATTACTTAAAGCCGAAACATTTTCTGTAAACGTGTTTAAAAGTGCGCGCAAATTTTGAGAGTTTGGGGAGGTTATCCTTTTGGCATTTTGAATTTCTTGCCAATGGCAACTAGCTATTAAGCGTACGTTATCGTAACGTTCCATAAGTGCCTCATAAGCAACCTCGTAATTCGCGCCAGTTACGGGGGTGCATTTAACGATCGAAAGGAGTTCATTTTCTAAGGAGCTTATTAATAAATTATATTTCTCAATATCCGCAATATTTGGGTTATTATGAACAATGACGTCATACATGTCAATAAAACTTTTCCATTGTTTTAAATCGCCCGAATAGGTAGGAATTCTAACTTTAGGGTACTCGGCATTTGTGCGCAAAGTTGGCTGATTAATCTGGGTAGGAGCATTAGGTTTAAACAGGGATTCATTAATTTCTAAAATCTTATAATACTTATCGCAAAAACTTTTTTCCATATCCATAAGGCTCTTTAGATGATCATCGGCCTCCTCTTTCATTGAGAAACATTGCAATAGAAAAGCGTGTTGTTTTTGAAAATCTTTATAAATAGCTTCGAGATGGCGCATGCGCATTTCAAAATTTGGGCGTACAAGAGGGTCCTCTAACGCGTCACTTGCGATAGTGTGTAAATCATTTATTTTGGCCTCTAATTGTTGGCACAAAATATTAGCTTTTAGCTTCGGTCGACATTTTTCCCAAAAAAAAGACAAAAAAATACTATTAAAAAACCTTTAGTATAGTGGAAAAAGCAATACCAAATTTATCAAAGTTTTTTAATTACAAAAAACTGGTAAAATACACTTATGAGAGAGAGATTTACGAGTAACGAGAGAGAAAGAAAATATTCTGCCTGGCGACCGCCACGGAGATTAAGCGACCTTGTACCTACAGTTTTAATTTTATTATTTTTTTTATATATAAGTTTTTTATACTTTATTATAAGAAAATTGAAACTTTCCACAAAATCAATGCGAACTGGTATATATCTGGCTCGAAGGACCAAAAAATGTACTATTCCCTTCGATAACTGTAGTACTCCACTGGCCTTAGATTTGTAAAAAGTTAAAATTTTAGAGTAGTAGAGAGAAACGACAATTGGGATGACTTACCCCACTTGTTCTTCTTTTTTGATCCTGGAGGTACCTCCTTGCAGCTGTGGCGACACCTTTTCACTCAAAGTTTATATTTTAAGGGGTTTAGAGTTTATAAAAAATAACGTTATGGTTTCACAATTTTACAGGCAAAATCGAGTAATTAATTTCAAATATTAACAGCGCAGGTAAATAAGAGTTTATTTCGAGGTTTATTCGAAAAGCGAGTTTGAGATACTAAAATCCACTTTAAATTTGTCTGTGCACAATGTCTATTTTTTTGCAGCAAAAATATCATCCCAATTGAAAAGAAATAATATAAATCCAAAGTATACAAAATAAAAACAAGTTTCAATTTTCTTATAACCACAGTGGAATAGATAATTAATACCCAAAAATAATTAAAACTAAACTAATTAGCGGTAACGCTACAATTACTACCCAACTGAACAATAAAAATCAAACACACAGTCCCGCCGAATAAAATATGTTGTAAATACGAGAGAAGTATTTAGCCTCCGCATTAAAACGGAAAGAGGTAATTTCCTGGCTGCAGAGTGCGTTTTTGCCAACAAACTACATAATCTTTATGCCCATGAGGTGCAGCGCTCTACCCGTTGTCAGAAGTTCGCGTTACGAAAAAAAATTGTCCGCGTCCGGTTATTAGAGTGTCCGGTTATAGAGTGAATTTTACAGGTAATGAAATAGGGAAAAGCATGGTTCCAACAAATTTTTCCGGTTAAAGGGAGTGTCCGATTATTAGAGGTGTCCGCAAGGAGAGATTTCACTGTATTTGCATTTAATAACCTTAATAAACAATAAGTATGTTGCTATTTTGTTAATGAATATAATTTTTAAAATGCAAATATTTCAATAACGGCTGGACTAAATGTCAACATATTATATATTTTTGAAATCAGAAAAAGGAGCCCTATCAATTAAAAAAATTATATACATGGTGTTTTATTTTAAAAAATAAATGATTTAGATAAAATTATTTATCTTTGCTAATTTAAACGTTACTGTTAGATCAATATTAACGGAGATAGCTATTAAGTAAAATATGGTCAATTTATTAAAATCACCCGGCACGTGACATATGTCAATTTTTTTGACATATTTAAAATATCTGTGTTTTGTTTAACAAGATGTCTTAGTTTTCTCAGATTTTTTTGTTAAATTTCGAAAAAATAAACAAAAATGTTTTTTTTACTTTTTCGGCCGCCATCTTTAAAAAATAAATAAATAATATTTTTTTGTACATTACAATTTAAAACTCTCTTGGTAAAAATATTTACCAAACCAAAAAGATAATGTTGTTGTTGTTAGTATAAATCAGTATATTACACGGCAATACTAGTTGTGTCAAACAAGAACAAAAAAATAACTTTTTTATCTGAACTTAGGTCGCCATCTTAAAATGTTAAATGTCAAATTGTAACTTTTTATAAATTTTGACAAAATCTGGCTTACTACTAATAAAATCCAAAAAAATTTTTTGTCAAAATTTAATTTGGTCTACAGGTTGTAAAGGTCTCTTTTATTTTTGACAAATTAAGCGCCATCTTTGTGTCGGCTGGGAAACTTATCATTTCATTTAAGCACGTTTAAAGACCTGGTCAGTAGAAAATAAAGAAAATATCGAAGAAAAACGACTTTTTAAAATATAGCCGCCATTTTGTTTTTTTTTTACATTTTTAAATTGAGTATGTCCCACTTAAAGTAAATTTATCAAAATTAATTTAATTTCTCTTAAAACAAGGATAATTTTTTTTCTTATCTTTGGCAGCCGCCATCCTGGATTCTGAGGCTGGAAAATCGGGGATCCTCGAATGAAAATTTAGCTTTTGGTGTTAGGTACTACTATGCCAAATATAAAAAATATACCCTTTTTGCAGCTTTATTTTACAAAGGATCAGGCACACCTCTTATGGGATTTCTGTAATCCGTCGAACCTTATGAAATTTTGGTATGTTGTAGACCGTACCTTTCTTATTAAAAGTTCTCATGGGCCCAACTCAAATTAAAGACCAGTTTTTGAAATACAGGGTGTTGAAACTGATGTCCAAGAAGCATAATAGCTCTTTAGACCGGTTTTCCAAACATATACGCAATGTTACCATTACACATATTTACGATTTACTTATTATTTTTAATCTCTACCTTTAAAACATTATCTACAGGATGTTTAAGTAAATGTTAGTCGAATGCTTTAATGAGAAACAAGCTTTAGTGTGTCATAGATTAAACCTTACTTATCAGAAGTTCTCATGGGCCTAACTTAAATTAATTTTCAGTTTTTGAAATACAGAGTGTTGACAGTGATTATGTTCAAGAAGCATAATAGCCCTTTAGACGGGTTTTCCAAACATCTACGCAATGTTACTATTACATATGGAGTATTTATTAGCTTTTTAATGATTCTTGACTTATTAAGTATTTAATACAGGATGTTTCGGCAAATATAATTTTTTAAATACTATTACAAAATCTATGTATTTAATATACTATTAATCATTTTACTATTAACACAGCGTTTTTAGCGAGTTTGTGCTACAAAAAAGCGAACTCTACCACCCTGTAGATAATGTTTTAAAGGCACAGATTGAAAATAATAAAAAATTGTAAATATAGGTAATATTAACATTGTGTATATATTTGGAAAACCCGTCTAAAGAGCTATTATGCTTCTTGGACATTATTACTTTCAACACCCTGTATTTTAAAAACTGGTCATTCATTTAAGTTGGCCCTACGAGAAATTTTGATGAGCAAGGCTTAATCTACAACATACTAGAGCGTGTTTCTCAATAAAACATTCGACTAATATTTACTTAAACACCCTGTAGATAATGTTTTAAAGGTACAGACTAAAAATAATAAATAAATCGTAAATATATGTTATACTTACATTGTTTATATATTTGGAAAATCCGTCTAAAGAGCTCTTATGCTTCTTGAACATCATCACTTTCAACACCCTGTATTTCAAAAACTGGTCATTAATTTGAGTTGGGCCCATGAGAACTTTTGATAAGAAAGGTCTAATCTACAATATATCAAAATTTCATGAAGTTTGACGGATTACAGAAATCCCATAAGAGGTGTGCCTGATCCTTTACTCTACTATATCCGAAACGTAGTGTTTTAAATAAATAAAGGCAATGTAAGTCCAAAATTTTGTTTCTACTCAATCATTGTTTACAAGTTTCAAACAAAAAAGAAAATAATAATTACATATTAGGCCGGTACTGTCCTTCTCCTTATTAGCCCTTTTTAAAATAAAGTGTGAAAGTTTTTACCCGCCTCGGCCCTGCCCTGCCCCGTCCTAACTGGCTCTCCAACTAACTACCAACGAAACTTTGACCATAAAGAAGTGCCGCGAAATCGATAAATTAAATTTTTGTTATTAACGATGAATATAATAAATTGCCCACGCTCTCCTTCGAAAAGGGAAATGCGTTTTTCTTTTAATTAATTTTGACTGTTTTTTTTCTTTTTTTCTCCTTGCTTAGAGCGCCTTCTCTATTTTACCTTCGCAACACATGCATCTATTGAAGGGAAGGTATTAAAATTAGTGAAAAAAAATGTCGAAATGACCTGACAGTCTGACATATGTGGTTTTTATAATTTTGACCCAACATGAATTTTTGGGTCTTATACCACGAGTTTTTAAGTAATAATATTGTTACGGGTTCACAACGACAAATTAAAACTCGCAATTGTTGAAAACGATACGTCAATTTATTTCGACAAATTATGTACAAAAACACGCACTTAAACTTACTAATAACTTGCTAATAATTCACTACTTTAATACGCCTATTAACTTCGCGTTAACATCTAGCGATCACTACCATTGGTTATCTCTGACTGCCCGATGCACGACGTCCGGCCCTATATATAACGGGCTGCCTACTATTCGAGAATTTTCCATCCTTGTTCGATTCGGAATCATTCCGCCCTTTTCTAGAACCGGACCGTTCGTATACCAGTTTGTCACAGATAACGCAACTAAAACCTAGATTAAGAATACAACCATAAAATACGTCAACCTAATACTATACTAAACCTAAATAAATTCTAACTATAAAATTTAAATAACTTAAATTTGTAACACTATCCTCCTCTTCAGGTTTGATCGTCTCGATCAACATTTCCCAGGTAAGGTTTTAGTCTGTCTAGATGAACAACTTTCATCTTGGACTTCGGGCTTTTCTGGATTCGGTAGACTACATCATTAATTCTCTTAACAACTTTATAAGGCCCTTCCCATGGTGGTGTCAACTTAGGTGATCTTCCTTTCTTGCGTTGAGGATTGTATAGCCAGACATGATCATTCTCTTTGAACCCTGAAGAGTTTGCTTTCAGGTCATATCTCGCTTTCATGCGGTCACTGGCTATTTCTATTCGCTCTCTAACCACTTCATGGATATCGTGCAGCTTTTGCCTTAAACGTTCGACATAGTCATTAACCTCTAAGTGTTCTTCTTCAGGTGAACCAAACATGATATCACATGGTAAACGCAGTTCTCTACCAAACAGGATACTAGATGGAGTAGCTCCTATCGTATTGTGAATGGCGGTTCTATAGGCCATCAAAAACAATGGAATATATTGGTCCCAATTTGTTTGGTGCTCATCAACAACTTTGCACAGATGTTCTTCTATTGTTTTATTAAATCTTTCAACCATGCCATCTGACTGCGGATGTAAAGCCGTAGTCCGTGTTTTATGTATTCCTAAAAGGTCACAGAGATTCTGGAAGAGCTTTGATTCAAAGTTTCTTCCTTGATCTGAATGTAGTTCCAAAGGAATGCCAAATCGGCTGAAAACATCATTTACCAGAACTTCTGCAACTGTAGCGGCCTCTTGGTTAGGCAAAGCAAAAACTTCTGGCCGTTTGCTAAAGTAATCCATGAAAACAAGGATGTATTTGTTGCCCTTTTTAGTTTCTGGAAATGGTCCGGCCACATCAATAGCGATGCGTTCGAATGACAGACCTACGTTATATTGTTTCATTTGACCTCTGGACCTTGTTTTGGGACCTTGGCTGGCTGCACAAGTCGAACATCGGCGGCACCAGTTTTTCACATCTTGAAAGTAATTGACCCAATAAAATCGGTTTCGACTTTTGTCCATGGTTTTATTTATGCCTAGGTGCGCGCCTGATTTTCCACTATGGCATTCGGCCATTATATTGTCTACCATGCTCCTAGAAACCACTACTTGATTAACCACAGTAAGGCCATCGGTACTTTCCCAGGCACGTTTAAGGATGTTTTCCTCTACTATCAGTGAATCCCATTGTGCCCACAGTGATTTGAATATCACCCCTTGGTTTGCGATATCTTGCCATGATGGTCGTGGCTTGTTCTCTTCTTTCAATCGCAAGATAGGTCCTACATCTTTGTCGTTAAGTTGTGTGGTTCTAATCGAAGCCGACATCCATTCTTCATCTGGTTCTAACTTTATCTGGCGCACGTAGGTAATTCCTTCTTTCTGGTCAATTTTCCTGCAATGTTTACAATCCTCAGGGCAAGGTCTTCTGGACAATGCATCCGCATTATTATGCACCCTTCCCGCTCGGTGCTTAATTTGATAATGGTATTGTTGTAGCTTTTCTATCCATCTCGCGACTTGCCCCTCAGGTTGTTTCATTTTCATGAGCCACTGTAACGCAGCATGATCCGTTCTAATCAGAAACTCTTGTCCATAGAGATATTTGTGAAAGTGATCTACGGATTTAATGATGGCTAGGAGCTCCTTTCTGGTAACACAATAATTTCTCTCTGGTTTGGATAGCTTTTTGCTGAAAAATTCGATGACCCGTTCTTCTCCATCTTGTACTTGGGAGAGTACTGCTCCTATGCCATCGTTGCTCGCATCAGTATCTAATATGAATTTACCTTTGGGAATAGGATATGCAAGAATCGGACTAGAACATAATGCTGCTTTTAGTCTTCTAAATGCTTGGTCACATTCGGTATTCCATTTGTAAGAAGCTTTATCTTCTGTAAGTCTATGTAATGGAGACGCTATTTTGGCGAATCCTTCTACAAATCGTCTGTAGTATGTGCACAGACCCAAAAAGCTTCTCAATTCATGTTTGTCACGAGGTTGAGGCCATTCTTTTATTGCTTGTAACTTTTTTTCGTCGGTATGGATCCTTCTCGGGAAACGACGTGACCCAAGAACTCAACTTTTTCTTGGAATAGAAAACACTTCTTTAAGTTTAGTTTAAGATTTGCGTTCCTGATTCTTGAAAATACTTCTCGTAAATTGTCTAGATGATCTTCAAATGATTTTCCCATTACTATGACATCATCCAAATAGACTAAGGAGGTTTTCCAAGTAAGGCCTCGTAGAACGACTTCCATTAGTCTTTCAAATGTAGCTGGGGCATTGCATAGGCCAAATGACATCACATTAAACTGATAAAGTCCACTTCCAGCAGAGAATGCCGTCTTCTCTTTCAAAGATTCCTATTTGCCAATACCCACTTTTCAGGTCAAGAGTAGAAAACCAATATGATCCTGCCAATGTTGTTAATGTGTCGTCTATTCTTGGCAGTGGGTAACTATCTTTCTTGGTCACATCGTTAAGTTTCCTGTAATCGACACAAAATCTAGTACTTCCATCCTTTTTAGTGACCAACACCACAGGAGATGACCAAGGACTTGATGACTCTTCAATAACACCGTCGCTGAGCATTTTATTAATGAGATTGTGAACTTCTTCTTGTTTGGCCAATGGTAGTCTTCTTGGGGGCTGTCTTATCGGTTGGGCATCGCCAGTGTTGATGGAATGTTGAGTAAGGTTTGTGCGTCCCGAACTACTCTTAGTTTCAAAGATATTACTTTGTTCTTCTATAAACTCTCTCGCTTTACGAAATTCTTCTGGAGTGAGATGTTGCCAAGTTGACTGAAATTGCTGAAGTACCTCCGTTGGTAACTTACTTTTATCCTCCGAAGTTGGCTCTTCACATCTTGTTACTTTCTGGACTGGCTCAAATAATGCTACCACCTCCCCCTTATTAATTTTGACACTATCGGTTTTAACTAGTGACTTTGCAACGAGGTAGGTGTTGGATAATTTCTGTTGGCTTATGAGTCCGACACAGCTTGATGTTTTACTTTCTAGCCTCCCAAAAATTATGGTCTCACTGTTACCGACCAGTCTTGTTGTACATACTGCCACGACCTTTATTGGTTCTTTATTGAAGTGACTATTTGACAAAATGAACTCTTCATTCCCAAATCTCAGGGTATTAAATTTATTATCAAACGCAAATCCATGTTTACTTATCAAGTCCATTCCCAAAATAAATTCGTCTTCTATTTCGGCAACCAATACAGTGTGGCGAATCTTCAATCTTCCCAGCTGTAGGTCTATGTCTGTCTGCCCCAACACGTCGGCGAATTCTCCAGTCACAGTCTTAAGTGTTATTTTCTTTTCTGTTGGTCAAATTTTATATCTCGTTGCAATTTTGAACTTAAGCAATGATATGGCAGCACCAGTGTCTACTGTTATGTTAACATGTCTTCCATTTATAAGTCCGTCGATGTTAAGACTGTCAGCAGTATGTTTTAAGCTCTTAATTGAATAAATTTTGGGGGCTACATTCCCTTTAGCCAACACCCGCCCCTCTGCGTTGACCAGTTTTAGTTTTCCTGATCTCTTCTTCGGTACTCTGTCCCGCTTCTGAATTGAACAGCTCTTACTTTTGGCCTGGACATATTATTTGATGATTCGATTTCAAGGGCTCGAATCAACACTTCACTGCTATTATGGAAGCGTTCTCGACGAAGTAACTTTGCTAAGTCCGAGTCTCGTAATCCGTTAATAAAGCGATCTACCGTGAAGGTATCTCTGTAATTTTCTGGCATTTCTGAGTAAGCCAAGTACATCAGCCTCCTGATATCCGCTTCATACTCTTGTAATGACTCCGCTGCTCTTTGTTGACGAACATTTAATTCTGACCAATGTAAATTTCGCAAGTGTTCGTCTCCATACCTTCTTTCTAACGCTGCCACTAAAGCGTTATAATTCTGTTTTTGTTCGACTGGAATGGACCGTAAAAGTCCCAGAGCAGGTTCTCGTAGAGCTACTAACAATGCTCTAGCTTTTTCCTCATCATCCCAACCATTTGCAGCAGCGGCAGCTTCAAACTGTTGTTTGTAAGTAGACCAGGAAGACGTACCATCGAAATTTGGAGGCTTACTGTTTTGGTTGGAATTCACAACACATCCCTGAGCTTTCATTTTGTTGTGTTCTTTTTGGAGCTGTATAAGCTGTTTTGACACGTCCTGGAATTTTTCTTCCATGGTTTGAAAAACTTCTTCCCTAACATTCTGTACCTTTTCTTCAACATTATGTACCTTTTCTTCTACATTCTGCAATTTATTTTGTACATTTTGTTCCACATTATGCATTCTTTGAGTTATTTCTTCCTTAAGATCTTCGGTTGCAGTCTTAAACTCTTCTCTCAGCTGTTCGGAGTTGCTCTTTATTTGGTCAAAGTTTTCCTGCATGTCGTTCTGGTTTTGTTCCATGGTCTGTCTTATATCGTTCTGGTTTTGAGCCATTTGAGCTGCGAGAGCCTGCATCATTTTAGTTAGATCTTCCATCTTTGCTGATCCTTGTCTAGTAAGCATCAACTTCCTGATGAATCACTTAAAACGTTTATTTTAGGGCTATAAAGCGAATGTCGAAGTCGGTTTTTCAATATCTCTTCCAATTCTTAAATAGAACCTAATGGAATGTTCTGGAATATACTGGTAAATGCTACTCTTTCTGCTACTAGGCAAATGTAGAAGTCACTTTTTGATTATCTCTTTTGGTTCTCGAATAGACCGTCGTAGAATGTTATGGAATATTCTAGAAATAATTTATAATTCTTACTTTTAAAATAACTAAGCTACTGTCGAAGTCGGTATTTGTATATCTCTTCTAGTTTTTGAATAGAACGTCGTAGAATGTTATAGAATCTTCTAGAAATTCTTTTTAGTTCTTACTTTTGAAATTACTAAGCTAATGTCGAAGTCTCTTTTTGGATATTTCTTCTGGTTTTCGAATAGAGCGTCGTAGAAAGTGATGGAATATTCTAGAAATTCTTTCTAATTCTTACTTTTACTTACTAACTAAGCTAATATCGAAGTCGATTCTTAAATATCTCTTTTGGTTTTTGAATAAATCAATATCGAACTTCTTCGAATATTCTGGAAAAATCACTTACTGTTTTTCTGTCCAATTGTCCTAGCCGGTGGTACTATGTAAGGATAGTCTTTGCACTATTTATTTCTTTTAATCTCACTTCTGACACCAATTGTTACGGGTTCACAACGACAAATTAAAACTCGCAATTGTTGAAAACGATACGTCAATTTATTTCGACAAATTATGTACAAAAACACGCACTTAAACTTACTAATAACTTGCTAATAATTCACTACTTTAATACGCCTATTAACTTCGCGTTAACATCTAGCGATCACTACCATTGGTTATCTCTGACTGCCCGATGCACGACGTCCGGCCCTATATATAACGGGCTGCCTACTATTCGAGAATTTTCCATCCTTGTTCGATTCGGAATCATTCCGCCCTTTTCTAGAACCGGACCGTTCGTATACCAGTTTGTCACAGATAACGCAACTAAAACCTAGATTATGAATACAACCATAAAATACGTCAACCTAATACTACACTAAACCTAAATAAATTCTAACTATAAAATTTAAATAACTTAAATTTGTAACAATATTTTTTATAAAATTAGACTATAGGTATAAATAAAAATTATCTGGTAAATTTGAAAGACAAAAGTAACTTAAATATTTCACGTATAAAAAGAAACTGTGTTCAGACACTTTTGTTATTTTGTTTAAACCTCTTTATCCCATTAATGCTTAGTGAAACACTATTTTGCTATCAATAGCAGTTTGTCTGGAATTTTAAATATAATAAAACTGTGCACATTTGTGCATATTTTAAAGCTGTTTGTACCCAGGGGGTCGATTTTGACCACAACTTGTTAAATCTCTCATTCGAGATTTAACAGCGGTACAATCTCTAGTACAATCTCTAGTAGTCAGCTTGGCCGTGGAAATTTTAAAACTTGAATTGTGGCTAAAATACAGACTTTTATTTACCTTTTTCTATGTTTTTACATACCTTTATGGATTTTCCCATATAATTTGGCCCCACAAGTTTCCTTTTATCACTATTTTCCTAATTTTTCGCGATTTGCCGTGATTGTATTTCATTGTTTTTACTTTAGAACTGTCACTTTTCTGATTTAACAAACACAGGGTAGGATTTATTAATTTTTAATTTTAAATTTACCTATATTTTATTATTATTAAATTAATAGCAACTTCACGCAATTTTTTCCTATTTCCTATTTTTGTTTGATTATAACTTTTTTTAAACTTTTCCAACAAGGTGGTTAGTATACAATTCAACTTTATTAAAAAAATACATAAAATGACGAATCCGAAATGGCGGATTTTCCCATTTATGAACCGATTTGCATCAAACTCGGAACTTTGAGATTTTTCAGGTCGCTGATTATTATTTTTGACTTAAATTTATAAAACTCAAAATGGCGGACTTTCCCATTTATGAACCAATATGCATCAAATTCGAAACTTTGCGGTGTTTCAGGTCGCTGAATATGATTTCTAACTTAAACATTAAAAAAATCAAAATGGCGGTCCCACAATGGCGCACTTTCTTATATATAAACCGATTTGCATCAAACTTGGAATTTTGAGATCTTTTAGGTCGCTGATTATTATTTTTAACTTAAATTTATAAAAATCAAAATGGCGGATCCAAAATGGCGGACTTTCCCATTTATGAACCAATATGCATCAAACTCGGAACTTTGGGGTGTTTAAGGTCGCTGATTATTATTTTTAACTTAACTTTGTAAAAATCAAAATAGCAGATCCAAAATGGCAGACTTTCCCATTTATGAACCAATATACATCAAACTCGGAACTTTGGGGTGTTTAAGGTCGCTGATTATTATTTTTAACTTAAATTTATAAAAATCAAAATAGCGGATTCAAAATGGCGGACTTTCCCATTTATGAACCAATATCCATCAAATTCTAAACTTTGGAGTGTTCTTGGTCGCTGATTATGATTTCTAACTTAAACTTTTAAAAAATCAAAATGGCGGATCCAAAATGGCGGACTTTCCCATTTATGAACCAATATGCATCAAACTCGGAACTTTGGGGTGTTTAAGGTCGCTGATTACTATTTTTAACTTAAATTTATAAAAAATCAAAATAGCGGATCCAAAATGGCGGACTTTCACATTTATGAACCAATATCCATCAAATTCTAAACTTTGGAGCGTTCCAGGTCGCTGATTAATTATGATTTCTAATTTAAACTTTTAAAAAATCAAAATGGCGGATCCAAAATGGCGGACTTTCCCATTTATGAACCGATTGGCATCAAACTCGGAACTTTGAGATCTTTCAGGTCGCTGATTATTATTTTTAACTTAAATTAAAAAAAATAAAAAGCGTACTTACTGCAGTTTTACCTAAACTGCACAAGAATGAAACCTTGCCATTGTGGATTCGCCATTTTGATTTGTTTTTAACTTTAAGTTAGAACTCATAATCAGAGACCTGAAACAACCCAAAGTTCCGAATTTAATGCATATTGGTTCAAAAATGGGAAAATCCGCCATTTTGATTTTTTTTTGTTTAAGTTAGAAATCATATTCACCGAGCTGAAACACCCCAAAGTTCCGAATTTGATGCATAATGAGAAAGTCCGCCAAATGAGAAAGTCCGCCATTTTGGATCCGCGATTTTGATTTTTTTAAAGTTTGAGATATAAATCATAATCAGCAACCTGGAACACTCTAAAGTTTCGAATTGGATGAATATTGGTTCATAAATGGGAAAGTCCGCCACTTTGGATCCGCTATTTTGATTTTTATAAATTTAAGTTAAAACTAATAATCAGCGACCTTAAACACCCCAAAGTTCCGAGTTTGATGCATATTGGTTCATAAATGGGAAAATCCGCCATTTTGGATCTGCAATTTTGATTTTTTTAAAGTTTGAGATAGAAATCATAATCAGCGACCTGGAACACTCCAAAGTTTCGAATTTGATGAATATTGGTTCATAAATGGGAAATTTCACCATTTTGGAACCGCTATTTTGATTTGCATAAATTTAAGTTAAAAATAATAATCAGCGACCTTGAACACGCCAAAATTTCGAATTTGATGGATATTGATTCATAAATGGGAAACTCCGCCATTTTGGATCCGCTATTTTGATTTTTATAAATTTAAGTTAAAAATAATAATCAGCGACCTTAAACACCCCAAAGTTTCGAGTTTGATGCATATTGGTTCATAAATGGGAAAGTCCGCCATTTTGGATCCGCAATTTTGATTTTTTTAAAGTTTGAGATAGAAATCATAATCAGCGACCTGGAACACGCCAAAGTTTCGAATTTAATGGATATTGGTTCATAAATGGGAAATTCCACCATTTTGGATCCGCTATTTTGATTTGTGTAAATTTAAGTTAAAAATAATAATCAGCGACCTTAAACACCCCAAAGTTCCGAGTTTGATGCATATTGGTTCATAAATGGGAAAGTCCGCCATTTTGATTTTTTAAAAGTTTAAGTTAGAGATCATAATCAGCGACGTGGAACACTTCAAAGTTTCGAATTTGATGGATATTGGTTCAGAAATGGAAAAGTCCGCCATTTTGGATCCGGTATTTAGATTTTTATTAATTTAAGTTAAAAATAATAATCAGCGACCTTAAACATCCGAAAGTTCCGAGTTTGATGCATATTGGTTCATAAATGGGAAAGTCCGCCATTTTGGATCCGCCATTTTGATTTTTAAAAATTTAAGTAAAAAATAATAATCAGCGACCTGAAAGATCTCAAAGTTCCGAGTTTGACGCAAATCGGATCATAAATGGGAAAATCCGCCATTTCGGATTCGCGGATTATGTATTTTTTTTAATTAAAAAAAAGTTGAATTGTATACTAACCACCTAGTTGGAAAAGTTTGAAAAAAGTTATAATCAAACAAATAAAAAAAAATTGGAAAAAATTGCGTGAAGTTGCTATTAATTTAATAATAATAAAGTATAGGTAACTTTATAATTAAAAAATAATAAATCCTACCCTGTGTTTGTTAAATCAGAAAAGTGACAGTTCTAAAGTAAAAACAATGAAATACAATCACGGAAAATCGCGAAAAATTCGGAAAATATTGATAAAGGGAAACTTGTGGGGCCAAATTATATAGGAAAATTTAAAAAGGTATGTAAAAACATAGAAAAAAGTAAATAAAAGTCTGTATTTTAGCCACAATTCAAGTTTTAAAATTTCCATGGCCAAGCTGACTACTAGAGATTGTACTAGAGATTGTACCTATGTTAAATCTCCAATATGAGATTTAACAAGTTGTGGTCAAAATCGACCCCCAGAAGTTGAACTTTTTTTATATACGCTTTTTTTCTCGTACAGTGCTTAATTGTATAAAAAGAAACAAAAACTATATTTAAGTACATGGTGTTTTTGTATAAGTGGGAATTAGGTTTAATATTATAAAGTATTAACATTTTAAAACAAGTTAACTACAGGGTAGGAAAAAAATATAAAAAAAAAACATTTATTAAAATATATTTCTTAAAATGCTAGGTTTTTTCTTAACTTTACATTATAAACCAAATAAGTTTGCTTATTTTTTCTCTCTTTATAAATTAGTTTTCGAGAAAATAGCAAAACACTGATTTTTGGGACATTTGGGCCTTATATCTAGCGAAGCTCAAGGGGGATTTTGACGGAGAATATGTGAGCTTGCACTTATTTTTTTCCAAGTTTCAGGGTTTATAATAAATAAATAATAATTAATAAATTTTTATTTCTTTAACAAAATGTCTTTTACAAAATGTCAACATGTAAGCGCATCAGAGGATACGCGAACCACAAGAAATAAAAGTACTGCCACCGAAACCAAGACATTGGTTTGTGCGTGGAGAAAATTCACGTAATATGATTGTGCTAATAGTATTTGAAGTGATAAAACATTTATGAAAATTTAGGAAAAAGTTTATTTTAATAAATTCTTAAATTCTAGGTAAATTTAAACAAATAAATAAACAATTTTTTTTGCAGTAGCCGTGGTGGCTTCGTACGTTCGCGCATTGAACACAAGTGAGTTAAGGAATCTCGACCGGATAAAAAAAATACCCGGTCTGGGGTTCCAAAGGTGGCCGATGACCCGTGCAATTAGGCGTTCCGAAATGGCGGCCTTAGTGTCGGCCAAAGACGCAATGTTATCAACGAAATACAAAATTCTATTTTTGCATTTAAAAACAACGTGCACGCAACAAAACCCCTTCTTTTGTTTTGTTTTTTAACCGTTTGAAAAGTTTTCTTTCACAGTGAGGGAGCTCTAATACTTTCAAAAATTTTTACCCTTTTAATTTTTTTGTCAAAAAGTCGGCCAAGCGACGCTTTAAAATATTTCCTCGGTTTTTAATTTAATTAAGAAAAGTTATTTGCCCAGCATTCGCGCCCCTTTTATATTTTCAACAACCCTTTATTCCACTTTTTTTTATTGTTTTTGGCAATTTTTGCTTCCACATTTCTTGGCTTGTTAATTTAAGAGTTTTTCGCGGATCAAGAAAGCTTTATCAGATTACTTTTGATTTTTTTTTCATCGGTATTCTTACAGAAATAACTAGGTATTTTTTTTAATATGAAATTATTTGGCTTATTTATTAAATCTTCTAAGATAAATACTGTACTGCTTTAAACAGGTCGTGATCAGCATAGCAAAAGCCCTTTTTACCCAACTGTAGCACGGCGAAGGAAGGGTAATGTTTTTTGATTGTTGTATGTAAGTAAATATGTTTGTGTCACGCTAAAGGCTAAACGGCTGAACCGATTTTGACAAGAAAGGTGTCGTTGAATTGCTACTGATCCCGAAGGTATGTATGTATGTATTCGAAAGTGGTGGCAGGCCCTACTGGACCTCCATGCACTGCGACCACAAATGGATCTATTGTGCCCACGTACCTACATACTGAGTTTGACTAAAGTGGCATATTTTTTTTTCCACCCAGTTCATAAAAAAACTATGCAGATTACAAAAGTATGATTTAGGCTTAACACTTTGGCTCAAAGATATACCACTAAGGCCTATGCATTATTAGCCATGATCCCGAAGGTGCTATAGGCTATATTTTTTTAAACAGGAATCAACATGGCAGTCTTTAGACGCCATTTTGTCGCATGATGTAGGCTTTAAGGCATACAAATTATCTAAATTTCAGGCGATTTTATTGAAATTCCTTTGATTACCCATTGCAAATGTCCTCTAATTTGCTGTAGTTACTTTGTAGTCCTCCCTGCTCCCACCCATCGCCCCTCCTGTCATTCCCCCCACCCTATTCAAGAACCATATTCGCATAATTTTATCAAATATAGAGCGATTTCAAAAATTCTTTCTGGATACGCTTTCAGATTTTGTTTCCAACACTGTTACTACTTCCCCCCTCCCCGGCCTCTCTCTAATCCCCGCCATCCTTATTAGTAATAGTTATAGCTATAACTTTTACAAATATAAAGCGAGTTCAAAAGTTCTTTCTGCACACGTTTGAAGACTTTTTTCCAACATCATTTTACTAGTTTCCCCCTCCCTCTCTTCTCCCCTCCCTCCATATTAGTAATAGTTGTAGCTATACCTTTCACAAATATAGAGCGATTTCAAAAATTCTTTCTGCACACGCTTTTTTCCAACATTATTTTACCACTTTCTCCCTTCCTCTCTCTCTCTTCTTCCCCTTCCTTATTAGTAATAGTTTTAGCTATAACTTTCACAAATTTAGAGCGATTTCAAAAATTCTTTCGGCACACGCTTTAAGATTGTTTTTGACACCATTTTACTAGTTCCCTCCTCCCTCTCTCCTCCCCCAGCTTCACTCAAAGAAACACTTTTCGCGTCCGCAGAAAATCTACACATACGTTTTGGGTAAAGCTAAATGAATTGTAAATGCATAGTGCTTTTATAACGCTGAATAAGAATTAAACCTAAAAGTTGAAAAAAAAATTAAATAAAAAAAAACCACCCAACTGCTAAATTTACTTGTAACTCCTGGTCGCAGTTGAGTACACAACAGATGGATAAACACGGCGACAGTCAGAGAAGAGTGAAAGATCTTTGGGAAGGCCTATTTTCAAAAATGGATCGAAGAAGGTAATAAATAGATAGATATAGAATGTATAATATAAATAGATAGAAAGGCTAGCACACCAATTGTGCTATTATTTTTATTAAAGTCTGCCGTATTTTAAGGCGCAGCTGTGCAACAGTAGATGTCAATATACTGCTAGCATTATTACTGCTATACCTAATGTCAGTTCCAATAAGTCTCTAATAAGTATCGATCGACGACCAGCAACCGCATAGTAACGCAAACCAGTAAATTTGTAAAAATAAAATAAAAACGAAAATACTATAAATTACCCAAACTTTTTAAAACTTTTTTAGCGAAAATCGGGAGTCTATGCAATGGCTGCGCGGCGCGGCACCAGAACGCATTAAAATGAAATATAATATAATAAGGGACCGGGTCTACATAAAAATTCATTAAAAAAGCCATTAAAAAAGTTTCTAAATTGCTGGCCCTTGTCTAGAAAAATTAGCGGGATATCAGTAACAGATATTTCGAGCTTAGGCTGTCAAAAACTCCTCTAAAAATAAACGTGAATTTAAAAATTTTTCTTGGCTAATCGGGTAAACAGAAGTTTTTGTTTCTCTCGTATTTTTCCGTGGATAGCTCGAGAGCTTAACCTCACGGGGGTTCAAGATCTCATGGACACCTAATAAGTGTCGACAGTTAACTGTTTTGTCCTTATGAGACTCCTCAGAACACTGCTTGGTCAATGTGACACCCTTGCGAAGTTAATTAGACGGTTTGTCTTTAATGTCTATAGTGCAAAAACCCATGCAAGAAGCGCCATCGACCAAGATACGAGAGAAACTAGAACAAGAGCAGGCAAGAATAAACTGCTGCTATATCGATCGATGAAAAGATCGATTGCGACGAAAAACAAACCATCCGTGACCTACGACAGCTCTTCTGTCTTTCAGGCCAGAGCATATATATAGCAGTTTATTATCGCCTGCTCTTGTTATAGTTTCTCTCGTATCTTGGTAGATGGCGCTTCTTGCGAGAGTTTTCTCACTATAAACATAGTATTAGAGACAAAACCGTTTAATTAACTTTGCAAGGGTGTCACATTGACCAAGAAGTGTTCTGAGGAGTCCCATAAGGACGAACCAGTTAACTGTTAACACTTATTAGGTGTTCATTAGATCTTGGACCCCCGTGAGGTTAAGCTTTTGAGCTACCCACGAAAAAATATGAGAGAAACAAAAACTTTTTTTTACCCGATTAGCCACGAAAACTTGTTTGACTCCTCTAAAAACATATAAAATTTATTCGAGTGGTAAGGAACTATATAACGACCGATAACGCCAAGTTTTCTTAGTGCACTAATTTAAGGTGCAAACATGCTAGTTTTAACAGCCAATGGTAACCGTTGACGCGGGTGACATCACGGGTGTGCGGGCGGCATCAATCGCTGCAATTAATTCAGAAGAACACGAATCGAAGTAATGCCCAGATTCTGTTTACTGTAAAATTCATTAAAAAAGCCTTTAACAAAGTTTCTAAACTGTTCGCTCTTGTCTAGAAAAATTAGCGCCATATCAGTAACACATATTTCGACCTAAGGCTGTCAAAAACTCTTCTAAAAACCTTCTTAATTTATTCGAGTGGTAAGTAACTAGATTGACCGTTAACGCCAAGTTGTCTCAGTGCACTTATTTAATGTACACATAAGGTAGTTTTAAAAGCCGACGGGATCGATCGCTGCAATTGATTCACAAGAGCACGAATCGAAGTAATGCCAAGATTCTGTCTACTGTAAAATTCTATAGGGACATATCGTCCTCTCATTCTATATTTTGTAATTAGAATGCGAAAAAATCTAGGTGCACAAAATTTGGGTCCAGTTAAGCGCTACGCATCGTCGTTTGAACGCAAATACAAACACTACATACCGGGTATTAATTTCTAGTTAGTATTCAAGTCTTTGGTGAATTCCTTCCTTCTGATACTTTATAATTCAATTATAATTATAATCAGTCAATTTTTAATAGTTTTTTATGTAAAATTTGGGAGTGCTTCTGCACATGTGTACTTATGAAGGAACCGCCACTGGCTATCTGGACGACAAATGGAAGTGCAGAGAGTGGGTTAAGGGATAGACCTGAGGCATGGCAAAAACTCAAGTAAACTCCCCAACAACATCGAATTTGGTTCACCCTGTATACCACCACTCCAGTGTTAAAAATATGTCACCGGCACCGACATTGTCCTCTTGAGAAACTGCAAAGCCCTCGCTTTTAAATTTACTTTAATTAGAAATAAAATATAATTTTATAGGAATAATTTTATTTTATTTTTTTCTGCGTTTTTGCTTTCCTTTTTCTTTGGGCCGTCTATCTGCTCGGCCCAAGACAAAAAAAACGTAAAATTAATGAAAGAAAAATTTAAAGTAAATGAGTTATATTTTTTAATTTAAATTTTTAAGGAGCTTGCAGAAACTTTCTGGGCGATCGTTGGCAAAAATAATAATATAAAAAGTTTTTTAATTTAAAATTTATTTTTAAAAATATTCCGAGTACCGTAATAATGAAAATGATAAATAGTAACTGTAGCTTCAAATTAATAAGAAAACTTTAATGCTTATTAAGTTAATAACAAGGAAACTCTGTAAAGCTGGCGGATACTTGACGTTCGTAAAAAAAGACAACTTTCAACCTTGAGTATTAAAAAATGTAAAAATATTTTTTTATGAGATACTATGGCATTTTTAAAATGTTTGTTCTCCAACTTCGGGACATCCTGGATGTAACACAGAGATCTGAGTAAGTAAATAGTCTCCTTATAGATAGTCAATTATAAAAAATCAAACAGGTATAAATAATAACAAATTATGCATAACCTTTAATTGGTTAATTTTTTAAGAAACAATTTTTGTTTAATACTTTTTACTTTTTCTCGTTTGTTGTGTAATTATATAGTATTTAGTGACAAACATTTCTTTGCTACGTTTTATGCTACATATTTTATTAGTTTTATTGTAGACCATTTTAAAGTTTTAATAAAGTGTTTGTTTCCTAGGGCTTGAAAAAGTGGAAATTGTCCACGAAACGTCGCCAAAAACCAAAGTGTTTTCTCTACATCTACCCCTATAACCCACGAATCTAAACCTTTTAATTAATTTATGAAGGGTGTCACATCGACCAGCAGTGTTCTAAGGAGTCCCATAAGGACGAAACAGTTAACTGTCAACACTTATTAGGTGTCCATTATATCTTGGTCCCCCGTGAGGTTAAGCTTTCGAGCTACCCACGGAAAAGTACTAGAGAAACAAAAAAACCCTTAATTTTTGTTTTTTCCCGATTAGCCACGAAAACTTGTTTGAACTTGACCTTAGTGTCTTGACAAATGTAAACAATATTTAACGACATCGAAATTTTTCAGGGTGAATTTTTAAACTTACACTCCCAAACTTTTTTAATACCAGAAAATTCACAGAAAGACAAAAACAAACATGTCCAAAATAACATAACATCAAGTGACAAATTTTCACCGCGTTTTTGACAATTTTAGACATGATAAATGAAACATCAAATAAACACTACGAGTATTTTAGAGAGAAGTTGAATTTAACTTTTTAGCCAGCTCTTAATAAAATATTTATAAACAATAAAAATATATCATACGCTGTTTGACACAGTAAAGTGGGGATTTGTGAGATATCGGTTGTTTTATGGGACATTAGCTATTTTGTCAAATGTGCCTCGGCAACTGACCAAAATTGATCAAAAATTAGTTCTGTGGAATGTGGTTTAAACCTGTTAAAACATAATCTCTGAGGATTTTTTCAACGATAAGTTTCCTATAGAAAAACAGTAAAAAAACGCCTTATCCTTGTATGCAAACTTTTCTTATCTGGCCAGTGTTTTAAGTGCACATGTGCGTCACACAAAATAAGTCAGAAATCTTGAGTTGTGCGAGAATATTTTTTATTTTGCACTTTCTGCATTTTAGGTAATACAACCTCAAAAACGTTTTTACCTTTTAAGAATAAAATTATAAAAACAACTGTTTTTATGTGCGTTTGGTCATTTTGTTTCCACCATTTTATGTAGGTATACTTAGAGCTGTCCCATATTACCCCAGGGTTTAGTAAATTAGTTAGTTCCTTATAGTTAAGCAAAACATTTGAAAATGCTCTCCGTTTTCGGTCTAGAAGCAAATTATATTACTTTTTGGCAACAGACCATTTCTTCCAATTTAACCCTGCTGAATCGGAATATCCCTGTTGCTAACTCAAAATATCGACAGGGACGGAGAAAATCCCCCTCAAAGCCCCAAAACCTGTTTTTTTTTCAGTTTTATTCAATTTTCTCGAAAACTAACCTTTTTATCGAAAATTACAAACAACAGTTTTTTGTGAAGAACAAAATTCCCTTTCCAACGATGTATTGTTCGATAAGATTAAGAGAAGAAAGTAGCTCTTCAGTGGCGTCCGTAAATTGGGATTATTTATAAAAAACATGTTTATTATAGGTTTTATAAAATTTTCTCAAAAACGACACTTTTTGGAAAAAAATGGGTTGTACACTTTATTGTAGGAAATTAAATTTTCGTTTAAACCCTGTATTATAATGTGCGGCTTATTTCACATTTTAGACTCCAGAGGTGTACTTATATAAATAAATTTTGAAAAATAATAAAAATAAGCAGTTTCTTTATGATTTTTTTAACAAAACTAAGCTTCTTAGGTAAATAATTGATTTTTTACCTTATTTCAACGCACTGACCTTAGTTTTTTTAAAAAAATTGACAAACATGTTTTTTTTTGGTAATGTTTAAAAGTTACCTCAATTTACGGACGCCCCTGGAGAGTTACTTATAGTATGGGTCATATTTTGTGATACACTGTTTGAAACGAAATTTTATTGTCCACCTAAAACAAAAGACATTTTTTCGTAGAAGGCTTAGTTTTTAAGGAAATTGGATAAAACTTGTAAAGAAATTGATTAGTTTGGTGATTTTAAATCATTACTTTAAATTAAGGACACCACTGGACCGGTAAAAATGAAATATCTTCCACTTTGTCATACATCGTTTGAAAGAAAATTTTATTGTCTATGACGAAGTATACAACACTTTTTTTGATAAAGAGCTCGGTTTTTAAGAAAATTGAATAAAAGGTGTGAAAAATATGTTTTTTTTAATGATTTTTTTAAATCACCCTTATTTATGAACGTCGCTGGAGAGTTTGTTATAAGTCAAACCATATCGAATTTTACATTATTGAAAAGGGAATTTTACTGTCTACAATAAAGTATAGTATATATATTTTTTCATATTAAGCCTGGTGTCTAAGAAAACTAGATAAAACGTGTAACAAAAATGGTTTGAATTCGGTTTTTTTTTAATTAATTTAATTACGGATGCCCCTAAAGTTTTATTTATGAAACCAGTCCGATCATGTTATACATCATTTTAAATGAAATTGACTAAATAAAATATAACATATGTTTCTCTGTAGACATTAGTTTTAAAAAAATCGAATAAATCTTTGGAAAAACATGGGTATATTTTCAACTTTTTTAAATTACTCCGATTAACTGGAGAGCTTGTTATTAGTCTGACCTTATTGAGTTATACCTTGTTAAAAAGGAAATTTTATTTTCTACAATAAAGTATATTGTAGATTTTTCTCTTAGAAGCTTAGTTTTTAAGAAAATTTGAAAAAACCTCAAACTTTCAGATTTTGGGGGGGTCTGGGGGGGTTTTTGGAGGTTTTTGCAAGGATTAAAAAAAACTAATATGATATTATTTTTTGGTTATCTATATTTTGAATGTAAACCTGTATCAATTTGGGCTTTACTGCGACAATTTAAAATTTGGCCGCCATGTTGGCCGCCATCTTGAATATCTCAGCCCCTGTCAACATTTCGAAGTGGCACCAGGGATATTCGGATTCAGCGAGGTCGAGATTTGCCAAGAAGTAATATAAAATGCTTCTAGAAAGTTGATTTTCCGAAAACTTGCCTTAACTATTAAATTTGCTCCTAAATTGAACGAAAGGAGTTTTAATAATACATCTTTTAATTTTAGTTTCACTTTTTTATTTGACTTAACGGCTACTTGTTACTATTTTTACGCTATAAAATTGCTAAGACAATCTAATTTAATTAATTCTCAAAAGAATATTATGCTACTTTCCCAAAAGCCAACCATCCATTTAAACGAAAAATATAAATTTTATTCGTTTGCGAGTCGTATCAGCGGCGGTCAATCTCCGCGATGCCATTATTTTAAAGTTTTTTCAAAAAAAAATTACCATACAATGCGGCAATAAAAATAATTCCTTTGTTATTTTCCAACGATTTACTGTAAACACAGTGATATTTACGTTTGGCGATTTCCTATTTCTTTTTCTGTGCGATTCCTATTCCATGACTTGCTGGCCGAATAAGGAAATATTGCACGAATTTTATACAATACAAGCAGCAGTGGATGTCATAGCGACGGCAAATTATCATTCTTTTCCAGGGCCGCTGCAAGCGGGCGTGCAAGGCGTGCGCACGCGGGCGCCCTCTAGTACAGGCCCATGGCTGGGTGCCATGAAGCCTATTATCCACGTGGATTTATCTTTTTTTGGCTCTGGTTTGTTTAAATATTTCAGCCAATCAAAACCTGAGAAAATAAATCCGCTCGGATAATACGCTCCATTGACAGCAGGCTTATTAGGACTGGATGTGGTATATAGGGATGGGCCGATGGCTCTGGACCTGTTACTTTGGAACAGGTATCGCCAACCTGTTCCGTGTTCCTGTTACCTCATATAAAATATACTATTCCGATTCTGCGGATCATAGATTTCGGTTTGGAGTAGTTTGGTTATCTAATCCAAATCGGAATCTGTGATCCGCGGAATCGGAACAGGTATATTGAGTATAAAATCAGGCCCAAAAGAGATGGCTTCATTTAGCGCTCTTTCTCTGTCCAGTGGCGTGCTATAATTTTTTAATAAATCATTCATCAACCTGACTTTCGGCCCGAGAAACCCGAGCGGCTAGCAATTATCGATTCGTACTTAATCGTGTAGGCAGTCGGATCGGAACTCTATTCATGGTTTGTGTTGAGGCGAAAGAAAAAATTATAGAATAAGTAAATCATTTAGTAAATATTATTTTAATTAAGATTTATTGTTTTTTGTATTTTCTGAGGCGTGGCGCGCGGCCGTGCTACCTTACACCTGGTTCCCACCTACGACTTTCTCGTGGGTGCCCGCTCACGCGTCATACGACCTCAATATGAAAGGTTATGACAGTCATGTGAGGCCTATGCGGGCACGCACGAGAAAGTCGTAGGTGGGAACCGCCCCTGGTCTGTCTATGTTCCAACATACGCCTTTTCCCATACAATATGTAGGTTTGGGAACCCTGTATAATATTTAAACCGAAAATGACACAAACTTTTCCCGAGACTCCCCAATTTTTTTTAGTTTTGAATGCAAATAAAGATATGGTAAATCTGCGATTTCTCGTAAATTTTGGTTAATTAGTATAATGTAAGTTAATGTTTTGGTTATACTTTTCTTTGCAGAGCTTAAATGGTATAAAAAACGGGTGTGTTGAAATTTTTTTAAAAGGTTTACCCCAGTTTTGGACTCTATCAGGTCTTCATGCAAAAAAATTAAATCCTAATTAAAATATTATTTAATAAATATTTTGCTTATTCTATGATTTTTCCTATCGCCTCGGCGCATACCATGAATAAAGTTCATCTCCGACTGGCTGGCGACACGATTAAGTACGAATCGACTACTATCCGCTCGGGTTTCTCAGGTCGAAACCATATTGCAGCCCGCGTTACCATGAAAACGGAGTGAAGAGGAAGGGGAGGCAGGCCGCTATTTTAATGCAACGAAGGGCTCTTTTATTTTGCAGCCAGTCTGATTAATATAACATGATAAATATTTTTTGAAAGTTACCAAGTAGTAAGTAAAAATGTAAATTAAATACAATGTAACTTTTTTTACGGTAAGACATATATCTCAGTTTTTTCAACACATTGTGGTATTTTTTTCTGTTAATAAAAATAAAAATACAGAAGTCACACTCTTAAGCCATTTGAGCCTCCCCAGATTTACGGCTCACGGGTCGCCACTGGACTCTATATTATTTTGCCAAACCATCTAAAATACTTTTTAGTCGCCCAATTTACCACAAAAGAAAGTCAGATATCAATCGCAAAATTCAAAGTTGAATGTTGTGGGAAGTTTATTATTTAAAAAAATATATATTTTTTTAAAATGTATTCTAGGAATCTTTACTTTAAATTAAATTTATTATTCCTTTTTTGAATTTTGGTTGTATTCAAGGTGTTCTCTCAAAATAAAATACATCTTAAATGTTTTTCCTTCTCTTTAAAGTTGAGACAAATGACTTCAGTATCGTTATTCTTCAAATAATGGAAAAACGAGAAATCCCGCTTGAATACAAGGGCTGTCTATAAAATTTTGCATATAGGAACATAGAGGGCGACATTGATCCAATGTCTTACTAAAACTTGACCTCACTCTTTACCTAACGTAAATTCAAAACAGTTTTATAGATACAGTGAATTTTTTAAGTTAACAAATCACTCGAAAAATGGACTTAAACCCAGAACATTGCCGGGCTATAATTTTTTACAACTTTCGAAGGAAATTATCTCAACAACTCGGCAAGACACCGAGTTGATTTCTGTTTTCAGTAATGAAGCACCACACCATATGGAGAATTCAAGCGAGGACGGATTAGCCTTAGCGACGATTCAAGGCCAGGTGCACCAAAAACGGCTGTCACCCAGGAAAACATCGATGCATGCTCATCACGGAAGATCGACTTGCGACATATCGCAAGATTGAAGCTTCATTGGGACTTTCAAAGATTTCAATTGAAAAAAAATTGCATGAAGAATTAGGCGTAAGAAAATAAATTAGTTTCCTGCTAGATACCGCATCTGTTAACCGAAGAACAGAATGATGCCAGGGTCAATTGGTGTCAGAAACCTCTGGACCGCTTTGAGGCAGAAAACTCGAAAAACGTGTACAGCATTGCCAGTGGTGATGTATCGTGGGATTTACTTATACGAATTCGTCTGTTTCGGTGTTCCAAGAAGAAGATAAGCCAATAAAGTCATCGGTTCTCAAAGTATATTCAAAAAGCTGGTCGCGACATTTGTCTCAAAAGCAGGTCATGTCCCAAGTAACGTTTCTTTATTTATAGCAGAAGCTAAAAGGTGGCCAGCGCCTTTCCTTAAATGTTTGGTCGCTAGCACGTTCCCATTACCCTTATATACCCCTTAGACCTCCTAACTGGGACTCCCCAATTGGTGGTGGAAACCTATGTATTAAACTCACTATAAAACCATAAGAAATAAACTCTAGCTTCGCCCTCTAGCGGTTCCACCAGTATAGAACCTTTTAAAGCCTAAAGCTATTATGCCAGGTCCTAAAAGCAACTCAGAAACGTCCTCTATCCTTTTATAAAAATAGATTTGGTATCCTGGCGATTCCGTTGAATAACATAATACCTTTAGAGTAAAGAATTTTTCCTATAAAAGCTTTAGCGATATTTTAGATTCACAATTACTATATAAAATAATTTAGGTCACAAAATTACCAAAAATGTCAGAGTCCCAAAATTATTTTATCACATAAAAATATACGTATATATGAAGAGTTTGTCGTTTTGTTGATCATCAAATTGCCTGCCAGACTTATTTTTCTGATAAAATCGTATCTGAAAAGCTCTCAAAACAAGCGCGCCAGCTCAAACATGTTTTTTAATCGTTTTTTGGTAACAAATATTTAAAATAAGAAAAATTAATTTGCACTATTCACCATTAAAAAAAGACTGTTTGGTTTACATAAATCAAAATTAAAGTAAACTTATTGTTAAAAAACATGCTAAAACGACTAGATAAATATTTTCTGTTTACAATATTTTTTAAATAATTTCATATACGCCATTATTGTTTTATAGTGGTCACTTGGTTATATTTGTTACTCTATCGCAACAAAGATTTTTGAGTGCCCTTGTGAAACCAATAAAAAAAGAGAAAGTAAACATAGTCAACATAACCTCACTTAAATTGTTTTGCTTTTTAAATTGCTGTGTTAAAAGCGTATAATTCAAAGCTTTTACATGTTTTTATCGTGCAATTTGCACACAATCAAGAGGGCCAGCCAATGATATCCGTTGTGCCTGCAGGTTGGAGGGAAACCTCTTATATTGGCCGTCTAAACAGGCCTTATCTAGGCCTGGGTGCCCTACCGAGGAGGACGGACACCCAACAATTATTAATTATTGTGCTTAAAATCATCAATCTTGCAATAGGTAGGTACCAATCTGTACCTAGGTATATCTATTATTTTTACCAGAAGTACCTAGAAAAACTAAAACACGAAAGTATTTATTTACTTCTGTTACTTAAAGAAACAAGGTTTTATATGGCCGCCTATTTAAATAATATTTAATATGCAGCTATGGGTAACTATAAATACAAAAGAATTAAGTTTACCTTTAAGCCTTCCTATAAAACCTTTTTTAAATGCCTAAAAGTAATGGCAAAAGCCAAAAGTCTAAAGTTTATATTTATATTTACCACTCTTAAACCTAGTTTCTATATGACCGCCTATATAATCATATTTCCTATTAAACTACTGGTAACTATAAAAACAAAAGGATATAAGGTAACCTTTTAGCCCTATTATAAAACACTTTTGTTATGACCTAAAGTAATGAAAAAATTAAATGAGCAAAGTTTGTATAGACCATCTTTATAAATCAGAAATCAATAAAACCAAAAGTATCTAAATAATAGAGTAAATTTGTAGGGTATTTCAATAAAAAGCTGCAAAAAGGGTATATTTTTTATATTTGGCATGGTAGTAGCTAACATCAATGCTAAATTTTCAATCGAGGATCCGCTGATTTCCGACATCGGAATCCAAGATGGCGGCTGCCAAAGTTAAGAAAAATAATGAATTCCCTGTTTTAAGACAAATTAAATTAGTTTTGATAAACTTACTTTAAGTGGGACCCACTTAATTTAAAAATGTAAAAAAAAATTACACATGTCACTTTAAAACAAAATGGCGGCTATATTTTAAAAAAATCGTTTTTCTTTGATATTTTCCTTATTTTTTGCGGGATATTTATTTTTAATACCTCATATTAAAGCCACTTACCAGCTCTTTAAACCTAATGAAAAAAAGTTGTTAGTTTCTCAGCCGACACAAAGATGGCGTTTGTAGACCAAATTAAATTTAAAAAAAAATGTTTTTTGTATTTTGTCAACAGAAAGCCAAGTTTTGTAAAAATTTAAAAAAATTTACAATTTGACTTTAAACATTTTAAGATGGCGGCCGAAGTTCAAATAAAAAAGTTATGTTTTTGTTCTTGTTTGACAGAACTAGTATTGCCGTGTAATATATCGACTTATACTAAATAGGGGTCGCCGATTTTAAATATTTCATCATAAATGACACATGTCTATTATTAATCAAGATGGCGGCGTTCAAAATATAAAAACAACTTTATCTTCTAGGTTTGGCAATTTTTTTTACCAAGATATCTTTTTTATCAAGATATAGTTTTGTATTACTCTTAATTAGTTTTAAGTCATAATGTACAAAAATAATATAATTTATTTATTTTTTAAAGATGGCGGTCGAAAAAGTAAAAAAAAAAATTTTGTTTATTTTTTCGAAATTTAACAAAAAAAACTGGAAAAAACAAGACATCTCGGTAAAGAAAACACAGATATTTTAAAAAGGTCAAAAAAGTTGACATATATCACGTACCGGGTGATTTGATTGAAATGACCATATTTTACTTAATAGCTATCTCCGTTAATATTAATCTAACAGTAACGTTTAAATACGCAAAGTTAAATAATTTTTTCTAAATCATCAGAATCTGATGTCAAAAATGACATAAGTCATAAACATGTCAAACTTTTGACATATGGTTTATTTTTTTTAAATAAAACACCCTGTATATAATTTTTTTAGTTGATAAGACTCGTTTTTCTGATTTCAAAAATATATAATATGTTGACATTTAGACCAGCCGTTATTAAAATATTTGCATTTTAATAACCTAAGTAATCAATAAGGATGTTGCCATTTTGTTAATTAATATAATTTTTAAAATGCAAATATTTCAACAACAGCTGGACTAAATGTCAACATATTATATATTTTTAAAATCAGAAAAAGGAGCCCTATCAATTAAAAACATTATATAAAGGGTGTTTTATTTAAAAAAATAAACCATATGTCAATAGTTTGACCAGGGCTATCAAAACGGACGGGCCACGATCCTCCACTTTGTTGACGTCACATCCGGGGCTGATTTTTTTTGATGGTCACATCACGACACAGCTGATTGTCTTCAAAATATTGAAGTTGGAATGACGGTTCATGAATATTAATTTTTTTAAAAAGAAAGCCGGTTTTGAGATTGTTTTTACTATATTCTTGCAGAACAATTTTTTGTAAATGTATAGTAATCCTTAATTTTTCCGAGCCGCTTCATTAGCTCACACAAAAATTAAATTTAAAGCAGACGCGAATGTGACAAACACAGATGACAAAGTCATATACATGTCAAGTATAACAGTTGGCATGCGGTATATGGCGGGTAATTTGAATTCAAAATAAGAAATGCTAAATCTTGAAGATTTTAACCTTTTAATCATCTTGCATCCTTACAAAAGTTTGGTAAAATATCGGGATGGTGTCTAAATCTCTGCATACATGTACGTTTGGTGGAATTGCCTACACACACGAAGACAAAATTAAACGTTCTAAACATAAACACGATATTATCAATGCGTTTTGCCTAGACACCGAGAGATTTGCTCGCGTACATCGTGCGCGCGTACTAATCTGCGAGAGATATTTTAGGCGGATATTGTCTACACACGAAGAGATTAGTATGCGCAAACTTGTACGCGCGTACTAATCTCTAGAAATGTTCGCGTGTCTGTAGGCCCCTTAAGAATATTTCACTGAAATTTCGGGGAAATCTGTAGTGCCATTTTGAAAATATCCTAAAAAAACGTCTGACCTCCCATAAGACCCAATGTAAAAGTCAGCCCCCAGAGAACAGCTGATTTTTTCAGGGTCGTGACCTGTATAGTTTTGTTGGCCTTGGTTTGACAAGTGTATGACATATGTCATTTTTGACATCAGATTCTGATGATTTAGAAAAAATTATTTAACTTTGCTAATTTAAACCTTACTGTTAGATCAATATTAACGGAGATAGCTATTAAGTCAAATATGTCAATTTATTCAAATCACCCGGAACGTGACATATGTCAACTTTTTTGACGTATTTGAAACATCTGTGTTTTGTTTAATGAGATGTCTTTGTTTTCTCAGTTTTTTTTTGTTAAATTTCGAAAAAATAAACAAAAATGTTTTTTTTTTACTTTTTCGGCCGCCATCTTTAAAAAATAAATAAATTTAATTTTTTTTGTACACTACAATTTAAAACTAATTAAGATTAATATAAAACTACATATCTTGGTAAAAAGATTTACTAAACCAAAAAAAAACTGTTGTATTTATATTTTGACCGCCGCCATCTTGGATAATAATAGACATATGTCATTTATTATGAAACATTTACAATCGGCGACCCCCATTTAGTATAAATCAGTATATTATACGGTCAAACAAGAACAAAAAAATTACTTTTTTACCTAAACTTCGGCCGCCATCTTAAAATGTTAAATGTCAAATTGTAACTTTTTATAAATTTTTACAAAATCTGGCTTACTACTGATAAAATCCAAAAAAAATTTTTCTAAAAATTTAATTTGGTCTACTGGTTGTAAAGGTCTCTTTTATTTTTGACAAATTAAGCGCCATCTTTGTGTCGGCTGGGAAACTTATCATTTCATTTAAGCAGGTTTAAAGAACTGGTCAGTAGCTTTAATATGAGGTATTAAAAATAAATATCTCTCAAAAAATAAAGAAAATATCGAGGAAAAACGATATTTGTGTGACAGGTGTAATTTTTTTTACATTCAGTGTATCCCACTTAAAGTAAATTTATCAAAATTAATTTAATTTCTCTTAAAACAAGGGAATCATTTTTTTTCTTAACTTTGGCAGCCGCCATCTTGGATTCTGAGGCCGGAAAATCGGGGATGATCCTCGAATGAAAATTTAGCTTTTGGTGTTAGGTACTACTATGCCAAATATAAAAAAATATACCCTTTTTGCAGCTTTATTTTACAAATTTACTCTACTAAAAGGAACAGAAGGAATATCAGTTTTATTATACTCCCTTTATAAATCACTTTTTGGTTGTATAACACCTCTTTAGGTAATTGGCAATATAAATAACCTTTATGTAGCCAAATTGATCCTAAAAGCCATAACAGCACCCTTTAAATAACTTCGGAACCAAATTAATAAAACCATATAATGTTACTTGGGGTAGCTTCAATTCCTCTGGAATATCAAAGGACTGTTACTGCCGATTGGTACATCACTATTTGTTTGCCGAAAGTCGTCGCTGAGCTTCAAAAAACAAAACACCTAACGACGAATCATCCGCCATCAAGACAATGCAATTTCGCACAACCATCCCCCCAGGAAGTCCCAACGATTGCTATACTTTTTCGAAAATTAAGAATGGACTGCGTGGTCAAAGATTTCAGTCGCCAGAGGAAGCAGTCGACGCCTTTAAGAATGCAATTTTGACAGCACCAAGAAACCAGTGGAATTACAGCTTTGACAACTGGTTTGAGTGCATGCAAAAGTGCCTTAATTTTCGTGAAGAATATTTCAAAAAACATTAAACATCTTTAAAATGTATCTACTGTTTTATTCCAGCTGTATATGCAAAATTTAAAAGACAACCCTCGATAATTTGGGGTGGCGGAACAAAGATCGAAAGACAAAAGATCGAAAGACAAAAGATGGATTCAAAAGATCGAAAAGGCAAAAGGTCGAAAATACAAAAGATCGAAAAACAAAAGATCGAAAGACAAAAGATCGAAAATACAGAAGATCAAAAGCAAAAGATCGAAAAGGCAAAAGATCGAAAATACAAAAGATCGAAAAACAAAAGATCGAAAAACAAAAGATCGAGAAACAAAAGATCGAAAGTACAAAAGATCGAAAGACAAAAGATCGAAGGGCAGAAGATCGAAAAACAAAATATCAGACATAAACAGTTTAGACAAGGTCAGGTAAGGTAAAATTACTGAACCGTTAAATAAACCAATGGCTTGTCATACTTAACACAAATCATATAGTTCGATAAAAAGGCTTTTTCAATCATAGTTTTTCAGAAAAAAAAACTTTCCTGTTTTCTTTTCCGCGATCCTAGAGGGTGTGTAACCGAACCGAATCGAGAACCAAACCGGTTTGGTTCGGTTAGGTTTTATATCCTGTAGCATCCCGAAAAAAATGTTAGGAAAGTTTTTTTTTTGAAAAAATATGTTAGAAAGAGACCCCATAGTCGAACCGGTTCGGCTCGGTTCGGTTTAGTTACACACCTTCTGGGATCCCGGAAAAGAAATCAGGAAAGTTTTTTTTTGTAAACTATGTTATAGCGATATTTTAAAACACGCTTTTTTGAGACGCGCTATTTTGATCTTTTGTCTTTCGATCTTCTGTACTTTCGATCTTTTGTCTTTCGATCTTTTGTTTTTCGATCTTTTGTATTTTCGATTTTTTGCATTTTCGATCTTTTGTTTTTCGATCTTTTGTTTGTTGATCTTTTGTAGTTTCGATCTTTTGTTTTTCGATCTTTTGTCTTTCGATCTTTTGTCTTTTGAACTTTGTTCCGCCACCCGATAATTTGTTCTATTGGTTCTTTGTAGGAGAAATAAAAAGTGAGAGAAATTGTAAGTAAGTAATTCCTTTATTTGAAGAATAGCGATACTAATGTTAAAAACTGTGGTTATAAATCCATACTCTGCCCAAATCTCTTACAGAACATTCATTATTAAACCCGCGATATTGAAATATTGAATACACAAAATAAAATATTAACCCACGGAGGATCAAGAAGCAGACGGAAATTCATGGGCGCACGTTTTATTAATGTATTAAATCTATTTAATTTTTTTCTTTATATTATCAGTTTTGCCGAACCATTAATTATATTAACAAACGTAAATTTTGAGTACCCGTGAATTTAAAAATCAAACAAGTTTTCGTGGCTAATCGGGTCAAAACGAAGTTTTATGTTTCTCTCAATTTTTTTGTTGTGGGTAGCTCGAAAGCTTAACCTCACGGGGGTCCTAATCTTGGACACTTAATAATTGTTGACAGTTAACTGTTTGTTGTCATGCCTACGTAACTATTTTTTAAAACTTTTCCATTTATTTGATTTATATGCAAATTTTTAAGGTTCTTATTTTTTAATTTTTCTCTGGCTAAGAAGTAATACAATTTCTTAAAATCTATCTTTTATTTCTGAAACAAAAGATTGCATTTATTATTTAATTTCAAATAAAACTAAAAACCGATAACAAAGCATTCAATTAAATAAGCAAATGTTTGAAAATTCCACCGTTGTTGTTATTATATTATATATTATTTAACTATTTGTTCAGGAATTTCTTCTATGGCTTGAACAACGGCTGCCTCAAGTTCTATCGTATTATGAGTATTAGAATAAACTTTATCCTTTAAGTATCCCCAAATACAAAAATCAAGCGGCGTTAGGTCCGGCGAACGTGCAGGCCAGGCAGCTGGACCTCGATTTCCGATCCAGTTATTTCCATGTCGCTGATTCAAATAGTCGATTATGATTAATAGGTGCTCTATCTTGCTGGAACCACTTGTTTGCTACATCTTGAAGAGGCAAATTTTCTAAAATTTGGTCAACCTAATTTTGGAGAATTTCTAGATATCGAGGTGCCGTCAAATTATTATGAAAAATGTTAAATAATATGTGTCCGTTTATGACTCCTAGCCATACATTCAAACCCCTAAAACTGCTTGCATCGGACCACAGAACCTTAAGCGGGATTGAGGGTTTTCTTGCGATTTTTCAAGGTTTTTCCAAGTCACCATCTCGGAGTGCTTGACTAATATGTGTTGCATATGGATGATACATAAATTTTTTAAGAATTCTTTGTGCAGTTGTTTTGGGTACTTCAACATTATTTAGTCGCCGTCGTGGTGTAGTGGTAGCAATGTTTGTTTCCCACAGCGGCGGTCTGAGTTCGATTCCTGGCTAGGTACTTGGTTGTTTGTGTTTGTTAAAAAAATTGCTTTAACTTTGCTAAAACATTGCGAAATTGGCTGATTGATCCTGATTGGATGGAAAGTCTCAGTATAAATAAAAAAAAAAAAAAAATCAACATTATTATTATTTTCCACTTCACGAAGGGAGATACGAGGATTGTCAACGACACTTTGTAAAACCAGAGCTTCAATATTAGCTCACACATATACTATACTATAGTAGTGTGAGCTATGGTGATCCTAATTTTTTCGAGAAAAAAAAGTTGCTCCGATTTCAAAATTTTTTATATATCTTTGCGTTTCAGATGATTTTGAAACTTTTTTGTTGCGCCGTCTGTCTGTCTGTCTGTCTGTCTGTCTGTCTGTCTGATGTCTGTCTGTCTGTATGTCTGTATGTCTGTATGTCTGTATGTCTGTCTGTAACGACCAACGCGCATAAATCAAAAACCGCTTAGCCGATTTTAATGAAATTTGGTACCTAGGCTGGGTCTTGGGTCGAGATGGTCCCATTTAAAAATGAACAAAATCCACCGAACACAAACCGAATAAAAGGGAGGGGGTAGATTTAAAAAATGAGAGTTTATGTGCAAATATGGCGTGTGTGGTATCAAACGAAAGGTAATTGAGTTTGGAGTTAAGGTTTAATTTATTTTAAAAAAAGGGTAGGGGTATATTTCAAAAATTAGAGTTTAAGTGAAAATATGGCGTGTATGATATCAAACGAAAGGTAATTGAGGCCGGAGTTTAACAAAATACATTTTAGTTTTTGTTTTTTTTAAGGGTGGGGGTAGATTTTAAAAATTTGAGTTTAAGTCACAACATGGCTTGTGTGGTATCAAACAAAAGGTAATTTAGTCTGGAGTTGAATAAAATATATTTCAGTTTTTAGTTATATTAGCTCACACGTAAACTATAACTATAGTACCTAGTGTGAGCTTAGGGGCCCATATATTGGCAGAGTATTTTCATTAGGTTGTCGATTACGATTTTGTTTTTTAAAGGAACCATATTCAATTAAATTATTTCTAGTATTCTGAAGATTGACAAACCTGGTTGTCGTCTTTCTGGATATATCTAAATATATTCCTATTACACAAAATATAACATACATATCTACTTTCTTCCAATTTGGAAACCTTTCCATGTTAATTTGATTGATAATGTGACTCAAAAAAAATAAAATAAAACTCCAACAGATAAATCAAATAAATGACAAAGTTTTGACAGATAGTTACGTAGGTATGACAACAAACGCAACTACGGCCTTTGTTTCACGGTTAACCAAGTAAAACAGTTTTTTAAATAAATTCACATTTTCTGTCATTCAAAGATAGGCTTATAATACATGATTGAAAAGCTCTTTTAATGCTCTATTTATTGACGTATAAACTCAACATGGCGCTCATAAGAAATAACAAAGTTGGCTATAGTTTCAAAGAAAAATAGGCCTAGAAAAAATTTGTTAGAGTCATTCGATTGGCCGTAGTTACTTATACAAAACTACCAAATTTCATTAAATTTGATGGCAAGATGGCGGAGATATCTCAATTTTTAAAAAACACAATTTTTAGTTTTTGCTCGATATTTTAGTAACCCCTGTAGATATCTTTAATATTGATTGATACAGCACCTGATTGGGCTTACTATAGCGCAACTTTCTTTTTATTTAAACAAGCTCACATCTCTTACCGTTTCCGAAATCCCCATGTAGTTGCTTTTATCTGGGACACCCTGTAAATCGGTCTTTAAGTTATATTCGCATGCCGTGTACTTTACGTTTCCAGTTTTTTAGAGCTACTGCGATATATATTTTTTTTAAATCTTAGACATTATGTGCGTAAAACGTGCGCTAAGATATCTGACGTAATACCTATATGTATAGAGCTGGGTGGAAACATAACTGGGTCATGCATAATGTATTATTTCTGGTCCGTTCTCGCAGTCTGATCAAATATTAAACTCAATCTGCTGGTAGAGCCCTCAATAATTAAATACTGCCTTAACCTTTTGCTTGGGCGATGGTTTACATCAAGATTGCCGATTTTTAGATTATTTAAATTGTGAAACAAGGAAGCATTTATATTTTACAGCTTACATTTTTAGCAGTAGGGGGCAGACGGGCATAACGGGGTAGGTTCTTTCCTCCTGGTTGCTTCTCGATCGTTGTTAAAAGCACATTTGGGTTTTTAGTAAACAAAGATATAAAGATGGCCGAGAATAAATTCATCGTAAGTATCTGTAGACCAATTTATTAATAAATAGCATTATTACTAACAGCGAAAAGTTTCTTTGTCATTGTGTAAAAATCGAGTTAAGAAGTGATAGATCATAGTTAAGTGGATTATGGTCAAAAATCGTGTCCCGTTGGATAGTTGTAGAAGGTTTTTTTAAACGATTTTTGTTTGCATTTAATATAGTAAATAAATTAGCTTTATATCTTAAAAAATAACAAAGATATGCATTTTTTTTATAAATTCCAAAAAATAGTAACTATTTTTTTCCAAAAAAAATTGTGCAAGAAAGTTTAAAACTACCCTCGATCAATTAAAAAAATGGGGGTGTTTGCCTTGAATTTGAGTCATAAATCCAAAATGACGGCAATTTCCATTTTTTTTACTTGGTGTATAACTTTCGCTAAATTAGTTTTAAAGAAAAACTGTAAATATGTTTTTTGTTTTTAAAAAAATTAGCTTTATATTTTAAAATCCGACAAAGACATTGTGTTTTTTTTTGGTTAAAAAGTGACAATTTTTATCGATTTAAAAAAAATTAATATCTTTGTTAGTTTTGCGGATATAAGGCTAATTTCTACACTATATTTATTGGTGTTTTCTCTTCAAACAAAAACTTTTTTACAGTTTTTCTGTAAAACTAATTTAGCGAAAGTTATATGCCACGTAAAAAAAAACTCTGCCAATATATGGGCCCCTAAGCTCACACTAGGTACTATAGTTATAGTGTAGGTGTGAGCTAATATAACTAAAAACTAAAATATATTTTATTCAACTCCAGACTAAATTACCTTTTGTTTGATACCACACAAGCCATGTTTTGACTTAAACTCAAATTTTTGAAATCTACCCCCACCCTTAAAAAAAACAAAAACTAAAATGTATTTTGTTAAACTCCGGACTCAATTACCTTTCGTTTGATATCACACACGCCATATTTTCACTTAAACTCTAATTTTTGAAATATACCCCCACCCTTTTTTTTAAATAAATTAAAATGTATTTTGTTTAACTTTAGACTCAATTACCTTTCGTTTGATATCACACACGCCATATTTCCTTATAAACTCTAATTTTTGAAATCTACCCCCACCCTTTTATTTGGTTTGTGTTCGGTGGATTTTGTTCATTTTTAAATGGGACCATCTCGGCCGAAAACCCAGCCTAGGTACCAAATTTCATTAAAATCGGCCAATCGGTTTTTGAGTTATGCGCGTTGGTCGTTACAGACAGACATACAGACAGACAGACAGACAGACAGACATACAGACAGACAGACAGACAGACAGACGGCGCAACAAAAAAGTTTTAAAATCATATGAAACGCAAAGATATCTAAAAATTTTTGAAATCGGAGCAACTTTTTTTTTCTCGAAAAAATTAGGATCACCATAGCTCACACTACTATAGTATAGGATATGTGTGAGCTAAAATTAATTTTCCGTCATTTTGGATTTATAACCTAATATAGGCCCTCCTACTTTAATTTAAGGCAAACACCGGGCGATTTATCATTGAGTGATTTATCACGAATCGATCGAAAGTACCTTTATCTTGATTTTTTATAATTATATTAATATTTAAAAAAATAGCAATATCTTTTTTAGTTTTTGAGATATAAAGCTCATTAAAATGACAGCTTAATTACTTTTCTCTTGCAAACAAGTCATAACCTATACAATTTTTCTGTAAAGTTGTTGTGGCAAAAGTTAAAAGCAAAAGTTTGAGAAAAAACATGGAAAAAGCACATGCCCTCTTACTCAAATTTTAGGCAAACATCTAGCGAGTTAAAATTGAGTAATTCATAACCAATCCATTTAGGATAGTCTGAAACTTCCTTCCTCAATTTTTGTTTAGGTAAAAAAAATAATATTAAAAAGAAATTGTTAGTTTTGTGTGATCCAATCCATCCACTCAACTATCAGGGAAGTAAAAATTTAAAAAAAACGTAAAAACCTAGTAACTTGAAAGGAACGACAAATTGTCAGGTTGCAAATTTTTCGACTCGAGACAATAAGTGTCACTTTTATCCCTTGGTATAAAATGTACTATTTATACACGTTCTAATAGTTGCAACACCGGGTTCTCCTAACTCATGCATATTCTATTCCAATATTTATTGTAAACGTTACAATGTTTTCAGTTTTCTCTTGAATTTTTATAATTATTTTAATATTTATAGAAATAACAATATATATTTTAGTTTTTGAGATACCTATAAAGCTTATTAAAATGACAGCTTAATTGCTGTTCTATTGCAAACAAATCATAACCTATACAATTTTTCTGTAAAGTTGTGGCAAAAGTTAAATGTAAAAGTTTGTAAAAAAATCATGGAAAACCAGAGACTTAAAATTGAGTGATTCATAACCAATCAATTTAGGATAGTCTAAAACTTACTTCCTTAATTTTTGTTTATGTAAAAAAATAATATAAAAAAAAATGGTTAGTTTTGTGTGATCCAATCCAACGGGATATTCAACTGTCAGGGATAAAAAGTAAAAATTAAAAAAAAATAACTTAAAAACCTCGTAACTCTAAAAAAACAACAAATTGTCATGTTGCATATTTTTCGCCGCGGGACAAAAAGTTTATACTCATTCACATAGTTGCAACACCTGGTTCTCCTAACTCATACATATTCTATTCCAATATTTATTGTAAACGTTACAATTTTTCCATCATACCATGAAACAAGAATAATGTTTATATGCGTTTAACGCACCACATCTACATGTTGTGAAAACTGGCGAGCTGTACTTATTTTAGATTTATTATGACTAACAATCATAAAATGGGGGAATTTTATTTTGCTTTAAAATAAACAATATCGGATCAGGTGAACTCCGGCTTTATGCGTTTGGAAACATCGTGATGGAATAAGAAAATAAATAAGATATTGGATACACCATGCATATAATATATCGCTTTATACAGGGTGTTCACAGGTAGGAAGAAATTAACTGCGTAACATTGATTGGGAAGGGAGGATGAAAGTTGTTCGTTTAAGGAAATCCACAACCCCTTATTTCTAGGGCACTTTTGCTTCTTTTCTGGAGGGCTCTGCTCATAGCATCATCAATATCAAGTTTATTTAAGAAGGATGATTGCCAGCTTCTCGAGAATTATAGATCTATCACTGATCTTCTGCCTTTCTCCAAAATTTTTGAGAAAATAAACGTAAATAGAATGAGGTCATTCCTGAATCATGAAAACCTTCTCTCAGATGCACAGCATGGTTTAGAGATAAATTGTCAACTAATACTGCCGCTTATGATTTCACTCAAGCAATTTACAACTCATTGGACTTAAGCAAGTTCACTGTGGCTTATTATTCTCTTTATTAATGACCTTGTTAGTTTTCTAGAGAGTTGTTGGTCCCCAGGGGATAAAATAAAAATTGTTCTATATGCTGGTGATTCCACCATTGTTATATCCTGTGAATCCCGACAAACTCTCATACAAAAGTGAAATCTCATGCTTGATAAGTTTCCTGAATGGTGTACTAGTACCAAACTACTAGTCAATGAAAACGAAACTAAATGCATGGTGTTTTACAAGAAAAGGTTAGTACCAAACTTTATCCTCTTTATGAATGGTGTAAATGTTGATAGGGTTGACAGCTATAAGTTCTTAGGATTACATATCGATAGTCAGCTTACCTGGACCTGTCATATTGACCATGTGGCTGGAAAACTCAACTCTACATACTTCGCAATAGTTAATTTGAAAAACATGTTAACTACCAAACAACTCATGAATGTATATTATGCTTTGGTATACAGTAATCTGAAATACATGATTCTTTATTAGGGAGGTTGGTAGGGTTTTTGTGCTTCTTCTTTTTCCTTGAGCCCTGTGGAATCATGTAGGCCTATATTTGCCCTTTTGGCAAAGGTAACATGCAAAGCCACACTGTCCCTATGGACGTGCAAAAGAATTTGCGGAAAAACCTGGAGCATTAGCCCCAAACAAATTTACTGGCTGTATATAACAGTCATTAGACCAATGATTGCGTACGGCGCAATAGTCTGGTTTGAGAAGGGACATCAAAGAACCTCAAGAGCCAAACTAACCAGCTTACAACGACAGACCAGTCTTGCCATATGTGGTGCAATGAGCTCGAGCCCATCGAATGCGCTTGAATGCTTACTAAACTTACCTTCTTCACATTTTCGGCGGAGGCACGAAGAGCAACTTATAGAATAATGGCCAACCACCAGGATGGCAGGGCAAACAAAGTGATATCAACAGCCCTAATTAGGGAACAAGAGTTGGATGCAACTCTAGGAATGATATCCGACATCATGCTCAACACGGTGTACAGCAGAAAGCTATACAACATTTTACTCCCAGAAATGGAGGAATAGTTAAAGAACAGGACCAATTTTTCAAACAACGATAGCTTCTGGTATACCGACGGATCCAAAATGCCATCAGGCGTTGGATCTGGAGTTGTTAGTATCCAAGAAAATTCAACATAGTCTCGGCCAATTGGCTACTATATTTCAGGCCGAACTCGTAGCCATTGAACTGTGGTGGATTACTGACCACGAATGGACCAACAGGACAATAAAGATCTTCTCCGACAGTCAAGCAGCCTTAAAAGCGCTTGATTCCTACACGGTCTGATCGAGAACAAATTTGTGAAATCTACCCCCACTTAAAAAAAAAAACTAAAATGTATTTTGTTTAACTCCAGGCTCAATTACCTTTCGTTTGATATCACACACGCCATATTTTCACTTAAATTCTAATTTTTGAAATTTACCCCCACCCTTTTTTTGTTAAATAAACTAAAATGTATTTTGTTTAACTCCAGACTCAATTGCCTTTCGTTTGATATCACGCACGCCATATTTTCACATAAACTCAAATTTTTGAAATCTACCCCCACCCATTTATTTAGCTTGTGTTCGGTGGATTTTGTTCATTTTTAAATGGGACCATCTCGACCCAAGACCTAGCCTAGGTACCAAATTTCATTGAAATCGGGCAAGCCGTTTTTAAGTTATGCGCGTTGGTCGTTACAGACAGACATACAGACAGACAAACAGACAGACGGCGCAACAAAAAAGTTTCAAAATCACCTGAAACGCAAAGATATATAAAAATTTTTGAAATCCGAGCAACTTTTTTTTTCTTGAAAAAATTAGGATCACCATAGCTTACACTACTATAGTATAGTATATGTGTGAGCTAAAAAGTCTACAGAGCTATCTTCTTGAGAAAATGAAAATGCATTAATGACCTTTTTGATCATTCACTAGAGATAAATGCTACTTAGGTGTATTGTATATTGTATTAGCTCACACATATACTATACTATAGTAGTGTGAGTTATGGTGATCCTTGCTCCGCTTTCAAAAATTTTTATATATCTTTGCGTTTCAGATGATTTTAAAACTTTTTTGTTGCGCCGTCTGTCTGTCTGTCTGTCTGTCTGTCTGTCTGTCTGTCTGTCTGTCTGTCTGTCTGTCTGTAAGGACCAACGCGCATAACTCAAAAACGGCTTGGCCGATTTCAATGAAATTTGGTACCCAGGCTGGGCTTGGGTCGAGATGGTCCCATTTAAAAATGAACAAAATCCACCGAACACAAACCAAAAAAGGGTGGGGATAGATTTCAAAAATTAGAGTTTATGTGAAAATATGGCGTGTGTGATATCAAACGAAAGGTAATTGAGTCTGGAGTTAAACAAAATACATTTTAATTTATTTTAAAAAAAGGGTGGGGGTATATTTCAAAAATTCGAGTTTAAGTGAAAATATGGCGTGTGTGATATCAAACGAAAGGTAATTGAGTCCGGAGTTTAACAAAATACATTTTAGTTTTTGTTTTCTTAAGGGTGGGGGTGGATTTCAAAAATTTGAGTTTAAGTCAAAACATGGCTTGTGTGGTATCAAACAAAAGGTAATTTAGTGTGGAGTTGAATAAAATATATTTCAGTTTTTAGTTATATTAGCACACACGTACACCATAACTATAGTACCTAGTGTGAGCTTAGGGGCCCATATATTGGCAGAGTATTTTTTGCTGTAACATTTCACATTGTGTATACTTTTATAAGTCGATGTACAATAAAGAATTGAATTGAATTGAGTGTAGGTAGCACTAGTTAGTCATTAGCTCTAGTTTAAAACACAGAATAAATGTTGTCAGTTTTGTTGAGAAAAGGAAGAACGGAAAATTATGGCCTTTTTAGAAAGCGAACATGTTGGAAGTATTTTTGATCCTGCGTATTGCGTTCAATGTGCCCAAATATATTTGGACAGTTGCGGGTAAGAAGGAAAGGCGCGGGAGGGAATTAAAAATAGGAAAAGACTTAAAATTAAAGGAAAACGCTTGTGCGTGAACACAGGGTGTCTCAGATAAAACTAGCTACATGGAAATTTCGGAAACGGTAAGAGATACAATTTTGGTTAAATGAGAAAAAAGTTGCGCTATTCCAAGCCCAATCTGTTGCAATAAAAATATCTACAGGGGTTCTCAAAATATCGAGCAAAAGTTGTGTTTTCCAAAAAATATAAATATCTCCGCCCCCTTGTGAAGAAATTTTATAAAATTTGGTGGTTTTGTATTAGCAGCTACGGCCAATCCAATAACGTTAACAAATTTTTTCTTGGCCTTCTATGTCTTTTTGTAACCATAGCCAACTTTGTTACTTCTTATGGTTGCCATTTTGGATTTATACGTTATTAAATAGAGAATAAAAAGAGCATTTTATTTTTTATATATTTTTTTGTTTGCCACATTGATTGAATTTCTTGAGTTATTGTGTTTGAAAAGCTGGGTTGCTTAAGAAGTTCCAGAAAAACGGTTAATATTCAGAATCTGGCGTCTTCCTTTGATTTTGGAATCCTGTAGGATTAAGTTTCATCATAAAATATTAAAAAACATAATCTCTACTTGTTCATAGTCAATTGCAATTTTTTTTACCTTACTCAGCTTTATAAAACATTGACTATACTTCTAAATCATCCTGTATAGTTACACCATACGCACACACACATAACCACATATCGTAAAATAAAGGAACTGGAAGGAAGTTAAAACAAAACAAAGAATGTATAAAGTTTATGTTTTTATTTATTAAGGGGGTAATAGCATTGACTGACCTAATACAAAATCATAAATCTGATAAGATTAGGAATAAAAAATTCATCTGATTCATTTGAAAATGTACGATTAAGAAAATTTCCAAAAGTTGATTTGAACTAGTTACGGGTAGACTATCTATACTATCTATCAGGGGAAATCTATGCCTTCCGTAGATGCCAGATACTCTCTGACCCGGAGGGTTAGCACCTGTTTAGGCTCCCTTTCCCACAGATACGGAAGAAGACCACACCGGTATGAGAGGCGGAAAGGAAGGACCTCGGTACAACAAATATAGCGTAGGTGGTCTTTAGAGATAATATAAAAGAATAAACTGACCTGACTCAGAATAAGCGGCTGCAAACAGCGTCTGTCCCAGAATGGCCGGCTAAATAAAATCTCACCAACACGCCTGACAAGCGTGGTGTTTTAATGCCACTACCCCTTAATGGAGAAATCAAATTTGAAAACGAATGGAAATGGTTTCAGGTGGGAAGGAAACACTCCGAATCCCACACTTCTATGGTCTGCCTCACGGACTGGGGGAGGCAAAAATTTGCTTATGAAACGTTTAAAAACAAAACAAAAACAAGTAAAACTAACAATAGCAACCTATAATATTAGATCTATGAACAACGACGAAAAAATTGACGAACTGCAGGAAAAGCTGACAAGAATAAAATGGGACATTGTAGGCTTGTCAGAAACCCGGCGAAAGTCCGAAAACCAGATTAAACTGAACTCCGGTAATCTACCATACCATAAAGGTAATGAAGATAACAGCATAAGTAAACACGTCCAAACTATTTAAGGAGTCTCAGATCGCATTGCAAATCTTACACTAAAAATGAAAAGAACATCGCTTAAAGTTATCCAAGTATACGCCCCCACTTCAACCTGTGATAACGAGCACATCGAAACATTCTACGAAGGTGTTTAAAAAACGGGTTGTATTTGCTTTTAACGAAAGTTTGTAGCCAGCATACCGTTTTGATATTGGTCATGTAGGGACCATGGAAAATTATTACTGTATGTAAGATAAGAACAACTGCATATGTATAAAATATATAATATGTAAGAAAAAAGGATAGAAGTTTAAACTTGGTGACGCTGATTGTTTTAGAATAGCCAGACCCACAGCCCATTCCTGTCCCCTGTGAGCCCCGGTAAAGTAGAAGGAGGACATTTCTGACATCGTTTGTTTCCCCTTGCGCGGCGATCTTTTCTCTCAGTTCGTAAAGAAAATTGATCGAGGAAGGTTGTACATAAAATATCGGAAATTTAGACGATAACTACGTAACGTATAATCCTTTTTTTTACCTTCTTTTTTGTAATATTTAATGCCGTGTCTACCACAAAACAAAGCTTCCGCAGCGAAACAAATAAAAGAGGACTCTGCTTTAAAAGTCACAGACTTCTCCAAACAGGTACAGCCAGGCAATCTATGCGGAAACGGAATGGAGCTCAGGACAGTTTCGTTGGACGTATACATTTCAATTGTAGTGTTAATAAATGATAGCCAGTTATGGACTATCAAATACTGCCATACTGATGTGCCTACCAGGTGACCAGGGAAACAAGAAAACAGCGAAAGCCTTGCGGAGAAAGAAGCGGTAACACTTGTTTATCAACCAGAGTTCTACTGTGGTTTAATGAAAGATTGAATGAAAATTATTGGTGTTCTGCTGGATCCAAACACCAGGACAAAGACCCTAAAATTGGTTCATAACCGTATCAGCAAAGAAGTCAGACCAACTTCGAGAACTGAACAAAAACGATCTAAGATTAGTGATCAGACTGCTTCACGGATACTGCCTAGTTAAAAATCACCTAAGCAACAGGTTGAGCAACCGACGACATCTGCTTTGGACACGTCCTGTCCAATCCATATTAAACTTTAGTACCTCAAAGCAGTATACTGATGCTCCAGATTCATGCACAAAATATTTTTAGGTGAAGGTGCTTAGTGGCTTAGTAGTCAGAATGTCGCGACACCCCGTACAATCTACAAGGCTATTAGACGAGAAATACGATAGACGTGACGTTTTTGGCTACGAGAATGACTATAGTAATGCCTTAGAGCAACGATTCTCAAACTGGGTTCCGCGAAGCGGTAATTGGGGTTTCGCAAGAAGTTAATAAAATAAAAAAATATTTGTTTGTATCACCCAAAAATGAAATAGTCAATAGAATTATGTTGTGAATAAAATAAATTTTCTTAGTAGAGTAAAGTAAGTTTGGAAATTGGGACAGTCACCTGCTTACTCTGCAAAATGAGGAGATGGTATTCCTTAATGACTCTTCATTTCAATTGTCATCAAGAATAACTGATGTTCAGTGGTTATAATGTTTGGCATATCTTGCCGGTATCTTCTCAAGCTTTAATGAATTAAACTTATCACTTCAGGGAACTTCTGTCACAGTTATCTCACTACATGACAAAATCTAGGCTATAATAACTAAAATATAGTATAAAAAATAGTTTTGGGAATCTTGTCTAAATAGAGAAGTGATTGAGTGCTTTCCTACACTGCATGATTTTGTGTCCGAGTCAAAGAGTCCATTATCAGCAAAAATCACTTCTGAGAACCATCTTCAGAACCTGCAAGTTTCAATGAAAGAATATATTGAGGATCTTGATTGTCTTGGCAATCCGTTCTTAGTCTCAGTCGAAAAAGCTCATCAAACTTTAACTGCAAAACAAACTGAATAGCTAATTTATCTTGAATAAAAAACTCTAAATGATTGTCAAAAATCTGTTTTTTTTATTGATTATTAACAATGGAGCTAATATTACCATTTTCTCTTATTATTAAGAGGCCTTTAAATATGTACAAAAATCTATCTACTTCTTTAAAATAAATTTAAGTAGCTCATTAGGGGTCCATCTCACCGACTTTTTTTTCGTTACTTAGCTTAAAGCTTTTCTTAATATAATCATAATATGACGTAATAAGGAACACTTAAGGCTAAGTAACGAAAAAAAAAAGTCGGTGCGATGGGCTATAAGACAATTAATTCTTTAAAAAATGACAAATTCACATATATTGCTAATGTTACATGCCCACACTGTATCTTAGCCTATAATTAAAAATTAATAGAAGATTTTTTGATCGTAAAAACGTGGATGGAAACCTAAAACTACTTTTAATTCGGCTTCTTTGTTGGAGTTTTGGGCCCAGCTTAGAAGTAAATATCAAGAATTAAATAAACTAAATCCTGAAGCAGATATGCACATACGACTTTCAAACATTGAAGCCGATATTAAGAAACTTGTGTCAAACAATCAGCCCATCCATCGCATTAAGTTTTAAAAAAATAATAACAAAATATTTTTAATACTTATTTTAGTGTTTTTACTGCTTCCGAGTTATTAATATATTACGTACCTACGTAGTAGTAATGTCGTTTTTTTTTATACAAAACTAAGCATTAAGTCTTATTTTTAAGTACTTAGGATAAGGGTTCCTCAGAAAAAAATGCAAACTTTAGGGTTCCCCACTCTACAAAAGTTTGAGAACCACTTAGAGTTAAGGCGTCAAGGTGTCCTTGTCAAAGATTGACTGGCGATTTCATTTTTCAATAACGCAGAATGGGTAACTTTGAAATAAATATACTTTGCCACAGTGAAATATTAAGAAAAAAGTAAGTTTATGTAGTAGAAGTATATCACTAGTTATACAAGTATTAAAATAATCAAGTATTTTATGGTCAGCTCGTGAAGGAATGCGAAACTGTGCGCAGTCATAAATTGTTATTAATAAAAATAAAGTTCTGTGTAATTTTAATAATACTCCCGCACCAAAGCATATAACGCATATAAGAACTATTCCAGACATGCATCGTTAAAATTATAGTTTGTAATTTGATTGGCAATTTCGTTACCGATTTCCCTATCTGGAAGGCGAATTTCATAATAGAAGGACATCGTCGTTCGTGTTCTTTTGCTCTTCGAATTGTTCAATCTTAATGCTTTAAGACATAATTTGAATATACGAAAATTTAAAAAGTGTAAAATATTTAAGAATCACAAAAAAAAAGTCTAAACAAGATGTAAGTAAAGGATCGGTAAAATTACTATATTAAATACCCGTATTAAAGATATTACAAGATATGTAAAAAATCTAATTAATAGGTAGGTATGTACAGCTGAGTTTATTAAAATCTGATACAACTGGAAAAGCTCGTTTTTTATTTTAAGCAGTATATATATTATATTATATCGGATTGACATTTACATTTTACAATAGTGTTATGACGTCCAATAAGAGGACTGCTTATTTCTTTTTGCATGTTTATAAAATATAGAAAATAAAATTTGATTAAAACCAGCTAGCAATATTATTTTGGTCGTTTTTAGAAATAACGTGTTTATTTCTGTTAAATTAAATTTAATTTTGAATTTAATATCTTTATTAGCTTTGCCAAATAATACATAAAAAGTGAGTTCGGTCTTGTTTGGTGCAGTTTAGCACCTGAGGTTTGATGACTGAATTTTATGGTAAATGGGTGCTTAGCTGCCTGGAAACTGACAAAATTTTGCTCTCCCGAAAGGGTCATTTTAGAGGACTTGAAGTAGGGCATGATCTTCCTGAACTTGACTTACTTTTGGCCTGCCAGATCATCCTTGCTTCCTTTCAAGTAATTCTTCTTTTATCCATCTTTTATTTATAGAACGAACTGTTGTTCGGTTTGCTTTAAAATGCTGTGCTACCGCTGGAAATGACCAACTATTTTCCAACTTAGTAACAATTTTGGTTTTAGGCCGTATTTAAAACCATTTTAGGATGTTTATGTATTTATTATTCTGTAACTGATGACGATATCATTATTTTTGTACTTGTCACAGTTTTGAAATTGTTAAAATACTGACGTTTTGATAAAGCTGATGGTGGCCTAGAATATACTGCTCAAACTTTGGAAAAAGTATTTTGAAGAGTGGTATCAGTTTTTTTTAAATCAGCTAGCTGTACCGTCACTACTTTTAGGGACTTAAGAAACGGGCACAGAATGGCACCACAAAGGTCATAGTCCCGTCTCTACTATTCACGCATTAAAAAACCACCTCTTTTATCTATAAGTTAAAATAGAGTCAGGTTGAGATAGATAAAGAAAAAAAGCTTATTATTCATTTAAAACGAGTAAAATGCTAAGCAATAAATTAGTAATAAACAATAACCAATTTTGAAATGCACGTTTGCGTCTGACTCGTAACTTCTTAATTTCTACTTTTAATTGACAAGAGCAATTTTAATGTCTCCATCGACATCGGAAGACCAATCCAATAATATCAATATGACGATCATTATCCATGACAGCAAACTTACGATACAAATTATAACCTATGGCCGTAATGAGTCTTTATCCCATGGCATAATTTTATATTAATGTCGTTTTAGATGGTAAATTCCCATTTTGCATCGGTTGCTGATGGTTGTTGCTGTATCGATAATTTTTTGGTTAACCGTGATATTTTAACGTGGGTAGCGGCTTCTGTTAGTTGCTCTATCACGAAATATGAATCGATCCCTGCGAACCGCAGATTCCACGGGGTGGATTCTGTAATATCAAAGAAATAATCGCACGGGAACGTACTTTCGACCATATACATAAGGTAGTTCATATGCTTCGACCAATAGCAGCCTGAAATGTCACTTGGAGAGGCAGGCAAACCAGAATTCATGGCAGACTAAACTGAGCCTGAGAACAGAAGAGACCGAATGCAGACTCTGTATGACGAAAAGACATGACGAAACAGTCAGACATGTACTGTGAGAATGTCCGGCTATTGCACATTACGTCAGAACACTTTCCGTAAACCTCAGATTGATTCAGAAAATCTGAACACTGTCTCGCCTCAACTGATAGATTGCCTTTTTGAATGACTGGGCATACAGTGCTGAGAAACTACACAAAAGGGAACCACACTAGTCGCAGTGGAAGGGCTGCACAGCCCACTCACATATCAATCATTATCAGACTATCTGCTTCAAAGCAGGTTTACAAACACCGAGGAAACTTTTAATAAATTGAACGCCTCGGCAGAGTTCGTTTTAATTCGGGCACTCCCGCCGGTCCGTGTGACTACGTTTCACGCTACTGTTGGTCGAAGAAACGTTTCTGTGCGATGTTTTCTACGAGATAATCTGGTCACAGGTATTTTCTGGACCGGAGAGCTAGCGCTTTTTTACGATATAATACAAGTGGCAATGTAGCGTCTGTACCCGGTTTCTCATCCCTGATTTCCTTCAAAAATAAAACCTTTTCGAAATGCTGTTGCTGGCAACCACAGAATGAGAACAGTGGGCCTCGGAAACTTAGCAACCATATTTCAAGCAGAATTATGTACAATAGAAGTATGCGGTACAGAGGTTACCCGCAGAGGCCTCTCAAACAAAAACATCTAAATCAGCTCTAAAAGCATTAAGCTCATATAAAGTTCAATCCGGACTATTTTGGAATTGTCTACAATCCCTGAAACAGGCCAGCAGAACTAACAAGATCAGTCTTGTCTGGTTGCAAAGCCACACGGAGGTTGAGGGAAATGAAAAAGCAGACGCACAGGGCAGGAGCAGAATCCGCGCTGGTTATACACTTAAGCTTAAAAACTGGCGGGTAACGCCTAGACAACACTCCAAAGCCTTTCTAAACAAGGCAGACATGCACAGAACAAAGCAACTCCGGGAATTAAACAGTAATAGCCTACCAATAATCACAGGGCTATACACAGGTCAATGCCGACTCAACAAATACACGAACAGACTGGGAGTAAGTAACACACCAGGCTGCAGGTTCTGTGATGTTGAGGAGGAAACGCCGCTTCATTCAAATAATCTGCTACTGCGTCGCACGACAGAGAACTAGGTCGAAACTATTCTGACCATTTCCTTTTAAATCCCACTGAATCTGTAACTGACAGTATTGGACCAGCTCAATCCTCCCATTTGTTAATTAAGTTATCACTGCTAGTGTAAAGTCCAGTGAATATTTACGAGTTGATAGTAGAAGTCATCGGTAAGTCGGATAGAGTAGGCTCTTTTAGACATGCCCTAGGTCTATTTCTTTTCTCACTTCCATTTTGATGTCCAGTATGCCAGCCCACTTGAAAAAGTGCAGCTCTTCTCGTTTCCGGTTGGAGTACCGAGGGCCAGTTGCCACTAGGTGCATTTTTGCCTCTTCTTTCTGTCCACAGACTGGGCAGGTATGGTCGTTCTGGACTCACCAGGAAAGGTCCAAGTATTTGATTTGATAGAAGAATAGGGTCTCTGGTCAAGTGGCATTGCCTTTTTCATTCCTTTTAAGCCTGGTTTCTCCTGTGATGCAGACCATCATTGACATTAACTGAGATTTGGTAGTTAAGGATAAAAATTGGTAGGTGGTAGACGCTTTTTACTCATTGGGCGTCGACCGGTGAGATACCACCATGCCAGAAGTGAGTAGCGCTAAGTGGTATCATCACGTTCCGCTACTGCGCTGGCAGTCCGGTTCCAACAATGAGTAACAGATAGCATGATGGCGCCTCCAGGATCAAAATATTCCGGAGGTAAAATACCCGACCACTCGGATCTCCGGGCGTCGGGTGATCCTGGGGGTCCTTCATGCAAAGATATTAAAAGAAGACCAAAAACTCAACTCAACTCAACAATTGATTTTAGCAATATAAGAGGATTAAGTACCAACATGAATTCAGTTCACCAACATCTTGAAGAACAAAGACCTGACATCCTTGTTCTCACTGAAACTAAAATCAGTTCTGCAACACCTATTGTGAACTATCTTTATCCCGGCTATGAACTACACCACCGATTTCGACATAATTTTGGGATCTGTGTGTACATTAAAAATGACCTTTCATGTCATCGAGAGGAGAAGCTAGAACCAGCGAACCACGATATCATATGGCTGAAATTCACCTCAAAGTCATCGACCAAGTTCATTTGCTGCTTCTACCGACCCCCAAGTAACACCGAGTATCAAAACTTTTTTGCGACATTATCCGAAAACTGTGATAGTATACAGTCTAACTATCCACATGCGGAAATTGTTTTTTTAGGCGATTTCAACGTCCACAATATACCCTGGCTAAAACACCACAACAAAACAGATAATGAAGGCAGGGAAGCAGAAGCTTTTGCCATAAGTTGTGGTCTAACGCAGCTTGTCGATGAACCTACCCGTATCTCAGAAAGGGGTGAATTTGCAGCGCTTTTAGACTTGTTCCTAACTACAAATCCTGACTTGTACAGAATTCAAGTAGATCCCCCACTTGGTTCATCCGATCATAAACTTGAAGAACAAAGTGCGAAATGTTCATACCGCCAAGCCAACAATCACTTCCTCGTAAAATGTGGCACTATAAATCGGCAAAATGGAATGACATTAAACAGTTTTACCTGGATTTTCCATGGCAAGAGGTTTGCTTTAAAACAGCTGATCCCACTATTTGCTGTAATGAAATAACAAAAGTAATCTTATCTGGAATGAATGCATATATCCCACATACAATAAAACGCAGAGCTAATGCAAAACCTTGGTTCAACAGCCAGTGTCAAACGGCTGTACAAAAAACACAGAGCATATAACCTTTGGAAACGACAACAAACCGCTCAAAACCACATAGAATTTATAGAAGCCAGAAATAGTTGCAAAAATACTATTGACGCCGCCAAAGAAACATACAATCAAAGAATAAAAAACAGGTCGCTGAATTGTCCAAGTAGTTCTAGGTCCTTTTGGTCTCTTGCAAAAGCCGTTGGATCAAACTTCACCAAGTCATCCATACCACCACTTACAGATAAAAATACTCACTTAGCCACAACATCAGAGGAAAAAGCCAATATGCTGGCCAAAATCTTTTCCTCCAACTCAAACCTAACAGTGCCAAATGGAAAAACTCCACCGTTCATTGAAAGGGTTTCCCACAGTATGCCAGAGGTACCCTTTTGTCACAGAGAAATACGAAAATCCCTTTAAAAGTTGGATACAAACAAAGCAATGGGTCCAGATGGCATTCCCGCGATAGTACTCAAAAATTGTGCTAGCGAACTCACCCCAACTTTCGCAAAATTATTCAATTTATCTTATAGGCAAGGAGTATATCCATCATCATGGAAGTCTGCCGCAGTACAACCCATTCCAAAGAAAGGAAAAAAGACAGATCCGTTAAACTATAGACCAATTGCTCTACTTCCGGTGATATCAAAAGTAATGGAAAGAGTTGTGAACAATCACCTAACCAAGTACTTGGAAAAGTACAAAATTATGAACGACAAGCAATACGGATTTCGAAAATATAGGTCAACTGGCAATTTACTTACATACGTCACTCACTTATGGCAAACAGCGATTGAGTTGCGAGGTGAAACAAGAACAATTGCCTTAGATATATCTAAAGCATTCGATAAAGTCTGGCATGAAAATCTGCTCGACAAGCTCAAAGCAACGGACTTGTCGCCGAGACTTTGCACTTGGTTTGAAAGTTACCTTAAGGTTAGATCCATTTATGTGGCACTGGATGGCCGGAACTCCAACTCTTACCAAATAAATGCTGGTGTGCCACAGGGAGCAATCCTTTCGCCAACACTTTTTCTGATTTACATAAATGACCTCATAGATAAAACAGTAAATCCACTTTATTGCTTTGCAGATGATGGCAATGTAGTCTCCTCAGTCATACCACCCACATGTCTATCCGCACGTGAATTCCATTACCTTAGACTAACTGAAATATCACAGATAAATAACGACTTGGAGATAATAGAGGACTGGGGCAACAAAAACCTTGTACAGTTCAACGCGCAGAAAACCCAAGCAGCCCTGTTTTCAAAAAAGACCAGCACCGGTGAGCCAAACATCATGCTATCTGGAAGTGCTGTCGCATTGCAGAGCCAGTTGAACATCTTAGGAGTCACTGCAGAGACCAACATGTCTTGGCACAGCCACGTGGCAGATATAGCTAAAAGGGCGTCCCAAAAGCTTGGGGTGCTATTTCGTACAAGACATCTGTATACACCAAGCCAACTGCTGACACTCTACAAAGCCCAGATTCGACCAACTATGGAGTACTGCTCACATATATGGAGTGCGGCACCCAAACATACCTTAATGCTTTTGAACACCGTGCAAAAACGAGCTATCAAGCTGATCAATGACCCCGCACTTATTCGTAGCTTGGATAGTCTCGAACATCGAAGAACTGTGGGCGATCTATCTCTCCTACAGGTATTATCACGGAAAATGCTCTGAAGAGTTGGCACGAATGATCCCCCCGGGAGTAGCACCTACTAGGCGAACACGTCAAACAGACGGTAACCATCAATTTATTGTCAAAATAGAGGCACCAAGAACCTCATTATATCAGAATTCATATCTCTGGAGAACAGCATCGCTGTGGAATAAACTCCCTGCGACAGTTTTCCCTGCAGGTTACAACCTGAACCGTTTCAAAACCAACACACACCAACATTTCCGCACACTTGCCGCTTCTCGAGCGTGATAGGGATCACCTTGCGAGTGCGCATACCCGTAAAAAAAAAAATACATTGACTAAGAGCTTTTAGAGCTGCTTGCTGTCTATCAAATTTTTTTTAGTTTTACTCAAGAGATCTCTGCACATAATTCAATGGTTTTTTCCAGAAGAAAACGGAAATATTATTGCTTCCATTGACGTATGTGCTAGACTGGGAATGACAGAGCAGAAACTGACGTATGTCCTATTGATAAGATATTATTCATATTGAGGTCTGCTATTTCATAGATTCTTATAGTTAAGTTGACCAAAGTTTATCTTTTCTGTAGCGTTTTTTTGTCAATTTAGTCTTCTCTGAAATGATTCTTTCTAATTAACGTTTGTATTGGAGTTAAACAGAGAACATTCTGTGCTAATGAACCGGTCGAAACGCCACGGTCCGAATCGGTAATAAATAATAAACCTTAACAATAAATTTTAAGATACTTTATTGTCGCCATTAAAGACTCAACTGCAAAAAGCGGACAAAAATAATATACAATAATATCGCGCATTAATAGACTTATTCATCATGAACATTTTATGTTTTATTATTCCTTGCTTTGTACAAAAAAAAATCGCTCCTGAAACAAGAACAAAAAATTTATTTTGAGCCAGTACCTACCCGGCAAATTAAGTTACATATTAAAAAATAAAAAATATTCTCAGTGCCTCAAAACGAAAATGTATAACCAATGTATCCTTCCTTTTTGATCCCAGACTGGTGTGGCCTATTAAAATGCGTTGTGTGACATTTGTGGCAGCTTAAAGACGTTGCCGCCATTTTGTGACACTGAAACCCACTGAATAATTAAACAAATATCTGGAAGCAGAACTGTATTTTCCAGCTAGGTAAAACATTGATATGCCCGGTAACTTTTATACAGTGGAGAAGAGGGGGTTCAGAAATAAGAAAATTTTAAGTGCGCCACATTATTTAATACCAATGTTTTACAAAGAAGATCTTAAATAAAAAATAGGTTCAACCCAAACGTTGCAGCCAAACAATGAAATTCTACTTACTTCCGAGGCTTCCAGAGTATTTGTGTAATAAAAAAACCAAAAAAAAATTGACTAGTAAACAAAATAAAATTTAAAAGATTCCCAAATGAATCAAAATGACAAAACTAGAAGCACTTTACAAGTAGATGGACTCCTTTAACAGGTCATAGTGTACCTACATCTGAGTCAGTAGTGTGAGACTCAATTATATAAATGATTGTTAAAAAAAATATATATACTTCCAAAATTATTCCGTCATAGGGGAGATCTGGACCAAATATCCGCTGTCATCATTCTACGCTAGGTAGAATGAGACAGACAGCAACCCAGTCCGAGATCTACCCCATGAGGTAAAACAGTGTAAAGAAACCGCTAAAACATGTAATCTCATCTCTCTTTTGTCTCCGCAAAGTTGGTCATTGGGTTGTACAAATAATACAAAAATTTAGTTCATCTTGTGTATTTTAAGGGCTGAAGTTAAGATTAGAAACATGAAATATGCTAAAAAAAATTAAACAAGTTCGGGCCAAAATAGCAAGGCACTCCAAATTTCACAGGAGAAATTGTCTTAAATAAATGAAATGAAGGAAGACAAGTCAATTTAGTAAATACGCCGCAAAATTGTGGTTATGACGTCATACCGTTACCTTGCGTTTACAAGCAATGTTAAAATTATATTGAAAAGTTATCTGGAAAGATAATGTCTAAATTATACTGAAAATTATAGGAAAGGATTGTCCAAATTATATTGAAAAAATTATAGTTATGGCTTGCTCCTACCTTGGTCCTGCAATTATTTAATTGTTTGGTGTTTTATTAAACCTGGAAGTGGTGTTGTTCTTCCTGCTACTTCGGGTCCTGTACTATTCTGTCCGCGCCTCCCCTGCTGACTAACTAGCACATGGTACTAGGGCAGCACATGGTTTCGAAAAGTTGTGGGATTCTTGCCCGAGCGTAAAAACCCTTTCCCAGGGTTACAACTGGCTCGTACGGCTTCCAACCAGCGTCCAGCACAGCTGTCGGTGGAATGGACAGGGCAATGCTCTTCCCCGTACAAATGGCGTAGGCCGACTTAAAATCCCCTCAAAAGGGTGCGAGCGTCACTCTAGATTACCCTAGACACGACGGACTCACTTCTACAGTTTCTGGGATATCTCCTACAATTGCTGCAGTGCCAATCACCAAAAACAAAGGCGATGCCAGAAACTGTTGTCGACCCAGCCAAAATTCGTTAGCAAGAGACCAGGCACTCCGTCGAGAATACAAAAAATGAAGTGGCCGGAAACCGTTTTGTAAATGACAGTAAAACGACACGACTGGAAGAAAAGACCCGCGGTTTTCAAACTAATCAATGAGGAAATACAGCAATAGTTCCATACCGGTATATAGTGGCCATCACCGACCAAGGGGACATTGAAATTAGGTAAAACGCACATTGAGGTGTTGTCGGATCTATTTCCACGGTTGAAATTTTTATAACAAGGACATCGAGACACCCTCCATCCATAGACCGAACATTTGCCTACCGGACTGTAAGAAGCTCAGCATTGAAACCATCAACTGTAAAATCAATTACTGAAGACCAGGGCATGCACCAAACCCAGGAATATTCGAACACTCAACCAATTCCCATATGAGTAAAGCTATACTGAGCGCAGAATTTAGTTGCACTCCAGTTACAGTCTTAGTCAAAAGTTTCCTTCGCTCTTTATAAATGTTTTCTCTAATATTCATATGGTTTAACGCCATTTTTGTAAAACATTTCTACAGTAATAAAGTTGTTTCTGAACCTGAACCCAAAAATACGCACTGAACTACTGCTTAAAGGCACAAGAGTGTTCAGATGCCAACCCACACGATTTCGTCTATTCCCCCAGTCTTGGCCTCCATCCCTCGTCCATCTCCCATCCACAAAAGTGCTCAACTCGTACTCATTCTATCCTTTCCCTATCAAATTAATAAAGATAATAAACGTAAGGGAATGAAATGTTCATCCAAATGTTTCCTCCCTGTTACTGAAACCATTTGTGATGCGGCAACGCCGCCATTCCCCAGCAGAATCGCTGTTCATTGTCATGACAGTCAACGAAAACTATGAAATTTCAGATAAACAAAACAGTCAAAAGTTTTTATGTGATTTTCCCGAAACCTGTGATCCTAAATTCCAATTACGATGTCCAGATAATGCGATGTGCGTAGTGTCCACAGTAATTCGATGGGATGTCTCCTTTATAAGGTAACTTTTTGGACACTATATAACCTCCAAACCTAGCTCTATAAAATACCCTTAATTTGTGTACAGAAAGACGAGTCGAAGAGTCTTGATTATTTACCTAAATAGACAAATATGTAACGTTGCCTTAAACGTAAAAATGACACGTTACACTGGGCACTTTCAAAATCAAACATGGATAATGCTACATGTATAGCTAATAGATAGAAAAAGGAATGAATTGATAAGAAATAAAACATAAGTAAGGGATGTCAGAGAAAAAGTAGTAAAATTAAAGTGGAAATTTGCCTGTCATAATATCAGACAGAAAGACGATCGATGGAACAAATGTATTGTAAACTGGAGAACTTGGGAAAATAAATGAAGTAGGGATTAGGGAAAGGCCCCAAATTAGATGGACGGACGATTTGAAGAAAGGGAACTAGATGAATGAACACGGCGACACACAGAAAAGAATGGAAGATATTGGGAGGCCTACGTCCAAACATGGATCGAAGAAGGCTAAAAAGATAGAAAGAAGAACTATAGTAGTAGTGTGAGCTAAAATACAGGGTGGCCCACTGAAACCGTACCGGAGGTCATTTCGAGTATTTAAATTAAGTTTTTGGAAAAGCCTGAGACCCGTCGATTTAGTTTTCGAGTAGGACACTTCTTGGCTCTCTTGAAATTTTTGTAACAGGAACCGCCTTCGAGGGGTATACTTTACCCCTATATTTTGAATAGGGAAAGTGAGTCTAGTGATACCTTGTTTTGAAGCTCTCTTAAAAATCTTTACAACTGTGTAAAAATTTCGAAAATCCATCGATTAGTTTTTGAGATATTTGCTTTCAAATTTTCAAATTTACCATGGAATGATAAAATAAAAATTAAATCCGAAAAATAATAAAATTCTAATTAAATTTTTATTTTATCAGTCTATTTTAAATATGAAAGTTTGAAGGCAATTATCTCAAAAAGTAATGGATAGATTTTTGAAATTTTTACACAGTTGTAAGGACATTCAAAAGGCCTTCAAAACAAGGTATCACTAGACCCACTTTCCCTATTCAAAATATAGGGGTAAAGTATACCCCTCGAAGGGGGTTCGTGCTACAAAAATTTCAAGAGAGCCAAGAAGTGTCCTACTCGAAAACTAAATCGACGGGTCTCAGGCTTTTCCAAAAACTAAATTTAAATACTCGAAATGACCTCCGGTACGGTTTCAGTGGGCCACCCTGTATTTTAGCTCACACTACTATTAAATTTTGAAGATAGCCAAAAAGTGTCCCCCTAGAAAACAAAATCGACATGTCTGCGAGTTTTCGCAAAAACTTTCTTTAAATACTCAAAATCGCCTCCGGTACGTTTTCGCTGAGCCACCATGTATACGTAAATTTCTAAAGGAACATCCTATAAATTAAACTCCAAATAAATATAATATTTTTCAAAATATTTACATTTTAAAAACCTGAATTAATTATTTATATATTATAAGGTATTATAAAATTAGATTTTTAAAGTGAAAATATTTTAAAAACCGCTCTGTACCAAAGTCTGCTAATAAATAAAATACCCTTAAATTATTATAAAGACTCATAACGTCATATTAGTCCTTTATTAAAAATTTTCCTATTAGACCTTCTCGAATAAAAGTAAGTAAGCGCATAAATCGATAAAACAATAATTAAAATGCCCAATCACGGCCAGACACTTCACTTGTTTTTTTGCGGGCCCACTTTTTTAATGACGTCATAATAAACCCTTAAATTTATTAATTAATTTAAAATTAAAGTGATAAGGCATTTGCGCCAAATAGGCGAAATAATAGGCAGATATTGGCTAGTTAATAGGGAATTTATAAGAGATCGCAAAAATATTAGTTTTCCTAATCAGATCGCAGTTAGACGAACGACGCACATTGGTTCAAAACCGCATAAAACTGCCGCATTCATTTTCTTTAGGTATACATTTGTTACTACTAAACCGATTTCAAAGACTTTTGACTTGTTGGAAGGCCAAAGCTTTAAGCTATACAATCCCATTACTAAAATTGACATATCGCTAAAATTAAAGATCGCAGACGTTTTTTAAAAATGCTAAATTTTAACCCCTTTGAAAAAAATTGCGCGACCCGCTGTCATTTTTATTTTGGGTGTGTTAAAAAGCTTCATCCTTGTCAATAAAAGGGTATCACTTGTTAAAGTAGGTCATGAATTAAAAAAGATAGAATGAAATTAACAAGGTAACTTTTAGCTACAAAAATCATTAAAATCGACAATATTCACCAACCATAATAAAGTGTTTTTGGTCAGCAAAATCATGGTTTCTTTATTCAAATATAAAACATAATTATAACGACATTGAAAGGACCGCTGAATTCCGGCCGTTATAACAGAGCGTCGTTATACAGAAAAAAGGTAACAAAATGGGTTATATAATAGGGACATTTTGGGTCGCGTATTTTACACTTTGTTACCGTTATTGTTATTACTGAGTCTGCGCATTAGCAGCTTCTCGCTCCTTTTTTTGTTATGTACGGTAACGGCGCCCGGTACTTACGGTGACCGGCCTTTAATGTTACCGCTATTTTTTAAGGTTAGTTTTGTATTGTTTTGTTTAATGCAGTCGAATTTTTTACTATAATTCGGTAGTTTGGTTTGGAAAAAGCCATAAATCTAATAAAAATAAAATAAGAAATATAAATAAACAAAAAGTTGCAGGTGTGTGAAATTACTAAATTAACGTTTGTGTTGTGTTATCTTAAGTGTTCCAAAATCTATCTTTTTTGCACTGAATGCTGCCGTTATTCTTAGTATAAGTATTAAATTTTCTGTTATTTTACCTGACCCAAAATATAGAACTCGGTCGGGACCCTATATGTCGTCGATATAACCGATATGTCGTAATATCCAATCCGATTCTTTCGTTAATTTGGCGGTATTGATAATGCAACAAGGCGGCTGAAATAGCTAAAACTTAAGTATAGTTTTTAGACATTTAAATATTGATACTTTTGTCAATTTAAAGCGCTTTAAAATCTTAACAGTCAGACTTAGAACAAAACCGTCTATTTTTTACTTAAAATTGATAAAAACTTTTATCACGAGGTTTATTTTCTATGTTCCGCATATTTAAGGCAAAACTTTTATCCCTTAAATAACGGATAAAAGTGCACTTTTAATCGAAAAAGTTTTTTTTTTCAAAACAGGCTAATATGTGATTACCTCGGTATAATAAACGATTTAACATAAAATTGTGTATTTTTAAAATTGGGACACCTACGCGTGAGATAATATAAGAAATAAAAGCAGTAAGATATAGGGTCTTAACGTTATTAATTTTAAATATGAGCTCTAAAGATTTATTAACTTGAATCTCAAATTCTTATAAAATTACCACTTATTTAAAAAAAAAGTCGTTTTATGCTATTAAATATCTATAATGGTATGTATTATTAATAGTATATTCTAGAATTACTTACCAGTAGCTAATTTATCCATATTAAATTATCTTTTAAAAAAAACTTTAGCCAATAAATACCACACTGTAAACAAGTCACTAATTTTGAATGAGATAAAGCTTCTCTTTCGTAGTATTTTGGTTCAATTTATACCTTTTTTCTCCCATAAAGTCCTGAAACTCTTTTCATATAGAGGCTTTAGCATTTTTCGTATTACTTGGTGTCAGTTCTTCTATATTCTTCTACATTTCTTCTGTTGTAGCTCTACCAAATCGCGACATTTTTGATGAACCAAATCTGTGACAAAATCGCACAAAACGAGAAAAATATTTTTTTTTTGTTTAAATAGCTAAACTGTTATGATAACGACAATAGCAACCATGTACATAATGGCAACGAAACATCATGGATCACCAGTAAAATTGACTTTTACCTATCTAATTAGTCTTTTGACATTCTAAGGTCACCTAAACAGTTATACTTTGAATGATTTCAAAATGTGATTTATGAAATTCTCTTGAAATTTTAGACACATTTGCTCTTTTGCATTTTACTCTTAGAGTAATAATTAATCTAAGATATTTCTAATAAAACTAAAAAAGGCACTATTTTGTAATGTTAACGTAAGTAACATAAAACAGTTTACAAAAAGCTCTCTATTGTCACCGATGCCCTAATTCAGTTCGCAGTGGAAGCTGTTAATTAAGGACTGTTTTAATTAAAAAACCTCCCGTAACATTTTAAATTAACAACACGGCCTTGCCTTCTTTCTGATGGGCAGCGTCTGATATAGTGCTTTGTATAATTTTTTTAATGAATTTTTTGGTTCTTGTTAATCCGCATCAAGATTTTTACCTTCCTAGCCCGGGCAGGAATAGCTAGAGAAGGTATTGTTTTCGACGATTTTTTTTTCTTATAACGCTGAAAATGTGTTATTTAGGTGTATTTTGACCTATCTTGGAAATGTCGTGATGTCTATCCGTGTGTATGTGTCTGTCCGCATTATACGATAGCTAAAAAATATTTTGTAAAAAAAAGATAAAAATTTTCAAAGTTTAAAATACCAGTTACTGGTTTAAATTCCACAGGTTAAAACCAAACGATAATAACTCTAAACAGTTCTTATTCACTTAGAAAAAATTACCAGACGATGTAGGTAATAAGGATACTAAATTTCTAGGAATAACACTTAATCAAAAGCTGACATCGCAGTGTCATGTTGACCAGCTATCAAAAAGCTTGCCACAAACATGTTAGTTATAAGGCCGTTAGCAAATTATTGCTCCACAGAGCACTTTTATTATGGCCTATCCAAAAACATTCAACTAAAGGTAGACCCCGTATAGAAATCCTAAACTTCATCAGACACAAAAAGTATTATACTGGGGATTTCTTTCAAATTCGCAACAATGTTGCCAGTACTTTTACAACTTATAATTTTGATGTTGGTACATAAGTAAAATGGTAACTAATAAAAATCAAAAAAATATTTTGTTTTTGAATTCGGCTTACGTTTTGGATTGCTATACATGTATCTGTAATAGAATATGTTTACCATCCTATGTGAGAAAAAGATTGTTTTCATTGATTTTTTTTTTTTGAGATCTTATCATTAATAACGTTTTTCTATACAATTTAATTCTAGGTTGTAAGTATAACCTCTAGATATGTATGTATGCATGTCTGTCTGTGTACCTATATGCACATATGTATACAAATGTTTGAAAAAAAGTTTTTTTTTAAGTTAGAATATGTTATCCAATAATCAATCGGTAAATTTTTGTTTACATAGGTACCTAAACTTAACAAAAATCATAAAACATTTGCTTTTAAGTCCCTGTTGTTATAGATCTATGTGGCGGTTTAAATCCTTATCTATTTTGAATTAAAAGGAAAGTATAAATTAGAAATAATCAGCTAAAGTTGGTTTTTTTCGAAGATTGTTGATTGTCGATTTTTATAGAACGTACAACGATTAGCACAAAATTGCAATTTTTGTGCAGTCAACCAACTTGAGCTTGTTTTTTGCAGGAACACAAAATAACTAGCGGCGATATCCTGTAATGCAAACCATTTTTTTAAACTGCACATGCGCACCTCTCTTTTTCTGATCACATAAAATTATCTTCCTCTTACTAACTTCACACATGCTCGACCACAGCTGAGAGGGAGATATTTTATGTGAGAAGAAAAAGTACGGTAGCGAATGCGCAGTTTAAAATATTGATTTGGTTTTCGGTTTTCTGAAAAAAACGGGACTCCATTTAAGTGTGAAAAACGTTCAACTGAAAGTAAGTTTAATTAAATTTCTTTGGTGTGAGGTTAGAGTTAATAAATAGTTTATTAGTTTTGTCTTCCTAGGTGGTATTTAAAAAGTTATTAAAACCAGAGGACTAAACTGCACTTTTAACTATTAATTAGTGTTCTCACTACAAATGTTTTCGGTATAAAAATAACTCTTGCTTTTAGTCCAAATAAATTTAAGTTAAATGTTTTGATCTCGAAAGTTAAAAAAACCTTTTCTTTATATAATATATATATATATATATATATATATATATATATATATATATATATATATAAAAATTAGTCTACAACCCTCTCCTAGGCAACTCTGGAAAACTCAAAAAGTGTTTTGATTTGAAAATGGAACGTCGCAGAGAAAACCTTTGTTGACAAAAAAAATTGTGTGTGCTTAAGACCACATGGCAGAAGTGTAAACTTTAACAAGGCGAAATTAATAATACTGGCCTTCATCTGCATCATCATATTGCTCGCTGAATGTTCCTCTCACAGTTAGTCGACTTTACCCGAATGAGCGTTACATAGCCGAGTCTGACGGCTCAGTTCAATTCAGTACCCACAAAAACTACTAAACGCGCCTAAAGAAGTTTACACTTCAAAAATTCCTTTACAATTTTTCTTAAAGGTTATAGCTCTAGACTTACATGTATAGAAGATAGAGAGCACCAAAATTGACAAAAATCAGTTTTTTGCATATTACACAAAAACGGTAAGTCGTAGAGAAGAATTTTATTTAAGATAAATATTACCCATACGAGTCTTCACAATCAATCTCCATAGTCTATAGGTCTACAACGACATGTTTAGAAGGTAGATGGCAGCTAAGTTGTCAAAAATTGTGTTTTTTTTAGTCGTAGAAAGAAACTTTATAAACATAAAATGTTAAAGGACACAATTTTCTACATTCTTTCCATTTGGGCCACAGGTTTACAACTACGTGTAGAACATATAGGGCGCCAAATTTGCAAAAATTATTATTTTATTTTATGTAAAAACGGTAGGTCCTAGAAAAACACATTATAGACAAGAAATCTCCAGGACGCCATTCTCTACAATTCACCTATGTGAGTCACAGCTCTATGACTTATGGTTTTTGCATAAAACGAAAAAAAGTATATAATGGGCATTTTCGGCACCCTCTGTCTTCAACACATATGGTTGTAGAGCTGTAAATTGTCATTGTCGCATTGTAGAGAATTGTGTCTTGATCATTTTATGTCAATAAAGTTTTTTTTTATGACTTACCGTTTTTGCATAAATTGCAAAAAACATAATTTTTTCAAATTTTCTTCTAAACGTGTGGTTGTAGACCTATAGACTATGGAGACCGATTGTAGGGAATTCCATGGGTAATATTTCTCATACATTAAATTTTGCCCTACGACGCGTAAAATGCAAAAAACTGATTTATGTTCGCTATTTTTCAGAAAAAAAATTAATAGCGGCACCATGTAGACCAAACGTCACCCTTGCATCATTTATTGTTGCCTTTGAGAGGTTATCCGAATAAACGTGCGTTTTCGTAGTTTTTTTTGCAATATTGATCACAAAATTAGGATTTTTTTTATTAAATAACTTTAAAAATGGCTAAGAAGTGTGACAAAAGTGAAGAGAAGTGGCTGGATTTATCATTTCACCGGTAAGTTTGAATCTCTTCCAGAAACCGTCATATTGTTTACGATTTGGTAAGACAGTGGTGTGGTTTATAACTTTTTTGACAAAATATTAGTGATTTATTTTACAAAGAAGTTTTAAGAAACATTATTTATTGTTGCAAATTCCCTTATTTTCCCAACTCTAGTGTTTGGGTTTTTTTGGAAAAGTTTTTGAATTTATTCTGGCAATAATATATAAAAAAATATATTTCTTATGTAAACAACCATTTTCACTCTGTAATGTTATGTTATGTCATGCTACTGTACAGTTATTAAACATTTTAAAAATATTCAAATTTATGAGTTTACTAGATTCCCCACTGATTCAAACAAGAGAGAGCTTTGGAGGGAGATTATTGGCCTTAATAAGGAGAAAATTCTGTCAAAATGGGCATTCTTTGTTCTGACCACGTTGATCCTCAGTATGTTCGTTTAGCACCTAGTAGGCACTATCTTGTACGAAATGCCTTGCCCAAGGTCAGGTGTTAAAGACTAGTTCAAATTAAGAAAACTACTTACTACTAGTGGTTGGTAGTTAAATATTCAACTATCTCTTTTTATTATAAAGTATACATAATATATTATCACTGGTTGTTTTTGATGTTCGATCATCATATAATGATGTAAAAAAGTAGTTAGAATTAACAAATATAACTATAAGAAGAAAAAAGGTAGTACCTACTTTTACACAGAAAAAAAAGAGTTTTAACTACCTTTTCACTTACTTACTGCATAGTCCCTGGTGAATAATTAAAAGAGAGCCTTGAGTCAAATGGATTAAAATATTGTTCTTAATTCTTATATTTGCCAAATTTAATAATGTTTGTATATATAGGGTGTCCCATAACTTAGGGGCCATAGGCCAACAAGTGATAGAGGAGGTCATGTCTGATCAAAAACTTGTTGTTGGCAATTTTTTTAACTTTTGTGATAATAACTTTAAAAAAACGCAGTAAAAATATGAAATTGGGTAGTCTTGTATTAGAACAAAAGCAGTAAATTGAAATTAATTTTAAAAAATTAATTTGAAAAAAGTTAGTCAGTCAATTTTTTTAGAAAATACTATTTTTTTGGTATGAACTTTTATGAATGCCATATTAAATGCAATGTTTTTTAAATATTTTTTGTTAATAAAAACAAGTCTCTAGCGACACATAATAATAAAATATTATTGATATTTTTTAAAAGAGAAAGCAAAAATTAATTTTAAAAAAAATATTATTTTTTATACATTTTCGAGGTTATTTTGACAGCCCGTACCTCCTCCACTTGTAATATTATCAAAAAAGGAGTACCACATTTTTTAATCACAATTAGCTGAGTATTCAGCTGGCTGTCACAGATTTTTTTTTGTATAGCCGGTTTTCACCCACTCCTCTTTAAAAATCCTATATCTTAAAAACAGATGAATGTTGACCCCATGTTATATAAACTTTTTTCTTGGAAATAACCTCCTCTATCACCTGCTGCACTACGGCGCCTAAGTTATGGGACACCCTGTATAATAATCACTTAATTATAAATAATATTTTTTCATTTTTATTTTATTTGGTAAATAAAAACTAAATAGATTTTTTTATGGAAATCAAAAGTATTTTGTTGATAAAACTGAATAAGTCATATTTTTTAACATTTGCAAATGTAAAAAAACACAGACTCATACCAAATATTTTCTAAAAAAACTAATTGCTAGAGTTTAATAAACTAATGAATGGATTTTGGTAAAATAAACCAATGAGTGCTTTTTATTTCGAGGCAAGAGTTTTGCTGATAAAATATAACAAAAAATCTATATTATAAATATAGGCTGTCCCATTTTTATCATTTGGGTGGTTTCGGGAACTTCTAGAGAAGATTGAAGAAAAAACGACTACACCTTAGTGTGCTTTAATTTGAAGAGAATAATGATGGTAAACATCGCATATCAATATTATAAACATAGAAACCGAAAACACCCAAAAGTTTCGAAAATGCACCCTGTACACTAGGGGATCAAATAGACTCTTTAAATCCTGATGCAAAAATTTTGATAAATATCTCAAGGCCTGAGTATATAATTCGGAGTTTTTGACTTTTTTTAACAGAACAAATCTACTTACTGTAAAAAATTTACTAAGAGCAATGTATTACCAAGGTGAAAGAGTAAAAAGCTAAAAAAACACCTTTGACAATTTGAAATAAAAAGAAACACTTTTACCTGTGTTTTAAATTTTAGGGATTAAAGTAACACTTTTCTATATCCAGAAAAAATAATATAAAGTAGATTTCTTATCTTTAGGGAAAAATAATAAAAATCAAAACTACGGATATTACCAGCTGTAAATAAGTTATTGATTTCTAATATTATAAATCGATAAAAAAATTAATTCTGTAAAAATAGAATGGCTGTCAAAGCTGTACCGGTAATATTTTACACTTATTTAAATTTTATAATTTTGGGTGCAAAAATTTTATAGGAAAATGTCTATAATAAATATATTTATTTTATTTTCAACAAAATCTGCACGCCCATGGTTTTTCATCGATTTCTCTTTTATACCTCTTACAGTGTTGCCTGCGAGGATTCGGCGAAATTTTCTGAGATTTCATGCATGATGAATGAATTTGCGTATTAAATAATGGGGATGCGTCTTCTAGGGTTCCTTGAATTTCTTTGGGCCTATCATTCTCTTTTTATCACATTGTCACTATGACATTGTAACTATAACACTCCCCTCATAGCTCTCGCATTTTCGGTCTACAAAGGAAGGCTAGGGCAGTGGTTCTCAAACTTTTGTAGAGTGAGAAACACTAAAGTTTGCTTTTTTTTTCTTCTAGGGAACCCCTATTCTAAGTACTTAAATATAAGACATAATGTTTAGTTTTGTCTAAAAAAATCGAAATTAACACTACCTTTTAAGCTTCCAAATAAAAAGTACGTAATTTATTCATAACTCGGAAACAGTAAAAACACTAAAATAAGTATTAAAATTATTAAAAAGTTATTATTTTTACCTTCCTAGCCCGCACAGCAATGGCTAGAGAAAGTATTGTTTTCGACGAAAAATTTTAGCTCACACATATACTATACTATAGTAGTGTGAGCTATGGTGATCCTAATTTTTTCGAGAAAAAAAAAGTTGCTCCGATTTCAAAAATTTTTATATATCTTTGCGTTTCAGATGATTTTGAAACTTTTTTGTTGCGCCGTCTGTCTGTCTGTCTGTCTGTATGTCTGTCTGTCTGTGTGTCTGTATGTCTGTCTGTAACGACCAACGCGCATAACTCAAAAACCGCCTGGCCGATTTTAATGAAATTTGGTACCTGGGCTGGGTCTTGGGTCGAGATGGTCCCATTTAAAAATGAACAAAATCCACCGAACACAAACCAAATAAAAGGGTGGGGATAGATTTCAAAAATTAGAGTTTATGTGAAAATATGGCGTGTGTGATATCAAACGAAAGGTAATTGAGTCTGGAGTTAAACAAAATACATTTTAATTTATTTAAAAAAAAATGGTGGGGGTATATTTCAAAAATTAGAGTTTAAGTGAAAATATGGCGTGTGTGATATCAAACGAAAGATAATTAAGTCCGGAGTTCAACAAAATACATTTTAGTTTTTGTTTTTTTTAAGGGTGGGGGTGGATTTCAAAAATTTGAGTTTAAGTCAAAACATGGCTTGTGTGGTATCAAACAAAAGGTAATTTAGTGTGGAGTTGAATAAAATATATTTCAGTTTTTAGTTATATTAGCTCACATAACTATAGTACCTAGTGTGAGCTTAGGGGCCCATATATTGGCAGAGTATATTTTTTTAGATAACGCCGAAAATGTGTTATTTGGGTGTATTTTGACCTATCCTAGCAATATCGTCGTGATGTCTGTCTGTGTGTGTGTATGTGTGTGTATTTTTTTCTGTCCGTAACACGATAGCTCCTAAACCGCTGAACCGATTTTCATAAAATTTTCGGGTAAAATAGCGTTCGACACTCTAACGAGCTGATTAGATTTTGGTTGAAATCCATTAATGCTAATGACATTTAAAGAATATAAAAAATGCTAACATTTTAACGGAGCATCGCATCAATATGCAATTTTCGGAATATAGTAGACTACATTTGGCTTAATAATTTGTATTATAACAAAAAACTTCGTAGGAGCTTTAGTTTCTGAGATATTTTTTAAGGCTGATTATTATAGCTTCAAGTGTGCTAATAGGCTAGCCAGGAAGGTATCAGATCTGTCATGGATCCATTTATTTTAAAACTGAATGCTTTGGGTGGGCCTGTTTGTTTGAGACAAGTTTCTCAATATCGGGTTCAATGTTTGAAAGTTGTATGCGCATATCTGCTTCAGGACTTATTTCTTAAGTGGGTTTTTGTAAAAGCATACTTTAAAAACTCTACTTCCTACCGGTAAAAGGCAACAATTTTTTTCCAGCAAAATTAGCTAATTCTGGATATTTATTCTAGGCTGGGCCCAAAACTCCGTTACAGTACTTTTAAGGTTTCTATCGGATGCAACATCAACTAGCTGTTCAGTTTGTTTTACAGCTAGAGCTTGATGAGCTTTTTCGACTGAGACCGGATTGCTTATCCAATCAAGATCCTCTTCTTGGCTTGGAAAATATTCTTTGACTGAAACTTGCAGATTCTGAAGATTTGGTTACCTTTCTGAAGGTTGGTTACCTCAGAAGTTATTTCTGCTGCTAATGGACTCGGATATAAAATCATGCAGTGTTTGAAAGCACTCAGTTACTCGTCTATTTAGACAAAATTCCCAAAACTGTATTTTCCTAAAGTGATAAGTTTCAAAAGATATCGGCAAGATATGCCGAACATTGAAGCGACTTGACATCAGTTATTGTCGATGACAATTAAAAAGAAGAGTCATTAAGAAATACCATTATTGACCATCACCTTATTTCACAGAGTAAGCACTTGTTCCAATTCCCAAACTTACTTTACTTTACTAAGAATACTTATTTATTTGCAATATGACAATATTGACTATTTCATTTTTGGGAGATATTGAATATTTTTCTATTTTATTAACTCCTACCGAATCCCAATTACCGCTTCGTAGAACCCTGGGGTTCCGCGGAACCCAAAATCGCTGGGCTAGGGTATCATAGATGTACACAATTTTGAATAAAATAGAATATTAACACTCCCATGTTTATATATTTATATATGTTTTGTAAATGTTTATAAAAACTTTCATAATTACATAAATAGTTATTTAAACAACAAGGTTTGAAAACGACTCTTTGCACACGATCGAGACAGTTTGGTAGACCGAGCCGAAGGCGAGGTCTACAAGTCGAGGGAGTGTGCAAAGAGGTTTTCAAACGAGTTTTTTACAATATTTTTGATACGACTGCTAATAAAGAAAGAAAAATCAAATTTTAATTTAACTTGTTTTTATTTCCGACATTTTTACAACAAAACTTTAAAAATTCAACAATTTATTATCTAATCAACAAAACATACGAGCAGTGACGGTTGCTACGGAACTAAGCCAACTTATATTGATGGGTGACAACAACAAAAATCACAATGACGGGAGACCCGTATGCAGAAATGACATAGGCGTGCGCAAAAATGACACAATTGTGTGCAAAACGTTTTGCACATAGCGTGCGCAAAATGCCATTTTCAGATCGTGTTCTCCGTGCGCAAAACCCCCTTTTACAAGACAATCGTATAAAAAAGTAACTATTTAAGACTTGATCATAAAAGGTATCGTAAATATTAATATCGGCCAGTTTTCTATAACAGACTACTAAAATCGGTAAAAAGTTTAAACCTGAACTTTTTTAAAAACAAAATTTTTTGGTTGAAGTAATCCATATCTCTAAATGGAGGTTCAAGTCAAGAAAATTAAAAATTTTAAGTCGTCCTCCACAAATGTATTAAGATCATACTAGTTTCGGCCTATAAGGCCATCTATGTTTGTATCTTTTCAATTTTAATAATTCTTGGTTTCGTACATTCATTCTACCGGCCAAGAGTATAAAGAATCCCAAATTTAGAAATTTTCTGATCAACACATTTTGTTAAATTAATTTTTGAAAATCATAACAGCCGATTTGGCTTAAACATACTACTAAAATATTTAGATATATCAAGAACTACTTACAACAGAGTAATGATATATGGCTTGCTTGACAGGTCTTTAAAATACCTTTCGAATGATGTATCATAGCTGGTAGGTAATTTTTACGAAAAAAAATAAAATTACAAAATTAGTTTTTTTTCCAAAAGTTAAATCGTATGATACCTCGCTCGAAAGGTATTTTAAAGACCTTTTAAAACTATATATTATCACTACTATGACGTAAGGAGTTTTAAATATATCTGAATCTATTTTAGTAGATGTTTGAGGCAAATATACAGTTTTGTTTTTAAAAATTAATTTAACAAAACCTACTAATACCAAGATAGCTTTATGTACCACTACATAGGCCAACAAAATGTATAAAAATTGATGCCTGAGAAAAAGCAACTGATTTTGTATAATTGGGTAAGAAAGGAAAAAAGGTCGAAGAATTTAAGAAAATGGAGGCCATAAAAAATTAAATTTTTGACGTTGGAAAAAAAATTGTTTACAAAGAATTCTTAGGCAATCTTATATCATCGGTTTTTTGTTTAAAAAAATTAAAGCTCAAAAATAAGGCTACAGATGTGTTTGCAGGTATAAATGATCGCACTGTACATAACCAGTGCGAGCTTAGTAAACCTAACGCAGAATGACAACATTTTTTAAAGATTAACAATTGGTAAATTACATTGAAATGTACTCTTGGCATAAATTTGTTGAAACGTTGCATTTGACTTGTAGGTTTTGACAATTTAAAAACGCAATATACAAGAGACCTAAAAAGTTTTGACACGATTCATTAGCTTTTATTTTATTGGAACATCTGTTAGAGTGTCAAGAACGTCAATACCCAAACGACTTGATCAAATGTGACTTTTCAATGTAGGTATCCACCTCTCTTTGTCATTGCCAAGTTTTGATGGTTTAAGGATTTTCAAAAACTCAGAAAATACTAAACCGATTTTTTTAAATTAGTTAGATATTACCAATTTTAAGCTCTTGTGTTTCTATTTTGACAGTGGCATATTTAGAAAAAAGTTTTGGGGGGCCGAGACAGTTTTGTGGGGGCTCAAGACCCCATGAGGCGGTATTTTATACTATTTTATGTTTGTATTTATAAAATATGTGAAAACTATCTAAAAAAATCTTAGCTTCGGAGGGAGCCTCCCCCCCTAGATACGTCACTGTTTTGAGATATAGAGCAAAAACTAAAATGTTAAAAAGTGCCGTTTTTCAAAAACAATATAAAAAAAATTGAAAAAAAAGAAGGAAGTAATCAAAACCCGATAAAAAAAATATATTTTACTTTTCTATGCTAATATCATTATTTTTACAATTATTACTTTGTTTAATTAATAAAGAAATTGTTTCCCTTATCAGTGTGTATGGCCCGGATTCTGCTTAATTTATTTTAAGAAGGTTTTTAACATTCTTTAAATTTAGACCCATAAACAACCATAACGTGAAGTAAAAGATCATCGTCGCATGTGTATAAAATCTACGACCGTGCGACATCTGATCAAGTAAAAACCTCTTGTTGTCTTGTTCTTCTTTTCAGCATTTCTTTCAGCGGTTAGGCCTAATTAGACCACGACGATCAGCGGCTGGCGGCCGCCCGCCGCCACCCGTGTTCTCGCTCGTTGCTCGCTGAAAACACGCGGTCACCGCCGTGGGTGTGTGGGTGGGGAAGCGACGGGGCATGGGGAAACGCGCCTCCCAAGCTCCACGTGGTGGGGGTAAGAAGGGGCATGGCTGGGCGGTGTTTCACCTCCCGCGAAAACTCCGCGAAACGCGACGTTGCCTTCAGTCGGCGAACGGCACGCGCACTGTCTATATCGGCCGCTCTGTACGGACGCGTTACTCGCATACTCGATAACTCGCGTGCATTGTATACTTTCGTAAATAGATATCACGTGGTCAGTTAGTTTCCAAAACAAACTTGAAAAACTGTGTATTTTTGTAAAACAATGTGTGCTGTTTTTGATATTAATGGTGTGCTTGAAACATTTTAAAGAACTTGACTGTTTCTAGTGTTTTCTCAAAACAAAAACATTGAATCTTTCCAGGATGCAGCACACAACAGGATCGCCGCAGCAGTTCTGCCTGCGATGGAACAACTACCAGTCGAATTTGACCAACGTCTTCGACCAACTGTTGCAGTCGGAATCTTTCGTGGATGTGACTTTGGCATGCGATGGACAGTCGGTGAAGGCCCACAAAATGGTCTTGTCCGCGTGTAGTCCCTACTTCCAGTCCCTGTTTTTCGAGAACCCTTGCCAACACCCGATTGTCATAATGAGGGATATCAAATGGCCAGAGCTCAAAGCCGTTGTTGAGTTTATGTATAAGGGCGAAATTAATGTGTCCCAGGAACAAATTGGCCCTTTGCTAAAAGTAGCTGAATCATTAAAGATTCGAGGTCTAGCTGATGTTAACGGAGAACAAGACATCGTTGCTCCAACTGCAGGTGAACTCACAGCTAGACCATCTTCAAAACCTGCACCTCCAACACCTGTGCCCACTCCTGAATGGGGCGATAATCGCCCTCAATCACAGCCCGCTCTATCTTCATCTAATCTAATTCAAGACTCTAATCATCCGAACAAAAAACGTCGCCGCACATCAGGCGAACGTAGTAGCATGTCTTCTCCCGCTGAAAGTACTCATACCGATAACCCCGATCCTCCACCGTCTGTGGAAATGTCACCAGCTCCTTCTGTCTCGACTCCTTTGCCTCCCACATCGGCTTCTATTGAACCTCTTCCATTGCCATTGACTCTGACTCAGCAACCACCGGTTACGCATGCTGCTTCGGCTGTTGACGATCTGGAAATCAAACCTGGGATTGCTGAGATGATACGCGAGGAGGAAAGGGTAAGTAAATTTTAATTTATTTAACTACTAGACGTAGACGACACCATATTCTTAAGACATACTCGTCTTTATTGAGCTTTCGGCTTACCTCACTAAAATTGGTCGTCAGCCAAGTGGTTGTGCAGTCTGAAAATGACAAATTTGATAACGAGAAATAGTTTTGTGATTCCTAATAATCAAAAAATTGCTTTTTTCTAAAACATTATGAGTAAATGAGATAATAATTTTTGGGGCAGATTTTTATACATATCTAAAGGCCCCTTAATAAAAACAGAAAATAGTAATATTAGTTCTACATTTATTAAGAAAAAAATGTTTGGTTATAATTTTGAGTATTTTTATTATTTAAAAAAATAGTTAATCAACACAATAACACTTAAATATTGAATAATATGTATCTATATCTAAAAAACAAAGAGGTTTCATGCAAAATATAAGGAGAAAAAATCCTTCTTTGGACCTATTCTACCACCCCTTAAAGTGTTGTGGTCTTAATAAAAAAATTGAAAAATCAACTTCAAAAGTTTTATTTTTAAAATCGGCTGCCAAAATAGGTATTCACTTTCAAGAAGGGGTATAACTGGAAAAGCAGGTGGTAAGTAAAGAAAAGTCCAAACCTTCATAAAAATATTGTCTAATTTATTGCTATAAAATAAACTATTTTTTAAAGCAGACTTTTCTTTACTCACCTTCTTTTCCAATAATATTGAAAATATTTGAACCAAGTAAGAATGAAAATTAAAACATTCCAGACAAACGTAGGCACAAATTATGTATAAAGTGCAATTTTTGTAGTTATTTTAGTTGGCTTTTTGACAGAGCATTTTCATCAGTGTCCAAGTTTATTACTCAGCAAGAGAAAAACCCTGTGAATTTATAAACAAATTATAATTAACGGTCGTTATCCATAAAAGAAATGTATTTCTTGTTTTTTCAATATCTTTTATTTTAAGATGTTGATGCTTTTGGCTTGGGGAAGAATTTGCTTCTAAGTCAGTCAAAAGATTTTAGAGGTAATAGTTGAAAAAAATTTCTTAGTTCAGGGAATATTACTTTTTTGCTTAAATTCGAATAAGATTTTAAATTTTGCTAAAGTATCGATAGCATGAATATTTGATAATATTTAATCATGGCAGCTTAACTGTTCTAAAAATATCCACATTTAATAATAGCTATCCCTACATATAAATATTTTATTTAAAATTGGTGTTGCTATGTTTTTTCAAACAAAAACTTAACTTAATCATGCTAAATTAGATATGACTGGATTTTTTTAATTTTGATAATAGGAGATATGTAAATCTAAAAGTAAGAATCAAAAAGTAGTTCACTTCAATCAACTGGAATAAGAATTAGATATTGCATTAACCTTCGCTTTAAATATCTAACAGCTGGTATTGTATAGTATGATTTTTTCGACTCCTAATCGTTTTCTTTCAAAATTTTAATTAACGTAAACGTTTTAACTATTGAATTTAGCTAATCCGATGAAACTTACTTCAATTGGATGTGAAAACAAAGCTCTTCTTGCTTCAGATTAAAGTACTTTATTTTTATGAATTCTCTTGCCTCCAAGAACAGAATTTGCTTAATAAATTGTCTCTTCAGCAAATTATAGTACCTATATGTAAATATGAGTTATTAGGAAGAAACACCAGTACAAATTGTCGAACTAGCTATTTGGAAGACTACAAGTTAATTCGTATACAAATCCTATTTCTGTTTGAGAACGAGTGTGTCAGCAATCTCTGAAATATTTTCTGCAATTTACCAAGAAGGTTCAAAACCTTGGTAGAAACCAATGGAATTAGGTAAAAACAAAAAATGGGATATTTGGCTCAGTTACTTAAGAGATTTTAAATATTCTAAAAACAACTCCATTCAAAAAGGACTAAGAATTTCATATAAATATTTTAAATAAACATTTTGCCATATTTCTATTTTAAATTAACACTGCTTCTTGTGGATGTTAAAGATTAAGCAAGCTTTGGATCGTAGTAAAATTTTATCTCCACATTTTAAATTTTAACTGAGCCAGACATTGATGCACCATATTCTAATGTAAGTGTTTCTTTTAAATTTTGGGGCTTGGTTGAGTCAGAATTACTTTTTTTATCTGATACCTATTGATCCAATGGAAAAAGAAAACCAACTCATTTTGCAGCACCTCTAAATTTTTAGTTTAGACCATGTTGCTCATATAAACAGCAATAATTTAATCTGACACTATTTTTGTTTTTCTTACTTATTCAATATAAACAACTCGATGCTAAACTCGCAGGTAAAAAAAAACTTTGTATAAAACAAAAGTTAATAAAACTTTTTAAAGTTTTATAAATGTTTTTAAATTATTAACCACGCAATCAAACGAAACTTTTAAGACTTTAAAACAGTTGTTTTTAACTAAGTTGCCTTCTGCAACACATATAAGTGTATCAAAATATCTGAGGAAGTTTCTTCAGCAATTTACCTATAGTATGTAACTTTTCGTATATTTATTTTGAAGAAGATATTGTCGGTCAATCTATCTGATCTGGTCTTATCTCATTACTTTTAGGATCCATAGCCTTTCTCGATTTAGCACAAGCATTTGACACAATGTGTCATAAAAACCTTAATTTTAAACTAATTGTCAAAACAATATTCTGGTATTTTGTAATTGTATATCTGTCTGATAAACATCTCAGAGTATAACAGAAAAATTCATACTAAAAACTCAAATGTAAGAAAAATAAAAGCAGGGATCCCCAGGGTAGCGTGCTTATGTGATATCTCCAACTGCAATTTAGCAACATGTGCTAATTATACTTGTTTATTGAGAGTCCAAAAAAAAATTGAAGAATTATTAGAAAATCTGCGAGATGTAAAGCAGAATTTGCCGTTCCTATACTTATTCATTTAAATGTTTTACCAAATATTTTGCCTTTACGATATACATTCTAAACTGTAGAATGGCAATCTAAAATATTTAACATGACATGGGGTGAAAAGAATATCGATTAATTTGGTGATTAAGCAAAAAACTCTGATCAATAAATTTATTTCTGGCTTATTACTGCAAGACAATTTTACAATTTAGAGGAAGTTTATCGAGGTAAGGTCAAACGACTAAGTAAAATAGGGTTTCACGAAGCAACATAGGTAAATTAATAATAAGATAATAGCCAACATATATAGCGAAGCAACAACTTCAATTAAAATCCACGAAGTAACCAAGCCAATTCTCATAAGAAGAGGTGTCAGCCCTGGTGACACAATATTCCCTAAAATATTTAACCAGGCTTTAGAAGATGTTTTTAAAAACTTAGATTGGGAATACATAGGCATCAAAGTAAATGAACAATACTTGAACCACCTAAGATATGCTGATGATATCGCCTTAATAACAGATAAGGCAAAAGAACTGATAAAAATGCTGGAAGAACTGAATACAGCAGATTAAAATATAGGCTGGAGTATGAACTATACTAAAACTAAAATGATAACAAGCACATATGAACATATCACGATCAGAATAAACAAATTATTAAACTAAAAAAAGAAAATCAAACAGCTGAAATCAAGAGACGAGTAAGATTGGCCTGGGCAGCATTCGGTAAATTATGCTACATATTAAAAAATTAAAAATATCCTCAGTACCTCAAACCGAAATTGTATAACCAATGTATCCCTCCTGTACTTACCTATGGATCCCAGACCTGGACACCTTCAAAATCAAACATGGATAAGGTAACAATGGAAAGACAAATGTTACATGTAAAGCTAAGAGATAGAAAAAGGAATGAATGGATAAGAAATAAACAAATGTAAGGGATGTCAGAGGGGACATAAAATCAGATACAAGTATTGGGAAGACCCCAAATGAGCGGACGATTTAAAGAAACATGCGGGAACTAGATGGATAAATACGGCAACAGACAGAGAACAGTGTAAGATATTGGGCGACGCCTATGTCCAAAGATGAATTAAAGGACACTAAATAGATAGAGAATAATAAGATAATTTTAATTAAAACCTGGTTTCTGATTTAAAACGGAAGTTTCGCACATTAAAATATTTTGTTTTAAATAACAATTACAATGGATGTTGATTTTTTTAACTAGTGCTTGCCATTTATTTTAATAATGTAGCGGAAACTATTCCTCAATCTAATAATCGCATCGACCATCAGTTTATACAATTTAAATAAAAAAAAATAACAATGTGGTCTCTGATTTTAATAAACAATTTATTATTTAGAAAAACATTACAAATTGCGTATCATTATTCTATGCAGTATCATTAATAAATAAAATAATACAAAATTATTTAATTATATCTCTCGTTCCATATTAGAAACTTTTTCCTTTATTTCAATTTAGTAATTTTCCCACTAAAATTATACTTCAATTCATTACAAATATGTATAATGATAATGATGGTTTTTCAACTATGCTTAACAAAGAAAATAAATAAACTTAGCTTATTTATAAGATCTGTAATTTTCTCTTGGAGGGGTAACATTACATTATTAACTTTCTTTAGTTTAGTTACACAACATACAGAGTGTTTGTTAGCAGATTTAAATTTTTATTTAGTAAAGTACTATGCACTAATTACTTTGAATCCAGGTCTCAGTTAGTTTTGTAGCCTTAATCCTGACTTAAAAACTGCAAAATTCGGTGTCTGCCTCTTATATGGAACTCTGCAGGACCCCAATGAAACTCGCTGAGATAATAGGTGCCAACTTATGCAAGCGATATATCAATTTGGGGGTTTGCGAGGATAAGAAATCCGAATTTCACCTGTTGGTCTAAGTATTTTGACATTTGGATGACGTACGTTTAATATTGCAGCTGTTTTTAGAACAATCGATATATCGCTTCCGTAACATGTCACCTATTATCTCATTGCGAGTTTTAATGGGGGCCTGCAGAGTTCTATATATGAGGTCATACTTCAATAAGAACGAAATTGACCGAGACTTGGATTCAATGTAATTAGTGCATAGTACTTTTGGTCACAATGTTTTTAATGTAATTGAATTGATCAGTATATTCAAAACGGTTTTTGTATTTATAAATTAAAGCTTTGTTTTTCGTCGTTTTCGGAATTCTTACAAGATTTTGATATATTTTCGTAAGGTACTTTGTCCTAGTCTGAACTATCAGAATTTCCCCTTTCTTTAACCGATTTGTTTCCAAAAGTAGAAATGCCGAAAAAATTTATTAATTTTATTTGTATTTAGAATATGGTTTCAGTGGTCTTTTTTTTATACTGTTTATAATTTTGGTTGGTGCCTAAACCTATCTATCTATTAAGCCTCCTTCGATCCATCTTTAAAAATAGGCCTCTTTCAATATCTTTCACTCTTCTCTGTTTCTCGCCGTGTTCATCCATCTAGTTCCCACATGCTTCTTCAAATCATCTGCCCATCTTACATCATCTTATCAACAAGTTTAAAATACATTTGTGCCATCGATCTTCTTTTTGTCTGATATTATGACCGGCAAATTTAGATTTTAATTTTGCAACTTCTCCTCTGACATCCCTTACTTTTGTGTTATTTCTTCATTCATGCCTTTTTCTATCTGTTAGCTTTTGCCTTTCCATTGATTTATGAACTTTTGTTACTTTATCCATGTTTTTAAGTGTCCAAATGAAAATGTTTATTTTTTATCTTATATTTATATATATATATATATATATATATATATATATATATATTAATAAAATAAACAAAAAGCCTGAAAAGATGGATGTATAAATGAATCCTAATTTAAATAACTAGATTAAGCATAATTTCCTTGAATGCTAAATATTTCGTTATGCATTTACTGAAAGATATTCTCACTCCAATTCAAAAACATTTTTCTTGTCCAATTTAAAGTATTTTCGTTTCTTAGAAAAATAATTTGCAATCTAACAAGCATTGACAGTTTTATTTTAGGAATCTAGAACATTTAAAAATACATTTTTGAAACAAAATAAGCGTGCCTCACTCACTATCTGTCTCCTGAGTCCTATTTGGAGTTATTTTCCTTTAATTGCAAAAATAGTAAATTGTCCTAGTTTTCGGAAATAAGATTACTGAAGAAAAAAAAACGTGTATAGTGCCCCACATTTCTTTGTTGTAAATTAAAACTGGTTGTTGTCTTCTTGTTTGTGTTTGAAACGTCGGCTATCATTTTTTGTGGTGGACGTTGTTTTGTCTACTGGTTTTTTAAGGTTTGTTAGACGTTGGTACATCCAGTCATTAAACCAAACCTCATCTTTGTATAAACTGAAGTTGTTCGTGGAAGTATGTATCTTTTTGTTTAGATTTTTTCTTTCTTTCTTTTACACACAGTAACTATTTTTTTCATAAATTAAAATGATGGTTTTTGTAATTAGAATTTTACTTAAAATAAACCAAGACCCAAGCGATATGTTGCTTCTTTTGTAGAAAAGAAAATGGTTTGGCAATTTATTAACAGTTGTCTTTGTATTCTGTTAAAATTGGACTTTAAACTTGGTAAAAATTAGAGCTCGTTCTACTTGCGGGAATAAAACCATGAAAAAATTCGCAACTCTGGAACGCTAAGAATCCGACAGATTTCTTTAAACGAGTTGGTTTTTCTTGGACATGTTCTCCTCAATCTCTGGTTTTAGTTGGTACAACTCTCAAATTTCAAAATAATACTCATTTGCGAGGAGAACATGGCCTATGACAGGGCTCCAGTTTGGCAATGAAGCATTCTGTGTTAAGCCAACAGAGACGACAACTAGCATTCCTACGAAAAATAATAGTTTCGTTCCATCATCCCGTTCGACAGTCACAGAATGTCTTTTAGTCATATGCCCAATCGTAATAAAAATAAAATAAAATAAATAAAGATTTTCAGAATTTTAATAAAATTTTTAATTTTTCAAAGCTTCAAATGCCTGTTTTCATTATTTTTAAAATGTAAAAAATTTGAATATTTTTTAAATTTAATATCAACATTTAAACTAAATCGATTTTCTAAAGTTATCTATTTTTAGCCTTTAAATTTATTCATTTCAATCATTATAAAATAAGTAATTATTTCTATGTATATGTCGTCTACGTAACAATAATGGGTTGGTCTTTGGACACAAAGTTGAGTTTACTCAAAGTATTAGTATTTGAGTAAAGCGCGCGCTACCTAATATCATTTCAAATGTAATGACTGTTCCATCGGTAATAAAACGCTTTGTACATATCTCTGCGAAGTCTGCTATTATTTTTAAAATTTACAATCTGGATAAAAACCGTATACGTATAACGTATATCATAAGTCAAACCCCCGTCTTCATTTCTTGCGTTATCTTCTTTGTTTGTAAGCTCTAATTTAGCGTTATCGCGGACTCATATTTAAAATTTTTATAATTTAAGTGAAAAAATACAGTCAGATTTTCCAGGAAACGTAGCTAGAAAATTTAGAATTATTGCGAAGGCTTCCTCTTTCGAGTATATTTCTAGAGCCGGCACGCAATCCCTAACTTAGTTAAAAAGATTGTTTTGATAAGCCCTCAGTCTAGATATTTTTGTACACACGGTGAAGTTGAAGATTGTGATCTTTTTAACTTTTGCGAATTACAGAAAACGCGGAAATTCCATTTGTTTTATTAGATTTTTGTTTAACATTTGGGCACACTGTAGTAAGATTTACATTGTGAATTGGGTAACTGAGTTTCCAAGATATTTTTTAGTGTATGTAGTTTTGTAGATGATTGTAAGTATTGCACAAAATAGGTCATTTAAAATTGAATTTCTACTATTGGTAACATGATAAGAAACCTGTGGTTGATTGTAAGTTTTGCCACAAAATAGGTCATTTGAAATTGAATTACCAATAGTGGAGGGTAACATAATAAGTAACATAAGTTCTTTAAAGTAATATAATGTTCTTTAAGATTGTGATTTGGGTATTCTTAATTTTTGCAAATTACACCAAATTCGGAAAATCCGTTTGTAAGTTCGACTTAAATAAAAATATATATTTTTCGACGAATTTTTCAATTTATGTAAGATATTTTTAATATATCTTTTTGGATGAATTCCATTTGTTATATTAGATTTTGGTTTCCCATATTAGCACACACTATAGTAAGATCTACAATAAAGGTAATTTAAAATTGAATCTCCATCATTTAACATGGTTATTATTATAGAAAAAAAGTTGTTTAACTAACAAAACGCTCTTTAGGATTGCTGGATTACAAATAATTCGAAAAATCCATTTTGTTTACTTTCAAACCGTTTATAAGTTCGCCTTAAAATGTTTTAAGGTATTTTTTAATATATTTTGTTGGTTTTATTACATTTTTGTTTAACATTTGAGATCTACACTGTAATTTGGATAACTGAGCTTCTAAGATATTTTTTAATTTATGTATTTTTGTGGATGATTGTAAGTATTGCCACAAAATAGGTCATTTGAAGTTGAATCTCCACTATTGGTAACATGATAAGAAACAAAGTTCTTTAAACTAATATAATGTTCTTTAAGACTGATTTAGATTTTCTTACTTTTTGTAAATTACAGAAAATTCGGAAAATCCATTTATAAGTTCGAGGAAATTTTTAATTTATATAAAGGTATTTATAAGATATTTTTATTATATCTTTGTGTATGAATTCCATTTGTTTTGTCAGATTTTAGTTTAACATTTGGCCACAGTGTACTAAGATCTACAATGTGATTTGGATAACTGGGTTTTCAAGATATTTTTTAATGTATGTGTTTTTGTGGACGATTGTAAGTATTGCCACAAAATAGGTAATTTGAAATTGAATCGCACTATTGGTAACATTATAATAAACAAAGTTCTTTAGACTAATAAAATATTGTATTTTGGATCTTCTTAATTTTTGCAAATTCCAGAAAATTCGGAAAATCTGTTTATAAGTTCGACCTTTCGATTTTTTAATTTATATAAAGGTATTTATAAGATATGTTTGTGGATGAATTCCATTTGTTTTATTAGATTTTTGTTTTACGTATGGGCACACTGTAGTAAGATCTACAATGTGATTTGGGTAACTGAGTTTCTAAGATTTTTTTAAATTTATATTTGGGGATGATTGTAAGTTTTGCCACAATAAAATTGAATCTCCATTATTGGTAACTTGGTTATTATTAAAGAAAAAGAAGTTGTTTAAACTAACAACTTTAGGATTGTTGGATTACAAACAATTCGAAAAATCCATTTTGTCTACTTTCTAACCGTTTAGAGGTTCGGCTTAAGAAACTTTTAGTTTAGTTTAAAAGTATTTTTTTGTTTTATGAGATTTTTCTTTGACATTTGGGCACAGTATAGTAAGATCTACACTGTAATTTGAGTAATTGAGTTTCTAAGAAATTTTTTAATATATATTTTTGGATGATTGTAAGTTTTGCCACAATATAGGTCATTTTTAATTGAATCTCCACAAAGAAACAAATTTCTTTAACCTAATATAACACTCTTTAAGATAGTGAATTGGATCTTTTTAATTTTTCGAAATTCCAGAAAATCCATTTTTTTATTAGTTATTTTTTTTTTAATTTGATTAAATTCTTTTGATATTGTTAATGTACATTGTAACCATTGATCAGGTCGACTTAAGCATTTTGAAATTTATATAAAATTCTTTAAACTAATATAATGTTCTTTAAGATTGTGAGTTGGATCTTCTTAGTTTTTGCAAATTACAGAAAATTCGGAAAATCCGTTTATTATTTCGATGAAATTTTTCATTTATATGAAGGTATTTATAAGATATTTTTAATATATCTTTGTTAATGAATTCCATTTGTTTTATTGGATTTTCGTTTAACATTTAAGCACAGTCTAGTAAGATCTATACTGTGATTTGGGTAGTTTAGTTGCTAATGTATTTTTTAATATAATTATATATTTTTGGATTATTGTTTTGCTACATTATAGGTCATTTAAAATTAAATCTCTATCATTGACCAAGTGGTTATTCCTAAGAAACAAAGTTGTTTAAACTAACAAAACGTTTTTGAAGATTGTGAATTGGATCTTTTTAATTTTTGCAAGTTACAGAAAAGTCGGAAATTCATTTGTGTTATTAGTTTTTTAAAAAATTTGGTTAAATGCTTTTGGAAGATTGTTTTTATGCTCATTGTAATCATTTATAAGTTCGACTATTTATAAGTTTAGTTTTATAAAGGTATTTATAAGATATTTTTTAAAATACTTTGGTTTTATTAGATTTTTGTTTAGCATTTGGGTAAATGGTTTTATAAGATATTGTTTATTGTGGATGACTATACTATAAGTTTTCCCATAATTATCATATAGTGTTATCTAAGTTAAATGCTGGTAGCTTGGCTATTATCAGGAAATAAATTTTAAAGGAAAACAAAGGAATAACGTTTTAATTGACGTATGTCGAAAAATTTTGCTTTTTTTTATAATGCGGACCAAAACTGCGGTCACCCACTCTAAAAAAAGTTGTATGTAAGTAAACTCCTTTCCGGGGCTTGGAAAAAAAATCCTTTGAAAAAACAGTCGACGTGTTTTTGATTTAAAAAAAAAAACCAACCCGCTATAGTTAGTGTTTCATTTAATATCGTCATCTATGCGCTTGTATTAAAGTGGGTAACTAAGTAGGTACAAAATATATTGTCAAATATATTTTAAAACTTTAAAAATCCTAAAAATCAGTTTAGTAGATTTTAAAAGTCGCTACAGAATGTCACAATTTACGCGAATTTTATAAAGTCAAACTTCTTCAGTTGAAAAGAGCATTTTCGCTTTACGATCGGTTTAGACAAGAAGTCAGATTCTGATATTATAAAATTCGGGGTTTCACTTTTAGCACAAGAAAGTTTTGTAATGAAAATTTTAAATTGTCCAAAAATCTTCACCCAATTAAATTAGGAATAGTATAATAATAATATTTTAATTTCTTAAATATCTTCATAACTATTATGAAGATGTGCGCCTAGGTAAATTGGTACATAGAATAGAGCAGATAAGGCGCACATAATTTTGAAAGCTTTATCTAGTAATGTTACAGGAGCACAACATTTTATAGGTTTGTTGTGATCATAAAAAATCAAGAAATTTTTTTAAAAGAAATTAGAGCTTAAAATAATTATACAACGAGAACTTATTGGCATAAGGGCAAGGGATAAATAAGAAAAATAAGATAATATAAAGATTTACCTCAGGCTGGATTCGAACCAGCGACCTTTCGCTAACCAGGCAATTATGGCCTTATGCCAATAAATTCTCGTTGTATAATTTATATCTAGGGCGCCAAAACTAACCTTTATGTTAGAATAATTGTTTTGCAATTCAACTATTTACGAGTATATTCAAAAAATTTCAAGATGTGTTTTTATTACATATTTACATTAGCGTAAATTTACTAATATTTTTTTTCTAATAACCAGACTATGTGCAATAATAATAAATAAAAAAAACACATCTTTATTTTTTATTTATCTCTTTTTCATATTTTTTTAAATTCCTTGATTCTCTATTTTAAAATAGCATTTTATTAAATTATGAGTAAACCCAAATTAAATGGTGTTTTTGTTAATGTGTAAAAGAATAAAATTCAAGAATTTCTTAGATGAGAATTTAAGCGAATCCGGCAAGCTTCTTACTGCTGCTGAATGAAACCCCTGGAAACTCGCAGTACATACTCGAAAGCCGCAGCTTATGTCAGAGTGAACGCCTTTGCACTTAAGATATCGATTTCCCCACTTTTAGAGATTGGTGTAAAGATAGATACTAAATACATAAGGAGTTGGGCTTCTAGGAAGGTCATTTTATGTATAGGATGTCATTTTGAGCATTTCTGGATATAGAAAAACAGGAAATATATTTGTAAACTGGCCGCCTGTACTTAAAAACATAAAAAGTGAAATATTTATAAAGGCACAAATGAATAAATATTATGATGGCTAAACACATGCCTCTGTGGCACTCCACACTTGACATCATTCGTTTCAAAAATGTATTATTGCTAAATGCCTTTTATTTTTTTACTGTAAATATGATGCAAATAAGATTACTTCATGAAGCTAGAGTCTTTAAGCTTTGACAGTAAAGTTCCTTGATCAATGCAGTCAAAAGATTTTAAAAGGTCTCCCAAAACTGCTGTGACCACAGTTCCATTGTACGTGCATGATATCCGTCGTTGTTCTCTTCTCTTTACAGGACTGAAATTGACAACGCAGTTTTAAACAATTATAGCAACAAATTATTGTCAAAAGTTGCAATACAGGTTGAGTTTTTTATTTGGAAACAGATGCCATCAAATAAATGAAAGAACAAACTTCGCCCAATCGAAAAAAAAAAAATCTTAATGCTCATGGGGACTTTTGTAAATCTATCTATCTCTAGATTTTGTGCCACCTGGTTGGATATTTTTTAGTTCAATAATATGCGTATTATTTTATTAACACTATGACAAATGCTTTTTTACCATGTCGTATATTAATTTTTTTGAAATATTGAATTTATGTTATATTTTTTCCATGATTCCGAATCGGAAAAAAAAATTCTGTAAGATAATTAAATTTTTATAAACGTTTTAAAATATTCAAAATGTACTTCCGTTTTGTGGTTTTTCCATTAACAAAATGACATTTGTTGTCCATTTTTTTAAATATTTTTTATTTATTTTATTTAATCAAATTTGCACGATATAATCCATTATTTGTTATTTTTTATCGGAATTAGATTCCACCATTTCCTTTTACGAATATTTATTTCTATTGGCTAAGTTTGACTTGATCAGGAATTTATACTAATTGACTGATAACACAAATAATATTTATTGTGGGTTGGCTTTAAATTTTTTGAAAATAAACGTCCATTCCGGATTTGGAGTATAGACTTATATCTTATTCCGTCTTGCTTTTTTTAGTAATTTTCCTTCTGCCTCATCTACCGGAAGGAATAGTAATCCGCGTACGTAACTAAATTAAGTAACTCGCTTAAGTTACTGTCCGGCTAGAATAAAATGAGGCCCAAAAGATATGGATTCAATTAGCGCTATCTTTGTCCAGTGGCGTGCTATAACTTTTTAATTAATCATTATTAGGTATTAATTTTATATTTTACTCCTCCTAAGCCTTGTTTTACTGGAAAACTCCATATCTTATTTTTCTTAAAAGGAAATATTTTTTTAAAACTTTTATACTTATTATATTATATAGGTACCTACATTAGGTAGATGCGTACGAATCTAGAAACCTAAAAAAATACCAATTGACTTTCTAAAAATTTACAGTTCTATTTAAATATTAAAAAAGAGTAAATGATACGCCACTGTTTCTTATTGTTGGTCTATAATGTGCATAAAACCTGCCTAATTATCCTGTTTAAGTCAGCGATAACAATAGAAGCCCAATAAATGGGTGTGAATTGTGAACGGGCCGGATTTGAGTTGAGCCATCGCGCAGCGGTAACAATAGAAACCCAATAAAAGGGTGTCAATTCTGAACGGGCTGGAGGCAATTTCGTTTAACGTACCAGACAAGTACTGTTTTTTCTTGTAATATTAAAATTTTGTTCTTGGTAAATTTGTTAAAAATGAAAACCACTTAGTAAGATCTAAGTGCTGTAAATAGATTGAGTTGAGCCTTATTCTGTCTTGCATTTTTTTAGTATGTTTTCTTCTCCCTTATCTACCGGAGGGAATAGTAATCCGCTTAAATAACTAAATTTAGTTACTTGCTAAAGTTAGGTACTGACTTGAATAATATGTAACTGCGCCATTGGCCCCAATTGCTTTATTGGATTTTTTTTCGTGCGCAGTTACTATGTTTTAATTTTGGGTAGCCGACTAGATCCATAAAGCTTCGTTGATTTCTTTATTTCATGACTAAATACTTTTTTAATTTAAAAATTAGCTCAACTAAAACCTAAAAACAACCCGACTTCGCCAACTTTGTTGTGACAAACGGAGAGAACTAACAGTTTTAACCCTCTACAATGTGTGCGCCTGGTCGTTATAACGTAAATACGACTCGTCATAAAAAAGTAAAGAGCGACATTAATAAACGTAACCCCTGTGTACGAAATAACTGCGACTTTCTCAGTGACAACAATATTATATCGGTTTCAAGAAATGAGAGAGTCACCCTTAAATGCGTGAAAGCAAATTCATGAAAAAAAACTTTCCCAGATTCGAGTTGTGTTTGGGATACGCCTGCGATTTGGTAACAAGGCAGGTTCTTTGCCCATTTTTATTAAATTATTAAAAATTAAAAATTATCTTCATCCATTCATTCCTTTTTCTATCCGTTAGCTTTACATGTAACATTTGTCTTTCCATTGATCTTTGGGCTTTTGTTACCTTATTCATGTTTGATTTTGTAAGTGTCCCGGTCTGGGATCTATAGGTGAGTACAGGAAGGATACATTCGTTATATACTTTCGTTCGTTTTGAGGTACGAGCATATTGTTTAATAAGTAGCTTAATTTACCGAATGCTGCCCAGGCCAATCTTACTCGTCATTTGATTTCAGCTGTTTGGTTTTTTCTAGTTTAATAATTTGTCCCAGATATTCTATATTTCTCTACTTGTTCTTTTTTTTCCTGGTTTATTCTGATCGTGATATCTTCATCTGTATTTGTTAGGATTTTAGTTAGTGTAGTTCATACTCAAGCCTATATTTTTGACAGCTGTATCCAGTTCTACCAGGATTTTTATCAGTACTATTTTTTTATCTGTTATTAAGGCGATAACGTCAGCATATTTTTTAGGGGTTCAAATATTGTCCGCTTACTTTGATGCTTACTTCTTCCCAATCTAAGTTTTTAAAAACATCTTTTACGGCCTGGTTAAATAGGGGATATTGTGTCACCTTGTTTAACACCTTTTCTTATGAGGATGGGCTTGGTTCTTTCGTGGATTTTGACTGATGTTGCTTCGCTATATATATTGGCTATTAAAGCTGTGTATCTGTCATCTATCTCTCTATTAATTAAAGATGCTTTTACTGCCCAGTGGTCAATGCTGTCAAAAGCTTTTTTAAAGTTATTCGACGGTCTTGAGTGTGAAATAGTAAAGTAACATTAGACTTTTATAAGAATTGGCCGTATATTGACAGTTTTTTTTAATTAGTCAGCTGAGCTGTCACTTTTTGCATTCCCTATTTTCTTTGTGTGCGGTGTTTTATTACAGATTTTTGTATGAGAATGAGAGTTCTTAAACTAATCTGAAATCCATCTGATCAATTCCATCAGTCGATGGAACATATGATTATGACAGCCATTAGAGATAATGCCAACAAAAATTAAAAGAACCCGATACGTTTAACCTAATTTTTGAATTTTATGACCTACCACAACCGCGTCTCGGGTCATTTGAATGTGAGACTTAAAGTCACTTAAACTATAATGTTCCACCGTTTTCTCCACATAGTCCAGGATTTTCGCATGAACATCGTGAACTTAAAAGAAGTTCCTCGTCAGAATCTGATGAGCAGAGTGGCTATTCTGGGTCTTGAACGATGTGACCATCCACATCACACGCTTTGACCAATAGCAAACTATACAGTCGCGTGTTGTGCGAAATCTTGACTCGACCAATAGCATAGTCGCCAGCTCTTCGGAGTTAATGAATTTTACGCGTTTGAAGTGAAATCGGTTCTCTTGCCCCGGACCGACTGAACCTTCCGCGGTCGGATCTTAGGAGAAGTCTGCGCAATGTAGGTCTTTTCGCATAGCACGTGACGGCTCGAAGCTAATTTAACGCTTGCCATTGGCTAAAGCATGTGATCGGAACTATCACATCGTTCAAGACCCAGAATAGCTACACTAGATAAATCATCATCATCCTTCTTTAATAAATTTATTTCCAATTTTGCCGCAAAGGTGTTTAGGCAACATTTCTCAAAAAGATTTATGAAATTTTAAAAACTTCAAATTTGAGGTTATGATATAAATCCATCCATTAACAGAAGAATTTGTTTGATGGCATATGGATTGCATCAGAACTTGTCAAGAACCGGTTTAATTGCATCGATTAGCTCGTCGATGAGATTAAAAACTCTCCCAGAGTGACATGACTCTTTCGGTAGTTTATAAATATCCAAGGTAAATTAAGGACACTCATCGTAAAGGCAAGCTTTATAGGAAGCGAAGCTAACGTCAGGCTTTCTATTTTTTGGTTATTATTTTTGACATGTTTTCCTCGGTTTTGCATTGACGGTTCTGTTTTATTTTGAAGATGTTGTTTTTCACAGTATGAAGGTACCTAAACTATATATATTTATGTAACTAGAATTAAAAAGTTATGCTGCAAACTATCTTAAAACTGTATCATTATTAAATAGATCTTTGGACTGTGTTAAAACCACATTTTTAAAATAACAACGAGCCGCCAATGCGAAACCGAGGAAAACATGTCAAAAATTATAACCAAAAAATAGAAAATCAGAGTTAGGCTTCGCTACCTGTAAAGCTTGCTTGACGATGAGTGACCTTAAGGTAAATGCATTTCTTGCTTGCACCGTATTGTCCTCTTCCATGTCTACCAGCGAATGGTTCATTATAATAGGTTTTACCTTGGACCTATGGTATCAAAATAGCATCCCACATATCTTTAATATTTATTATTTTTTAAAAAATATGATAAAAATCTATAAAAACCTAAACAATTATGTGTACCAACCTGATTTGACATTTAAAAGTGAAGTTAAAAATAAGAGACGGCCTTAAATAAATAAAAAGCATGGTCCAATAAAAAAAATTCCCAGATGTGCTTGCAAATGGACACAGTTTGGAGATTAACTAACAGTTACTCTCAGTTATTCTCGAGTACAATCTGCCTTATTTTGGAGTTTCCAATAAGTCTCTATTTCTTTTTTTTATTGATGATTTAAATGCGCGCTAAGGAATTATTTTCTTAACTAATTGCCAGAAGTTCTAAAGTATTAAAAAATATTAAATACTTTTCCCATAAAAGAGTTATTTCAAAACCTTTACACGCTTATTATATGCCATACGCAGAACTCCCTCTTAACAATGTCGTTGCTTAAAAAAATAGAGTCGCTCTAACCCCTAGTAAGCCAGAGGCGACATCATAAACTCCGAAGCTACAGAAAACATTAAAACTCTTTAATATGCGTTATAAAATAAATTGTGTGAGGCGGCTATGGATTTTAAACGAAAAAGGTGTATTGTGTGTGTGTGTATATCGTCTACCATGATTGTCAGTAAAAGTTGAGGCTATTTAAAAGTTTAATATTATAGTTTTTTTGTTTTACTATAGAGATAGATATGGTGCTATTTTATGCAGCTGACAAAATACTAACAGCAACCTAGTTATAATTGACTCTATTGAAATTCTCTACGACTCATAAGGTCCTCCCTCGCCAGCCACCATTCCCCTGATTACAAATTCTCTTCTTATTTCTTTTATGGCAATAACCTCTGTTTCTGTGAACCTGTTTTATGTAACATACATGTATAAGTTTTGATTTTTCATAGTTAATTGCATCTTTCCATAAATACCCCAGTCACGGGGTCACTAAATAAAAAAACCTTGGAACATATATATGCTGGAAGCGCCCACGATCCCTAGAATTAGACCTTAGATCGCTCTTCGGATCTTATATATATATATATATATATATATATATATATATATATATATATCGACTCGGTCCAGCTGACTTTTGTAAAGAAAAGTGAGATATGATATGTACAACTAATATTTTTTGAATTTTTTGAAAACTAAGGCAATTTTCCTACTGTTTTTTAGTATATTCTTATTAAATAATATGTTTGAGACATACCAGTCGTTATTTTTTTAAGCCCGCTTTATTTTTATTTACACAAAAATTAAAATTCGAAGAAAATAATGTGTTCGTTTCAGCTTTAAAAGTAATTCGCTAACCTACACCTTTGTTTACTTCCCAAGTTCTCGGTTTATCTTTGAAACTAAACGATCACATTCAGTTTGACTTGTAAGTTTTGTGTAATAAAAAATAAAGCGAGCTAAAAAAAAATAACGACAATACGTCTAAAAAATTATATTTCATAAGGATGTACTATAAAACAGTGGAAAAATTGCCTTTTATTCCAAAAAATTCAAAAATATTAATTGTTCATATCATATCTCACTTTTGTTTACGAAAATCAGCTGGACCACCAGTGACGTGAAAATTCGACAAAACGATTTTGTTTCGTCACAGTGTCTTTTATATTCCAAGGTTAATCTGAGGGGTTAACCATCCCTAAACCAGGCAAGTGCATTACACAATGCCCTTGACAAAATACTATGTGTTAACAGGGGAAGCAATAAGGACACTAAGTAATTGGTTTACACAAAAAATGTCAGCCAATGACCGGAAGTTCATTCAATGTACAAAAACATTAACAAAATGAACACTTAAAGACCATTTTATAATATTAATGTACTTTTTTGTTCTGTCTAGTTCAGTTAATGAACTTTTTGTTCTATCAAGGCCTAGCGCGACGTCTGTCTTTAGGATTGTGATGTTTCTAGGAGCATAGTTTTGTTATGATAAGTTGTACTAAAACCAAAAAAAAATGTATGTTTCTTAGAAATAAATTAAAATTGAAAAAATCAATCGATGAAAAGATCGATTGCTTAGAAAAAGAAACCATCCGTGACCTACGACAGCGCTTCCGTCTTGCAGGCCAGATCAACGCTGATTAGCGTTTTTAGCTACCTTCAGACGTGAGCGTCAATCAGCGGAATTTTTAAGCCAAATAATACTAACAAACCTAAATTTTTGTACCCGTGAATTTAAAATCAGACAAGTTTTCGTGGCTAATGGGGTAAAAAGAATTTTTGTTTCTCTCATATTTTTCCGTGTGTAGCTCGAAAGCTTAACCTAACCAGAGTCCAAGATCTAATGGACACCTAATAAGTGTTGACAGTTAACTGTTTAGTCCTTATAGGAAAGACCTCAATCAAAATATAGAGGTAAAGGTTACCTCTCGAAGGGAGTGCAGAAAAATTTCAAGATAGCAAACAATATCGAGGTGTCCAAGAGTTTTTCCAAAAATGTACAAGAAATACCGCAAACTGTTAACTTTTGATCTTTTATGTAAATAACATGCCGTTAGTAAAATAAATTAAAAAAAAAAAACTATTTTACCTTTTTTGTAAAAAGTGGCGTTCTAAATTATATAATTAAGTTAGACAACCTTATCTTTTCTTAATGCGACGTTAAACGACAGATGTCACGTGATATGTAGAAGTCCAATTTTTATCTTTTGCAGGCACAATTTTTATTTGTGTAATTTTTTTTATCCTTTATCTGTCTAAAGCCTGTTTTGTGTTCTGTAGGCAAAATTAATTAAAAAGTTCCGAAAATAACTAAGGAAAAACTGAAAACCGTCAGGAAAACATAGGATTAGGTCTGTGTACTTCTTCTTTTTTTTACACACTTCACAGAACATTGACGACTTTTGGTTAGTTGGTGATCACTGTTGCCAAACAACACATTTTTACCAGATTTTATAAAAAAAATAAGTCTCGATAATTGGCATAAAATTAAATCTGCCGACTACCCCGTATACCCCGTATTGGTAGCTCTTGAAATAATTATCTGGTATCAAAATTTTTTTAAATTAAGATTACAATTCTTCATAGCGGTATATGCACGGCAACACTGTCTCTAAATAAAGGAACTCAAGTCTGCGTTATTCGGCCACAAGTAAGGTCAAACATTATCCTTTAGTAAGGAATAAAGTTCAAACCAGGTAACTGCACATGCCCCAAATAAAGGATAATGTGAAAAATGGGACATGCAAAAGGTGACCTTAGTAAACTGTGACTTATCTAACGAGGGGGCAACAATGTAGCACCCAGCTGGTTTGTGTGAGACTCGAGCCCCTAAAAATCGATATTATTTATTTACTTTCTTGTCCCTTAGTGAATACGGATAGGCCTAGCTATAATAAGCATAACAAGAACACAATATGCATAGCAAATGTTCTTTAGACATGGTTTTAAATAAAGACAGCCTCTAAAATAAATAAAGGAGTGGGTTAGGAAAAAAATTTTTACGAAAAAAAATAATACCGAAAGTTTAATTTATAGGCCAGCCGAAAAAAAGACCCCCAGCTTGCAAAAGGTGCCTCCGGTCTAGGACAACTGGGCGCCGCCAACTCGGCGCCGCCAATTGGGCGCCGGACTAAAAAAAAATGTTTTCGATAAAATGTGCAGATGAAAAACAAAATAGATATATTATTTATAGAAAAAAAAAATTTGCACAATTTTCTTGAAATTTGGTTTTGTTAAGTAAAGTTAAATCCATTAAGTCAAGTGTTCAAATTAGGTAGGTGTAGTGTTTGGTTACCTAGTAACACTACAATTTACGTTTTTTATTACAACAATGGCGGATCCAAAATGGCGGATTTCTTTATTTTTAAACCGATTTGTCTTAAACTTGAGAGTTTGCAGTGCCTGAGAACACTTAAAACAGTTTTACCATAAAACTTAAAAAATTCAAAATGGCGAATCCAAAATGGCGGAACCAAACACTACACCTACCAAATTTTAACACTCGACTTAATGGATTTACCAATACTTCCCAACTAACATTTATAGTAGCGGCTACATGTTCTAAAGGCTTTGCTACTTTCTTATAGTAGAAATGTGGTGATCCCAACCAAAATTTGTTACTTTTTAGTTCTAACTACTATTTAGTATAAGGAAATAGTAGATGTTTCGTAAAAACGACCCTCTAAACTACTTCTTAGGATTGTTTCTTGATAGTCGATTCTGATAGTCTTCTCTACCACAATAGGACGTTGCTAAAGTTTTACTTTCTTTTTAGTCGTTATTTCGTAGTCGCCCTGACTTTTATATCCTACTTAATTACCACTAGAAAGTTAATCTTCATTGGAGTCGCAAACAAGTGTATCCGACAACTACATTATAACTTTAATTTTTACCACAAAAGTTTGTGTCATCATAGTAACATCTGATGTAACAATGTAGACAAAATAACTTTTTGGATCAACTTTAAAGTCGCAACTACTTTGACTTTTTTTTAATGTCGATCTTTTAAAGTAATCTCTCCTTCCTGTTTCTACTTTGAAAACGTAGACTTTTTGAAGTCGCATCTTGGTCGCACACATTCTTAACCCTACTTTTTGTGGCTCCTTTTATAATATGGGAATATTAGGAATAGTTTTGCAAATATTTTTTTAACTACCTTGAGCAGTCCATTTTTTCGAGCTCATTGCTTGACCATTTTGCAAAACAATCAAAATGCAAAATATTGATCCAAAGTATCGAGTACCGCACACGGATTTTAAGAATTCCCTGGTCCATGCTTAATCTCCCTCCTTAATCTTTTACGCTACTTGTTCCTGTTCTATTCTTGTACTGTCGTTCGTGGTTTGTGCTGTGGCACCACCCTATCGCCATCGCCATCGTAACCCTCTTGTGCGGACTAAACCGAATTCGTTTATCTATGCCTCTTGTGCTGACGTGTCGTGTCTCACTGTGATTCATTTTATGTGATGAGGGTTTTCTTCAAATTTTTGCTGTTGTTAAAGCTTGGTTTGAAGTGAATAAACTGAAATTTCTGCTGTGTTTTGTGCCAGGCTTTATTGCAATAGGTCCCTAATATCTAATTTATGCACGGCCCCTAAAATAACCTCTGGGATATGCTAGACTTCATCTAGGAACTTTTGTGCTGTTTGCGGCGATTAAAAAAACAAGTTAAATATATCGTGGTTACATGCGGATTTCTAAGCGATCTAACAAGTCTCAGAGATTGTTTTTTTACTTATAGGGCTTATAATAATAAAAATTACTGAATATTGACAATGCGTTTCTGCAACGAAGGAGTAGAAATTCGAGTGTGTTATCTAGAACTAAAAAGGAATGCCGACATAAAAGTCGTAAGTGACACGTTGTAACGACGAAACCCCAACTAGAAATAATTTCTTAAAAGTAACCGCAACGTACTCCCGCTACGTCTCAGTATACCATACAGCGACGTTATAATTCCCTAAGTGGGGAACCAATTTCTGGTTATAACTACTTGGCCAAGTGTTTAGTCACTGTAGTAACAACTACACTACTACGTCGTAGCCAGGTATCCACTACGTCGTAGAGGCTGTTTTTTTCCGTAATGGCATAAAAGTTGCGATGTAGTTGCAAATAATATAATCGTTTCTTTTTGGTAGAATTGTTACACAATATGGTGGACACAACAGTAAACAGACTCGCTTAGTTTTTTGTTTGGTTATGGTTATAACATGTACTATGTTATCCAAAAGTGTGAGAATTTACGAGCAGAGGATCAAAATTCGAGTGCGACGCAAAGTTTTTTGTATAACATGCATTATATATATTGCAAAAAACCGGTGCGCCCGTAAAATTGAGCCGTTTTCGGGTAGCTGATGGAATTTTTGTGTTGTGATTTTGGAGGTTATGTTTTCATAATCGACAGTTAACTCCAACAAATGGTGCTTAAGAAGAGCATTTTTGGTAAGCTTCAACTAATTTGTTTATAAAATAGTATAGCTCTTTAATATGAGCTCATAAAACGACAAAAAAAAATTTAAATTTTCTTTCTTACATAAAAACATGGCGTCCCAAACTATATTCCCTGATAGTCGAAAGGGTTACTTGAAAGTGAGCCTAAGTTACGGCAACGTGTCACTTACGACTTTTATGTCGGCATTCCTTTTTAGTTCTAGATAACACACTCGAATTTCTACTCCTTCGTTGCAGAAACGTATTATTAACTAGCTTTCGCCACTAGAAAACGTCTACAGAGTGATAGGAACCACGCGACCAAGATGCGACTTCAAAAAGTCTACGTTTTCAAAGTAGAAACAGGAAGGAGAGATTACTTTAAAAGATCGACATTAAAAAAAAGTCAAAGTAGTTGCCGCTTTAAAGTTGATCCAAAAAGTTATTTTGTCTACATTGTTACATCAGTTACAAGTTATAATGTTGTCGGATACACTTGTCTGGGACTCCAATGAAGCTTAACTTTCTAGTGGTAATTAAGTAGGATATAAAAGTCAGGGCGACTACGAAATAACGACTAAAAAGAAAGTAAAACTTTAGCAACGTCCTATTGTGGTAGAGAAGACTATCAGAATCGACTATTAAGAAACAATCCTAAGAAGTAGTTTAGAGGGTCGTTTTTACGAAACATCTACTATTTCCTGATACTAAATAGTAGTTAGCACTAAAAAGTAACAACTTTTGGTTGGGATCACCACATTTCTACTATAAGAAAGTAGCAAAGCCTTTAGAACATGTAGCCGCTACTATAAATGTTAGTTGGGAGTTGGCGGCGCCGAGTTGGCCCGATGCTCCGTTGGCCCGGCGCCCAGTTGGCGGCGCCCAGTTGCCCATTCCGAGGTGCCTCTGATAAGTTTTTGTTGAAACACTCTTTAAAACATTCAACAACAACCAATTAAAAGTAAAATTCAATTGTAAAAAATGCGTGGAAGAAGCTTATATGGTCTTATTATTTTAAATTATACCCCTATTACAGAATTTCTATAACACATTAAGCATTACATTTTCTGAAACATTCGTTACATTTTTCGTCACGTAACTATCATTAGATATAGTCAACTATATGAACTTCATTGCAAGCTCAAACCGTACTGTTTTAAGACTACTCTCCCGAAAAATTAAATAAAATTATAACTAAAGGCCAAAAAGCGTTTCAGAAAGTCGTGATTATACAGGGTTTTTCATCGAAAACTTAAGACTTTTGGGGTATTTCTTGATTGAATTTGGAAAAATCGAGTGCGACAAAAATTATTGGATTGCCAAAAATCGACGTGTCACAGGATTTTTCCAAAATCAATTTTGCCCCCCTTCAAGGGCTAAACTTCACCTTTACATTTTGAATAGGTAAAGTGGGTCTAGCGATACCTTATTTTGAAGTTATCTTACAACCGTGTAAAAATTTAGAAAACCTATTGATTGGTTTTTGAGATATTTGCTTTCAAATTTAACATGATAAAATAAAAATTAAATCAGAATTTTATTTCTGATTTAGATTTTATTTTATCAGTCCATGTAAAAGTAGAAAATTTGAAGGCAAATATTTTAAAAACTAATCAATAGTTTTTCAACATTTTTACACGGTTGTAATTATATATTCCAGAGAGGCAAAAAAGCGTTCGAGGGGACAACTTCACTTTTATATTTTGAATAGGTAAAGTGGGCCTAGTGATACCTTGCTTTGAAGTTATCTGACATATCTTTACAACCGTTCAAAAATTTATAAAATCTTTCGATTAGTTTTTTAGATATTTGCCTACAAATTTGAAAATTTAACATGGACTGATAAAACAATAATTAAATCAAAAAAATATAAAATTCTGATTTAATTTTTATTTCATCAATCCATGTTAAATATGAAAACTTGAAGGCAAATATCTTCAAAATTAATCAATAGTTTTTGAAATTTATCTTCAAAATTAATCGACAGTTTTTGACAGTTTAGCTACAGAAATTTCAAGATAGTGAAAAATGAGATTTTCAGTGTAAAAAAATCCTTGACATTGTAACGATGATTTTGGTCAAAATATAAATGCTAATGAAAGTTAAGAAATTGAAAAAATGCTAAGTTTTTAACGGAGAATCGCATCAATATCTCATTTTCGGAATTTGGTAGAACATATTTTTCTTAAAAATTTCTCTTATAACCAAAAACATTGTAGCAACTTTTGTTTCTGAGATATTTACAAAAAACTGTTTTAAGGCTGATATAGCGTTCTAGTGTGCTAATGGGCTAGGAAAGGTCTAGGACAACTGGGCGACGCCAACTCGGCTCCGCCAAATGAGCGCCGGGCTAAAAAAAAATTTTTGCTGGAATGTGCAGATGAAAAACAAAATAGATATATCATTTATACAAAAACATCTTTAAAAAATCCTTTACGCAATTTTTTTGAAATTTGGTTTTCTTAAGTAAAGTTAAATTCATTAAGTCGAGTGTTGAAATTTGGTAGGTGTAGTGTTTGGTAACCTGGTAACACAGGATAAGACTGTTTTTAGTGATCTCAGGCACTGCAAACTTTCAATCAACAAATAGGTTTAAAAATAAAGAAATCAGCCATTTTGGATCCGCCATTGTTGTAATAAAAAACGTAAATTGTAGTGTTACCAGGTTACCAAACACTACACCTACCAAATTTCAACACTCGACTTAATGGATTTAACTTTACATAACATAACCAAATTTCAAAAAAATTGCTAAAGGATTTTTTAAAGATGTTTTTGTATATTTAATATAACTATTTTGTTTTTCAACTGCACATTTTATCCAAAAAAAAATTAGTCCGGCGCCGAGTTGGCCCGGCGCCCAGTTGGCGGCGCCGAGTCGGCGGCGCCCAGTTGTCCCAGTCCGGCTAGGAAGGTATCAGATCCGTCATGAATCCATTTATTTGTAGTGACGCTTTTATTTAACATTTCTTATGTACTATCAAAATTGGATTTTAGGTATTGCTGTCCCTTGACATTATTTTGTGTTTTTTCCATTAATAAATGCTTTATATCTTTTTCGTTATTTAATATCCTTATAGTTTGTCATAAAGGACAAATAAAAAATTGTCTAAGATCATAAAGGAAAAGGGCGTACAGTCCTATGTTTAAAACGGAATTATTAATAACCGGACATTATCAAAAACGTCATTTTTCAAAACAAGACAAGAGCAAAACCGAAGTTCTGTATAACGTCTTTTATCAAAACCGCACAAAATCAAAAAGGACAAAATGATAAAAAGGGATCGGGCCTTGCTCACAAGCTAGGCAACGTCACAGTTCACCTAACGAAGAGCGGTTCTGATATTGCTATGCAATTGAAGCGTCCTTCACTGCAATTTCTTTTTTTTACTGTCATGCCTAAATCTCCAGTTATTAAGAATTCCGTTTTTGCCATTGGACTATTATACCATTTTCATTTATGATCTTGGACGATTTTGTTTTTGTCATTTACGACGATGGATAGAGATTCTCCGTAGTATAGATGCGTAGACTTGCACTTTGATTCGCCACGTAAACTGTACTTAAGTTTTGAAGCATGTATGTAGGTATGTAATTTGGCTTTTTAACTGTAAAATGTTTAAAAATTATAATTATGTTAATTTTACCCACATATAGTTAAGTACTTATAGTAATAAGTTGTATCAAAAACAATGTAATGCGAAGTTAAATTTAAAAATGGAGGTGATCGATCAAAATTATTACTTTTCATCTTGTAAGGCTCGTTTAAGAAATTTTTGCTTTAAGGCATTTTGCAAAGCAATAAATTGAAAAATATACTATTAAGGAAGTTAAAAATTTTTAAAGTTTTATGATTAAAGATTAAACTATTTTCTTCTTTTATCTGCATAATAATAGGGTATTTGACAAATTTTTAGAAAATAGTTTAGAATGATATATAGATCCCTAATTTGCTACGCAAAATTATTAAAATAGTATATTTTATCATGACAACATTTAAAATCAAGTTTTCTAATTTCCGATTTGAATTGCCGCTAAAACGCTCATTTCTAGCATGGCGTTGCAATGACGTCACAGCGCAGTAAACTCGCGGACAGATTCACGGCATTCAAGTGTTTATTTGTTTTTGTTCTGTGTTTTTACTGTTTTTATGTAAAAAAATGTCCTATAAGTGGTTCGTTTCGGTTCGGTTCGGTTCGGTTGGGTTGTGTGCCTACAGCAGTCAAAAACGGAAAAAGTAGCTAGAACTTGCTCGAAGAGACCCAAGGGCCTTATCTATTACATGTTCACTTTACATTTGTGAAGATCACTTTGATATGAGTATAACTAAATTGTTTCTATTAATTTTTCTCACGTTGTCTATAATATATATAACTATTTCGTAAATGACGATAAAATTTTTGAGGTTTTGTTTATTACAAGGGGTGAACAACTATAATAGGCAGAAAGGTGTACAAATTTTTAGGTGGTGCTAGGCAGTTATTAGGCAGGACCAGTGAGTACCTCTAAATGCAGGACTAGGCAGTGCACATGCAGGCTAAATGTAGGACTGAGCAGTGCATATGCAAGACTAGGCAGTGCATAGGCAGGACTAGGCAGTACCTACGCAGGACTATGCAGTGTAACCTATACAGTACTTTAAGTATTGCTGGTCGTTGTATACTTTTTGCCTACCTGTCCTGCAATTTTTGATTGTTTCTTAATGCTTAAAATAATAATGATTGGGTATTTAACTGAATCTATTGTAAGTGGCATATTAAACAAAAAAGCAAAACATATAACCTACCCTCAAAATCTAAATGAGTAAAAGTAGGTTATAGGTAGGTCACTTATATATTTTAACGATTCTAAATTCCGCAAAACAATAATCACTGTTGTTGGCAAAGAAGCCTGCCCCCATAAAGGAATTGAGCATTGTTGGAGCTATCGGCTTTGAAGAATCCGTTTTCCATTGAAAATGCTTTTTATAAGCAAAACACCAAATAAAATCTAATTTAGGACGATAATTCGCAGTTTAAACCAAAGCAAACATTACCATCCATAAGAAAATAACACAGAAAATAGGTTCGTTCAAGGCGTTTACTGTTTTGTGACGTCACTCGCAGCTGATTGGTAGACCGCCTGTTTTGAATCACGTGGCTAATTGTTTTAATTTAATGAATTTATTTAATTAAAATAACTATGAATTTGAGATAAAATTAAGCAAAAAAGTTTGTTTTTAGCATTCCCAAGACCTAAAGAGATATCTAAATATAAATATATATTTATTTTTTACTATTGTCAAACACCCTATTGCGAATGCGCTCTATTTCGCTATATATACCTTAAATAAATGGATCCATGACGGATCTGATACCTTCCTAGCTATCATATTAGCAAAAGTGAAGCCATGATGTTATATGAGCCTTGAAAACAGTTTTTTGTAATTATCTCAGAAACTAAAGCTCTTACGAAGTTTTTGGTTATAACACAAATTATTGAGCAAAATGTAATCCATTATATTCCGAAAACCGCGAAAGTTATAATTTTTTAAAATTTTTCATAGCGTTAATAGATTTTGACGAAAATCTAATCAGCTTGTTAGAGTGTCGAACACTATTTAACCAGCATTTTATGAAAATCGGTTCAGCGGTTTAGAAGCTATCGTGTTACGGACAGAAATAATACATACACAAACAGACATCACCACGATATTGCTAAGATAGGTCAAAATACACCCAAATAACACATTTTCGGCGTTTTCTCAAAAAAAAAATCGTTGAAAATAATACATTCTCTGACCATTGCTACGCGGGCTAGGAAGGTAAATAAATGATTTTTGAGATACAAAGCATCAAAGTTGACGATTTTTTAAATTTTTTTGGTCATAACTTCTTTTAAAATCACAGCAAAAATATGAAATTTAGTGAAGTTAGGTGCTGTATCAAAATAGAAGCAATAATTGATATAGAAATGATCTTTACAAAAATTTTGGGGGCAATTTCTTTAAAAAATGTATGTTTTGTTAATAGACTTAGAAATTCCATATTAAACGGAATACTTTTGTTGATGTTTTATGTTATTAGAAACAAGTCTGTAGGTAGACATAACAATAACATATCATTGATTTTTTTTTAAAGTTTATGGAAGCAAAAAGAAAAAGGTGTAATTTTTTTAAATAATTTGGATTAATTTAAATAAACAAAAGACTGGGTTTTTTTCGAGGTGCTTTCCAGGCTCAAAAAATTTTTGGTTGGACCTCAGAAAGGGGTCTACTCACATACACTTTTTTTTTTCAGAAGGGTGGTTCCTCGTTTAAAAGCTTATGAAAAAACTCTGCCAATATATGGGCCCCTAAGCTCACACTAGGTACTATAGTTATAGTGTACGTGTGAGCTAATATAACTAAAAACTGAAATATATTTTATTCAACTCCAGACTAAATTACCTTTTGTTTGATACCACACAAGCCATGTTTTGACATAAACTCAAATTTTTAAAATCTACCCCCACCCTTAAAAAAAAAACAAAAACTAAAATATATTTTGTTAAACTCCGGACGCAATTACCTTTCATTTGATATCACACACGCCATATTTTCACATAAACTCTAATTTTTGAAATATACCCCCACCCTTTATTTGGTTTGTGTTCGGTGGATTTCGTTCATTTTTAAATGGGACCATCTCGACCCAAGATCCAGCCTTGGTACCAAATTTCATTAAAATCGGCCAAGCGGTTTTTGAGTTATGCGCGCATCACCATAGCTCACACTACTATAGTATAGTAGTAGTGTGAGCTAAAACGGATTTTTTTACATACCTCGAAAAATTTCATTAAATAATTTTTTCAATATTTTATTTGTGCATAACTAAGTAAATTAGAATGACAAAAAATAATTTTTAATTTATTTTTACTTTTGGTTTAAAACAAAACAAAAACTCATCATCAATTTCTGAGATTTTTAATGATATATGTCAAAGAAGTTATTTAATAATTATTAATTTTTTACATTCTTTTGGAATACGGTACCACAAGTTTAAAAAAAGCTATTCTTTTTCGACCAAAAATAGTTTGCGTTAGGAAAATCGCTCGTATAAGAACTCGGTTGACATAGTTTTGATTTTTTGGTCCAAAATACGATATTAAATATTAACCGGCTAGGAGCTAGTCCATTTAAACTCGCCACCCTGTATACAAAACCTCTGTAATTAATGACTTAAAATGTTTAGTTACTTCGTATACAAGGTTTTACATACCGCGGTATTAAAACATAAACCAGCCTAAAATGGGCTTTATTCTTACTTATAATTTTTTTCTATCTTCCTAACACCTACAAAAGAATTTCTTTAGTTCCAAAACATTAATTTCGTTTCTGAAGAGAAACTTAACAGGTAGACAACCACATATTTTAAATGTTGATTTTACCCTAAAACCACCTGAAATCTTATTCCGTTCATTTTATGTTGCTGTTGACTTAAGTAGTGTGGTTTAATATTTACTAAGGCTAAAATAAATACCATCAAATGTAGAGGCAGGCGCGTTTTGTTATTTTTATATATTATTATTTTTATTTCAAATATTTATACAGATATGTTCTATGTTAGTTTATGGCTGAATATTCAGTTAGGGTTAATTAGAATTACTTTACGAAAAATATTTCATCAAACCACCAGAACAAGAAGAAAATAAGTACATAAAGTTTTTTAATTTTTTCCCATGGTTTTATCATAGTTGCTATCAGTCTTTCAAAGCTCAGCTCTCTAGGGTTTCTGGAAGTGGGCAATGTTACTTTCACATAACTTTACATTCATAGGGGAGGGAAGTAAATTAAAATTTTGATGTTTTTAAATTTTTTCCTATAGTTTTATCATATTTCCTATCAGTCTGCCAAAGGTCGGGTCTCCAGCGTTTCTTCCAAAAATTTAGGGGCTTTTAAATTTTTTTCTATAGTTTTCTCATAGTTCCTATTGGCCTTCCAAAGCTCAGCTCTTTAGCGTTTCTGGAAGTGAACAATGTTACTTATACATAACTTAAATTTAAGTTTAGGTTTTTAAATTTTTGCTCATAGTTTTATCATAGTTCCTATTAGTCTGCCAAAACTTAGCTCTAGCGTTTCTGGAAGTGGACAATGTTACTTTTACATAACTTTACATGTATAGCAGAGGGAAGTAAATTAAAATTTTGGGGTTTTTGGATTTTTCCCAAGGGTTTTTTCATAATTTCTATCAGTCTGCTGCTACAGTAGTTGCGCGAACTTGGCGGGCACTGCCGTGCCCCCAGATAAGGTACAAGTGACCAACAAGAAAAACCTGAAACTAGATGCCAATAGTTAGAAAAAAATAAATGTGTCGAGAATATATTAACCAAAATAACCTTTCATACCTACGCTATAGTATGGATGGCTTAAAAATTATTTAAAATAAAACATTAAAAAATGTATAATGATTTAGCCTTTGGCACAAAGACCTCTGCACAGAGAAAACGAACGAAATTAAAAAAACATATGGTTCAAGGACCGAAAGAAAGGCAAGCCAAAGCCATATTATTTATAATACACCATTTATACAAATTAAAAATATAAAGCCAGAACGAATAAAAGCAGGCCATATACAAAACACTTTTTCATATTTATGAGACGCATTTAATGTATATTTTGCTTTTTTATTATTTATGAGTTTTCTTTTCGTATTTCATATTTTATTAATATTGAAGGTGTGTAATAAATTAAATATACATAGCTATCTACTAATATAGTCTTATCTATTTATAGGTTTCATAATATTAGTGGTGTATGTAAATTTTATTCCTGTAGGAGGGGGGAGGGGTTAAATTAGTCCACATATTTAGTCTTAGATTTATATTTTTGTGACAAATTTAATATTGAAAAGACAATATTTTCTTTGGGAATTCTTTAGCCTTTAAGACTTCCTGCGCATGTCACACAGACAAAGGCTTCTAATTTATAACATTCGTCAATTTTTTATGCATTTTATGCATATATGTCATAAATACCCTTGTAAGAGTATGTTAGTAAAGGTAGTCCTCAAAAAAAAAAAAAAAACTCTGGCTTAACCGGCAATAAGGAAAATACCAATGCCGATAAAATCAGTAGCAAGTGAAACGTGGCGTTTCCCGAGCTTTTGCAGAGGAAAGCTAAAGATTTTCTCTCGATTTTCCCTTTCTGTAGCAGTGCCGGATTTGGCTGTCGAATAGAATCAGGAAATCATCTGGCATTTTCAATAATTACTGATTTCAGTAATAATTAAAAACAAGGTTTGGCAAATGTCAATTTTTGTTTTTGAAAACAAACATTTATCAATCAAAGAAGTTTTTGTGGCTAATCGGGTAAAAATAAGTTTTTGTTTCTCTCATATTTTTCCGTGGGTAGCTGGAAAGCTTAACCTAAAAAAATTACAAAGATCACTAAAGAGCTGAATATCCCGTTAAACCCTGCCCTAAATCAAAGAAGGCTGTGTGACCTGAGGATTTTTTTTTCAGTTATATTCACTTGTAAGTTTGGAAGGGTTTGAATTTGAGGAGCTCGTTTCTTACCCATTTTTCATAAAATGCGAATATGACTTTTGCGACACATTCGCAATAAACATTAAAGAGACCACCAAAGAAGTAAGCACCCCATAATACCTTGAATCAGAGGCACTTACAAACCTCATAAAATATGGTAAATATTTTACCATTTACCAAACTTTTGACCTGGACGTTTATTCTTTACTACCCGTGAGTTGAGGTGAGCGAAGGGTTCACTTTTCCGGGTGGAGTTAAGATCATCGGCAATCTTGAGTTCACCACCTTTAAAAAATACCACCAAATATACACCCATAAAATTTCATCAAATGATCTGAGCGAGATTCTTCTTTTTAAATGTTAAATTATCTTAAAAATTTAAAATGGTTTTTAAAAAAAGAAAGCAAAATAAATATAGAAAACCAAAAGTCAGAATTATTTCCCAGGGAAGCCGAAATACTCGTATATTTAGTCGACACCGATTAAACCCGATACCCTCTAAACCTGACACTGTCTAAACCCGACAAGCCACACGCGAGATACACTATTTCGAATTCCGAGACCTTCCACAACCGATGTTCAGTTTGCATAGTCATAATAATATAACACGCTTTCAGAAAAAGAATAGGGCTCTAAAATCCAAGAAATTTTGAGTCACAGAATATAGCTGCTTACTTGAAAAATCTGACAAAATCTCACAATCATAAAATTTCAATGAAAATTCCATTGAAAATCACCTTCTAAATTGCGAACAGAAATCGGTTTATTTATCCAGCTATTAATCTCAAACAAAAAGATTGGTCTTTCGATTTAAGCGTCACGTCCCTTCCGCTGGGATGTCTTGCTCTCAGTCCTGAGACGGATCAACGGGTTTGTATTAAAACAATAAACAAAACCCTTATTTTTTCATTTTGTTTTGGCGTGTTTTTTTTTCGTCTCTGTGTAGTGCAACAAAATAAATAAAAAACCTTGTAGAAAGCCCAAAATAATGACGTTTAAAGAACTTTTATCGCTTGGTTCAAGTTCTAAAGACGAACAAAAATATTTATAGGATTTCTTGTTACTCAATCAAGAAATGGAGGCATTTTCTGCGCTTAAACTTTATACAATTCTTATAATTAGTTGTTTTGCTTGTTTTTTAATTTGTTGCTCCCACAGAGAACTGCTCCAGCAAGGAACCATTTCTGAGCGGTCAAGAGCAGTGTTGATTGTATATTTGGTAATCCGTGGTCAGAGTCCAAATCTGTGTCATATAAAGTGATCCGTTATATTTAACTTCATAGCAATCACCGTTAATATTGATCACACATTTTAGTTTAAATGGGCAGTAGTAGAATTTTTCATAAACCGTTCGGATCTGATCCCAAGACTGACATAAGTATCCAAATCGCTTGTCAAATTTTAAATTTATCTTGGGTTTGTTTAAACACCCTGCATTTCTTGGCATTTTTCAAATTTAATGTAAACCATTAAAATTGATCATTATCATTTCAGGCTTGGGCATTTAGTGAGGAGTGGGAGATTCTAAACGTATTTCTGGTTTTTCATTATCATCATATTTATTTATTCCACCAGATTGTTGCAGCACATTTTTAATATTAGCCGATTGTTGTTCTTAATGCATCGATGATATATGATGTGTCTGTTATTCTGGATTGTTATCCATGTAATCATTGAAACTGCCTCCCTACTTTATAACGTTAACGTTGCATCATCGATCTTGTTTTGTTACAATAGTGACTAAACTGCTAATTACTAGTGAGTTTATTTTGAGACGTATTGCACTTAGATATTTATGATTTTGAAATCGATATTAGATCAAAATTTTATTAAAAGAGCCTACTTTTCTAATCCAAACCAAACGTTGAGGTTCATTTGAATCCAATATGCCGGAACACTTGTAGCAGTCATTTTCTATTAATGTTTTTAATACGCTATATAAGTACATGTTTGAAATGCCACATTGTCGAAGGGTGAAATTTCCATCATTTTCTTGTCAGCCTAATTTTTTGTTATCGTCACTTTAATCGAAGTTTTAGATATGTCAACCAAAGTAGGATCACGCTTGTTATAAGGGGGCTATGGGTATGCCTATTTTCTTTTATTAAAAGGATGATATTGATTATTATGTGCATAATTAATTTTGTACAAAATCAATTTTTATGCGATTTGCACGCAAATCCGCAGCGGAAAGCTCCTGATACAAAGCTCGGCGAACATAACACAGGATGATGCCAGTTATATTTTATAATTTATATTAATCAACCCGTAGGCGAAATTATTATTACTTCAATTAGGCACACGGAACAAATCTAGTTGAGAGAGTAGTCTGCCATCTCTCTCTACACTTTTGTCTAGTTTGAGTATTTTCTGTTCGCTATCTCTATCTGCTCCATTCAATTTTAATGTGCAATTTGTGTATGGGCGTCGCGCTCTTGTATCCAACAATTTTGCTTTTATATCAATAATTAAATAATGTTTGTGTGACGCAGATATATTTACTGTAATATTTTCTAAAGTTTTAGGAATGACAGTACTAGTGTGCTTTGCCATATCTCTCTCTCTCCCTTTCTCTTTCCCTTTCTCTCTCTCTTTCTCACTCTCGCTGCTTCTCTCGAAGTGCCATCTCTGCGAGGAACGTTGACAATCTTAATGGCTGTTATAATTTTGGATGCAGCTTCTCTAAAAAGTTCTATCGAGTCAGATCTAAACCACTCCTTTAAATGTCACGACATTTTTCTTCTTCCCACATTTTGCGTTGCTTGGATTTTCCCTTGCATGATTAATTAAACTGTGGCATATCCTGGTTTTGGGAGATATTGTAGATTTTACTTTTAATTTTAATAAGTAGTGGGTTCGGTTCCAAAAAGTCTAGTCATTACTTTGGGAGAGACACTGTTTAGATCTTCTGAATCAATTTGAGTTTTACCGAAAGTATTCTGATGTAAACCTGCGACAATCATAATTCGGATCTCCCGTCTGGTAAGTCCAGTGATGTTCCTGGCTCTTTTTGTACAAGGTTCTTTAATGAACTCTTTAGATTGAGCCAGTTTTGGTAGATTTATCTAGTATTGTTAGAAGCTGTTCTTCATCCATTTCAGTATGGTTGATTTAGCAACATTATAGGACTGCTTTAAGGTTTAGCCGTCGCTCCATGAGGCGTCCTCGGCACTAAGGACCTTCTTAAAGAACATAATGCCGTTATAGTCTTTCTTGAGGCGTCCTCTTTTTTGGCATTTGGTCTTGCTTTTTCTATTCGTACTTTTACTCCATGGTTTTTATAAACTTTGGTTTTTTTCACATTCTCTTTAGTCACGGTGTTATCAGCATATCTTAGATCAACTATAAGAACTATCATTCTCTGTGTACTGAGAGAGAACACAACCTTCAGGCCACCTATTTTAAATTTTACTTGAGAGAATCGAATGTTAGATTACTCTGGACGGTTCCATTTTGCTTGGTTGTAGTAGAAATTTGAGATGACCTGCAGGTCATAAAAGTTTGAGGTTTTACATTGTTAAGCTTCTATTAACTGTCTGAGGCTTCTTTAAATATATATCTGTTGCGTAAAGATATCAAAGAGATTGGCAGACATAATGCTGCCTTCTGTCTTGCTAGATTTACTACTACTTCACTAACTTAACTCCAGTGTATCAATTCTTTAAACCGGTGAGAATAATTATGAGCATCTTTACAAGTCAGGACCAATAGAACTGCGGAAATCAAGTGAGATCGCATGCACACTTCGACTTTCAGCTGATTTTGAGGGCGTACTCCTTCTCACCCATTCAATGCATACACAGTAAAAGTATTTCTTACTTCTTTGACCCCTGCTTGTTTTAAGATTTTTATTATTTTATTCTAATTTAAGATACATTACAATTCATTTTTCTGCATCTCTTTGTCAATTTGATGATAATTAATTATCTCCTTGGTGGTGGAATCGACTAAAATTATTTAAAAATATAATTTAAAACTTAAATCTTCTTCAGACATTAAAATCTAACCGAGCAAGCAAGCCGACAAGGGTCCTCTAAAAATAAATTTATATATAATAAAATACACACAAGCCGGTTTTTGAACCCTAACATAATACACGCATAGTAGGCCTTGGATCAATACTACACACATAATAATATATTATAAAAATACCTACCATCTGTTATATAAAAGACCTAACCAGACAAGAGTGTCTAGAAGTTATTAAAATAATAAAATAAAATTTGGGACTTAAGAATCATAGGGGTTCAATAAACACCAGAAAATGTTTGTTGAGATCGATCTGATACATTCATTTCAGGGAGTTTTTGTAAAATTAAGGTTTGTTTTTACTTATAATATTCGGACAGATAATAATTTAAGTTCGAGGGAAATTTGTTAATAAAGTTAAAACTATTTAAAAAAGTTTTTACTAAGTAAATTTGTTCATCTGTTATAGGTAGGTAAAATTTTAAGGCTGCCGTGATCGTATAAAATCCTTTAAAAGAAAGGAGCAACAGTACGAATATAAATTAAAAGGAAAAATTGACACCTATCGTTTCAAACCAATCAGACACGTAAAAGTGTGTGATCTTATATGATCACGACAGTTTTAAAAATATGACATTGCAGTTATAATTTAAATGGCATAATTTTTAAATAATTAAAATTTCCACCTTTTCTGGAGAAAATGAAATCTCAAAAGTTAAAAATGTATCAAGATATTCGTCAAAGTTTTCATTACTTTTTAAAATTTAATCAGAGCAAGACATAGACCCAGTATTTACATATTTTTAAGATTTTATGCTCTGGTACTAATAATCAATACAATTAAATATAATTTTGACAAGATTTTTCCTAAACTAAGTGCAAACAGTCAGTTCCATAGTTTTCTAGATTTTCACTTATTACCTTTTAGCCCAACATAAAAATATTTCCTCTAGACCAAGCTCTATTAGTTTCTCTATAAAAATTTAATTGAAGTATCTATAAGTGAGTCAGCGTTAAATAAAAATAAATTTGATAATGCGTTAAGTGGAGTTCTTGTGGGGAATTTTCAATCTATTTTTGGTGTGCCACAAGGCACACTTTTCGAGGTATGTTTTTAATGAAATAAAAACAACAGTGGTGAAGATGGAGTATAAAATAAAACGCCAGTTTTAAAAATCAATTTTTATTAGTTTAGCAGCATTTCGAAAACTTTCTATATACAGGGTGTTTTACAATTATTATGCTAGAGTGATATGGGTTGTAGGGTGCATAAAATAAGCAGGTTTGCGATTGCTTGCTGTGTTTAAAATTTTAAAGTTAACCTTTGAGTGTCGGTTGGTTAATCACAAGACAAGAGCTGTTTTGTGTAACCTAAGGAGTAAAGCCTAGTTTCCACTTATACGTGCCCATCCTGATAAAAAAAACGCATCACGTGACGGGACATGGATTTGCACCTGTTTTAAATGCAGCGTCACCTGATGCGTTTTTTGAATCAGCTAATGCGTTATCTTCATTACATCTTATATCTGGTCCTTGAAGCTGCTGTTAGGATGATTGACACAAGCGGTAGTTATATTGGCATCAAATCAACGCAAAACCTTTGAGCGAGACTGTAACAGTGCTTGATATAGGTAAAAGCCAAAAAACGAGGACTAAAATAAATGAGTCAAAAATTAAATATATTAACTTCTTGGAAAACAACGAGAGATATGCTCACAATTTTCAAATACTTGGTTATAGTTGCGAGCCAGTGGAAAACCTTTACATACTTGGGAGCAAACATAAAACAAAGGAAGCAGAGGAAATGGACAAGATAAACAAAGGAAGTAGGCAAAGATTCTACGATTCAAACAAAAAATCGATACTACAATAATTATGCACCTACAAAAGCGAATAAAGTACAACTGAATATATTTAAAAGAAAAGGTCTTCCTAAGATTTTTGGATAAGTGCACATAGAAGATGGTGAGATCATCAAAATTACAAGAATAGCTTGGTTGGAACATGTACAGAGAATCGATGAGGCAAGAAAACCAAGAAAAATTATAAACTGAAGACCTGCCAAAAGGAGAGTAAGAGAGAGGCCGCGGAAAAGATGTCGAAGATGACATCAAGAATATAAAAAAATAAAATAATAAAACCCACCAGGAATTATGTAATGTCACTTGAAAAACATCCTAAGGGTTAAACAGACGGCTCTGGAACGAAATAGCGATGTAGAAAATAGCGACGTTCAAAATAGCGAGTAATGAAATAGCGACTATCAAAATAGCGATGTAATGAAAGCGCGACTATCAAAATAGCGATGTATCAAAATAGCGTTTGTAACAAAACAGCGACATATCAAAATAGCGATGTATTAAAATAGCGACAATCAAAATAGCGATATATTAAAATAGCGACAACCAAAATAGCGACAATCAAAATAGCAATGTATCAAAATAGCGATGTATCAAAATAGCGATGTATCAAAATAGCGATGTATCAAAATAGCGATGTATCAAAATAGCGATGTATCAAAATAGCGATGTATGAAAATGGCGATGTATCAAAATACCGAATCAAACCAAACCGAATCAAATCAATCCAAACCGAAAAAAACCGAAATGCGCTATTATATCCTATTTTGACAGTACCAGCTTATTTAAAAAAAAAAAACTTTCCTGATTCTTTTCCGGGATCCTAGAGGGTGTGAATCCGAACCGAACCAAACCGATCTGAACCGAATTCGGTTCGGTTCGGATTCATACTCTCTAGGATTCCGGAAAAGAAGTCTGGAGAGTTTTTTTTGAAAAAATATGCTGGTTTGGTTCGATTCGGTTCAGTTTGGGTCGGTTCGGTTCGGTTCGGATTCACACCCTTTAGGATCCCGGGAAAGAAGTCAGGAAAGTTTTTTTTTTGAAAACTTTTCTTAGAACGAAACCTTTTAGTCAAGCTATATACCAAATTCATAGTCGCTATTTTGTTACATCGCTGTTTTGATAGTCGCTAGTTTGTTACATCGCTGTTTTGATAGTCGCTATTTTGTTACATCGCTTTTTTGTTACATCGCTATTTCGTTACAATCGCTATTTTGTTACATCGATATTATGTTACATCGCTATTTTGATAGTCGCCTTTTCGTTACATCGCTATTTTGATTGTCGCTATTTCGATACCGCTATTTTAATAGTCGCTATTTCGTTCCAGAGCCTAAACAGACCGCAGTATTTCTCTGTCTGACACTTCCAGAAAACAAAAATGTAAACACAGGAAGCCATTGATTGAAGTGTAAGACATTGCACAACTGATGGACTTCTTGTGATGGTTACTGTAAAGATATTGACATCGAAACTCAACTCTATTTTTAAATAAAAATTAGTATTCAATTAGTTACGAAACTGTAAGATGTCATAATTAAAAGTAACATTTGTAGAAATTGTTTAATTACTAATTTATAATCACACCATTATTAGTAGTTTTATAGCTGTTTAATGACTAATTGAGCAATAAAATATACTAAAGAAATAATTATTTATTTTAAAACAAGCCTCGTGACGGCAACATTGTATGTCTGATGGGAGAATGATACTGTGTAGTTCAACAAAATACACATTCCTCTGACAGGGTGCAATTATTTCAGTACATTATACGGTATTGTAAAAGCATTTTTTTTTATTTCGTTATCGCTATTTTATTGCCAGCATATATTGCCTCTTTTTGCCTTCCTGGTCCCCGTAACATTGACTAGAGATTTTTGACGATTTTTTTTTCAAATAACGCCAAAAATTTGTGATTTGGGTGTATTTTATCTTAGCAATATCGTCGTGATGTCTGTCTGTGTGTGTGTGCGTGTATATTATTTCTGTCCGTAACACGATAGCTCCTAAACCGCTGAATCGATTTTCATAAAATTTTCAGGTAAAATGGTGTTCGATACTATTTAAAAATGCTAACTTTCTAACGGAGCATAGTATCAGTATACAGTTTTCGGAATATAGTAGACTACATTTTGCTCAATATTTTGTGTTATAACTAAAAACTTCGTAAGAGTTTTGGTATCTGAGATATTTCCAAAAAACTGTTTTCAAGGCTGATATATTATCGTGGCTTCTCGTTAAGTGTGTTAATAGGCTAGCGAGGAAGAATCCCTCTCCATTGTCGTAAATGGCATAAACAATGAAAAATCGTATAACAGTCCAATGGCAAAAACGGAGATTCTACAAAAACATCATCCATCAAAACAAGACAAGAGCAAAATCGAAGTTTAGTATACAGTCTTATCAAAACCGGACAAAATCAAAAAGGACAAAATCATAAAAAGGGGCCGCCTTAGCATGAGCAACTGTCCCCGTTCTTTACCTGTACACTGGTTCCGTCTCTCTTCGTCTCATACAAATGGGTCTCATGAAAGTTTGGCGGCAAATTGAAATCGGGAACAAATAATATTGTTGTTTTTCCTTTAATTAGCTCCCCTGTCCTTCTTTTGAGAGTTCGAAATCGGTGTTAACCGAACCTAACCGAACCTCTTGGTCAATTAATTGCACATAAATCCTAACCTAGGGTCCAACGACTAACCTCGCCATATGTGCTATAGCAATCCTTATGTAGATACGGCGTTTTCTTTAGGCATGGCAGTAAATAAATTGCAGTGAAGGACGCTTTAATTGCATAGAAATATTAGAACCGCTTTTCTTTAGGTAAACGTCACAAGCTAGGCCCGCCCCTTTTTATGATTATGTCCTTTTTTAATTTGTCCGGTTTTGATATAAAAGACGTTATGCAGAACTTCGATTTTGTATAAAAATTACGTGTTTATGTCCGTTTGACTGATTTTTAATCTGTATGTTGTTTTAGACTATTTTAATTTTTTATTTTTGTGTGTTCCAGTTTTTCATTTGTTTCAAAGATGATTCTTAACTGTCTACCAGACCACTTGATAATGGTTTTTTAAAAACCGAAAAGCGTCGTGATTAGACAATAAAATATTTGTGAAGTAAGCAGGACTTTTCGTTTCTTCTCCTTTAACAATTGCTCTTGTCTTGTTTTGAAGAATGACGTTTTTGATAATGTCCGGTTATTAATAATTTCGTTTTTAACATAGGACTGTTATGGCATTTTTTTAATGATCTTAGACGATTTTTTATTTGTCATTGTTTAATGCTGCCAGTTATTTTTCTTTATTGTTTTATTTTGAATTTTTGGAAAACCTAACCTTAAAGTTTGTTTTGATATTTTTGGGCTTTCTGCAAAAACCTTCAAAAAAGAAAGTCCTGTTTGGGAAAAATTCCGATCAGGTGATAATTTCTCTCTTTGTTGAAAGTTATTTTCTTTTTGATCACCTGATCATTTTATTAAAATCATGCGCGTTTTTTGCTCACGCTGGGAGTTTTGAAGCGCCACCCTGTGTGTGACAGGGGAATGAAGAAATCACTTCCGCCTAAAAACTAAAAGAGACACGTGTTTTCGGGTTGAAGACCGAAATTCCAGTCGCAAGGAGGGGCGGTGCCGCAAGTGAAATTTTGGGACTGCTGCAGAATTACAGAAGGTAAGCCTCTAGCGTGTTGTCGATTTTTTCCTTTGTTTTTTAGTTTAATAGACTCTGTTTCCCAGGCGGAGCGAATTTAATTTTGGGGTTATTTTTTTTTGGGATATCTCTAGTTTTTCTTCTTCTCCTTCAAGGCTCAGATTTCTATTTGGTCCTTCAGACCCTTATGTTTTGAAAAAGCCCTTTGGTTTTTACAGTTTTTTTTGTTAAAAAATTGGTAATTTTATAGTTTTTTTGCAGCAACCACATTTTATCGTTTTTTTCCTAGATTCGGACATTGTTGTTTTTGTACCGGTTTTTTTTTAGAATCCGCATGGTTTTGAAGGTTGGTTGCCCTGAGTTTGGTTTATGACCTCGTGCGGCGATAAAAAAAAACCCCGTTCGACATTTGGCAGCGACCCGGGCCCCCGTTCTTTTTCTTGCTGGCTGACGTTTCATTGACGTTTGTGTGTTCTAACCTCACAACTTCACGTGTTGTTTTGTTTACCTCCGAGGTTAGAAAATTGTTGATTATTCGGCAGGTTTCGAATTTGTTTGTATGAAATCCGTCGAAATTTACCTTCGTTTTTTGTTTTCGTTAAGCGCGAGATTGTTACCGCGTTCTTAGCGAACCGTACCCGTGTGTTGATAGCGGATTTGTCGCGAAAAAAACCTACCTTTTTGTATCTGATAAAAACCGCTTTGTCATGTCTGACATAAAAGTTTTGAAAAAACAACAAAATAGCGTTTTTAATAAATTAAAAACAACTTATAATAGAGCCGGCGAAGCCCAGGGCAATGCAGAGAAGGCAAAAAAGTTAAAACCCAGATGGGAAGATGTGCCTTCTCTGGTAAGTCACTTCGATGCATTGCATTTTGAAATTATAAGCTTGGCTAGTAGTGATCAGATACAAGAAAGTCAGGAAACTTTAGTGCAGGAATTTGATGAAATGAAATACACAATTAGATTGATTTGTCGTGAGCTCTATCCGGAGGATTACCAAGATGCCTCACAGACAATTTTGAACCATTCCCTGGTAAATGTGGACAGGGGTCTTGAAATTAAAAGAATAGAGGTATCCCATTTTGACGGTAATCTTAAAAAATGGCCCACCTTTTTTGATATGTTTAAGTCACTTGTGCATGATAAGGCTGACATGAGTGAAATAGCTAACCTCGGATAATTATCGAGTAGCCTTCGATGCGATGATTAGACGCTTTAATAATAAAAGACTTTTGGTAACAAATTATTGGACGTCTATTTGTCAAGTCCCTTCTGCAAAATCGAGCAACCCACATGATTTGAGGTTATTGTTGTCCACTTTCCGGGAAAATTTGGAAGCATTGTCAAACTATGATGATGTAGACCTTTTAGATTTTGCTAAAATGATTCTTCTTTTGCAAAAAGTTGATAGCCCATTGAAAACTCAGTCTGAGATTGAGTATAGTGATAAGGAAATCCCGTCCTATAAAGATTTGTTTAAATTCTTAGAGAAAAATTGTCGGGCTTTGGAAAATAGTTCTCTTTTGAATAAGCCGAAGGAGGTTTCACCTCCTCTACCCCCTAGGAAGGGTGGCAAACCACCATATCCTGTGTTATTGACTGGAACAGGCCAGTCTGGTAATAAAGGTTGTGTTTATTGCCAGCAACAGCCCTACCATCCCCTTGTGAAGTGTACCAGATTTCTGGAATTAGAAGTAGGTCAGCGCCATCAATTTGTTAAGCGTGAACGATTGTGTTTTAACTGCTTTGGCAAACATGGTGTATCTCAATGCCCTACAAATGCCACGTGTCGTCAGTGCCAGGGTCTTCACCATTCCCTGTTGCACTTTGTGAAAAGCTCTCTGAGCCACCAAGTTGATTGTCCGGGGGAGACCCCCCGTATACCTGATAGTGAGGGTGCCGAACAAGCATTGTGTACCGCTACACCCAGTAGCAACCATTTTGAACCTCGTAAGAGGAGACCTGTGTTTTTAGATGATTGTCCAGGGGAGAGCCCCCACATACCTAATAGTGAAGGTGCCAAACAGGCATTGTGTACCGCTACACCCAGTAGCAACCATTTTGAACCTCGTAAGAGGAGACCTGTGCCTTTTGCAACTGCCCAAGTTTTAGTGTTAGATGCCCACAAGTTTGTGTCTTGTCGGGCAATTTAGATTCCGCTAGTGAAGTGTCCTTTGTAACTGTCTCTTTGGCTGAGAGGTTTGGACTTAAAGTAGCTCCGAATAGAACTCCTATTGAAGGAATAAATGGCATGATTTCTAGTACTTCATATGGCAATGTTACATTGAAAATAGGCTCCGCCAAGTTTCCTGATAGTTTGTTTTCCTGTGATGCCATTCTTATTCCTAAAATTTGTGAGACCATACCTGTGACTGTTGTAGAATATGATTCTATTCAGTGGCCACACCTAAAAGATTTAGATTTTGCAGATCCTAATTTTGGACAACCTAGTAGTGTAGACCTTTTGATTGGTGTTGATTTTTTTGGTCAGATGCTTGTGCCTGGCTTTAAAAAAGGAGAAAATGGAGGACCTTGTGCCATTAATTCAATATTTGGTTGGATACTCTTTGGTGGTATTGATGGTCCTCGTAAAACTCAAAAACCCATTAGTTTGTTGACCTTAGTGTCTTCCCCTATAGAATCTGGATTGGATAGTACCTTACAAAAGTTTTGGGAACTATCGACCCCTCCAAAAATCCCTCTTCCCTCTGATGAGGACTTGTGTGGAAAATTATTTGCTGCCGCTCATTCTGGAACTGAGTTTGGCAGCTATGTTGTTCGTTTACCTTTCAGAGAGCCTCGACAAGAACTTGGTGACTCTAAAGGTCAAGCATTGCGTAGATTCAATATGATGGAAAACCGATTATTGAGGAATCCTGCTTGGTATAGTGTGTACAAAGAATTTGTTCAGGATTACCTAGACCAGGGGCTTCTGAAATTGGACAATTCTAACCCTGACTTCCATTCATATTTTGTTCCACACCACCCAGTTGTGAAGGTGGTAAAATGGTGTCCAAAATCTGATTCGTTTTGTTATGATGTGATGCCCATGGAAAGACCTTGTACCAAGAGAAATATTCTCTCTGAGATTGCAAGGATATATGATCCACTCGGGTTCCTAGCCCCAGTTGTTTTGGTTGCTAAGTGTTTATTTAATGCAACGTTTGGGGGTCCAGGGTCTTTCATGGGATGATACCCCCTCCAGTGATATTGTTGCACAGTGGCAACTCTATGTGTCGCAATTACCATTATTATCTTCGATATCAATACCTCGTTATGTTGTGAAGCAAAATGCTGTCACTACTGAATTGCATGGCTTTTGTGACGCCTCAATGTGTGCATATGGTGGTGCAGTATATATTCGACAAATTGAGTTGGATGGAAATATTTCTATCTCCCTTTTGTGTGGGAAAAGTAGGGTGTGCCCTTTGAAAAGTATTTCTATTCCACGCTTAGAATTGTGTGCTGCTGTATTGTTGGCAGAGCTATTGGAGTTTGTTGGCAATCATCTTGATTGCGTCCCGATTGATAAGATTTTTGCTTGGTCTGACTCCAGCGTTACCCTTGCTTGGATAAAATCGTGTCCATCAAAACGAAAGGTTTTTGTAGCCAATCGTGTAACGACTATTCAAGAGAAAGTTCCCCCCAGCTGTTGGTACCATGTAAATGGTAAGGAGAACCCAGCTGATTGCTTATCCCGGAGCTTACTTCCTGGTCAATTGATAGACCATCCTCTTTGGTTTACTGGACCATCCTGGTTGGCCCAGTCTAGTGAAACATGGCCTATGAACCACAAAATTGATGCGTTTGATGCTGATCTACCCCTTAAGGAAAATCGTTTTGTTTTTGTGACAGAAATACCCCTTGATGAAGTACAGCTGTTACTCACTAAGTACTCCTCTTTACGTAAAATCTTGGGCATTGTTGCCTTTTGTTTGAGACCTTTTCGAGTGAAAAAAGATCCTTCTTTATCTTTTCCTACTAAAGCCCTCAATGAGGCAGATCTTTATTATGCTACTTTAGTTGTTGTGCGAGTTGTACAACAAGAAGTTTTTTTTGAAGATTTGAAAAGGATACGTAAGGGTGAGAGTTGTGCTAAGCCTCTTCGAAAGTTAGGTCCTTTTCTTGATTCCCATGGTGTTCTCAGGGTGGGCGGTAGATTACGTCATACTGATTTAGCATATGAGGTGAAACACCCCATGTTGTTGCCTCGTAGTCATAGGCTTACCACTTTGATTATAGAAAAATTCCATAATGAGCATGGACATCCAGGTCCTCGCTTATTGGAGTACCTCCTAAATCAACAGTTTTGGATTTTGTCGGTGAAAAGTGCCATTCACAGTGTTGTTTCCAGGTGTTTTTGTTGTGCCAGGGTAAATCCCAAACCATTGCACCCATTCATGGGTGACCTTCCTAAATTTAGAGTGTCCCAGGTGAAGCCCTTTTCCCATGTTAGTGTAGATTTTATGGGTCCATTCTCCATCACGTTAACCAAGCGTCGTGGTGTAAAAAGTCAAAAGGCTTATGGGTGTATTTTTGTTTGTTTCCCAACAAAGGCCATTCACCTGGAGGCTGTTTCTGATTTGTCCACTGATGCATTTTTGGCTGCCCTCCGCCGATTTGTTGGTAGACGTGGCAGATGTGCTGCCCTCTACAGTGACCAGGGCACTAATTTTGTTGGGGCAAATAACCTCCTTGTGTCCTATTGTCAGCAAGCTGCTGAGACTTTAGCGATTAAGTGGTGTTTTAATCCACCCGACAGTCCGCATTTTGGTGGACTCCATGAGTCTGGGGTAAAGTCCACGAAAACTCATCTGAAGAGAATTGTGGGGGATCAAATCCTAACCTTTGAAGAGTTGATGACTGTATTGGTTCAGATTGAGGGCTATTTTAAATAGTCGACCATTGTGTAGTATGAGCCCTGATCCTCATGGCTTTCAAAGTCTTACTCCTGGACATTTCCTCACTTTGGAACCCTTGACAGCCCCTCCCGATGAAGACCTAACCAATGTTAAGTTAAACCGTCTCCATCGCTGGCAGCTTGTTCAGCAGATCCAGCAGCATTTTTGGCGCCGCTGGCATATGGAGTATTTACAGTCGTTGCAACAACGCGAAAGATGGAATACCCCCGATAACCCTCCAAAAGTTGGAACATTAGTAGCGTTGAAAGACAAAGACCTACCCCCATTGAAGTGGTCACTCGGTAGAATTGAAAAAATTTACTAGAGTCCAGATAGAATCCCCCGTGTCGTGCAAGTAAAAACCGTGAAAGGATTACTTGACCGTAGTTTGGTGAAGGTATGTCCGTTACCCTGCCAGTAACCAACCTTCAAAGCCTTATGTAGCATGAATCATGCTTATTTGAATTAACTTAAGTATGACGTCCATAGTTATTGCGATAAAATTATTGTTGCAAAAATGCTAATTTATTGTTTAGACCTTTTGGGTAATTGAATAACCTTTTTTTTTTTATTTTTTTTTGTTTTTTGGGTTTTTTCTATAAAAATTGGGAATTTTTATGGTGGGCGGAATGTTTAATGCTGCCAGTTATTTTTCTTTATTGTTTTATTTTGAATTTTTGGAAAACCTAACCTTAAAGTTTGTTTTGATATTTTTGGGCTTTCTGCAAAAACCTTCAAAAAAGAAAGTCCTGTTTGGGAAAAATTCCGATCAGGTGATAATTTCTCTCTTTGTTGAAAGTTATTTTCTTTTTGATCACCTGATCATTTTATTAAAATCATGCGCGTTTTTTGCTCACGCTGGGAGTTTTGAAGCGCCACCCTGTGTGTGACAGGGAATGAAGAAATCACTTCCGCCAAAAAACTAAAAGAAGTCACACGTGTTTTCGGGTTGAAGACCGAAATTCCAGTCGCAAGGAGGGGCGGTGCCGCCAGTGAAATTTTGGGACTGCTGCAGAATTACAGAAGGTAAGCTTCTAGCGTGTTGCCGATTTTTTCCTTTGTTGTTTAGTTTAATAGACTCTGTTTTCCCAGGCGGGGCAAATTAAATTTTGGGGTTATTTTTTTTGGGATATCTCTAGTTTTTCTCCCCTTCAGGGCTCAGATCTCTAGTCATTTATAATAAACTATGGGGGCTCAACTCTTGAAAGTTTATTTATTAAGTAACACTTTTCGCACTTGTTAGGAATTATACTATTTGGTTAGTCTTTCTACGTCAAATGTTAAAAAAGTTAAGGAGGTGAGTACTGAAATAGCACCGCGTATAACTTATAATTGCCTACAAAACTTTTTTTAGACAAAATCGAACATTATTATTATTTTATAGTCTCATTAAAAATTTGTTATTCAAACTAAATTAACTATTATTATAATCTTTGAATATATTTTTTTGTATCAATTATAAAAAGCCCCTTGCTCATTATTTTTACAGATATACATTTTTTTAACAATTATAGTTTTTATTATAATTAAAATTGTTAGGTAATTACTTAAAAAATGCCTGCCTAAATGTTTGTAGAAGCTTTTTGTGGTTCTAGGGATAATATTGACAAAATAGTTTATTACATAACAAGAAAAGAAAGTGACAAATTTCACACGACGTGAATGTTTTAAACGAGGCGCTAGGCAAGTGAAATAACCCACGAGTGTAAGAAAGTAACTTTCTGTCGAGTTATGTACGCTATTTTTTCTACTAACACTGTTGAACTATACTTTTTTAAAAAATTTGGTGTTTAATTTTGCACAAATCAAATAAAACTGCTGTTTCGCACATGTGTTTTTTTTTCCCCGGATTGGACACACAAAATAATTATTAGCAAAACTACAAGGTATAGCAAATATCTGATTACACTATTTTTAATGGCTCAAAAAAACAGCACGGTAAGGTGCAGTCAGAAAATCGATACCTTTAATAATAACCGAGTTTCCCATTTAATCCCATCGAAAATGGGACACGCTGTACAAAAATATATTTTAAGCGGTGTTATTCTTTTAGGAAAAAATTAGCGACAAATAATTACATTATCATTTTCCACAAAATTGGTTTCGGCGTGTTCAACTGAAAAATAAGGCGATGAAGAGTTGTCAAAGTAAGCTTAAAAGGTGTTATGTTGAGTTAATAAGGGTTGAAATGAAAATCAAGTAAATAAAAAAATTACTTTATTAAAGACAAACTGCCACTGAGACAATTGACGAATAAATTTAATTACTGAAGTGTAAACCATGATTTTTTATATTTATATAATTTAATTTTCTTTTATTTTGTTTCGATTCTGTATAAACTTCGTATTCCACATTGATAATACAGGGCAGTATTGAATCAGGTGCTTCAAGGAGGTTATTTTTTGGCCCATTTTGAGAAAAAATATTCATATGAAGATACAGTCCTGGCCAAAAGTGGAGAAACTACCTAAAATTGTATACAGGAAGTTGTTTGCCAAGTTCTTATGAATATGTGTCCTAAAATGACTCGTTTTAAAAATACAGAGTGTTAAAGTTTTATAAAACAAATCTTTTTTTTAATATCTGCTAAATCACTATAGATATGTCTAAAATTTGGTAGAGGCATTTTACCTATTAAGGGGAATTTTCTTATGGACAGCAACTTTTTTTTAATTTATGCCAGTGCCGTCCGCAAGTGACCTCGACTCCATTTTTTTATTAAAAAAATGGTACGCCACTGCTGTTTTCGTAAAATAAAAATTATTTTTAAAATCGCTGTTTATTTTGTAATAAATGTTATCTCTTGAGTTTTTTTTGTAAACGGCACGGTTTTCGCTTAAAAAAAATAAAACCATGAAACCATCTTCCAACAATACTGGATGAATATACCAGAACTGGCTCATTCTAAAGAGTTCACTAAAGGACCTTGTCAAACAAGAGCCAGGAATATCATTGAACTTACCAAACAGGAGATCCGTATAGTGACTGGACTGTTTACGGGTCACTGTCGACTAAGAGTACCCATGCACATAATGGAAATGACAGAAGAGACCGAATGTAGACTCTGTATGGAGGATAACGAACCAGTTAGACATGTACTGTGCGAATGTCCAGCTATTGCACGTTTACGTCAAAACACTTTCAGTAAACCTCAGATTGATTCAGTTCTGAACAATGTCTCACCCAAACCATTGAGTAAATAACCCATACAGAGGAGCCACCGGCGAGCTTTACCATATTGAGGGGCAGATGGCGCTGAAGTAAATTCGTCTGGTACGCAATATTCAGCTCATGTCTATCATACGAATGCTATTATATCATAGTAGTTGTCTCTGAATATTGCGTACCAGACGAATTTATTTCAGCGCCATCTGCCCCTCAATATGGTAAAGCTCGCCGGTGGCTCCTCTATATGGGTTATTTACTTAATGCCCAAACTGATAGCTAACCTTTTTGGAGTATTAGGCATACAGTGGTGAGAAACCACTCAAAAGTGAGCCACAATAGACCCACTAGTGGTCGCAGTGGAAGGGCTACAAGGCCCACTCACATATGAATCATCACCATACCATTTCTGAAAATATAAGTTATTTTGACTTGGGTAAACATGCTTCGAAGTTGTATTTTATTATAAAGATTTAAAAGTTCAAAGACTGTCGGCCCCGGACCCCAATAAAATTTTATTTTTTAAATATTTTATTTTAGAGGCTGTTTTAATAAATATACGGCCGTCTTATAAAAGAGATAAATAAGTAACCAGACATAAAGAAATACTTAACGAGTATTGAACTCAATCTGGTGAGAAACTATGAATAAAAAGAAATCAAAATATTAAAGTAGATATCTTTTCACTTTCTCCAACGATCACAAGGATACGAAGCATCCATATTTTAAAAACGCCCTCTTCAGGTGAATGTAGGCAATAGTTTCGTGTAGAGCATAAGTTGTTCCTATTGGTTTCACACAACTTATGCTTAAACGAACCGAAACCATCAAACCATCAGTATAATTCAATGCTGGTAGGGGTATTTTCCCACGGAGTATTTGTTTCTGTTAGTTTTACACAACCGCTTATTTATTGAGTTAATCAAAATGTTTTGACCTAAATCTACTAGTGGGTTTTACCAGTGGCGACCCGTGCGTTGTAAAGCTGGGGGGGGCGCAAATGGTTAAGGGTGGGGGCGCAAATGGTTAAGGGTGGGGGCAATGAAATTTCCAAGCAGCACTTAACTGAGTTTGTAATATTCGTTTTACCTCATAATGCAAATCCAGTGCAAGAAATTATATGTTCCCTGGAAGATTCATGTTTTCTTATTTTCTCAGGAAGATGGTGCAAATCTTTTACACCCGTTTGTGCACAATTAGGGTCAATTCTTAATGCCGCATTAAAAAACAACACACACGGGAAACAGTACAACAGGTTGGTTAAATCACACCCGCAAATCCAGTTATTTTTCTTATAGATGTCTCTAGAAAAATGACGCGTAATACTTCTGTTTTGTGTCCTTTGATTAACTTGAGTTAGGTTTAGATCCAGTAGGGGCCTACCCAGTTCTTTAATTTTGATTTTATCTTCCAAAGAAAAACTGGAAAAATGTCTCTTAATAATATTACTAACGCAACTCATTATCAAGATCCATAATACAAATTCGCGGTAAATTATAACACGACTAAAAAAGCAAAACATGAATAAGGTACAAAACTACAGACTGGCCCAACATATTGACAAGCAGACCAAACCGCAATATATAATTGCGCCTTCCTTTGCATTGAAACAGCGGTATGGCCCCTGCCGCTCCCACCCCGTTTCCATCGTAGCGCGGGCCAGAGATGGCTTGCGGCCCGAGAAAGCCGACTGGCTACCGATTCATCGATTCGTACCTAATCGTATCGGCAGCAGAGTCAGTGTCAGAGCTGAACTTTAGTCAAGGTATCGCCGAGGCGAAAGGAAATATTTTAGAATAGGCAAATAATTAAATAAAACATATTTTTTAGTTAAGATTTATTTTTTTTGAATTTTTAAGGATTGGCCGCCCTTTGATTTTACAGCAGAATATTTGACAAATTTTGAAGACATTTTTATCTCGATGGAGATCAGTGCCACTTTAGCACTAAAACAAGAAAAATTTTCGCTCAGTAAATATTTTAACGTTGCCCTGGCGCGGCGGCGGAGTGTACACCATTAATTTATTTATTTTAAGTCGCTATTTACGGCCTTCTCAAAACTCTGTAAACAAAGAATCATTAAAAAATGATATAGGGACCTACAACACAAAATTTTACTGCTACTTTTTCTTTTATAATATGTAGTCGATTTTTTTTTCTATGCGTAAAAGGGACAGTTCTTTTTCGGCCCCGAACCAGCCCTGGGGATATCGCACATCCATATTAAGATGGATGGAGAACAGCTTCCAACAACACTGGATAAATATACCAGAACTGGCTCACTCTAAAGAATTCATTAAAGGATCTCAGGAATATCATTGGACTTACCAGACAGGAGATCCGTACAGTAACTGGACTTTTTACGGGTCACTGTCGACTAAGAGTACCATGCAGAATGGGAATAAGAGAAGAGACCGAATATAGACTCTGTATGAAGGATGACGAAATAGTTAGACATGTACTGTGCGAATGTCCGGTTATTGCACGTTTACGTCAAAACACTTTCGGTAAGCCTGATTAACAAAATTAATAAACGAAAGTATAAGAGAAAATATTTTTTCCAGATATTTTCAAAGAAGCTATAATAAAACCAATATTTAAAAACGGAAATAACGAAGAAGTCACCAATTACCGACCAATATCAATACTACCAACCTTATCTAAAGTATTCGAAAAGGCCATGGCACAACAAATCACAAATTTCATGGAAACAAACAGTTTGGCTTCAGAAAAAACAAAAACACAAGACTTGGCATACTTGATTTAATGAGCAAAATACAAAACGTATTTGAAAACCATGAATATGCGCCAGCAATATTCTGCGACTTAAGTAAAGCATATGATTGTACATAAACTCCTACTTAAAAAAGTATCCAAATATAACTTTTCAGAAGAAAGCATTAAACTAATACAGTCATACTTAAAAGACAGAAAGCAGCAAGTTGAAATAGATGGAATAAGATCTCACCAGAAAAATATAAACATAGGAGTACCCCAAGGAGCAATTGTATCATCTGTATTGTTTCTGATATACATCAACGACCTCCCAGCAAACATCACACTAGGATTACTAACATTATTTGCAGACGATACAACAATACTTACACCAACAAAAGAAAAAACAAATATTAAAAATATAATTGAACAAACAGAGGCATGGTTTGCAACAAATAAACTTTTATTAAACAAAAACAAAACACACAGAATGATATTCACATTAAAAAACACAGAGTATACAGAGAAACTAGATCACGAAGAACAGACTAAGTTTTTAGGAACAATATTGGATACAAAGCTAATATGGGAAGCACAAATTGATTTCTTGGCAGCCAAACTAAGAAGCAATTTGTATGTCATCAGAAGTCTAGTAGGTACAGTTTCTTTTTCAACTCTAAAAACAGCATATTTTTCGCCTTTACACTCAACAATGTCATATGCCATAATAACATGGGGCAATTCAGCAGAAGCAAAAAGAGTATTTAAACTACAACGAAAAGCCATTAGAACTATCTCAGGCTTAAAATATAGAGAAGACTGTAGAAACAAGTGCAAAGAACTAAGAAGATATTAACACAACCATCACAATACATACTAGAATGTCTTATTTATTTTAAATCAAACATACAAAATAGTTCCGATGGATTCCACCGATTCACCAATCGATGCTACCAAACTCACCGACTGAAGTGCGTTCATGATGCGGGTTAAAATTTACCTTGCGCATTTTACTCAGACGCGCCGGGCGTTGATGACCGGACGTATTCTGTCTGTCATTTGTCAATTTTGAGATTTTTTTATTAGCAGATTTGCATCGAAAAGAATTTCCCGTCAATAACATAGATTTAAAACATGAAACCAATATTTATGTTATTCTTTGAAGGAACCAAAAATTGTACTAGAGTTTTGTAAGAATCAAGAGGTTCCTTTTGTATCTGTTTTGACATAATGTCATTAGTGTAAAACTTGGCTTCTAATAATGGGGTTTCGTCCTTATTATATAAAACATTATGTGAGTGCAACTGAATCATGAACGAAAAGTTTATCCAACGGACGCGCGCGGCGTCAGTCAAGGACAGGCACAAAGTAACGCCGCGCTCGTCCGGTGTGCACACGGCGTTAATCATGAACGTACCCCTTATGAATTTCATTGGTCTGTCATTTGTCACTTGAATCAGCTGTATATTTTTGTATACGAAAATTTGATTCTCGCCCTCTACCTTGATGCCCACAAGAATAGTTTTCTCCGTTTCTTCCATTTCCATCTTTGTTGTGTAACAAAACTTTCGGAAAAAAAAATCTTTCTGGATAGAAAAGATAGGTTAGGGTTTTATTTCCATATGAAATGATTTCATTATGTTTCTTTTTATTTTTCGATGGCTCATCAGCATTCCATCGATGAATATGTCACTTGTCGTTTGTCAGTAATCTAGATTCCATCGATAAAAACAACCGGATAAATTTAGAGACTTTCCCAAACTGACAATTACTCTCCAGAATGTGTCAATTTGCATCAGATACTATCGATAGTAAGGTCACTCATCGTCAAGCAAGCTTTACAGGTAGCGAATAAAGACTCTCATCGTAAAGGCAAGCCTTATAGGAAGCGAAGCTAACGTCAGGCTTTCTATTTTTGACATGTTTTCCTCGGTTTCCCATTTGGCGGTTTTGTTTTATTTTGAAGATGTTGTTTTACACAGTATGAAGGTACCTAAACTATATATATATATATATATATATATATATATATATATATATATATATATATATATATATATATATATTTATGTAATTAAAATTAAAAAGTTATGCTGCAAACTATCTTAAAACTGTATCATTATTAAATAGATCTTTAGACTGTGTTAAAACCACATTTTTAAAATAACAACGAGCCGCCAATGCGAAACCGAGGAAAACATGTAAAAAATTATAAACAAAAAATAGAAAATTAGAGTTAGGCTTCGCTACCTGTAAAGTTTGCTTGACGATGAGTGACCTTAGTAGCGAAGCCTAACTCTAATTTTCTATTTTTTGGTTATAATTTTTTACATATTTTCCTCGGTTTTGCATTGGCGGCTCGTTGTTATTTTAAAAATGTGGTTTTAACGCAGTCTAAAGATCTATTTAATAATATAATAATTACATAAATATATATAGTTTATGTACCTTCATACTGTGTAAAACAACATCTTCAAAATAAAACAGAACCGCCAATGCGAAACCGAGGAAAACATGTCAAAAATAATAATCAAAAAATAGAAAGCCTGACGTTAGCTTCGCTTTCTATAAGGCTTGCCTTTACGATGAGTGTCCTTAATCGATAGTACCTTTTTAATCACAGTTTGACTGGTGACATAGTGTGTAAATAGTGCAGTAACTTTTCAAGATGCAGGAGTTTGATGCAAGGGTTTAATGCATGGTTTGAACAGGGTACTAAACTTACATGCATAAATTTTTGACTTTATCTTATATTTTTCCGACGAATACAATACTTTCCTTACCCATTTCTTTGCGGGTTAAGAACGTAGAAAGAATTACGAACATCGGCAATTTTTATTTATTTTTTTTTCCATTTTTAAAACCACGTGTAAAGATAGCTGCAAAACGTCATGCGTCATCTGTGAGGCCTCGTGTTGGTAAGGAATAACGTAAGCAAATAGTATAGGTCACGTGTGTCCTGTCGTTCCGAGTCCCGAAATATTTGCTACGTTTTAATGGGTATTAAATGAGTTTTTTTTTAAGTTGCTGCAAAACGTCATTCGTCAGCCGTAAGGCCTCGTGCTGGTAATGGATAACGTAAGCAAGTAGTAGATCCCTCACGTGGGTCGTGTCGTTCTGAATGTCAAAATATTTGCTATATTTTTATGAGTATTGAATTTGTTTTCAATATTTTGAAAGTTTATTTACATAGGTTTTCATGATAGTTTTTTATTCGATTTGAAATTGACATAAAAACTCGTTTAAAACTTTGATATTTGTCAGATGTTCTATGTCAAAATTATTGTTCGCTCGCTTGTTTGTTAATGGCAGTGTCTCTTTCTAAAGCCTAGTTTCCACCTATGCGTGCCCACCCTGATTCAAAAAACGCATCACGTGACGGGACATAGATTTGCACCGGGCTTAATTGCAGCGTCACCTGCATTTTTTGAATCGGTGTACTTCAAGATTATCGAACTTACTTGACCACTTGGAGCCCTTTATTCTTTTCTTTTTTGGGTTTTGTACCACTCTTGGTCTGTGAGGTCTTTCTCTCGACGTTAGGTCTGTGTTTCTTTCTTGCTAACTTCCTTTTCGTCTTTGTTCTCAGAATTATTAATTACCATGTACCTAATGTCAAATATTTATTTTGTTTATTGTTACATAATCTGATACAAAATTAATTAAGCAATTGTTTTAAAAAAAAGTGAGATTATGGTTGAGTTTAAAATTAAATATAATATTATAATTGGGATCGATTTATTTAAAACTTTATGGTTTATTTTAAAAAGGATTTAATTTAAACAAAACAAATAAAAATCCTTTATCTAAGTTAATTAATATTAAATATAAAATTTTAACTTTAACAAAATCAGATATTATTAATTTTTGTGAAAAACATTCAAATCTTGATTTTCATGAATGTATGTAAAGCTTTACAATGTTTTATGACAGGGGCTAGAAGTTGGCCCCTGCCATAAAATATTAGCCTTATTCGAACTAACCTTTTTAACCCTATTCCTGGCAATACGAGGTCTGTCTTTTATATTTTGCATATAATAATATAATAATAATAATAATAATATAAGTTTATTTATCAAATCAAATTTTTTACATATTATTGTATTCTAAAAATATATATAATGATAAATAAACACTTAGGCATAGAAGCAATTTTTTTTGCTTGTTAATGCCGATTTTAATTAATTTATTTATTTTTTGAAAATCTTGGAATTCTTATAAAATGTTTAAAACTTACACGTTTATTCTCCGGAATGGGACAACTGGGCGCCGCCAACTCGGCGCCGCCAACTGGGCGCCGCCAACTCGGCGCCGCCAACTGGGCGCCGGGCCAACTCGGCGCCGGGCCAACTCGGCGCCGCCAACTGGGCGCCGGCCAACTCGGCGCCGGACTAAAAATTTTTTTTTTGATAAAATGTGTGGATGAAAAATAAAATATATTATTTATATAATAACATCTTTAAAAAATCCTTTACGCAATTTTTTACAAGCTTTTATATTTAGCTTCAGATGTTCTGTCTAACTAACTATCTATTAAATCTTGTGAAGCGTTTTTGACACACTTCCCAATATCCGATTTGGATGAAATTTGGTACACACGTAGTGGTCCCATGACAATACAACACTAAGAAAAAATAAATAAAAAATGAGTTTTTGACACATTTCCCATTTTCCGATTTGGATGAAATTTGGTATACATATAGTGATCCGATGACAATACAATATTAAGAAAAAAATGTCCTCCCACCTCTATCCCCACCCCCTTTCATAGAAAAATGAGTTTTAGACACACTTCCCATTATCCGATTTGGATGAAATTTGGTACACACGTAGTGGTCCCATGACAATACAACATTTAAAAAAATATCCTCCCACCTCTACCACCACCCCTTCCATAGAAAATGCGTTTTTGACACCCTTCCCGTTATCCGATTTGGATAAAATTTGGTATACACATAGTGGTCCGATGATAATACAACAATAAGAAAAAAATATCCTCCCACCCCTACCCCCACCCCCTTCCATAGAAAAATGTTTTTGACACACTTCCCATTATCCGATTTGGATGAAATTTGGTATTCACATAGTGGTCCGATGACAATACAACATTAAAAAAAATATCCTCCCACCTCTACCACCACCCCTTCCATAGAAAATGCGTTTTTGACACCCTTCCCATTATCCGATTTGGATGAAATTTGGTATTCACATAGTGGTCCGATGACAATACAACAATAAAAAAAATCCTATCACTCCTACCCCCACCCTCATCTATAGAAAAATGCGTTTTTGACACACTTCCCATAATCCGATTTGGATGAAATTTGGTATACATATAGTGATCCGATGACAATACAATATTAATAAAAAAATATCCTCCCACCTCTACCCCCACCCCCTTTCATGGAAAAATGTTTTTGACACACTTTCCATTATCCGATTTGGATGAAATTTGGTATTCACATAGTGGTCCGATGACAATACAACATTAAAGAAAAATATATAATTTTGACGATGTTATTACGATAAGATATCCGTATCAATTAAATATCACTATTTGCAAGAATCAATCTAGCAGAAAAATGCAGAAGTAAATAAATAGAGTTTATTCTAGATTATAATGAAATCGCTGATCGTGAGTTATTTGGAAACTCATTTTTCTATTGGGGGAAGGAGAGGGTGGGGGTAGAGTTAGAAATATATTTTTTGTTTGGGCTGTATTGCCTTTGGGCCTTTATGCATATATCAAATTTTATAAAAGTCATTTGAAGTGAAGTGTGTCAAAAACGCATTTTTCATGGAAGGGTGTGGGGGTAGGGGTGGGAGACATTTTTTCATTATTGTTGTATTGTTATCGGACCACTATATGTATACCAAATTTCATCCAAATCGGATAATGGGAAGTGTGTTAAAAACGCATTTTTCCATAGATGAGGGTGGGGGTAGGAGTGGTAGGATTTTTTTTCAATGTTGTATTGTCATCGGACCACTATATGTATACCAAATTTCATCCAAATCGGATAATGGGAAGGGTGTCAAAAACGCATTTTCTATGGAAGGAGGTGGGGGTAGGGGTGGGAGGATATTTTTTTCTTAATGTTGTATTGTCCTGAGCCACCACTGGTGGTGGTGGCTCAGGATTATGACGACCTCGAATATATGACACGAAAACTAATAGACGAGTACAATAAGTGGGGACTAGAGGTTAATATCAATAAGACAGAGTATATGTGTATCGGTGGAACGAAACAGGATCTAATCTTAAATACTGGGCAGCGAATTCAGTCCTGTGATGAGTATAAATACTTGGGTCTAAAAATTACAGCTGACGGAACACTAGACAAAGCTATAAAAGATAGAAACGTACAAGGAAGAAAAGCAATAACTTTATTAAATGGAATAATTTGGGACCAAAGTATATCAAAACATAACAAAAAGCTTATATATAACACCATTGTAAAAAGTATTATTACATACGGCTCAGAAGTATGGCCAATCAAAGATAGAACAGAAAAAATGCTTTCCGCTACGGAGATGGACTATTGGAGAAGAGCAGCAGGGAAATCAAAAAGAGAAAGAGTTACCAATCAAAGAATAAGAGAAATTATGACAGTGGGTGAACGTACTCTAGTGGATGATATAAGAACAAAACAACTGGTGTGGTACGGACATGTACAAAGAATGGATGATGGAAGACTACCTAAACAAATATTACAATGGAAACCAACTGGCCGAAGAAAACGAGGAAGACCAAGGAGAAGCTGGAGAGAAGGAATAGATAGTGAAATAAGAATAAGAGGCCTAGATGATGAATTATGGGCAAACAGAAACGAGTGGAGATTGGGTATCGGAAGACGTAGAACGTTGTGAAACCGATAAATATAAATATTGTATTGTCATGGGACCACTACGTGTGTATCAAATTTCATCCAAATCGGATAATGGGAAAGGTGTCAAAAACGCATTTTCTATGGAAGAGGGTAGGGGTGGGAGGATATTTTTTTAAATGTTGTATTGTCATCGGACCACTATGTGAATACCAAATTTCATCCAAATCGGACAATGGGAAGTGTGTCAAAAACTAATTTTTCTATGAAAGGGGGTGGGGGTAGAGGTGGGAAGATATTTTTTCTTATTATTGTATTGTCATCGGATCACTATATGTAAACCAAATTTCATCCAAATCGGATAATGGAAAGGGTGTCAAAAACGCATTTTTCAATAGTTGAGGGTGGGGGTAGGAGTGGTAGGATTTTTTTTTTCAGTGTTGTATTGTGATCGAACCACTATATGTATACCAAATTTCATCCAAATCAGATAATGGGAAGGGTGTCAAAAACGCATTTTCTATGGAAGGGGTGGGGGTAGGGTGGGAGGATATTTTTTTTTAAATGTTGTATTGTCATCGGACCACTAAGTGAATACCAAATTTTATCCAAACCGGATAATAGGAAGTGTGTCAAAAACTCATTTTTCTATGAAAGGGGGTGGGGGTAGAGGTGGGAGGATATTTTTTCTTATTATTGTATTGTCATCGGATCACTATATGTATACCAAATTTCATCCAAATCGGATAATGGGAAGGGTGTCAAAAACGCATTTTTCAATAGATGAGGGTGGGGGTAGGAGTGGCAGGATTTTTTTTTCAATGTTGTATTGTCATCGGACCACTATATGTATACCAAATTTCATCCAAATCGGATAATGGGAAGGGTGTCAAAAACGCATTTTCTATGGAAGGGGTGGGGGTAAGGTGGGAGGATATTTTTTTAATGTTGTATTGTCATCGGACCACTATGTGAATACCAAATTTCATCCAAACCGGATAATGGGAAGTGTGTCAAAAACTCATTTTTCTATGAAAGGGGGTGGGGGTAGAGGTGGGAGGATATTTTTTTCTTAATATTGTATTGTCATCGGATCACTATATGTATACCAAATTTCATCCAAATGGGATTAAGGGATGTGTGTCAAAAACAAATTTTTCTATAGAAGGGGGTGGGGGGTAGGGTGGGAGGATATTTTTTTTAAATGTTGTATTGTCATCGGACCACTATGTGAATACCAAATTTTATCCAAACCGGATAATAGGAAGTGTGTCAAAAACTCATTTTTCTATGAAAGGGGGTGGGGGTAGAGGTGGGAGGATATTTTTTCTTATTATTGTATTGTCATCGGATCACTATATGTATACCAAATTTCATCCAAATCGGATAATGGGAAGGGTGTCAAAAACGCATTTTCTATGGAAGGGGTGGGGGTAGGGTGGGAGGATATTTTTTTTTAATGTTGTATTGTCATCGGACCACTATGTGAATACCAAATTTCATCCAAACCGGATAATGGGAAGTGTGTCAAAAACTCATTTTTCTATGAAAGGGGGTGGGGGTAGAGGTGGGAGGATATTTTTTTCTTAATATTGTATTGTCATCGGATCACTATATGTATACCAAATTTCATCCAAATGGGATTAAGGGATGTGTGTCAAAAACAAATTTTTCTATAGAAGGGGGTGGGGGTAGGTGTGGGTGGATATTTTTTTTTATTGTTGTATTATCATCGGACCACTATGTGTATACCAAATTTTATGCAAATCGGATAACGGGAAGTGTGTCAAAAACACATTTTTCTATAGAAGGGGTGGGGGTAGGGTGGGAGGATATTTTTTTCTTAATGTTGTATTGTCATGGGACCTCTACGTGTGTCAAAAACGCTTCACAAGATTTGATAGATAGTTAGTTAGACAGAACATCTGAAGCTAAATAAAAGCTTGTAAAAAATATTGCGTAAAGGATTTTTTAAAGATGTTTTTATATAAATAATATATTTTATTTTTCATCTACACATTTTATCAAAAAAAAAAATTTTAGTCCGGCGCCGAGTTGGCCGGCGCCCAGTTGGCGGCGCCGAGTTGGCCCGGCGCCCAGTTGCCCCGGCGCCCAGTTGGCACCGCCGAGTTGGCGGCGCCCAGTTGGCGGCGCCGAGTTGGCGGCGCCCAGTTGTCCCAGACCGTTATTCTCAATGTTTGGGTATTGTGACAATCTGCACTTGGTCGCAATCGATTGTTTAGTTACATTTAGGTGTTAGGTCACATTCTGGGGTTTAATTGTCACATTCCGGTTAATATATGTCACAATTATGGTTATCAACACTTATGTAATTTTTGTTCTAAAACTTATGACAACAATAAATAATAAGTTAAATCTTATTAGCTACTTTTAAAAAGATTTCTTATATCAGCTCTTTCCTTTGTATTGAGCCAACTTTTAAACAGCTTTATAAATATTTTGTTATTTATATAGGAATATAGAGGGCGATACTGATGGAATGTCGTTACAAAAAAATAACCTCAAACTTTACCCAACCCAAATTTAAAACTTCAGTGCGATATATATGGTTTTATAGCTATAGTGAATTTTTGAAGTTAACAAATCAGTCGAAAAATGGAACTAAACGGAGAACATTTTCGGGCTATAATTTTTTACAAATTTTGAAGGAAATTATCTTAACATGAATGCGTTGTCAAGGTTTCTGTTTTTTGGTAATGAAGCACCACATCAATCGATAGTTTCTCGTTGGTATGAAGAATTCAAACGTGGATGTATTAGCCTTAGCGACGATCCAAGGCCATGTGCACCAAAAACGGCTGTCACCCATGAAAACATCGATGATATGCGCATACTCATCACGGAAGATCGCAATGTGACATATCGCGAGATTCATTGGGGATTTCAAAGACCTCAATTCAAAAAATTTTGCATGCAGAATTTGGGGTAAGAAAATAAGTTTCCCCACTGGATACCGCATCTCTTAACCGAAGAACAGAAAAGCTATTTGGTGGGATTTGTCCTTTACTCCACACTTAAAACCTTTAAATTTTGATCAATAAAAGATCTCTTTTTCTCAAGAAATTTGTTTATTCATTCAAAATTCAATTTTAACCCGACCGGTTTCGAACCTAAGTTCATTTTCAAGGGTTTTCATCTAAAAACAAAAATACAAAGTGTGAAACTAACAATAAAAATAATTCCCTTGGATTTATAAACGTCAAGTTTATACAAAATCAAAAACAAAAACCTACCAACAAATTTTGCAGGTCCCATATAACTAGATATTAAAAAACTAGGATCAACCACATTTTTAGAAAACTGGGATGGTAAAACATCATAATTAACAATTTAAAAACTTTTTTAAAAAACTTATTTGCTAGTCCTAGTAGTTACTACCATAACCTATTAAAAAAAGCTAGGGACGATTGGTGTCCGCTTTGAGGCAGATAACTCGAAAAACCTCTACAGCATTGTCAGTGGTGATGAATCGTGGATTTACTCATATGAACTCGAAAATATATTTCAGTCGTCTGTTTGGGGGTTTCAAAATGAAGAAAAGGCAACAAAAGTAATCCGTTGTCGAAGTGTATCAAAAGCAGGTCATGTAGCAAGAATTCCTCTGGAAGATCAAAGGCCTGTGACTGCCGATTGGTACATCACAGTTTATTTGCTAAAAGTCATCGCCGGGCTTTAAAAAACAAACTCCGAACGACGAATCATCCTCCATTCAGACAATGCAAGTTCGCACAAAGCACAAAAAACCATTGAATATACGATATTTTTTTCTTAATTGTATTGTCATGGAACCACTATGTGTGTACCAAATTTCATCCAAATAGGATAATGGGAAGTGTGTCAAAAACGCTTCAGAAGATTTGATAGATAGTTAGATACTTAGTTAGATAGTTAATAAATAAAAGCTTGTAAGAAATGCCGAAACACGTCGATTTTGTTTGCAAGGGGGACACTTTTTGGCTATTTTGAAATTTTTGTAGCACGAACCCCCTTCGAGGGGTATACTTTACCCATATATTTTGAATAGGGAAAGTGGGTCTAGTGATACCTTGTTTTGAAGGCCTTTTAAATGTCTTTACAACCGTGTAAAATTTCAAAAATCTATTCATTAGTTTTTGAGATAATTGCCTTCAAACTTTTAAATTTAACATGGAGTGATAAAATAGAAATTTAATAAAAATTTTATATTGTTCGGATTTAATTTTTATTTTGTTTAATTTGAAAGCAAATATCTCAAAAACTAATCGATGGATTTTCGAAATTTTCACACGGTTGTATAGATATTCAAGAGAGCTTCAAAACAAGGTATCACTAGACCCACTTTCCCTATTCAAAATATAGGGGTAAAGAATACCTCTCGAAGGGGGTTCGTGCTACAAAAATTTCAAGATAGCCAAAAAGTGTCCCTCTTGCAAACAAAATCGACGTGTTTCGGCGTTTTTTAATTTCCTGATAATATTCGAGAAAATTCAGGTGGATCCTTTTCCAATTGTCACCTTGTATTTAAAGAATCATCCTTTTGTCCATTCTTTATACTTGTTCATAAAATTTCGGCACTGCGAACGTCACTACACACGTGACCTACTGAATACCCGCGTAAATTACCCTTATCAGCACGCGGCTCTACAGATGATATTTTGCAGCTATCTTTACACGTGTTTTTAAATTGGAAAAAATTAACTATGGTGTAAATAATAATTTAATTCGATTACTCAGGAAAATTTTCACGGTATTTAGACTGGCCCAATGGCTCTACTTTTAAGGTACGTCCAAATACGTTAGAGCATAAATTTTTATTTTTTCATTATTATGTCGGTTTAGAACGTTTTTCTACGGTGTCCGACGCCTATTCTCCACATCCTGACAATCATGCCTATTCTCCACATCATCTTCTGTCAGATTTTTTTGACTCATTGATCTTTGGATTGACTGTTGCCATTTTAGTTTAGGACGCCTTCTTTTTCTGCGCCTTATTGGTTCCCATTCTAGGACCTGCTTTGGTAATCTTTCGTCGTTCATCCGTTGTACATGCCCGTATCATATCAGTTGCCTTTTAGTAATGTCATCCGTTATGCTTCCCTCGATTCCCATTCTTTCTTTTATGATCTCATTTCTTATGTGATCTGTTCTAGGTATTCTCATTAATCTTCTTATTGCATCCATTTCGACACTTTCCATTTTTGTTTTGAATTTTTCTGTTACGCGACAAGTCTCTATTCCATACAACAGTGTGCTTTTTACCATTGTTTCATATATGTTAAATTTTATATTCTTTTTTATCTCTCTGCTCCATAAAATACTGTTAAGACATCTAATTAATAACGTCTTTTGCTTTTAATATTCTTTTTTCCAGTTCTTTACAGTCTGTTCCTGTCTTATCAAATGTGTCACCCAAGTATACAAACTCATTGCATGGAGATACTACTCGTCCACTGTCTAGTTCTAACTCACTGGATTCGTTACCAATACATAAGTATTGTGTCTTATCCACGTTCACTGTTAATCCCCACTTTTGGTATTTTTCCATTAACTTTCTCATCATATACTCCATGTCTTTTTTATCATTAGCTACAATTGCTTGTTCGTCAGCAAACTGTAGTGTGTATATGGTAAATCGGTCGTTAAGTTGTATTCCCATGCTGTGCACTTTACGTTTCCAGTTTTTTAGAGCTACTGCAATATATATTTTAAAAAGAGTTGGAGAGATACAACATCCCTGTCTTAAGCCTTTCGTTACCAGGAATTCTTTTAAAAGTCGATTTCCAATTTTAATTTTAGATTTTAACCCTTTGTATAGTTCTTTTATCGCTTTTATGTATGTATGATTAATAGTAGTCTGCTCTAACACTGTTCATAATTTTTCTACTGGAACGGTATCATATGCTTTTTGTAGGTCCACAAAGGTAACATGAGTTTCTATATTTCTGGCGCTCCTTTTCTCAGTTACTTGCTTAAGACAAAAACCATCACTACAAGATCTGCCTGCACGAAACTCACTTTGCTCTTCTTCTTCTTGTTCATGAAATTCATTCTCTATTAGATCTCTAAGAATCCTACCGTACAATCTACTTAGAGTACTGGTTACTGAAATTCCTCTGTAATAATTGTTGCAATCCAGCTTGTTTCCTTTTTTATGTATTGAGGATATGAATGCAATTTTCCAATCATCAGGTACTGGATGTCCGTTTATGCATTGAGATATTGAGATATTACATATATGTGAGATTTTCGAGTAGTTTCTCTGATCCATATTTGAGCATTTCAGCATATATTCTTCCAGGTCCGCTAGCTTTTCCGGATTTAAGCTTTTTATTACTATTCTTTATCATTTCTTTTTCGATGATTACTTCCTCTCCATGTACTTCTATGTCTCTTCTCGAAGAGGCTGCCAGATATTCGGGCCTCGTCTCCTGCAGCAGTCCCTTGTAGTGATCTGTCCATTGTTCTGGTTTGATGATCTGGATGTTTACTTTTTCTTTTGTTGGGTTTTTTACTGTAGAAATGAATTTCCATACTTCAGAACTCTGTCTACCTCCTACGTGTGTATTTTTATCGTGGCATTTGTGCTCGAACATTTCATTTTTTTCTGTGCGTATCAAATTTCTTAACTGTCTTCTGGTTTTCCTGTAGATTTCTAGGTCTCTGTGCTCTTTAGTACTCAGCCTGTATTTTCTCCGTCCACCACATCTTCCTGTTATTTCTATTATCTTGGCATCCAACAGCTTCGTTGCTTGCTTCCTTCCAGCTTTTTATTATGTTTGTATATATCTCTTCAAATGAGTGTTCTGTGTTTATTAATTTTATATCTAATCGGTTCTGATACAATCTTTGAGTACTTTTGATTTATAACTTCTAAAGTTGTATTTTATTTAAAATTTTATTTTTTCCCTTATCGGCCGTCATCTTAAATATCTCATATTTACCTAGGGAACTTTTTCCTCGAATATTTGGATACCGTTTGACTGGACTATCTTTGGTAGACCCGCAGGGCTGTTAAAAGGGCGCCTACCACAGGTGCCAACCCAATCATTATGCAATAAAACTCTACTTTTTAAAGCTATGCTGGACGAGCAGCTGCTTGTGCGAAATTTAATACTCCTACCGGAACCTTGCAAATTAATATTTTATACCTTTTTTTTCGCAATTTTTTACTCCCCCTCTGGTTAAAATGATCACATAATTTTTGGCGTGCCACAAAAATGCGCCATAAAGGAATTTAATGTGGTAAAGGAAACACAGAAATCTCCTAAATCCAGCAATACCACGCCTTTAATAGAGACTTATTGCAATTAAACTAGGCAGTATTTAGACAGTTTTACATTATAAGAGTAGCTGTTTTTTTATATATGAACCGGAACTGATACCTTTCATAAAGGATAATAAACGACTTATTTTTATATTCGACTTTGGTTTGTCAATTTTGAAACTACAACTGGCAGTTTTCAATGCAAATCTGTTGGTATACTATTAGTTTCTGGTTTTATTGCAATAAATCCCTTTTGTTGTTTCGGAGATATTAGTATAGTCCTGAGTACACCGGTCTATTTTTTAAGTAATGAGTAATAGCCTGAATTTTCGTAAATAGTTTTATTTTTCTCAGAAGCCCAACTTTTTCATCTGAGAAAATTCTTGAGAAAATTCTTGAAAACGGGCCTTACACAGAAAAAATAAAATTGTTAAATTTATATTTTTGATATTGTTAAGTTTTATATATTTAAATTAAATAAATTGGATCATAGTAACATAGTTGATATTGTTAATTTAACGCTTTGGTTTTGTTAATGTTCAGGTTTTTAAATTAGCAAGGGCATTCTTTAATACGTATGGATTTAAAATTCATATTTTTAAAATAACAAAACTATTCCATTAGAAATGGCTTACACTTATTGGAATAAAACCTAACTTTATTTTAGAGTCGACTTTATTTTGACACATTTACACAGAAAACTAACAGCTGACTTCTCAAAATTGACATACCAAAGCGAAATTTATTAATAAAGACGCTAACTTTCATTTAATAAATACCGACACTAATAAATCCGGTTTTTAAATACACAAAGGCCGAATTTTGAAGTAGAGCAGCTGCTTTTTATATGTAAATCTGTCACTATAGGGTCGATTTTAAAATAAGGTCAGGTTTTATTCCAAGAAGTGTCTATTATCTATTATTATCATTTAGGCGTAGATGGCGCCACACTACTACATTTGACACTTATTTCACTTTACCAGTTCCTCATATCGGGAATTATGTTTGCTTATGGGCAAACCTGCTATTTGGTATTTTTAAATAGCCATGAAAGCAGTTGCTGTTTTTTCCAAAGAGTAGACTTGCAGGACTTTTCTCTATAGAAAAGTGTTATCTGGTCTTCCCCAATATAACATTTGGATTAGCATCACTGAGGGAGTTCAAAGAAAATAATTAAAAGCCATGCACTTTTAAAAGTTTTGCTTTTATCCGCAAGGTGGCTGTGAGAACGACATCTTATTCGAAATATTTAATAGATTGGCACTAAACCAAAGAAGGACTAAAAATTTTAACAACAACAATGTATGGAATTCCTAAAATGTTGATTGTCCTAATATAACAACAAAAATTTGTTTTACTTAGCTTATCCCCGAACTAATCTATATAAAAGCTCTCCTATTTACAATGTATGCAACTTATTTATTATTATATTGACAATGTTAGCTACAAGAATTTTAGAAAGATTGTAGATCTAAAAGTGCGCAATAGTTAATTAATGCCCTCCGAGTCAAGAATAAGTGTTATTATAAGTAATTATGTAATTTGGTTTGTTTGGTATTTATCATGTGTAGTGTAAGTGACGTATTTTATGTTTTTTTAATGTAAGGAAGTATCTGTAATTGGTAGGGATGTAAACGGAAATATTTCCTTTGAAAATATTTGAAATTTCCGAACGTGTCTCGGAAATATTGGGAAAATTGGAAATATATAAAAAAATACTTAAATCTTGTCATTAACAATTTAAACGCGATGTTTATTAATATATCTTTCATATTTTGTAACCCTATAAGCATTAAACTTACTATAGAATAATTTTTACAAACACATATAGTGAATATACCGAGTTTGAGGATGCACTAACTTATTGGCAACATCGCATTTCTACGGGGAAGTCCCGAGCTTCTAGGAAAATCCGTTATCGACATAAATATTCGGTAGAAAATACATTATACATTATACATTATAATACGTGTAATACGTTGTGTGAAGCATATTTTGTAAGATTTGGAAGTTTATTTCTGATTTTTTGACAGTGTCGATGGTTAGTGAATTGTAAAATGCATTTCTGTTTATTTGTTTGAAGAACAACCCTTTATTTGTGTTCATGTATAAGCCTTCTGTTTTTTCCGGTGTTTTATTATGAATTTTATAAATAAATATTTCCTGTTTCTTATTTTTGTAATATTTCATATATTTCCAATATTTCCATATATTTCCAATGTTTCAAGAAATATTTCCGAAAATACTGTAATAAGATACTGTTGAATAAAAAAAAATTTGCTACTGCTTAATTAGTTTTTAACAGCCACTAAATTAACATTTAGCGCATGCGTACTGTGTTAGAAATCACTTTCAAGTAGCTTATTTTACAATATATTTTCATTATGTTAAAATATGTTCATTGCAACTTATTTTGAGGAAAATAATGACGTTAAATACGGTCCTCAAATTATTTTTCCAAATGACAAATGAATTGCTTTAAATTAGTCATTATGCCAAAATAATAATATTTTAAAGTTTTTTTTAATTCACAAAATTTATAACTATTTACAAAATTTACTTAATTCTCTTAAAAATATTAATTTTAATACAAAGTAATTACTTACGAGGTTTTAGATTTGATATTTTTAATCAATTTGGATATTTTATTGGTTATAGGTAAAGTATAGTAAACACAGAAGAATTAAGATCCTCGCCTTCGGCTTGCGTCTCAAACTAGTATTCTTCTTCTTATTATTATTATTATGCAAACTACTGACAAACTGTAGCGATCTTAGCAGCAACAGTGAGGGAAGGCAAAATAAGAAACGAAAATACTAAAAACAAAAAATTCAAAACAAATGATCCAAAATATAAATAAGTTACAGAGAGCAAGGTCTCCTGTAGCGTTTGCGTCTCAATGTGTGGGCTATGCAGGTTACAAATGAGTTTTGTCAACACTATACATAAATATTAAGACGGCGTCTATGTGTGTGTGTCTCCCTTAATGTTTTGGAATTTCTCACTTTGATTTTGTTACGACCTGTCTCTCTCTTCTTCTGTCTCTCTCTCTTTCTCTGTATGTCTCTCTCTCTCTTTCTCTGTTTGTCTCTCTCTCTTTCTCTCTCTTTCTCACTCGCACTCTCTCACTCTTTCTTTAAGTGCTATTTGCACGATAAAAATTGGCAATCACCATGGCTTCTCTAAAAAATCCATTTCACAGCAACGCTATATATTTGGTTATATTTTTTAAATACTTGTAGTTTTTGTGGATTTTCTTTAAATTCATCAAAAATTATGGATTTTTAGATGAAAATTACTCAAAATGGTTTAAAAATTTTTAAACATCTAGAATAATTCCATTCCTTTTGTTGGCCCGAATATGTCATGGGATTAAATAAAATTTGTCATACAGGGTCTATTATATTTTTTCAATATGCATGACGTGAGTTCAATTTTCTTTTTAGTCTCCAGAAAAATAACAAAATTAATATTTAACCGATTTTAATAATCATTTATTTAGCATCCACTTTAGTCCATGCCATGTCAAATGTCGAATTCGGAATTAAGGAAAAGAATATTTTAATAGGGCGCAAGTAAGAAAGGAAAGCAAATAAAAAATTATATGATAAATATTTTAGCAGTCCAGAGCCCGTTGGTACAGTCTTATACGAGGGCTGTCTTTTATACTTTGCATATAGGAACATAGAGGGCAACAATGATCGAATATCGCTACTAAAACTTAACCTCAATCTTTACCTAACCTAAATTTAAAACGTCAGTGCGATACATATAGTTTTATAGTTATAGTGAATTTTTTAAGTTAGCAAATCAGTCTAAAAATGGAATTAATCCGAAAACATTTTCGGGCTATAATTTTTTACAACTTATGAAGGAAATTCAGGAAGGAAATTAAGGAATTAGATTGTGCGGTAGGATTCTTAGAGATCTAATAGAGAATGATTTTCATGAACAAGAAGAAGAAGAGCAAAGTGGGTTTCATGCAGGCAGATCTTGTAGTCATAATGTTTTTTGTCTTAAACAAGTAATTGAGAAAAGAAGCGCCAGAAATATAGAGACTCATGTTACCTTTGTGGACCTACAAAAAGCATATGATACCGTTCCAGTAGAAAAATTATGGACAGTGTTAAAGCAAACTAATATTAATCATACATACATAAAAGCGTAAAAGAACTATACAAAGGGTCAAAATCTAAAATTAAAATTGGAAATCGACTTTCAAAATAATTCCTGGTAACAAAAGGCTTAAGACAGGGATGTTGTATCTCTCCAACTCTTTTTAAAATATATATCGCAGTAGCTCTAAAAAACTGAAAACGTAAAGTGCACGGCATGGGAATACAACTTAACGACCGATTTACCATATACACACTACAGTTTGCTGACGACCACGTAATTGTGGCTAATGATAAAGAAGACATGGAGTATATGATGAGAAAGTTAACAGAAGAATACCAAAAGTGGAGATAAACAGTGAACGTAGACAAGACATAGTACTTATGTATTGGAAACGAATCCAGTGAGTTAGTACTAGAAAATGGACAAACAATATCTCCATGCAATGAGTATGAATATTTGGGTGCCACATTTGATAAGACTGTAAAGAATTGGAAAAAAGAATAGTAAAAGCAAAAAAGGTTAATGGATGTCTTAACAGTATTTTATGGAGCAGAGAGATAAAAAAGAATGTAAAATTTAACATATATGAAACAATGGTGAAAAAAAAGCACGCTGTTGTATGGAATAGAGATTTGTCGCGTAACAGAAAAATACAAAACAAAAATGGAAAGTGTCGAAATGGATGCAATAAAAAGATCAATGAGAATATCTAGAATAGATCACATAAGAAATGAGATCATTAAAGAAATAATGGGAATCGAGGGAAGCGTAACGGATGACATCACTAAAAGGCAACTGATATGGTACGGCCATGTTCAACGGATGAACGACGAAAGATTACCAAAGCAGGTCCTAGAATGGCAACCAATAGGGCGCAGAAAAAGAGGACGTCCTAAACTAGTATGGCAACACTCAATCCAAAGATCAATGAGTCAAAAAAATCTGACAGAAGATGATTGTCAGGATCGAAGGAGGTAGAGAATAGGCGTCGGACAACGTAGAAAAACGCCTTGGCGACGATCCAAGGCCAGGTGCACCAAAAATGACTGTCACCCAGAAAAAGATTCATGCTGTGCGCATTCTGATCACGGAAGATCGACATGTGACATATCACGAGTTTGATCCTTCATTGGGGATTTCAAAGACCTCAATTAAAAAAAAAATTGCATCAAGAATTAGGGATAGGAAAATTAGTTTCCGCTGAAAACTCTAGCTTGGACCAGAAAACTCGTAAAACGTGCAGACCATTTTCAGTGGTGATGCATCGTGAATTTACTCATATGCACCCGAAAATAAACGTCAGTCATCTGTTTTGGGTGTTTCAAGATGAAGAAAAGAAAAGAAAAGAGTCGTCCGTTCTCGAGTTGTATCCAAAAAGATGGTCGCGACATTTGTCTCAAAAGCAGGTCATGTAGCAACATATCCTCTGGAAGATCAAAGGACTGTTACTGCCGATTGGTACATTACCACTTGTTTGCCGAAGGTCATAACTGAGCTTCGAAAAACGAACCCTGAACGAAGAATCATCCTCCACCAAGTCTGCACAAAGCACAAAAAACCCTTGAATTTTTAACTCAACAAAACGTCGAATTGTTGGACTCAAAGATTTCTATGCTTTTCGAAAATCAAGAATGGACTGCGTGGTCAAAGATTTCAGTCGCCAGAAGAAGCAGTCGACGCCTTCAAGAATGCAATTTTGACAGTACCAACATGAGTAAACGAGTGGAATTACAGTTTTGACAACTAGTTTGGAGTTTCGTGGAGAATACTTCGAGAAACAACAAAGTCTTTTAAAGTTATCTACTGTTTTATTCCAGCTGTAAATGCAAAACTTATAAGACAACCCTCGTATAGCCTAGGTTTTTTTACTTTCTTACCAATGGCTAACAAAGGTATTATTGTCCCCGAATTTTTTTTCTCAATATGCTCATCTTATTTTTAATGGCACAACGCACTGTCTGACAGAAAGGTTGATATTTATAAACGACCCTCTATTAATTAGTTCAGTAGGTAATTGTTTTGATCGTTAATAAACAAACTTGACCTAAGGTCTTTATAGTTTTACATGGGTTGCCTACAGAATTTGACGAGTCATGTGAAAGTCTGTGTCATCCAGTTTCCATAAAACAAATTGTTTAGTGCAACCCGGTGACGTAGATTTTTGAATGTGATTACAGTTGGCGAGTCAGGTTCAATGACCTTTGAAATTCTGTAGGTAAACTATGTAAAAGTATAAAGACCTTGTACTTGACCTGAATACGTTCAATCAAAATGTGTCAACCGTGTACCTCCGTCGCTTAATTTGTTTGTGTATTTATTAAGTAGCATACTGTTTTATATTGAAGTAAATAACATCTAAGTTTGGTATACATCTGAAAAAAATATTAAATTATTAATAATAAAAAATACGTACAAGTTGCATGCATGCGATGATGGTCTTTCGTGACATACAGAGCTTTAATAAACCACATACATATGACTGTAATATTATTAGAAATATATTTTATGATTTAGGTACGTCGAACATTGTACAGGATGTCCTATTTTTGAATGAAATATATTTGAGTTTGTGTCAAGCTTCTTATGAAAATCTTCTTCTGGATTGTCAAGACTCGAAAGACACAACGCGCCTCCCAGCTCTTCAGAACTATGAAAGGAATGCATGGCTAAACGCTCTTCCTTCAGTGTCTCTGGGGAATCATCTTGAAGATTCTGTTTTTCACGTTTCCATTGCTTTATGACTTGGTCTTCCTGTGTTGGCATGTCTGTATTTGCAGTGAAAAAGCTGACAACTATGGCCTTCACGGGCTAAACTGCGTAAAAAGTACAGGCAGGTTGCTCAGGCATAAAAAACATAGAAAGTATGGGGAGCTGGAGGATCGCTATATTTTTCTTCCTTTTAGTGTGAAAACTTATGGTCCTTGGGGTGAAGTGGCCAAAAAGTTTTTGGATGAATTAAGTTTGAGAGTTAGATCTAGAAACTTTAAAGCCTTCATCATTCAAAATGCGATTTCTGTGTTGGGAACCTTTCGTAAAATCGCGGATACTGGTCTGGAAGAGATTTTCGCTTTTTAGTTTGACTTGATTGTTTAGTTGTATCGATTTCTATTTTTTTACTTTTTATATCTGGTATTTTTATACAATCTTATTAATTTATTTTATTGTGTTGACGTTTTGAGGGGTAGAGCGGCGGGACTGTAAGCGCGCTGGTCGTTTTATAAAATCTGGGTGCAAAAATCCTTAAAAGGACGATGTAAAAATATTAATCTTTCCGAGCCACACAAAGACAATATAGAGGATTGGCACTCACCTTTTCAGCTGTTTCCGTCGTCCAGAGGAGCTCCTCTCGCTGGCCCAGTCGTTGCAGTCGATCCACACTAGAATCACTTGTTTGTGTAATGGTTTAGTTTGATTTTCTAAGAATGTTATTGGATTTTTTGGTTAATAGAATTTATCACCATGCTGCGTGGTGATCTCGATAGAATACGACAGACGAATCTTTTTTTGGTTACGCCTTTTTGCGCAGATTCATTTTTCGTAGATGGCGCTGGCGTTTTGCTTGTGCCAATCAAATTGAAATTGTGTGGGTTTTCCGAATACGGGAATTTGGCGCAAAATTTGAATTTAAAATTAAAGTTGCACGAACATTTTCCGCCCACTTAAAACGAAGTTTTACATTGAGATTAATTGAATAAACAAATGGCTATATAAAAAATTCAAAACCTTAAAGGGTAGGTTATTAAAATCCGTTTTAGGTTTATAGATCAAAAAGAAAAAAATTAAAAAAAAAATATATATATATTCTAGATAACGACACACGAAACAAAAGAAGTTGCTTGGGAGTTTAGTGCGCATCTAAAGGTAGTGGGCACAACTTGACCACGGGACGAGTGAAAAGTCCGTGTTGTGTTTTAACAGTAGCAACTCGAATGTGATTATCCCGACCAGGATGTACAGATACTATTCTACCCAGCAACCAGTGTAATGGCGGCCTAGTTTCATCCTTAATTAATACAAGCGTATCTAGCTGGATTTCAACCGAAGGGTCCGACCACTTAGAACGCTGTTGTAAAGTATTTAAGTACTCGAGTTTCCAACGCTTCCAGAAATCGGCATGAATTCGTTGGATAAGTTGCCAACGCTTAAGGGTATTAATTTTAAGGGTAGAAAGGTCAGGATCAGGACACGAATTAAGGGGTTCCATTGTGAGGAAATGACCCGGAGTCAAAGACGTAAGATCGTTTGGGTCAGAGCTTTGCTCACAAAGGGGTCGAGAATTGAGTAATGCCTCTATTTGGGCGAGGAGAGTATAGAGCTCTTCGAAGGTTAGTATCTGGTCACCGATGACCCGATACAAATGTGATTTTATAGATTTGACTCCTGCTCCTGCTAGACCATTTAGGTGGGGGGCTCCCGGACTATTAAGACACCATTTGATTTTTAAGCTCTCAGAAGCTAATTTCGAAAGATTATGGAGCTCCTTAATAGCCCCAACAAAGTTTGAGCCTCTATCACTTGTGATTTGGACACAAGTGCCACGTCTAGCGACAAAGCGTCGTAAAGCGGCGATGCACGCCTCTGTGGTTAAATCCGAAACAAGCTCGATATGGATTGCCTTGACAGAAGTATCGACAAAGACTGCGATATATGATTTACCAACTTGTGCTCCACGACGTCTCTGACCTACAAAGGTTTTGATTGGGCCTGCATAGTCTAAGCAAACGTGTGAAAAACATTTTAATTGTGACGTTCTAAAAGAAGGTAAATCCGACATGTACGGAGTATACGGTTTTGGTTTTAAGCGAAAGCAGGGAATACATTGCAATAAAACCCTCTGAATAGCTCGACGTGATGACATAATCCAAAACTTTTGACGAATTAAGTATTGGACTGTGTTTATTCCGGGATGTAAATTTTCGTTATGAGTTTGAATAATGATCAATTGGGTTAATCTATGAGATTTCGGCAATAATAAGGGATGTTTTGCCTCAAAGGAGAGTTGAGAATGCCGTAAGCGTCCGCCCACTCTAAGGAAACCCAATTCGTCCAAAAAGGGCGCGAGTTTGCGAAACGGCTTAGGTAATAGCTGAGTATTTTGAATTTTTTGAATGATATCCGAAAAACACTCTTCTTGGACCCTTTTAACTAAAACAAGTAGAGCCTTGTGTAGTTCAAAAGCGGAAAAAACGCCGGATAAAGGGTCAACTGAGGTTTTTCGATTGTGAATAAGTCTTAGAAAATGACAAATGATTTTTTGAATGGTATTTAAATTGGATATTTTATCGATTAATCTATCAAAAAAGTTTTGATTTTGAATTTCTGCCGTCAGCACCACTGAATTTTCCGGTTTTTCTTCTTTGAGAACCTCGTCTGGAACTCCCAAAGAACGTTCATTTATAAACCTTTGAATTTGCCACTCCGTAGTGGGCAAGGTAATCCATGGAGGGCCGTGAAACCAAAGAGGGTGATTTATTAAGTTATTGGGCGACAACCCTCTGCTAGCGCAGTCGGCAGGGTTCTCGAGTGAAGTAATGTGATACCATGGGACTTCGGGGATTGTTTCTTGAATACGACTTACGCGGTTTGCCACAAAGGTCTTCCACTTGTGAGGTGAAGATGTGACCCAATGAAGCGTGACCTGTGAGTCCGAGAACGCAAGAATTTCATCGATTACGAGTAATGATGAATAGGTGCGAATTACTAGTTCGAGTAAATCAGCTAATAGAGTAGCTCCAAGTAGTTCCAAACGTGGGATTGAAATAGTGTGTAAGGGAGCAACCCTTGACTTGCCCATGACTAGAGCAGTTTTGATAATTTTATTTGGTAATTCGACGCGAACGTATACGCAAGAAGCGTATCCTAGCTCGGATGCATCGCAGAAACCTAGCAATTGACATCGTTGAATATTATTCGAAAAAATATGTCTAGGTATACAAAGATTCGAAAGAGTGGTTAATTGATTATTGAATTGATTCCAAAGAGTTTTGATTGGATCGGGGGGTATTTCATCCCAATCAGTTTTGCATAACCAAAGTTTTTGCATAATCACTTTGGCTAAAAATGAAACAGGCGATAAGAAACCTATAGGATCCCAAATTTTAGCGATAGCCGATAAAATATTCCTTTTGGTGCAAGGTTTTTCACAAGGGGTACAAGAATAGGTAAAAGTATCTGTAGAAGGGTGCCATTGAAGGCCCAACACCTTAATCGATGTTGAAGAATCGTCTTCAAAGGTAACAGGGATCTGACAATCAGCGGGCGACAAATGTGAAAGAAGTTTCGGATTATTTGATGCCCATTTTCTTAATTCAAATTTTCCCAATTTAAGCAACGCTATGAGATTCTTTTGAAGCGATAAAGCACCTTCTAGAGAGTTAGCTCCACAGCAAATATCGTCCATGAAAATGTTATTCAAAAGGACCTGGGATGCTTCAGGATAATTCTTAGCCTCCAGGATGGCTAGTTCTCTAAGAGTTCTAATAGCTAAATAGGGACTTGAACTAACACCAAACGTCACTGTATTAAGCCTGTATTCCTGCAGGGGTTCATTGGGATCAAATCGCCAAAGTAGCCCTTGGTAGTCCCGATGAATTGGATTAATTTGAATTTGTAAAAAGTGCTGTTTTATATCAGTCAAAAATACGATAGAATAAAATCTGAATTTTAATAGAATTTCGGAAATATCGGCTTGTAATTTTGGTCCTATTAAAAGAGTTTCGTTCATGCTTAGGCCTTTCGAACCCTTAATCGAGGGGTTAAAAACCACCCGGAGTTTAGTTGTTGATTGGTCAAGACGAAGGACTCCGTGATGTGGTAAATAAGAACATAACTGAGGTCTAGGTTCGGATCTTGGAATTAAAGACATGTGCCCGTTTTTGAGATATTCTCTCATAAAATCCGAGTACATACTATAGAAATTTGAATTTTTTATTAAGCGAGATTCGAGAGACAAAAATTGACGATAGGCCACTGAATATGTGTCTCCTAGGTCAGGAGGGTCAATGTGACGAAAAGGCAAATTTACAGTAAATCGGCCCGAAATATCTCTAGTGGTAGTTTTTTGGAAAATCTTTTCACCTCTTTTTTCTTCGGGTGAGAGAAACGTTTTTGACTTAATTGATTCTAGTTCCCAAAATCTGCGAATATTAAAGTCGAGAGACTGCTCACAGGAAGTAAAGTAAGAATTGACTTGAGGTGAAATATTTATGTTTTGAGTTTGGCCCATCAAGACCCATCCAAAAACTGTCTCAAAAGCGGAGGGTAGGCCGTGAGGTCCTGGAATTCGTCCTGATTGGACGATTTCTGTGTAAAGTTGTGCACCTAAGAGTAAGTCAATTGTACCAGGGTTGTAAAATTGATTATCTGCAAGCTTTAGATTTGCAATATGACTCCAATTGGATGAATCTACCTGTACTGAGGGCATATTCGAACAGAGTTTCGGTAAAACGAAGACTTGAATAGAAAAGGTAGGCTCTTGTTGACCTAGGGCTCGAATAGTGCAAGTAGAAATGCCGTTAGTGGCCGATGAAGATTGATTTAGTCCCAGAACAGGGATCGAAATTTTGTTTTTTGGCAAGCCTAACCTGTTAAGACAAGCTTCGCTTATCAGGTTAGCTTGGCTACCGCTGTCCAGAAGTGCTCGGACAGGTTGGTAGTTACCCCGACTATCCAGTACCTCTAATTTTATAGTCGCTAGAAGCACTGTCGTCCGGGGCGTCAAGGTGGATAACGAAGAGTATTGATTTGTAGATGTATTTGGATTCGAATTGATTTGAATTGAATTTGAACTGGGTTGAACAAAACTAGGGTTCTGTTGGCTAAGAATTGAATTTGAATTCTGATACGATAAGGTTGTGCCTGTGCTAGGCACGGCCACTTGATTTGAATTAAAACTTTGATTTAAGTTCGAATTTTGATTTGAATTTTGGCTTGAATTAACAAAGGATTGGCTTGAATTCTGACGGATTGAATCTGTCATTTGCGATAGATGAATAAGACTATGGTGTCTATGTCGACATACCCTGCAGTTGTAGGTACTACTGCAGTCAATTACTTGATGATTTGAACGTAAACAGTTGATACATAACGATTGTTGTTTTACATAAGTAAAACGATCTGAAGGAGATTTGGAAATAAAAACACCACACTGCGAGAGTGGATGAAAAGAATTATTGCATAATTTGCACCTATAGGGTTGTTGGTTTTGTCGAAATTGAGTATTGGATTGTTTATTTGATACTTGTGAGTGCGTATGCGCTAAAAAATTTGATGGAGGGCTTGATTTGTACTGATTATTTGAATAAGAATTATATTTTTGGTTACTAGAATTCGAATAATTTGGTTTTTGCTGTTTTGAAGTCGAAGGTTGCATATGCGTATTTTGGGGAGATAGCTGTACTGTTTCAAGAGCACGGCATTGGTTAATAAGAAACTGAATTAGATTTTGATATGTTGGAATCTCGGTAGTACTATACTTTAATTCGAAAGCGGTTCTTGTGGTTTGATCGATTTTTGATAATAAAATTGAAAATAAACAAAAACACCACGACGTTACTGGAAATTCAAGATTTTCGAGCGCCGCAATATTCTCGGAAAAGGTATCTACGACTCTAAGATCCTTTGCTGACTGGTTTCCCTTTAAAGAATTTGCATAGTATATTGAGTTCCAGTAGGTACTGGCTAAAAGTCTTTTATTTTGATAGCGATCTGTTAATACCTTCCAGGCGATTGCGTAATTACTTGCCGTTAATTTTATAGAACTTAAAATATTAAGTGGTTCGCCCTCAAGGAAGGTTAGCAAATGTTGAAATTTCCTTATATCGGAATAATTAGAGTTTTCGTGAACCAAACAAGAATAAACATCGTAAAAGGTTGGCCACTTTTTTACGTTTCCATTAAAGCAAGGTACCTTTAAAGGGCCCAGATCATCGCTACGTGAATAGTGTGAAGTTGCGGGGGTAAAATTTGAATGAACTGAATCGGAACATAAACTCGAAAAAAGAACTTTAGCTTGGTGGTAGAATAGATCCGTATCTTTCCTAATTTTGTCCTGTACTTCGAATTCATCATCGTCGTCGTCTTTCAAGAGACCTATGATGTCATTATGAATGTTTTTAAATTGTTCATAGTGATCATCTAACGATTCGTAAAACGCCTTAAAAATTGGCAAGGAAGAACTATCTGATTTAGCTTTTGTTCCCAAGTTATACGTTTCCGTAATACGAGATATTGAAACTTTGCGTTGATTCTCAAGCTTTTTTAACGACATATTGTTAATTAAAAAAAATAAAAAATATTTAAAAGGAATAAAACTAACACTTGACCCCTATTGACTTTAATCAGTCCAAAAGAGTTCAACAAGCATATATTTTATTATCGATTTCTCGAATAAATGCAAAAACTTATCAACAGCTGTTATCCTAGGTCGCGATTTTTCTCCCAAAATAAATGCACAGAAAACAACTTGTACCTACTACCGTTTCTCTTATTATTTACAGGTAAATATTAATTCTACTAGATGTGTTTGTTTACCTGTTAAATAAGAATAAAGCATTCAACTCACAAGCACTTTTGTTGTTTTGAATAACTATAACATATTATTTAAACAAATAACTATTATTTAAACAAATTTCGATTTTTGAATCAAAACAAACGACGTACCAAGTGCCAATTTCGGCTGCAATGAAATGTGGGTGGAGCCACCGTTAAGCCACGCAAGGGGGGACGGAACCTCCTTTCTAAACTGGACACGGCAACAAACGAACCAACATGGCGAGGCGAAAAAATCTAATATTTCTAGCAAACAAATTTTAAAAAACTATCCGGTTCGAAGGACCAGAAAATGTTGACGTTTTGAGGGGTAGAGCTTCGGGACTGTAAGCGCGCTGGTCGTTTTATAAAATCTGGGTGCAAAAATCCTTAAAAGGACGATGTAAAAATATTAATCTTTCCGAGCCACACAAAGACAATATAGAGGATTGGCACTCACCTTTTCAGCTGTTTCCGTCGTCCAGAGGAGCTCCTCTCGCTGGCCCAGTCGTTGCAGTCGATCCACACTAGAATCACTTGTTTGTGTAATGGTTTAGTTTGATTTTCTAAGAATGTTATTGGATTTTTTGGTTAATAGAATTTATCACCATGCTGCGTGGTGATCTCGATAGAATACGACAGACGAATCCTTTTTTGGTTACGCCTTTTTGCGCAGATTCATTTTTCGTAGATGGCGCTGGCGTTTTGCTTGTGCCAATCAAATTGAAATTGTGTGGGTTTTCCGAATACGGGAATTTGGCGCAAAATTTGAATTTAAAATTAAAGTTGCACGAACATATTGTTATAATTGTTTATAAATAATATTATATTAATAAAAATAGTGAGTGTCCTGCAGTTTTACGTTACTGGGCTCTTTTTGTAAGCCTAATGGTAATATTAGTATTTTTTGTCATCATACCTGTTCCGGTTCGGTTTGGTTCGGTTTCGGTTCGGTTCATTGAACCGAACCGAGTTTTAAAATAAATAAAGACAATGGAAGTCCGAAATTTTATTTCTACACAATCATTGTCTACGAGTTTCAAACAAAAAATACCTGTTCCTCTTATACAATTTTGTTATCTTCCTTGTTTCATAAGATATTTAAATTCTGTGAAAATATTCTGGCATCTATTTGATATTGTTGTCAATAATTTAACACAATGTGTGGTTCGTATGGTAAAATCAAATACAGATCTGCATTTTTTTGTTTGAAATGTAATAAAATTTTAAAAATTTTAAAATTTGGACACAGTTATTTATCCTGCTAAAAATTATCTATAAAAATAGGAAAATAATTTAGAGGCACAGCAGTGCCCCGCCAAGTATGCGCTCACTGTGGTCTTTTCTTGAAACGTCTTAGCCCATATTTGACCTATCTATCTTCGGAATGAGCTACGAAACTCAAATTTTGATAGTTTCTTGGAATTCCGTATAGGAGTAACGTACTAACGTACGAATTTTAACAAACGTCGAATTTGCCACTCATTCATTTACTTATTACTTATTCACAAACTTACAGAAATACTACAAAGCTGAAATTTGACAGACTGAGAAATTATGACCAAACCCTTTGAAAAATTAAACAAAAAACCAACATTTTAATTTACTTTCCTCCCCTATACATGTAAAGTTATGTAAAACTATTATTGCCCACTTCCACAAATGATAGAAAGCTGGGCTTTGGGAACGTGAGAGATATTATACAAGTAAGTGTATTTTTTTAATACTCGCAGGTCAGATAACTGCAAAAAATCGATTCACCCTAATGTGCAATATGATAGTTAGCATTTCTCAGTGAGTTTCATCTCATATAAATTCAAATTAACTTTATAAATAAAGAAAAACCACTTAAAAAATTTGTGTCGTAGGCTTCTGGTTAAAAATAGTCTCAAATTGTAGTACCACCCCTGAGGGGTAGTTTAAAGTTCGAAAACAATAGAAATATACTTATATACAAACATTTTCAAAGATAAACAATACGTAAATAACTCTAAACGGCTTAAAACTATAGGGACTTATTGGAATAAAATCTGACTTTATTTTAGAATCGACTTTATTTTGACACATTTACACAGAAAACTAACAGCTGACCTCTCAAAATTGACATACCAAAGCTAAATTTAATAATAAAGACGCTAACTTTCATTTAATAAATACCAACACTAATAAATCCTGTTTTTAAATACAAAAAGGCCGAATTTTGAAGCAGAGCAGCTGCTTTTTATATGTAAATCTATCAAAATAGGGTCGATTTTGAAATAAGGTCAGGTTTTATTCCAATAAGTGTCTTATGTCTGTAGATGCATTACCTTATTAAATACGTTACTTACACCGTTCTTATTGGACATCTCCTAGTGACATTTGGAGGTATTCTTTTTATTTATGTATAACCTTTGGGTGGAAATAATTTCTTTGTTACTACGAAAAACGATGACCCATATTGCAATATTGCTAGGTATTTGTGAACAATTTATATAAATATTAAAAACTTATGCATTCACGGGAAAAATAAGTTAAATCCTCAACCAAAATCTAGACGTGTAGGATTGTAGCACTTAGCACTGTAGACCCTTAAGTAAATACTGTTGTAAATTTTGTAATGTGGATTGGAGTGCTTGGCTATAATTTCATCTTAATTCATTTCATGGAATACCATTTTCGCGTACTTGGCCTTTTCACATGAAATGTTTTTATTATGATCACATTTTAAGTGAAATGTTTGCAAAATAACTAGTTAATTTTGCACTAAGTACCTTTTTGCCCTGAGATTCAGAAAGATATGCAAACGTATTAGGACTTACCTTTCAATCATTCGAGATTGAAGGTTCAACCAAAGACGTAGAAACTAAATATCATAATTTGAAAAAAAATATGTAAATTGAAATTTTCCCATACATGCCAGGACAAATATGCGGAAAAATTTGCATGTCTATAGAAAAAAAAATAGCATGTTATTACATTTTATTGTTATTTAAAAATGTCATGCATCGTGTATTTATTTTGTTAAATATTATGTTTGTTAAATATAGAGTTTGCTAAAGATTTAACTTGAACGTGAACATGGGTAATTCAAAAACTGCCAGCAAATAAGCTGCTTGAAAAAGAGGGGTTTGTTGTAAATAACGCAGCCCCCTAAAAGCATAAAAATAAATAATTGCATAAAACCACCCCGTTTTCGTACATACATTTATTTTAATCAATAAAATATAAAAGGGAGGCCTTTATATCTTGCCAGTATAGTCTACTGTGGAACAATACACTCATTTTAAACTTTACAAAACACCCTTAGTTGGATTTTTTATTCGCATAATAAATCAAGGCACAGAACATATTTAGGACATAAAAAATTTAAAAAAAAAATGGGATTTCACGGATTTTTCAAGAGCCTCACAGCAATTTTAAAATGCGCAAAAGGCTGGAGTTATTTCTTACTTTCTACCCTTTCACTATTAGTTTACTATAGTTCTACAAAGTACAAAGCGATCCACTACTTAAATTTGCTCATTTTAATTTGCAGTAATTTTTAAAATTTTTAACATGGTCCGTGTGACCGATAGTTACCATTAACGGTTCTATTAGTAGTGGCTGATTTACGGAAAGTATTGCAAGCTTCGGAGATTTTGAGAATGTTCTCTCAAAATGGTATGAAGAACTAGTCAGGTGAACAAAGTGACCCAAATGACAGTAGTGTGTAGTAGTGAAGAGCATTGCATCGTGTTACATGATCATGATAGTGATAAAGAAAGCAATGAGCAGCCTAGAAGTGCAGCTGCATACTGTTTAGATTGATTTAGATGCAGAAAACTAGTTTGCTTGACTTTCATAAAAAAAGTACATATACTGTCCTAGCGAATAAACTATTAGAGCTGCAAAATTTAGTATTTTTGCAAATTTTTTGTATTTTTTTTCCATTTTTTAGGTTTATTCCAATATAAACTATCTTTAAGGAAATAGGAAAACATGTTTTGTAAACGAAGCAGTTTTATTTCTGGATAACTCTAAAAATTACCTGCTAGGGCCTATTTGATTTACTTATAGTTACTTTGCAATTTGTTGGCTGTAGCATTTTTCCCCAACCTGACTGGGACCTTGACCCCAACCTGACTGGGAATTGATATCAGGGTTTTAATGAAAAGTACTGAGGAAAGCTCGCAAAGATTGCAATCAATCATTATTTTATAATTTGAATTATTTGAAGGCAATGTTAGTGGAAACAAATATATCAATACTGCACTGTACTGTACAAGAAGTTATTTGCAATTTGTTAGTTCTGTACTGAAATGTTCTTAAAATATTCATGTTTAGCCATGTCGATATCTCGAACCATGAAAGACAGTTTGATTGTTTTAAATTTCTGGTTCGATTTTTGCTGAATTTAGGTATTTATGATTTTTTTTATACTCAATGTTCCAAGTTCCAAAGTATCAGTAATTAATATTTTGTTATAGAGTCGTGAAGATCATACCGTATTTAAAGAAGAAAATATCAGCCATTTAATTTGTTTTTAATGAAAGACATAATTATGTTTATGCTTACAATATATGCATTTTTGTGAACGACGATTTAAAACTTATAGTGATTGAAAGAAAAATCACACACACAAATGACGTAATATGCAAGTCACTAGACTCGTTAACGTAATAGAGTTTTAGCAACCTTCAATTTAAGCTTAGAACTTAATCTTGAGCGTTTAGAACATTTAAGTCATATTTTACAGCTTTACGACTATGATTATTCTTCTGGTTCGGATCTCAATATTCTGTGTCATTTAAAAGATGAATAACTTGGCGTTAGTTAAAAATTGGGGGTTCGAACAACCCCTTTTAACCCTCAATGTGATGGCGATGACGTTGTTATTATTTTAAGTAATATTTTTCGTCATACGCTCAAGTACTGCATTATGCGGGTGCATTCGCGGTTAAAAATAATTTTATTTGGCTGGAAATCATTCAAGTGTCCAAATTCTATTAAGTATAAAAGCATTATAACAAAACTAATAGGTAATACGAGAAGATGAAAACAAAGGGCATGGGCACCAGAGAATCTTTGTTTGGCATTAGCGTTCTAACAGAAGGATCTGTTGAAATGAACAAAGACATGTTTGTTTGCTTCATTGATTTCGAAGAGGCGTTTGATAAGGTTATAGCAGAGCTTTAAAATTATAGCAAATTATTATTGAAATTAAACAGATAGATTTAGAATTGAAGAACAAGTACTAGGAAACTGGGTGTATGATCATTTTTTTTCTCGGGGATTTTAAGTGTAAACAAATATTTCTTTTTTATAATCGTTATAAAACCACAACAAAAAAAAACCATATAAACTATTTGCATGTTAAGTTTATGTGGTTAAATTTTGATATCATTACCCCAAGGGTTACCATTTTTTTTAAACATGCTTACCACAAACGTGGAAAAAAAGCTAAATAATTAATAATTTATAAAATTTAGGGTGAAATGGTCCATATTATGTTACTATATTAAATAATAGGGTACAGGGTGTCAATGTGAAACCTTTTCTTTTTTTTTTAGTAAACATTATAAAAATTGAAAAGATAAATAATTTTATTGTTTAACAAGAAAGATTTGTCTTTCCTAAAAAGATTCTGTTACCTTTACGTCAGTAATAATGTTTTTAACAAACTTCCATGTGGTTTTCAGATGTTTGATTTTGTCACCATGCATCAAAAAAGGAATTTGATCTTTTTTATGTTGGTTAATATTTAAAACCAATAGTCTAAGCATATTGTACGGTAGGATTCTTAGAGATCTAATAGAGAATGAGTTTCATGAACAAGAAGAAGATGAGCAAAGGGGGTTTCGTGCAGGCAGATCTTGTAATGATAATATTTTTTGTCTTTAACAAGTAATTGAGAAAAGGAGTGCCAGAAATAGAGAGTCATGTAACCTTTGTGGACCTACAAAAAGCATATAATACCGTTCCAGTAGAAAAATTATGGACAGTGTAAGAGCAAACTAATATCAATCATACATACATAAAAGCGCTAAAAGAACTATACAGAGGGTCAAAATCTAAAATTAAAATTGGAAATCGACTTTCAAAAGAATTCCTGGTAACGAAAGGCTTAAGACAGAGATGTTGTATCTATCCAACTCTTTTGAAAATATTTATCGCAGTAGCTCTAAAAAACTGGAAACGTAAAGTACACGGCATTGGAATACAACTTAACGATTTTTTGTTTGCTGACGACCAAGTAATTGTAGCTAATGATGAGTTTACGGAAGAATACCAAAAGTGGGGGTTAGCAGTGAACGAGGATAAGACACAGTACTTACGTATTGGAAACGAATCAAGTGAGTCAGAACTAGACAATGGCAAAACAATATCTCCATGCAATAAGTATGTATACTTGGGTATCACATTTGATAAGGCAGGAAAATGTCGAAATAGAGGCAATAAGAAGGTCAATGAATATTTGGAACAGATCCTAAAAGAAGGAATGGGAATCGAGGGAAATATAACGGACGACATCACTAAAAGACAACTGATAGGAACGGCCATGTACAACGGATGATCGACGAAAGATTACCAGCAGGTCCTAGATTGGCAACCCATAGGGCGCAGAAAAAGAGGGCCTCCTAAACTAGAATGGCAACAGTCAATCAATGAGTCAAAAAAACCTAACAGAAGATCAGGAGCGAAGGAGGTGGAGAATAGGCGTCGTAGAACGTAGAAAACCATTCTAAACCGACATAGTAGAAGCAAAAACTGCTCAAGTCAAAGATTCTATCGAGATCTCTCAAACAAACAATCTACACTGCAATAATTAGGCCGGTTCTGTCGTATGGGTGCGAATCCTTGACACAATAGCAAATAAAAAAAAATATTTTAATGAAAAGTTCTTCCTAAGATCTTTGGACCAGTGCAAACAGAAGATGGTTATTGGCAGATACCGATGTATTATGAATTAGAACAGCCAATAGATGCCGTAAACATCGTGAGATTCATCAAATGTAGAAATACCATCAATGTTCTCTGTTTTTACGTTTGTGACATACCCTGTACGTATGCAAACTATGTTGGTATATTTTAATTTTATGGTCTCTTTTTATTGACCAATTAATAATATAAAATATTAATATTAAAACAGTAATTTTAATAATATTTTACACGACGACATAAACTATTATCATAAATTTTTACGGCCCAATAATAGGGTACATTTTTTTTGTTAAAAACCATTAAGAAAATAAATGAGCTTTATAGAATGAATAAAGTTTAATATGAAAAATAAATTTATTTTTTTAAGTACGAATACTTTATTACTTTGTTTAAAAGTTTTGTATTTTATTACACTTATTAAACATTTAAATTTAAGCTGTCGGAAAATTAAAATAGGGGCTAGACCTAACTGGTTTTCTCCGATTTCAAGAATTCTCCTTGTCTAAAATTCTATTAGGCTCTGAGATCTGTTAAATAATACAGTAAGGTGTGTATTTATATGTCTAACAAATTCAACCAAATGGATTTGCCCCAAAGGTCTCGAAGGCAAACGAATTCGTTGGTTAACAATTACTTCGTGTGGTTACGTTTATACATGACCGTTATATACCAATTGGTTGTATATATACGCACCTTTAAAGAAACAAATCGAACAATATAAGGTAAGCTAAAAGAATATGAAGGATCAATTAGAGTGTAAACACTGTAACAAATCAGTGCATCAACAAGTAGCAAATCTAGTGACATCTTTAAACGATCACGAAAACTGCATTGCCAGGCCTCTAGGATTCAGTGATAGTCATAGCCCCCTCTGTCGTACTGAGTGGCCAACTATAATCAGACTAAAAAATCTACGTCATCGGGTTGCCCTAAACTATTTGTTTGATGGAAACCCGATGACGCATGTACAGTCGTCCAGTTAAGTTCACATGACTGGTCAAATTCTGTAGGCAACCTGTGTAAAAGTTTCTTGGGAAGTCGTGACATTGCTTATGTCTAGCCTTTGACACTTCCTTTTTCTACTATAAAGTAAATAAAATATATCTAGAATATATGTGCATTTAAAACCACTGTAAATAAGTTTAAAGTTAGATTGATAGTTTACGCAAAAGTGAAAACAAAACCAAAAGTTGTTAAAAAAAATGGTTAAAATTTTAAATCCGAAACTAAAACGAAAATAATAAATGTAATATAAAAATTAATTACACCGGGGACCTTGTACAAGCTATACTCTTTGTAATTATAACCATTAGACAACAAATCGATATTTTGCTAGAAATATTATTTATTTCTGTACGTATTTTTTTATTATTATTTGTGGAAGTCGGTTATTATAAGTTGTGACATGCGATATGTATTCGAATAAAAAATAAAAAAATCATTAATGTTATTAATTAAATTACTGGATCTACCGTTTAATATCTGATAGCGGTCACAAACGTGGTTTTTGACTATAAAATTAAATAGTATATTTCCCAACAAGTGCGGAAAGTGTCACTTTTTTTTATCGCCTGCAGTTGGCCGACCAATGCGTACCCGAGTTCGGCCAGCAATTTTTTGCTTTTCGCACGTAAAAGAATTTTGTTTCACGGGTTCAGTTCTAGGTTTTATTTTTTGGTGTTACTTAGGTGTTTCCTATGCCTCTTCATTCCCTTTCAGACGGACTGAACGTTGATTTGAAAGGTTGTTGCCAACTATGTTAAGCCACAATTTATATTGATTTTGAAAACAAAAAAAGTAAATAATGTAGAAACCAAAATTAACAACATTGTAAAATTGATTTAAATCAAGTAAAACATCTCGGTCGGATACTTGATGGTAAATTGGACTATTAAGTACGTGTTATAAGAAAAGAAAAGAACTTGAGTCCCAGTAAAGAAAAATATACTGGCTAATTACAAAATTCCAATCTAACAATTTTTAACAAGTTATTTCTTTATAGACAAAAACTGAAACCAGTACAAACGTTGAGTGTTTAACTTTGAGGTTGTTCTAAAGATAGTAATATACTAGTTGTAAGAGTCTTCAAATAAAGTATTAAGGGCCCATCGCACCGACTTTTAAAATTCCTTTTCTTAACTATGGATTGCTTTAATTTTAAGCATGCCTTATTTTTAAATTTGTTGCACCGAGCAAAAATCTCCTCTTCTTTGTTAAGATGCGGCCACCTTGTGACCCAATCAGGCAACGCCGTTGTTTCAACAAACATAATTTTTAAACTATAAAAAAAAACAACAACAACACCCAGTACGTCTCAAAATAGTTTTGTCAAAACCCATCAATTTTCTGTGTCAAGTCGCCTTTAAAAATGTATTTACAAAAATAAAAGTTCTTGAATGTTTGGAAGAATATTTGGAAGATGATGAAATCAAGATGGTGCTACTCGATTTTTTGGAATTTGGGTGTCCTTGTCGCCTTGTTGGTACAGTCGCGTATTTTTTCCCGGGTTGGTTTACGGTTCCCCATCCACCCAGGACAAAATCCGCGCCCGGCCGAAAAATGTACTGCTCCTAAGGCACAGGCCAATAAGGCACCTGCCCATAAGGCTCCTGTCCATAAGGCAGCGGCCCTTACACCCTTGGATATAACCAAAGGATTAAAAATTATAATGAAATTAGGGTAAAATGTAAAGGCAGAAAGGAAAATTGTCTTGTTACTTCATGCACTGCAGTTTCATTTAAATGCAAGGGTTCTCTTACACTGGTCAGTCCTATCCTACCCTTACCGCCGTATCCACCAGGCTATGAACAACAGAACTCAAAAATCAGACGAAAATACTGTAGTAAAAATTAGATTCAACTTTATTTAAATTATTTTTCTTCCTTACAAATCTTTTTGTAATCGACACATAGGTATATTTTTTCACAAAAACATTGTGCCAAAAGAACCAAAATCTAGCCGTTATCTTGTGCAATAAAGTGTTTCAAAATCATTTTTATTTATTTAAAAAAAACATGTTTTTTACTTTATTTACTTAAAAAAGACAAAATTCACTTTCTTCAAAACACTGCTCATTTGTAGGTATTGTCAGTTGCTATGGCTATGCCAGACGGGTAACATTATGTGACCAGCATCTTATCTAAGCACCTCTTAAGGAACAGTAAAGTCACGAAAAAAGCTGACTTAATTTTAACAACACTAAGGAAGGAATAAGTCTGCCAAAAAAGTCGGTGCGATGGGCCCTAAAGGACCTAAAAATTGAAACCATAAAGAAGTATGCAAAAGCCATAAATATCGACTCCATTGTTATGAATGTGGAAGCAATTGAGCTTGTGGATATTACTTCACTAGTTTGAAGACTTAAAAGTGTCGTTAAGTAAGAAGGTGAAGCGGTTTGAGCTAGTTAACTATATGTACATGTAATGCTGTAAACGCAACCAAACTTTTATTTACAGTTAGGGTAAAGGCAAGAACTGTAGAGTGAAAAAAGTTTTGTAAACTTTTTTTTTTGTAAATTAAGTTAAAACAAAATTGTTCGTTAGATTAACTTGATTTTATAAATAAATAGGACTATATTATTTCTTCTGCACCATCGATTTTTGTTATCTTCCAGTTCATGTCTTGATCTTTGTGTTTAAAATTTCAAGTTTGATGGTTTTTGAAATTATGTTTGAGGTTCAGACAGATTTGAGTGTTCAAGAGTTTTGACCTTTTTCGTCTTACTTTTGTTTATAATATTGGCGTTCATAATAATACTACATCTTATAGACATTATCACTGCAGAGAGAGGAATTTCTTTGCTGTTTAGAATTTTTCATATCAAATTTTCTTAAATACTATCAAACGCTCGTTGCATATCGATAACCAATTACCGAAGTGTTTAGCTAAAGTTCACCCTGGTTTGAACGTTAGAGAGTCGCTTGTGCAATTATTTTATTTGTGGCGTTAAATTTAAATCTTGGCGTCAAAATAAATTTTGCATTTTACAGAACATGATTGGCCTTTTCCGTGCTAGAATTTATGTTATGCTATAAGTGCTATAAATTTAAAGATTAAAGAAAAAGCTACTTTTAGCCATTTCATTTCATAAATGCAATTGACAAAACAGATAGCGAAACACACACATCAAACTGCAAGTGCAGTAAACAACTCTTGTTCTGGCAAAAAGACCGAAAAAAACTAAAACCCAATTACTACAAAAGTCCCGAAGCCCAGCTCATATTTTATTTCGATAACAAAACAAAACACATAGAAACTAACGAAAAATAGTATAAAAAAAAAGAAAAAATGGTGGGCCTGTGTGTGCACAACGTTTGATGAAAAAGAATATTCGAATAACACACGCGGGTCCCCAAGCTCAAACTTTATTTCACATTGCGCGATACTGAGAAGTAATAACAAATATTATGAAGTTAGTCACAAATATACATCTTAAAGATAAAGATTTTCTTGAGGCGACTCAAAATTTGACATGTGTCAAAAATCAAAGGGGGCTTTAAAAAATGGGGAAATTAGGGTAAAATGTAAAGGCAGAAAGGAAAATTGTCTTGTTACTTCATGCACTGCAGTTTCATTTAAATGCAAGGGTTCTCTTACACTGGTCAGTCCTATCCTACCCTTACCGCTGTATCCACCAGGCTATGAACAACAGAACTCAAAAATCAGACGAAAATACTGTAGTAAAAATTAGATTCAACTTTATTTAAATTATTTTTCTTCCTTACAAATCTTTTTGTAATCGACACATAGGTATATTTTTTCACAAAAACATTGTGCCAAAAGAACCAAAATCTAGCCGTTATCTTGTGCAATAAAGTGTTTCAAAATCATTTTTATTTATTTAAAAAAAACATGTTTTTTACTTTATTTACTTAAAAAAGACAAAATTCACTTTCTTCAAAACACTGCTCATTTGTAGGTATTGTCAGTTGCTATGGCTATGCCAGACGGGTAACATTATGTGACCAGCATCTTATCTAAGCACCTCTTAAGGAACAGTAAAGTCACGAAAAAAGCTGACTTAATTTTAACAACACTAAGGAAGGAATAAGTCTGCCAAAAAAGTCGGTGCGATGGGCCCTAAAGGACCTAAAAATTGAAACCATAAAGAAGTATGCAAAAGCCATAAATATCGACTCCATTGTTATGAATGTGGAAGCAATTGAGCTTGTGGATATTACTTCACTAGTTTGAAGACTTAAAAGTGTCGTTAAGTAAGAAGGTGAAGCGGTTTGAGCTAGTTAACTATATGTACATGTAATGCTGTAAACGCAACCAAACTTTTATTTACAGTTAGGGTAAAGGCAAGAACTGTAGAGTGAAAAAAGTTTTGTAAACTTTTTTTTTTGTAAATTAAGTTAAAACAAAATTGTTCGTTAGATTAACTTGATTTTATAAATAAATAGGACTATATTATTTCGTCTGCACCATCGATTTTTGTTATCTTCCAGTTCATGTCTTGATCTTTGTGTTTAAAATTTCAAGTTTGATGGTTTTTGAAATTATGTTTGAGGTTCAGACAGATTTGAGTGTTCAAGAGTTTTGACCTTTTTCGTCTTACTTTTGTTTATAATATTGGCGTTCATAATAATACTACATCTTATAGACATTATCACTGCAGAGAGAGGAATTTCTTTGCTGTTTAGAATTTTTCATATCAAATTTTCTTAAATACTATCAAACGCTCGTTGCATATCGATAACCAATTACCGAAGTGTTTAGCTAAAGTTCACCCTGGTTTGAACGTTAGAGAGTCGCTTGTGCAATTATTTTATTTGTGGCGTTAAATTTAAATCTTGGCGTCAAAATAAATTTTGCATTTTACAGAACATGATTGGCTTTTTCCATGCTAGAATTTATGTTATGCTATAAGTGCTATAAATTTAAAGATTAAACAAAAAAGCTACTTTTAGCCATTTCATTTCATAAATGCAATTGACAAAACAGATAGCGAAACACACACATCAAACTGCAAGTGCAGTAAACAACTCTTGTTCTGGCAAAAACCGAAAAAAACTAAAACCCAATTACTACAAAAGTCCCGAAGCCCAGCTCATATTTTATTTCGATAACAAAACAAAACACATAGAAACTAACGAAAAATAGTATAAAAAAAGAAAAAATGGTGGGCCTGTGTGTGCACAACGTTTGATGAAAAAGAATATTCGAATAACACACGCGGGTCCCCAAGCTCAAACTTTATTTCACATTGCGCGATACTGAGAAGTAATAACAAATATTATGAAGTTAGTCACAAATATACATCTTAAAGATAAAGATTTTCTTGAGGCGACTCAAAATTTGACATGTGTCAAAAATCAAAGGGGGCTTTAAAAAATGGGTAAATTTCACCCCTCCTGCGAAAAATTTGTGTGCGACCCTGAACTTCATTTTTGTCAATGAAGCAAGAGCCCCATACTTTCCTACCGAGATATCACTTATCTAAATTGGTTATTATATAGAAACAAAACAAAGATACAAAGTTGTATTGTTTTCACAAAAACTTTTGACCCAGTCGCCTAATTTTCCAAATGTTTTGATTTTTAAAGAAGAAGAAAGAAGAAATTAGAGTTTTTCGAAACGGCTTGCAATATGATATATTTCGCAAACCACACATACAAATGCACATTACTATTTTTGTCTTAATACTCCTGATTTAAAATTTTGATAAAAATTTTTTTGGGACTTTTGCCTCTGACAAGAATTTGCAGGCTAATATGTATAAGTAAAAGAGTGATTTGGACAAAATTGTTTTTATATTGGGACTTATATGCTTTTGGATGTCCAGTGTTCCTACAACTCAATTCGCACTTGATTGCATCAAAGTAAATTATTAAAACTAATAAAAATAAATAACAAAATAAAAATAAAATTTTATCAAACCAACTTTTTTATGGATTTTAATTTGATTAAAAAAAGGATGTACTCATGCTTAATCCTTTTAAAATTTTGATTTATTTTAACACAGAGGCACAAAAAATCAAAGGAAATACTAAAAAAAATCTTCTGACAACGTCAAAACCTAAAAATTGGTTAAACAGAACTTTCGCGACATTATATAGTTACGATTTAAAAGATACAAGTAAAAAACTCATTATGGAGAAACATCAACCAGAAATAATTTAGATAAAAGAACCTTTGTGTAGTTTAGAAGAATCTGTATCTAATTTGACAAAAAGCTAGTTCAACAAAATAATAATGTTTTCACCCAACATTCTCCAAATAAAATATATTATTCCTATGAATAAATCTTATTACTATCGTTAAGTACCATTCTTAGTTGGATGCTTTTTTCAAGGATACGAATCATCCTATTTTGGGCCGTCCTCAAGTGAATGCAGGCGATGCTCCGCGGTGAATTATACCGATGCCTATGGTTTGATGCTTTTGTTGGGGACTTAATGAAGCTAAGTGGTTTTCGCTTTCTCCAACATGGATAACCGGGATACAAATCATCCTTGTTTGGATCATCATTGTTTGTTTAGGCCTTCCATAACTTCATCCATTGTACGAAACCACTCTTAGGATTGTATACTACAACTGCAACAAATGAAAATATTTTAATATTAATACCTCATCTAGTTTTTAATATCTTGTCATCCGTGGCGCGGCCACCGTCCAGTCCGGAAAAAATGGAGCAGAAACGAAAAAAATATGAAAAAATATGAAAAAAAAAGAAATTTAAAAAACGCCGAGTTGAACGGTATTGGATGATGTTGCGTCGTTCGATACGGAAAAAATACACATAGGCACACACATAGATTTTAGACCAGTAGCTATGCGCCTAGTAATTTTTGTTTCGAGGGTTGATGGAGAGGCGAAGTGGCAGTTGTAAATTAAAGGAATGGGCCTCTGAAGGTAGGGGCAGACAGCTGGAATATCACAGTAGATAACTTTCCAAGACTTACTATTGTTTCTTCAACTATTCTCAACGAAAATTAGTGTACTTATGTCAAAATTGCATTCTTGAAGGCGTCGACTGCGACTGCATTCTTGATTTTCGGAAAAGTATAGTAGTCGTTGGGACTTAGGTCGGAACTGTATGAAGGATGGTCCAACAATTCGAAGTTTTGTTGGGTTACATATTCAATACTTTTTTGTGCTTTGTGCAAACTTGCATTGTCTTGGTGGAGGCTGATTCGTCCTACGGGGTTCGTTTTTCGAAGCTCAGCGATGACTTTTGGCAAACAAGTAGTGATATACCAATCGGCAGTAACAGTCCTTTGATCTTCCAGGGGACCTATTGCTACATGACCTGCTTTGTTGACAAATGTCGCGTCCATCTTTTTTGATATACTTCGAGAACGGATGACTTTTGTTGGCTTTTCTTTTTGGAACGTGGTCTAGAGTTTTCTGCCGCCAATTGACTCTAAATTCTTTCTGTTCTTCGGTTAACAGATGTGGTATCTAGCGGAAAACTAATTTTCTTACCCCTAACTCTTCATGATAACTTTTTTGAATTAAGGTTTAAAATCCTAAATGAAACCTTAATCTCGGGATATGTCACATGTCGATCCTTCCGTGATGAGCATTCGCACAGCATCGATGTTTTCCTGGTTGACAGCCGCACCTGGTCCTGGATCGTCGCTAAGGCTAATCTGTCCACGCTTCAATTCTCCATACCAACGAGAAACTCTCGACTGATGTGGTGCTTTATTACCGAAAACAGAAATCAACTCGGCAAGACATTCTTGCTGAGATAATTTCCTTCGAAAATTGTACAAAATTATAGCTCGAATATGTTCTCGGTTTAATTCCATTTTCGACTAATTTGTTAACTTAAAAAATTTACTGTAGCTATAAAACTATATGTATCGCACTTTAGGTTAGGTAAAGATTGAGGTTAAGTTTTAGTAACGACATTCGATCAGTGTCGCCCTCTATGTTCCTATATGCAAAATATAAAAGCCAGCCCTCGTAGCCGCTTTATTAGGTTTTCTTGATAATCTAATTTCTCTAAGGGATCTTTCTAGGAGGTTTCTGGTTCCGCAGAAGGTTAGTACTGGGCAATCGGATATGATGTGATGGGCTGGTGGGCTTATCTCTGTAGATTCTCATTCTGTGCAGGTATTATTTCCTTAGTGTGTAGTGACTAGTTATTAGTTCCATTACCTGTGTGATTTGTTCCCTATTTAGCTTAAAGGGCTACATGTAAGTAATGTTAAGATGAACCTCACCATTCTCTTGCTGTGGTTTTGCCTTGGTGTTGAGTGCTAGCAGTTTCAATGTTGTTAATCCACTCGTCTTTTGATACAGTCACGTATCGGGGTTTTTACAATTCTGACAAAAACATAAATAAACAAAAACTCCGGTTGGCAAGCACGTGACATTTCTAAACCAGGGAACGAAATGTCAGATTGAAACATTGGCCGGGCGGCGCGGCGGCCATATTGGATTTGCCACTTTAAATTTGTTCAAATCAAATCCGTTTATGTTTAATAATTCGTGCGTATAGGCCTGATCTATAAAATCTCGAACATATATTGCAAAAGGTCTTTTTGTATTTTTTTTAAATCGCAAAAAAAATTTAAAAAAACTTGGGCGCGTAATTTGTTTTACTTTTTTATGTTTATTTTATTCGGCCCGGGTCTCCCCGGCTTTTGTTTCGAAACTCTCTCTCGTAAAAATTGCGTTTTATTATTCAAAATAACATTTTTTTTACCCGCGCTGCCGTTCAATTTATATATATTTTCGTATTAAAAAAAAGTAAAAAAAATCGCGGACTCACCCGCTTGCCACCCCCCAATTTTATTTTTTTTGTCGAGGGACAAAAGCTCCTGTGTTTTATATTTTTTACATGGTGAAAAAAGGCACGCATTGTGTAACAGAATTATTGAACTTTTCGTTTCTAAAAAATGTGATGTTTGGGATGTTTCTGATTGATATTGACATTTGCACTTCCATCTGGGTTATGGTTATTCTAAGTCGACGCGGTAGCGAGCTGTCACACCGGTGCGCCGGTGTCTTTAGAAGTGCAGTGACATTGGCATTTGCGAATAATCAAAACTTGAATCGAGTTCCAAATTTATACAGAGTGTTCCAACGAAAACTTAGTATATGTTTTTCGGATACTTTTTTCTATTGTTTTACACGCCTGTTAAGACATTCAGGGTTCCAAAGCTGTAGTCAGGATAAATAACCAGTTTTGAGAGCCAATTTGTGTAACTTCAAGGGTAAGGCAAGGTGATGCGTTATTTTCATTACTGTTTGATCTGGTTGAAGCTTCTTTTAGGATGATTGATACAATCTGATATATTAGCATCAAATCAACGTAGATAGTTGACGACGTGGATGATATTGGTGTTTATAGTAGAAGTGAAATATCTTTGACCGAAACTGTAACAGTGCTTGATATGGAAGACAATAAACGAGGGCTGAAAATTATTAGGTCAAAATAACTTCTCAGAAAACAACAAGAGAAGCGGAAATGTTTACATACTTGGAAGCAAACATAAACAAAGAACACTCTATTACAGATGATATAAACCAGAGAGAGATCTCCTAATCACGAAATATACACTGCAATATCACATCCTGGGCACTTATAAAAACCATTGAATAACAATTAAACATATTTAAAATAAAAATTATCCGTAAGACCTTTCGACCTGTGCAAACAGAATTGGCGGATACGGATTAATTATGAATTAAAACAGCTAATAGATGGCGCAAATATCGTGAGATTTATCATAAGTAGATGGTTAGCTTGTTTGGAACAAAAAAGAAGAAGAAAGAATAACAAAAAAAATAATACTCTGTAGGCCTGCAGCAAGGAGAGTAAGAGGGAGGCCACGAAAAAGGAGGATAGGCGATGTCGAAAAAGATATCAAGAATATGGGAATGAGAGGATGGTGTCCAGTCCCACCATGGAGATATTGTTTGTCCATTGTCTAGTTCTAACTCACTTGATTCGTTTCCAATACATAAGTACTGTGTCTTGTCCACGTTCACTGTTAACCCCTACTTTTGGTATTCTTCGGTTAATTTTTCCATCATATATTCCATGTCTTCTTTATCATTAGCTACAATTACTTAGTCGTTAGCAAACTGTAGTGTGTATGTGGTAAATCGGTCGTTACGTTGTACTTCTATACCGCGTACTTTACGTTTCCAATTTTTTGGAGCTACTGCGATATATATTTTTAAAAGATTTTTAGAGATACAACGTCCCTGTCTTAAGCCTTTCGTTACCAGGAATTCTTTTGAAAGTCGATTTCCCATTTTAATTTTAGATTTTAAGTATAATTCTTTTATCGATTTTATGTATGTATGATTGATATTAGTTTGCACTAACACTGTCCATACTTTTTCAACTGAAAAGGCATCATATGCATTTTATAGATCCACAAAGGTGTGTATATTTCTAGCACTTCTTTTCACAGTTACTTGTTTAAGACAAAAAACAATATCACTACAAGATCTGCCTGCACGAAACCGACTTTGCTCTTCTTCGCCCTGTCAATGGAAATCATTCTCTATTAGATCTCTAAGAATCCTAACGTACAATCTACTTAGATTACTGGTTACTAATATTTCTCTGTAATTGTTGCAATCCAGCTTATTTCCTTTTCTATGTATTGAGGATATGAATGCAATTTTCCAATCATCAGGTACTGAATGTCCGTTTATACATTGATTGATAATATATGTGAGATTTTCTAGTAGTTTCTCTGATCAATATTTGAGCATTTCAGCGTATTTTCCCCAGGTTCGCTAGCTTTTCCGGATTTAAGCTTTTTATTAATATTCTTCATCATTTCTTTTTCGATGATTACATCCTATCCATGTACTTCTATGTCACTTCTCGGAAAGACTGACAGATTATTAAAAAACACCTTGTATAAATAAATAGTGTGCCCAATATCTTGTGACTATTAGTTGTTTGGTTGTTTTTTTAGGGCAAAAGTGATTTTGTTTAATATTGATGGTCTTTAGTTTAAATTTCCATCACCCTATATTTTCGTATTTAAAAATGAAAAAAAAAAGAAATAAAAATCTACTCCTCCTCCCTCCTCTGATATCGAAGCAGGGAACACGTGCGTCAGACGTATGGGGTGTCCCACGGGGCTATCCGGGAACTTCGCAGCGATCAGTAATTTTTGTTTGGTTAATAAATGGACATCGTTTGTTACGGAGATTAAAAAAGTTTTATTTTGAGCTCTGGGAATCCACCGGGCAGGGGTTTATTTCTGCCAAAATTTGGCTTGAATTCTTAAATATTTTTAGAGTTTCGTTTATTGTTACGTTCCGGATTTTTTCTAGAATAATTTTTGAATTTGTCAAAGCTCTATTGACGCCACGTGCAACAGCGTATGAATCATTGAAATCTGTTTAGTGGACCCCGAAAATTATTTATTTTTTAGCCATTGTTTTGCCAATTATACGATTGCCTTCTTAGTTTTGTTTACACTCATTCCTCCATAAATTCATTTTTACTAAACCGATTTTAATAAAATTAAAAAAGTTGTGGTAAGGATCGAACTTTTAAAAAAAATTGTTGTCATCTTAAAACCAAAGATTTCGGACCAAATCGAAATTTTATCGTCCATAAAGGATTGTTTTTATCATGGGCGCACCCAGGGGTGAACCGAACCGAACCGAACCGAACCGAACCAAGCCTTAGATTTTTTAATTTATTTTCTACATATTTGATGATAAAACATGAAAAATACCTTAAAATTTGACATCAGGAGGCTTCGGGCCCCCCCCAACCCCAAGCAGGGGCGTAGTTGCGAAAAGACATGACATGACGCAAGTTTTTTGAGGGCGCGCTTTGTAGCTGTCGGGCCCCCCCACACATGATGACCTTTTTTGTTTTTTTTTTGGTCGCAAGTTTTTTGAGGGCGCGCTTCGTAGCTGTCGGCCCCCCCCCCAAGAAACATTCCTGGGTGCGCCACTGTTTTTATTATGTTGCGAGACAATTTTCGACCCTTTTGAAAATTTCTGCAAATAATCTAAGCCCACCATAGACAGCGAGGCACCAATCACTAAAATCGCTTTAGTAGTTCTTGAGATTTTAGTGTTTGTTCTAACGATTGTTTGCATTTTAGCTACTTGCATCTCTGCATTAATTTCATTTTAAAATCATCATTACTGAACCGATTTTATTGAAGTACAGTGTACTACGGTTATAACGCACCCTCAAGGGACCAGAAAATATGTACTTTATAAGCGGACGTACGTTATAAAAAAACGCAATTAAAAAGTTACGTTAGAACGTATATTTTTTATTTGGAGAAAAATGGTAACTAATAAAACACTTAAAGCTAAGAAAACAAAAAAAACTAAACCACCTAAACTAAAAACTAGTAAAATCTTTAACCTTGTAATATACATAAATTATAACGGAATTAGTCAAAATATGGTACGTTATAACCGAAGTAGAAGGTATAAAAGGTACGTATCCGGTGAAAAAACAAGAGTATTTAAATATGTACGTAATAACCGAAAGTACGTTACAACTCAGGTACGTTATCACCGGAGTACACTGTATAAAGATTCTTAGCATGATTGAACTTGAAGCATCATATTTGATTCTGTATCTTGAATTTTAAGATAACGGAAAATTTCGATCATTAAAAAGCAACTGATTGTCATTGTTTTTTATTTTATCAAAATTGGTTTACAGTAAAAATTATTAATATAAAAAAATTGAAAAGGCAATCATATAATTGGTAAAACAGTAGTTGAATTTTTTTTTTGGAACCACCAAACGGATTTTATTGATTCATACCAATAAAGCTTTCTTACGAATTTAAAGCATATTTCAAAATTTTTACGAAATAAGAATAAACAAGTATTTTTGAAGGGTGAAGTTTGATTGTTTCTGCCATCTTTAAATTTAAAAAGGCAGACAAAAATTATTTTTGCATTTAAAGCTCAGGTGATAATAAAATGTTTATACCTATTTTCTTTTACGCAAACTCTCTTATGATTGCATTTTGAAACAATTTTGGTCTATTATAAGATTAGTACATTATCAAATTTATTAAATAGATTATTAAAGACTAAATTCGGGGGTGAAAACTGTAACAGAAGTCCTTCAAAATAGCATGTCTTTGTTGTTATGGTTATTTTATTTTATATTGTTTAAATATCACCAAATTATGTATCTTTTTTTTATTTCAGGTAAGTTTTCGTTTCCAGCTACTGCCGATGCTGATTGTTCAAGTTTCGTCAGGTTAGTGATTTAGATTTGATCCATACGTTAGGTTCGTTCAAGCTGACCATCGGACTGGTTATAAAACCGACCGAAAAATCCTATTTGCGTTCCGGCTGCACTTTGGACTAAAAGTTTGCATTGTCAGAGGTTTGAGTTGTGCGAGCATTGGGATTTTTCGGACTGTTCCGACTGTTATTTAACCAGTCCGAGGGCGAGCTCGAACGTACCACCACTTTTCAATCACACCCTAAATCAGTCTGTACTAGAATTTTTCAAGTTAGTTCAGGCAGTTCATGATACAGCAGAGTAAAATACGCTGTCATTTTTTGCCTGCACAGTCTAGAATAAGAACTTACATAAACTTAGAGCTTAAGTTAAACACAGAGGGTCCGTGGCAGCCACTTGTGTGCAATACCGCAAATCCGATTGTTATCCTACATTATGTTTATCACCGGCTTTAACATCGTAGATTCTGTGATTCTGGCGCATAATACAATATATTTTTAGTCAGATAAATAAACTATTTCTTGAAATATATGTCTCGAGTTCAAGAGAGCCTGTTTTGAATGCAACTATTTTTCCGTCTCCAAAAATATTTCCTACACTATATTTTACATCAAGTTTAACCGATGCATGCACGCATCGGTATAATTTAATACCGGTAGGGGTATTTTACCTCGCACTAGTAATAACTAAACCATCGCGATGTCTCGTTCTTTCTTTCGTTGAAAACTATGTAGTTTTTGCACCTCCAACGTCGATCAAGTTCAACATCGTGCTTTCTGTGCCATATTCTAAAATTCCTTCAGCCGGATTCATAAAACATTTGTTGAAGGGGTGATAAAAATTTGGATTGTGAAACAAACAGCTAATTTCGTAAAGATCCATTTTTTCATGATCAGATTACCTGTCTTGAGGTGCAATAAAAATAGGAAGTCTGGCATTCGAAAGATCTAGATCAGAAAGAGTTCATATTATTACCGGCTTTATTATCGTGTTTATTGTGTTGTGGAATTTCATACCAAATACCTTGAGTCATATAAACAATAATGGATTGTATCGATATCGAAGTTTAAAAAAATAAAAAAACTTTTACTTCAAAATAGATTCAGATAAGTAATTAAATTTTCGAAATTGAGCAGATATGGTTCATTCGTAGCCTCGTCCTGCTAAATATGCTGTATGTTTACTTGTTGGAAATATAAATAGTATAATATTAGTATTTTGTTTACGTTAATTTTAATGGTGTCTGAGTCAAATGAAACTTAACTTTATTTTTCTAGTTTGCGCATTATTATATTGTTAGTTTTTGAATGGTCATAAGCAAGCGTTTGCTCTCACAGACCACCCATATAGAAAAAACTGAAGAGGGTAACCAAGGAGGAAGAGCCTACATTCGATAGTGAAGTGATGACTCGTTTTATCAAAAACTATAATTAAATACTTTACTTAGTATTCTTCTGTAAGGGTAATTCTGTGAGATGTATCTTACAATTGGGGTATTTGCCCTGAAAACAGCTTACGGGCGCCCACCTGGAAATTGGCCGCTATCGAGACGTTTAATTTCTCCCTTCGCTTTTACTCTCCCTGCTATACCTTCTTAGCTAGGCCAGCTAAGCCTGAGATATTGATATCGCTATGCGGTCAACCCAAGCTAACGTTAAATTTAGGAGATGTAAACTGTCTTATTATAATCTATATTTTAATTGGTATTATGTATGATACACAATCGGATAATATGTTTATTTGTAATAATCTCTTGATACTGTGCATATTCAATGAGGTTTGTGCGTTAATTTTGTATGACCTATTTTAAGTCGGGATAGATAAATTTGTACTTTTCGCGATTTGGCAAAGAACGTCGATGGCTTAGTTGATGGTTTAATTGAAGGTAATTTAGAGTTTGAATTCTTCCACTGATATTGCCTGATGTTTAGCACTTTTGATTTAAGTCAAACTATTTGATTAATAGAAAGAGAGTCAATATCAGTTATTAGGAGTTTCGCCTGTTGGTCAGCCATTCCATTGACCACGATACCGACATAAGATGGAATCCGAATGAGTACGACTTTCAATGATAGTTCTTGTATCCTAAAAAGTACTTCTATGGTCATTTGGACTACAGGTTGTTTTGGGTAGAGTGAGCAGATTAACTCAATGGCACTGAAAGAGTGAGACAAGAGTACAGCTAGTTTAATCCTCTTGTTAAGTATGTAGTGCCTCATAGATTGTATCTAGTTCTGCTGTGTACACACTGGCGTATTTGATCAACTGGAATTTTAAAGTTTCAATACTTTTTATAATAACCGTTGCTCCAATACCCTCCAATCTTTTCGATGCGTCCGTATGTATTTTAACATGGGTTTCCACATTTTGGGTTAGACTGGCAAATTTTTTTATTAGATCTGGGCTAGTATTAGGTTTATCAAACTGTGACATGGCAAAATTATACTCTGGAGTCTCAATGCACCATGGTGGGTACTGTGGTTCGTATATTAGAAGATCAGGGAAAATTTCTCCCACTTTAGCTTGATATCTTTTGACTCTTTCGTAAAAGACTAATTCCGTGCACTGTCACAAATGATGATATGTCAGTACCGACATGTGATGGAATCCAAATAAATACAACTTTCACTGATAGTTCTTGTATCCTAATAACTACGTCTTTGATTATTTGAACTATAGGTTGTTTTAGAGTGAGCAGATTAACTGAATGGTACTGAGAGAGTGAAACAAGATTACAGCTAGTTTAATCCTTTTGTTAAGTATATATTATAGTGCCTTATAGATTGTATATCGTTCTGCTGTGTACACACTGGTGTATTTCATCAACTGGAATTTAGAGGTTTCAGTATTCTTTATAATAACCGCTGCTCCAACATCCTTCAAGCTTTTCTATGTATCCGTATATATTTTAATATGGGTTTCCACATTTTGTGTTAAATTGGAAAGTTTTTTTATTAGGTCTGGGTTAGTATTAGCTTTATCAAACTATGACATGGCAAAATTGTACTCTGTGGTCTCAATACACCATAGTGGGTACTGTGGGTCGTATATTAGAAGATCAGGGAAAATTTCTTCCACTTTAGCTTGATATCTTGTGACTCTTTTGTAAAAGACTAATTCTTTGCCCTGTAATAAATGATGATATGTCAATAAAATAAATTCCAAATGTAATATTTTGTATTTATAACCGTTTTCTTATAAAAACAGCGAAGTATTGTATATTATTGTTATCGATTTTCTTGGGCTTTATTCTGATATCCTAATCGATTATTATCAAGATCGTCCGCCCCTTTGACCATATAGAGATGACCGCAAATTTTTCTTATAGATTTTTTTTGCGGTTATTTCTTTTCGCGATTATATCTTGACTGTTGGTCATTTTAAAATTGATTTTTTTGTTTCGATGAAACACTGTTATCACACAATCTTTTCTTACCTATCTGAGTAATTGTACACTATTAAATAAGTAAAATTATAATATGTATTTACAAAATTTGCTTTTATTAACTTTGCCTTGTCTCAATTGTAGACAAAGTGATTTAACTTGTCAAAACATGCATTAAAGTCAAATAATGATGCCAATTTACAAATACAATATAACAAGGTAATGGAAAAACTAAAAATAGTGACAAAAATCGTGTAGGTATACGAAAAAAATAAAAATAAATTGATAGTTCAAAAATATCTTGCAAGCGCACAATATATAAATATTTTGTCGAGCTTCCAAGAAAACCCCATATTATTATTTAAATAAATGATGTACTGCTGACACAGAATTAGATCTAAAACTGTAGGGTATACCCTAATTAAAGCTATTATTATTTAAAGTGCAGTAGGTATCGCTATTTTTCAAGTAAGGAAATAACGATAAATATCCCTTGAATCTATCTATCTATCTATCTATCTATTTAGCCTTCAATCCATCTTTGGACATATGCAGGCCCCAATATCTTCCACTCTTCTCTGTCTCTCGCCATGTTCATCCATTTAGCTCCCGCATGTTTCTTCAAATCGTCCGCCCATCGCATTTGGGGTCTTCCTCTAGGTCTTTTGTTTTCCAAAGGTCTCCAGTTTACAATACATTTGTTTCATCTATCTTGTTTCTGTCTGATATAACCAGCAAATTACCATTTTAATTTTGCTCCTATTCCTAATTCCTTACTTTTGTTTTATATTTTATCCCTTCATTCCTTTTTCTATCTGTTAGCTTTACATGTAACGTTTGTTTTTCCATTGATCTTTGGGCTTTTGTGACCTTATCAAAGTTTGATTTTGTAAGAGTCCAAGTCTGGGATCTACAGGTGAATACAGGAAGGATACATTGGTTATACAATTTCGTTTTGAGGTACTGAAGATATTTTTTATTTTTTAATATGTAGCTTAATTTACCTAATGCTCCCAGGCCAATCTTACTCGTCTTTTGATTTCAGCTGTTTGGTTTTCTTTTTTTAGTTTAATAAATTTTCCTAGATATATATATTCCACCTCTATAAACTTAGCATTACCACTTAAGAATTGGATATTCGCAATATATGCATTAATTGTCGTAAATTTGTCGTAAATTTGTCGTGAAAGAAAAAAATTTGTCGCTCCACCCGTTTTTCTGAAAAGGGTATGTAATGCTAAGTTGAGTCTCAACTTAGCACTACCACCCCAGAAAAAATTAAAATTTTCAAAAACTAATAAATGCATTAATTGTCGTGAATTTGTCGTAAATTTGTCGTAAAAGAAAAACAATTGACGCGTCATCCGTTTTCCCGAAAACGGGCAGTGAGCAATTTTGAGATTTCTCAGCTAAATCTTAGTGATCTTTAAGCTTTTTCACAATACGAAGATGTAGATATTTAACCTTGTCACGCAATTGTAAATTTTTGGTGAAACAATCATTATATTACGTTCCGCTTTTACTTTTCAATATAACCTTTTGTGGTGTTTGTGTAAATATTCATTGATCGCCAGGATTTTGCGTTGTTTTAGAAATTATGAAAAAAAGTGAACTTCTCACGGAACATTTATATGCATTAATTGTCTTAAATTTGTCGTAAATTTGTCGTGAACGAAAAAAATTTGTCGCGCCACCCGTTTTTCTGAAAAGGGTATGTAATGCTAAGTTGAGTCTCAACTTAGCATTACCACCCCAGAAAAAATTAAAATTTTTAAAAACTAATCTATGGAGTAATTATCGTAAATTTGTCGTAAATTTGTCGTGAAAGAAAAAAAGTTGTCGCGCCACCCGTTTTCCTGAAAAGGGTATGTAATGCTAAGTTGAGTCTCAATTATATTATTTTTTCGATGCTTTGGTGCAGGGCTTTTAATGTTGCCAAGTCGACATACCACGTTTACACACGTGTCCGAAAAGTTTTTTCCCAACCATTGCCTATGCTATGCTTGATCTTTATTAGCTCACAGATATACTATACTATAGTAGTGTGAGCTATGGTGATCCTAATTTTTTCGAGAAAAAAAAAGTTGCTCCGATTTCAAAAATTTTTATATATCTTTGCGTTTCAGATGATTTTGAAACTTTTTTGTTGCGCCGTCTGTCTGTCTGTCTGTAACGACCAACGCGCATAACTCAAAAACCGCTTGGCCGATTTTAATGAAATTTGGTACCTAGGTTGGGTGTTGGGTCGAGATGGTCCCATTTAAAAATGAACAAAATTCAACGAAGACAAACCAAATAAAAGGGAGGGGGAGATTAAAAAAATTACAGTTTATGTGAAAATATGGCGTGTGTGATATCAAACGAAAGGTAATTGAGTCTGGAGTTAAACAAAATACATTTTAATTTATTTAAAAAAAAGGGTGGGGGTATATCTCAAAAATTAGAATTTAAGTGAAAATATGGCGTTTTTGATATCAAACGAAAGGTAATTGAGTCCGGAGTTTAACAAAATACATTATATAGTTTTTGTTTTTTTTAAGGGTGGGGATGGATTTCAAAAATTTGAGTTTAAGTCAAAACATGGCTTGTGTGGTATCAAACAAAAGGTAATTTAGTCTTAGTTGCATAAAATATATTTCAGTTTTTAGTTATATTAGCTCAAACGTACACTATAACTATAGTACCTAGTGTGAGCTTAGGGGCCCATATATTGGCAGAGTATTTTATTAGGGGTCGCCTATTAATTACGTAACAGGATTTGGAGGGCTTCCTAAAAGTTTGGCAAAGTGTAACAAGGGGTAGGGAGGGCTTCTCGACTTTGTTAGGTAAGAACTTTCGCCTACAATAAAATAAATAAAGCTATACAACTAGTAGGTACCTAGTGTTACTAGAAGATGGTGTTTTGTTAGTATGAAACATATTTATATCCGTTCTTTGTAGCAAAATGCCTATGATTGTTAAAAGGACAACATAATATTTCTTGAGAAGTTCGCTTTTTTTCGCTAATTCTAAAACAACGCAAAATCCTGGCGTTAGCTTGATCATTGAAAACAGCGAGCAATGAATATTTATATTAACACCAAAAAGGGTAAGGGTAAAAGTAAAAACAGCACGTAATATAACGATTGTTTCACCAAAAATTTACAATCGCGCGACAAAGTTAAATATACTACATCTTCGTATTGTGAAAAAGCTTAAAGATCACTGAGATTTAGATTTAGATCTCAAAGTTGCTCACTGCCCGTTTCCGGGAAAACGGATGACGCGTCAATTGTTTTTCTTTTACGACAAATTCACGACAATTAATGCATTTATTAGTTTTTGAAAATTTTAATTTTTTCTGGGGTGGTAGTGCTAAGTTGAGACTCAACTTAGCATTACATACCCTTTTCAGGAAAACGGGTGGCGCGACAAATTTTTTTCTTTCACGACAAATTTACGACAAATTTACGACAATTATTCCATAGATTAGTTTTTAAAAATTTTAATTTTTTCTGGGGTGGTAATGCTAAGTTGAGACTCAACTTAGCATTACATACCCTTTTCAGGAAAACGGGTGGCGCGACAAATTTTTTTCTTTCACGACAAATTCACGACAATTAATGCATATATTGCGAATATCCAATTCTTAAGTGGTAATGCTAAGTTTATAGAGATATATATTCCTCTACTTGTTCTATTTTTTCTTGGTTTATTCTAATACTGATATCTTCATCTGTGTTTGTTATGATTTTAGTTTTAGTGTAGTTCTTACTCAAGCCTATATTTTTATTAGTTCTTCTTCTGTTATTAAGGCGATACCGTCAGCATATCGTAGGTGGTTCAAGTATTGTCCGCATACTTTGATGCCTATTTCTTCCCAATCTAAGTTTTTAAAAACATCTTCTAGGGCCTGATTAAATAGTTTAGGGGATATTGTGTCACCTTGTCTAACACTTCTTCTTATGCGGATTGGCTTGGTTCCTTCGTGGATTTTGATTGATGTAGCTGCTTAAAATATATTTATTGGCTATTAAGTATGTGTATCTGTGATCTATTCGGCTATTAATTAAAGATGCTTAAACGCAATATATAGTGGAGTGTTGTTGGCTCGTTCTATTAGGATATTCATGGTTAATAGGTGGTCAACTGTAGTGAAACTTTTTCTGAAGCCTGCTTGTTCTTTTGATTGATATCCGTCAAATTTTGTTGCTTGCCTATGTGTTAATATTTTCGTTAATTTTTTCGTGAATTTTTCCAGGTGATTTATTATTTTTCATTTTCTTTAATGCTCGCTTTGCTTATTTCAGGTTTGAGTTTATGTTCTTTATTTTTGTTTGGAGTTTCTTCAACGTTTCTCGAGATGGTTCCCTTTTTGTTTGGTATAATTATGTACTTATTGTTACTTTATATGCCGTTCCTATCTTTTAGTTTAATTATTTCATATCTACGCACAGTCGGCCTTATATATTTTCTATAGCTCTTTCTCTTAACTTTTATTTTTTGGCTCTTTTATTTTCTTTTATAATTTTTCTTATAGTTTTATTTATTTCTGTGTTCCATCGATGGCCTTTTTTTCTCGTTCTCCAGGTTCCACCTTTTTTCCATCAGTTTCTTTATTTCTTCTGATATATAATTTTCTCTCTTTTTATCTTTTTATGCAACATCTTTTCCTCGAATACAAGCATCTAATTGGTTGACGCACTTAATTCCTCTGAGATTTGACACATTTGAAAAATAATCCATTTCATACAGTTGAGGTTTATAAAATGACTTTTAGTGTTCTCCACTAGTGCTCTGCACTCTCGTCATACATCAGACCTAGCGAGATCCATCAACAAGACGATAGAGCAAAAAAATAGTCCATTAGTTTCAGTGGAGCCTTGTAAAATACTAAAAAGAAAACTTCTCTCAGTCAGTGCTCAACCGTCTCTTTATGTATCATGTGAGATTTAAATGCAATTTTTAAAAAATTTCACTAATATTTGAAAGAAAAGGCTTCAGCGCGTATTGGGTTAAATTAAACTTTTTGCTCTTTCAGGAATATTCTGTTTTCTTGTTTAATTCTATTCCTGTGTTGTATTATAATACTGGTGCATCGGTTCAATGGAAACAACACAAGCATTTATTTCCATTTAAATTAAATATTAAAGAACATAAATAAAAATAAATTATTTATTTAATAAGTGGGCGAACGTCGGTCGCTCCGACTGTCTTCGGGAGACAATAACAATCATGATAATTTGGAGAAAGAAGAAAAACTACCTGCTCGTATTTTTAACAGTAACGAAGTTTTATTTTAAACAGATATAATATTATTGGTTAAAACAGGCGCTTTTTAGGATGTTGTGAACGGTAATGTGATAAGAAATGTCTAAACAATAAAAATGTTCAACAGTTTTTATATGAATTTATTTGGTATCGAAATTTTTGCGAGACAATTTGTTTACCTGTATAAGTATAACAGTTGCGTTTCTTAACGATTTTCATTAAGTATAAAACCAAGGAGTTTTTTAAGCAAAAGTTCAAATATAAGTGTTCTTAGTATTTTGGAGGAGCGAAATATACATAAGCATTTTACATTCACAAAAAGAAATGATATAAACATCTTAAACATTAATTGCGGCCTAATTCTTTTTAGGCTGAATTTTATATATAAGTATTTTCTTTGTGCGCTATTTAAATAGCATTTTAAAAAAGTACCCAAGAGTGCATTTTTAATTTTAATTTTTTAAAAATGTGGACTAGATGCACCGTAGTGAACCGTAGATGCTTCAAAATATTAATGCGTTTTATTTGGAGGACAGCCCAAGCAATCTGGAAGAAGAAATTTAATAGCTCCAGTAGGGGATCCAGGGAGGGGGCAGGGGGTTTGCCCTCCTCATTGACGTAAAGCCTATATTTTTTAGTCCTAGTAAAAAAAAGCTAGATAAACCGCAATTTCTTATAAAATTATAATTTTTAATATTTTCACAAAAATTACTTTATTTTCCAAAAATTTTTACTTGACTTCAGAGTTTACATTATTATGAAAAACGGCAAAAATAAGTGTTTTGGTTTTTGCTGCCTCCTTGCCCCCCCCCCCCCCCGGATATCCAGGATCCACCAATGTCTAGCTATAAAATTCGAAATGGAAAATATGTCTTATAGTTTACTCGGTACATCGGTACTAAAATTTATAATTTAAGACTTGCAGTTTGCAAGATATGAATCTGGCCATTTTACCCATTTAAGGATCCCACTGTGCGCTGTGAGCATTTTGGGATGACGTCAAAACTAGCTGATGCGTAGATATATCGCGTATGACAAAGAAAATATCGACTTTTTGTGTTGTTATAGGTTGCCGAAAGTTTAAACAAGGGAGATCGAGACAGAGTTCGATTTTTTAGAATACTGGGCATAGGTACTAAAACCGCAAAACAATGCTTTGTTCCACGCCTAAAAATAATTTCGTTAATTAATAATTAAAACAAGTATAATAGTCTTATCTTAAATTTTATTTGTATCGAGGAATATGTAAGCCACTCTTTCAAATTCCTCGACCACGATATTCTTCTTCCCACATTCCGAGTTTCTTGGATTTCGTCTTGCAGTTAATTAATTAACGTAGAATATTGTTTTTATTATTTTTGTCATTCATGTTCAGGCTTTGACGCCAATGATCAGAGCAGGTAAAAACATAGTATCTGACCATTTTTGGGTCTTTCTTTTTCTATGCGTACTTTTATTGCCTAACTGTATTGGTTTTTGCAACAACCTAACTGTAGCTTTAAGATAAGTATACTTTTTCACTTGTTTGATAAAACTTAAGATCCATACTTTAAATGGTTTAAATAATAGGGAGTTTTTGGAACGTTATTGGACACTTCGTTGCGGTAGGGTATACCACGGTCCCTAGAATAGACCGGTCTTCGGATCTTATATATATATATATATATATATATATATATATATATATATATATATATATATATATATATACTTTTCCAAGTCACTGGTGGTCCAGCTGATTTTTGTACAAAAAGTTAGAGATGATATGAACAACTACTACTTTTTGAATTTTTTGAAAACTAAGGCAATTTTAAAATATAATTTTTTAGACGTATTGTCATTCTTTTTTAGCCCGCTTTATTTTTTATTACACAAAACTTAAAATACAAGTCAAACTGAATGTGATCGTTTAGTATCAAAGGTAAACCGAGGACTTGGAAGTAAACAAAGGTGTAGGTTAGCGGATTACTTTTGAAGCTGAAACAAATACATTATTTTCTTCGAATTTTAATTTTTGTGTAAAGAAAAATGAAGTGGCCTAAAAAAATAACGACTGGTATGTCTCAAAAATATTATTTTAAAAGAACATACTAAAAAACAGTAGCAAAATTGCCTTAGTTTTCAAAAAATTTAAAAAATATTAGCTGTTCATATCATACCTAACTTTTGTTTACAAAAATCAGCTACAGAGATCTGCAGTGTTGATCGAAAACTGTATAATTGTTCTTTGTTCGCTAGTTTTTAAAATGCTCCTTTGCCCTATGATAATCGAAAATATTTTATGACTAAAAAAAACACAATGTTTATTGTTAATAAAATTTAATTTATTAAGCCTAAGTAATTGCTGGATCATGAGTAATAAAAGACGTTTTTTATTTATTTTAATTTAAAATATGGGACGCAATAAAAAATGCCTGCCACAGTAAGTATACAGTGGCGTATTGCCAAGATTAATTATTATTCGTTATTATGAAAAGGTTAGCGATTATACAGGGTGTCTCAAATTCGTTGCCTTTGGCGGATTTCCGGTATTTCTAGAATAGAACTGACCCCCTCTTTTGAGTCTTGAAAACCCAAAACACCAGTATTTACTAAGACCTTAAAACTTAGCATTTTAGACCGGGTTTAAGTATCAAGTATATAGACTTGATACCGACCGGTTTAAGTGTATTTTCTTAATACTCACAGGTCAAATAATCTTATATAAATTCAAATTAACTTTTGAAATAAAGAAAAACCACATAAAAAATTTGTAACGAAATGTAATTTTATGGAAATTTAGTCCGGGCAGTCGTAGGATTCCAATTAAAAATAGTCTCAAATTGTAGTACTACCCGTGAGGGGTGGTTTAAAGTTCGATAGAAATAGAAATATTCCATGATTGATAAAAAAACTTATATACAAAAATTTTCAAAGCTAAATAATACATAAATAACTTAAAGCTATGGCTGTAGATGCATTACCGTATTAAATACGTATCAATATTTAAATATTGTAAAAAGCACGAGATAATATATTAGAATCCTTTTTCGACTACACATCCACCAAAACAATTGAACATCGGTTTAATCATCGCTAACTTGTCTAAGAAATTAACATGAAAAATATAGCGGACAGCTGACACTGATTGGACATCTCCTAGTGACGTTTGGAGGTTTAAATATGGCTATCATTTTTAAACCCAAATATTATATTATTTTTATTTATTTCTAACCTTTGTCTTTGTTACAACGAAAAAAGATGACCCATATCGCAAGAAATTTATGAATAATTTATATGAATATTAAAAACTATTGCATTCACCGAAAAATAAGTTAAACCTTCAACCAAAATCTAGACTTGTAGACCTGAGATTGCAGCACTTAGCACTGCTAAGGTGTGAACTGCATCTTGATGGAGGAACCGGTATTTAGGCTCCAGGAGGTTTTTTAAAAGTCTTGATTTTAGAAGGGTTCTATACTTAGTTAATATACTAAAATTTGAAAATATTTTTTTTTTGTGTTCCAGACAAAAATAACTACATGAAGGTGTCGGAAACGGTAAGAGATACAACAAAACTATCAAATGAATTTTATAAAATTTGTTTACAATATGGTGGAGAAATTTAAATAAAAAAAAAACATATTTTGGTTTTTGCTGAATATTTTGAAAACCCCTGTAGATATTTTTATGTTGGATACAGCATCTGATTCGGCTTGGAATAGCGTAACTTTTTTCTTATTTAACAAAATCCATATCTCTTACCGTTTCCGAAATCTCTATGTAGATACATTTATCTGGGACATCCTGTATAGCAACTCGGTTTTGAAGCTACAGGGGATTTTTAAAAAGTGTGCATTTTGGGAGGGGGTCTATATAATTTATGAATTTTTGAATTTTTTTTGTTTTTTTTTTTCTCGAACATGACCTATTTGTTTTCATTCACACATTATTACTAAAAAACATAAATTTAGTTTGTTTTACTTCTTTTTCTCTTATAAAACTAGTTACGCCACTGCTTATTAATAAACTAAATTAACAACTAAAAGTTAATGGACGGCCATAACGGATTTATAAATAAGTTTTATATTTATTTTTATTTTATTTCAATGACCTAGTATAAATTTTTTATTTTATTATTACCGAGAGAAATAACCAAATAAACTTTTAATATTTCTTATAAACAATTCAAATTAAACTTTAGTCTTTATTATTAATTTAAGAGATTAATGGCGGTCAGGCTTGGTTGTATTAAATCAACAAAGGAACGTCATAATATTTTTCTATTAAATTTTTGATGTCGGAAAATATCTTTATTTACTTTTGTTTATAAATACTTATAATACTCGTAATTACTTTAGGCATTACTCTGTGCTTATGGTTAATACATCATCACACACATTTTGCTCACATATGTAAGACAGTTTGGTTAGGATATATTAAGGAAAATTATGCACGTCAATTTTCTAAATAATGTATATATGATCTGGGGGCACTGCAGTGCCCCTCCAAGTTCGCGCAAACTGCCGTACCATCTTTTCTTGAAACATTTCAGCCCATATTTGGCCTATCTAAAAACTCTACTTCGGAATGAGCTCAACTTTGTACACTTGTAGACCTTCATAGAGTTAACAACCCCTCCAAGTTTCATAGACTTACATAAAGAAGTTACGAAATTTCAAAAAACGTAAAATTGCCACTCGCTTACTCATATATAGATCATCAAAATCCTACTGTACTTCCAGACATGCTACAAAGCTGAAATTTGGCAGACTGATTGAAATTATGATCAAACCTTTAGAAAAAATCAAAAAACCCCAAAATTTTAATTTACTCCCCTCGCCTATACATGTAAAGTTATGTAAAAGTAACATTGCCCACTTTCAGAAACGCTAGAAAGCTTTGGCCGACTGATAGGAACTATAATAAAACTATAGGAAAAAATTAAAAAGCCCCAAAATTTTAATTTATTCCAGAAACGCTAGAGAGCTTAGCTTTGGAACGCTAATGGGAACTATGATAAAACTATAGAAAAAAAACCCAAAATTTTAGTTTACTTCCCTCCCTTATAAATGTAAAGTTATGTAAAAGTAATATTGCCCACTTCCAGCTTTGAGAGCTGAGCTTTGGAAGACTGATAGGAACTACGATAAAACTAGGAGAAAATTTAAAAAACACCCATATTTTTTTTATTTACTTCCCTCTCCTATTAATGTAAAGTTATGTAAAAGTAACATTGCCCAGTTCCAAAAACGCTAGAGAGCTGAACTTTGGAAGGCTGATAGGAACTATGATAAAACCATGGGAAAAAACCTCAAAATTGCAATTGCAAAAGTTTTGAATAATATTCCGCAAATTTTACTATTTTAAAACTTAATTATTATCCAAATCCTGTAAAAAAGGAGTGAAATCATAACAAAAACATTTCATGTAAAAAGGAGCCAAGTACGCGAAAATGGTATTCCGTAAAAAAAATTGATATAAAAGTAAAGCCAAGTTCTCCAATACAAATTTCAAAATAAAAAGATCTTACTAGGTTGGAAATGTTTTTCTAAACTTGGTTATAACGGCTACAAATGACTCTTAGGCACAGTGCTAAATTAAACAAAGTTTGGCTGTAACAGCAAAGTTTAAAAAAACATTTCCAAACTAGTAAGAAATTTGTACTGGAGAACTTGGCTTTCCAAGATGGCGACTTTTTTCTTGTTTTTACAAACTTTGGCTTATAACTTTTCCTAAATTAGTTTTACAGAAAAATGGTAAATATGTATTTTTTTCTTTGCAACAGTACACCAATTAAAATAGTAGCGAAATTAGCTTTGTATTTTAAAAACTAACACAGATATTGCTTTTGTTTAAATACAAACAAGTAGTAATTTTTTATACCGAAAAAAAAAAGAAATGAGGAAGTTTTAGACTACACCAAATTGATTGAGTAAGAACATCTGTGTGACGTCATAAATCCAACATTGCAATTTCTTCCATGTTTTTTTTTAAACTTATGCTTTAACTTTTGCCTCATCAATTTTACAGAATAATTGTATCACTCAATCTTGTAACACTTGACACGGCGGAGGCTGCAAGCGGGGATAGATGCGCCTTGGCTGTATCAAAGGAGTTTGTTACTGCAATTTTCTTTAGCTTTATTTTATTTATAATTTATCTATTTCGCCTCAAAAATAATCAGCCATACAAATTCAAAATGTGGCACCTTGCGCCGTCGAAACAACGCGGGTGCGAAGGACATGCGCAAACGGCGCACGAAATCACACATTCTGTCAAGCTAAAAACACGTGAACTAGTGAAAAATCATTCTCTTCTTTCGAAGACTAATTTTCTTTCGAAAATTAACTATAAAACATAAAAACCTTAGTTATTAAGTGCTACCATCCTCAATCCAAAGACTGAACGTGAGACTACTTGGAGAGCGGGCCCGCAAGCCGAGAAATAACCATCAAAAGGTAGGTGCCATTTTTTCTCTTGCTTTTGTATGGTTGCGCGATCAAGAAATATTAAATAAGAAAATTACACCTAAAGAAAGTTACAGTCCGCTATGAATTAAAGAATAAAATCTATTCACACTATCCATTACATTTTTTGGACCTCCGAGCCGCATCTAGGCTATGAAAAAGCGTTTTTAAAAATATTCTAATTTTTCTTGAACGCCATATTGGGCTTCATTCTTATCAAACGGAGCACAGTTTAGTTGTAGGTAATCGAGTTTCCTTGATACCTACGTATGTGTGCGTGTGTGTGTGGCCTTCTAAATTTAAAATAAAAACTTCACGGTCAGTCTTGTTTACTACCTACTATCGATCGATAAATTTAATACATTTATTTATTCGGGAATTTTGTGTTTTCAAAATTTGATTTAATGCAAAAATAAAATACAAATCTTCTATCAAATATCGCCTTTCGGTTTCGCGTTTCCGCGATTTTAAACATATTTAGTGCGCTAAAGTGCAAAAAAATAAGAGTGTTTAAATAAATCAAAATCCAAGTAACCAATTACAAAAAATACCTTTTTTTTTTCAATAATTTAAAACCAAGTAAAAAAAAAAAAATACTTAACAATCAAAATGGGGGATGCAGAATTAAAAACATTTACTAGAAAAAGAAAAATCGCTTTGACTAGGATCACTGAAATCTATACTTTGGCGGTAAAAGCCAAGGATGATGAAGCCGAGCGCCCTATCTTTCAAATTGCTTTTGAAACTTTGGAGGATCAATATTTTGAGTTTAAACATCTCCATAACGAATTGATTGGGTTGCTGACCGACGATAAAAATTTCGATGCGGAAGATGCAATTAGAAAAAAATGTGACACTTTTTATTTTCAAGCAAAAGCAATATTTTGTAAGTTATTTCCAATTCCAGGCACTTCTAGGCCGCAGTCCTCTGCGCCTACTCCCACCAGTCATAGTTTTGAAAGTTTTAAACCTTCAATTCTGGTTTTTACGGGCTCAATGCTAAAATGGCCGACTTTTCTAGATCTTTTTTCAAGTATAATAGACAAAAATCCTGCACTATCGAATGCCTCAAAATTTCGGTATTTAATTACTTTATTGCAGGGTGAACCATTAAATTTGGTTAAGTCGTTACCAGTTACTGATAGTAACTATTTAATTGCCTTTTCAAATCTACAAAAAAGGTACAACAATAAGCGCCTTTTAGCTACGTCATATTGGAATTCCATTGTGCATGTTTCCTCCATGAAATCAAATCAGAGCTCTAAAGATCTTAGAAATATTTTGGACACGTTTACTGAAAATCTAGAGGCCCTGAATGCCTTAGAATTTAATACAAAAGATTGGCAGTTTCCGTTGTTTAATTTATTGCTGGGAAAAATAGATACTCCCACTAGATCAGCCTTTGAGGTTTGCCATACTGAAAAGGAAATTCCTAGTTACACCGATCTATATGAGTTTTTAGAAAAACAGTGCCAAGCACTAGAATCGGTTCAGTATTTTCAGCCTTCAGTATCAAATATGGAAAGAAAATCTAAAACTTTTGGATCTGGTAACTACAATAGTTCAAAACCAAATTCATATAATAACAATAATTTCAAAAACTCCTTTATGACAGGCATACCACAAAAACAACAAATTTTACCAAACTTTAATAATCATAATCAAAGCAACTTTCAAACAAAAATATCAAAACAATGCAAGTTATGTAACCTTTCGGTACATCCTTTTTCTCAATGCCAAGTTTTTTTACAAAAAACTCCAGCTGATCGTCTCGCTTTCGTGAGACAAAATAATATATGTGGCAACTGTTTAAGATCAAATCATTTTCTTTTAAAAGATTGCTTATCGCCTTTTAATTGCAAATCCTGCGGGTTACGTCACCATAGTTTATTATGTGACGTCACAACTCGATTTAACCCAGCCCAACCTAACATGCAAACTTCTTCATTTATTTCAAGTATTCAGTCACCAACGCAAAATCAACAATCAAATTATAGTTTATATCCTAATAATATCGATTCAAATCAAATACCTTTCTATGATAAAAATATTCAGCAGAATATTAACCCAACCTTAACTAGCATGCAGCATTCTAATCAATCTAATTTTAAGTCACAAATGCAACCAATTCAAGATCAATCTCAACAACAAATCAATCAAAGTCAATATCCTTCTACTTCGCAACAAAATCAACAATTAACGCAAAATACATCTCGACAACAACCTAACCAAACCAACTGTTATACCTCATTCACCCCAAGCTGTCAAAGCACAGTACTATTGTCTACCACTATTGTAGAAATCCTCGATGCACGCGGGAACTATCAAGTAGTGAGAGCCGTCCTAGACAACGCCAGCGAAGCCTCTTTTATCAGCGAAAACTGCTTAAATAGGTTAGGTTTATCTAGGAAAAAATTATCTGTTCCTATTCTAGGAATAAATCAATCTACTTCTTCAACAAAAGGTATGACGCAATGCACTATTCGTCCAGTTGGAAAAACTGATCCCACATTTTCCTTTAACGGTTTAGTCGTTCAAAGATTATGCTCTTCTTTACCTAGTGTCCAAATTAATCCAAGAAATTGGAATTATCTTTCAAACATTAAACTAGGCGACCCCTTCTTCTACAAACCAGCCCCTGTTGATCTACTTCTAGGCGCCGAGATTTATTCCCAAATTATTAAATCAGGTCGTATTTCTGGGTGTCAAGGTCAACCAGTCGCCCTAGAGACGGAGCTGGGATGGGTGTTGTTAGGCAGGGTCGAACAAAACATATCTTATCAATCCAATCCCTTAAAAATCGAAAACTACTTTACCGCTTTCGATAACTCTCTAGACTTGACTCTTAGGAAGTTCTGGGAGCTTGAATCGATTCCTCAAAAAAGCTATTTATCCCCAGATGAGAAAAAAGCTGAGGAAATTTATCAAAATACGGTATCACGTGATAGCACGGGACGATTCATGGTAGCTTTACCTTTTAGGCACTCCGAACCCGACTTAGGTGACACGTTTTCTAGAGCTTACCGTTGTTTCATTTCATTAGAATCTAGACTTCTTAAAAATCCTGAAATGTATTCCATGTATTCAGATTTTATGCTAGAATATTTAAAAAACGGACACATGAGCCTTATTTCAAATAATGAACCGAAATCAATGAATGTTTCATATTTACCACATCACGGGGTACTAAAACCCGATAGTACAAGCACGCGTTTGAGAATTGTATTTAATGGATCTTCAATTGGAAGTAAGAATTATAGCTTAAATGAGACCCTTTTACCAGGCCCTAAACTTCATGCAGATATTACAACTATTTTATTAAGGTTTCGTTTTCATTCTATAGCAATTCTTAGTGATGTTCAAAAAATGTTTTTGCAAATACATTTAGTACCCGAACATAGAGACTATCAGCGTTTATTGTGGCGTTTCCACCCCAATGAACCCCTAAAAGAATATCGTTTAAATACTGTTGTTTTCGGACTCACTTCAAGCCCTTTCTTAGCAATCAGAACCTTACGAGAGTTAGCCTTTCAAGAGAAAAATAAGTATCCAAATGCTGCAAAAGTAGTTCTTCAAGACGTTTTCATGGACGATGTCTGTACGGGCAGTTCTGATTTGTCTTCTGCGCAAGCGCTACAAAAAGAGCTGATTGGCTTGCTAAAATCCGGTGGGTTTGAACTACGTAAGTGGGCAAGCAATGACCCAAGATTGCTATCATCATTGTCTCCTTCAGATTGTCAAGTTCCAATATCTTTCGATAAGGAACAACCTTCTAGTATTAAGGTCTTAGGGCTGCAGTGGAACCCTTCGTCAGACACATTTTCATATAAATGCAATCAAGATAATAGTCCGTTAACAAAACGTAAAATCCTCTCTGTAATTGCTAAAATATACGATCCTTGCGGATACATATCGCCAGTAACTCTTCTCGCAAAATCAATAATGCAAGAACTCTGGAAGCAAAAAATCAATTGGGATGATCAACCCCCACCCCACATCTGCGAAACTTGGTTACAATTTAACTCACAGTTTTCTAGTTTATCGGAGATTTCTCTCCCTAGATACATTTTTTCATCTAACATACAACGTTGCCAAATTTTAGCATTTTGCGACGCTTCAGAGCGCGGCTACGCATGCGCTATATATCTACGTATCGAATTATTAAACGAAATCAAATCTTCCCTTGTTATTGCAAAAAGCAAGGTAGCCCCACTCAAAACAGTTTCGATTCCTCGACTGGAGCTATTGGGAGTTACGCTCCTTGCTGATCTGCTTCGATTTGTCCTTGACATTTATTCGCCAATGATAACAATCGATGAGATTTTAGCATTTTCTGACTCAGAGGTAGTCCTGGCTTGGATTTCTAACTCTCCGCATAGGTGGAAAACTTTTGTGGCTAATAGAGTCAGTCACATCCAGGAAACCATTCCAGATATTCCCTGGTATCATATCCGAACTCTGGAGAACCCAGCCGACTGCGCCAGTCGCGGCCTAACTCCAGATAATTTACTTAATCATTGTTTATGGTTTACCGGTCCCCCCTGGATATGTTCTCCTCGCTCTGAATGGAATTTAGCTTCCCTGTCAGAATCGAATATTACTAGTTCTGTTTTAGAGGAAGAGAAAATACAGGTTTTGGCCACAATTCTGAATAATGATATTTTAAACGATCTTTTACATAATTATTCATCTATTTTACAAATTCAACGTATTATTGCTATTTGGCACAGATACTTTTTCAACATTAAGCATCAGGACACTAAACGCACTGGTTTTATTACGCTTTTTGAATTACAAGAATCTTTACTTGTACTTGTCAAGTACGTGCAAAATCAACATTTTTCTGATATCTTCTTAAAAATTCAAAATAATGAAATTTTACCAAAACCATATCGCAAATTAGCGCCTTTTCTCAACCCCCAAAATCGTATTCGAGTTGGCGGGCGGATTAGAAATTCAATCACATTATCATATGATGTAAAACACCCCCTACTATTACCAAGTGATAGCACCCTTACCAAGCTGCTCATTCAAAATATTCATTTAACCTACTTGCACCCAGGATTTAATACAACTATGTATTTACTTAGACACCAGTTTTGGGTACTTTCAGCACGTAGAGTTATTCAAAAGGTTTTATCATCTTGCGTTAAGTGCTATCGCACTCAACCCAAAGCTCTTACCCCCTACATGGGTGACCTTCCAAGCTTCAGAATATCACAGCTGAAATGTTTTTCAAATGTTTGCATTGACTACGCTGGACCTATAAAATTAGCTCAAGGGCGTAAATTAGTCATTCATAAGGCTTACATTTTAGTGATTGTGTGCACAGCTTCTAGAGCTATTCATCTCGAACTAGTTTCTAACCTAACTTCAGACGCTTTCATTGCTGCTTTTCGGAGATTTGTCAATCGAAGAGGAGTTTGCACCAATATTTATTCTGACTGCGCAACTACATACAAGGGAGCTTACAAGGAGCTTACCGAGCTTTCAAAGCACGCCGCAGATCATTTAAAAATTTCTTGGTTTTTCAATGTACCTGCTGCCCCACATTTCAATGGGCTTGCGGAAGCTGGTGTAAAATCCGTTAAAAGCCATTTACTTCGTGTTATCGGTGATCAAATCTTAAACTTTGAGGAGTACTATACTCTTTTAACCGATGTTGAAGCATTGCTATACAGCAGACCCTTATGGGCGCAAAGCTCTGACCCGAACGACTTAGCTCCTTTGACTGCAGGGCATTTTCTTACGTTATCTGCACTAAATTCAGTTCCTGATCCAGATCTTTATCATTTAAAACTAAATTCCTTATCTCGTTGGCAACTTATACAAAGGTTGAACACAGATTTCTGGAAGAGATGGAAATCAGAATATTTGAACACCCTGCAACAAAGGTCAAAATGGCACGAGCCAAACCCCAACATTGAATTGAATACATTGGTACTCATTAAAAATGAAAATGAGCCACCAATTCATTGGTTACTTGGACGCATAGTCGAGTTACACCCCGGGCGAGATGGGCATGTAAGGGTTGTTACGGTGAAAACTAAAACCGGGTTATTTAAGCGACCTATAGTTAAACTGTGCCCTTTGCCTATGGCTTCAGATTAAAATTAAAATATTAAATTTTAATTTCTTTAGTTTAATTGTAAATATAAATTGCTTTTCAAAATAGGAAAAAAATTATTATTTGTTTTCTGTTCAAACAATGTTTGGAATTATCTTTTTGTTTTTCTATTTTTTACTTAAAAAATGCATAAACGCGTTTTTTTTTCTACTAAATTACTATAATTGAAAACATTCGTTTTCGGTGGCGGGAAATGTTACTGCAATTTTCTTTAGCTTTATTTTATTTATAATTTATCTATTTCGCCTCAAAAATAATCAGCCATACAAATTCAAAATGTGGCACCTTGCGCCGTCGAAACAACGCGGGTGCGAAGGACATGCGCAAACGGCGCACGAAATCACACATTCTGTCAAGCGAAAAACCACGTGAACTCGTGAAAAATCATTCTCTTCTTTCGAAGACTAATTTTCTTTCGAAAATTAACTATTAAACATAAAAACCTTAGTTATTAAGTGCTACCATCCTCAATCCAAAGACTGAACGTGAGACTACTTGGAGAGCGGGCCCGCAAGCCGAGAAATAACCATCAAAAGGTAGGTGCCATTTTTTATCTTGCTTTTGTATGGTTGCGCGATCAAGAAATATTAAATAAGAAAATTACACCTAAAGAAAGTTACAGTCCGCTATGAATTAAAGAATAAAATCTATTCACACTATCCATTACAGAGTTTGTCCATGATTCTGTCTGCAAGGTTTATAAATTACTTTTTTTGACACATGTCGTAAATACATGTATGTATTTTTTATTACATATGAAGCGTTTAAGCGTTTAAATAAACTAAATAAAATTTCACCTACCATAAAAATTGTCCCGCGAGAAGAGCAAAACCAACAATTTATATGAAACGTCAGATTAAAGCTCGGGGAATCGTGCATATTTGCGAAGTGTATGCTTCGCACAATACGCACCACAGTATAACTCAGTTTCAACCAGTCTATTCGTTCTTACGATCAAAGTACTCTCATACCAACTCCAACGCCTTCTGCGTTACCTAACCCTGTTATTTAGCCTTCTTCGATCCATCTTTAGGCTTCCCCTAATATCTTCCACTCTTCTTTGTTTGGCGTGGTTATCATTCATCTAGTTTCCGCATCTTTGTTCAAATCGTCATCGTCTGCCCATCTCATTTTACGTTTTCTTCTACTTCTTTTATTTTCTCAAGGTCTCGAGTTAACAATACATTTGTTCCATCAATCGAAATTTCCATTTTAATTTTCCTACCTCACCTCTGACATCCCTTACTTTTTTTTAAATTTTTTATCCATTCGTTCTTCTTTTTATCTGTTAGCTTAACATGTAACATTTGTCTTTCCATTGATCTTTGGGCTTTTGTTACCTTATCCATGTTTGATTTTGTAAGTGTCCAGGTCTAAGATCTATAAATGAGTACAGAAAGGATACGTTGGTTATACACTTTCGTTTTGAGGTATATTACCAAATGCTGCCCAGTCCAATCTTACTCGTCTCTTGATTTCAGCTGTTTGTTTTTTTTAATTTGTCGCAGAAATATATATTCCCTTACTTGTTCTATTTTTTCTCGATTTACTCTAATCGTGATTTTTTATCTGTGTTTAGGATGATTTTAGTAGGAAGGTCAAGTTAGTAACTGGTTTTACATGGTGCATCGGATCTTCAATTCGATCTCAAGTTATCGGTTGTTATTCACCAAATTCTGACATTTTACTCGGATTTGACAAAAATAGAACCAGTGCTAAATGTTTATTTTAGCAGTTATAAACTATATTGTATTTTATGCGGAATGATATAAAATAAACTTTTATTTATTTATATAAGATTTGAATGAAAAGTATTTGGTCCCAGATTTGGCTCAACATAGAACTCAACATAATATTACATCACGAAAAACCGATGCAAGAATTGCTCGATAGTTTTTTGAAATTTTCAAAAAATCTGCATTTTTTTAATAAGTTTTTTTTCGATAACCTCCGAAAAAAAACAAAAATGCTTTTTCTTTACTTTTTCCGCCGCCATCTTTTAAAAGTAAATAAATTGTATTTTTTTGGTACATTATAATTTTTTTTTAGAAATTTTCAAAAATATCTGCTTCTTTTTTAACGAGATTTTTTATTTTGTCTGGTATTTTTTTAATAAAAAATTTACCAGACCAAAAAAATACAGTTGTTTTTATATTTTGAATGCCGTCATCTTGGATTATATTAGACGTGTCATTTATTACGCAATTTTTAAAATCAGCGACCCTGATTTAGCATAAATTTGATATCTACACGGCAACACTAGTTATGTCAAACAAGAATGAAAACGTAACTATCTAAACTTGGGCCGCCATCTTGAATGTTAAATGTCAAATTGTAACTTTTTATAAATACTTACAAAAGTTGGGCTACTCTTGATAAAACCGAGATATTTTTTTGCAAAAATAAAATTTGGTCTATAAGTTATGAAGGTCTCTTTTATCTTAGACATAGTAAGATCCATCTTTTTGTCGGCTGTGAAACTGAATTTTTTTTTTCAGTTCAATGAGGTGGTTAATATCTTTGATTATACAACTCAAAGAAAAACTAAACTTTCGAAATTCAGCCGCCATTTTGTTTTGAAGTGACAGGTGTCAATTTTTTAGTTTCAAATTCAGTAGATCCCACTTTAAGTAAATCCTTCAAAATTACTTTCATTTACCCTAAAACAGGAAATTAGTTTTTTGTCCTAATTTTGGCAGCCGCCATCTTGGATTCTGACGCCGGAAAATCGGGGATCCTCGGATAAATATTTAGCTTTGAGTCATAGGTTATATTATGCCAAATATAAAAAATATACCTTTTTTGCAGCATTTTCTTAAAATACTCAACAAATTTACGCAACTATATACACCTTTAAATCTCTTAAATACATGACTACAGCAGTTTTATGCAAGAGTAGTTACTGTAGTTTATAAGCTTTTCACGAAAATAATAACAGACAGACTAACGACAAAATTTGACGGATATCAATCAAAAGGACAAGCATGCTTCAGAAAAAGTTTCAGTACAGTTGACCAACTATTAATCATGATAATCCTAATAGAACGAGCCAACGAATGAAAAGGTTTGAGTACAGTTGACCAACTAATAACCATGAGAATTCTAATAGAACGAACCAATGATTACAACATTCCACTATATATTGCGTTTATAGACTTTGGAAAAGCTTTCGACAGCATTGAGCACTGGGCAGTAAAATCATCTTTAATTAATAGCCAAATAGATCACAGATTCACAGACCTAACAGCCATTATATATAGAGAAGCAACAACATCAATCAAAATCCACGAAGGAACCAAGCTAATCGCCATAGGAAGAGGTGTTAGACAGTGTGACACAATATCCCCTAAACTATTTAACCAGGCCCTAGAAGATGTTATTAAAAACTTAGATTGAGAAGAAATAGGCATCAAGTAAGCGGACAATAATACTTGAACCACATAAGATATGTTGATGATATCGCCTCAATAACAGACAAGAAAGAAGAACTGATAAAAATGCTGAAAAAACTGGATACAGCAGCTAAAAATATAAGCTTGAGTATTAACTACTGGATACAGCAGCTAAAAATATAGGCTTGAGTATGAACTACACTAAAACTAAAATTATAACAAACACAGATGAAGATATCACGATCAGAATAAACCAAAAGAAAATAGAACAAGTAGATGAATTTATTAGCTGGCGCAAATTATTAACTAAAATAACAAAACCAAACAGCTGAAATCAAGAGACAAGTAAGATTGGCCTGGGCAGCATTTGCTAAATTAATAAAAAATAAAAAATATCCACAGTACCTCAAAACGAAAGTGTATAACCAATGTATCCTTCCTGTCCTTACCTATGGATCCCAGACCTGGAACCTTACAAAATCAAACATGGATAAGGTAACAAAAGCCCAAAGATCAATAGAAAGATAAATGTTACATGTAAAGCTAACAGATAGAAAAAGGAATCAATGGATAAGAAATAAAACAAAGGTAAAGAATGTCAGAGGAGAAGTAGCAAAATTAAAATGGAAATTTGCCGGTCATAATATCAGACAGAAAGACGAGCGATGGAACAAATGTACATATTGTAAACTGAAGACCTTGAGAAAATAAATAAAGTAGGGGACAACCTCAAATGAGATGAGCGGACGATCTAAATGAGATGGTCGGACGATTTGAAGAAACACGCGGGAACTAGATGGATGAACACAGTGATAGACAGAAAATAACGGAAGATATTGGGGAAGGCCTATGTCCAAAGATGGATTGAAGAAGGCTAAATAGATAGATAGAGTCACTGGTATTGAATTATTATTTACACTGTGATACGCAGACGGAAAAAGCACGGAATGTACTCCTTTATTTTTATACAAAACGAATTATTTATAATATTCATATTTAAATAAACAGGCGAGCTGCTGTAACGTGTCATTTTTACGTTTGGGACAACGTTACATATTTGTTTATTTGGGTAAATGGTCAAGGCTCTTTGATTCGTCTTTCTGTACACAAGTAAGGGTATTTTATAGAGCTAGGTTTGGAGGTTATATAGGGTCTAGGAAGTTACCTTAAAAGGAGGCATTCCATCGAATTACTGTGGACACTACGCACATCGCATTATCTGGACATCGTAATTGGAATTTAAGATCACAGGCTTCGGGAAAAATCACATAAAAATTTTGATTGTTTTGTTTTTATCTGTGGAATTTTGTGATTCACTTGACGTTCATAAAGTTAAACAGCTGTTATGCTGGGGAATGGCGGCGTTGCCGCATCACAAATGGTTTCAGTAACAGGAAGGAAACATTTAGATGAACATTTCATTCCCTTACGTTTATTCTCGAGGATATTGGGACAATCCGAACCCCATATTCTTCACGGATTAGCTAGTTCTGATAGCACGAAAACATATTTAGGTTCACGGTTTGACCAGTAACAACCGAGGCTCCGCCACTTTGATATCTTTATTAATTTGATAGGGAAAGGATAAAATAAATACGAGTTATGCACTGTTGTAAATGGGAGATAAACGAGGGATAAAAACCAAGACTGAAAGAATGAACGAAATCGTGTGAGTTAACATCTGAACACTCTTGTGCCTTTAAGCAATGGTTCAGTGTGTATTTTTGGGTTCAGGTTCAGAAACAGCTTTATTACTGTAGAAATGTTTTACAAAAATGGCGTTAAACCATATGAATATTAGAGAAAACATTTATAAAGAGCGACGGAAACTTTTGACGAAGACTGTAACTGGAGTGCAACTAAATTCTGCGCTCAGTATAGCTTTACTCATATGGGAATTGGTTGAGTGTTCGAATATTAATAATGTGTATGGAGGGTGTCTCGACGTCCTTGTTATAAAAATTCCAACCGTGGAAATAGATCCGATAACACCTCAATGTACGTTTTACCGGATTGCAATGTCCACTTGGTCGGTGCTGCCCCTATAGACCTGTATAGAACTATTGCTGTACCTCATTGGTTACTTTGAAAACCCCGGGTTTTTTCCTTCCAGTCTGGCCACTGAATGTAGAGATTTATTTTTGGCGGAAAAGTTTTTTAAATAGGTTTGCATCCTTTATTTGAATTTCACCGGGAAGATTAGGTTGGTACTATTGCGTTTTACCGTCCCCACTCCCCACCAAATTTACAAAACGGTTTCCGGCCACTTCGTTTTTTGTGTTCTGCCTGGTCTCTCTTTGCGAACGAATTTTGGCTGGGTCGACAACAGTTTCTGGGATCGCCTTTGTTTTTGGTGATTGGCACTACAGCGATTGTAGGAGATATCCCAGAAACTGTGGAAGTGAGTCCGTCGTGTCTAGGCAATCTGGAGTGACGCTCGCACCCTTTTGAGGGGAATTTTAAGTCGGCCTACGCCATTTGCACGGAAAGAGCATCGGTAAGTTCGATTTTATTTTTTTTTCATTTTTTTTTATTATTTGAGTACTCTTCAAGATAATAATTGCCTCCCAAATTGTAATTATTTTTCGTGGGAAATGTACTTTTTTTTGACAAAGGACGTGGGGATTTGTTGGCGTTTTTATATTTTTCTTTTAACCACGTGTTGGATAAAAACTATATATTGTTTTTCTCCTTTGTCTACAGCCCTGTCAATTCCAGCGACGGGACAGTTGGGCTGGACGCTGGTGGGAAGCCGGACGGGCCAGTTATAACCCTGAGAAAGGTACGTTAGGATTATTTTAGTTCATCTGTTTAAATCTACTTTGTTTTATTGAGTCGACATGGGATTATCGATTTAAGTTACTGTGTAGGGGAACTTCGTGCAAAATTGACGAATTCCAGGAAACTGAAACATTTCATTTTCCACAGGGTTTCTACGCTCGGGCAAGAACCAACATTTTGACCACCACGTGCTGCCCTAGCGTGATGTGCTAAGCGGGCATTAGGGGAGGCGCGGGCAAGCCAGGAGCAGCGAGAGCAGTGAGAGGATGTCTGGACAACTCCAGGTTTACTAAACAAAACACCAACAATTAAATAATTGCAGGACCAAGGTAGGAGCAAGCCATAACTATAATTTTTTTCCATATATAATCTTTTTATATAATTTTTTTGCTATAATTTCCATATAATTTTTTTTTAAAGTATAACTTTTGAAATTCTTGTAAACGCAAGGTAAAGGTATGACGTCATAACCCCAATTTTGCGGTACTATTAAGCTAAATTTTATTGTGAAATTACTATTGCGGTTATTTTGGCGCTGACTCGTTCCAACCAATTTCATTGGTTTATATTTCATGTTTCAAGTATTTTCCTCAGATTTCAATACTTTTTTTTGTACTTTAATCAATTTCATTTTCATCCTCCTGTGAAAATAAACAAGATGAACTAAATTTTTGTGTTATTTGTGCAACCCAATGACCAACTTTGCGGAGACAAAAGAGAGATGAGATTATATGTTTTAGCGGTTTCTTCACACTGTTTTACCTCATGGGGTAGATCTCGGACTGGGTTGCTGTCTGTCTCATTCGACCTAGCGTAGAATGATGACAGCGGATATTTGGTCCAGATCTCCCCTATGACAGAATAACTTTGGAAGTATATTTATTTTTTTTTTTCAATCATTTATGTAACCGAGTCTCACACTACTGACTCAGGTGTAGGTACACTATGACCTGTTAAAGGAGTCCATCTACCTGTAAAGTATTTCTGTTTTGTCATCTGAATTCGATCTAATAGAATTTTATTCTGTTTATTTTTTTTTTGGCTTTTTAATTACACAAATATTCTGGAAGCCTCGGAAGTATAGAATTTCATTGTTTGGCTACAACGTTTGGGTTGAACTGTATTTTATTTAAGATCTTCTTTGTAAAACATTGGTATTAAATAATGTGGCGCACTTAAAATTTTCTTATTTCTGAACCCCCCCTTCTCCACTGTATAAAAGTTACCGGGCATATCAATGTTTTACCTAGCTGGAAAATACAGTTCTGCTTCCAGATATTTGTTTAATTATTCAATGGGTTTGTTGTGTCACAAAATGGCGGCAACGTCTTCAAGCTGCCACAAATGTCACACAACGCATTTTAATAGGCCACAAATTGGCGCCCAAATTATTTTTTAACTTTTTTTAAGGCCACAAATTGGCGCCCTACGTGTGTTTTTGGCTAGTTTTTTAACATCTGATGTAATTTTTTGTTTTTTTTTAATTTGGAAAAAAAAAGAAAAAACTTTTTTTTTTGAATTTTTTTTGGAATTTTTTTTTTTAAAATTTTTTGTGGTACATCCAAAGCCAGGTTAAAGGCTTTCAGTGGCTGTCAGTGTTTTTTGATACCCAATCAATTTTTTAATGAAAAACAAGATCATTGGTTTTCGTAAATTACACTTTTTAAATATTTTTTTTTGGTAATATTGGTTGATTTGGAACTCGTTTTGTTGTTTTAGGGATTCTCATAGTTTTTATTAGCTTATCTTCACAGGGTTTTTCTGGGAAAATAAAAGATCCATTTTTATTTATTAAGGAATAATAAGTTGATAAAAAAACATGGGAGTTTTTATTGAACGGAGTCCAATTCATGTTCTTAATTCTTTAAAGTTTTTTGTAGGAAGAACATGTGTTAATTTTTTTGTAAAGAAAAATAAACACAGTAATCTAAGTTTACTTCAATTTTTTTGTTGATTTATAGGTGGATGGATTTCCAGACATGGTCTTTTTATGTTTTAAATATATGACATAGGTAGTGTGTTTTTTCTAACAATTTTTTTGCAGGTTCATTTATTTATATGTTATTATTTCCTGCTTGTGATAAGATAGAAATTGTTTCACCGATTATTTTTTAGTGCAGTCAATTTATTTAGGTCAACAAGTTAATTTTTTTTTGGCGATTTTAATTTTTTGTGGGATATCACCACTTGGTATTTGGAATATTTTTACAGGGTTTCACACAAATTTTTCTTGGCTGAGTTGTTTTAAAGTAAAAATAGCTTAACAGCTGGTAGCTTTGTTTAGTTGAAAGTATTAATTAGTAATGAAAGAAAAGGAAAATGAGTTTATTTTGCTGTCATTTTCTTTTCTTGTTTTTGGTGGTAACTGTTGGATGACAATTAAGACCTTACGTCACTCAGTTACATCGGGTCAGAGGAGGGTACTACTACTAGTGTCGGCTCGGGAGGTTAGGAAACACAAGGCTAAAACCCCTAGAGTGACACCTTGGCTGAAGATCAATGCCAAAAGTCCAGTTGACATTTTTTTTTTGGGGTATTTTTTTTGAAAGACAGTTTTTAGGTCTTTGGTTTAGTTGTCTAGTTGTGTTTCGTGACTGGTCAAATTTTTTTGGTGGAAAATACAGCGTTGGGCTTTGGAGTGCATTTTTTTTAAAAATGACCTACGGGTATTTCTACCAATTAAAGTTTTCTGGTTCACAATTATTTTTTTTTCTGTATTTTTTCCTGCGTTCAGGTCATAGCTTGGTCATGGCCATTGGAGAGCAAACATTTATGTTTGAGCCTTGAGAAGTTTTGCCTGCTCCGGATTGAATACAGGGAAAATGAATTTGAAGCCCAACTAGATATAATACCACAAAAGAAATGTTTAACTGAGACAGATATAGATATAAGTTTTTTGATTTTTTTTAGTTCATTTGTAGAGTTCATTTGTAAAGTTCAGTAAATTTTTTAAGTAATGTCATTTTGAGGCCGAAAAATTGGTCAGTGAATTTAAGAGAGACTTTCAACTAAATATAAATGCTAGGCGGTGGTAATTGGTAAAAATATTTCCAAATTTTGCTTCTTTTTTTTTAAATGATTTAATTTTTCGTAAAAGATTATTTCCTTTCTGTTAACATAACTTCTCGAATTCTTGTTTTGGTCAAAACGGTTTGTATAGTGGTCGTAGTTTTAAAGGGTGACCAGACAGGTTGTATTTTTTTTGGGGGACCAAACAGGAACTTCTTGAGTTGCAAAAGGGGAACTTTTTTTGTCTTAGTTGATCAGGCAGGAATAAATAAATCTTTTTACTCCCGAATCATAATTTTAAATAACAAGATTTATTGGTTAAGTGTTTGGGTCTTATAAATAAAAAACGTTTTGTTTTTGGAGGGTACTGTTATAATATGAAATTATTTTAATTTCATGCCAAATGTTGTTTGACGGCAGATATGCTAGTCTTCAGTTTTTTTGTTAGTTTGCAGTTCAGGACAGTGGCGTGTACTTAAAGGGGCCTTACATCTGCGCCCATTGTAAAGCAACTTCCAACATACTTGCTTAGCTTTTCACTTAATCTTCGTTTTGTTGCTTCTGAAATTAAAGCGTTATGTTGGATAACGATGGATGGTGGTAGACTGAGAAAGTACCTAGGTATTTAGGGATGAAAACTTGGAAGTTGTGGACAATTGGGAAATAATTTTTGTTATTTCATTTTTTTTTAATTTTAAAATAATTTCATACTGGTGACCTCAGATAATGAAGCAAAATTTTGTGGAATAAATGGGAAAGTGTTCAGGTTAAACAATAAATTTAAGATCATTGATTTCTAAAAAAAGATTCCAACCTAAGAATAAATTTAAAAACAATAGGTTTTCTTTGATGCGACTAAACAATGATGAGGGCATATATTTTTTTGTTATGCATAATATGATAGTAGTACCTTTTGTATTGCAATAATTAGGGGTTTTCCTCCCGCGAGCTGGGTGGAAATGGAAGAAATGTTTGGTTCGGAGTGTAGAAATCGAGGAACGAGGACTTCCTGCTAATCTTTTTAGGATTTCGCAACTTCGGTTTTCGCTAAATTAAAATACATCCAAATTTGGCCTACAGGCTGAATCTCGCATTTTCCATGACCTTGCAGATTCGCGGAGAAAGACAAATTTTGTGATCTATTTAATTATGATAGGAACTAAAATAGTAACATGCACATGAGGGGACTAGATATATTTAGGTTGGAAAGTATTAAGAACACTGATCTGAACAATTTTCCATAATAGTGTCCTATTTTCACAGGGTGCTTCAAAATATCTTCACCCTTTCCTTGAAATAAGATATTGTTTCGCCTGTGGGGGTTTAACCGTTTGAAAAATATATAGGGTACAGATGGGATTGGAATGGAAATCACAAGTTTTTGGGTTTTATTGACATTATACTTAGGGAATAGGGGAAATGTCTAATAAAAAGTTTTTTGGTTTTAGGCCGAGTTTTGTTGAGATAACAAAAGTTTAATTGGGGCCGGGAGTTTTATTATGCTCTTTTAAAATTAATGTAATAGTTTTTGGTTCTTGATTTTGTTCTCTGGTTTTTACGCAGGATTATTCCCAACTGTTTCATTTCAAAATATCATTTGTAGGTGATAGGGTCTCATTAGCCCTTGGACATTTGGTAGTTTTGCTTTGACTGATAGTTGTGGAAAGGGCCCAACTTAATTTTAGATCTCGTGAACACCAGGAATAAGGATCTGAGAATGCATTAAGCAGTAAATTTTTTTTTGAGTAGATGTTGTGTGTAAAGACACTTGAGTAGGCAGATTTAGTTTTACAACGTTCTTATAGGTGATCCTTGAAATTGTTTCCATATTTGTTTTTTTTGAAAGGGCACACGGGAAAATTCTTTACGGAGTTGAGTGCAAAGGTTCTTCACATTATAGTGGTACAGTAAATAAGTACTAACGTTGCTTATTTCCTTAAGTAATAATTTTAAACAAATACACTAACATCGGTTGTTTTTTTGGAACATAAATATATTTTTTTTACTTTTCCTAAACTGATTGGTTTTTTTGCAATTACGATTATTATACCTTATGACTCTTAAGTAAATTTAATTTTCAAATTTTTTTTTGTATAGTAAATTAATTTTTCTAGCTCATTCACTTTTCACATTCACACAGTTTTGGGAGAGGAAAGGGAATTGACAACTGTTTTTTTAAAGGAAAAGAACAAAAACTGTTGCATGACAACTCGAATAAGATTTTTCTGGTGTTGATTTTATAAAAAAAAAATTTTTAAGGTTCACTAATAGGAGCTGTAACCCCACTTAAACATTTTTAATTTTTTTTTGAAAATATTTTTTTTTAATATTTTTTTTAAATATTTTTTTGTTAAAAGGGAGACTTGATTTTCTTGTTGGACATTTTTTCCTTGGTGCATAGTAGTACTTTGTCCCTACAATGGTTCTACCAGTTTATTTAAATATTTTTTTTTTCTGAATTAAAATATAATTTTATTTCGAACCCTCACGTTTTAACAACCTATCATCATTTGTTTTAAAAATTTTTTTCTTCTCCCTACTCCAAACCACCTATGGAGTAATTTTTGAAAATTTTAGTGAGTCACTAATTAATTTTTTTTTGACTATTGGACTACTGTGGTCGACACCAAAAAATTTTTTTTTAATTTTTTTTTGGACACCTTTCGGTACGATCCTAGGGTCTTCTTGACCATGGTTTGCATCAATTTAGTTAAAGTATTGGGAATTTCATTTTAACGATTATTAGAGAGTTGCAGTCCTACCAAGACGTTATTTGTGTAAATTTTTTATTACCATCGGTAATTTTTTTTTAAATTTTATTAAAATTTTTTTTATTACACACAACATCCTTACTAGTCTAATTCGACGCAATTTCAGCGAGCGGATTTTTTTTTAATTGAGCATATTTTACGATTTCTATAACATGAACATCTGTGCCGACGTTTATTGCGTTCACTTATATATTAAGGGATGATGTGACCTTAAGCAATGCATGTTTCGTGTAAACTCAGAGTAGGTAAGCAGGTTAAAGTGGGTTTTGATTTATTCTTTTTAGAAAAAATCATTGTATACGGCGATTTGGGTTTTTTTGAGGAGTTTATTAGTGGAGCCGTTCTGCAATAGCAGGAGTATACCCTAGCGTTAACTGTGTACAACAGCTTTGGGATTTTTGTTATAGGTAGTCTGTTGTACGTTCCATTTAGGGATAAATTTACCTACTCGGTTGCTGAGGTAAACAAACATCACTTAACTTTAATTTTAATCCAGTTCAGCTAGGATAAGCGCAATTATTTTTTTTTGGTTTTACTCACGCAGGAGTGAAACATAAGACCTAAACACTGCCAAAACTATTGTCTCTCTTTTATTTTTTTTTTAAACTTTTTTTTATGGCTACTTGTTAATTCTAATTTAGGATTTAAGTGGTTATTTCTCTCTGCAGGGTTGGACGTCATAGTTGGTTGTACAAATGCTTAACATAAATTATGATTACATTTTTAAATGCAAATAAATTTTATTTTCTTACTGCTCCGGTGTTTTTCGGTTTTGTTCGCGTCTGCCCGTATTTAAGTTTTATATTTTCTACAGTTGTGAGAAAATTTATAGTGATTTTCACTAGTGAATTGAAAGTGAACTTTGTGTTTGTTATTGCGTGGTTTAGTTTTTATAATTGGGAGGTATAATTAACAGTTTTAATTAAAGTTTGAAGATAAAAGGCACTATGGCTATTTCTTTGAGTCGGTTGTCTGACGTAAGGTACTTAGTCAAGGACGAATTAATCTATGAGTTAACATGGAGAGGCATAGCTATTGGAGCGGTGGAAGAGATGAAACAACAGCTTATGTTGATCAAACAAAGAGAAAAGACTGATGCAAGTATGAGATACCCTCCGTATCCTTTTAAATTTGGCCAAGATGCTTTTAGTTGCATGAAGAAGCTTGATAGTCTGGTACCGCTGGTAGAGAAGTTCTCTGGTACGAGCAAAGGGGGAGAGTTTAGGAAAATCGCTGTAAGGTTGGAACATGTGTTAGCCAGGATAAATAACATGAATCCGTCTAACTTTGAAGAAAGTCAAACCAAAGGCATACTGGTTGCGGAAACCTTGAGTTTGATTGGGAGGTTGCAGAGCCAAGCAACAGATTTATTAAGAGTTGGCGTGAACTCAGATGATGATGAAGCATCTGAAACCCAATCAACGAGTCGAAGCTCAGATCACTCGACAAATGTTGGCAACATTCCCAGCCAGTCTCAACTCCCGCAACCACAGCACTCGAGCACACAAAGACCAGCTCAACAGCCCACAAATCAACCGTCGGTCATTGCTCCATTGCAAATGCAAGTGCTTACAAACCCAACTCAAACATCAGTACAAGCACCACTCCCTATGCCGATTGAGAATTACGGTACAACAGCTTTTCAGTATCAACAACCGTCTACCGTTCCTTTGAGTTTAGCTGCCCTCCAAAGTAGCATAGCACCAATTGCTCAGTCACGACCATTTTCATGTTCGTCGCCAGTACCAATGTCAAGTGATCCTGGTACTTCATATCACGTTGCACCTGTACCTCCGCATAAGTGGAACATAAAGTTTACAGGCGAGAGGGGTACGATCTCCGTCACCGCATTTTTTGAGAGAGTGGACGAGTTAAGTCAGGCGAGAGGAGTCAGCAAAAAGGTTTTACTGAATTCGGGCATTGATCTTTTTGAAAAGTCAGCTTATACTTTTTACAAAGATGTTCGAAGAGAAGTTCATACGTGGGAACAGCTGGAACAGAGGTTCATGGCAGAATATCTTCCTTCTTCATATGGCGAGAAGCTATTGAAGGAGATTCAAAAACGTAAACAAGGCCCTGGAGAGTCTATAGGGACCTATATTGCTGTCATGAACACATATTTCCAAAGACTTGGCTGTCCTGTTTCCGAAGAGGCGAAATTAGCTATCGTCTTCAGAAATATCGCGGACATCTATAAAAATGGGTTAATTGCTACTGAGGTCAATAGCCTATCACATTTAAAGGATCTGTGTCGTAGAATAGACCAGAGATATGGTTTAGAGGAGGAAAATTTTACACCTAGGAAAAACCAATCTATTGAACCTGACTTGGCCTACGTTGACGTAGAGAGCGACAGTGACGATTTTTCAACAGGGGTTGATGCAATTCAAATATCAGGTGCTGGGACATCGAACCAACAGAATTTAAATCATCCTGCTAATAGATTCGACAGAAATAGGCAGCAGCCAGCAAGCAATTTTGCTGCTAGAGCTGATAGAGATAGACAGCAACCAGCTAGTGGTCAGTCTAGTGTAAATGACAGAGATGGACAACCACCACAAGGCGCTAGACCTGGTAGGGCGAATAGGGACGTGGTATGTTATAGATGCAACCAAACAGGGCACATGGCGATCGGGTGCGCATTACCTAGAGGCAAACAGTGCTATTCGTGTGGACAAGCAGGGGTAACAGTAAGAGAATGTCGAAATTGTAATCGTCAGGGAAACGGACCCAGGCGTTCGTAGGTGGTCGACCTTCGAGTCAGCCTGAACAAGCATCGACCGATAGGCTAACGTACGTTTTAGATTATGTGATAAGTCATGCTCGTAAAGATGAAAGGCCTTATTTAGAAGTGGATGTGCTCGGAAATAAGTTATTAGGTTTGTTGGATTCCGGGGCTTCACGTACCTTTTTAGGGAATCATGGTTGGTCAATCATCGAGAGGTTTGGTTTTTCACTTGATACGACAAAGAAGACGAGTTGTATTGTGGCAAATGGTCAAAGCACGAGTAGTATTGGGACAGTGCAGCTTCCTATGCGAGTTCAGGATAAATTTAGGTTAATAGAGGTCGTCGTCGTTCCTGAATTGCCGCACACTTTGATTTTGGGATTAGATTTTTGGATTTCGATGGGGATAGTACCGAACTTAAGTACTAATGAGTGGCACTTTGCCGATAATAAAGATGTGATTTGTTCTTTAGAAACACCAGACCAACAAACTACTCTTTCGCCTTATGAATCAGAACGACTAGAGGAATTGGTCGATAAATATAAGACTATTATGGGTGACTCACTAGGATGTACAGACAGGGTAGAGCATAAGATTACAACAGATGCAGCACCGATAAGACAACGTTCATATAAGGTCTCACCGGTCATTCAAAAACTTATTGATGACGAAATCGACGAAATGCTGAAAATGGATGTGATAGAACGTAGTAGTAGTTCATGGGCTTCACCAGTGGTAATGGTACAAAAGAAAAACACAAAGAAATATCGTTTCTGTGTAGACTACCGCAAATTGAACTCAGTGACGGCGCGTGATAGTTATCCTTTACCACTCGTATCCGAGACTCTTGACAAATTGAAAGATGCTAAGTACTTGTCAACTTTAGATATTAAGAGTGCTTATTGGCAAGTACCAATGGAAGAATCATCGAAGCCACTAACAGCATTCATCTGTCGACGAGGTCTCTTCCAATTTAAGCGGTTACCATTTGGTCTTCATAATGCACCTGCAACTTGGCAGAGACTCATAGATAGCATCATAGGAAACGATTTAGACCCCTACGTGTACGTATATCTCGATGACCTCGTAATTGTCACACAGAGCTTTTCTGAACATCTTAGAATTCTTGAGGAAGTCCTACGAAGATTGCAGAATGCAAAGATAACGGTAAGTTGGGAAAAATGCCAACTGTGTAGGCCAGAAATGACTTATTTAGGTTTCGTAGTGGACCGTCGAGGCATCCGAGTTGACCCTAATAAAATTAAAGCCATGTTAGAGCTCCAGAGGCCAAGAACTGTCAGAGAAGTTCGTAGAATTGTAGGTACAATATCCTGGTACAGACGTTTCATAGAGAATTTTTCAGCGATAATAGCTCCGATTACAGCTCTAACTAAGAAAAATCAAAAGTTCGATTGGACTCCAGACTGCGAAAGAGCATTTATTAAGATTAAGGAACTTTTAGTGACTGCATCGATTCTTACATGTCCAGATTATACCAAAGAATTTGTCATTCAAACAGACGCATCAGGATATGGAATAGGAGCATGTTTAACGCAACCTTATCCTGAAGGAGACAAAGTCATTTGCTATTTGAGTCGATCTTTGACTAAGCAAGAACGTGTTTACACGACCACCGAGCGAGAATGTTTGGCATTGGTTTGGGCGATAGAGAAGCTCCGGCCTTATATTGAGGGGATCTCATTTAAGGTCATAACAGATCATTTTAGCTTAAAATGGCTTCATAGCTTAAAAGAGCCCAGTGGAAGACTTGCTCGTTGGTCTGTAAAACTGCAGCAATATGATTTTGAAGTAATCCATCGGAAAGGGAAAGATTTAGTTGTCCCGGACATGTTGTCTCGTGCAGTACCTATGATTGATACAATTTCGCAGCCCAGAGATGTTTCAACAGCAATTAAAGATCGATGGTACCAAAAGATGGTAAAGAGGGTCGTAGAATCACCATTAAAATTTATGAATTGGAGATACACTGATAATAAGTTGTATAAATATGTCAAACAAGAATACCCTCAACTTTCACCATCTAACGAATATTGGAAAGAGGTAGTACCCAAAGATCATAGGCGTAGAATTATTGGAGAAGCTCACGATCCTCCTACCGCCGGACATATGGGTGTGTATAAAACCTTCCACAGACTGGCAGAAAAATATTACTGGCCGAAAATGCGCCAGGACGTGGCAACTTTTGTAAAGAAATGCTTTGTCTGTGCAGCTCATAAAGGTGATACACAAGGTGTATCTGATCAGATGATATCTCACCCAAAACCAACTCGTCCTTGGGAGGTTATTTCGACTGATTTATGTGGACCTTTACCTCGTTCGACAAAGGGTAATTGCTGGATTCTCGTCGTTACAGACTATTTGAGTAAGTTTTCCTTAGTTTTTCCAATGCGAGCAGCCCCTACTCAAGCTGTTGTTAAGCATCTTGAGGAGCAAGTATTTATGGTCTTCGGAGTGCCCCGTTTGATACTTTGTGATAATGGCCCTCAGTACAAAAGTAATGAGTTTAAGCGTTTTGCTGAGAGTTATCAGGTTAAAATTCAGTATAATCCGTATTATCACCCCAGAGCAAATCCAACAGAAAGGACGAATCGCACGTTAAAAACCATGTTATGTGAAAGACAACCACAGGAAGTGGGACGAACAAATACATAAACTTGCCTGCGCGATTCGTACTGCAACCCATGAGACAACCAGGATGTCTCCTTTCTTTGTTAATTTTGGTAGGAATATGTGTTTGTCAGGAAAAGATTACTCCAACCCAGTTTTGTTATCTGAAGAGAATGGTGTACAAACTGCAGCTGAAAGTAAGAACGAAGGTTTCCGGAAGCTCTATGCTGATGTTAAGAGAAGGTTAGAGGTGGCTGGAGAGAAAAACGTAGTTCAGTATAATTTGCGTACAAGGGTACCCAACTTTGCTGTGGGTCAGCGTGTTTGGAAGAAAAATTATGTTTTGTCAGATGCTGCGAAGTTTTTCTCGAAGAAGTTAGCACCGAAATTCGTTGGTCCTTATGTGATTAGGAATAAAATTTCTCCATGGATATTTGAGCTTCAGGAACCATCGGGTAAAGTACTGCCAGGGAGTTGGCATGCCAAAGACCTTAAGTCGGCAGCGGATCTCTCCGATTAACCTTTTTAGGTTAATCGTCTTGAAGTTGGGGGGGGATTATGTAACGTGTCATTTTTACGTTTGGGACAACGTTACATATTTGTTTATTTGGGTAAATGGTCAAGGCTCTTTGATTCGTCTTTCTGTACACAAGTAAGGGTATTTTATAGAGCTAGGTTTGGAGGTTATATAGGGTCTAGGAAGTTACCTTAAAAGGAGGCATTCCATCGAATTACTGTGGACACTACGCACATCGCATTATCTGGACATCGTAATTGGAATTTAAGATCACAGGCTTCGGGAAAAATCACATAAAAATTTTGATTGTTTTGTTGTTATCTGTGGAATTTTGTGATTCACTTGACGTTCATAAAGTTAAACAGCTGTTATGCTGGGGAATGGCGGCGTTGCCGCATCACAAATGGTTTCAGTAACAGGAAGGAAACATTTAGATGAACATTTCATTCCCTTACGTTTATTCTCGAGGATATTGGGACAATCCGAACCCCATATTCTTCACGGATTAGCTAGTTCTGATAGCACGAAAACATATTTAGGTTCACGGTTTGACCAGTAACAACCGAGGCTCCGCCACTTTGATATCTTTATTAATTTGATAGGGAAAGGATAAAATAAATACGAGTTATGCACTGTTGTAAATGGGAGATAAACGAGGGATAAAAACCAAGACTGAAAGAATGAACGAAATCGTGTGAGTTAACATCTGAACACTCTTGTGCCTTTAAGCAATGGTTCAGTGTGTATTTTTGGGTTCAGGTTCAGAAACAGCTTTATTACTGTAGAAATGTTTTACAAAAATGGCGTTAAACCATATGAATATTAGAGAAAACATTTATAAAGAGCGACGGAAACTTTTGACGAAGACTGTAACTGGAGTGCAACTAAATTCTGCGCTCAGTATAGCTTTACTCATATGGGAATTGGTTGAGTGTTCGAATATTAATAATGTGTATGGAGGGTGTCTCGACGTCCTTGTTATAAAAATTCCAACCGTGGAAATAGATCCGACAACACCTCAATGTACGTTTTACCGGATTGCAATGTCCACTTGGTCGGTGCTGCCCCTATAGACCTGTATAGAACTATTGCTGTACCTCATTGGTTACTTTGAAAACCCCGGGTTTTTTCCTTCCAGTCTGGCCACTGAATGTAGAGATTTATTTTTGGCGGAAAAGTTTTTTAAATAGGTTTGCATCCTTTATTTGAATTTCACCGGGAAGATTAGGTTGGTACTATTGCGTTTTACCGTCCCCACTCCCCACCAAATTTACAAAACGGTTTCCGGCCACTTCGTTTTTTGTGTTCTGCCTGGTCTCTCTTTGCGAACGAATTTTGGCTGGGTCGACAACAGTTTCTGGGATCGCCTTTGTTTTTGGTGATTGGCACTACAGCGATTGTAGGAGATATCCCAGAAACTGTGGAAGTGAGTCCGTCGTGTCTAGGCAATCTGGAGTGACGCTCGCACCCTTTTGAGGGGAATTTTAAGTCGGCCTACGCCATTTGCACGGAAAGAGCATCGGTAAGTTCGATTTTATTTTTTTTTCATTTTTTTTTATTATTTGAGTACTCTTCAAGATAATAATTGCCTCCCAAATTGTAATTATTTTTCGTGGGAAATGTACTTTTTTTTTGACAAAGGACGTGGGGATTTGTTGGCGTTTTTATATTTTTCTTTTAACCACGTGTTGGATAAAAACTATATATTGTTTTTCTCCTTTGTCTACAGCCCTGTCAATTCCAGCGACGGGACAGTTGGGCTGGACGCTGGTGGGAAGCCGGACGGGCCAGTTATAACCCTGAGAAAGGTACGTTAGGATTATTTTAGTTCATCTGTTTAAATCTACTTTGTTTTATTGAGTCGACATGGGATTATCGATTTAAGTTACTGTGTAGGGGAACTTCGTGCAAAATTGACGAATTCCAGGAAACTGAAACATTTCATTTTCCACAGGGTTTCTACGCTCGGGCAAGAACCAACATTTTGACCACCACGTGCTGCCCTAGCGTGATGTGCTAAGCGGGCATTAGGGGAGGCGCGGGCAAGCCAGGAGCAGCGAGAGCAGTGAGAGGATGTCTGGACAACTCCAGGTTTACTAAACAAAACACCAACAATTAAATAATTGCAGGACCAAGGTAGGAGCAAGCCATAACTATAATTTTTTTCCATATATAATCTTTTTATATAATTTTTTTGCTATAATTTCCATATAATTTTTTTTTAAAGTATAACTTTTGAAATTCTTGTAAACGCAAGGTAAAGGTATGACGTCATAACCCCAATTTTGCGGTACTATTAAGCTAAATTTTATTGTGAAATTACTATTGCGGTTATTTTGGCGCTGACTCGTTCCCACCAATTTCATTGGTTTATATTTCATGTTTCAAGTATTTTCCTCAGATTTCAATACTTTTTTTTGTACTTTAATCAATTTCATTTTCATCCTCCTGTGAAAATAAACAAGATGAACTAAATTTTTGTGTTATTTGTGCAACCCAATGACCAACTTTGCGGAGACAAAAGAGAGATGAGATTATATGTTTTAGCGGTTTCTTCACACTGTTTTACCTCATGGGGTAGATCTCGGACTGGGTTGCTGTCTGTCTCATTCGACCTAGCGTAGAATGATGACAGCGGATATTTGGTCCAGATCTCCCCTATGACAGAATAACTTTGGAAGTATATTTATTTTTTTTTTTTCAATCATTTATGTAACCGAGTCTCACACTACTGACTCAGGTGTAGGTACACTATGACCTGTTAAAGGAGTCCATCTACCTGTAAAGTATTTCTGTTTTGTCATCTGAATTCGATCTAATAGAATTTTATTCTGTTTATTTTTTTTTTGGCTTTTTAATTACACAAATATTCTGGAAGCCTCGGAAGTATAGAATTTCATTGTTTGGCTACAACGTTTGGGTTGAACTGTATTTTATTTAAGATCTTCTTTGTAAAACATTGGTATTAAATAATGTGGCGCACTTAAAATTTTCTTATTTCTGAACCCCCCCTTCTCCACTGTATAAAAGTTACCGGGCATATCAATGTTTTACCTAGCTGGAAAATACAGTTCTGCTTCCAGATATTTGTTTAATTATTCAATGGGTTTGTTGTGTCACAAAATGGCGGCAACGTCTTCAAGCTGCCACAAATGTCACACAACGCATTTTAATAGGCCACAAATTGGCGCCCAAATTATTTTTTAACTTTTTTTAAGGCCACACTGCTACAGGGAGATAAAAAGCTCATATGTATATATGTGTACACTAAAAACCAGTTTTAAAACGCGGGTTAAAATGTTAAATATTACTTTATGTCACTTTTTAGCTGCTTTGGTACATTTAAATCTTTATAGATACAGTACAACAACTGCGCAAGTCAAAAACATCGTGCCTCTCGGACATTGTTTTTCTTGTTTAATATTGTGGGTGGATCATTCAAAAGGCTGACTAACACAAAAAGTATATTCGATTGTTTTAAAAACAAGTTTGTTTTTTAATTTTGACAAAACTGGTTGAAAACTATTTAATATTTAATTGTAGCCTAGATCAGTGGTTCTCAAACTTTTGTAGAGAGGGGAACCCTAAAGCTTACTTTTTTTTTTCTAGGGAACCCCTACCGTAAGTACTTAAATATAAGACATAATGTTTAGTTTTGTGTAAAAAAACGACATTAACACTACTTTTTAAACGTCCAAATAAAGAGTAAATGAAAAAATTTGAGAATTAAGTAGGTACGTAATATATTAATAACTCGGAAACAGTAAAAACACTCAAATAAGTATTAAACATATTTTGTTATTATTTTTTTTAAACTTAATGGATGGATGGACCTGTTTGTTTGAGACAAGTTTCTCATATCGGGTTCAATATTACGCATCATCTGCTTCAGGATTTAGTCTATTTCTTAAGTGAAGTCGGTTTTTGTAAGAGCATACCTTGAAAACCCAACAAGTAACAAAAGGCAACAATTTTTTAACAGCAAAATTAGCTAATTCTGGATTTTCACTTCTAAGCTGGGTCCAAAACTTTAACAAAGTAGCCGAATTAAAACTGTGTACTTTTAAGGTTTCCATCCGCTGCAACATCAATTAGCTGTTCAGTTTGTTTTACAGTAAGAGTTTTATGAGCTTTTTCGACTGAGATTGAGAACGGATTGCGAACCCAATCAAGATCCTCTTCTTGCTTTGGAAAATATTCTTTGATTGAAACTTGCAGGTTCTGAAGATGGTTAGTTATCTCAGAAGTGATTTTTGCTGATAATGGACTCCTTGATTTGGACACAAAATCATGCAGAGTGGGAAAGCACTTAGTCACTCTTTTATTTAGACAAGATTCCCAAAAACTGTATTTTATTTAGCATAGTCTGGATTTTTTCATGTAGTAAGAAAACTGTGACAGAAGTTCGCTGAACTGATAAGTTTAATTCATTAAAGCTTGAGAAGATATGGGCAAACACACAAACATTGTAACCACTTGACATTAGTTATTCTTAAAGAAATCACCTTATTTCGCACAGTAAGCAGGTGACTGTACCAATTCCCAAACTTACTTTACTCTACTAAGAATATTTATTTTATTTACAACATGACACTATTGACTATTTCATTTTTGGATGCTACCACAAATATTTTTTTATTTAGCAATTAATCAAAGGTAAGCGTAGCCCCAGCCCAAAAATAATCAAAAACGTAATCTAAGAAATAAAGATAAAACACGGTCAGGATAACGTAGGTTTCAGGGCCAAATTTGACGCCGCTAAGGATACAGAGATAATCAGTCTTACTAAAAATCCTAAGCCCAAAGTGTTTAAAATTTAATGGAATTTATTGAGTATAAAGTCAAACAACTAAACCAAAAGGAACACAGGCAATCCTCCGATTTCTTATCCAAATAAAATTTGGAGCACATCTTTTGAAACTTAAAATACTGTGGGTCACTCAACTATAACCGATTGAATCTATAGTTAATTGGCGAGAGCCAGATATAATAATAATTAGCACTAAACTTAACTTAATTGATTTGTTTGGCATGTATAATAGAGTTAACGTACTGACATTTTCTATACTATGGCTGTCCTTTTGCTCTGTGTCAAGTAGCCACATATATCCCCGTGAGGCTTTTGTGGTTTTGTATTTAGGGATAAAATTTACGATAAGTGTATTAACATTTTTTTTAAATAAGAATCTTGAATATATAAGACTACTGGATGGTATTAAATTAAAGGATTTAAAAATATTTATTCCTATATGTATTTTAATAATAATTTTTATAAACGTAGATTTTATTCATAACAACAACATATAAATTTAATATTCTACTTTTCCACTTATTCTTACTAGATCTGTTTTCTTTACATTGAGGCTTTTACTTCGCTGTATAGAACGAGTTTATTCATAATTCTTCAGATGTCTTTTAGGTTTTTCGCCATCATTTTTTTTAATATAGATTGGGTTTTGATTAAACTGTGACATAAAGAACACAACCTGATATGTTTCTTGGTTATATTGCTATATTTTTGCTATCTGATGTTTGTTGATAATCTTTGAGAGTGGCATTTTGTAGTTAGTATAGTATAGTATGGTTGACCTGACCGTGATTAAAAACAAAAGCTTTTAATCGAAACAATTAAATCGAATCCACCTAAATTCAACAAACCCTTAATTTTAGTTGTCTTATACTAAACCACAAAGTCAAAAACCATTCAAGTCTCAGAGTATAAACCAAAAATAATTGCATATTCATAAAAAACCTAAAATTGCCCTATAACCATACACTACGATACCAAAACGAAGAATTCCAAACCAACTCGCGTTCAAAGGTTACACACTAACATAAATACGTCATATACAGGGTGTTATTATATTTAAATAAGCGATAGGAGAAGCAACAAAATAAAGTGTCAATATGGTAATAACTATAAACATTTTTGATGCATAAAATGATGTAGTTTCTTAAGTTTGTAATTGTAACAAGGCTAGGCTTTCATGACCGTAAGAAATTTTGTGGCAATTTGGAAAAAAAACTTTATCAATAAACCATGTAAGGGAGGCGGAGCAGCAAATAAAATTATGATAGAAGTAATGAATTATATAATAGTACGTGAAAACAAATTGAAGACCATGGCAAATCATTTAACTGAAATATCTTAATGTATACTACATTAATAAGGTCAGTAGTAACAGATAAGTGGAAATCATGAGCCCTTGCAAAATCATATGAAGAACAAGAAAAATATTTGAAAAAAAAAACCTACAGAAGAAGCAAAAGGCAATACTGGCTTTAGTAGAGGACATTATACATCAATTGATAACATAGATCCCAAAGCTGTGTTTGCGACTTTTGCTGATGCCGTTTCATCGGCTACTTCAGAGAAGTTTGATACCGTTCTTGCAGATAAATGTAGTAATCTAGTTAAAAAAATTAACAGTTGGTTCTCTGATCATTCTCTCTACTCAAATACCTTCAAAACAACGCTTATGCGATTTCATCATGCACAAAAAATACAAGTTGGAAATACTCTCTTTTAGTGACAGTAATAAATTTCTTGGTCTATACATCGATAAAAATCTAAATTGGAAAACACATTGTGAATATCTAATACTAAAAGTAAACTCCCAAAGTTATGTATTAAGACAGTTAAAAACTATTTTACCAAAAGGACAACTAACTCAGATTTATTTCGCAAATGTAGACTGAAGATGTTTTTATTGCACAAAAACGGTGTATATGTTCACTTGCAGGAATACCAACGACTTAAAGTTGTAAAGAATATTTTAAAAGTTTTAATATTTTAACTGTACCGTCTTTGTTCGTATATGAAATTTGTTTGTATGTTTTTATAAACTGTGATAAATTGATACTTTTATATACATAATTTGCCAATTAGTCATAGCTAAAAAATTTAAATTCATATTTTTGCGTCAAAGGTTAGAAATTATGCATAGCTATATGCTTCTAAATCCTCGCAACCAAAAAAAAATATAAAACGGTCATTCCCGTGATTTCCAACAAGTCGCATAATGCTTACGCTATGTAATTTGCTTGTAACTTTTCTTATTTTCTCTTCTGTTTTTAGGTTAGTATAAGTATGACTATCCCTATACTATTATTGTATGATTGTCTTATGGAAATAAACGTTTTGTATTGCATTGTTGTATTGTTCACCCTGTATACAGACATACAATATAAAACTCAGACGGTTTAAGTTAAGCCAAATTATCCAACACAAGTTTTAAATTTGTTCTTCATTCGTAGTGATTTACGCGAAAATATTATAATAGGGTTCATCTATCGATCGCCTCGAAGGTTTATAAATTTCTCGAGCTTTGGTATTATTTTGTCAAGAACAGACAAATAATAACAGCTCGGGTTCAGGCATTCGATATAAGAAATGGCCGACATGGGGCTATATTCATGACGACCTAATATTAAACCTCTAAAATGTTTATCAGTATGTAGCTGAACGGTGGATAAAGTAGTTTTAGTAAACCTTGCTTGGGATATACCTATTTGCTATGAGTGAAGTTTTTATGGGAGAAAAATGTCCTTAAGCCACCTGCACGTTCCGGTTTCCCTAACCAACGTTTCAGCAATAAAAGCAAGTCGATTTTGATTCTTGAATAAAGTTTTTATGGGAGGGAAATGTCCCACGCGCTTAAGCCTCCTTTATAATCCCGTTTTCCCCACTATCCAACGTTTCAACACTTATTGCAAACCGATTTCGAGAATATGAGGTGGTAGATCCTTGTCACCAGCCTTGTCTGTTCGCCTAAGTGTAAGAATGGAGTTCAATCCGGGAACATTTATTTTCCTGATTGCCTCTTTCCTTCTGTGGGAACCTGGGAAGACAGGCTAGGTTAGATTATAAATATTTATGTTGTATTAGCAACATCATCCTCCACGATATAGACGACTGGTCAATGAACAGAAACAATTTTTGAAACACTTCTTACTGCTGACATATCCAGAATGTTCTTGAGAGTACGATCAGAAGTTTTTAGTTTTCAGGAAGATGTAGTGTTGATCACCATTCTCCAGACTAAACTTCTTGACATTCAACTATATGCCTGGTGGATTTACGAACACAACTGAATATACTTAAAAGAGCAAACAAAGTTTCACTGATATGAATACTCGGTTACTCTGTTCCTAAGTGTAATAAGTCTGCTCCCTTTTTATGGAGGGGAAATGTCCCTCGCACTTTTATAATCCTGTGTTCCCCACTACCCAAGGTTTTAACGCGAAAAATAAGCCGGCTGTGTCTCTTTCGCGATTTCGAGAATGTGAGGCGGTAGTGCCTTCTCTGTTCTCTTAAATGTGAGAATGGAACTCGCTTCTGGGTCTGAGGTGACTCGACTGACCAATGAGGAAAAACAATTTTTGAAACACTTCTTGCTGCTGACGGCTCCAAAATGTTCTTAGAAGTAGAATGAGAAGCCTTTGGTTTTGAGGAAGATGTAGTCTTGGCCACCGTAGTGGATGTTCAAACACCTTAGAGCTTATAAGGGCAATCAAAGTTTCACTGGTATGGATACTTGGTTACTCTGCTCATAAGTGTAATAAGTCTCCTCTCTTTTAGGTTGAGTCTAAACCAGCCCTGGACTTTGTATGCATCGTTACGATTAAGCCACCTTAGAATGGATGAATTCTAAGTAATAGAGCAAAAATGTTTCCAGGAAGTCATTACCGTTCATCAAAAAATTACCAAGCCAAAAACATACAGAAATTAACAAAGTTTATCTACCTCACCACTCCTAATATTTATTCTTTGACCTAGGCTTGGCAAGTGTTTAGCTCGTAGACCCACACATTTAAAGACCTCTAATTTCTTTACTTCTAGATGATTAATATGAACTTATAACTCTTCTAGACCAGGTGGAAGGCGTAGGAGTAGTAATTATTATAGAAGTAGTGATTATTATTATAGGTTTTTTTTATGATTTAACAAATCGCTGGACATTAGATGATTTGTGAGGAATAGGATGGCAATCAATCAATGTTTCTGGTGCAAAAACCTTGGTAAACAATTTCAGTTGTAGAAACTGTCTGTGAAATTTAGTAAAAAAATATCAAATTGACAAAAATATGATCCGATCTAGAAATAAAGCTTTGGATATGTTCAATAATCAAGTTTCTTAAGGAACACTTGCAGTCGAAAATAATGAAGAAGTGATCAAGTTTGTTAATAAAGGAATAAAACGTGGAATGAAACATTTTGAAATAAAATGTTTAGAAAATTGCATTCTTAGCTTTGAAAAATGTCTATTCTTTGAAATTATCAAAATATTAATCTGATCTAAAAATTAAGTCTCTTTTTCTGGCATGCAATGGTTCTAAGAAATAGTTGCAGGGGTTTCGCAAAGGGCGTAAGTGGGAAATCATTTAAAAAGAAACAATATAAATTAAGATGAAGGGTTTAGTGAACAATAATGTAAGGTTTTTGGAAAAGCAAATGCAACATGCGCATTTTGAACCCAGATGAAGAAATAAATTATTTAGCCTCCCAGGGTTTTAAGAAACCCTATGAAAGAAATATATTTAGACAAAGATGAAAATGAATTAACAACATTTATGAGTGAAGAATATTTTCTTAGAAAGAAATAAATGTATTATTCAATATTTGTAGAACAAATAAATAAACTGGACAATGTTAATTAACTAAAAGGCGTTAAGTGAACGCATAACATTTAAAATAAATGAAATTTTCGTGGCATATTCATTTCAGTTAAACTATTTGTTCAGCGTTTTCAATAACTTTTCAATAATATTGCTTGCAACAAATGAAATAATATGGTGCAAATTGAATGTGCCCACAAAATTAACCATTCTAATAATATGTATTTGTGTTAGCCATGTTACATGGTTGTCTAAATTAAATTATTATTGTTCAAAACCTGCAAACCACACTGACAAATTTTTTATATTTTCTGAGCATAGTTGCACGAATCTGTCATAGATACACACCAACAGTTAATCTTAGCTATTTTTGTCTTTTTATATAGGTTGTTATGAACAATAGAAAATCTCAAAGATAAGAAAATCAAATAATATATTTATTTTAATACCCTTACGCTTAACCAAACTGTGGCTGATCTCTCTCAATTGAATTTTTTATCAAATTAACACTTTTGTCAAATGTGTCAATCTTTTGATAGAAGATGTACAGACGCTTTACTAGTGCTATTGAATTGTCGACAAGAAAAATATTTGTGCATTTATTTTTTTTTCTAGGGGGGCGGTATCCGTTAAGCCCTTAAGTTATTAACTAAAAGTGCATACATTTTTTTAAGGGGAGATAATTACCACGTTACCCTCCCTAAATCCGCGCTTGGGCCCACCATACTGCAACTGGGTGCTTTTGTTGATAAACTTTTTTGTTTATAGTTTTTAAATTATGAATTTTCAAAGTTTGGCCATTTTGCTCTTGTGAGATTCCATACTGCAAGTATAGTACTTTTTGAAATATGAATTTTTAAAGTTTGGCCATTTTGGTCTTATGGGATTCCCCACCCTAAAATTCGCTAAATGACGTTTTTCCGAATCTTAACGCTATGGCCCACCATACTGCAACTCGGTGCTTTTGTTAATAATTTTATTTATTTTAAACACGACGTTTCGGTTAGTAAGTATCTCTAACCGTTTTCAAGTGTAAGCTGTTTCAGTTTACAGTACACAGTCCGAAATTTTATTTCTATTCAATCATTGTCCACAAATTTCAAACAAAAATAAACTGTATAGTTTTTAAAAATGAATTTTTAAAATTTGGCCATTTTCGTCTTATCGGATAGCCTACCCTAAATGACAAATCTTAACTCAGTGCAGTGGCGTATATAGAAAAAAGTTTCGAGGGGAGCCCGTGACAGTTTCGGGGGGGGGGGGGGGGGCGAGACCTCATAAGGCCGTATTTTATGCTATTTTATGTGTGTATTCATGAAATATGTGGAAAATATCTAATAAAATCTTAGCTTCGGGGGGGGGGGGGGCAGGCCCCCCTTATATACGCCACTGACTCAGTGTGTGGTTTTTTCGCATCTCTATGGCCCTACCATACCGCAATTTGGTGCTTTTGTTGATAAACTGTATAATTTTCGAAATATGAATTTTCAAAGGTTTGGTCTTATGGGATTCTCTACCGTAAAATTCGCTAAATGACGTTTTTCCGAATCTCAACTTGGGGTGTGATTTTTTCGCATATCTACGGCCCCACCATAAGGCAACTCGGTGCTTTTGTTGATATATACTGTATAGTTTTTGAAATATGAATTTGCAAAGTTTGGCCATTTTCGTCTTATAGAATTCCCTACCCTAAAATTCGCTAAATGACGTTTTTTTCGAATCTTAACACAGGGTGTGGTTTTTTCTTCTCCACAATACTGCAACTCGGTGCTTTTATTGCTAAACTGTATATTTTTCGAAATATAAATTTTCAAAGTTTGGCCATTTTGGTCTTATGGAATTCCCTATCCTAAAATTCGCTAAATGACGTTTTTTCGAAGCTCAACTTAGGGTGTGGTTTTTTCGCATCTCGATGGCCCCTCCATACTGCAACTCGGGACTTTTGTTGATAAACTGTATAGTATAGTTTTTGAAATATGCATTTATGGGATTGTCTACCCTAAAATTCATTAAATGACGTTTTTCCGAATCTTAACTCAGGGTGTGGTTTTTTCGCATATGTATGGTCCTACAATACTGCAACTGGTGCTTTTGTTGATAAGCAGTATAGTTTTTAAAATAAGAATTTTCAAAGTTTGGCCATTTTCGTCTTATTCCCTACCCTAAAATACGCTAAATGACGTTTTTTCGCATCTCTATGGCCCCACAATACTGGAACTCGGTGCTTTTGTTAATAAACTGTATAATTTTTGAAATATAAATTTTCAAAGTTTGGTCATTTTGGTTTTCTAGGATTCCCTACCCTAAAATTCGCTAAATGACGTTTCTTCGAATCTTAACTCAGTGGGTGGTTTTTTCGCATCTCGATGGCCCCACCATACTGCAACTCGGTGCTTTTGTTGATAAACTGTATAAGTAGTTTTTGAAATATGAATTTTTAAAGTTTTGTCTTTAATTTTATTCTTTTTGCGTCTCATTTTATTCTGGCCGGACATTGATTTTTTGTGTTTAATTCTAATAAAGTTTGTGCAAGATGACCAAGAACAGTGGCGTATATAAGTGGGGCTTGGGGGGCCCGGACCTCCCCTCCCCCAGTTAAGATATTTTTAGATGTTTTCCACATATTTCATGAATACACACATAAAATACCATTAAATACGGCTTCATGATGTCTCTCCCCCAAAACTGTCTCCAAACCTGTTTTCTATATACGTCACTGACCAAGCAAAACTTTTATTTGCGCCCAACAAAGAAGACTTTTTGATAATTTTATGGAGGCTACAGATGATTTTAAATTTAAATTTAAATGTTGTGTTAATACCTAATAGTAACTTTAGTTTTTCAGCGCTGTTTTCCAATTCTGATTTGTTTGTACTTATTTGGAACGTTACGTTTGCATCGCATTTCAAATGTAGATTGTTACAACCATTTGTAACCTGTATATCCAAGCAATAAAGTAAGGTTAAATTGTCGTCAGTATTTTTATCAGAATTGTGTAAATTAGCAAACTCTAAATTCATTAGGAATTTCGTATTTTGTATTTTATCCCAGTCGTGTTTTGCAGCAAGATTTAAACTACAATTTGGAATTTTTCATGTACTGTATATTTTATTTTGGCGCCACTGTTTTTATTCGTGTTATCGAGCAAAGCAATATTATAGGGTCTTTCTTTTTTTTGTTCCTTAAAGCCTGCTGAAAGACTGAGCATTATTATACTCATTATCAAAGGATCCTTATTATGTATATATGTTACGAGCGCTAATTCTACGTCTGCCCGAGCCACTATATGGACGATTTCTTCGTCGAACACACAAAATAATACAAATTTCTTTGTATAATACATATTTTTTGGTTGCATCTATACCCTAATGGAGGCTACGAGATGTATGATTTTCGTTATAAAGGATGTTCTGGGTAAGTTTGGAAATTTTGCGATTTTTTGATAAATATATAAATTTAGAGAGAAAATTGGTTATAAACATAGTCGTATCGATCAAAAGGTCTAGCCAAAAAAATAGAATAGCCTGCAAAAAGAACAAAGTTTTTAGATCTTGGTCAAAAATATAATGATGAATGAATGAACCCGTTTTAACTAAACTAGAGTAAAAGACAATGATGCTGGTGGAGATTTGTGCTTACATTGTATACCCATAAATAAAGTTAGGTACCAATCACAGACTCAATTACTCCGTGTTACCAATAATCAGAAATAAATGTATAGAGATAGAGTATAGAGAGGTACTCAAAATCACCATTATGCCAACAAAAAGTTAAACAGGGATGAAATGTGAATGTGTATGTATTAAGTTTTTTTTTTATTTTTAATTAAGTAACACTGTAACTGTTAGATTAACTTATGAGTTTCGAATTCTGATACTTGTAACTGGTCACGCCACAACCTGGCTATACGTATATATAATACACGTATGTAATATTAAATTATTGGAATGGAAATAACTTAAATAGTAAATACGACAATAAACGTTAATATTTCCTTTTAGATTTTATGATAAATTAGGCTTTAGCTCATAATAGACCTAGTTTTAATACCAATAAAAACCCACACTTCTCTGCATTCAAAAAAAAAAATTGCTGTGATATTTGTATTAATTTGGATAATAAAAATAAAAACAGAATATAAGCAATACATTAATATAAAATAAGATGCATTAAAAAAAATTATAGAAAAAACCTTCATAAAAACCTAAATGTACATCAAAATGATCTAGGGGACAAACTTATTAATACAAAATTAATTGTTAATTTGACAATATGTTTAGAAAATATTAAAATTTACACAGCGAGTATTAAAAAATCAAAAACAAATAAAATAATACTTAATAATTTAGATGTTTGTAAAAATGCATTTGCTATTTTTTACTAAAACTAAAAAATTTGTTTTATTGTTGGGAAAGGAAAGGCGGATTCGCTATCCCTCTGGATAAGCCAATGATTCTATGATTTAATTAAAATTTTTGTTTTGTTTTTAGTTTTTGTCTTCCCTGTATAAAATCACGTGTTTCTTAGATTTTTATAATTTTAGGTTAAGAAACCTCCAGACGTGTTTAATTTTAGTATTTTCAAATTATATTTTTAAATTAGCAATTAATTGTTGAATAATTAGTTTCTCTCCTACCTAGATCATTTTGACAATATATTGCTGATTATTGATTTTTTCAACCCCAAGTTTAAAAGCGAATCGCTCATTAAAAAAAAAGAGGGCTGGGTCAAATATTTTTTCTTATAGATTAGGAATTCGGGATTTAATTTTTTTAATCATCCGAAGAAAATTCTTTGAAACATTCTACTAGCATTTCGTGTTGGATCCCATCATATGTTTTCGTATAATCTATAAAACAAGCATATTCGGAGACAATCTGCAGTTGTTTTTAACCACCAATTTTCTAGAAATAGTTTGTGTAATATAAATTAAATTCTATGATAAAATGTACACAGGGAGTATAAAAAAATAATTGAATCGGTCATTTCAAAAACGACATGAGTCCACTTTTTTCAGAAACTGAATTTTTTTCAGTGGAATCGCCTCCTCTAAGGTAAATGCACGTTCTGAGCAAAAACGACAACAGTCCACACTTAATCTATTGATATATGCAATAACCGATGTAAAATGAACACTAGTCCAGATTTCCAGGTAGTTTTTTCCCTCTTCTGTAAAATTAGAGAAATGTGACTCGTGTTGTTTTTGAAATGACCGATTCAATTAAAATAATACTTAATAATCTAAACGTTTGTAAAAATGCATTTGCCACTTTTTACTAAAACTAAAAAATTTGTTTTATTCTTAGAAAAGGAAAGACGGGTTAGCTACCCCTCTGTATAAACCAATGGACTTAAATAAAACTTTTGTTTTGTTTTTTAGGGTTTTATAATTTTAGGTTCACAAATCTCCAGACGTGTTCAATTTTATTATTTTCAAATTATATTGTCAAATTAGCAATTAATTGTTAAATAATTAGTTTGTCTTCTGGTCTATTGATATTTTTTAATCCCACAGTTTAAAAGCGATTCGCTTTAAAAAAAAAATCCTAAAATATTTTTTCTTGTAGATTAAAAATACGAGATTTTAGGGAACAAATTATGTTTAGATTTTAATCATCCGAATAAAATTCTTTGAAATATTCTACTAGCATTTCGTGTTGGACCCCATCATATGTTTTCGTATAGTCTAAAATAGGCACTTGTTTTAACTACCAATTTTCTAGAAATAGTTTATATAATAAAAATAAATTATTTGATAAAATGTCTACAACTCGACGCTTTATTTTATATGCTGGGTCGACAAGTTTTTTTGTTATTGTAGACTTAAATAATTTTAATATTTCCCGTATCGTCTTGATATTGCGCAGTTTAGTAAAAATAATAGATTTGCATTTAAGTGTATAAATGGAATGTTTTAGATAAAATACCTTCAACCAGTCATAAATATTACCGTACATTTGCTATTATTTTATAAGTGGAATTTTTAAATAATAATAAAAAAATCAATCTTAAAATTTTATCAGTTTTTGTTTTAGTTACAAGGGCTGTTTGATAAATTTCCGAAATGAGCGCACAGTGCGTTTTTAACCAACAAAGAAGAAATCATTGCTTAGTTGTCAAATATCAAAGCATTGATTTTTGGCTAACGTATATTTTAGCCAAATTTTGCTCTTTGGTAAAATATAAAAACATTGAGAAACAAGCTTGAATTAATTAAGGCAGATCAAGTCGGCCCTAGCAGAGTGGACCCAGAAAGAGATGCACTGGTAACAAACCAATACATGAAACGCCAGACAGGCGAAGGGGTGTGTGATGGGATACGGCACGTCTCCTAGGGACTGGCTACTCCGTAGAACAGAAAGAGAGGTAGGAGCCATAGTGAGAGTCCTCACAGGACACTTGGCGAAGATACGATTGAAGGAGGACGCGACATGCGAGCGATTTTGGGGCGAGGACGAGACCTCGGCGCATTTCCTCACAACATGTGAAGCATACAAAGAGGTAAGAAGCGAGATAATCGAAGAGGAAGCCTTTTGTGTGAAGAACTTTCCCAAATCTGAGGTGACCCGATATTCTGGCCTTGGTACAGAAGACGGGTAGATTCCTCATGAGAGCCCTCATGCGCCTAGTTTAGTCGTCATGCCTAGATCCTACCCCACACACTACTCGCACTACTACTGGGCCAGATCGAAAACAAACTACAACTTCTAAATTTGTTTAAAAAGAAATAGATTTTTTTCTTTGTAAAAATAGATAGATGTGAAGTGTAGTGAAAATCATTTTGAAAAATAAAACATAAACTTTAAGACATGATGATTTAATTTTCATTCCGGATATTTTTCAATTGCCCCTTATACTCTTACGAAAAATTATCTTAAATATGAGCAAAATAATGTCATCAAAAACAAAAAAAAAACCGTTTAAGGTGACAAAACCAATTTCAAAATTCGCGTCAGCTCTACTTAGATCGGACCAACCCACCTGAGAACCATTTATTTAAAATTTTATGCATTAAAATCTTTAACGAGTAAATAAAGACGCCTCGCTAATAGCACAATTTCGAATACTTACATGTTATAAATGTGTATTATTATAAAGCAAGTCATCAAGGCCCGCTGTTGATCGATCTCTATCTCGCTCTGATACTTTGCGTCGGAAAGAGAGGAAAAAGTTTCATATTATATTATATTTAATGATAATGACCGTGAACCCGATTTTCCTGCGCGCCCGGCTATATTAAAATAATAAAAATAATTACAAAGCAGTAGGGCGTCTGTATCGTTGAGAAGTAATCAGTAGCGTACTATAAAAAGCTGAACAAATATGTTTTCTGGTTTTGGTTGAGTGGGTTAAGCGGGGATCAAACGACTCGTGTACTTGGCGAATAATTGTTACTTGCGTATACTTACCATGTCGTGTGAGTGGGTTACTTGTACAATTATTTGTCACTCGTTGGTTTTTCATTTGTGGCCGGTAAAAATGGGCCGAGTCAAAGGGTTCACGATTATTCATACACTTGCCAAGTACAATGTGATTGTCGCGCTCTCGTACTTGTAAATTGTAGCTCGTATACTTGCCAAGTACGCAAATAATTGTGTATTTGCCAAGTACACGAGTCGTTTGAGCCCGCCTTTTTGTCGTGTTCTGTGAGATAGTTGTGCAAGATTTTTTAAAACTACCCTAGATCGATTGGTAATAGATTATACAAGTTTAAGCAGTGGCGAGTCGTGAGGATTTTTTAGGGTAGACAAAAGAAACGAAAAAAAAAGTATTACAAATAAAATTAAAATATTTTTATTTCCCATACAAAGTACAAATATTTATATTATAGCGTAATGTAACTCTCAAACTCTCTTAAAAATAAGTTCTAGTCTGCGTATTTTACTAGTAGCAAAATGGTCAATATACGCTTGTTTGTAAAATTAGGGACGAAATACAAGCGAGTATAATACTTGCGCTTAGCAAAATAATACGCTTCGATATAAATTATATGCGAAATGCACGCACTATCTAGCTGGCCGACTACAGTAGACAAACAGCCGAATGTCTTTTCCACTCGCTATCTCCGCCACCAAATTGTCGCGCTCTTGCGTTGACCTGTAACCTCTAGCAGGGATTTTAGAAGACTATTCCGAATACGTCTACACCATCTACACTGTGTTTTTTTAGAGAGGGACGGGCCGTTCGGCGGGACCAGGATGCGTATTTACCTTTCCGTGCTCATTTCACGTCGGCGCGGTTTTGAAATAGACACGGAAATGTTACAATATGTTTGGGTTCAAATACGTGTTGATTTTAAGAGTTTTGATCTCGAAATGAGCACGGATCTGTAAGAGAACATCGCTCATTAAACTATTACAAAAGCGTATTCAACTGTCAGGTTAAAACGCTAACATAACATAAGCTAATCAATCAAATTTAACCGAACCGAACCAAAGCAAACTGTACCAATAATTTTTTTCAAAAAAAAAACTTTTCTGACTTTCTACCCGGGATCCTAGAGGATGTGAATCAGAACCGAACCGAACCGAATTGAACCAAACCGAACCGAACCAAAGCAAACTGAACCATCAATAAAAAAAACTTTCCTGACTTCTTTCCCGAGATCCTAGAGGGTGTGAATCGTGTAGTAGTTTGGTTAGGTAAGGTTTGGTTCGGTTTAGTTAGGATCGGTTCAGTTCGGATTCACATCCTCTAGGATCCCGGGTAGGAACTCAGGAAAGTTTTTTTTTTTTTTAAAAATTATTGGTTCAGTTTCCTTTGGTTCGGTTCGGTTAGATTTGATTGATTAGCTTTTGTTAGGTTAGATTTTTGAAACTTTCTATTTTTATCTGTCGTCGTAGTTGCCGGTGTAAGACAATGAACACTGAACTTTGCAAGTATAGTTAATGGAAGAGTGTTCTTCAAACTTAAGAATTTCAAAATCTTGAGTAATATTAGTAAAAATACTTTTAAACTGCTCCATAATTTTCATATTAACAAACATATAACCTCAAAATCAAACTAATAAACAACGTGAATCCAATTTAAGTTTTAAATGTGCACTTATAAGTAAACCCCTGCGCTGAGTAATTCAATACAAATCCGTGCCTTGTTCGAGCCTCAGCGCCTTAAAATCAACACGCATTTGTAACCAAATATGTTGCAACATTTCCGTGTCTATTTCAAAACAGCGCTGCCGTGAAATCAGCACGGAAACGTAAATACGCGACCAGGATTGTCATTATTTTTGGGTTTTAGTTGTTTATTAATAATTGATCATGTGCTATACCTAAATATTTTAAATAATATACAAACAATAAATAGCATTAAGGAATATTTTTATGTAACAATAATATCGAAAATTTATGGGAAAAATATTTAATAGAAAGGGGAACTATAAAACAATTAAAATTTCCTGAAGCTGTTAGAAATTTTTGGGTAAAATGGTGTACAATACTGTAAAGAGCTGTTTAGATTTTGGTCAATATCCATTAATGCTAATGAAAATAATATGTTTAACGAAGCATCGCATCAATGTGCGGTTTTCGGAATATGGTTGAACACTTTTTTCGCAATAATTTATGTTATTACTAAAATCTTCGTAGGAGCTTCTGTTTTTGAGATATTTACAAAAACTGTTTTCAAGGCTGATATAGCGTGGAGTTTACTTGGAGTGTGCTAATGGTCTAGGAAGGTATCAGATCCATCATGGATCCATTCATTTTAAAGACAATTTTATTATACTAGTTCTACTATTGCCATTCTGCATGTTGTTAGATTTGGAACTTATGAAATGCTAATCCCTATTCGCGTAAATAAACCTCATAAATAATATGAGAACCTCACAAATTCAGCAAGATTTCATGGCTGATACGCTGCAACAAGAAACCAAGCGTTTACTCGCTAAAAGTATGAATTAGGCTTCGAAAAATTTGCATGATACTTAGCAACTTCCATAAAATAATATGGAGTAACAAACGACCAATGAAATTTTGATGTATTTTACTCAAAGCCTGTATTTAGAGCCGTCGTGAGCAGCCATATTTGTTTTAATGTTTTACCCCATGCAATTACGCCAATTGTTAAACAAAAATAAGGACAGAAATTATAAACTTATAAGAGCAATGTTAAATTTGTTATTATAGTTTACTACGAATTGTGAGAAGAAAATGGTTTTTTAATCATTTAAAGAAGTTCATACACGTTCTTACTTAACAAAAACATTTCATGTAAAAAAGCCAAGTTCTCCAATACAAATTTCAAAATGAAAGGTTCTTACTGGTTTGGAAATGTTTTTTTTTTAAACTTTGCTTTTACAGCCAAAGTTCTTTATGTTCAATTTAGCACTGTGCCTAGGAGTGATTTGCAGCCATAATAGCCAAGTTTAAAAAAACATATCCAAACTAGTAAGAACCTTTCATTTTATTTGTATTCGAGGACTTGGCTGTACTTTTATCCTAATTCTCCCGATAACAAGTAAAGTATTTTGGTCGTTCTGAAAAGAACTCTCATTCACATAAAATCTGCCAGGTTTCGCTGGTTGTGTAAAACCAATCTCTTTAGTTCGACTCTGTTTAGTTCTACAGAACCAGCGAAACTTTTAAATACTCACAGCTTTTTTATTAATTTACGTAAGTATTTCAACCAACTTTATTTACCTTTTTTGCAATTTAAATGTTGTTTTAATTGCAAAGCCATCTATTTAAAAATTGAACAACTTCTATGCACACTCTCGGCACAACAAATATAATTAAATATCATCATTGTTTTAATGAATCTCCTATGTTAAATTTATTTCTACATATTAGATTTTTGCCCTATGCAAAAGAAGAGCGTACATAATTTAAATGACGTGGATGGCGACTTTAGGATATTCGATATCGACAAATTTGCATAATTGTTAACAATTTTAGCGTTTCAACAAAACCTCGTTCCGATTTTTAGTTTATTTAGCAAGCCAAATTAAGGCACATAATAACCCATTAAAGGTTCATAATATAAGGAGATATTTATATTACAACGATATTCTTGTACATACAAGAAAATATAATCGATCTAGACGATGTTGATATTATTGTTATGTATCTTAAACACGTCTTTTTAACTAATTCGAATAAAGACAAGGATAAAGTTGGTACGTGTATTTGTCCAACTAAAGTCCCAAACCACCTCATTTTATTTCGTAGTATGGAAATCAAGGATAAAACCAATTAACTAAATACACTCCAATACTAAGTAAACCTCTTCAAACTTTCCATTTTGGTTGAAACAACACCTTATACCATAAATACAGGACATTTCCATTTATTCTTACACGCGACGCCTGAAACCAAGACCCTCCTTATTTCTGTTCCTTTTTCGGGTATGCAAAAATTTGGTTACAACGCATTCGTTAGTTTCCGTTGTTTTGGAACATACTCCGGCCCAGGTGACCACATGTTTTGACAAAATGTCAAAAATATTATAGGTAGACAATAATAGACATATTATTTGTGTAAACATTAGTGCTGCTACTACTATGTCGGTTTAGAACGTTTTGCTACGTTGCCCGACGCCTATTCTTCACCTCGTTCGATCCTGACCATCTTCTGTCAGGATTTTTTGACTTACTGGTCTTTGTATTGACTGTTGCCATTCCAGTTTAGGACGCCCTCTTTTTCTGCGCCATTCCAGGACCTGCTTTCGTAATTTTTCGTCGTGCATCTGCTGTACATGGCCGTACTATATCAGTTGTCTTTTAGTGATATCATCCGTTATGCTTCCCCCGATTCCCAATTTTTCTTTTATAATACTCTTAAGACATCCAATAACCTTTTTTGCTTTTACTATTCTTTTTTCCAGTTCTTTAGAGTCTGTTCCTGCTTTATCAAATGTGACACCCAAGTATACATACTTATTGCATGGAGATATGGTTTGTCAATTGTCTCACTCACTTGATTCGTTTCCAATACAAAAGTACTGTGTCTTGTGCACGTTCACTATTAACCCCCACTTTTGGTATTCTTCCGTTGACTTTCTCATCATATACTCCATGTCTTTATCATTAGCTACAATAACTTGGTCGTCAGCAAACTGTAGTGTGTATATGGTAAATCGGTCGTTAAGTTGTATTCCCATACTGTGTATTTTACGTTTCCAGTTTTTTAGAGGTACAGCATCCCTGTTTAAGTTTTTCGTTACCAGGAACTCTTTTGAAAGTCGATTTCCAATTTTGATTTTATATTTTGGCCCTATCTTTGTATAGTTCTTTTATCGATTTTATATATGTATGATTAATATTAGTTTGCTCTAACACTGTCCATAATTTTATTGCTGGAAACATAAGTTAATTTGGTAAAAAATTATCATATTGCGTATTGAATTTGTAGTTTTTTTAAATATAATTGTGTGGGGTTTATTGTGGGGACTGGAAAGAGTATCCTCCTTAATTTGGTAAGTACTATCAGCTTTTCTAAATGTCAAGGCTAATTTCGTACAATTTCTCGGCTTTTGTTAGTTTTTTTTAAGATGTTATACGAAATGTAAACAAACAAAAAACATGACTTCAGACAAACATGTCCGTTTGCTCCAAAACAAATCCATGCGCACTTGAAAATTTGAGTCTGGTAAATAGAATTTTGCATTGTTCCCAAAGCAAGCTATGATTGCTTCATTTGTCGATTTTTTTTAACCTTTATTTATGCTTCTAGGTATATGAGTTGAAGTGACTGAATTATACATTTTTAGTAGGGATTGTGTATGTATTTTAGCTTTTTTAACTAGAGGTCTTGTCGTCATCATAATGCTTTCCAGACATGATGGCTGTTTTTCATCTAATAAATGTATTTTCCAGGCAACACATTATTTAAATTCACCACCACTGCAAGAATCTAAATTTATAGTTCATCGGGGTTATTTAGGAATTCAGTTTTATTTTTATTATCATGTTCCAGAAAAGTGAAGGGCCGCCCTAGAGAATTAATCATGACGGGGTGTGTTTTATATTTATTATAGTGTTCAGGGATACATTTATGCAAATTTTTACTGTTATTAACTCGATTACTTTTGATTTTTTGTAGGCGTTATTATTTATATACTGAGCGACAATTTTTTAAGCGTGTTGTTCATCTATCTGTCTATTTAGCCTTCTTCGATCCATCTTTGGACATAGGCCTCCCCCAATATCTTTTACTCTTCTCCGTCTATCGCCGTGTTCATCCATCTAGTCCCCGCAGGTTTTTTCAAATCGTCCGCCTATTTGGTGTCTTCTTTTATTTTCTCAAGGTCTCCAGTTTAGAAGACATTTGTTCCATCGATCGTCTTTCTGTCTGATATTATGACCGGGAAATTTCCATTTTAATTTTGCTACCTCTCCTTTGACATCCCTTAATTTTGTTACATGTAACATTTGTGTATCCGTTGATCTTTGGGCGTTTGTTACCTTATAAATGTTTGATTTTGTAAGTGTCCAGGTCTGGGAGCCATATGTGAGTACAGGAAGGATATTATATTTAACTTATTCTATTTTTTCTTGGTTTATTCTGATCCTGATATCCTCATGTGTATTTGTTATGATTTTATTTTTCGTGTAGTTCATACTTAAACCTATATTTTTAGCTGCTTCATCTAGTTCTTCTAGCATTTTATCAGTTCTTGTTTCTTATCTGTTATTAAGGAAATATCGTCAGCATATTTAAGATGGTTCAAGTATTGTCCGCGTACTTTGATGCCTATTTCTTCCCAATCTAAGTTCTTAAAAACCTGTTCTAGGGTCTGGTTAAATTTTAGAGGCAATTTTGACGTTTTTGCAGGGTGTCTTCCTTATTTATTAAAAATACGTCCCAATCAAGCAACATTTGCCGAAAAAATTATGTTGCTCTTGTACGTTAAGCGGCAAGATCTTTTGTTTATTGGTTTCGACAAAGCATACGACTTTGTTTGTCTTCATGTTTTTTTGCATAATTTTTATAGTCTGCTATAGTTTTGATTTTTAGGTCCTAAAAGAAGGTTTATTTTAGTACCTACTTTCTTTTGAAATATCGTTACAACTAGCATTTTACTCTCTTTAGTACAAGCCCATAGTTATATACATGTTATATACCATATGTTCATACTGGTTTTAGTATTTTGTCTATAAAGCAGTAACTTCTTATGAATCCAACTGGACTTTTTTCCAATTAGCCAGTTCATTTTTACATACGTTATATTAAGTTCCTTTTTAATCATCAAGTGTCATATAGTTCTTTAAGAGAATCTATAAGAGAACTAAATAATTTTAATTAATATTTTTAAAGTAGATTTATTATTTAAAGAAAGAATATTTTGCCCACTACATTTAACAAACATCTCAAGAGATAATTACTAAATTAGATATGCTTGGTATGAAAATTAATTTAAAGCATTCATTCCAAAGCCCTCTTTTTATTTAAGGAACAAAACAAAAGAAAAAAACATAAAAATATATTATTTATTTTAAGACTCGGGGTCTGATGCCCACCAGGTCGTTCACATTAATTTTAAAATAAAATTGGCGAACAAAAAAGATGCAAAAATTCATCACGTATATTAAGATTTTGTCATTGAACTGAATTAAATATAATGTCATTTTAGGGTAGCGATTTTTTTTAAAACAGATTTTTGAAAACTTTTTTCGAATTCATGTTTTTTCCCGAAAAAAAATCCGTTTTTCAAAAAAGTTGCTTAGCAAAAAAATTATTTTTGAAAAAAAGGTTTTGGAATCTATTTATTTTTTAAATTTTAAATTTTTCGTTTGAAAAAGTTGTTTTAATACGTATATTAGGGGTGTTTGATGTTTTTGAGCACTTTTCGGAAAATCATTTTTCGAAAAGACAAAATTAAATTTTTTGAAAAGCAATTTTAGCAGCACGCAAACGTTAGTTTAAGGAAATATTTTTTCGAAAACAAAAGTTGTTCTCGAAAAAATTAGTTTCAACAATGTTTTTAAAAACGTTTTTTAAAAACATTTGAAATTGTTTTTGGAAAAAACTGCTTTTTATACCGAAAATAAGATAAAGTGAAAATTAGGTAAGAAATAAGATTTTTATGGAAACATACAGTGGTGGCAAACAGTACCCTAATTATTTATATTAATTTAAATATTTGTTCAACGAGGAGAATTTAGTGGCATAAGGACAAGGAAAAAATAAGAAAAATAAGATAATAAAATGATTTACCTCAGACTGAATTTGAACCAGCGACCTTTCGCTAACCAGGCAAACGCTCTTCCATCTGAGCTACCGAGGCACTGATTCTAAATTCGCATATTCTTAAACCGATTCGTCATCTCTAATTTTTCTTTGTTAGTATAGGTAGGTATTACATTTTAAGTACAGGACTGCTGACCATGAAAGGACAAATCGATTTTCCTTTTAAACTATCAAAACACTAATAAAAGTTTTAGTGGTACTGATAAACATTCATAAAGTACTAACTGGAGCCGTGTGTTTGTATGTTGTAATAAAACTAGGAAACAAAAAGTAAAAAAAGCAATAACATAATTTCCACCCAACTTCATAAAGACCAACAAGAAAAATCAGAACTAAAGAATCTTGAATAAATTAGTTGGCATGTTTACTTAATTTCAATGGTCAAATAATGAAATATTTGCCCCTCTGAGAAACCACATGTGTACATGTTTTAATGTTCAAAGTTATACTTATTATGTGCCGTATGAAAAGGAATGTACAGGGTGAGGTTAATTAATTAATTCCAGTTAATTTTCACGATAAGTCAACCTTGTTATCTAGCTCAATATAAAAAAGGTGAAAGTTATATATAGTCTGAGTTAATTAAACATTGTTCCCGATCTCCTGTAACTATCAGGACCCTTTCTTATAGTCAAGCAGTTAACTAGGAGCTGGTTATAGTAATACACTAAATGTGCCTGGTAGGTCGACTGCAATGATCTGAAAATGAACCTACTCACCAAGGCAAATATCTAACCTGTGGTGAAAACTTACTCAAAAGTAAGTTCATAGGTTCATACATCAGTGTGGTTGCAATGATTGAGCTCTTAGTTACTTGATCATCATATTAATCAATCGTGATTCTTGCTTCTCTGTTCATTTCACCAAAAGCAAGATACAAGGTAGAAATTTAATTCGAAATTATTATATGGTGCAAATAGGTGGAGGTTTCTAAACAAATTTTCTGTAATTGAAATTACTATATTGCTAGTATTAAGTATGTTTTGTATAGATGATCAATCTCAGCTAATAAAGATAAGTAATTTCAAAATTAAAAAATTATTTGCATCGCCTTGTATAAACCTACATATGCATTTATCGCTTTATGAAAAGGATATACTAAAACATAAAACGAGAGAAATATTTCGTTTGGGTTTAAATTCGTGCAAAAAAAAATAATATGATTAAGTGGATGCTCGAATGCCGCCTTCTCGCCGATTTATTAATTTATTTGGAAGTTCGGTCTATTTATATGAATGGGTTTTATAAAACAGGGACGGACTTTTAAAACCATAACTACTTTAAAAACCAAATATACCTCGACTCAGAACGGCCAGCGACTAAGACCAAACTTCCAGAGCAACCACAAAGACTCAAGTTCCTTGATTAGTACTTTTGGTCTAACTTTTGCAAATATATCTCAGAACTTAGTAGTTAAAAAAAACATGTGAGGATGTCATCCTTCCCAACTTTACTTTCTCACCGTTGCGATACTTGATTCTAATAAGTCAAATCATTTTTTTGGTGGGAATTGGTTAAGTTAATAGTTTATATAAGCATATATTTTTAAAAACAAAGTGGAAGGGAGTTCCATGTCTGCACTGAGATCTACTCAGATCACCACTAGGGTTAAAAAGTAGTAAAATAAAGTGGTAAGTGTAACTTACTAACCGTTTTTAAAAATTAAGTGGAGGGGAGTTCCATCTCTTCACTTATAACTACTTAGATCATCACTACGTTTAGGAATTAGTGAAGGCCATGTTGAGTGGAGTCATATTCTCATTTAACTTTTTTAAGCAAGACAAAGCAAAATCATCACATCATTTATTGTGACCATCTAGATCGTTTGATTTTTAAAATTTTATTGATTTGGGCACGAGAGCTTAAACTTCGTTCTGACGTAATCGATAATTTCTTCATTGTTTGTTTTGAATTTATATGAATGGGTTTTATAAAACTATAACTGTAAGTTTCTAGAAGGATCTAAACCTCGTCTCAGGAAGGCCAGAGACAAATATTAAAAGGCCTTGGGCATTGTACAGCAATCAAAGGGCCATAGGATTGTCGATTTAGACGTTTGGTCCAACTTTCGGGGATATACTTAACAGCACTTAGGAATAAAAAGTAATAAAAAACCTTTAAGGATGGCTTCCTTTACCACATCGTCGTTACTTTCTTAACGTTGCTCGATTATTATAATTAAAATCTTTTTTTTTGCTGGTTTATCAGTTAGATGGCTGATTTTTTAAAATAAAGTGGAGGGGAGATCCATCTTTGCACTTTTAACTACTCAGATCACCACTGTTTTCCACCACAAGGATTCTTCATTGTTTGTTTTTTTCTGAAATAAAATATTTTCATGAAAAACAAAGGTTGTTTGAGACTGAGGAAAGTTAAGTGGTTATTTTAATATTTTTCTTAAACAAATAAATGTCGGTCCGGTTCTGCTTGTTCAGTAAAGTTCAACGAAACGAAATTTATGTATTTGCTTAACCAATTTCGAACAAACTTGCAGAAATATCCCGAGACGAGGCTCACTGGCGCTGAGTGAATCATTAGACGACAATATAAATGAAATATTAATAATAAATAAAGTAAATTGCACTGGGGATAAAGAGTTCATAACAAAACTTTTGTGTTTAGAATGAGATGTTGAATTTTTAGAGTTTGTTTATTTAGATATAGATGTTAAATGTTCTATTTTTTCCACAATCTTTTAATTTTGTTTTTTTTTACATACTGTTTAATCCTGTAAATTAGGTAGATGTTCTATGCGTAATCGCTTAAGTTAACTAAAATTAAATATTGTTAGTATTTAAGAAAAGGAGTACCAGAAATATAGAGACTCGTGTTACCTTTGTGGATCTACAAAAATCATATGATACCGTTCCAGTAGAAAAATTATGTACAGTGTTAGAGCAAACTACAGACCTACACAAAGGGTCAAAATCTAAAATTAAAATTGGAAATCGACTTTTAAAAGAATTTCTGGTAACGAAAGGCTTAAAACAGGGATGTTTTATGTCCAACTATTTTTAAAATATATATTGCAGTAGCTCTTAAAAACTGGTAAAGTAAAGTAACGACGAGGAAGTAATTGTAGCTAATGATAAAGAAGTATATGATGAGAAAGCCAACGGAAGAATACCAAAAGTGGGGGTTAACAGTGAATGTGGACAAGACACGTTACTTATGTATTGGAAACGAATCAAGTAAATTAGAACTAGACAATCGACAAACAATATCTCCATGCAATGAGTATGTATACCTTGGTATCACATTTGATAAGACAGGAACAGACTAAAAAGAGGTGGAAAAAAGTATAGTAAAAGCAGAAAAGGTTATTGGATGTCTTAACAATATTTTGTGGAGCAGAGAGATAAAAAAGAATGTAAAATTTAACATAATGAAACAATGGTGAAAAGTGCGCGTTGTATGGAATAGAGACTTCACGTAACAGAAAAATACAAAACAAAGATGGAAAGAATGCAATAAGAAGATTAATGAGAATATGTGGAACAGATCATATACGAAATGAGATCATAAAAGAAAGAATAGGAATCGACGGAAGGATAACGGATAACATCGCTAAAAGACAACTGATATGGTACGGCTATATACAACGGATGAACGACGAAAGATTACTAAAGAAGGTCCTGGAATGGCAACCAATAGCGCGCAGAAAAAGAGGGCGTCCTAAACTGGAATGGCAATAGTCAATCCAAATATCAATGAGTCACAAGAACCTGACAAATGATGATTGTCAGAATCGAAAGAGGTGGAGAATAAGTGTCGAACAACGTAAAAAAACGTTCTAAACCGACATAGTCGTAGTAGTTTCTGAGTTGTTTCTTATAAGAATTTTAATGCTTTGCTGTCATGGTTAAAGGATCTTTGTTTTTGTCCAAAAATTTGTGTGGTTAAAATCAAAGAAGTACGTCCGCTTCCTTAATAAAATATTCTATTATTTTTCAGTATTCACCTGGCCATCAATTATTAAAAGGCAAAAAGAAGAGGTATGGCTTTTTTCTCCGAATATATACGCAAAACTCCCCTAAAACCATGGAAAGTGTCTAAATTATTAATTTTTTCGGGGCCATTGTGTTATATTCCTGCGAGTGCTAAAAGGTTATATGGATTTAAGGAGATTTAATTAAAGTAAAAAATAGGTTTAAAACCATTTTGTAAAGTACAAAACTCGCTACATGTTTATTTTAAAAAACATATAATAAAGTAAACGTCAAAAACTATTTATTTATCACTTGCCTCTTTTAAAATAATTATTACAGTACAGTCCCGATTATCCGAAATAATTTGGACCAAAGTGATTTCAGACAATCGAAATTTCGGTTAAACCACTTTTTTTTGGAAAATAGGAGTTTAAGATGCGTATATCATTAGATTGACTTAAAAACATTTGTAACACTCTGTCGGCTAACTAAAACAATTCGCATTTTAGACCGTCGTATTGCCGTGAAATCCCGAGGGGAACCACCTAGCAGTATAGGTGAATCCCAGACGCGTTTCGTATAATGCGAATTTTTTCGGTTAATCGGGATTTTTGTTTTTAAATAGTTTGTTTCGGATAAACCGGATTTCGGAAAATCGCGATTCGGATAATCGGGATTGTACTGTATTTTGGAATCTTCTTGTATATTTTTATGCATTTATTTAACCTTTCGTATATTAGTTGGAATATAATTATGTTGATATTACAGGTATACAGCAAATAATTATTATTCTAATTTATTTATTTTTATTTTTTTTGGGTAAGTCCAACCAATCTTTGAAAGGCCGAAAAAAGTAAGTGAATAAAATACTTTCTCTAAAAGTCGATTTTTCATGTAAAAGGGTGTTAATCTAATTATTTTCTAAAATCTCTTAGAAGAACGCCTATAAACTTATTACAAATTTGGAATCTTAAAAAATTCAATTTTTAGAAAGTATAAATTAACAGAATACAGTTTTTGCCATTGATAATGGGTTGAGAAATTATCTAATCCATCAGATTTTAATTAAATTACCACCACCTTTATCAAACATACATAGAGATACTGACATTCTATAAAGTTCAATCATCCGAAAGCCAAGTTTGCGGTTTCGAGACCAAATTACAGAGGGCGCATTCGTTGGACTATGCTTTGGACAGATGGCCGCTGAAATACCACCCCGTCCCTCTTTTTGACGGCATCGGCGGCAGGAGTGTTTAGGGGTGAAATAAAGAGTTAAATACCTGTGAAACTTTCAGAAAGTTGTTTCTTGGTTATTTCACGACTTTTAATTTATCCTTCCGAACTTCTTTAAAAAATTATTTGTTAAAACATTAGTTTTGCACCTACTATGCCGTGTGTCTGATTTTGCAACATTTCGCTGTTTTTCTCCAAAAGATAGATTCTAAGGGTTAATACTTAGTTTTCCGAAACTCTGTTGTACATATTTTTAGACCTTTTAACCAAAATACATGCCCAACAGGGTCTTATGTTTTTAACAAAAAAAATTAGGAGAAAATTTATATAGTAAATAAATTGTAACAAAGAATCGTAGCTTTTTATTTTTATAAAAGTGTATTTTCGGTTATTTTTTCAATAATCTTTAAGCTACATTTAATGCTGCAGCTGTCAAACTTTTGTTAGGAAAGCTTAGACTTGAGACTATACGACTTTTTTGTCAAAATTGAAATTTCTATAAAATCCAAGATGGCGCATTATTTTAAAATTTAGCCATTTTTTAGACCCCTCGCCAAATTTCTTTGTACGCCACTGTTCTCAGTTTTAAATATTATATGCTGTATCTTAAATTTGTAGTTTTGGTAAAATCCAAGATGGCGCATGCATTTTAAATTTGAATATCTTAACCTCACTTGCCAAAAGTTTATGTACGCCAATGACATAATATTAAATATTGACAAGAAAGCTACGTCATTGCCGTTTAGAAGGAGATATCACTTGCAAAAATCGAATAACACGTAAGAAAGTTTAGGGCTTAACTTAAACTTTTGAAAGGTAGGTTAAAAAAAACCTATTGAAAAATAACATTAAGTTAGAGTGGCTGCTGGTGCGATTCGTGGATATTTACATCAATATAAAATTAAAAACAATTGCGTCATCATGACATTTTTCCTAAAAAGTACTGTTGAACATAAACAGAGCGCATAAAATCATGCGCAGATTTGATGTATGTTCCGTAAGGTTTGGTATAGTTTAATTATTTTAGTTCTTAGAAGACTTTTATAAGTGATATGTCCTTCTACATGGTAAAGATGTAACTTTTGGCAAGTGGGTTAAAAATATTCAAGTTTTAAAAGAATGCGCCATTATGGATTTTACCAAAACTACAAATTAAGGATACAGCATAATATGTAGTACAAGACCCAAGCTTTTGGTTATGCCCATTACCGTAGATATTAAATAGTCTTTGATAAATCCACAGTAGAGCAAAAACAACCATTTACCTACGTTACACAAAGGGTTAAATCAGCACCTAATTCGTTAAGGTTCGACTTTATTATTTCTTAACCAATTTTTCCAGTTGATACTTTTTTGTGTACGGCAGAGATGTGGCTTTTTATTTAATCTTTAAAATCGAGTACAGTGGCGCACAAAAAAATTTGGCAGGGGTTTCAAGCCATAACTACTTAAAAAATTATAAATACAGACACTAATAAATCCGGTTCTTAAATACACAAAGGCCGAATTTTTAAAGAAAGCAGCTGCTTTTAACAGGTAAATCTGTCACAATACGGTCGATTTTAAAATAAGGTCAGGTTTTATTCCAATAAGTGTCTAATCAAAAGTTGCCCTGTTTAAAATGGTTTTGACCGCTTTCACAGCCAATAAAACTACCTTTTACTTATTTAGATTTCTCGGTTAACCTTATAGAGATCGGGGTGGCATTTGCATAGGGGTTTGCAGGGGGGTGGAGAAGAGCTGGATGATTTGGTTAAGAGATGTATGGGCAACCGTTGTAGTTGTAAGCCGCAATGTTTGGCTAACTTGAATGTTTGTCTGCATCGCCTAAATTACCTTTGCTGTTACAGTGATGCGTTTACGTTTAGAATGTTCGGTTAACGGGGGAAGGGTGACATTTCTAACATTTCATTTCAATTCTGTGTTTTAGAGGTCCGTACTCAGTCAGTAGTAAAAGGAATTTAGTTTAATTGTAAATTCAATTATATTGCTTTACTTACATTTTACTTACTTGCTCACAGAACAAAAGGAATGGAATCGGTAAAAATCATCACAAAAAGGACTAAAGCTGACGAAGTTTTGCATATACAGCTGGAATAAAACAGTAGATAACTTTTAAAGACTTAATTGTTTTTCGCAGTATTCTGCACGAAAATTAATGCACTTTTCCATGCGCTTAAACCAGTTGTCAAAGCTGTAATTCCACTAGTTTGTTGGTACTGTCAAAATTGCATTCTTGAAGGCGTCGACCGCTTCCTCTGGCGACTGAAAAACCGAACCACGCAGTCCATTCTTGATTTTCGGAAAAGTATAGAAATCGTTGGGACTTAGGTCGAGACTGTTTGGCGAATGGTTCAACAATTCGACGTTTTGTTGGGTTAAAAATTCAATGGATTTTTGTGCTTTGTGCGAACTTGCATTGTCTTGGTGGAGGATGATTCGTCGTTCGGGGTTAGTTTTTTGAAGCTCAGCGATAACTTTCGGCAAACGAATGGTGATGTACCAATCGGCAGTAACATTCCTTTGATCTTCCAGAGGATTTGACTCGGTTTTGAGACAAATGTCTTTTTGGATACACACGAGCACGGATGACATTTGTTGGCTTTTCATCAACACTGACTATGCTGTACACGTTTTTCGAGTTTCCTACCTCAAAGCGGTTTATTTTTTTTTCAGACACCAATTGAGCCTAGCTTCCTTCTGTCCTTCGGTTAAAATATGCGGTATCCAGCGGGAAACTAAATTTTTTACCCCTTATTCTTCATTCAAATTTTTTTGAATTAAGGTCTTTGAAATCCCCAATGAAGCCTCAATCTCGCGATGATATGTCACATGTCGATCTTCCGTGATGAGCATGCGCACAGCATCGATGTTTTCCTGGGTTTTTGGCGCACCTGGTCTTGGATCGTCGCTAAGGCTAATCCGTCCACTTTTGAATTCTCCATACCAACAAGAAACTGTCGATTGATGTGGTGCTTCATTACCGAAAACAAAAATCAACTCGCATTCTTGTTGAGATAATTTCCTTCGAAAGTTTATTAAAAATTATAGCCCAAAAATGTTTTCAGTTTAATTCTATTTTTTGACTTATTTGTATTCTTTTCATGTAGCTATAAACCTATATGTATCGCACTGACTTTTTGAATTTAGGTTAGGTAAAGATTGAGGTTAAGCTTTAGTACCGACATTCGATCAGTGTCGCCCTCTATGTTTCTATATGTAAAATATAAAATACAGCCCTACGACAAGGACTAAAGTTTTTTAGTTTTTCATGAACACTCCTTTAACACTCACTGCCCAAAGGCTAAGATTTTTTCTGGTTTGAAAAGGATATCAGTTCACGTTCCTTGCAAAATTCGCTTTATGAATTACATAAGAATGACCAAACCTTCGAAATGGCTTCTTTAATTATTTTTGTTTAATAAGAGATGCATTCTTGTCAAGTTAGGCTAAATTTGTCCCCTAAAAATTCGAATTGCAACATTGTTTATGAATTCAAGTGTAACTGTCCCTTGCTTAATGAATGGTTATAAAGATGTTACGTTGAGAAACAGATCTTTTCCTACTATAGAATAGGTTCCAAAAACCTGTTTCATTATTTTGATCCTACTATGGGTTGAAAAAAACTAGCACGGGTTATTTTTCTTTCTTTTTCCTCAACTAACTGTTTGCCAAAAAAAGTCTCCAAAACTTTAAAAAAGCTTGGTACAAAATGATTTTATTATCATCAAGGGAAGTTTCGGAGTAGACCTATCGTCGATTTATTTCTTTTTACGTCAGCACAGCGGGATAAAACACTACAAAAAATTTATCAACTTTTTTTTAAATGTTTCGCCTTCTGCAAGTATCAATAATACGCGAGAGTGGAGAAGTAGGTATATCCGATCCATCCATAAATGAAATGAAACATTATTTCTATATTAAAGTCGTTAATCCTGGTTTAATTGAAGTTTTCCCTTATGCGAGCGGGCTGGATGGACGTGTACGCGCGCTGAGAAGCCTCGGCCATTTTGAATATTATTTGACTTGAGCTCGAAAAAGTTTTACTACTTGAGAGAAGTGCCTATACATAATAATAAATTAATTTTCTGCCAATACATGTACATCAAACTGATTTTTAGGACTTTGGTTACCTGATCAATGATTTTGTAAGTATCCAGGGATCCATCGATAAGTACAGGGAGGATACATTGGTTATATACTTTCGTTTTGAGGTACTAGGATATTTTTTATTTTTTAATATGAATCTTAATTTATCGAATTTAGCCGTTTGTTTTCATTTTTTTAGTTTAAATTTGTCCCAGGCATATACAGTATGTCCCCCTAAGTTGGAATCTTATGGAAAACTTCTTTATTATTAATTTTAAGAAAAAAAGTTATTCTTCATAAAAAGTTCTGCATTATCTAAAACCTAGAATACAGTCATCAAATATCAATTTTTTTCAGTGGTATACGAGGTCTGTCAAAAAATATGAGTTTTGCTCAAGAGTAAAGTACCTTAAAATTTGACAATATCGAAAAATGTTACTAAACAAAGTTGATCAGAATTAAAAATTACGTTTAAATATGCAAGTACATCCATTTAAATAAAAACTTCAGGTTATTTTATTTTTTACTAAATATTTCTATTTTGAATGAACATGTATCTCTTGTGATTACTGAATAATTTTGCAATTAAAACGCGTAATAAGTGCATAATCATTTATTTTGCAAATAAGAAATCAACTTTAAAGGCACTTTACTCTTGAGCAAATCTCATATTTTTTGACAAACCTCGTATACCACTGAAAAAATTTGATATTTGATGACTGTATTCTAGGTTTACGATAATGCAGAACTCTTTATGAAGAATAACTTTTTTTCATAAAATTAATAATAAAAAATTTTTCCATATAATTCCAACTTAGGGGGACATACTGTATATTCCTCTACTTATTCAATTTTCTCTTGGTTTCTTCTGTTCGTGATATCTTCATCTGTGTTTGTCATGATTTTAGTTTTAGTGCAGTTTATACTCAAGCCTATAATGTTGCTGCTGTATCCAGTTCTTCCACCATTTTTTTAGTTCTTTTTTATCTGTTATTAAGGCGATATCATCAGCATATCTTAGGTGGTTCAAGTATCTACTTTGATGCCTATTTCTTCCCAATCTAAGTTTTTAAAAACATAGGCCCTTGTTAAATAATTTTGAGGATATTGTTCATAGTTTCTTCGTGGATTTTGATTGATGTTATTGCTTCGCTATATATATTTGCTATTAAATCTGTGTATCTGTGATCTATTCGGATATTAATTAAAGATGCTGTTACTACCCAGTGCTCAATGCTATCCAAAGCTTTATATGGTGGAATGTTGTATTCGTTGGCTGGTTCTATTAGAGGATTAGTAGATGGTCAACTGTACTAAAATCTTTTCTGAAGCCTGGCAATACTAAAAAAAAGTAAGTTACACGTAATTAATAATATTACCACATAACTGTTCCGGACAGCCACAATCGTTTAGTTCCACCAGTGGTGTTAAAAATGTTTATATTAAATAACAAGTTTCTCGCCTTTTTATAATATGAAAAAATACACTAATTTTCGCATTAGTTATGATACTCGCAGATGATTCCATTTAAACACGCATGCACGCTTATTATAAGAACACTTTATAAAAAGATAAATAAAAAAAATTGCAATTAATAATGCCACAACAAATTATACGTGTTTATATTTTTCGCGTAATTAGCGAATTAACATTTATAATAATATGATTTCGAATGAATGTCAGAAGAACTTCAAGAAGTTGTTTTTTTAATTCGGGAGATAACTAGATTTTCCGTACAGTTTTTATTTAAGTATCCAAATAAAAGGGAAATGTTAAATTTGATTTTAAAAAAATTACAAATAAGTTATTGTAATAACATGTTAATGTAATTAAAAAAAATGTGAATCATATACAAGTAACAAAATATCTTAGAGGTGGTGAAGGGGGCTGGGACAATTCGCCGCAGCCAATTCGTCTCGGGGATAATTTACCGCCGGTCGATACGTCGCGGGACAATCCGGCGCGAGAATTTTTGTTTAATTTTTACTTTAATGTTTCGTGTGTAGTAACATATTTTTAAAAAAATATTTAACAAAAATATATATTTTTTTAGGTTTTGTTTTGTAAAACTGCTGTTTAAAAACGTATTAAAAAAAAAATATATTTTTTTTATAATTTGGTTTTTGGGAAAACTACTTTTTTTAAAAAAGTATTGTTTTCAGAAATCTTGTAAAAAAAAATTAAACTAGTTTTTTGAACAAGCGTTTTTTTTCGAAAAAAAAAGGTTGGTGGTTCACAGGTTAGGATATGTTTGCGATCAAATGACCAGGATTAGGTTTAACACAAGTTTTGTTCTCCCAACATGAGGACATGACTTAAGCAAAAATAAGTCATTTTTATATTTAAATAAAAATTAAACAAAAACTCTCGCGGACAAAATGTCCCCACGGCAAATCGACTTTTAAAAAAAAAATAAATAAAAATAAAATAATTTTTGTAAAAAAATTTTTGTTTTACTTTTTTTTTATAAATTAGTTTTTTGAAAAAGCTTTTTTTTGTGGGAATATTTTTTTGCAGTATGTTGGTGGTACACACACCGATAGGGAAATGTTTTCGATCAATTGACCAACACATACCGATTAGGATAATTATATGTTTTTAATCAATTGACCACGGTTTGGTTTAACACAGATTCTGATCTCCCAACATGAGGACAGGGAGCTATGACTTAAGAAAAATGAGTCATTAAATATCATAAATATTAAACAAAAATTCTCGTGACGAACTGTCCCCGCGGCGAATTGTTCCCGCGGAGCGAATCGGCCCGCAGCGAATTGGCCGCGGCGCATTGTCCCCTACCCATCTGCAACCTGTTCCTGTTTACCAGGAAAAAAATAATTAAAAAAAAAACAAAATTATGCTGTTGGGTTTTGAATTAAATATAGAAAAATCCACTGGCTAATTGGAAGAAAGTCCAATTTTATTAATTTTGCGAATATTGCGCTGATATCTCCTGATCTATACGCTTATCGTCCAGAACATCTTAAAGAAATTATGTTTGTTTCTCGACAATTATACCACTTCAATGCCTCTAGTGGTAATAATAGTAATGATAATGATAAGATCCCTTGCGAAATTGGATCGAAGAAGAATTTATTTCAGCTGCGTTTTGTTTTGCAATCAAATTTTTCAGCTGTCAAATTTTTTAATCAGTATCATGCTTTATGTTCAATAATAAATAAATATCAATCAAATATTATTTTTTTAAGAATTTAAATTTTAATTTTATTGCTTTAATTGTTTCTTAATCGGTTTGATTCTTTGGATTAATAAATTAAGTTGTGATGATTCCAGAAATGGCGAAACATATGTTACCGACTATTTTTACATTTTTTGACGTTGACCAGTGACTTTGTGTCCTTTTTCTTCATAATTTCGTCTATAACATACTAAAATTTCATCAAATTTAAGGGCGAACATAAAACCTGGTTGGTAATCATTTCTGGTCAGAATTTTATAAATTTAAATTTATAAAGAATATTTTAAAATAAATAAAGAAACAAGATATATGAGTGTTTTAAAAGTTTCGGAGTTTTGAATAAAACTTTGTATATGGAATAGTGCAAGCAAGCGGCCACAAGAAAATGACAGATTGTTGTTTGTGTTCTATTTTGGACATAATTTATTCTTCTTTTTGAATAGCATTTCCCATTTCTTGTACAAAAAAAAACAATAAAATATATTTTGCTCTGATTTAAATTTTGATGGATACTTAAAAAGTCCTTTAAAACCCTCGATTTTTTAAAAAATAGGGAAATATCTCTGCTAACAATGGACTTTTCTATTATTTCCTTTGTTGCAAATGTTATAGCCAAGTTTAGAAAAACATTTCCAAACTACTAAGAACCTTTCATTTTGAAATTTGTATTGGAGAATTTGTTTTTTTTTATCTCAATTTTTTACGGAATACCATTTTTGCATACTTGGCATTTTTTTTACATTTTAAGGATTTGGATAATATTTAAGTTTTAAAGTAGTAAAATATTCGGAATATGGTTCAAAAATTTTACAATGCTTTATTAAAAACTTTGAGGTTTTTTAATTTTTACCTATAGTTTTATCATATTTCCTATCAGTCTGCCAAAGCTCAGCTCCCTAGCGTTTCTGGAAGTCGGCAATGTTACTTTTACATAACTTAACATGTATAGGGCAGTGGAGTAGATTAGAATTTTGGGGTTTTTTGATTTTTTCCAAGGGTTTGGTCATAATTTATATCAGTCTGAGCGGGGCGCTGATATTTCGAGCCCATTTTTACATTGGTTTTTATTGGAGATTTTTAAAACGGCACTATACATTTTCATGAAATTTTAGTAAAATATTTTTTAATGCCATTCCAAAATTGCACTAAACCTTTGTCACGTTAAAGATGATTAAAAGGCTGAACTGTTTTAAATTGAGTATTTCCAATTTTAAGTTTAAAGTTGCCTCCATGTGTCGCTTCTGATTGAATTTGTCAGGTTGTAATTTATTAGGCTTGGTTATGTCAAACTTATTTTCGATGTTTACAACTTTACTCGTGACGTAGTTTTAAATTTGCGCCCCGACATGAATTGTAATTTTGGGACCTACTGATTTGCATCTCTTTTTAAAGAACAGCTAATTTTTTTATTGCTGTCCAACTCATAGAGCTGCACAATGGGCTCCCGGACCTAATTTTTGACCAAAATTAGAAAAATAGGTTTTGTCACAATATTTTGTTTTAAAATGAGAAAAAAGTAATTATCAATCAAAATGGCGGATCCAAAATGGCGAAGTTTCCTATTTATGAACCAATAAATATGAAATTCAGGACTTTGGAGTGTTAATAGTCGCTAAATATGATTTTTGACTTAAATTAAAAAATACGGTATCAAATTTAGAACTTTTGCATGCCGCTGATTATAATTATGAAGTCAGACTTTAAAAAAATTACATGGTAGATAGATAAAGCTGATAATTAAGATTTCTGACTCAAACCTAAAAAAAAATATCATGGCGGATCCGAAATGGAGTACTTTTACTTTTATGAACCGATATGTATTAAATTTAGAACTCTACGGTGTTTAACGTCGCTTATTATAATTTTTTACTCAAACAAACAAATTTAGCACGGCGGACCCAAAATCCTTATCCAATAGATATAGTCTATTTATAAATCGATTTGTGTCAAACTTGGTACTTGGGGTTGTTTAAGGTTAAATTGAGCTCATCGTGTAATACGTAACAAAGCTGCATGGGAAAAAATGAAGAGTTTGTATAATAGTATAATCTAAAAACCAAACTGAAAATTTAAAATATTAAAAAGAGTTAAAAAATATTATTTTTGGCTGTACCAAAAACTAGAAAATAATAGGAACGTAACCCTGAATTTGTAGAAAAATGTGTTTTTAACTCCAACAAAATAAATATTTTTAGTCTCCACATTTTTATATTAGTTTATTAAAAGTTAGGTTTAGTAACCTGCTGACGATTCAAAATAAAACCGTTTACTTTAAAAGATTTTTTAACTTTTTTTTCATAAACAATCCACCTGTTAAAGTTAACTTCCTCTGTAAGTTTTGGTTTTTGAGGTTTGGTTTTTGAGATTTTGCAGTTTGTATTTTTTATGGACCTACCTTCTTTTTATTTGATTTTTGAAATAAGTATAAAATTCTCTTTGAAATGACGCGTCATACTGAACATTAAAATTTTTTTTTATTTTTAACTTTTTATTTTTTGAATATTCTTTACTTGAATATGTTTAGTTTTTATTAATATATATATATATTTATTTTTATTTGTTTAAGTTAGCCTAAAGTGTTATAATAAAAAAGCACTTTTGTTAAGAAACTTTTTCTCGAACAAATCCCTTTTTAGTAAATTATTAATATCTTTTATATGGGCAACTTGTGGCAGCAGATTTTTAAAGTATAATTTTTGAAAGATATGTGCTCTTTAAGATTGATAACTGAAGCAAACTTTTTGTCCAACATTTATAGGAAATCTATAATTTTATAGAATTTCAGAAATCCCAAGCAAAAACCATTGTCTTACCTGTCTATACATCAAAATTGGAATCAAAATGTAAAGGGTTAAAATCTACATACCTCCCTTCACAAGTTTTATTTTATGAGAATTTTATACAACATAAAATATTGTCGAAAAATGGCTTTAAATCAAGATCAAATCCCCATGCAAATATGGTAATTTAACGCGTTCCGTTGAAAGGAAAAATAACACTTCTGAAAGTTGCGTCAACCAAATAATAGTTTTTTCAAGGCCTAAGGGACTATCTACTAATTTTTAGTAAAGATGTTCAGAACTTTCAGTATGTTTTTAATTTAACCCTTTTTGGCGAAAAATCAGGTCCGCGAGCCCACTGTGTGCTGATGGAAGAAAGTCCATTGACATTGATTGTCAAAATGGCATCTTATAAACACTTCTATTTGCAAACTAATCCCAAGACTGTTTTAGATTGGGTGCGCCCGTCCCACTACTTTGAGTAAAAAAGATAGGGTAAGTAGCTGGATGACAATGTGTGAGTTTAGTAAATAAAATGAGTAGACCACTGTTTGTTTATTGATATCAAGATTGTTTAAAAGTATTAGGCACCTTTACTAATACATCAATTTAAAAAGAGATGGTAAATATTCGGATAATAATGTGTAAGTTCAGTCAATGACACGATTACATTAGATGGTGGTACGCTCCAGAATCCTATTTTGTGTCAGGGTGCCGTGCTACGTCACAGTCAGCGCCTTATTAAATTAATTTAAAATCCAAAAGTACCAGTGTTCTTAATTTCAAAACAAAATTACACTACAAAAACAATAAATTATTTAATGTGATTTTTCAAAGACCGACATAAACAACCAAATATTTCGAGGTTTATAGCACTCAAACTTTTAATTTTTTGGTTATGTTATTTTATTACCAAGTTCATTGGCGTTTCACTAAAAAAATTTATGTTTGTCCGTCACCCCCTGTAAATGTTTGTCAAAAATGGACGGACGATGCGTCTTCCTCTAAACAAGGCTAGAGTATAGAAGACCGATATTTGCCTCCTTTGATTTTAACTTAAATAAATTCTACTTTGATCTAGTCTCTATTTCTTTAAAATATGTCATACATCCTAAGATAACCTACTTTCGGAACAGGGTTATTATTGGTTAATAGAACAACTCTGTTAGATTCTCTCATAGAGCGAGAACGACTAACCGAACAGTACATCGCTAATAATTACCTTTAAATAAAATTTTCTTGAGTTACAGCATCAACTTGCATCGTGCAACGCGGGCTTAAAAGGGACTAAAATGGGGGGATGGAGGTGTATGTAAGGGACCAGAATGGAAAGGACAGACGATACAGCAATGGATAGCCGGATCATACATAAATAACTAATTGATTAGCAGGTATCAGGATGATCTAATAACGGGTACTAGCTAGGCTAGCTAGCCTAGCTGATTAGCTAAACAAATAGATAGGGCGGGAGACCATAATTCAAATGCATGTAGCTAGGACCGGGGTTACCGGTTGTTGGTTGGGCTAAGCTCGTGGACAATTTAAAAAATTCGTAAAGTAAAATTTGCTTACCTAAACTATTTTACTAATACAAAAACTCCAAGTCTTCTTGACTAATTATTTACCCTTTCTTCATATATCAGACTTAAACACCAGTATTTACTAAAGGGTCTACAGTGCTAAGTGCTACAATCCTAGGTTTAAAAATCTACATTTTGGTTGAAGGTTTAACTTATTTTTCCCGTGAATGCAATAGTTCATAAATACCTTGCGATATGGGTCATCTTTTTTCGTTTTAACAAAGACATTGTTTTTACACAAAGGGTAGAAATAAATAAAAATAATATAATATTTTGGTTTAAAAATGGTAGCCATATTTACACCTCCAAACGTCATTAGGATATGTATAATAAAAACGGTGTAAGTCAGTGGCAGCTGTCCGCTATATTTTACATATTAACTTTTTAGACAAGTTAGCGACGATTAAACCGATGGTCGATTGTTTTGGTGAATGTGTAATTGAAAAGGGATTCTAATATATATTGTCCTTTTTACAGTATTTAAATATTGATACCTATTTAATACGCTAATGCATCTACAGATATAGTTTTAAGTTATTTATGTATTATTTAGCTTTGAATATTTTTGTATATAACTTTTTTTTGTCAATCATGGATTATTTCTATTGTTTTTCGAACTTTAAACCACCCCTCGGGGGTGGTACTAAAATTTGAGACTATTTTTAACGGGAATCCTATTACTGCACGGACATAATTTCCAAAAAATGAGATATTGTTACAAATTTTTTATGTGGTTTATTTATTTATATTAGATGAAACCCACTGAGAAATGCTTACTATCATATTGCAGATTATGGTGAACCAAACCTTTGCAGGTATTTGATCTGTGAGTATTAAAAAAATACACTTAAACCGGTCGGTATCAAGTCCATAGACTTGATACTTAAACCCAGTCTAAAATGCTAAGTTTTAAGGTCTTAGTAAATACTGGTGTGGAAGTTCCGTTCGCAGGTTGAGCCCCATATGTGCGATCTAGTTATTGAACGTGGATAAACTTATTTAAATATTCTCAATGTGGCATAAATCAAACGCGGACCATACCGTTTCACTAGTATTTAAATTTATATTGGGCATCAAATTGAGCTTTTTTGATCCTATAAAATCAAAATTTGTAATGTATAATAATAAAGGTAACAATATAATAAAAAAAGTGTTTTTTATAAAAATCTGTTTTTTAGCAAACTTTTACAAAACCGTTAATAGCCTTAGGTATACGTGGCAAAAACAACAACAAATCTAAAAATCTTTTTTTAATGTTATGAAAGGTAATGAGAAATAAATTAGGTTAAGCGATAAAGGCTATCATATCCTAAATTGTCTGGCAGTTTACTCCAAACATGATCAGTGGCCAATATTGAATGCAATGTATGGTAATAAGAGGTATTGGGAATTTGAGAGATATTTGCGATATGCTGTACTGTATAAGAGGGGCGACTGAAATATCAGGGTTTACGGGAGTAAACATATTAGCCAAGGATTCAGGGATATCACGGGGGTTGACTGGGAAATGTTGAGGTATGGGATGGGTTAGCATCAGATATGTTACTAAAGCACTTTAATTCGCTAAATTTTTTTAAAAGATTTATCACGCCGGCTATTTTAAGGTGAAACACACACGCAGTTCTTTGTACCCCTATGAACCTTCTAATGTTATGATATTCAACTAAAGCTTCTAATTTATGATTTATCCCAATTCTCTATCAACTGGGCTTTCGTACTGCTGTTAACTGAGTTATTTGTTTCTTTGAAACCGACTTTTGATGGCTTTGGTATCAGTATTTCTGCTGTTTCTTCCAGATTCACGTTGTCATTTGTATTCAAAAGTTTGTTAACATATTCCTTCCACCTTTTGACACCTTTGTCTAGGATATCTAACACATTACTTTCCTTATGTTCAAATGTCTCGTTAAATCTTAAGTTGCTTAAGGTCCTATATAAAACTCTCTGCAATTTTTATTTGCGTTTGTTTTCTAAATCATTCTGATACCTTCGTTATTATTTTTTTAGTCATTTTACGTTTACGTGATACTTGAGGTTGTAAAAAAATTATAACACTAAAGAAAATACTTTTCTTAGTAAAAGTTTTAAAAAAATCAGCTCTCATTGCTGTAAACTGCAGTTTTTCGCTTCTCCTGTAAAGTTTTTAAAAATGCACTTACGAGGAACTGCACATGGACCCTCGAAATGTATTTTAAAATGAAGTTTCCGAAGTGCGCAAAACATTTGCAACATCAAAGAAACTGTGCGTTTGGTGGAGACCTGCCAATTTGTAACAAGTGGTAGAAACCCTTATGAACCTTCTAATGTTATGATGTTTAACTAAAGCTTCTAATTTATGATTTATCCCAGATCTCTATCAAGTTGGCTTTCGTTCTGCTCTTAACTGACTTATTTATTTCTTTGAAAACGACTTTTGATGGCTTTGGTGTCAGTAGTTTTGCTGTTTCTTCCAGTTTGCTAACATTATCCTTTCACCTTCTTATGACTTTTTCTAGGATATCTAATATTTTACCTTCCTTATCATCAAAGGTCTCGTAAGTTAAATCTTAAGTTGCTTTGGTCCTATATAAAACTCTTTGTAATTTTCATTTGTACTTGTTTTTTCAATCATTCGGTTTTCTTGGTTGCAGGCGTCCCTTTTCTTCTGTGTGAAAACCTTCGTTGTTATTTTTTTTGGCATTCTACATATTCCAATTTGTATCTTCGTTTTTCACTTACAGTTATTTTTGTTCTTCCAGATCTTTTTTTTTTCGCTAATTAAAGTTATTTTTGTTCTTCTTTCGTTTCCGTTTCTTGTAGTCACATTGTCATTCAAATGTCTCTTAAGTTAAATCTTAAGTTGCTTTGGTCCTATATAATACTGCAATTTTTATTTGTGTTGTATGGGAATACCTTCGTTGTTTTTTAGCTCACACATATACTATACTATAGTAGTGTGAGCTATAGTGATCCTAATTTTTTCGAGAAAAAAAAGTTGCTCCGATTTCAAAAATTTTTATATATCTTTGCGTTTCAGATGATTTTGAAACTTTTTTGTTGTGTTGTCTGTCTGTCTGTCTGTCTGTATGTCTGTCTGTAACGACCAACGCGCATAACTCAAAAACCGCTAGCCCGATTCTAATGAAATTTGGTACCTAAGCTGGGATTTGGCTCGAGATGGTCCCATTTAAAAATGAACAAAATCCACCAAACACAAGCCAAATAAAAGGGTGGGGGTAGATTTCAAAAATTAAGTTTATGTAAAAATATGGCTTGTGTGATATCAAACGAAAGGTAATTGCATCTGGAGTTAAATAAAATACATTTTACTTTTAAAAAAAGGGTGGGGGTAAATTAAAAAAATGAGTGTTTATGTGGAAGTATGGCGTGTGTGATATCAAACGAAAGGTAATTGAGTCTGGAGTTAAACAAAATACATTTTAGTTTAAAAAAAAAGGTGGGGGTAGATTTGAAAAATTAAAGTTTAAGTCAAAACATGGCTTGTGTGGTATCAAACGAAAGGTAATTAAGTCTGGAGTTCAATAAAATATATTTCAGTTTTTAGTTATATTAGCTCACACGTACACTATAACTACAGTACCCAGTGTGAGCTTAGGTGCCCATAGATTGGCAGAGTATTTTTTTAGTCATTCCACATATTCCAATATATTTCTTTCTTTTCGCTAATTACTGTTATTTTTGTTCTTCCATCGTTCTTACGCATAATTGATTTGAAAGTATAAATATTCACAAGTGTTGGAAAAAGTTTATATTTAGAATTTCTTTTGGCTTGTTTGCACATTTGGGGTTGACATTTTCTTAATTTATTAGCTGGATTAACATAAATGAAAATTATCAATTATATAAAAATTCGTACAGCTTAATATTTCCAGTGTACAATTCCATTTATTGAGTTGAGTATTTTTATCCAGAAATGATTTCTTTCATTTTTTTAATTACTTTTTCCAGTATTCTTCTATCAAATATAATCCGGCGGTTATTACACACACTATGGCATAGAGAACGTGCATATGCGAGTCACAGCAGAGATTAAAGTATTGTACAAAGTGTATACGGTGTTAAAAATTATTACTTTTTATTATTAAAACCTTGCGGCGATAAATTTTAAAAGATAGGGTGGAATTGTTTTTGCTGACTTTTCATATTGCTGGGTTTTTATTCAGAAAAATTTATTATGCTCTGTTCTAGAAAGACTTATTGTGGGCAGTTAACAGTTTTGTGCTTGAGAAAATGCTAAGAGGAGAATATAAAACGACCATATACATCTGATGATTGATGATAATGATTCATATGTGAGTGGGCCTTGCATCCCTTCCACTGCGACCACAAGTGGTTCATTTTTGAGTGGCATGCCTAATCCTCCAAAAAGGCCGGCTATTAGTTTGGGTGAGACACTGTTCAGATCTTCTGAATCATTTTGAAGTTTACCGAAAGTGTACTGACGTAAACATGCAATAGCCGGACATTCGCACAGTACATGTCTGACTGTTTCGTCATTCTCCATTCTGCGCATGGGTACTCTCAGTCGACAGTGACCCGTAAAAAGGCCAGTCACTATCCGTATCTCCTGACTCTCCTTCTACAAGGTCCTTTTAATGAACTCTTTAGAGTTCTGGTATATTTATCCAGTATTGTTGGAAGCTAATCTCCATCCATTTTAATATAGTTGATTTAGCAGCACTGTATGATATTCCCAGGGCTAGTTCAGGGCCGAAAAATTCGGCAGATGGCGCTTTCCTCGCTGCTTAGTATGCGGCCTAATTTTCCTCGTGCCTCAGCGAATTCCTGCAGCTCCTCACGGTTCTCGATGAGACCTTATAGGTATAAAACATGTCGGGTAAAAAATATATAACTAATACCACTGCAAGTGGCTGCAGCTGATTCTAGCATACATACAACCCTTGATATATTCTTACTTTTAAGTTTTGCATATACAGCTGGAATAAAACGGTAGTTAACTTTTAAAGACGTTATTGTTTTTTGAAGTATTCTCCCCGAACATTAATGCACTTTTGGACAGCAGCCGTGGGCTGCTTTCTCTGGCGAATTTTTGACCACGCAGTCTATTCTTGATTTTCGGAAAAGTATAGAAATCGTTGGGACTGTATGGACGATGGTCCAACAATTCCTTGCCAAGTTGATTTCTGTTTTCGGTAACCAAAAACGGCTGTCACCCAGGAAAATATCAATGCTATGCGCATGCTCATCATGGAAGATCGACATGTGACATATGGCGAGATTGAGGCTTCATTGAGGATTAAAAAAAATTCAATTCAGAAAAATTTTCATGAATAATTAGGGGTAAGAAAATTAGTTCCCGCTGGATACCGCGTCTGTTAACCAAAGAACAGAAAGAAACTGGCGTCAGTTGGTCTCAGAAAAATCGGAAAACGTGTACAGCATTGTCAGTGGCGATGAATCGTGAATTTACTCATATGAACCCGAAAATAAGTGACAGTCTGTTTGGGTGTTCCAAGATAAAGAAAAGTCAACAAAAGTCATCCGTTGTATCCAAAAAGATGGTCGCGACATTTGTCTCAAAAGCAGGTGATGTAGCAATAATTCCTCTGGCAGATTAATGGACTGTTACTGCCGATTGATACATCACTATTTCTTTGACGAAAATCATCGCTGAGCTTTGAAAAACGAATCCCGAACGACGAATCATCCTTCACCAAGACAATGCAAATTCCCACAAAGCACAAAACACCATTGAATTTTTAACCCAACAAAACGTCGAATTGTTGGACCATCCTCCATACAGTCCCAACGATTTCTATACTTTTCCGAAATTCAAGAATGGACTGTGTGGTCAAAGATTTTAGTCGCCAATGGAAACAGTCGACGCCTTTAAGAATGCAATTTAGACAGTACCAACAAACGAGTGGAATTACAGCTTGGACAGCTGGTTTGAGCGCATGCAAAAGTGCATTAATTTTTGTAGAGAAATAATAAAATCTTTAAAAGTTATTCAGTTTTCCTCGTACTAAGATGATGGCTGCGTATATCGTAAAATATCTCAATTATAGGCAAGAACATCAGTAAACTAATTTGTTATGCGCTACCAATTAAAAAGACCTGAACTTTTCCACCCTTGTGATTAAAAACGCATTTATATATTGAGGCGCCTAAACGCCTTCACGTGTAGTAATTATTATTAAAAATAAAAGCCGAACCGAAAAAAAATAATAAGTAACGTGCATAGCGATTGTAAAAAAAATTAATGGACTTTAGATTACACGCCCGGTTTATATTCTATATGTTAGAAATAAATAATAATACATTAAAACTAAATAATAATACACATTAAACGATAAAAAAACACTGCGAGATAATTATAAAATGCTTTATCCTGTGTTGTAATACACAGTGGGGTCGTGTTGGGTGTCTGAATCCCGAGTGTTAAAAAGATAAAGAAAGGATTCTGTGTCTTTACCATAGACCTATAAAAGAATGGACTGGCCCCGTCACATAAGCGCAATGCTGGTAGTGATTCCAGAGTGAGATGGGGCTAGTCAGGGCAAAACATGGATACAAATGCATTACATTGTATGGGAAAGACCTCTTTTTTAAAATTAATTCGAAGCTTTGAGTTAGAAAAAGGACTTTATTAAAATTCAAGAAGTGTTTGCAATTTTGCTCTAGAATCTAGAAAGGTAAAGTATAATACGAATTTTCATTTAAAAAAATACTTAAACTTAAGATATACTAGTATTTTTTTTTATTTAATAAAATATAACTATACCTAGTTGAGGATGTATATAAGTGGCACCGCGTCATAGCTATGGTAAACCAAATTTTGCGGCAAAATCTAAGTAAAGAAGCCTTAAAAAATTAGTGTTTCACTTTGTACATGCAGTGTGCCGCTATATATTTGTATGATAAAACACTGAGACCTTTTAAAGGAGAGATAAAATAGGTACTTACCTAATAAATGATCCAAAACATAAAAGAGAATCCAAAGTTATATTAAAATGTGCGCAAATATTGATTTAGTTGCAAAAATGGTAATTTGTTTTGTAAAAAGCTCCGTCATAATTTGTTTGACTTAATCAGTCAAAACAACAACGAATAGAAAACGTCAATGCCCGGCTAAATCAATAATATGTTCATAACAACCAGATAAGAGTATATATGTTCCTTTCTAATGCAATCATTAAGAAGAAGACATCAATAAAAAGCAAGTAAAATAGTAAGCTAATGACTAATTAGTGCAGTGCCTCATTTTGGGAATCAATATCAATAAAAAAATTAAAGGAAGTGCGTGCGTTGCAAACTTTACTTTAAAAAATCTTATGAAGCTTGTAATGGTTGGTCAAATTACAAGAAAAAATAGGCTGCTAAAGATATTTTCTTACTGGCATATATACAGTTGTTCCAAGTTAAGTGTCCTGCACCATTGCTAAGTTAGCATAAATACCATTTTAACATTTGAGCCTTTTCTTCGATAGTAAATTTAAACGCCGGCATAATGCCTGACAAAGAATTTAGAAAGGTTAAATAAAAACGCAATTCTTACCTTCTTGGCGCTTCGCAGATTTAAAAGAAAATAAAATCTCGATCCCATAACGCGACCTCGTTGGATCTCCCCTGATAGCCCTAGTCAACTCTTGTCTACCTGCCTGTCAGGGTACACACTTATGTTTCTATTTTTATCTAAACACCTGCTAAATTAGTTTTTCTCTTTGTAAGCAGAATCTTCAGGGTAACTATAGCTATTACCCTAATGATATAGTTGGTAAAGAGTTGAAAGTGCCATTTACTCTACGGCCGGCGTTAAAATATTAACATTTTAAAGTATTAAAACAAAAGTGCAAAAAAAAAACAGTTGTGCATACATTATTTTAATTATTTTAGAGAAAATGGCGTTTTTAATATTAATTAACAAAAATAGTTTGTATAAACAAGAAAACTCTCCGTGTTTATCAGTCCGATTTTATGCCGGTTTCATTCCAGAAATTTACGCAATAAAGTACACTAAATTGCACGAATTTACTTTAGATAATTGCACCCTAGATGCAAATCCATCGTCTACAAAATATTATTTGCATAATAGTTAAATCACCAAAATAATTTGGTATAAATTCAGTTAAACAACAGCCGAAAGTAGGTAAACATTAGGGTGTGTTTAGTCGGTCAACGTCAAATTTATTATAGTTGTTTTTGTGGTTAATATCGCTAAGATTATGGCAAAAACTGACTTTTAAGACGTGCATAGCTTTAACGTTTACGTTCTGTCATTTCGTGTTGAACTAACCTGAAATTTTTGTTATTTTTTTTCCACAAAACTGTAAGATATTATTTCAAAAGGAAAATAATTTAAAATTGCCAGCATATCCATAACACCAATCACAAATCTTTAAAGCATAACAATAGCCCGGTCATAATAGGAATTGACCTGGAAAAAAAAAGGTGCAAGCTGGATTTTTGTATAATTATTCCTTAGAATCTGGGACACACCCACCCACATATTCCCCGCCAAAATCCTTGAACTTCGCCAGATATAAGGCCCCAAATGTTCTTAAAATCTGTTTTTTTGTGATTTTCTCGAAAACTAATAACGTAAAAAAAAATCAAGAGAAAAAAGATATGTAAAATCATTCAGTCTATACTATAAAATAAAGAAGTAAACCTAACCTAACCTTTTAAAAAATATATTTAAAAAATATATTTTTTTTATTTAATTGTTATAAAAAGTTAATACTTTATAATATTCAGCTTGATCCCCACTTGTATCAAACACCATTTACAATTAGGAACTGTACAACAGAAAAAAGCGTAATATTAAATATATTTAACTTCTGGTTAGAAACAGTGTTAAAATAAGCGCAAATGCGCACACTTTTATTTTATTTGAAATTTTAGCTTAACACATATTACTAAAATAATTTTTATAAATTTAGAAAAACTAATGGCCTGGGCAGCATTCGGTAACTTAACTATTAATTAAATATATAATATTTTTTTTAATTTGACAGTCACATTGACATACTAAATAGAAAACTTGCAAAGGGCTGTTACGTGGTAAAAACGGTTGCACAGGAGTTGGGAATGGTTTCGGCAAAAACTGCTTACCATGCTCTTGTGGAATCCCACATCCGCTATGGCATCTCTTTCTGGGGTTATTCAACGCAGAGATCAATCCATTCTGTTTTTATCTTACAAAAAAGAGCAGTAAGATATCTGTGCCAGGTGAAATGCAGACTATTCTGCTTTTCGTACTAACCTAAAAAAGTTCCTTCTAGACAAGGCATACTACAGCCTACAAGAATTTTATTTGTAGCTAGTTTACTTTATTTTATATTTATTCTTATTTATTTTTATTTTAAACTTTAATTGATCTTAAATGTAAGTGATTATATTTTATAACAATATACACTATTTTTTTTTCTTCGGCTGTTTCTAACTATTAATATTTATATATTATTATTATTGTTATTTTTCTTTACATTATTTTTTTAGATTTTTATTTTTTTTTGTGTTTTTATTTTACTTTGTTTTAATTTGTTGACTTAAATTTTGTATGTTGTTTAATTTTGTCTCAATTTATAACATTTTTGTCCCAATTTTATTGAGTTTAATTTTTGTAGTGTTTTACATATTTTGCTGTGTTCATGTTTCTAGTTTCTTTTATATTTACATAATAATCCTCTTTTTTTAATTTGTGACAGCATTGCATTGCATTAGAAATTAGTTTTAAGTGAATTAAAAAAAAATTTTGCTTTGTCAACGATTTTTGTTAAAATTTGGACAATAAAGGTTATTTTGAATTGAATTAAAAGAAATAAAAAATATCCTCAGTACCTCAAAACAAAAGTGTATAACCAGTGTATCTTCCTTCCTTCTTGTACTTACCTATGGAGCATAGACCTGGACCCTTACAAAATCTAACATGGATAAGGTGTAACAAAAACCCAAAGATGGATGGAAAGGCGAATGTTACATGTAAAGCTAACGGATGGAAAAAGGAATGAATGGATAAGAATAAAACGTGTTTCTGTTTTTTTTTGTTATGAGAATAATTGTTGATAGTGACATGACTTATATTCTCTTTTCAGCTGTGTTTGTAGTGGCGTGCTAAACCACAATAAAGCACAGAAGGATTTTTAACATATAGAAACGCTAAAACTATTTTACTTTGTATTATTACTACTAATTTAAGTTTAAATGTGTGTATGAATCCACAGACTTTGCAAAGAAAATAACTAAAATAGTTCTTCTTAACAATTGAAATTTAAATATGCTTATTAACTTTCAGTATTTAGAAGCTTGGAAAAATAATATATCATAACAAAAACATTTCATTTAAAAAAAAGCCAAGTATGCGAAAATGGTATTCCGTGAAAAGAATTGAGATAAAAGTAAAGCCAAGTTCTCTAATACAAATTTCAAAATAAAAGGTAGGTACTAGTTTGAAAATGTTTTTTTAAACTTTGCTATTGCAGCCAAACTTCTTTATGTTTAATTTAGCACTGTTCCAAAGTGATTTGCAGCCGTACTAGCCAAGTTTAGAAAAACATTTCCAAACTAGTTAGAACCTTTCATTTTGAAATTTGTATTAGAGAACTTGGTTTTACTTTTATCTCAATTCTTTTTACGGAATATTTTCGCGTACTTGGCTTTTTTTACATAAACTGTTTTTGTTATGAGTCCACCCTTTTTTTAAAGGATTTGGATAATATTTATGTTTTAAAGTAGTAAAATATCCGGAATATTGTTCAAAACTTTTGTAATGCCTTTTTAAAATTTTGAGGTTTATAAATGTTTTCCTATGGTTTTATCATAGTTCCTATCACCCTTTTGCAGCTCAGTTCTCTAGCGTGTCTGGAAGTGGACAACGTTACTTTTACATAACTTTACGTTTATGGGGGAGGGCCGTAAATTAAAATTTTGGTATTTTTAAATTTTTTCTTATAGTTTTATAATAGTTCCTATCAGTCTTCCATAGCTCAGCTCTCTAGCGTTTCTGGAAGTGGGCAATGTTACTTTTACATAACTTTACATATATAGGGGAGGGGATTGAATTAGAATTTTGAGGTTTTTTGATTTTTTTCCAAGGGACTGGTTACAATTTCTATCAGTCTGTCAAATTTCAACTTTGTAGCATGTCTGGAAGTACAGTAGAATTTTGATGATCTGTACATGAGTGAGTAAGTGGAAATTTCGACGTTTTTTGAAATTTCGTAATTACTTTACTACTTCATGGAAGTCCATGGAGGGGTTGTTAACTCTATGTAGATCTACGACTATGCAAAGTTTAAGTTTCGTAGCTCGTTCCAAAGTAGAATTTTAGATAGGTCAAATATGGGCTAAAATGTTTCAAGAAAAGATGGGTAGAGCAGTTTACGCCGCGAACTTGGCCGGGCACTACCATGCCCTCAGATTAGACATTTAGGAACAGGAAGGCAGTCCTATTTTTAACCCATTGTGGAAAATGATAAACTAACCAAGGTTTAAAAAAGCCTGTCATTTCAAAATAGCGATGTGATAAACCGTTACTTTTACATTTTTCTTAATTTAATTTGTGAAAAATCCAAAATCGAAAAAAATCTAATTTCCGCTTTAGCAAAAATCATTCCTCGTTACCCGAAAAAATATAGCGCGGCGCGCTTGGAAAAAATTTTCCATTGTTATGCCAGTCTGAAACTGGAACCGTTTTTCCATTTTTAAATTTTTAAAATGTTCATTTATTTTAATTCGGTTTTTTATTAGATCTTTTTTTATTTTTTATCCCCGGGCCACGGACGGCGGGGTGGTTAACAGGCGGGCGGGCGCGGCAGCGGACGCAGCCATTTTTTTTGTGTTTGCTGACAATATTTTTTCCAAGCTTTCGAGCAATGAAGTATAAGATCATAGTGCAAGCTCAAAAATATGGAAATGCGACTAGTCCTATAAAACTACGAAATAAAGTCAAATAATTGGCAGGTCATAGAAAGGAAAAATATTTATATTATTTCCAAATTTTTACAAAAGTAAATTGGTTCGTCAAAGTTATCTAAGTTGCACTTACAATTTGTTTACAGTAAAACTTAATTGTTTTAATGTTCATTTTCATGGGGCATGTATAGGTGCCCTTATTGAATATTTACAGTACACTTAAATTCACGCTTACGCTTAAATATAAAATACACTTATAATTTGGCTTAGATATCTGAATCATAACAAAAACATTTCATGTAAAAAAAAGCCAAGTACGCGAAAATGGCATTCCGTAAAAAGAATTGAGATAAAAGTAAAGCCAAGTTCTCCAATACAAATTTCAAAATTAAAGGTTCTAACTAGTTTGGAAATGTTTTTTTTTAAACTTTGCTATTACAGCCAAACTTCTTTATGTTCAAATTTAGCACTGTGCCTAAGAGTCATTGACAGCCGTAATAGCCAAGTTTAGAAAAATATTTCCAAACTAGTAAGAACCTTTTATTTTGAAATTTGTATTGGATAACTTGGCTTTACTTTTATCTCAATTTTTTTTACGGAATGCCATTTTCGCGTACTTGGCTTTTATGATTTCACTTCTTTTTTAAAGGAATTGGATAATACTTAATTTTTAAAGTAGTAAAATATGCGGAATATTGTTCAAAACTTTTGAAATGCCTTACTTAAATTTTTGAGGTTTTTAATTTTTTTCCATGGTTTTACGTAGTTCCTATCAGCGTTCCAAAGCTCAGCTCTCTAGCGTTTCTGAAAGTGCACAAAGTTACTTTTACATAACTTTGAATGTATAGGGGAGGGAAATAAATTAAAATTGTCGTGTTTTTAAATTTTGTCCTATAGTTTTATCATAGTTCCTATCAGTCTTCCAATGCTCAGCTCTCTAGCGTTTCTGGAAGTGGGTAATGTTACTTTTACATAACTTTACATTTATAGGGGAGGAGAGTAAATGAAAATATTGGGCTTTTTAAATTTTTTCCCATGGTTTTTTCATAATTTCTATCAGCATTCCAATGCTCAGGTCTCTAGCGTTTCTGGAAGTGGGCAATGTTAGTTTTATATAAATTTACATTTATAGGAGAGGGAAGTAATTTAAAAAGTTGTTGTTTTTAAATTTTTTCATATAGTTTTATCATAGTGTCTTTCAGTCTTAAAAAGTTTAGCTCCCTAGCATTTCTAGAAGTGGGCAGTGTTACTTTTACATAACTTTACATTCATAGGGGAGGGAAATAAATTAGAATTTAGGGGTGTTTTAATTTTTTCTATAACTTTACCATAGTTACTATTCGTCTTCCAAAGCTCATCTCTCTAGCGTGTCTGGAAGTGGGCAATGTTACTTTTACTTAACTTTACATTTATAGGGGAGGGAAGTAAATTAGAATTTTGGGGTGTTTTAATTTTTTCCGATAGTTTTATCATAGTTCCTGTCAGTCTGCCAAAGCTCAACTCTCTAGCCTTTCTGGAAGTGGGCAGTGCTACTTTTACATAACTTTAAATGTATAGGGGAGGGGAGTAAATTAAGATTTTGGGGTTTTTTGATTTTTTCCAGGGGTTTGATCATAAGTTCTATGAGTGAGTGGCAATTTCGACGTTTTTTGAAATTTCGTAACTACTTTACTACTTTATGGAATTCCATGAATTTGAAGGGGTTGTTAACTCCATGGAGATCTACGACTGTGCAAAGTTTGAGATTCGTAGCTCATTCCGAAGTAGAGTTTTAGATAGGTCAAATATCGGCTGAAATGTTTCCAGAAAAGATGGTTACGGCGCGCGAACTTGGCGAGGCACTGTCGTGCCCTCAGATAATTTAAAAACCAACGAAAACAATGGAACGAGAAAATTTTTTTGTAAAGTCTTTAATTGAATAAGGTTCTAAATCACATAAATAATTGAAACATGCCCTTTTAAAAGTTTTGAAAGACTCTATGCTTTTTATGGAATTAGGTATAGCTTAATAGCGGCGTATACAGGGCTTTTCTCAGTAATTGTTAATCTGTGCTTTGGGTATATGTACAATCTATCCTTATGCCTTGTATTACAGGTTTTATTTGTTGTGTATTCTGAGAATAAATTAGAATTTTTCCTTAAAAACAATATACACTCTAAGATGGAGATTCCTAGAACGGTCAAGTAAATATTTTCCTTAAATTTATTTCTACATGATTCCGTGGCTCTTAGTCCTAATAATATTCTCAGGGCTCGTTTTTGCATTATAAAAACGTCCCCAATATGGCTGCTTTGTCCCCAGAAAGGTATGCCATATTTTATGTTTAAATAAAACATACCATAATAAACAGATCTTAGTGAATTTGGATTTTTAAAAAATTTGCCAAGAACTCTAAGTGCATAGCTTGCACTTCCTATTTTTTTGCATAATTCTTTAATGTGAGTATGAAAGTTAAGATCTTTGTCAAATGTCACCCCTAAAATCTTTGAACTATTTTCAAAATTTAATTTAATAATTTATACTCGTATTAACAATACCTGGGGCCACTGCAGTGTCCCGCCAAACGCGCGGACTGCTGTACCACTTTTTCTAGAAACATTTCAGCCCATATTTAACCTACCTATAATTCTACTTCGGAATGAGCTAGGAAACACAAGATTTACTCAGTCGTAGACCTTGATAGAGTGAACAAAGCCTAACGAATTAGTTATACTAAAGGAATAGCTCTATACACAAAAATCAATTTAGCAAATCCGGCTAGTTCTCTTGAACTACGGAAGAATCTCAAGAAAGGAAAAATAACAACAAGTATCTTATAAAAAAACTTATAAACACTACACAGAAGACCAACTAGAGAAATAACGCAAATATAGAAAAGCTAGAGAACAGTTGCTCCGAAATTACGAAAGGTGAATTATGTATTATTATGTATTGAGATGTCCAAACTTATAGCTGATCAGGATTTGGACGTGAACATCAAAAAGAATTTTCCGTATCATTAGATTACATTCGTATCATTAGAAGACATGGTAAAAATCAAAAGCAAATATTTTAGTTTTTAACTACATATTTCAGTGACCGTGCGAGTCCGAAAAAAATAAAATAATCCATTCATATTTCATCGATTAATATGGCCGCGACGCAGGCAAAAAAAGAAAAAAAGAAAACTGCAACCCCGAAAAAAATGTGGAAAAAAAGCGGGGGGTGGGTTATGTTTATGTGTGCCGGCAGCGCTCGGGAAAAAAATCGCATTTCCCCTATTCAATATTAAAGTTAAATACAGTTCGGCGAAATTTTGAGCATTGACTACTAAAATTGATACTCCTGGGGTATTTTGCTTTATCTTATGTAAGTAATTGAGAAAAGTAGTGCCAGAAATATATTACCTTGGTGGACCTACAAAAAGCATATAATACCGTTCCAGTAGAAAAATTATGGACAGTGTTAGAGCAAACTACTATCAATCATACATACCTAACAGCGACAAAAGAACTATGCAAAAGGTCAAAATCTAAAATTAAAATTGGAAATCGACTTTTAAAACAATATCTGGTAACGAAAGAATTACGACAGGGATGTTGTATCTCTCCAACTCTTTTTAAGACGACCTATTTATCACATACACACTACAATTTGCCGACGACCAACTAATTGTAGCATATGATAAAGAAGATAAAAGAAGATATGGAGTATATGATGAGAAAGTTAACGGAAGAATACCAAAAGTGGGGGTTAACAGTGAACGTGGACAGGACACAGTATTTATGTATTGGAAACGAATCAAGTGAGTTTTGAACTAGACAATAGACAATCAATAGACAAACAATATCTCCATGCAATGAGTATCTATACTTGGGTGTCACATTTGATAAGATAGGAACAGACTCTAAAGAACTGGAAAAAAGAATGTCTTAACAGTATTTTATGGAGTAGAGAGATGAAATATAATGTAAAATTTAACACGTATAAAACAATGGTGAAAAGCACGCTGTTGTATGGAATAGAGACTTGTCTTATAACAGAAAAATACAAAACAAAACTGGAAAATGTCGAAATGGATGCAATAAGAAGATCAAAGAGAATATCTAGAACAGATCATACAAGGAATGAGACCATAAAAGAAAGAATGGGAATCGCGGGAAGCATAACAGTTGACATCACTAGAAGACAACTAATATGGTACCGTCATGTACAACGGATGAACGACGAAAGATTACCAACGCAGGTCCTAGAATGGCAACAAATAGGGCGCAGAAAAAAAAGGCGTTCTAAACTGGAACGGCAGTAGTCAATCCAAAGATCAATGAGTCAAAAAAATTTGACAGAAATTGATTGTCAAGATCGAAGGAGGTGGAGAATAGGCATCGGATAACGTAGAAAACCATTCTAAACCGACATTGTTGTAGTAAGAAATTATACATTATGACGCTAAAACCCCAAAACCCACTTCTTTTAATTTAAGTTTGGTATTGTGGGCCTTACTGAATTTAAAAATTGTGTTACCATTTTGTATAACTACTAGCTTCGAAGATGTATGTTCGATTTTATTAAAATTTGACAACAAGGCTACTTACCGCAAGAAAAAAACATTTCAAATGCTAAAATGATCATAAGCCCTATGGTATGTGGCAATGTAACTATTTGTTGCAAACTTTAAAGGGCAACACAATAAAAAAGACTGCGATTTTAAAAAATTTGCAATTTTAAACGGATATGCGTGGCGCGGGGCCTTGTAAGGGAAACTGCTGGCGTTATCTATCTAAAAATAAGCGAGGTATTTGACGTCTCAAGGCTCTAAAAACCTAATTTTAGTCATTTAAATTTTGTCTTTTTTCCAGTGTTTTTATACTTCTATACAATTTAAGCTTTTTAATTAAAATATCAAGGGTCCCTTGCCGAAATGTCCTTGTTTTGCTCTTTTAAAATTAGCTCAAACCCTCCGCATGTATAGAAAAATGAAATTTAATAATAAATTAATCTCCATACGTCATCTCGGATTCTATATATGAAATTTTATATCTGAAGCCACAGTACATTTAATAAAATATATATGTTGGACCACCATCAATATTAATGTTTTTTTCATCAAATACGTAATACTATATGTGTTAAGCTGATAAATCTAAATATTTGATACTTTTTTGGACGTAGGTTCTTAGGCGTAGGAATTATTTTTTTTATTTGTCAAATACTTACAATCTAGTCCATAAGATTAACAAGCGTTACTTTGTTTTGACTATAAGCTACGGCTAACCCATTCACAGGTCGATGAACTCTATCTTCATGTATTTTTGTGTACCTTTTTATAGTGTCTGCTACAGTTTCGATTTTTAGGTCTCGATGAAGGTCACTATTTCAAACGTACCAAGATATATTTACAATGTTTTTTAATACTTACTTTATTTTCAAATCTCTGTAGAAGCATAGCATATCTCAGCTGTAAGTTGTTATAAATAGTTAAGTTGAACTTCCTTTCAATTACGCAGTTTATTTTTCTATACCTTATCTCAAGTTCTTTTTTTTTTAATTACGAGATATTTTGCCTGATTTGATTATGGTACAGGAATGTTGTATGTGATTTACGTTTTTGTTTGTAAAATCAACATGATTTGATTTGGTTTCATTTAAGTTTATTCGGCATTTTGTGGTCCAAGTGTGAACTTGGGTGACCGCATCCTGAAGTTTTGCTATTGATTCTTTAATACATTTTTCTATCGCCAATAAACCACAATTATCTGCATATGTTGCCAATTGACAATTTTCCAGCTTTGGGATATTGCAAGTGAGTAATAAATATGATATAATTATAAAACATAATTAAAATTGTTAATTAGACTTCTACTTTGGCACAAGAATTAAATTTGTCATTTTTTATAGTTAATAGTATTTTTTTTTCTCAATTTGTTTTCATCAAAGAACAGTTGCTACAGTCCTGAATTTCTTTTGTCGCCTTTTTTTAGAAGTTTATTTCTCTGCTGTTCAATGCTATCTATTCCAGGGGCAGAATACACTGCTTTAACATCAAACACTCTGATCTCCAAGCAATAGCATATTAACCTTAGGAACCACATACACTAAAAGGTTTCTTGAAAATTGTTCAAAGCAGAATTTTACGCAGATATGCCGATAATACCTAGCTACAAGAGCTGGCAATCTATGGTGATGATTTATATGTGAGTGTACCTTGCAGTCCTTCCACTGCCACCACCGGTGGGTCTATTGTGGCTCACTTTTGAGTGGTTTCTCACCACTGTATGGCTAATCCTCCAAAAAGGTTAGCTATCAGTTTGGATGAGACACTATTCAGATCTTCTGAATCAATCTGAGGTTTACTGTCTAACTATTTCGTCATTCTCCATACAGAGTAAATATTTTGGTATCTTCTATTAGTCCCATTTTGTGCATGGGTACTCTTAGTCGACAGTGACTTGTAAAAAGTCCAGTCACTAGAGAGATCTCCGGTTTGGTAAGTCCAATGATGTTTCTGGCTGTCTTTCTACAAGGTCCTTTAATGAACTCATTAGAGTAAGCAACTTCTGGTATATTTATCCAGTATTGTTGGAAGCGGTTCTCCATCCATTTCAATATGGTTAATTTAGCAGCATTGTATGATATCCCCTGGGCTGGTTCGGGGCGGTATACCAGAATCGTTATTCAAAAAATTGATCCTGTTCCCCTCTCCGGGAGAATAATGTTGTATAGCTTTCTGCTGCACACCATGTTAGGCATGACGTCGGATATCATTCCTAGAGTTACGCTCAACTCTTGTTCCCTATAGGGTCTCCAAATATTTGCAGAAAGACGAAACGTAGCATGCTTTAAGAAAACTTTTTCAAACGATTTGTTGAAGTTTTGACTGTCAATAACGAGTGTGTAAAAATATCTTAAATGTTATCATAAATGAATGAAAATTTGATCAAGAATTCAAGCAGCAAGTTTTGCTTACGTCAAAAACAATAGATAAGGTATGCTTGCCCTTACACATAAAAAGATGAGGATTAAATGTACAATAACTCTATATATTATATACTGTGTTATCTCGGACTTCACCGAACAGAAAAATAATACAAGTATAGAGAATTGAAAGTAATGAAAACTGAAGTCGTATGTAATATGACACAATCGTGTGTAGAAAACGCAATTGGATGCATATTAAAATTGAAAAGAAATATCGGAATATGGAAATATAAATTACGAACATACATACTCTATTGGAAATTGATTGGACTTTATATAAATGTCAGCAAGTTACAAATAGAGATATAAAGAAGGAAAAAACAAAAATACAATATAGACAATTAAGAAAAAATCGTAGGTCGACCATATTTAAACCGTCATATTTGACAAAATATAAACAACAAAAAATAAAACATTAGCTTACGTGGTTAATGGTTTTAATTTTTGAAGCATTTTTTTTGCAATTTTGGTGTCTTGGTGGGGTACCTTCAGGCCAATTTCGTAGTTTTTTGAGAATATCTCGAAAACTTTTTAACTTATGGAAAAAATAAAAACCACTGTAAATACAACTTGTTAATGCACATTTTTTTTGTATCTCCTGATTTTTTTGTAAAATCAGCCGTTTCTCTAAAAAACGCAAAAAACAAAAAAATAATTCATGTTGAGAAATATATTTTTCTTCAGCCAAAAAAATATTAAAAATGCAAGTGATTAATCGTTTTCATAAAAGTGCAATTTAATCCCAATAAAAAAAATTAGTTTGAAAAAATTGGGTAAAAAATAAAAAAGTTGTGAATTTTCCAAATTTCTGTTAGTTTAAATTTATTACATTTTCTAAGCTCGAGAGAGTATGGCAACATTATTGTCTCTATCCGTTAGATCGTGGCACTTTCATCCTTTACCCTAGGTACCACATTCTAATTGCATTATTAGTGAGATAATCGAAATATTATTAATAATTATTTAAATTGTAGAGTTGTTTTATAATATTTCTAGTTTCCTTTACTAAAACATTTTGGCAAATTTCAAACTTTTAACTTCTAACATAACCGACGTAATGGAACATTTTTTAATTCGCCTGGCAAGCGCGGCAGAAAGTTTGTCAAACTGAAATAAAAATGGTCATTTAAAATATGTGAGCCATACAATATAGAAAATGCTAAGCGAATGTATAGGGGATGTTTTTTTACTTGTAATATGGAAACCTCGTTTGTGTTTTGTGGTTTTTTTCGTCGTTTTGTTAGACCATGTTATCCAATGGATAAGCCAATATAAACTGCTCAAAAATTGAAGTGAGCCACCCCATTGTTTTTGAATTTTTTAAATAAATTTATTCCTAAACGAAGCTGTCAATTGCCATACAATTTTCTATGTGATAATAATATAGCGTCGATCTTCCTCTTAATGTTTGGTTTCCTTGTTGTCCTGCGCTTGAGAGGTAGCTTCACAGGGTGGCTACAACGCAAGTGTAACAAAAGTGCGAAAGTTTGAACATTTATGCCGACACGGTTTTTTCGTTTCTGTTAAAATATCACCATTGGCGTCAGAATGATTTTTTGTAAAAATGTCAGTTATTCGTTTATTAGTAGTCAGCTAGGGTACAATGGCATACATGGTTGGAAAAGGCCAATATTTGGCTTGCCTCGTAGCAAATTTAGTGGCTATAGTCAAACCGGCTAGAAATACCAAACCAAAAATCAGAGAAAGTACAATTTTATGGAAAAAAATCATATCGCGGAAACTAAACAGAAATTTTAAAAACTGAGAAATGTCCTTTGTTGGCTTTAGCTGACTGTCATTTTGTGTCATAAAATTTTTTTTGAAAAAAATCGTACGGGAAATGGGAGTCGTGCAAACTTTCGCCATTTTGTAACACTTGCGTTATAGCCACCCTGTAAAGCTTTAACTGGCCTAAAACCAATTTAATTTGAGTTTTTTTTTTTACTTGTGTCTAAAATTTGGATTGCACTGGCGGAACGACTTTGCAATGTGCTTATTTTATTTCGAATTTTTATTTCAGTTTCAGATTTAATGTGGAATCGATACAAATAATAAATATATCGTTTTGACCAATATCTAATCAGTGGCGGCGCGAGGGGTAAAACTTTGGGGGTGCAGATCCAAAAAAAAATTGCGGCACAGGGAAAATTTTTTTTTGAGTGCCACTTTTAACTTTTTGAGCCGTTGAGTGGGCCGTTCTATCTATAGTTCATGTCGTACGCAGTTACACTTTTGTGACTTTGACCTGAAATAAAGAATCCTAAAGTAAATATGTCATGTTGGTATAAAATTAAAGGTAAAATTGTCATTGTCTGGATAAAAAGATGCTGACTGTAGGTTGACAAAAAAAAACGCACAGATAAAAACAACTCAGAGACATGCCATTTTTCAGATTTTTTAAATTACATTGGTTATACACTTTCGTTTTATGGTACTGAGGTTATTTTTTTTTATATGTAGCTTAATTTACCAAATACTGCTCAGGACAATCTTACTCGTCTCTTGATTTCAGCCATTTGGTTTCCCTTTTTTAGTTTAATAATTTGTCCTCCGATTTCCAAAATTTTTATATATCTTTGCGTTTCAGATGATTTTGAAACTTTTTTGTTGCGCCGTCTGTCTGTCTGTCTGTCTGTATGTCTGTCTGTGTGTCTGTATGTCTGTCTGTAACGACCAACGCGCATAACTCAAAAACCACTTGCCCGATTTTAATGAAATTTGGTACCTAGGCTGGGTCTTAGGTCGAGATGGTCCCATTTAAAAATGAACAAAATCCACCGAACACAAACCAAATAAAAGGGTGGGGGTATATTTCAAAAATTAGAGTTTATGTGAAAATATGGCGTGTGTGATACTAAATGAAAGGTAATTGAGTCTGCAGTTGAACAAAATACATTTTAATTTATTTAAAAAAAAGGGTGGGGGTATATTTTAAAAATTAGAGTTTAAGTGAAAATATGGCGTGTGTGATATCAAACGAAAGGTAATTGAGTCCGGACTTTAACAAAATACATTTTAGTTTTTGTTTTTTTAAGGGTGGGGGTAGATTTCAAAAATTTGAGTTTAAGTCAAAACATGGCTTGTGTGGTATCAAACAAAAGGTAATTTAGTCTTGGAGTTGAATAAAATATATTTTAGTTTTTAGTTATATTAGCTCACACGTACACTAAAACTATAGTACCTAGTGTGAGCTTAGGGGCCCATATATTGGCAGAGTATTTTTTTTTTGGTTTATTCTGATCGTGATATCTTCATCTGTGTTTGTATTTATTTTATATTTTTAGCTGCTACATTCAGTTCTTCCAGCATTTTTATGAGTTCTTCTTTCTTATCTGTTATTAAGACGATATTGTCAGCATATCTTAGGTGGTTCAAGTATTGTCCGCTTACTTTGCTGCCTATTTCTTCCCAATCTAAGTTTTTAAAAACATCTTCTAGATATTGTGTCACCCTATCTCACACCTCTTCTTCGCTTGGCTTGGCTCCTTCGTGAATATTGATTGATGTTTATAAATTATACTAACGAGTGTTATATGTCGATAGTTTTTTAGATCTGTTCTATCACCTTTCTTGTGTAGAATAATGGTTAGGGATTCTTTCCAGTTGTTTGAGATTATTTTTAGCTCACACATATACTATACTATAGTAGTGTAAGCTATGGTGATCCTAATTTTTTCGAGAAAAAAAAAGTTGCTCCGATTTCAAAAAATTTTATATATCTTTGCGTTTCAGATGATTTTGAAACTTTTTTGTTGCGCCGTCTGTCTGTCTGTCTGTCTGTCTGTCTGTCTGTCTGTCTGTCTGTATGTCTGTCTGTCTGTCTGTCTGTCTGTCTATAAGACAACGACCAACGCGCATTACTCAAAAACCGCTTGGCCGATTTCAATGAAATTTGGTACCTAGGCTGGGTCTTGGGTCGAGATGGTCCCATTTAAAAATGAACAAAATCCACCGAACACAAACCAAATAAAAGGGTGGGGATAGATTTCAAAAATTTATGTGAAAATATGGCGTGTGTGATATCAAACGAAAGGTAATTGAGTCTGGAGTTAAACAAAATACATTTTAATTTATTTTAAAAAAAGGGTGGGGGTATATTTCAAAAGATAGAGTTTAAGTGAAAATATGGCGTGTGTGATATCAAACGAAAGGTAATTAAGTCCGGAGTTCAACAAAATACATTTTAGTTTTTGTTTATTTTAAGGGTGGGGTTGGATTTCAAAAATTTGAGTTTAAGTCAAAACATGGCTTGTGTGGTATCAAACAAAAGGTAATTTAGTCTGGAGTTAAATAAAATATTTTTCAGTTTTTAGTTATATTAGCTCACACGTACACTATAACTATAGTACCTAGTGTGAGCTTAGGGGCCCATATATTGGCAGAGTATTTATTTTAATATAATATTTAGAAGAATATGATCTCTTAAACATCTTTGTCGTTACTCTGTCTTTTCCAGGTGATTTGTTATTTTTCATTTTCTTTATTGCTCTCTTTATTTCCGCTTTGCATATTTCAGTTTGTAGTTCTGAGTTTATCTTCTTTATTTTTGTTTGGAGTTTCTTCATTGTTTCTCGCGACTGTTCCCTTTTTGTTTGCTTTAATTCTGTATAGAATAGTTGTGTGATATTTATAATATCCTGTTCTATCGATGTCCTTTTTCCTACGTTCTCCAGGTTCCGCGCCTTTTTTCCATCAGTTTCTTTATTCTAATTTGCGTCTGGAGTAAGCGGAAAACAATGCCAATTTTGCCTACCCTGCTTTGATTATTACTACACGCCACTGCTTTTTTATTTAATGTAAATTTTTTTTTCTGAAATAATACGAGAGCCCATCGCGTCGCGCGTTCTGCTGCCGTGTCACTCGCGTCGATATTCTGCAGGATATGGATGCATTTCCTGCTCTCAAAGGGTTCGGTAATTACGGGCCCGCTAATGTGATTACTTCATTTCTGTACACGGTCCATTAGACCCTTGTGCTTTCATCGGTAATTCTATAATATGATGTGTCCTATAGGTCGGCCCTTTAAAACTACTGCCTCCCAACACCACCTTCCCGCCCGCCCGCGTGCCCTTTGCCGTTGTACAGGCCTTCAGGGTCTATCGGTATGCTTTATATGTCATGTTAGAGTCTCTGAGCGCAAAAAATTGGGTTAGATGTGGATGACATGATGGTGGAGTTCAGTGACAAATTTAGAAATTTACATGGAATACAGTCGTTAAACAGGCTGTCCCAAATTCGATATTTTTTGAGGGGATTCGGTATTTGTAGGAGGAGACCGAAAAAAAACTGATTTCGGTTTGTGACCCTTGATTGGCAAGGGAAGCTAAAATGTAACGATCGATTTTATTATCTATTGTGTGGGTAATTTATTCAGAAAAAAGTCCCAGAGATTTTTCAAACGGTCCTAAGTAGTTCCTCCAGGCTCCAACCGAAAGGTATTGATGTAATCCATGTGTGTTTCAATGTAAACAAATGTTGACCATGTCTTTACTGGTTGCAATATGTGGCGCGTGTTGTAAAGTAACTTTACCGTACTGCCATGCAATAAAGTGCTGTTTACCACATGCAGATGATCACTGTAAAGTGCACTTTAACGCACACAAGTGTCTATATGTCAGCCCTTTAAAACTACTGCCACCCAACACACGGTAAAAAAAAATTGTCTTAGATCAAAGGAAATTGCTTTGAAGTAAAATAATTTGTGCTTTCCTATTAACCAAGAGAATATTTTCTTGATATAGCAGAAAAAATGTCTTGTCTCTTTATTTTAATGTGAAACAGAAATTGTTTTTTTATAAATTGGAACTGAATTAATCTAAGGCACCTTTTTCTCTGGAAGCAAAATATTGCTTATATGAAGACAATTTGTTTTGTTACAAAATTAAGTGTACTGAAACAAAACAATTAAAGAAGAAAAAAAGTCTAATTTCAAGATTAAACGCTGCGTTGAACTAGAAAGAAATATTTTAGTTTAAAACAAATTGTTTTAAGCTAAACCAATTTATTCAAGAAAAGTACGTGTTTTCATTGTAGACAAATTTTTTTACCGTGCACCGTGGGGGGTTTCGGTATTTCTGGGAGGAGATCGAAAAAGAAACTTATCTAGGTTTGTGATTCTTGATTGGCAAGGGAAGCTAAAATCTAAAAAATGGAAAAAGCATTTTACAAAAAAAAATTCATTAATAAAAAATGTATGCACCTCCTGTCAAATGCCTTTACGAAACCCCCCATTGTAAACAGATTGCTTTATCAATGCGGTTTTTACCCTTAAGCTCATAAAGATCTAGGCACGCAAGTAAGTGGTACTTTTAGCTCACACATATACTATACTATAGTAGTGTGAGCTATGGTGATCCTAATTTTTTCGAGAAAAAAAAAGTTGCTCCGATTTCAAAATTTTTTATATATCTTTGCGTTTCAGATGATTTTGAAACTTTTTTGTTGCGCCGTCTGTCTGTATGTCTGTCTGTAACGACCAACGCGCATAACTCAAAAACCGCTTGGCCGATTTTAATGAAATTTGGTACCCAGGCTCGGTCTTGGGTCAAGATGGTCCCATTTAAAAATGAACAAAATCCACCGAACAGAAACCAAATAAAAGGGTGGGGGTAGATTTCAAAAATTAGAGTTTATGTGAAAATATGGCGTGTGTGATATCAAACGAAAGGTAATTTAGTCTGCAGTTAAACAAAATACATTTTAATTTATTTAAAAAAAAGGGTGGGGGTATATTTTAAAAATTAGAGTTTAAGTGAAAATATGGCGTGTGTGATATCAAACGAAAGGTAATTGAGTCCGGAGTTTAACAAAATACATTTTAGTTTTTTGTTTTTTTTAAAGGTGAGGGTAGATTTCAAAAATTTGAGTTTAAGCCAAAACATGGCTTGTGTGGTATCAAACAAAAGGTAATTTAGTCTGGAGTTAAATAAAATATATTTCAGTTTTTAGTTATATTAGCTCACACGTACACTATAACTATAGTACCTAGTGTGAGCTTATTGTGTGGGTAAACTATTCAGAAAAAAGTCCTAGAGATTTTTCAAACGGTCCTAAGTAGTTTCTCCAGGCCCCAATCGAAAGATATTGATGGAATCCATGTGTGTTTCAATGTAAACAAATATTGATCCTGTCTTTACTGGTTGCTAATGTGTGGCGTGTGTTATAAAGTAACTTTACCGCACTGTCATGCGATAAAGTGCTACTTACCACACGCAGATGATCACTGTAAAGTGTACTGATCAAATGTCGTTACTAAGACTTAACCTCAATCTTACCCTAGATTTAAAACGTCAGTGCGATACATATAGTTTTATAGCTACAGGAAATTTTTTAAGTTAACAAATCACTCGAATAATGGAATTAAACCGAGAACATTTTCAGGCTATAATTTTTACAACTTTCGAAGGAAATCATCTCAACAAGAATGCTTTGCCGAGTTGATTTCTGTTTTCGGTAATGAAGCACCACATCCGATGACAGTTTCTCGTTGGTATGGAGAATTCAGCGTGTATGGATTAGCCTTAGCGACGATCTAAGGCCAGAAAAAACAAACGTCATCCGTTCTCGAAGTGTATCCAAAAAGATGGTCGCGACATTTGTCTCAAAAGCAGGTCATGTAGCAACAATTCCTCTTGCCGAAAGTCATCGCTGAGCTTCGAAAAACGAGCCCCGAATGACGAATTATCCTTCACCAAGACAACACAAGTTTGCACAAAGCACAACAAACCATTGAATTTTTAACCCAACAAGACGAGAATCAAGAATTAGTAGTCGACGCCTTCAAGAATGCAATTTCGACGGTACCAACAAACGAGTGGAATTACGGCTTTGACAACTGGTTTGAGCGCATTCAAAGTGCATTAATTTTCGTTGGAAATACTTTGAGAAACAATAAAGTATCTAATAGTTATCTATTGTTTTATTCCAGATGTATATGCAAAACTTAAGAGACAACCTTCGTAAAAACACTTTCCTCTCAATATTTTTTTTCTCGCTTGGTTGTTCCAAACAATTACTGAGACTTGCGGGATGGCATTTTGCAGATAAATCGGATTAGCGGCAATAATGAAAAAATCTGTAAAAGCAGCGTTTTCGTGAAGATTGTTTTGCAGTTTTTAACAATAATTAATAAAAGTTCAAAAAGGTTAGGAGAAACTCAATTATCGCTTCCACGCCTTTTTTATTATAAAGCTTTTGCTGGAAGTAACAAGTTTCCTGGATAAATGTTAGATCAGAAAAGCTATTTTTATTTTCTTATTCGTTGTATTTAATAATAACATTGTGATTTCTTGTGATATTGGTTTACCATCCCTTTATTTCTGAAGCTGCTAGAGGGACGTATTTTGGGACATTTCAAAGACCACAGTTAATTATTGCTTAGTTTTGATGATTTAAAAATCCTGTTCTCTTTCTTGCATTTGTTTTCTAGTTAACTTTAAAACTGCCTCCTTTCCCACTGTTTAGACTTCGATTGTAACCAATTCATCTGTCTTCTGTTACCGTTTTATCTTCTAGAACCCACATCAACGTAACTCTTAGTCAGCTCTTGAATTGCATCAAGACCATTCTTGTTTCGAGCGCTTAAGATTCTCTCTTAATCATTTGCTTTGCTCACCATTATGATTATTGAAGTTTGAACTTGCAATAAAGATTATCTTCCCATTTCTACAATTAAATTCTCTGTCCGTAACTTCTTTTCTTTTGAAGCTGCACAATTTAGACATTTATTTAATCAACCAAATATATTTGAAAAAATTCAATTTCCAAATTTAGCGAAACAAAACGAGCATATCAAATATGTAAAATATCATTCTCATGCATGTGTATAGGCCTACCGGCCGTTGCCTGCAACTGCAGTAGTTTTTTTGTTCTCTCTGCATCATTTTTAAAAACGATCCCATTTCGAAAGATTCGTTTTGGTCCTTTTGCGTACGGATATTTTTTTCGGGAATTACCACTGATTATTAAAAAAGCAATTCTTGCCAGACAATATTGTTTGGATTGTGTTTTTTTAGATTTAAGATTCGTGGAACTGAAATAGTTAGCCAGCCAACTCATGCCATATTAATATATAAATGATATATTAATATTGTTTTAACATTTGTGTAGGTAGTTAGCAAATTATTTGTATCGCAATCTATTTTTTTTTAAATATACAGATGATCTTTCATCTAGTGACCGAGTGATTGGTGGCAAGGGAGCAGCTGGTTTCGCCAATTGGAATGACAGCTGGCCTTAGAGGTTTGACAATAGTACAAGTTCGCAATTTCTAAAGGAGAAGCATGACGAACAGAGGAATATTAAATATAAGTAACAAGGCTTTAGGATGTGTGTTAAAGACCTAAATGGTCGTGAGAGAGTTTGTAAAATGGCCAAAGGTCTTCATGCCCAAAATGACGAAAGGAAACAAAAGACATGATTGTTCCCACAGTGGCCTGTAAGGCCATAGGAGCACCGTCCACCACGAGCAGTCTAGTAAAGCAATTACCTGACATATTTTAATAGTCGGGATTCCCAACCTCACACGTAGGACTGAAACAACTCTGAAAGACAAAACAAACGCAGAGCGAGCTCAATACATGTAGGAAAAGCAAATAGCATGAACAGGAATCGCAAAGAGATAAATTACTGCAGAGATAATTACTGGATACCACCGATTGACGGAGTACAGGATCTGAAAAGGAGTTAAGAGGGATCGTCTATGCCCTTCGTGCGGGTACCTTTAGGAAACGTCAGAGAGTGAACTGCAATCATTAAGGTTATTTCAACTTCTGCATGTTATCACAGAAAGACACGGAAAGTATTACAGTCAAGCCTTTAGGCAAGACAAATGCAGAGCGAGCTCAATGCATCTAGGACAATGCAAACATAATGCAAAAGGGGTTTGGACAGGAATCGCTAAGAGATAAAAAAACGTCATAGAATGAGCTGCAATCCTAAGGTCACTCAACATCTATACGATGTGGACGAGGAGGACAGGGTAGAGTCATGTTTTAAAGCATGACAAAAAGGCCCATAATCGGTTAACTTGCCTAGCACTACACAAGCTTTTGTCAGATGATTCGTTAAACTTTTTTTCGTGTTTTGGTTTTGTAAAACTGTTTACTGTAGTTCAGTGGGTTCATCGTTTGTCCGGTTACTTTTTTGTCGCGACTTTTTCTATATTAACATTTTAGTGTAACAGTAATTGCTACCATAAATTGTGCATGAACTGCGCCATGCATCAATCCAGCTGAATTTTTTCTAGCTCTTTTTTCGTTTGTTCTCTACTAGCTTTTTTCAGCGACTATAGTGTTGTAGTTTTAGGTTTTAATGTCGACATGGGGCCATAAGTTAGGCTCTGTCACCTTTTACAATTGTTTGTATTTATCAGGGACGTTAAAAAAATGATAGAGAATGACAGTGCAACAATCAACTTAAATGGTGTTTCTATAATTGTTCTAAGACACGCTGATGTCACCGTGATTTTAGTAAAAAATCCTGAAGAGCTTTAGGCTGAGTGACATGGATTGTGAAATCTGGGACGTTGGAATTGCAGAAATTGTCAAGTTAAATTCTTGATTAATTAGTTTACCGGAAATATGTATGTATGTTGCGACATTAAAAAAAAGTTATACTTGCAATTTAGTCCGAAATAAAATCCATATTAAAATAATTATATCAGTGTGATTGCAAATCTTTATATTAAATTACGTTTTGTTTAGACAACATTAAAGAACATTTATTAAGAGTTCTGAATGAAATGCTTTTAGTTCACGCCCAATGACCACCTAATTGAAACTTTTTACAAAAGAAAAACTGACTCGCTACTCTTGGCGCCAAATGACAAAGTAGCCTTGAAGCTTCCGTTCATTAGGCACGCATCCAAGTTTCAGAACATCCAATAAAATGAGTTCTTAAGCAATGTGACTTATCTTTAGTGGCTTAAATAATCACAGTATTTTAAGTTGGGTTTATAGTACTAAGTAATGGTTTTCTAGTACTTAATGTTTTAATAGTAAGACTTGTGATAGTTGTATTGTCCGGGATCTTCTAATATTCCGTATTTAGCTGGTTTCACATAAATAATAACACTGTCTGTTATTACTTTCAAATACATTAATCCTAATATAATAAATATTTCTACAATATATCATTTATAATATCATAGTTGTCACTAGGTAAATCCACCATATAGCGTTTGAACATTAAATGCACAACTATTCAGAAGATTCAAAAGTTTTGAGTTGTGGATGTTCAGAGGTAAACTTGGTCTTGATTTGAAAATGTTAGACGACTTTAGTTAAATAGAGAATGACTTTACTCACATGTAAGTACAAGGCTGAAATATCTTGGATATGTAACCCAAGAACCAAGATGTGGCCTACTTCAACTATATTGTGCGAGGCAAACTCCAAGGGCCCCAAAATGTGGGTAGAAGGATAATATCGTGACTTGTTTGGATGTCTTAATAGAACTTTCCACCATGTTAACAAAACATTTGGATAGCATTGATAAGGAATGTCTCGTAATTTAAAGTGTGGAGTGTTCACACAAATAGTTGGTCCTGATTGCAACTTTTGTGGCAATTGCCAAAAAGGGGCTATAGGTGAGCTTTCAGGTAGAGGAGGAGCATTATTTTTTAAAAGTGCATAGAATGAACGTCAAATACTTTAATAGGAGTTCCTAGCAGCTCAACTTGACCATAGAGTTACTCAGTCAGGGACTCTAAGCTCACCCGCAAGGGAGCTTTAGTAGTCTAGTGGGCCCTTTTTGTCATGTTTTGAGTTGTTTTTACTTTAATCTTCATTAACAATTTGTTAGTAAAATATTAAAATATTTGCTTGCAGCTTTTTTTATAACTGGACCTAGCAAAAAGGGCGGACAGTAAAAAGTTAACTTTTCCTTGTTAATAAAATCTTGAAATGTTGACTTGTAGGATTCCAAAATGTGGATAATATCGTGACTCAAATTTGAGACAGTTGTTTGGATGTTCCTTAATAGATCTTTCCAACAGGTTAACAAACATTTTGATAGCATTGATAAGGAATGCCTCGTAATTTATAGTGTCGAGTGTTCACACAAATAGAGTTGGTCCTGAGTGCAACTTTTGTGGAAATTGGCAAAAAGGACCCAGTGTTTTGCTAATAGCTGCATTAACAGGTAGAGGAGTGGCACTGTTTTTAAAAGGGCATAGAATGAACTTCAAATACTTTTCGATAGGATTTCCTAGCAGATGAACTTGACCATAGTCTTAGTCTTAACCGCAAGAGAGCTTTAGTAGACTAATGCGCCCATTTTTTCCGTTCTTTGGCTTGTTTTTATTTTTATCTTTATTAACAACTGTAAAAAAATCTTGAAATGTTGACTTATAAGCTTTTTCTATAACTGAACCTACCAAAATGGGTAGACAGTGAAAAGCTACATTTTCCCTCAATTATTGCTCTGTTTAAACTACCGATACTATTACTATCCAGTATAATGTAATACCTTAAGCTTAGCCGCCTCTCGAATTATTCCGCAAATATTAGTCACGGTCATCAATACTTCTTAAGAGCCCGGGTATTACCTGTGGTATATATCGCGTATAAACAACAAAGCCGGCCTAAGCCTTTGATCAATTTATAGTAGGAGGCTATTAAAGATCACGCTTCGGACACTAAGTGGGAGTAATATCTTGGTTGGGCCATGATGGAGAAGTAAATATAGTGAGTGATGGGGACGTAAACGAATTCTGATCCTTTAAGAGGATACACAATATTTAAAAGTACAATCAACTAGATAATGTATAAAACAAACAAAAACAACTACTCCAAGGCAAGATACCCTTATCGGCATTGAATTATACCGATGGTTTAATGTTTTCGTTAGGAACTACCGAACCGAACCAATGTCTATTACAAGGATGCCCGTCATCCCTTAATGCATCAACTAGATTCTGTTAACAAATTTTTTTATTAAGAATATTTTTCTCCCACATTTTTCCTTGCATGATTAGTTGAAATTAACACCCCTCAGAATTATTTTGAGTGCGCAAATTTTATTTACCCATTTTATTAACCTCTCTCCACTAGACTTTTATGGATATTAAGTAAAATTTTTTACACTAAAATGTTAGGTTTTTTTGTCCTCAGTGAACGCACAAATACTAGCAAACGTTAAATTTACTTGATTCACACGTAAAGAGAGAGGCACAGCAAAGGTGGTATCAAGGGAGAGTTAGGGAGGTTTAGGGAGGGAGAGAACTCCCGTTTATAATTTGAAATGATGTCTCCAACAGCTTTAATGTTATTATACAATGGCTTGGCACTCTGCGGGCTAATACATGCATGACATTTATTGCTTTGTTATGTGTGCGTTTCTCTGTATCTGCGTATATGCATTTGAGTTGGTTGGTGCGAGACCTAAGATCACTGATTTAACCATAGATATAGCTTACATAGTTCAATATTTAATATAAAACGTTGACAGGCTTCTTTTGTACTTGTATATTTATTTTGTCACTATTTTGTTAGTTTTTGCTTGCCTAATCACAATCATTTGTAATATTTTAAAAATGGTTTTATATTCTTTCATATTTAGGTAGACTTATAATTTAGTCTGCTAAATTTTTATTATTTAGTGTTTTGTCTATTTAATTGTCGTTAGCTTTCTTTCGGAAAAATTAATATTTTTTCTAATAATTTTACTATATTTTATTGTTTTTCAATTATTTAGTAGCAATTATTTATTTTTATATATTTTATATCATCGCATTCTTTATGACTTTGGTTTATCAATGATAAAGCCTATTTGTATATGCGTTATATGTTATTTGTACGATGCGTTCTCTATTCGTAATTTCGCCTATCCTAGCAAGCTCTGTCGGCCTAGTCAGAAATTTAGCCTCCATACTAAACTGTGCCTATGCCAGAGTCACGTATATCCCAACATTAGGTGTATTGTTATTATGCTGGTCGATCTGAATGAGTATAGATCTTTATTTTGTATGTATTTGTCAAGCACCCAGGCAGTATTTATTTCAACTAGTCGAGGGCAAACTCTGAATGAAATTAAAGGATGAAGAAAACATCGTGGACAAAGTCATTACTCTAAAAACTACAGGAGGAGTACAATCAATAATCATGCAATCTACGATCCATAATATTGGTAGTTTTACTTGTCCCGCGAAAAGGTCTCAATTAGGCAGACCACTTTGCAGAATTGACTTTTCATTAAATCATCAGGATAAACCCTCAGTAGGAGATATCTCTTGGTCTGCTTTTGCAATCATTTAAACAATTTAACAATTGAGAATTATTGAAATACAGCCAGGCTATAATTGTGCCAAGCACCATTTTGACACATTCACATTGAAAACTGACAGTTAATCTTTCGTCATTTATTTTCAATTAATAAAAGAAGGCACTATTTCTTCCGGTTCATATAGTAAACAAAGGCCGTGTGTTGAAAGATCACAGCTGATATTACAATGTGAAGGTGTCAAAGTTGTGCATGGCACTATTATAGCCTGGCTTTATTTCAATAATTCTCTAATGTGACAGCTTTTAATAACGTTATATAATATTTTCAGCAATTTCATTTTCGATGAATTTTTATATTTTTCTTATTAGATAAACCAAGCAGAAGCCTTGCTTATTTTCTTCATAATCTTGGAATAAGCGTGACCAGTATATTTCTAATTGTTAGTTCGTATTAAATCATATATGATCAGCAAAGTATTATATTGAATGTGTCGCTGCATATATACGTTCTTGCACAAAATCTCACAATTTCCAGATTTGATGTACATTTAAAAATATTGCAAATACGACAAAATCTTCAAATTGTTAATTAAGTAAGGATCAGTCTTCCGTAGAATTAAGGGTACGTGACGCTGCCCTATCTGCAGCAACGAAACGCATTTCTGTATATCAATCAATAAGGTTTTGTCGGTAATTAGAATGTAAGAGAGCGGAATGTACATTGGAATTGTTATTGTATCTGCCGGCAGCATGGGCTTTTCCATGGGATCGACTCATATACCCATTACATGATGTTTGGCATCTCATACCGATCTCTAGATGTTTACCAATATCTTTATGCTTGTTTGACTGATTATAACAAAGCGTTTGACGAAGTCCTTCAAGATCAACTAATACAGATACAGATCATATCAAATCTTTAACACAACGAAAATTTAAATCTTATTGTTGGGGTAAACCAACAAATACTAGATAACATTGAAATCAAGAGATAGGTGTACTACATTTTGTTCTTAACAAAATGGTTCGAAACAGAGGTAAAAACATGATGTTTAGCATCCCATACCGATATCGAAAATGAATATGCTGGTTTCACTGATTATAACAAAGCTATTGCCAAAGTCCTTCAAGATGAACCAATACAGATACAGATCATCTCAAATGTCCACTGCAACCAAAATTCAACTGCCATCGTTGGAGTACACCAATAATTACTAGATAACATTAAAATCAAGAGAGAAGTGTACTACAAAAGGAAAAAAGGACATATGAAATTACAATGCAGGAGTAAATTTAAATAGTCTTTCTATAGTTGTGCTCAGTTATACTGATGACATTATGATTTAAGCGGGACCCTTTGAAAATCTGAAGTGAATTAAGAACAAAATAGTTCGAAACAGAGATAAGAACAGTTATTTATAATAACTCAAAACACTAAGGAAATAAAAATAAGGGTCAAAAAAGCAAACTCAAATTTTACCAGCAGGAGGAAAGTATTCTGGAATAGAAAAGGCATACTACCCTTAAAATCGAGACTAAAATTGTATGATTCTTCTTATTTTTCTTATTGGACATTAAAAGTTTTACCCTTAGAAATACATATGTATTCCCTCCAACGTATTATAATAATTTTAGCTGCAAGAAGAGAAGAAACGGGTCATGGGACTTCTTAAGGTTTTATTTATGGTTCTGGAATTTTGTGTGTCACAATATGGAATTTTTACTAAACTATCTGTAATTGGTCATTGGCTGTTGATATTTGGATATTTGAGAAACAAATAAATAAATAATACACCAGTATATTTGGTTCGAAAGTTGTATATGGATCGTCAAAATATTATAATGAATCATCTGTTATCGCCACTGCTATGGCTGCATTCTCCAATTTGAATATTTGCCGTTAACTCGGTATAATTGTAATGTGTTCTATGGTGCTATTTGCTAGACTTGCTTTATTTCATGCTTTATAATTTTAAATATTTTATATTTAAGTATTTTTCTTTATTTTTTTTTGTGTTATATTGTCGATTTTGGCGCATGTTTTGTTTCCAACTGTTTTTGATTTTGACACCTTGTTGGATTAGGATGGTGTTATTTAACCTAATGGACAAATCCACTTCCTTTAATTTTTTTTTTCGGGATGAAACAAATTTTATGTAAATTTTGTCTTTGTGTCAATTTCAATAATTATATTTTTTTAATAAATTATTATTTTTTCTTAAAAGCACTGCACATTTTATTAGTTTTCTAATATAATGTTGCATTAGTCTTTGTTGTTGTTGTTGTTAAGGGGGCTTCACAGGCAATAAACAAATCGCAGACAGATAAAATGCCAACACAACGCAACGTGAGAAATATATCTAACCACCGGCTAACCGACCCTCTAAAATTGTCAGCTCTCTCGGAGGACCTAAGGTAATAAATTTAATGTTGCTGTATGTCGCTGCATGCGTCGTATTATCCTAAGAGAATTGTATCGTATAATAATATTAGAGCTGTAGGCGCAGGCAGACATCATTTGGAATTATAACGGGATTTCAACCCCCACTAATCCCCTGCGTCCTAACTTTAGTCAGCCCTTATAAGGTAAAAACGCAATACCGCGGTCTCGTCTGTCCCATCACAGGTCATGCGAGCAGTGAAGATCCTTTGAATTTGATGTTTTCGGGTCTTAGACCGCGATGTGCAACTGTATGCATTGTAAATTATGGGAACATCTTCACTCCTCACGATCAAGCTTTATAGGCCGAGATGGGATGGGACTGCGATCCTTATTGTAATTGGGGATAAGGCCCTAGTTTTTATCAGTTTACTAATATTAAAGATAACTCGCTTCTTCTGCAAATTACATAATAAACAATAACATTTTTAGAGACAAAACAAAAAGCAATAAGAATTATGGAATAAAGCAGAGATATGAGATAAAAGGCAATTCCAAGAAAAGTAGACAGAAATATATGAAAAGAAAAAGAGATTATTCAGGCAATATTAAGCCTAGTCGGAAACAAATTAATATTTTAAAGTAAAATGAGTTTGACTTGCACATGAAAATCAGGTTACCACCGGGGAAACAAAAAGAGCATAGCAGGTAGTTAGTAAGTAAGTAAATAATACAAAGAAGGACCATTTTGTGCCTAAGAAGAAAGCGACAATTTTCACAGATATCACGCATACCCACGACGATGTAGGAACTAAAAAATAACTTTAGTTTAAGAGAGCATCTGAAATACGGGATATTTAACGAGAATAGGATAAACCCTAAAATATAATTAAGTATGTATCATATTTTCAAATAATAATTTTTAGGTCCAAAAAAGTATATTGTTATTGTTTTAAGCTAGTTTGGCACGATCTTTTCTTAAATCCATTTTACCAAAGTTTGTCATTGCTTCATGCTCTCGAGTAATGATGTTGGCTTTAAGGACGCTGGTACACCTATCGTTTGAGGTATGATCTTGACAAAAAAAATTACAATGGGATAAGGTCAAAGGTAGTGTCATAAATCATCATTTGACGTACCTCTACGTCTCACACAAATCATGCGTGTCTCATTAGAACACGTTTTCGTCGATTTTCGGAGAAATATACATCACTTCAATCAAATGACGAGAATTTGAACTTTTTTTCTTATTATTTACTAAACACCTTGTTCCATTCACCAAGTTCACATTCATTGTCAGTAAATTACCTCCTACTGCTTTGAGGGTGTCTAACTTGGAGTACTACACTTAAAAAAAAATCCTTTTGGACAAACACATGCCAGTGACATAAAAAATTTATACAGATTGCCCCTGAGTATTTAGCAATTTTAATTTAAAATTTCAACATTCGAAAAAATGCTCCAGACAGGCGAACCAAACGGACGGACATCGACAACTAAAAAAAAATCTTCGATTCAGCTGGACATCAATCAAAAAAAGGGTCCTATTCAGTTTATTATCTAAAATGTAAAAAAGGGATTTTGTCGATAAAAAGTGAGCTTTTACGCGTAAATAATTCTACGAATGGCGAGAACTTTTTAAAAGCACTGGATAGAAGTGACTTTTTTATGTAGATATAGCTCTCGATTATTAAAAAATATCTATAACTTAGAAAACTGTATAAAGAGATAAATGTCTAAAACTAATTTGTCTACAATAACAGTTTTGTAAAATAAGAGAAAGGAAAGTTTGACACAGAAAAACTCGCCTTTAACTTTTTATTAAATTTTTAACTTGAGCCAGGGCTATCAAAACGGACGGGCTACGATCTACCACTTTATTGACGTCAGAAGTAAGAGACTGATTTTTTTGATGGTCACGTCACGGTTACATAACCTTGAAATCAGTCGGTTTTTGGCAAATCGCTTTAAAAATACTCTGCCAATATATGGGCCCCTAAGCTCACACTAGGTACTATAGTTATAGTGTACGTGTGAGCTAATATAACTAATAACTGAAATATATTTTATTTAACTCCAGACTAAATTACCTTTTGTTTGATACCACACAAGCCATGTTTTGACTTAAACTCAAATTTTTGAAACCCACCCCCACCCTTAAAAAAAACAAAAACTAAAATGTATTTTGTTGAACTCCGGACTTAATTACCTTTCGTTTGATATCACACACGCCATATTTTCACTTAAACTCTAATTTTTGAAATATACCCCCACCCTTTTTTTAAAATAAATTAAAATGTATTTTGTTTAACTCCAGACTCAATTACCTTTCGTTTGATATCACACACGCCATATTTTCACATAAATTTTTGAAATCTATCCCCACCCTTTTATTTGGTTTGTGTTCGGTGGATTTTGTTCATTTTTAAATGGGACCATCTCGACCCAAGACCCAGCCTAGGTACCAAATTTCATTGAAATCGGCCAAGCGGTTTTTGAGTAATGCGCGTTGGTCGTTACAGACAGACAGACAGACAGACAGACAGACAGACAGACAGACAGACAGACAGACAGACAGACAGACAGACAGACAGACAGACAGACAGACAGACAGACAGACAGACAGACAGACAGACAGACAGACAGACAGACAGACAGACAGACAGACAGACAGACAGACAGACAGACAGACAGACAGACAGACAGACAGACAGACAGACAGACAGACAGACAGACAGACAGACATACAGACAGACAGACAGACAGACAGACAGACGGCGCAACAAAAAAGTTTCAAAATCATCTGAAACGCAAAGATATATAAAAATTTTTGAAATCGGAGCAACTTTTTTTTTCTCAAAAAAATTAGGATCACCATAGCTCACACTACTATAGTATAGTATATGTGTGAGCTAAAAATAATCTCAAACAACTGGAAAGAATCCCTAACCATTATTCTACACAAGAAAGGTGATAGAACAGATCTAAAACACTATCGACATATAACACTCGTTAGTATAATTTATAAACATCAATCAATATTCACGAAGGAGCCAAGCCAAGCGAAGAAGAGGTGTGAGATAGGGTGACACAATATCTGGAAGATGTTTTTAAAAACTTAGATTGGGAAGAAATAGGCAGCAAAGTAAGCGGACAATACTTGAACCACCTAAGATATGCTGACAATATCGTCTTAATAACAGATAAGAAAGAAGAACTCATAAAAATGCTGGAAGAACTGAATGTAGCAGCTAAAAATATAAAATAAATACAAACAGATATCACGATCAGAATAAACCAAAAAAAAAATACTCTGCCAATATATGGGCCCCTAAGCTCACACTAGGTACTATAGTTATAGTGTACGTGTGAGCTAATATAACTAAAAATAAAATATATTTTATTCAACTCCAGACTAATTTACCTTTTGTTGACTTAAACTCAATTTTTTGAAATCTACCCCCACCCTTAAAAAAAACAAAAACTAAAATGTATTTTGTTAAAGTCCGGACTCAATTACCTTTCGTTTGATATCACACACGCCATATTTTCACTTAAACTCTAATTTTTAAAATATACCCCCACCCTTTTTTTTTAAATAAATTAAAATGTATTTTGTTCAACTGCAGACTCAATTACCTTTCATTTAATATCACACACGCAATATTTTCACATAAACTCTAATTTTTGAAATATACCCCCACCCTTTTATTTGGTTTGTGTTCGGTGGATTTTGTTCATTTTTAAATGGGACCATCTCGACCTAAGACCCAGCCTAGGTACCAAATTTCATTAAAATCGGCCAAGCGGTTTTTGAGTTATGCGCGTTGGTCGTTACAGACAGACACACAGACAGACATACAGACAGACAGACAGACAGACAGACAGACAGACGGCGCAACAAAAAAGTTTCAAAATCATCTGAAACGCAAAGATATATAAAAATTTTGGAAATCGGAGCAGCTTTTTTTTTCTCGAAAAAATTAGGATCACCATAGCTCACACTACTATAGTATAGTATATGTGTGAGCTAAAATTATAGTGTAATTTTCTTTTGAATTGAAGAACACACATAATTTTTTTTTTGACATAAACAAACGTCATAATACAACTTGATAAGCTCAATTTAAATGTCGAAAAATTTGAATTTGGAGAGAACTTTTCATCATATTATCATCATAGGCAATCACTGGGTGTCGTACTGTTGTACGCACTTTGATGAATATATAAGCCAATTCTGAAGGCGCACACTCTTGCGCAGTCCTGGCACACCCAGTTTTCTGCAATAGCTGGACCGTTCCTCTTCGGATTTTCTCGTTCCTTTTTGCGGTCTCTCTTCTACTCTAGGCTTAATCGCTCCTGTCCAAATCTTTGTGAGTCTCATGGACAAGGCCGCGCCAGACAGCTGTATCATTTGCCACTGTCTCGAAGTTGCTGTTGCCTATGTCCTTGTATCTTTTCTGTTGTCCTCCCTGATTTCCTCTTCCCTCAGTTGTCTATAGAATATCTGCTTTGGAAGACGTGACTCGGGCATGCGAATCACGTAGCCTATCCATCGAAGCTGATGCTTCAAAATAACAGCTTCTATACTAGTTGTTCCTGTCTCATCTAATACGCCTATATTTGTATGCCGATCTTGCCATTTGATTCTCAAGATCCTTCTTAGGCAGTGCTGGTGATATTTTTTAGGCATTTGATGTGCGATCGGTGGCAGTCCATGTTTCGCATCCATACGTGGGAGTCAGTATAATGACGGCATTATAAACGAGCAGTTTGTTCTCAGCGTTGCATCGTGGTTGTTGAAGACCCTCTTGAACTTTCGAATGCTGCGCTGGCGCATTCAAGCGATGCTGAATCTCGCTCTCGATGCTGAATCTCGCTGTTGATGGTTGCATTTACTGAAAGATGGCTTCCAAGGTATGCGTATTGCTCTATATTCTGTAAAGGGTGATCATTTAGTATTATATTTGCACCCCGGTGCTGTTTGCTGTAGAATTTGCGTCTTCGAATCGTTGAATTCAAGGCCTATGCTTTTGTATGCTTGGTTGTATGAATAAACGGTTGCCTGTAGACCTTCCTCTGTTTTGGAAGATACGACGTTATCATCGGCACACTTCAGATCGATTATCGTTGTTGTACAAACTTTTGTTTTAGCTCCGTCGAATCTGTACAAGATTTCCACACCCTGTGGTAAGTATTCGTCGACAAGGTGAAGCATGGCACCCAGAGTTATTGAAAATAAAGTGGGTGCAATCACGCAGCCCTGCTTGACAGTTTTGTTTATCTGAAAAGGCTCACCTGGTGCATCGTTGCTTAGAACAGTTGCACTTCTGTTATCATGGAGCAGGCGAACAATTTGAAACTTTTAATCACTTAACCTTAAATTTAACGAAAATCTTCAGGATTGAGACCTTTATTTTTTTGATGGCCTTACTTGAACTAATGAATTGCTAAGAATTATTTCTGTCGATTGCGATACCTAGAATAAAATTCAATAAACAACAGCAAATACATAAGAAATAAATTAAATTTGTTTTATATATATATATATATATATATATATATATATACTTATCGGTTTCACAACGTTCTACGTCTTCCGATACCCAATCTCCACTCGTTTCTGTTTGCCCATAATTCATCATCTAGGCCTCTTATTCTTATTTCACTGTCTATTCCTTCTCTTCAGCTTCTCCTTGGCCGTCCTCGTTTTCTTCGGCCAGTTGGTTTCCATTGTAGTATTTGTTTAGGTAGTCTTTCATCATTCATTCTTTGTACATGTCCGTACCGCACTAGTTGTTTTGTTCTTATATCATCCACTAAAGTACGTTCACCCACTGTCATAATTTCTCTTATTCTTTGATTTGTAACCCTTTCTCTTTTTGATTTCCCTGCTGCTCTTCTCCAATAGTCCATTTCCGTAGCGGAAAGCATTTTTTCTGTTCTATCCTTGATTGGCCATACTTCTGAGCCGTATGTAATAATACTTTTTACAATGGTGTACATATAAGCTTTTTGTTATGTTTTGATATACTTTGGTCCCAAATTATTCCATTTAATAAAGTTATTGCTTTTCTTCCTTGTACGTTTCGATCTTTTATAGCTTTGTCTAGTGTTCCGTCAGCTGTAATTTTTAGACCTAAGTATTTATACTCATTACAGGACTGAATTCGCTGCCCGGTATTTAAGATTAGATCCTGTTTCATTCCACCGATACACATATACTCTGTCTTATTGAGATTAACCTCTAGTCCCCACTTATTGTACTCTTCTATTAGTTTTCGTGTCATATATTCGAGGTCGTCATAATCCTGAGCCACTACTATCTGATCATCGGCGAAACATAAAGTATACAAGGTGGTTTCGTCCAACGCAATTCCCATGTTTTGGCATTTTCTCTTTCATACTTTAAGGACTTGTGCCAAGTATATCTTGAAGAGCGTAGGCGAGATACAGCAACCTTGTTTAAGACCTTTATTTACTTGAAAGCCTTTGGTTAGTTTTGCTTTTATTTTAACGTTTGCCTTACTATTGCGGTATATTTCTTTGATGGCCTTAATTAGTTGTACGCTTATGTTTGTGTTTTCCAACGCTTTCCAAAGTAGATTTAGTGGTATACTATCATATGCCTTCTGCAAATCGACGTAAAGCAGATGCAGCTCTTGTCCGTGTGCCATTTTCTTTTCAATAACTTGGGTTATACAAAAGAGATGATCTGAAGTCGATCTACCCGCCCTGAAACCAGCTTGTTCTTCTGCCTCCATGTCTTTATGTTCGCTCTCCACTTTATTTCTTATTATTTTACCGTATATTCTGCTTAGCGTACTAGTCACAGATATACCTCTATAATTGTCACATATATCTTTCCTTCCTTTTTTGTGTATTGTGGATATATATGACGTTTTCCACTCAGTTGTTACTACAGTTCCATTTAAATATTTTTGGAAAAGATTCCGTAATCTCCAAAACAGTTCTTCAGTGCCATATTTAATAAGTTCGGCTGGGATATTTCCGGGTCCGGCAGATTTACCGCTTTTTAAGGTTGTGCACACGTTTTTGACCTCAGAGATTGTGAGGGGTACTGGAGATCTCATCGTTCTAATTATATTGTCTCTTGCGTCTTCCTTGAATTCTGCTCTATCTTCAGTTAAAAGTTTTTTAAAATGCTCATCCCTTTCTTTGTCTGGTATTGATGAAATGATATCTCTGCATGTTTTTTTTTAAATTTGTTTTAAATCACCCTAAACTTTTCTTGGACATTTATATTTAAATTTAAGTAGGTATTTAAAAAAACGCTAATGTCATTGCTAATATTGCAAATGTTTTTAATTTAACTGATTGATGACAAATTTATTGTTTTGTAGGAGGTAAAATTATGATCGCACCAGCTGGCTATGAATAACGAAATAGTTATTTATGTAGTTTATTGTTTTTATAAGATATTTTAATTTCTACTCCTTCGAACTTTTGTCTACACACAACCTACACTTCTCATAATTTGATATTCTACATTAATATTTATTATAACTAAGTAATTATTTAGATAGTCTGTTTCGAAATGTTTACACACGGTGTTTCAATAAAGAGAAAAAATCTTATAAAATTTGGACAAAACATCTTTGTTTTTAAAACACATACATTATCAAGTCTGTACATTTAAATTAAATATTAATAATTATTAAATATCGGACTTAAGAAAATTTTTAAAATATTCATTTCTTTGGTAGAATTTTTCGAATTCATTACAGCAATTATATCTTTAGGTTTTCCCGATGAACACATTAAGTTGTTAATAAACTCCCGGTATATTTTTACCATAAATAAAACACATTAGTTAGTTCTATCCAACAAGGCCGACTTATCGTAATTTGTCATTTCTCACTTTAATACTATATTTTCTATTATAAAATAATAAATTGCCGTAGAACTAGTAGCGCTAAATAACTAGCTGATATCAGATACTTTTCGAAAGATAAAACTGGTGCAAAACATTAATTGCTCTGTGGTTAGACGCAGAGACATTGTTTTGATCGGAGACGTAATATTCTTCCATACCATAATACTACTACTACGTCGGTTTAGAATGTTTTTCTACGTTATCCGACGCCTATTCTCCATCTCGTTCGATCCTGACAATCATCTTCTGTCAGGATTTTTGACACGCGACAATTTTCTATTCTATGCAACAGCGTGCTTTTTATCATTGCTTCATATATGTTAATTTTTACATTCTTTTGTATTTCTCTGCTCCATAAAATACTGTTAAGACATCCAATAACCTTTTTTGCTTTTACTATTTACTATTCTTTTTTCCAGTTCTTTACAATCTGTTCCTGTCTTATTAAATGTGACAACCAAGTATACATACTTATTGTATGGAGATATTGTTTGTCCAATATCTAGTTCCAATTCACTTGATTCGTTTCCAATACATAAGTACTGTGTCTTGTCGACGTTCACTGTTAACCCCCACTTTTGGTATTCTTCCGTTAACTTTCTCATCATATACTCAATGTCTTTTTTATCATTAGCTACAATTACTTGGTCTTCAGCAAACTGTAGTATGTATATGGTAAATCGGTCGTTAAGTTGTATTCCCATGCCATGTACTTAACTTTTTCAGTTTTGTAGAGTTACTGCGATATATATTAAAAGAGTTGGAGAGATACAACATTCCTGTCTTAAGCCTTTGGTTACCAAGAATTTCTTTGAAAGTCGATATCCAATTTTAATTTCAGATGTTGAACCTTTGTACAGTTCTTTAATCGCTTTTATGTATGTATGATTGATATTAGTTTACCAATCTTTAGGATTACCGTTTATACATTGATAGATACCATATGGGATTTTCTAGTAGTTTTTCTAATCCATATCGAGATTAATGTATAAGAAGAAGGGTGCACACACAGTACTATAAGTACAATCGTGCACTAAAGTAGAAGTTTTTCATTTTAAATATTTAGCAAGTGATTACACACAGGAATTAGTGATAAGATAAGTAATAATAGAGTGATTAATTATATTCTGTTAAATGTAAACTACTACAAACAAATAAATAAATAAATAAATAAATATTTCAGCATTTGAGCGTATATTCCCACAGGTCAGCTAGCTTTTGCGGATTTAAGGTTTTTAATACTATTCTTTATAATTTCTTTTTCGATGAGTACTTCCTCTCCATGTACTTCTGTATCTCTCCTCGGAGCCATACCATAATAAATACAGATAAATCGAATGGTTTTGACAACGCACTTTAATATTTTTTAAAAACTTATTTGTGTGGGAATTGTCGATAGAATCATTATATTTGGAATAAGATGGAAGGGAGTACCAGTATAAAAACTTTTTTTTTGGTTATAACAAAATTGTAAACAAAAATTGTGACAAGCAAAACAAGCAATGCAGAAACAGATAACAAATTATTTTTGCAGTTTGCTGTATCAACGAAAATTTGTCAACTTTATTTTATTTGGTTTTATTTTATTTCGATCCTGTATAAACTAATGAGCCATAATTGACGTACTAATTCTAACTGCATCTTTATGTTTTTTTTACATAATTTTAGAAATTTTATGAGCTATATCAGCCCAAGTAAGGTCTGTAGTTGTTACCTATCTTGTTTATGGCCAGAAATACGGAGTCTATGGTTTATAGCGCTAATAAATGGTAGTTATTATTTTTAGTTGGTAGCTAACTTAATACTAACTACTAGTTAGTTTATATTGTGTAAGATAAAGTGGCTTTGGTGTAAGATACCAAAGTGCTGTAAATCATAATGCAAATGATAGTTTCCTACAGTCTGTAGAGAAATGTCCTTGCAGTTCTCAGTTACGACACTTGGAATTCGTTCCTTGTTTTTTAATAAATAGTTTTAATTTTTGTTTTTTTTTGTTTTTAGGTAAGTACTCATTCATCTTAAGTGAATATCAGCATCAATATGGGTAAGTAAATACACTGCAGGCGTAAACAATAAAGTAAGACGTCATTTAAGCTACTAGTGACGTTTAAAACTACCAAATTTAACCTATTAAACATTATTTCACCGAAACGTCGTATTTAAAATAAATAAAGATAATGGAAGTCTGAAATTTTGGGTCTACCATTTAAAGTATTGAAGGTCCTACCACGGATGTTGAAGGAGTAAGTTGCAATTGACCCGCTTGTACATGGTGGCATGGATAAGACCTTCTCCTTCGCATTAGTGAAAACAATAACAACTGTGAGAACTAAAACGTGCATCTTGTTTCCTTTATTGACGTTACGAAAATTCGTAAACGCATAATTCCTTCATCGAATATACGTGCATGTGCAGTTACGTGGAACATGCGAACAACAAATAGTTTATTTGCATAATGTATGCCTAATAATATAAATAATTGCTGACAACTAATAACTAGAGAATCGATTTTGTGGTCAGGCCATACAAGTAAATAATAATTGAATTTAAAATAAATATTAATGGCCTATGCTATTCTTGGATATCTTCTTTTAATTCAAAATTATATAAGAAGCCTACATATACTCATATCAACGCAATTAATAAAAAATTCTATGTTAATGTCATCAATCAGTCAGCTTATTGATGAATCTGGTAATTCTTTCATTTAAAAAAATGGATTTGTGCATGCTAAATATCTTTGAAGTAGTGATTGTGAATCTAAGTTTGATTTGCCATACGGGCATTTTGATAATCGCTATATCGTCTGGTCGGTTGCCCAACACTTATAAATGTAGCTTTTAATATGGTTCACTCGTGGAGGATGACCTTAAGGGCATTGAAGTAAGGGAGGTCACTTCTTGGAGCTCCAGGGAATCAAGCTTAAATCCACCAGAGGATAAATGCAAAAGAAGACCATAAAAATAAAAGAAAATCTTTAAATTAATACGGGCTGGCGTAATTAAAAGAATATTTTTAAGCAAAATATATTTCAAGTTTCATTTTAATATCACATTAAAGCAGTCTTTAAAGACATAACATGGTAAATTTTTCATATAAGGACTATCACAAAAACTAATCATATCAGAATTATAAATTGGATATGTGTCATATGAAAAATAAATATTATATGTAAGCATCAAAGAATCCAAGGTCCATTGGAACTTCAACTACCGGCATTATATAAACATGCCATAACCCAAAAATCTATGCACGTGTATAAACGAAAACATAGATAAAGCTCGGAAAATTAGATCAAGAATTGAAACTGCTAGAGGGCATTGTATTAAATCTGTGAAATAAAACCTTATTACTTTGGCCACGTTATAGGAGGCTTTAAATACAAGCTAATACTTAATCTAACACAGGCAAAAATTAGAAGCAAGAGAAGTCAAAGAAGAATAAGAAAATCGGGCTTTAAGAATTAAGGGGACTGCCACGGCACAACTTCGAACTGTTTCGAGCAGTAACTCACAAGATTCAAATTTCTATGGGTGTTTCCAACCTCCGCTAAAAAATGCAACTTTTAGATGAAAAAGAAGAGGTCTTACTGAAATAAACGCACAAAAAACTCCTGGGTAACAGGCACAGGTTACAGACAGACAAAAGAATTTGTAGACCGACCAAAGGCAATCAGACTTAGATGAAAAAGACGTTGATCTGCTGATAAGTAGTCTAACTGGGCATAACCGGCTGAGAAGACATCAAGGCATTTCATAGCAGAATGTGAGGTCTACGCAAAGATGAGACAACAGGGCGTCAACTCTGAGCTAGGAAGAGCTGCACTTGCTTAAATGGTCTGACATACGATACTGGGCTGTGCAAAAAGGGCCTACTCTGGATTATTTGCTGAACTTGCGGGTCACCCCCACTACTACTACTGAATTTAAAAAAATATCGTATATTGATGATTCTGTGGCAATTCGAATAATAATTCACTTGTGTTCTTTGCTTTTTTACTTTATTAAACAACGACATGATTGTTTTAATTTCTCCCCAATCATCCTTCGCTGATGCGTATACAATTTATTTAATACATCCACACACACACCGATATAATAATTGTGCGCTTGTATGTCCGTCCGTTCGTCCGTGCCGCGTATATGTGTGTGGATTTATAATTAAATTATTAATTAATATTTTGAGAGATAATTAGTCGCCATTCTCCACCGAACAATTCGACTTGATAAATACAACATTGCGCGGAGGCAAAGGGAGGTCATAATGACATGGAATAATAAAATCTACGCTGTGCAGGATCTTTGGACTGTCCAACTGCGCATGTCAGTACATGAGCCGACAAACTTAGTAAGTTAGGTTAGCTAATGTGCCAGACCCACGTACTTTTATAGATCTGTACTGTGAAAGGGCCATTTAAAAACGACTGCTACAAGCGTGCCGACATGTTGGATTTCAAATGAACCCCAACGTATGGCTTGGTTAAATTAATGCTACTGATAAAGTGTACCGCGCCCTCAGCGCCATCTCTTTTCTAAGCATTAATACACCCATTATTACCTTAGAATAAATGCCTTTTAGTATGGGAGAGTTCTTAAACTAATCTGAAATCCATCTAATTGTTGCCATCGATGCCATTAGTCGAGGTCAACAAAAATTAGAAGAACTCGATGCGTTTAATTTTTGAATTGTATTAGTAGAGTTAAAAGCCGCTTCTATCGTGTCACCCCGTGTGCACTTCATTGCTAAAATGTAAGACACAATTTAAATCATTTCTTACACCCTAAGAATGCAAAATCGACTGGTCGTCCAAAAATCGTCGTGTGCAGGGGGTGGTGGGAGTAGTGTTTCCAAAAATTTGGAAAAATTTTTTTGCATTTTTTGAATCTATAAAGTGTGCTCATGACTCCACCAAATATTGTAATAGTAATATTACTATCAGAAACATTTATTTTTCAATGTTGAAAATATCGTTCCCGATGCTTTTATATGGAGTTCCCTATTAAACAAGTGCTCGCCCTGAAAACGCGTATTTATAATAATTTATAACTTGTTATAACTCGAGAACCCTTTGCTTAATCAAAAAAATACCTTCTGTAAACTTTGTGTATCAAAGATCAGGGATCACAATGATTTTTGAAAAATGTCAATCGGACGCATAGTTTTTTTTTTAAAGTAGCAAAGAGTGATGCCATGACGCGACGACCGCGGCAGACACTGGCATGCGACGAAGCGTCAGATATTTTACAAATGCACGGTGGGCCAGGCGAAACGCGACTCTATGTCTTGAGACAAGTCGAGACACACATAAGTTCTTTATTCGTTTAACTCTCGCGGTTACAGATGTTTAAGTTACTTACTTGGCTTTTTGCTTGTGAATTGCGTCAGTGGCGTATATACGGGAGGTTCGGTTCGGTGCAAACATAAAATAGCCTCATGAGGTCTCGGCCCCCTCCCCCGAAACTGTCTCGGCCCCCTCCCCCGAAACTGTCTCGGCCCCCCCGAAACTTTTTTCTATATACGTCACTGAATTGCGTTATGTATAAATGTTGTGCTTGTGTGATTTGGCCGTGAAGAAAAGTGAATTTTAGTTCTATATAAGAATGTGACTATCGGCCCTACGGGCTTCCAATTTATTTCTATATTAGTATGTGACTCTCGGCCCTACGGGCCTCCGGGAGTCCATATTCACTATATTAGTATGTAACTCTTGGCCCTACGGTCCTCCAGTCGTCCATATTCACTATATTAGTATGTGACTCGGCCCTATACGGGCCTCCAGGAATCCATATTTGAAAGGGAAACTATGCGCCTCCCGTTAAATTCTATATTGGTATCGAGACTTTTGATTTGAGCCCCCCACTCCCTGCTATAGGCATAATATGTGAAAACAGAAAATTTGACATGGTGTAATTAGTTTACACCTGGAAGACACAATTTTAACGGTAATGAACTATGTATTTTTTTTTGCAAGCCTACACAATAGCGCATCTGTCGCCGTCGAAATAATTAAAATAAATTGTCGGCGTCTTAAAATATGACTCTTTAAAGAAGCACCACTTTTTGGCAAATTTTGATGGTTTTTTGACAAAAACTCAAAAAGTACCAAACTAATCTAAAAATTTTTCTCTGACGTTTATAGATCTTGGTAGGCCCTATCGTTAAAGTTATTATAAATTTTTCATTTTGACGTCTCTATTTAGAGATATAGGCAAATAATTGAAATTTAAAAAATTTCTGTTTTTGAAAAACACAGGGACCTACCTATTGCGCGTCAATGCACTAAGTGGGTGACATTTAAAGCCACATAAATTTGTTTTGTTATCGTAGAAATAGGTTCAATCAAGGGCTATCAAGTCACCGGAAGTGATGCAGCAAAATCGTTTCTGAGATATAAATTGTCAAAATATAACCAATTTAAGGTTTTTTCTCAGAGTAGTAACATATAAAGAGAAGCAGTAGCCCCGGTTTCGGCGGTCATTCATTCATTTGTTGGTAAACAATGTAGCTTTTCCGCTATTGCCGCCTCCTCTGCCTCTGTAAAATTTTATAAATAATAAGTAAGGTTCAACTTCTTACCTTACCAAAATATATAGTGCTTTGAGTTGGTTAGGCTATTCAAACCGTGCGATAATTTGTCATGCGCTTATCAGCCCGCGTCGCGCTGTTTTATGCTGTCTATTTCTTATTACAATCTGCGATAAAAACTCATTTAGACAACATAATTTATGAACGGCCCCTTTTCCCACAATTTTTTCAGGAGGTGGCAATCGGTGTATGACATCATATTACGGATTTCGTGTTAGCAGGGCCGGGTTTCGTTTTGAGCTACTTGGACTATAACCCCAGGTACAAAGAGAATCCTTATTCCTATTGTCGAGGACGATTAAATTTAAAAAAATTAAATTAGTCATTGTTCCAACAGTTTTAACCGGTATTAAGGATATTCTATTTTATTATTTTAAAATGCGGCTTTTCTGTTTGGAGAGTTGAAGCACTATTAACCATTCAAACGAAAATTTCATAGGATTGTTTTAATGTTCTCTAAGTATTTAGTAGTTTTGTAGTTTTTCTGTGTGAAACCACACCTTAGGGAAACAAGCGTCTTGGAATTAAATAAATGGATCCATGATGGATCTGATACCTTCCTAGCCCATTAGCACACTCCAACCAATATCAACCTTGAAAACAGTTTTTTGTAAATATCTCCGAAATGAAAGCTCCTAAACTTTTCGGTTATAAAATAATTTTTTTCAAAAAACGCGCGCTACTATATTCTGAAAACCGCATATTGATGCGACGTTCCATTAAAAAGTTAGCTTTTTTTAAACTTTTTAACTGTCAAAAAAACTGTTATTAGCATTCACGAATTTTGACTAAAATCTAATCAGCTCGTTGCAGTATTGAGTACTATTTCACCTGAAAATTTCATGTAAATCGGTTAAGCGGTTTAGGAGCTATCGCGTTACGGACAGATATACATACATACACACACAACACAGACAGACATCACGACGATATTGCTAGGGTAGGTCAAAATACACCCAAATAACACATATTCGGTGTTATGTCAAAAAAAATTTTTTTTTGAAAACAATACCTTTTCTAGCCGTTGCTGTGCGGGCTAGGAAGGTAAAAAGGGGGCGGGCCGACTGCACACCAAGTGGTATAAGTCGTAGCCTTTAGACTGAATTGTTTAGTTTACACTTGAAAACGGTTAGATATACTTACTTACTGAAACGTCCTGTTTAAAATAAACCAACACAAAAACATTTCATGTAAAAAAGAGCCAAGTACGCGAAAATGGCATTCCGTAAAAAGAATTGAGATAAAAGTAAGGCCAAGTTCTCCAATACAAATTTCATAATGAAAGATTTTTACTAGTTGGAAATGTTTTTCTAAACTTTGCTATTACAGGCAAACTTCTTTATGTTCAATTTAGCACTGTGCCTGAGTCATTTACAGCCTCCAATCTAACTAGTTTCTTACTTTCATTTTAAAATTTGCATTGGAGAACTTGACTTTACTTTTATCTCAATTCTTTTTACGGAATGCCGCGTACTTGGTTATTTTTACATGAAATGTGTTTGTTATGATTTCACTTCTTTTTTAAAGGAATTGGATAATATTTAATTAAACAGTAAAATATGCGGAATATTGTTCAAAACTTTTGCAATGCCTTACTTAAAATTTTAAGGTCTTTTAGTTTTTTCCCATGGTTTTATCATAGCTGCTATCAGCCTTCCAAAGCTCAGCTCTCTAGCGTTTCTGAAAGTGGACAATGTTACTTTTGCATAACTTTACATGTATAGGGGAGGGAAGTAAATTAAAATTTTCGTGTTTCTAAATTTTTTCCTATAGTTTTATCATGGTTTCTATCAGTCTTCCAATGCTCAGCTCTCTAGCGTTTTTGGAAGTGGGTAATGTTACTTTTACATAACTTGACATTTATAGGGGAGGAAATGAAAATTTTTGGGGTTTTTAAATTTTTTCCCATGGTTTTATCATAGTTTCTATCAGCCTTCCAGTGTTTCTGGAAGTGGGCAATGTTACTTTTATATAAATTTACATTTATAGGAGAGGGAAGTAAATTAAATTATTAAATCTTTCAGTCTTAAAAAACTTAGCTCTCTAAGGTTTCTGGAAGTGAGCAGTGTTACTTTTACATAACTTTACATTTATATGGGAGGGAAGTAAATTAGAATTTTGGGGTGTTTTTTCCTATAGTTTTATCATAGTTCGTATGAGGCTGCCAAAGCTCAGCTCTCTAGCATTTCTAGAAGTGAGTAATGTTACTTTTAAATAATTTTACATGTATAGGGGAGGGGAGTAAGTTAGAATTTTGGGGCTTTTTGATTTTTTTCAGGGGTTTGGTCATAATTTCTATCAGTCTGCCAAATTTCAGCTCTGTAGCATATCTGGAAGTACAGTAGAATTTTGATGATCTATACATGAGTGAGTGAGTCAGTGAGTGAGTAGCAATTTCGACGTTTTTTGAAATTTCGTAACTACTTTACTACTTTATAGAAGTCCATGAAACTTGGAGGGGTTGTTAACTCTATGAAGGTCTACGACTGTGCAAAGTATGAGATTCGTAGCTCTTTCCGAAGTAGAGTTTTAGATAGGTTAAATATGGGCTGAAATGTTTCAAGAAAAGATGGTACGGCAGCGCGAACTTGGCGAGGCACTGCCGTGCCCTCAGATAAAGACAATGGAAGTCCAAAGTTTTATTTCTACTCAATCATTGTCTACGAGTTTCAAACAAAAGATTATTTTTTTACTTATATAATGGCAACAAGTTTAATTAGGTGGGCCCTCAAGTCGTGAACGGTTAGCCCAGATATTCCTAAGCTCTAAGGTCGACACTGACAGTAACATGTGTTTGTATTAAATGCAGTGTTGTCTTGGCCGTCGGACTCGGTATATTGAATTTTTGGTGTTTTTTTCTGTGTAAAAATAAACAAGAAGTGCTATGTTTCTGAAAATATTGTGAAAATTCAGCCCAGTGTCGTTTTTTCGAGATGATTCCAGTGACGCAGCTATGTTGCCATCGCCGGGGATTCTGCAAATTCTAAGTTTTCAGGAATGACCGCCACGAATAGGGAAAATTTACACGGAGCCGCGGTTTACTTCTTCTCTTTATATTATTATTACTCTAAGGGTTTTTTATATTTAAGGAGCTCTGGAGAGGAGGGGTGCGACCTACAAAAAAGTTTATTTGAAGTTTTTTTGTTAATTTGACCGTAAAAACAATTCCTATTATTAAAAAATTAAATTTTTGTATTTTTTTGGCCTGATGACGTCACTTACATAAACGGTACCAGCGAGTGCTTTTATTCGAGATTTAAACTTAAATCAAAATGGATTCTTGCATTTTTTCGATTTGACCCTATATACGGACCTCCGGGAATCCATATTTGAAAGGGAAACTACGCGCCTCCCGTTAAATTCTATATTAGAATCGAGCCTTTTGATTTGAGCCCCCCACTTCCCGCTATAGGCATAATATGTCAAAACAGAAAATTTGACATAGCTTTCTTAGTTTACACCTGGAAGACATAATTTTAACGGTAATGATTTATGATTTTTTTTTGCAAACCTATATAATAGCGCATCTGTCGCCTTCGAGATAATTAAAATTAATTGTCGGCGTCTTAAAATATGACACTTTAAAGTAGCACCACTTTTTGATGGCAAATTTTGATGGTTCTTTGGCAAAAACTCAAAAAGTACCAAACTAATCAATTTTTAGCTCACACATATACTATACTATAGTCGTGTGAGCTTTGGTGATCCTAATTTTTTCGAGAAAAAAAAAGTTGCTCCGATTTCAAAAATTTTTATATATCTTTGCGTTTCAGATGATTTTAAAACTTTTTTGTTGCGCCGTCTGTCTGTCTGTCTGTCTGTATGTCTGTCTGTCTGTCTGTCTGTATGTCTGTAACGACCAACAAGCATAACTCAAAAACCGCCTGGCCGATTTTAATGAAATTTGGCACCTAGGCTGGGTCTTGGGTCGAGATGGTCCCATTTAAAAATGAACAAAATCCACCGAAAACAAACCAAATAAAAGGGTGGGGGTAGATTTCAAAAATTAGAGTTTATGTGAAAATATGGCGTGTGTGATATCAAACGAAAGGTAATTGAGTCTGGAGTTAAATAAAATATATTTTAATTTATTTTAAAGAAAGGGTGGGGGTATATATATCAAAAATTACAGTTTAAGTGAAAATATGGCGTGTGTGATATCAAACGAAAGGTAATTGAGTCCGGAGTTTAACAAAATACATTATAGTTCTTGTTTTTTTTAAGGGTGGGGGTAGATTTCAAAAATTTGAGTTTAAGTCAAAACATGGCTTGTGTGGTATCAAACAAAAGGTAATTTAGTGAGTTGAATAAAATATATTTCAGTTTTTAGTTATATTAGCTCACACGTACACTATAACTATAGCACCTAGTGTGAGCTTAGGGGCCCATATATTAGCAGAGTATTTTTTCTCTGATGTTTATAGATCTTCGTAGGCCCTATCGATAAAGTTATTATAAATTTTTCATTTTGACGTCTCGAGATATAGGCAAATAATTGAAATTTAAAAAAATGCTGTTTTTTAAAAACACAGGGACCTATTGCGCGTCAATGCACTAAGTGGGTGACATCTAAAGCCACAAATTAATATTTTTACCGTAGAAATAGGTTCAGTCAAGGGCTGTCAAGTCACCGGAAGTAGAGCAATAAAATAGTTTGAGATATGACCCGTTTTTGGTTTTCTCAATAAGACCAACATTGCTGATTCTTATAGAAAAAAATTTCCCAACTTTGAAAAAAATTGGAGGGGGGAGGTACCCTAAAAGTTTGTTTTAAAAAAATAGTCCACTTCGGGGGGGGGGGGGGACTAATATAGAAATAAATTGGAGGCCCGTAGGGCCGAGAGTCACATTCTAATATAGAACTAAATTTCCCTTTTCTTTACGCATAGCCTTTGATATTTGGCCCTTCACGGCCAAATCACAAAAGCACAACATTTATACATAACGCAATTCACACGCAAAAAACCAAGTAAGTAATTTAAACATCTGTAAGCGCGAGAGTTAAACGAAAAATGATCTTATGTTTGTCTTTACTTGTCTCAAGACATAGAGTCGCGTATCGCCTGGCCCGCCGTGCATTTGTAAAATATCTGACCCTTCGTCGCATGTCAGTGTCTGCAGCGTTCGTCGCGTCATGGCATCACTCTTTGCTACTTTAAAAAAAAACTATGCGTCCGATTGACATTTTTCAAAAATCATTGTGATCCCTGATCTTTGATACACAAAGTTTACAGAAGGTATTTTTTTGATTAAGCAAAGGGTTCTCGAGTTATAACAAGTTATAAATTATTATAAATACGCGTTTTCAGGGCGAGCACTTGTTTAATAGGGAACTCCATATAAAAGCATTGGGAACGATAGTTTCAACATTGAAAAATAAATGTTTCTGATAGTAATATTACTATATGCTTTTGGTGGAATCATGAGCACACTTTATAGATTCAAAAAATGCAAAAAATTTTTTTAAAATTTTTGGAAAAGCTATCCCCACCACCCCCTGCACACGACGATTTTTGGACGACCAGTCGATTTTGCATTCTTAGGGTGTAAGAAATGATTTAAATTATGTCTTACATTTTAGCAATGAAGTGCACACGAAAATCGGTTCTAGAAGCCTTTTACGCGCTTTTAAACTCTACTATATGACCTACCTTAACCGCGTCTTGGGTCATTCGAAAGTAGGATTTAAACCATAATGTTCCACTGTTTTCTCGACATAATCCAGGTTTGCATGAGGTTTTCGTGCACTAAAAAGGAGTTCCTCGATCTGATCTGGATGAACTGGATGAATCATTATCATCATCCTTTAATAAATTTATTGCCAATTTCGCCGCAAAGCTGTTTCTAGGCAACATTTCTCAAAAAGATTTATGAAATTTTAAAAACGATGGCTATTATTGTTGCCAACAATGAGTTACGTCGGAAATGTAGTAGAACTTGTTTGATGGATCAGAACTTTTCAAGAATCCGTTTGATTCCATTGATTAGCTCATCGATAAGATTAAGAATTCTCCCTATATTTCAAGAGATGCCAAGTAAGCGGCTACCAATTTTAAACAAACAGTTCGTTGCTTAAACTTTCCTGATTTTTTAAGCAAAAGATCACTAAAAATTATGTGATTGATAACTAATGTACGTTTAAGCTAAAATTGCAAACAAGTTCTAAAATATCAACCAACCTAATTTGGTTTTTTCGGTCTTAATTAAACAAATCTACTAAAATGTTGTTTAGTCATGTATGCATGTATATGTGGGATAGTTGGGGATGATTTTTTTAAGCTGCGCTAGATCGATTGGTAATAGATCACATAATTTTAAGTTATCGGGTGTTTGCCTCCAATTTAAGTAGGAGGGCCGGTGTGACGTCATAAATCTAAGATTGCGGCTTTTTTCATGTTTTTTCGCAAACTTTGGCTTATAACTTTTGCAACTTTTTGTTTGCAATAGAACAGTAGTTAAGATTATAAAGAAATATTAGCTTTATATATCCTAAAAACTAACAAAGATATAATTTTATTTCGGAATACAAAAAAGTAGTAACTATGTTTTTAAGACAAACAGCCATTTTCTTTACCATTATAATTGCTAGCCTCTATAAGCCAAAGTTTGTAAAAACAATGGAAAATTCCGCCATTTCGGATTTATGACATCATATTGGCCCTTCTACTCGAATTTTTGGTAAATATCCGACAACTTAAAATTGAGAGATCGATCGCCAATCGACCGAGGGTAGTCTTAAGCTTTCTAAATAAAGCTAGTTTCTTTTCTATATTAATTGGTGTTCTCTTGCAAACAAGAAACGTATTGATAGTCTTCCTGTAAAACTAATTTAACGAAAGTTATGAGCCAAAGTTTGTGAAAAAACACGAAAAAGGCCGCCATCATGGATTTATGACGTCACACAGGCCCTCCTACTCAAATTGGAGGCACACACCCGGTGACTTAAAATTGTGTGACCTATTACCAATCCATCTAGGATAGTTTTAATTATCCCACAAGACATGATTTTTCATTATAAGCCACTCAACTAACAAGCTTTATAATTTAACAAACTACTTAATCATGAAAATCCTGTTTTATTAGGTCTTTAACCTTTAAGAAATAATCTTCTAACGAAAACGCACCCAAACACACGTTACCCAAACCCACACATCAAAAAAAGCCAAAATAATGCGTCTGTCTGCCGCACACATGAATGCGTGCTCGTGACGTCATCGGCGTGCGTGCCTGACACGGTGTAGAAAATTGTTTTCTAACGACCTGGGTCAACGCAAGCTCGATTGTTTGGAAAACTAAAGTGTCGAGTTGCCTATGGAGTTTTTAAGAGAGCATTAGAGACTTATTGGAAATTTCAAAATAAGGCTAGCAGTAATAAAGTAACAACTTTATTTAAATATTGCTTGAGTTGACCTTGCAGCCCTTCCACTTCTACCACCAGGGGGTCTATTGTGGCTTACATTTGGGTGGTTTCTCACCACTGTATGCCTAATCCTTTAAAAAGGCCGGCTATCGGTTTGGGTGAGACACCGTTCAGATGTTCTGAATCAATCTGAGGTTTACCGAAAGTATTGTGACGTAAACATGTACATGTCTGACTGTTTCTTCATCCTCCATAGAGAGTCTACATTCGGTCTCTTCTGTTAGTCGCATTCTGTGCATGGGTACTCTCAGTCGATAGTGACCCCTTAAAAAGACCAGTCAATGCGTATCTCCCGTCTGGTAAGTGCAATGATGTTCCTGACTCTCTTTCTACAAGATGCTTTGATGAACTCTTTAGAGTGAGCCAGCTTTGGTATATTTATCCAGTATTGTTGAACGCTATTCTCCATCCATTTTAATATGGTTGATTAAGCAGTATTATATGATATCCCCCAGGCTGGTTCGGGGCCGAAAAATTCGGCAGATGCCGCTTCCCTCGCTGCTTGGTCTGCAGCCTCATTTCCCTCGTGCCCAAAATGCCCTGGTATCCATACTAATGACACATGGTTAGCGCTACCAAGCGCATTCAGCGAGTCCCTGCAGCTACTCAAGGTTCTTGATGAGACAATATAAGAATCAAGCGCTCTTAAGGCTGCTTGACTCTCGGAAAAGATTTTTATTGTCCTGTTGGTCCATTTGTGGTCAGTAATTCACCCGGCACCCACTTCAAAGGCTACGAGTTATTTAAAAAATTGGTCCTGTTCTTTAACCAGTCGTCTCTTCCCAGGAGGGTAATGTTGTATAGCTTTCTACTGTACATCTTGTTGGGCATGACGTTGGATATCATTCTTAGAGTTGTGCCTAACTCTTGTTTCCTAGGGCTGTTGCTGTCACTTTTTTTGCCCTGCCATCCTGGTCGTTGGACCTTATTCTGTATGCTGCTTGGGCTATGGGCTGAGCTCATTGCACGACATACGGCAAGACTGGCCTGTTTTTGTAAACTGGTTAGTTTGACCCTTGAGTTTATTTGATGTCCCTTTTCCCAAATGATTTATTGGACATGCATTTATACGGCCGTCCCTTATTTTGAACCCCACTTTTAAATGTCTAATAATGAGGTTGGTGTATAAGGTTGTTTTTTTATTGTTCTGTTCGTCATATTTTTAAAAAATGATGATGATATAATAGAAATTAGGTAAAGTGTCTTCATTTAAAAATGTAACTGGCTTGCGAGCAAAGCACGGCCTATAATGCTTTGGGGCTAAAACTTAGCAACCCTGCATTCGTTCTGTGAATGCCTTAAGACCCGGCTGGTTCAACGTTGTCAAAGTAGGACTTTAGTAAAAGCGCGCACTGTTTAGTTGCATTTTTAAATGGAGACACTGTACCTATTATAATAGACCCTTTGCTGGTAGACAGGGTTGGGGACAATGGGTTTTAAGCGAGAAATGTATTTAACTTGGATATTTATAACCATTCGGAGGAGCAATATATCATTTTAGTTCAGAAATCACGATCAAATCGTTTTTCCATATTTTTTGTCTATGTAGAACAACAATCACGGAAAAACAATGCAAAAAAATCGTAATGAAACACCGCTCACTTCCCCTCTTAAAGAAAACAAACAAGAAATCGTCAAAATAAGGCCAAGTTACATAAATACTGGATGACTTTATTTGTGCTCTATAAAGTCTACCACAATTCTTATTAAAGTCTGCCGTATTTTACGGCGCAACTGCGTAAGCGTAGATGTGAATATACTGCTAGCATTATTAATGCTAGACCTTATTTCACTACCAAAAAGTCCCTATTGTCGAAGAGGGATTTTGCCCGTTGTTTGTCAGGGTCTACTGAGTTTTTGATAAAATAGGGAAAGTCACGTAAAACAGGGGTTTGAGAATCAAAACGTTTGTTGGGTATGGTTAAGGTATTGTTGTGATGTATCTTATTTTATTAAACTTTACTATTACAGTAAAACTTCGTTAATCCCGACACATATCGGTATAGCTATTTCCGATTTATCGAGGTATCCGGGCTCCTGGAGTATTATTATTATTATTATTTTATTGAAATAATTTTTACCGAACGTAGACGTTATTTGATTTTCTTTGTGTTGTCACCTTTGTAATCAGCGGAAAAAATACCAGAACTTTGTCCATTGAACCGACCCTGTTGCTCCAATATGAACAAATTTAGTAATAGTGCTGACTTAACTTGGAACACCCTGTATACAATTATTCACCTTACGTCTAAAAATACTTGCGTAGAATATTAAAACTATCTGATTCACCTTGCCTACCAAAATCCAATTTTTGAATCCAATAAACCAAAATCTTTGATGAACCCTAAAGAAATTCGAAAATCATTTCTATATAAAACCTCACATCAACCCCAAAACGAATGCCTCACGAAATACGCATCTTCTCCTCCCAAACTTTAAGATCAGCTGACTAGTCCCTTTCAATCTAGATGAGAAAGGGGTAAGGAGTATCGAGGGGCGAGTCGGGAGAGTCGAAAAAGAGGGTGCAAGTTAAGGGAACAAGGAAGCAGGGGTTCAGTAATTCCTCCTAAATATTAGACAATGGTCCGTACGGGTTCTCTTTTAGGTATTGCATATACAGCTGACATAAAACAGTAGATAACTTTTAAAGACTTTATTGTTTCTCGAAGTATTCTCCACGAAAATTAGTGCAGTTTTGCATGCACAATTCCACTCGTTTGTTGGTACTAAAATTATTGCATTCTTGAAGGCGTCGACTGCTTCCTCTGGCGAATGAAATCTTTTACCACGCAGTCCATTCTTGATTTTGGAAAAGTATAGAAATCGTTGGGACTTAGGTTGGGACGTTTTGTTAGGTTAAAAATTCAATGGTTTTTTGGTTCGGGGGGGGGGGGGACGAACCCCCCGCGCCTCCCCACGCTACGCCGCTGAACCCTGGCTTCTTCCTGTTCTTCGGTATCAGATAAGGTATCCAGCGGGATCCTTCTTGTCAGATTTTTTGAATTGAGTCATTTTGAATTGAATCCCCAATGAAGTCTCAATCTCGCGATATGTCACATGTCGATCTCCCGTCATGAGCATGCGCACAGCATCGATGTTTTCCTAGGTAATAGCCGTTTTTGGTGCACCTGGCCTGGCATCGTCGCTAAGGCTAATCCGTTCACGCTTGAATTCGCCATACCAACGAGAAACTGTCGACTGATGTGGTGCTTTATTACCGAAAACAGAAATCAACTCCTCAAGGCATTATTGTTAAGATAATTTCCTTCAGAATTTGTAAAAAATTATGGCCCAAAAATTTTCTTGGTTTTATTCCATTTTTCGACAGATTTGTTAACTTGAAAATTCATTGTAGCTATAAAACTATATGTATCGCACTAACGACGTTTTAAATTTAGGTTAGGTAAAGATTGGGTTTAAGTTTAGTAATGACATTCGATCAGTATCGCCCTCTATGCTCCTATATGCAATAATAAAAGGCATCCCTCATATTAAGTTTTTGTAGAAAACAGGGTCGTGTCATATTCAAAGATAATAGGTTAAAAAAGCATTAATACACTTTTGCACACATCATTATTATTATCCGTAAAAATAAATGGATCCAGACGGATCTGATAACTTCCTAGCCCATTAGTACACTTGAAAACAGTTTTTGGTAAATATCTCAGCAACGAAAGCTTCTTGGTTGGTTATAACACAAATCATTGAGAAAAATGTGTTCTACTTTATTCCGAGAACCGCCTATTGATGCGATGCTCCGTTAAAAAGTTAGCATATTTTTAATTTTAATTTTTAAACTGTCATGTCATTAGCAAAATCTAATCAGCTCGTTACAGCGTCGAACAGTTTTTTTCATGAAAATCTCATAAAACTCGCTTCATCGGTTTAGGAGCTATCGTCTTACGGACAGAGTTATACACACACACAGACAGACAGAGGAATACATCCGCGACCTTCGACAGCACATTGTCGTTCTTTATGTCAGTGTCAGCCGAATTTTAAGCCAAATAAATTCAAAAAAACGTAAATTTTAGTACCCGTAAAATTAAAATCAAACAAGTTTTTGTGACTAAGCCGGTAAACAGTTTTGTTTCTCTAATATTTTTCTGTGGGTAGCTTGAAAGCTTATCCTCACGGGGGTCCAAGATCTAATGGACTCCTTGGTCGATGTAGCACCCTTGCAATGGTAAATAGAAGAGTTTGTCTCCCATCTTATCTTTAAAGTGAGAAAACTAAATCCTCTACTCTCACGTATACGGAAAAATATACTTAGCCACAAAAACTTGTTTAATTTAAAATTTTTAAAATTTTTGGAAATCGTAAATGCAACGAATAAATAATTTTGTTTCAACTCTTTAAGAAGAGTTTTGTTTGTTAAAGGAGTTTAGTACTCCTTCTGAACTTTTCACATAATTGATAGTTGAAGTGAAAAAAAAGAAGTGGTTTATAGCTTAGTGTGATATGATCCTTTTGAATGGGCCTTTGATTTTGTACACAATAGGCATTAGGTGATTTGGGGGAGGAAAGCAGCAAACGTGGATGGAAAGGAAAGGCGACCTTGCAACGTCGACGCGACGATGTGATTTTATCTCAGACGGCGACGCACGAGGAAAAATTTGTGGCGTGCCACGGAAAATTTTCTCAAAGAAAGAATGGCGAGTGTTTGTCGAACTAAAATGCTTTAAAGCTACTTTTTATCGCTCTGTACACATCTTCGATTAGATTTAAAAAGAAAGGACATATTCCTTGGTAACATTTTCTTTATTAATTTATTTATAACAAAGTTACCCTAACATGACGAACTTACATCACAATTTACTAGGGTACACTAAAGATATTTTACATTTATATTAATTCAGAAAAGTGAAACTAGAACTAAACGAAAACTGACGCAAAGGCCCTTAATACAAACGGAAAAAAACTAAGTATTTTAAAGAAGTAACTTTAAATAGAATTTTACTATTACTGAGCACAGTGTGCCTGAATGAAGTATAGGTTACATAAAAATGGTTCCAAAAAGTAATTGCACATTTTGAATATGGACTCTTTCCTGACTTCAGAGCCATATTCGTATAAATCCTAGCTGATCCTCTTCTCGAAATTTTATCAATTTTTTGCATTTTTTCTAGTTAGTCTAGGCGTTGGCTCCACAGATTAGGTCGCACGTGACAGGAGCCAGCGCCTAGACTAACTACAAAAATGGCAAAAAATTGATAAAATTTCGAGAAGAGAATCAACTAGGATTTATACGAATATCGCTCTGAAGTCAGGAAAGAGTCCATATTCAAAATGTGCAATTAGTTTTTGGAACCATTTTTCTTTAACCTATTCAGGCACACTGTGTGAGAAAAACCCTAATGGCTTGATTCCTAAATAAATTGAGATAAGGCAAAAATAAGGTGCAGAAAGTAACAATTATTATAATATCTTTGCACAAGACATATAGGTAAGTTTGTTTTAAATCTAGGTGCATAAAATAACGAAGGTATTCTATTCATTATTACTCTAGCATTAAAGGATAGTTTTTCTAATAACATTGGATAGTCGATCCTATTATTGAAAATATTATGCAAAAAGATACCACCGAAAATAAATCTTCTAGCAGATAATTTTAACCTCTGATAAAAATTAAGACTGGGTTTATATAATACAGCTAATAGATAACAATTATATCTAAAATTTCAGTTAAAATATTTTTTTGTGGTATGGTACCAGTCCTTAAAACTCGGTCTAGATTTTGGTGAAAGGTTTAACTAATTTTTTTTGCCTTGAATGTAATAGTGTTTAATATTTGTATAATGGTTAATAAATACTTTGCCATAAAGGCCCCCTTTTTTTTATTCTTACAATGTCATTATATCCGCATAAAACATAAAAATAAATAAAAACTCCAAACGTCACTAGGAGATGTTCAAAAAAACGGTGTAAGTAAGGGTCAGCTGTCCGCTATGTTTTACATGTTAATTATTTTGACAAGCTGGCTATGATTAAACCAATGTTTAATTGTTTTGGAGGATGTGTAATTGAAAACGGATTCTAATATATCTTGTCCTTTTTACAATATTTAAATATTGATGCGTATTTTATACGGTAATGCATCTACAGATATAGTTTAACATTATTTATGTATTATTTGGCTTTAAAAAGTTTTGTATATATTTTTTTATCAATCATGGATTATTTCTATTGTTTTTCGAACTTTAGACCACCCCTCTGGGGTGGTACTCCAATTTAAGACTATTTTTAACGAGAATCCACACACTAAATTTCCGAAAAATGACATTTCGTTACAAATTTTTTATGTGCTTTTTCTTTATTTTTAAAGTTATTGTTAAAACTCACTAAGAAATGCCTATCGCGCTATTGCACGTTAGCGTAAACCAAATCTTTGCAGTAATTTGTCCTGTAAGTATTTAAAAAAATACACTTAAACCAGTTATAGTCATAGACTTTAGTACTAGACCTTGGTCTAAATGCTAAGTTTAAAGATATTAGTAAATATTGGTGTGAAAGATTAGTTATTGGAGACAGAAGAAAAAGAGATAAGTTAGGAGCAAATTTACCATTTACAAAATAAATAAAATAATAAACGGTCAAAATCAGTATACGCAGTGTTAGATTTTCAAAGAACATCTTCCCAAAGAACACACTGAATATACACATAGACACGTAGTCGGAACTAAATCAGTTGGACGATTGTAATTAGCACAATGCAACGTTATTGATGTGTCACAGGAATTTGGTTAGCGATGATGTCGATTATTGGCCGGGGCCGAGGCATGGCCTGGAACTAGCTCTGCAGAACGGCTGATACATTCATTCCTTTTGGAATTTACTGTTAAGAACACTGATCAGTTTTCCAAGTTGCCACAAACATTTTTGGGATTCTGGAACTAAAACAATAAAATAGTCTTGCATTTAAAGAACGTTCAAAACTATTAGTTTAAATGTTTAAATACTCTGTTTTTGACCATTTGATAAGTTTTTCAGTTGTGTAACTTAAGATCCGGAAAATGACATCTAAAGCAGTTCCTTCTTATTTCTTTGAACTATAAACCATAATTTTTTTAAATCGCTTTGGTACAACTATTTAAAATATCCCATATGTATGTGTGTGAAATGGATATAAGATTCACTACACTGATACCGACAACGTTATCCATTTCTGCATATTGTTCTGAATCAAGATCATTTTAAATGAGGATCATAATTAAAAAAAAAACAAGATGAGTTGGTTGCGTGCACGTTTTTTCTTTTGAAAAAAAATAAATGTATTTTATGCAAAAAAATCTTTGTTTATTCAGTCATGGGCAGCTTTCGACCACTTTGTGGCCATCATTAGTGCCTCTGAAATAGAGAGAGCGTGTTTTTTTGGTTGGTTCCTTGAGTCTACATAAAACTGATAAAATTGTTGACAAACACAAAAACACGTTAACATATAGTTCTTGCCATAGGCAGTTAAACTTTTGTGACATTTCCAACCTCTTCATTTATTATATGGATACTGACAGCATATCTTTGAGTTGTTTTTATCTGTGCGTTTTTTTGTCAACCTACAGTCAGCATCTGTTTATCCAGAGAAAATGATAAATTTACCTTTAATTTTATACCAACATGACATATTTACTTTTTAATATATTTGTTTTTATTTGAGAAAGTTTTCAGTGAAGATGATGACTGAATAAACGATGATTTTTTTGCACCAAATACAAAATTTCTTTTTTTGCAATAAAAAAAAAAGTTGATTACAAATTTAAAATGGAACAATCTACCACCAGCCTTTTTTCTGTTTGTTAAATTCATTTTGGTTGTTACTTGTTTAGTTTGAAAAATTACTGCAAAAGTATGGTACCAGCTTGTCTAAAGTAAAAGCTAGATTTCCAACATTTCCTTGACTTTTAGATGTTATGCTAAATGTAAAAAAAGGCATACACACTGCTGACGTAGGACAGGTTACTAGGAATATGCTGTCGATATCGACATAAGCAAAAGTGGAATTTTCCTGAAGACTTTGATTTTTGTGGCAGTGTCCTTATCAGGACTCTCAAAGAAGAACAATTGACCAAATTAATTAATAACATATTGGCCATATTCTATGAAATACTGCCGGCGAGGCTTTGCTGCAAACTATTCAATGCAACAACGCAGAAATTTCATTATTGTTATGTTGTGTGTCTGTATGTATGTATGTATTTAGGCACTCCACCCTGGTTCCTCTTGTTTGTTTGCTTGGCTTTGCATACCGCGACTTTAAGTATGTCATTTAAAGGTCAAACAACAAGCGTCACAAAGATATTATGCAACTCACCTTAATAATGACTACCTTCGAAAATTTTGCTTCTCATTTTAAAAACAGATGTGTCGTTACATTTTTTATGCCGATGGCGAGTTTTCGTCTTTAAAACTTTTTCTCAAGCCCTGACATAAGCATGGTTATTACAGCAACTAATTGATAAATTAATAGTAAAAAACAATGAAAAAGTAACTAAATTAAGGGCAAGAATATTTAATTATTGAAGTAGAAAGGTGCAAAAATAATCACACCAGAGAGGAAATGAATGAAGAACTCTGGAAAATCAGGCTAAAATCTTCAATGGGCTAATATAATGCCAACAGAGGCTGAAGACATGCTGAAACTAAAAGCTTTAGCCTCTCAAATAAAGAAAAAAAAACACTAAGAGCAAGCAAATGCAAACCAAACTATTTATCTTTTTGCGGACATCTAAATTTTACGCTCTAAAGGATTCCTTTAAACTATAAAGTGTGATTGCAGTGTCATAATTCTTAATCCCTTAAAAGCATAGTGACGCACCCTTAAAAAGTCGCCCTATAAATTGCATTGCCAACAAATCCATTGCACATCCCTGCAGAGAATAGATTCGTACGTACGTATGTATTGTGTGTGTTTGTGCGTTTGCCAAAGAGATATGATGGTGCAGATAATCCCGTATGCATCCATTTTCCATTTCTAATGGCGGTTCAATGGATGCTTTATCATTTCGGTCATCCAGCCACCCCATTATGATTAATATTTTCTAGAATTCCTCAAATAATCTACATTATGTCAAATGGAATGGCCATGTTCCTTATACTGTACGAGTATATTTCCAATTTAAGGAAGAACTTGTCAATTTGATCGTTGTAGAGGTTACTTTTGTTAGTATGGGCTTTTTCTTGCTTAAGGTAGGTTAATTTTATTTGATTTTTATTTTTTTCTTATAGTCTAAATTAGCGTGACGAAACGTCCTATTATTTTTTTTTTGGATCCACCCTTATTGTATTATCTAAACTATCCTATAATATCTATTAGTTATAAGGTTTTAAAAAATTTTAGTTGGTTTGTCGGGTTTCAACGAGTAATGGTAAAATTTAAATAAAAAGAGGCCAATGTTGACAATAAGAATCACTTTCTTACCCTTCCCGGGGGTACAAATAATCTGTCAGTCCGCATTCCATTAGTTTTGTGTAAATTTTAAATTATGATGTTTTATTATCCTTAATTTTAATATTGTTTTTTACTTAAACCTTCACGTGTATCATATAAATGTATTCTACCTAATTCGCATATCAAACAGGAGTACCATCTGTTACTTAGTCTAAGGGATTCGTTAATTTTTGATTGTTATTTATATTTTTGTGCCGTTGGTTGGTTTGAACTCTAATGCTAAAGCGCTTTTGAAAGAAAGAGATAGACCGTGCTTTAAACGCTCCAGAAAAAGAGACAAAACACCAGCGTAAGCAAGAGATGAGTCAACTTAGAAAACCGTTACAAATCAAAATTACACAATGTGTTTTTTAAAAATTAAAAATGATTTGTTAAATTTGCTTCTAGTTACAAAATATAAATTATTGTGATGTTAGTAGCTCAAAAGACAGATTAGCCGAATACAACTTTTATTAAATTACAGCGATCCTGAAAAACATGCCTAAAAACAAGTCGCTGCATCGTCATAAATTTTACTTGTTCTTAACCTAGTCTTCCATGTAATTAATGCTTGTTGATGTCAGAAACAATATTTAATTATAAACATATGTTTATAACAAAATTATTTGTTTTATTATAAATCCCCTTTTGTAATATTCCAGGGTCGGCGCGCGAAAACTATTTAAAATTTAAGTGATACTCTTGCACATAATTAAACTTCAACTTTTCCATAGCTTTGAGATACCACTAATTAATATACATATCTAACTTTCTCTATATGCAACATTTAAAACAAATGATTCGTTTTTTCATAAATACCTTTTTGGAATATCTCTCTTTAATGTATATATTTTCTTACCTTGCTTAACACTTTTTGCTTGCGTTGTTTTTGACTTTTCGGAATTCAAAATGCGACGCGACAATGTTTTCAAATTCACCGGCTGGCTTGGCATATCGTTTCGGGGTCCGCGTGCGAAAACCCATTTAAAATTCGAGTGATACTCTTGTAAAACAGCTCTGTCGTCGGTTTAACTGTGTGGCCCAAAATATACAACATCAATGACAATGACATACTGTTTTTCTCATCGTTTAGCATCATCATTTTTTTGTTACCATTTCGCAACAATCAAGTTTAAAAAACTAAAGCAATTACAGCGTTCATTGGCATTCATTTTGTATAAGAACAGTTTTTAGCCTACACCTGATTACAATGTCGAATTTGCATATGCGCTAACTTAACAATCCGCTTGTTTTAATTTTTGGTTTCCATTCTCTAATGCTGCAATATAATGTAGTTATATTTTAAGATAAGTTTTTTACTTTTGTGAAATTTCTTTACTTGTGTGCTAACTTGAGTACTGATAAATAAATGTCTATTACTGATTTCGAATTTTTAGACAAAATTCCGCCATACGCTTTTTACTATTTTGCCTAGTTCCGAAAAATCACCAAATGAAGAGAAGCGATATTATTACCAGTCAGTACTATTTGTCGCTATTTTTAAAGTACAGTCGAACCGAAACAGTTATGGAGAGTTCGAGTAAAAGAAAAAAAAATCATATATTCCAATAAATTTTTCTATTTCATTCAAACAGTTGAAAACTATAAAACTAACTTAAAATAAATGTATACATACTTAAAAACTTAAAAAATAACTAAATTTTGAGAAAATATTTTTTTTGCGCAGTTGGACTCAGTTTTTTTCCTATTTCAAAGATAAGAGACAAGTCATTATTTGTTGTGGCTTCATCCATTGAAAAAGCGAGCTGTATGACTTCAATTGCTTTTAAAACTTCAGCGTTAGAAGGTTTTTGTCCAGGAGTTTCTTCACTCTCATCTTTATCGTTAGAGTTTTCCTCAGAGTTATCTTCTGTTTTACCAACTCTTTCCAAGATCTTATCTTCTGTAGAAGTTTCGCTTGTTACCAAATCCTCGTATACCTTTAAAAATTCATCAAAAGTCACCTCATTACTTGAAAAATGTCAAAGCATCGATCAATAGACTCTTGTACATTTAAAGCAACCCGCTGTTCACTAATGATTTATGTTCTTAACTGTGTTAGAGGGATTTAAGCTTTAATCGATTTTAAAGGTTTGTCTAACAGAGATCTTTACGTTGGCGGGACTGGGAATACGGTTGGGACCTGGGACCACTTAAAAGGTTCGGCTAATAGAGAGATTTGAGTTATAGACGTTCGAGTTAGAGAGGTTCGACTGTATTTTCGTTTGATTCAACAAGGGAAGAATTATTAGTAGTGTGTGCATGTACAAGAGAGAATTCCAAACATGATGTTAGAAGCGGTTCTTTTTGTTTAACGAAACCCTTGTGTCCAGCTTTCTCAATATTTAAACCATTTTTGTTCTTTTAAAATGCTAAAGTTAATTTTACATCAGCATATCTGAACTTCTTGAATAAGGAATTCAACTTAATGATGTTTACCGTTTATCAAAAGACGTTACTGTCAAATGTTGTCTGAACAAAATGTGGCATAGTGGCGTTCGGTATACGCGCTCGCAGCCGATTTCGTTGGCGGTTTTAAACACGGCCCCAAATTAGGAGGGCAGATTTGCGTTTGTTAAATCGTTCGTTTCAGGGGCTAATTTTACGGGCCCACTTTTCCACATTTTCCCCCGACCTACATTATGTTTCGATTTGTTGTTGTTTGTTATGTCGCGTTGTTAAATGTTTTTGATTTTATCTATTTATCGCGGATCTCCGTGATAAACCCCATTAGCCAACGCTTACAGCGCGTTACGATTCGTTGTACCAGTTTAATTCCGACTCTTATTATTGGATATATTTTTTTATTTTACTATAAATTCTTATATTTTTGCGGCGCCTGCCTAGTCGTTGCTTGACAAACCCGAAACATCTTAAAAACTTCACGTGATCCATGATTTAACAGCATATGATAACACGATAATGTCGAAAGTCTCTATTTTTAGGTTTAAATATTAGGTCTTGAATAAGTTTTCTGAATACCTTTGAATTGAGTTGTAAAAAATCGGATTTTATTGGGCTTTTTTGACTAAAAAGCATCTTAATGACTTTTTGACAACAACAACAACAAAGTATGGACTGGGATTTTCGACTTCACTAGCATCGCTTTTTTCTCGCGGTTTTATTCACATTCTTTAGCTAAACATATAGCATTTGTAACTCTCTTAATTTTAATTTTTAGATTTTTCGTCTGTGCTTTAAATTATTTTATGCACTTTAGGGATATAAAGGGTACTTTAAATCCCTATTTTTGGGGAAAAAAGTGTTACTTTAAATCCCTAGGGATTTAAAATGTACTTTAAATCCCTAGGGATTTAAAGTACATCATGATCTGGATCATCATGGTGTACAATAATGAGTTCGTTGATATGGTAATAATCAGCCACTTTGATGACGTTTTAGAAATAGAGTATACAAAGTGGCATTTAATTTTTTTTTCGTTATTTTTTCTTTAACGTTTGTTTTACCTATCCTAAAGTGTATAAAATAGTATATACACCTCAGGGCTAAAGTGTTTTTAAATCCCTTGACAAATTATAGCCCTCCCGTTGGTCAAACTATAAACTTTTTGTCTCGGGATTTAAAATACCACTTTAGTCCCTAGGTGTATAATGTACTACTTAATCATCCTAGATTCTTATTCCGGATCCAATCAGAATCATTTTTGCCATTTAAATTTATTAATTAGAATGTTAATATCATTGACCAATTTTCGTTTAAAACTGTCCCATAACAGCTGAATATCCACTTATACTAGATAATATTTATTACTAGAAATACTTTAGAAATCACAATAGCTGTTGACAGTTTCCATGGTTCCCTTTAGTTTTCCCAAGTTGTAAATTGCCGAGAAACAAATATAATAGGTATAATGAACAATCGCTGCTGATAATTTTAAATATATTGGCTTTTTTTTCAACTGGAAAGGGAACAAGTCTGAAATGGAATCGCACTTCAATTTGAGAATGTAATACAGCAAGCCGTAGATGCAACAAAATTGAGCCCAACAACGATAGTAAATTTTCCAACCAAATATTGATTGGCAAAAATATACTACGCCATACGTTTTTTTCTCACCTGACGTCATTACAAATGCGTACAATTTAGGCAATGAAACTAAACTGAAATAATATATGTTGTGGATTAGAGTAAAACACAAACTAAAAGATTTAAAAAATAGTGAATCTGGAACATTTTATACTTAACAATATAAAGGTAAAATAATTCGTTTGGTAAAAAGAAGACCAAAAATTCTGTAAAAAGGGAACAAGACAGACATACAAGAATCGAGATCATGAACCAGAAACATTCATGAAACCCATAGGATTCTAGAAGGTCTTAAGAGCTGATGATCCAAACACAACGAACTAGCTAACTGCTCACACGTTTGTCCTTCGATAAATTGTTGCCAAATTAATCCATCAAAAATTGAAAGTTTCACTCCGGGTTAATTTGGAATCACGCGCGCCCCGAGCATTATCATTTTACAATTTTCTACATATTTATCCGTGCGAGCCGGTCGCACATTTATTCGTACATTCGCACAATAATGTGGATAGTGCCCATGGACAATGCAACTGCTAAAGCAGATAAATTAGTTCAGCAATTAGTGTGAGTGATACGTATGAGAATCTGGTGATTCGACAATAGAATCTTTTTTATATTTTTTACAAACAATAATAATTTACCACAAAATTGCCTTTATGTCAATTTGATATATCTTATTGTTAGTGTGTTAAAAATGCGTAACAAGAAAAGGAATCGCAAAACAAATTTGGCTAATACTTGAAGAACCATCCGAAGGTTCAAATAATTTGTGACGATAATATATGGCCAAAATAAAATGGCGTCCAAGAAGAAATGATGATGATGACGATGATGTTAATAATATAAATAACCGTTTTGCAGCCGCGATAAGTAAATATTAAGCTAGGATTCCATTCACGGTCGCTTTGAACTAAGTTTCGGCGAATTATTATTTTACCAATGGTTGGAAAGGCTACTGGTACCTCTTTCCAACCAGTGGTAGACGAAGGATTTGCCTCGACTTAGTCGTAAGTAAGTTTTCGGAGGCTTAAACTTATCATCGCTTGAGGAAGAGCTGCGGTCATTAAAAGAGTCGGTCATACTGGAGTTCATGTCAAAAAGAACCCACTAGCACCAAATTAGTTCTTCTAAACTGAACTCATTAAGCCTATTTCTACCAATGATCAATGAAACTGATCCATAAAGTTTCTATGCAAAATTTATCAACTCCATGCCATGAAACACACTCGGCGTTTTCGCACAAAACAGGCGAGAAGAGGCGCCTCTGATTTTCATAAATTTTATTTAATATATGTCGGCCATTCGCATATACGTACCAAATAGGCCTCTGTCGAAATTTAAAACAGTATTATCTAACTGCCCAAAATGCACTCTGTAACGTGTTTTTATTTTTTTTATTTGACATAGCATTGCCATTAAGTGATTCCTTATTATAATTTTTTGCAATATTAAAAATGAAAGATTTTTTTGGGTGCTAGTTTAGCCGAGGCGGACGAAGAGGCCGTAGAACATTTAACATACTATTTGCTGGTAGACAGGGATGGGACCGATGAGGTGCAAGCGGGAAATGCCTTTAACTTGAATATTTATAAACTCTCAAAGGAACAGCGCCCTTGTCATCCTAGTGCGAAAAAAACAATAATTTAAAAAAAAATTATTAAAAAAATGTGTAATAAAACATATCTCCAAAAGCTGACTAAAATATGAAAATATTGTTTTGATTCTGTTATTTGGCTATTCGTCTAAGGTTTTTTTGAAACCACTTGAACATGAAATGTTAATAACACCCAACGAATTAATATGCTGAGAGTTTGCTACGTTTGGTTTATTTTTAATTTCTCGAAATAACCATTTCTGATTCCGGCGGATAATTCCTAATTAACACTACAAATATTTATGACTCTTTAATAAATCTACTAATATCCCCCTATTAAGAACTCGCCCACAAATTTTTTCTTTTGGTGTCTTGACTATATCCTCACAATATTCATTTCAAGAAATATAAACTTCATGATATTCATAACTCCTTCTTTCGTAGTGTGTAGTTTTCCTACATACAGTGGTGTGAATGTTTTTCTCTATTCGTTTGACAAGAATTTCCAAAAAAGGTATGGCCGTATCTTTTCAATGTCCATTGTGCATTGCATTTGATTGCATATTATAAATATGTCATCCATGTATTGTAGCCATTCTTTTGGCTTGACTCTTGTTGTGTTGATCGCATGGTCCTCGAACCACTCCATATAGATGTTTGCTACTACTAGCGAAAGATACAAACCCATTGGAAGTTCATCATTTTGTGCATAAAACTAATCTTTCACTTAAAAGTAACAGTTACGGAGAAAGAGCTCCAACAGATCCATCACGCCCTCCACCGATAGCGTTGTTTTCACGTGAAGTGTATCATTATTTTGTAATTTGCCTTTGATGATACTAAGTGACTGATTTATTGGCCCGTTGGTGTAAAGACTTTTTGCATGAAAACTTACAAATCTATTGATGGACTCGAATTCGATCCTTTTTTTTTATTCTTGGAGTAATAAAGTGTAGTACAAATCCTTAATAACATCGTAAGTGTGCAAGCGCGAATGTCAAAATACTGCAACTATTACTACTGATAGACCTTATCTTTAATTAATAGCCGAATAGATCACAGATACACAGATTTAAAAGCCAATGTATATAGCAAAGTAACAACATCAATCAAAATCCACGAAGGAACCAAGCCAATCCACATAAGAAGAGGTGTCAGACAGGGTGACACAATATCCCCTAAACTATTTAACCAGGCTCTAGAAGACGTTTTGAAGAACTTAGATTGGGAAGAAATGGGCATCAAAGCAAACGGACAATACTTGAACCACCTAAGATATGCTGATGATAGCGCCTTAATAACAGATAAGAAAGGAGAACTGATAAAAATGCTGGAAGAACTGGATACAGCAGCTAAAAATTTAGGCTTGAGTATGAACTACACTAAAACTAAAATCATAACAAACACAGATGAAGATATCACGATCAGAATAAACCAAGAGAAAATAGAACAAGTAGGATATTCTTATATAACTGGGACAAATTATTAAACTAAAAAAAGAAAACCAAACAGCTGAAATCAAGAGACGAGTGTTGGCCTGGGCAACATTTGGTAAATTAAGCTACATATTAAAAAATAAAAAATATCCTCAGTACCTCAAAATTAAAGTGTATAACCAATGTATCCTACCTGTACTTACCTGTCGATCTCAGACCTGGACACTTTAGAAAATCAAACATGGATAAGGTAACAAAAGCCCAAAGATCAATGGACAGACAAATGTTACATATCAAGCTAATAGATAGAAAAAGGAATGAATGGATAAGAAACAAAATTAAAGGATGTCAGAGGAGAAGTAGCAAAATTAAAATTAAAATTTGCCGGTGATAATACCAGACAGAAAGACGACCGATGAAACAAATGTATTGTAAACTGGAGACCTTGGGAAAATAAAAGAAGTAAGGGAAGACCACAAATGAGAGGGCGGACGGTTTGAACACGGCGACAGACAGGGAAGAGTGGAAGATATTGGGGGAGGCCTATGTCCAAAGATGGATCGAAGAAGGCTAAATAGGTATATAGATAGATAGAGCTTATTTTACATCTTCTTTAAGCCTCTATTAAAGAACTCGATCTAGCTCTATTTCGTAAATATTTAGATTTTAGTGGGATATATCGAGAGAGTATTTGCATTTTTAGTTAATTGGCCTCGCGCTGCGCCGCGCCGGCCGATCGACAGTTTAACTTTTGATTCGATTATTGTTTATAGACAAATCGCCGTGAATATTTTAATTTACGGTAATTTCCGATTTAAAGTTTTGACGTGTTTTAATATTATTTTCGAAAATTCGGAAACTCTATCACGCCGACATTTTGTTATAAATATTACTATGAACATGAAATTCAGCCAATTAATGGTTGACATCTTCATTTATAGTTTATGCTATTTTCGAATGTAAGTTAATTAGTCATTATACAGTGTGCCCAATTTAATACTTATCTCCTACTACTATGTCGGTACGTTTTTCTACGTTGTCTGACGTCTATTCTCCACCTTCTTCGATCCCGATAATCATCTTCTGTCAAGGTTTTTTGACCCATTATTCTTTGGATTGACTGTTGCTATTCTAGTTTAGGACGTCCTCTTTTTCTGCGCCCTATTGGTTGCCATTCTAGGACCTGCTTTGGTAATCTTTCGTCGTTCATCCGTTGTACATGGCCGTACCATATCAGTTGCCTTTTTGTGACGTCATTTGATATGCTTCCCTCGATTCCTATTTTTTCTTTTATGATCTCATTTTCTTCTCTGCTCTTTCCCTACTTCTTTTATTTTCCCAAGGTCTACAGTTCACAATACATTTGTTCCATCGATCGTCTTTCTGTCTAATATTATGACCGGCAAATTTCCATTTTAATTTTGGTACTTCTCTTCTCACATTCATTCTTTTGTTTTCTTTCTTATATCTGTTAGTTTAACATGTAACACTTGTCTTCCCATTGATCTTTGGGTTTTTTTTACCTTATCCATGTTTGAAGTGTCCAGATCTGGGATCTATAGGTGAGTAAGGGAATGATAAATTGGTTTTGAACTTTCGTTTTAAGGTACTAAGCATATTTTTTATTTTTTAAAATGTAGCTTAATTTCCCGAATGCTGGCCAGGCCAATCTTTTTTTGGTTATATAATTTGTCCCAGATATATATTCCTCTACTTGTTGTATTTTTTCTTGGTTTATTCTGATTGTGATATCTTCATTTGTCTTTGTTATCATTTTCCAGTTCTTTCATCATTTTTATTAGTTCTTCTTTCTTATCTGTTATTAAGGGGATATCGTCAGCATATCTTAGATGGTTCAAGTATTGTCCGCTTACTTCGATGCCTATTTTTTCCCAATCTAAGTTTTTAAAAATATCTTCTAGGGACTGTCTAAATAGTTTAGGGGATATTGTGTCACCCTGGTTCCTTCGTGGATTTTGATTGATGTAGTTGCTTCGCTATATACAGGGCTCGACTTCGAGTGTAATCAGGTAACATTAAATCGAGAAAAATTAAATTTTTTACTAATTTTTTCTTACACAATAACCTTGCTCTTTTATTAAAGTCGCGCTTAAATGCCGCTCAAGTGTGTCATGTGATGCCACTTGCAAAACTCGTGTGCCGTTCGATCTCCTGGCGGCGGCTCACGAAGTCAAGTTGTTAAAAGTCACCATACACTATCCAGGAAACAGACAGCCTTAAACCTCTTGCCCCTCGACTCGTTTCAGTCTGCAGAAAAAAATGTTTGTCACGTTTTACTACTCCTTTTAAAATTTTATTTTATTAAAATACAATGGAATTACTAAAGTGATTGTTATTATTTGTAAAAAGCTATTTTGCTTTTATTATTTAAATAGAATAGAATAGAATTTTATTTTTCGTTCTCATTTTACATAATATGTATACCTATAAGGTGTAGAACTCGTCATTTAAAGAACCATGAGCCTCAACGTAAGCACATACCATCTCATCCCGTTCTACCATAGGAGGAAGAACAGAACGGGGTGGTACGTCGCGTCGCCTTCGTTATAACATTGTCTACAACCATTTATGCACCCATGTGTTCTAAAATTATGAAAAATGTTGTAGATTGTTTGACGAACTGGAACCGGTCGATTAGGAAACTCGTGCACAAAACGTCCAGTGACTTCATGAACATTACGGCCTACCGTGTACCATAACACAATAGAAATTTTCTCTTCCTTAATATACGGTGTATTCATTTTTGAAACGCACCAAATTTTTAACCGCACTAGAAAAAAGTCGAAAGGCAAATGACAATCTAACCTAAGGTCATCGCCGTCTTTAGACTACTTAGCCGGTAAGAGTAACGTCATTAGATCGCGAAAAGAAAACCATTTTCTTGAATTGCTAACTTGACAACAGCGCTAAACTATTTATCTTTCTTGCCATTTATTTAAATAGCGATCTTACTTCAAGTCACATATTTTTCAATGGCCAAACGATCGTTGACGAACCCTGTATATTGGTTATTAACCCCTAGTTGGGAAAGATTTTGACCATACCTTTGAAAAGGTTTTTTAATTGCCTTCATAGTGCTGGCAGTATTTTCAAAAGGCCCCTGTTATAAAAATAACCCCCCTAAAAAAAATTATTTTACAAAGTTTTTTAATAAATTATAATTAAAAATTACCACCCAAATAATTTCCCAACCCTAAAGATTACCTCCATTTCCTTAAACATGTTTTCTAAAGATTTTGCCTGGCAGACGGGTAGAGTGACACGTAGATAAAGCGATGGTATACAGAAATTATATCTACAATTATAGAAACGTCTAGATCCGAAGGAATAAAAAAATCGAAGTAAAAATACTGAAAAACTTGTCTAAAAATTATGAAATCTCACCTGAAAAATATTAAACTACTAAATAGCTACATTGACACAAGCTGAATGTCAGATACTCGTGCATACAAAAACTGACCAAATGTTTTCTTTTTAAACAAAAATATTTATCGAAGCAAAAAAATCGTATTGTATTAAATAAAGTTTAAATAGTAGTATTTCGTTCTTACATGCAGGTATTCATTTACTAATTACTTCATGAACTATAAATGTATACATTTTGTAAATAATAGATGACCGGAGGGCCGGTGATACAGACGTGCAATGACCATAACATGACAGCTGACACCCTTGAACGATTATATGTAACGGTGTAAAATATTCAGAAGCGTCGCGGTAACGGCCAAAGCGTTAGTTTGTTTGCTCAAATCTTGCTAACGGCGATAGAACTGCGACAGTTTAATATCGTTAACCGTTTTGAACTTGCTTACTTCAATTATTAGTTTTGTTTGCTACTTTTTAATTAGAGCTAAAGTTGTTTTTGCAATTATTTTTGCAATTTTAAGATTGAAAAATGCGATAATTTTTTCCCCTATTTATGTGTCTCCGCCACTAACGGCCACGGATATACATTACGCTGAGGCAAAAATTTAAAGTTTTTTAGAGAGAACATACAATGAATGCCAATTATTCTCTCTCTAGTTCTAATCACCGGTGCTTATCTGTAAACTTAATACTTTAAGCAGATTGTCATTTGTGATTTGCCATTAAATTGTTTGTCAATGTTTTCAGTATATTTTTGAAATCGTTTTTGTTGAACAAAAATAAAAAATGGGAACACGATGCGTTGCTTATAAAAACGAGTTTTATAAGAGTGAAAAGCCGGTTTCCTTTTTGAAGTAAGTAGCTTTGATTATTTTAAAACTTTATTAGTACCTAACGGCAGTAAAAATCCAGGTATAGATTAAAAATCAAACGTCTCCGAACTTTCAAAACCACAGAATATCATCGGAGAGTAAAAGTAAAAAAGAAAAGGTAGCACCTCCTACGCAGCGTGCTCTCTCTACGAAAAATATCAATATTTTTGCCTCATTTTGCATATATGTAAAGGCCTATCCAGTTATAATATACACAGTCTTTCACGAACATCGAAACAGCCCTTTTTGGGTATTTAGAGTGCGAATTTGGAGAAACGCTCGGACACGTCGCTTTTGTTTGCGAGGGGTACACTTTTTGGTTACAGAAATAAAACTATTTTTTAAATATCTTCAAAACTAAGTAAAATTTTGACTTGCGGATTTTAGTAATATCTTAAATGTATATCGCTTGACAACTTCAATTAAAAATATTAATGGGTTTGTGTCTGATTTTTTTAGGAAATTAAAGTTTTTTGATTTGGAACTTTAAAAAAATTTCCTCTTTCGAAAAAATGTTAACTGAAACAAAAAATCAAGAATTTATTGCATTTTTTGGGGTTTTCTTAATAAGTCAAATAAATAATAAGAGTCGGTTTAGTTACCACGTAGAAGTAATTGATTTTTAAATAAAAAGTGAAATTTTCATTCCATCCATGTGAGGAAGTGAGAAACAGGTACAAGTGAGAGGTCCAAATTATGCAGAATTTTTCAAGGAATACGAATATGGTAAAATTTGTGTATGTTTATTATAGAGTTTTGACATAAAATGCAATTTTTATATTTGGGAGGTGTTATTACTGCCCCCTAGCGGGGAGCTACAGAAACAAAAATATTTTAGGTGAATTCACAAGGCCCGATTTTGTTATAAAAAAAAAATCTGAGGTAAATCCGGCTGCCATCCTTAATGGGACACCTTGTATAAATATCCTCAGTACCTCAAAACGAAAGTTTATAACCAATGTATCCTTCCTGTACTTAGCTATGGATCTCAGACCTGGACACTTACCAAATCAAACATGGATAAAGTAACAACAATGACAAGCCCAAAGATCAATGGAAAGACAAATATTATATGTAAAGCTCACATATAGAAAAAGGAATGAATGGATAAGAAATAAAACCAAAGTAAGGGAGGTCAGAGGTGAAGTAACAAAATTAAAATAGAAATTTACCGATCATAATATTAGACAGAAAGACGATCGATGGAACAAATGTATTGTAAACTGGAGACCTTGGGAAAATAAAAGAAGTCCCAAATGAGATGGCCGACGATTTGAAGAAACACGCGGGAACTAGATGGATGAACACGGCGACAGACAAAGAAGAGTAGAAGATATTGAGGGCTTGGCAAAAATGGCTTCTGACACAGAAAGCATAAAATCTGAGTTTTTTTTTAAATTAGGACTTTTGTAAAGAATTTATACTTAGTTAAACTTTTGATATTTTTTAAGGAAAAAATCAAACTAAGTTTATTTTTAAAGTTTAAACTTCTTTAGGCGCGTTTAGCAGTTTTTGTGGGTAGTGAATTGAACTAAGCCGATATGATGATGCAGATGAAGCCACACAACTATAAGTTTTATTTATATGACATTTTTTGCTAGAAAATAAATGTTCTGCCTTTTTTTTTAATGTTTTAAGCGCAATTTTTAATCTAAAAGACATTAACAAAAACAAAAAACAAAATACTTTATTATATATGGGACTCCTCGAAGATTAAATTTTTTTTTGACCAGTTATTCTTCAAAATTTTCCTTTGTGTTGCGGTCACGACTTTAACACAAGTTACACGATTTTAAATGACATTTTAGGCGCAAAATTTTAAATAGTTTAATTAAAATTTAAATGTAATTATTAATTTTACCTTTACAGACTTTCTCTTTAATATTTAATAATATCCTTAACTCGTTTACGAAACTAACAGTTTTAAAGGTCTATAATGGGCTTTTTCCCTTCTAAAATAACCCGATAAATTGTTTATTAGAACAATTTTAACCAAAGATTTTTTAGCTCACACATATACTATACTATAGTAGTGTGAGCTATGGTGATCATAATTTTTTCAAGAAAAAAAAAGTTGCTCCGATTTCAAAAATTTTTATATATCTTTGCGTTTTAGATGATTTGGAAACTTTTTTGTCCCGTCTGTCTGTCTGTCTGTCTGTCTGTCTGTCTGTCTGTCTGTCTGTCTGTCTGTCTGTCTGTCTGTCTGTCTGTCTGTCTGTCTGTCTGTCTGTCTGTCTGTCTGTCTGTCTGTCTGTCTGTCTGTCTGTCTGTCTGTCTGTCTGTCTGTCTGTCTGTCTGTCTGTCTGTCTGTCTGTCTGTCTGTCTGTCTGTCTGTCTGTCTGTCTGTCTGTCTGTCTGTCTGTCTGTCTGTCTGTCTGTCTGTCTGTCTGTCTGTCTGTCTGTCTGACTGTCTGTCTGTCTGTCTGTCTGTCTGTCTGTCTGTCTGTCTGTCTGTCTGTCTGTCTGTCTGTCTGTCTGTCTGTCTGTCTGTCTGTCTGTCTGTCTGTCTGTCTGTCTGTCTGTCTGTCTGTCTGTCTGTCTGTCTGTCTGTCTGTCTGTCTGTCTGTCTGTCTGTCTGTCTGTCTGTCTGTCTGTCTGTCTGTCTGTCTGTCTGTCTGTCTGTCTGTCTGTCTGTCTGTCTGTCTGTCTGTCTGTCTGTCTGTCTGTCTGTCTGTCTGTCTGTCTGTACCTAGACTGGGTCTTGGGTCGAGATGGTACCATTTAAAAATGAACAAAATCCACCGAACACATGCCAAATAAAAGAGTGGGGGTAGATTTTAGAATTAGAGTTTAGGTGAAAATAGGACGTGTGTGATATCAAACAAAAGGTTTTTTTTTTATTTGTCAAACACACTGTGTTTTTTTTATTACAATCTAGTCAGTAAGACTAATTAGCAATTTTGTTTTAACTTAATTTACTAGAAAAGTCAGATTTAAACTTAGGGTTCACTCAACAGTTCTCCCCGCTTTGTTTAGTCTGTAACTCACAATTGTGTTGTGTTTATAGCATTATTTTGGTTTTATGTGTAATTCACTTAGTTTACTAGCTCAAACGGCTTCACTCTTTTTAGTCGTCGAACTAGCATAGTATTGTCTAGAAGCTGAATTGCTTCCACATTCACATGCCGATGGAGTCTATCTTCATGGCTTTTTGCGTACTTTTTTATAGTCTCTGCTACAGTTTCGATTTTTAGATCTCGATGAAGGTCACTATTTCGAACGTACCAAGGTACATTCACAATGTTTCTTAATACTTTATTTTGAAATCTCTGTACAACTAGAATGTTACTCTCTTTAGCACAACCCCATAGTTGAATACCATATGTCCATACTGGTTTCAGTATTTGTCTATAAAGCAGTAACTTATTATGAATTGTTAAATTGGACTTCCTTCCAATTAGCCAGTTCATTTTTCTATACCTTATCTCAAGTTCTTCTTTTTTTTTCTTAACATGTGCTTTCCAGCGCAATTTGGCATCAAGTGTCATACCTAGATATTTTGCCTGATTCGAATATGGTACTGGAATGTTGTTAATTGTTATTTGTATGTGATTTATATTTTTGTTTGTAAAATCAACATCACTTTGTGGTCCAACTGTGAATTTGGGTGACTGCATCCTGAAGTTTTTCTATGCATTTTTCAATAGATTTTTCTACCGTCAATAAACCAGTATCATCGGCAAATGTTGCTAAGTGACAATTTTCTGGCTTTGGGATATCACAAGTGAATAATAAGTATAGATAAGGGCCTAGTACGCTACCCTGGGGCACGCCTGCTTGAATTTCTCTTAAATTTGAGTATGAGTCTTCCTGTTTTACTCTAAAATGTCTATCAGATCTGTATGATTCCAAAATATCCGAATATTGTTTTGGCAGAAACCTTTTTAGTTTAAAATTAAGGCCTTCATGCCACACTTTGTCAAATGCTTGTGCTACATCTAGAAAAACTGCAGAACAAACTTTTCCCTCTTCTAGTGCTTTTTCTATTATATTAGTAATTCTGTGTACTTGATCTATCGTGGAATGCTTGTCTCGAAAACCAAATTGATGAGATGGAATAATTTCTTGTCTTTCTATGATGGGTTTTATTCTTTTAAGCAATAATTTTTCATAGAGCTTGGATATAATTGGCAGCAAAGATATTGGCCTGTAAGATGACACGTCATGGAGTGGTTTTCCCGGTTTTGGAATCATGATAACTTCTGCAACTTTCCACAGTTTAGGTACATACCTAAGCCTAAAAGACGCATTAATTAGGTTGCATAGTTTTACGATAGCTTTTCTGGGGAGTTGTTTCATGACTACCCCGTTAATAAGATCATACCCTGGGGCTTTTTTCGAATTAATATTTTTGATTTCTGTTAATATTTCTTTTGGTGATGTAAGCTTAATATGGTCCTCGATTTGATGGGGTTCATTTAAATGAAAGTGTTCATCTGGTGCTTCGTGGGGCTCAAATGTTTTTTCTAAATGACTTGCAAAAATATCTGCTTTTTCTTCGTTACTCCTTGCCCACTGGTTGTTAGATTTTCGTATGGGTGGAATTTGTATAATTGGTCTTTTAAAATCTTTGGTTGCTTTCCAAAGGGAATAGTCGGTATTTTTATCATCTGTAAGTTCATTAAGAAAATTATTACTAGAATTTCTCGCCTAATGCGCTGCGTCATGTTGTTGAGATTTGTTTTGTCCCGAGGATCACGGCTTTGTTGCCACTTTCTTCTTAGTTTCCTTTTTTCCAATATAAGGTCTCTAATTTCCTTTGGATAGTTTTTTCCCTTAAAAATTCTCTTTGGTTTTGGACTGTTTTCCCAAGCTGCTTGTTGAATATTTGTAACAAAATAATCAACTTCTTTATCGATTTGTTCTGGCGTTTGCAATGGTACTGAGGTTTATTTTTTCTGACAGACTTTGTTTAAAACTAATCCAGTCAGTCAGTTTATTAACTAGTGAGATATTTGCTTCTTTCTTTATTATGTTTTTACTAAGAGTTAGAATAATAGGTGAATGATCTGAGTGTAAATCAAAACTTTCTTCTATATCTACAAAACTTAAAGATATATTTTTTACTATAAAAAAATCAATTAGATCTGGAATTTTTCCTGGATCTGTTGGATAGTATGTGGGCTTACCAGTTGATATCGGCTCACATTGATATTCACTAATAGCTTGCAAAAGTTCTTTTCCTTTAGAATTCGTCAGTCTAGATCCCCAGTAGGTATTTTTTGCATTAAAGTCACCTCCAATTATAAAACGGTTTCCTAATTTTCTGAGAAAATTAAGATATTGATTTTTCTTTAGTAAGTGCCTTGGTGGTATATAGACAGCACTTATGACTAATGTATATGTTTTGGTTTTTACACTTACTAATGTAGCTTGAATCTATGGTTTTATATCTTCTCATAGTGTGATATATTTTCTTTAATTATTACAGCACTTCCCCCATGTGCAGTATTGCTAGGGTGAGTTGTATGATACACTTTATAACCTTTAAATTTAATGTGAGACTGGTTAGTGAAATGCGTTTCTGACACAAGACAGACGTCAATTTTTTCTATGTCTAGAGTAACTTGCAAGTCTTGCTGATGTTGCAAGAGACCATTGGCATTCCAAGCTAGGATTCTAAGATTACTGACCATTTTGAGGCATATTGGTAGCTCCGTTATTGCTACTTTCTAGTTTAGTTAATCGCTCATCAAGTTTGTTCAATTTCTCCAAAATTAATTGTAGTGTTTGTTCCATAGTATTTTGACTACTGATATTAATATCAGGTATAGTAGCTGTTGCTGCTACTTGGCTGTATGTCCTTGTCACAGAGTTTTGTGTGACTGTGTTTCTTGTCTGTTGGTTTTGTCTATTTGTACTCACGTTTGGTATGAGATTCGGTTTCTTAGGTTTATTTTTCAATTTTTGTATTTCCTTAGCAACAAGGCATCCTCTGTAGTTAGCAGGATGCTTGCCTCCACAGTGGATGCATTTTGGCTCAGATTCTTTTGGTTTGGGGCATTCTACAGTAAGATGTTTCCCCGTGCATTTTACGCAACGTGGTTCTTTAGCGCAATATTTTTGCGTGTGTCCATAAGATTGGCATCTTTTGCATTGAGGGACTAACTTTGAGGTTTTTAGTGCTTTTATTTCCACTTCAATCCCAAGGATACGGGAAATTTCAAAAATTTTGTTGATATCTTCATCGTGGCTAAATGTGAGCATAAACATGTTAAGAGGTTGTCTTGTTCTCCATTTAAGTTTGTTGCTGGCCTCCAGTGCCTTAAAACCTTTTTTTTTGTAGATCAGCTACAATTTTTTGTATGTCACATGAGAAGTGTAGCCTATTCGCTATTACTCTAATTGGCCTTATTTGTTTGTTTTCGTATGAGTACCATTGATGCTTTATTTCATTAAGCATTTTAGTAACCAGCCGATAGCTGTCTGCGTCTTGTACATTTATTTTAATATTTTCGTTATTTAAAACTTTTATTTTAACTCCTTGTATGATATTTAACTTAAACAAAAGGTAATTGAGTTTGGAGTTAAACAAAATATATTTTAGTTTTTTTAAGGGTGGGGGTAGATTTCAAAAGTTACAGTTTACGTAAAAATATGGCGTGTGTGATATTAAACAAAAGGTAATTGAGTCCGGAGTTAAACAAAATATATTTTAGTTTTTGTTTTTTTTAAGGGTAGGGGTAGAATAAAATGTATTTTCGTTTTTAGTTATATCAGCTCACACGTACGCTATAACTATAGTAGATACCTAGTGTGAGCTTAGGGGCCCATATATTGGCAGAGTATTTTTAATGTAGACGACCGACGCCTATATTTATGATAATTTGTCTATGTTTGGTTTGTATAAATGTTCTTAATTTTTTAGTATTTGAAGACATTCAAAACCTTACCTTACCTTAAGTTACCTTATATTGTGTGTAGTGGGCAAGAAAGAGATAATATCTGGGGGCACGGCAGTGCCCCGACAAGCTCGCGTAAAGTGCTGTAACATCTTTTCTTGAAACATTTCAGCCCATATTTATCTAAAACTCTACTTCGGATTGAGTTACGAAACTCAAACTTTGCACAGTCGTAGATCTTCATAGAGTTAACAAACCCTAGTTTCATGGACTTCCATAAAGTAGTAAAGTAGTTACCAAATTTCAAAAAACGTCGAAATTGCCTCTCACTCATGTATAGATCATCAAAATTCTACTGTACTTTCAGACATGCTACAAAGCTGAAATTTGGCAGACTGATAGAAACTATGACCAAACCCTTGGGAAAAACAGACAACCCCAAAATTCTAATTTACTCTCCTCTCCTATACATGTAAAGTTATGTAAAAGTACCATTGCCCACTTCCAGAAATGCTAGTAAGCTTTAGCATACTGATAGAAAATATGATAAAAAATTTATATTTGCTTCCCTCCCCTATAAATTTAAAGTTATATAAAAGTAACAAAACAAAACAAACAAAATTTTAATTCACTTCCCTCGCCTATAAATGTAAAGTTATGTAAAAGTAGCATTGCCCACTTCCAGGAACGCTAAAAAGTTGAGCTTTAAAAGGCTATGTAAAAAAAACTAAAAACATTTCCAAACTAGTAAGAACTTTTCATTTTGAAATTTGTAATGAAGAAATTGGAACACTTGTTTTCTCACTTTGAACATAAGAGAATCAAGACAAAATTAAGACACTATGTAACAAAATTTAAGTATATGAAAATTACGTTTTTGAATTTTGAAGAATTTTTGAAAAGTTTGAAATTTGTTAAAAAATTTGAAAAGGCTAAGTTTCTTTAAATTTTTAACATTTTGGAAGAATTTCTTTAAAATTTTAAGAATGTTTGAAAAGTTTAATATTTTTTAAAAATATTTAGTTTTGGAGTTTTTTTAGCTCTAAAAGCGCTGGATCTTAATTATCATAAGATAAGTCTTTGTATTCAAGTGATTATAAAAATTGATTCAAAATAAAAATAAACCCTATAACGTCGAATTTTCTTCATAATCACTTAGGAAAAATAGCCTGTCTTGATCGTGCTTTCATTGCAACGTTATCGTTTCTAACAGAATCTAATAATAAAGCTAAAACAAATTTATTAATAATACATACAACATCGGATGTCGGCCGTTATATGTTACAGTACTGGGCAGATTTATAAATAAGGCCAGATATGCAATATCGTCGGATATAATATAATCTGAGGCAATGTTGTAAAATTTAATAGGTTATGTTGTGTGTTGTGCTGCACTAAATGATAGATATAAATATCCTTATAGAATATTAAACTTTCCGTGCTATAAAGTATTGAAAATAGCAAGTTAAAATAAGATAATTCTTTCAAATCAAGATTTTGTATTATTATTAATTAAAATACATACGTGTATTATTAGATAACTATAAAAACATGAAATTTTACCACAATTCTTTTAGTCCGGGGCCATAGCGTCAATGTTTGGCTTCCTTGGGCTTTTTGATGAAGATTTTATAACACCTGTTTCCATCGATTACTAATGATCCCACCAACACTGCATGATCTGTTAAGAGACCCAAAATTGTCTCAGTCAAAAAGTAAGGTTAGGGTGTCAAAATATTTTTTCAATTCTGAACAGTTTAAGCTAAAGTGATGAAATTTGGCACGCACATCGGCCTTCACATAGTAATTTTTTGGCCGTCAAAAAAATTATATATTTGCCCCTAAGTGTTTTTAGTTTATGCCTTATATCTTAAACTATTGCACCTGCACACCAAGTCTTATTAGTATCAAATTGGTAGACCACAGGTTTGCATTATACAAAAAACCGAAGTTGTTAACAAAGCCTTCTAGGTGGGGGCAAGAATTTTTGTACTATAAAATAAAGAAGCTTATTTGACTTATGTCAGGAAATTTTGACCAAACGGTTGCGGTTGATCACTTTTTAATTTTATAAACTTTTTACTTTGCCCCTGGCTCCTAGTGGCTTTAAGGGACCAACATTTTATTTTGACCCCACCTCAAAATCAGAAAATTACTCATTCAAGACATTTTATTGGGTCGGTCACATATCACAAAATGCAAAAATTTTCATCTTTAGGGGCGGCTTCTATATAGGGGTTATAAATCGGTGCAAATTTAAAAAAAGCTAATTTTTGTGGCAATTTATCTCGGGCCTCAGGTATTGATCCATTAGCTGTGTTAAAATCTTTCTCGACCCTACGGGGTGTCAGCGAGTAAAATTTGTTTTTAGACTATCCTATTTATCTTGCACGCTACTGAATCTGCACAACTAGATCTCAATAAATTAGAGTATTACATACTACCCCCCGTTCATAGATGAATGAATGTATGAATGTACGGTAGTGGCGGTTAGCACCCTTAAAGAATCTAACCTAGCACTGGGCCCGTTGTGCACCACGTACCGATTGTGTTCGACTCAGATAATAATTTAAATACTATATAATCAACAGGGTATAGAGAATCACACTGTGCCCGCACTAGCTGCTAACTCCAAATAGGCACTTCATATACCCTGTCCCATGTAGTGATTGCCTAAATTTCCAGGTCACCGAATCCATTCAGAGAATCAGTAGATTTCCCATAGATGTTATCTGGTGTAATGCCAAAAGTTACTAGTTAAAAAAAATTGTTAATATTCTGGTCAAAGTTCGTCCGTTACCAGACTATCCATTTACCCATGGATCGAGGCCCCTTTAGTCGCCTCTTACGACAGTTCTAGGCGTTACCTTGGTGTTATTTCTATCTCCGGACACCATACGGACCCCAGGTTATAGATAGAACAGCTAATAGCGACGAAAGAAAGTAAAATTCGTATCCATGTAGACTTGTGAAACATAGGTAAGTTCCTGTTCAATTGGTGTTAAATTTAAAATTCACAAAATTTTCAGAGATAAAAACTGAATTAGAATACTTTGATTAAATGACTGTGTATCGAGTTATTATAGCTGTGTACTAAACTAAACATTATAACGATCAATAATATTCATAAATCAGTACAGTGTTGTTACAAAGTGAGTACATATTTCAGATGGGCATATTAAAATAAATTTTGCCAATGGCAATATTATATGCGTGTATATGCGGGTCGAAATGCATTAAGAGAATATAGTACTTAAATCAAAATGTGGAACTGGTTTAATGTTAATGGTTTATTTTGACGTTTTGTTAATAACTGTAGAAACTTAAATGCTGGCAATTTTTGATATGTATGTATTAATCGGTTTTGTAACGTTCTACCTCCATTCTGTTCTTCATTATTCTTATTGTTGAGATTATTTGAGAGGTAAGGGCCATTTCATATCAAATCAACCAAAAAAAAGGTGGTTTGGGAATTCATCCTTTGAAGATTTTCGGTACAGTTTTTAAAACCACATTCGAAAAGTCCAACATTTCAGACTTTTTGACCAGTAGTTTGTTTGTTATTAATTTTTAAAATTGCAGTTTTGCCATGAGAAGCAAAATATCTCAAAAACTACTTACACTAGAACCATGATTTTTGGCTTGTTGGAAAACTTGACCGTTCTACCTAATAGTAGTATCAATAGCACTCTTTACAAAATAAAGACAAACAAATAGCAGACTTTAATAATAATTTGATACCCAAAGATGGAGCTGTGCTGCAGACTTTATACATGGAATGAAAAATGTAATCAGGCATTTGGTATGTTGCAGAATATCTACAAATCCAATGTAATCAGCAAGCAAACAAAATTTGAAATCTGCAATACCGACGGGTAATCGGTTCTACTCGATACCTGTCTTAAACATACACATCAAGCAGTGTAAAAATGCTGCAGTATATACTGAACCATGCCCAACACAATTTAAAAACAGATTAGGGTCGATCAATTGAAGATATATGTTAGAGTTTCGAGTTGCAGCAAATGACCAAAGTACAGTCTCTATGGCGTCTCCCATGACCTCATCATTGATTATTTCCAGACGTAAAATACCAAAACTTCGTTTTAGTTGACTTTATATTTTAAATCTGCTGTCATTGTCTGCAGTTTGGTCTCATTGTTTATGAGATATTTAACTGAGATTTAACTAAATTCGAGCTTTTTTTCTTTGAAAAGATGTTAAATTCACCATAATTTAGTGAGACAAGTGGCAGCAAATTACAAAAATACTGTTCGCTGTAACTTCTCACGCCTGCCTAACATACAGGTCATTGTCGTTTATACCACAAGTATCTATGGCTTATTTTATGACCTCATCATTAGTTCTTTCCAGAAGTGAAGTATCAAGACCTCTTAATTTTACTAATTGGATTTAATATTTTAAATCTGCTGTCATTGTTTGCAGTTTAGCCTCATTGTTCCTGACAGATTTAACTGATTTCGAGCTTTCTTTCTTTGGAAAGCTGTTAAGTTCACCTTAATTTAGTGAGATAAGTTAATTACAAAAATATGGCTTATACCTATTAGTTGTCTTCACGCCTGCCTAACATACAGATCATTCCCTTCTATATCGCAAGTATCTAGAGCTTGTTCCATGACCTCACCATTGGTTCTTTCCAAACGTGAAATACCAAAACCTTTTGGTTAAACTAATTAGACTTTAGTCCAATTGGACACGACTGATTTAACAAGAGTTCGAGTTTTTTTACCCAACTGCAGCACGACGAAATATGTATGTCAGTATGTAAATATGTATGTTTGTGTCACGCTAGAGGCTAAACTTCTAAACTGATTTTGGCAAAGGTGTCGTTGAATTGCTACTCATCCTGAAGGTGCTATAGGTTATATTTTTTTAAACAGGAATCAACATAATTTTTAAGGCATACAAATTCTCTAAATTTCAGGCGATTTTAATGAAATACCTTTGATCACCCATTTCAGATGTCCTCTAATTTGCTGTAGTTACTTTGTAGTCCTCCCTGCTCCCACTTATCTCCCCTCCCGCATTCTCTCTATTCAAAAACCATATTCCCATAATTTTATCAAATATAGGGCGATTTCAAAAATTCTTTCTGCATATGCTTTCAGATTTTTTTTCCAACACCATTTTACTATTCCGCTCCTCCCGTTTCTCCCTCACTCCTCCCCGCCCTCCTTATTAGTAATAGTTGTAGCTATAACTTTTACAAATATAAAGCGATTTCAAAAACTCTTTCTGCACACGCTTTAAGACTTTTCCAACATCATTTTACTAGTTTCCCCCACCCTTTCCGTCCCCCTCTTTCCTTCCCACCGTCCTTTTTAGTAATAGTTGTAGCTGTACCTTTCATAAATTTTTTTCGCTTTAAGATTTTTTTTCGACAGCATTTTACTAGTTGCCTACTCCCTCTCTCCTCCCCCACCTTCACTCAATGGAAGGTAACACTGTTCGCCTCCGTAGAAAATCTACACGTACTTCTGGGGTTAAGCTAAATGAATGGTACATGCATAGTGCTTTTTATAAGGCAGAATAAGTATGAAACCTACGTTGAAAATAAAAAAAAATTAAATAAAATAACACCCAACTGCTAAATTTACTTGTAACTGCTAGTCGCAGTTGGGTACAAAATTACCCAAAAACCTGATTAATGAAAATACAAAACTGTATAATTTCGTAAGTGAGCTTTGAGCAGTTGGGTGTTTTTTTTATTTAATTATTTTTTTATTTCTATATAAATTTTATGATTCTTCTTCTGGGCCATTTTTGTTCAATATAGCTCTCAGGTATTTAAAAACAAAATGTATTTTAATTTTTTTTTATTTTAAACTCTTTTTTTATCACAGTCGTGAAAACTGTTCGAAATGTCTTTCTCTCTTCATCCGTTACACAACATTGTGTTTTACTGAAATGGGTCTGCTCTTTATGACCCTAAAAGTATATAAAACTTGTTTAATTAAATTTACTTCGGCAAAGTATTGCGAATAAGTTAGCTGGCTGGAGTAAAGCGACATTGAGTTCAAAATGTAGTCGCCAAAAATTAGTTCTCAATACAAAAAGAAATAATAATAGTTTATAAACTTAGTGGTATACTACGCGACATAGATTGGCAATCTTCTTATCTATTCTTATGGAGGAATACTTAAAGTATTTTCTCAAATTTTTCAGCCTCGATATTCTTCCCAAATTTTAAATTCATTAGATTTTGCCTTAAATGTATTGTTGAAGTAAAGTATATCTTGGTTCCTGTTTTACAACCAATTAATTTTCAATGATTAGTCATTTAAGAGTATCCAAGTTATTCGAAGGATTTTAATTATTCTTCCAAACATTGACTTAAGATGGATGGAAGATGACTTTCAAGAATACTGGGAAAGCTTGACCAGCCCGTTCTAAGGAGCTCATAAAAGGAATCTGTAAGAGAAGAGCTAGACAAATCATTGGACTGATTAGGCAAGAAATCCGTAGTAATAGTGGTCATTTATCCGGGACATTTTTGAACTGTCGATCAAGAGTCTGATTGAACTCGCCTTCGGCTCGCGTCTTAAACTTCATATTCGCGTATAATGACGATCATAGCATGCTTGTTATGTAAACTACTATTAAACTTCAAAAAAGTCGTTTATAAATTTTAAAGTTTATAGCAATAAGCTTAAATGTCTTCTGCAACGCCGCCGCTGGCATTATTAATAAAAGTAATAACAACTAAGAGCCATTAAAATGTGCGGTGACTCTTACAGCAACGTTAGTAGTTAATAATACCGCGCGAATTTAAACATGAAGTTCATCCCTGCTAAAGCCCGTCGCTGGTCGTAAACAGGCAACATTAATTTAGAGTTAACTCTCATTTCGTCTAAGCCAGAAATATTATGCAAATAGTTTTGTTGTATTGTTGCAGGAGCGATACAAACACCTGCTTTATGATCTGTCACGTTTTCTTTTTTATTGGTTCTCTGTGCTTAAGGTATGTCCACGTACGGCGAACGAATGCTGTCATTCGAATTTGTTAAGACTATTGACATGTTAGTAAGTTGGAATAATTTTCTTTATTGATTAATTGGTTAATTATTTTATTCCTATAGCTAGGTTAGGTTTTGGAGACCCTCACACTATAAGTGCTTAGATTATTGTATCTCTTAATGTGTGTTTTTCTTATTTTTGAAGACCTAGCGAGGTGCAATAGCCCCTTTGTTAGGTTTTTCTAACAGCATGCTTCTTCGGAGGAGTTTTCCTTCAGAAAGTTTCTGGTTCTTCAGAAGGTTAGTGCTGTGCACTCGGATAAGATGCGAGCGGCTCATTCCTCGACCTCATTAGAGAGTCTAGAAGTGGGCTTATCTCTGAAGATTCCCATTCTGTGCAGCCGTTTCCTTAGTGTGCAGTAACCGATTTATTAGTTCCGTTATCTATCTGATTTGTTTTCTATTTAGTTTAAGAAGGTCACAGCTGAGTAACGTTGAGGGAGACTTTACCATTTTCTTGCTGTGGTTTTGCCTCGGTGTTGAATGTCAGTGGTTTCAATGTTGTTGATCATGGCATAATCCAAAACACGGGTGGGGAGAGAATCGTGTCAGCTCAGATGCTCATAAATAAGCAGAGTATTTTACTATCTTGATTATTATTACTATTATTGCTTCTTTCAGAGTGACAGAAGTAATTTCTAAATTAGTTAATTTTGATGAATTTGTAATTTTGTAATATTGCTTTTACAAATCTATAGATTCGATCTTTGTGCTGGCACATCCAAATTATTTTCTCTACTAAATAGGGGACTGGATGGTTTAGTCGATGGTATAACAAAACGAGGACTTTTAAAATGCAGAATTGTTGTAATAATATTTAGTTCTATTGGTGGTAAAACTAACGAGGTATAGTTTATAGCTTTATACAACAGACTATTTGAGTATTCTGAGCTGGCTATCAAAGAGTACCAATGGGAATTCCGCCCCTACAGATCCACCTCACAAATATTTGTTATAAGGTAAATCTAGAAAAATCCTATGAACGCATATTAAATATATATTTTAAATAGGCTTTTGAGAGCGTAAATCTGGAGTAAATTATGCAGCCAGGATAATATTTTCGGGATTTTAAAGCTGTAGTCAAAATGCGTTATCTTCATTACTGTTTAATATGGTCGATGAAGTTTCTCTTAGGATCATTAACACAAGCGGTTATATTGGCACCAAATCAACACAAATAGCTGGATGCGGATGATATTGATGTTGATACTAGAGACAAAATATCTTTGGCCGAAACTGTAACGGTGCTTGATATAGAAGCCAAAAATCGAGGACTGAAAATAAATGAGTCAAAAACTAAATACACTAACGGGAAGTAAGATCTTTCAATCAGTGGAAACAAAAGTTATTGACCAATATGAATGAATTATGAATTAGAACAGCTAAAAGTAAAAGATTAGCTGGATTGGGACATGTAGAGAGAATGAGTCAAGAACACCAAGAAAAATAATAAACTGGAGACTTGCAGGAAGCAGCAAGAAGTAGGCCACGAAAAAGATTTATAGACGATGTCGAAGATGGCATCAAGAATATGGGAATAAGAAGGCGTAGGCTCGTGCCAGAGAGGGCAGAATGAAGGGCTCAATAAATTCACTCTATGTCCAAATTAATACATTCTGTAGTGGCTTTATCGCGATTTTGTTGTATTATTTTAGCAATGTCGCCCTTGCGCCTGTAGCATTACGGTTTTAGGGACCATTATAAAACAGCTACTTAGTTGAAGCTGCGAACTTTGTTGTTGCAGTTATGGTTATATAGTTGAAGGTATTTAAATGCAGGAGTTATAATTAATTGTTAATTGCATTTGTCTTACAGCTTCGTTTTAGGTTTGCTGTGTTTGTTCTTTTCATCTCGGTTAATTAGCTACCGTTTTTGTCTAGTTTCCGGTTTCACATTTTTTATTTTTGTCGTTAGATTATCCTCGCAAATTACTTTAAATGTTATCTTAGGTCTTAACTGATTACATCTGTGTGACTAGTACTTATACTATAATAAGTTTATCTTGCTCATCAAAAAAAAACTGGACTTAAATCAGTATGTTTTTCCATTTCATTTAAATTATTAATCATAGGACTCTTTTTTAATTGTTATTAATTTTTTTCTTCTGATCTGTGACTTTATTTTTGAAATTTGTGAAGAAGTATTTTAAGAAGAGAATTAGTTATATACTTACTTACGTTTTTTATTACTATTTTTTTTTTGTCTTTCTAAAATTTAAAAAAATATTACGGTACGCTTGTTTTTTAGTCTATGGTGTGTAAATGCAATGTGGAAAACTCTTTTATAAATTCTACCTACACTAGTGACCGAAAATTAAAAATTTTGTTTAAATTTTTGTCGCACCACGTCAAGGTTTTTGTTGTAAAAAAAACTACTGGTCTGATGGTCTTCGCGTCGCTTGCGCTTCGTGTGAAAAAACGTTTTTTCCAAAGTGTATTTTTCTCATTTTCGCACTTTTCCCGCTGATTAAAAACGTCAAATTCTCTAAAACAGAACCGTAGGACGACCCAACTAACAGCAACGTTAACATAGTTTTCTGGAAGACTGCTTTTATAAGAGTAGCGTAAATGGGTAATTTTCAATACACAAAATGTTGTGTGGCCATGTTTTTTCTGGCTCCGGTTAAATAAATGTTATGTTTTTTTGTCACAAAAGAGGCTTTCTATTTAATTTTGGATGTCTTACACGAAATTCTATCAAGATCTGACCATTCGTAAAATTTTTATATGGCGAATATCACGAAAGTAACGTTAACCCTTTCTGCCTGGCAAGGTCAGGGTAATCACACAGCAGATGTCTATCCTCTCAAGTTCTAATTGTGATCCCAACTCTCCTACGTAGAGCATTTTTCAATTTGAAATGAATCTTAAGGAAAAACGTCCTCTCTCCAAAATTTTGTGGAGTGAGGACGTTTTTCCTTAAGATTCATTTCAAACTCTCAAGTTCTTTCTCGTCCCTGAAACTACGTCAGTAGTCGTTCCGAGGAGGCAGTGGTCTGCAATTAAAACACAGCATTTTCCGCCTGTACCTAAGTAAGGCATCCTCTTTAAATCTTGGCCACAGATGACCCGATGTCGGTTCCCCAACTTATAAAAGCTCCGGATTTCCCTGACATCTTCACACAAGGTTCGCGTTGGTGCTGCAGGAGTTCATCGCCTTCCTCGCAGCCTGACTGTCAGCACAAATTGCGATAGATTTTAGCATCGCGGGATCAAGGCGCAAATTTAGGAATTTAATTGCCTTCAGCACAGCTAATATCTCCGTCTGGTGTAGTAAACAGGAAGTTTGTAGGACTCAGTGGCGTATATACGGGCTAAGATTTTTTTGGATATTTTCCACATATTTCATGAATACAAACATAAAATAGCATAAAACACAGCTTCATGAGGTCTCGGGCCCCCCAAAACTGTCTCGGGCCCACCTCGAAACTTTTTTCTATATACGCCACTGGTAGGACTCTTATGAATAAATACACCGGTCGAGGAGAAGTACCAGTATTTAACAGTTAACTGAATTTGTCATTAAATGGTTGAGTACTTGCTTTGATTTAACTATCGACTTTTTGCAGCACCGATTCTTCAGATCTAACAAACGATTGCAGCTATTGTCGGTACTCAAGGATCCCAGTCAAATTGTGCAAGCAACAGCCTAACATCGTTACCTCGACGTATGGCAAAACAAAATGTTGCACGATGGCCGAAGCTCCGTCGTTGTCGTGTCGCGGCAAAAATTAAAAACCCGAAAAATGCTTGTTAAAAATGCCAAAAAAGTTGAAAGTATATAAATAAAAAACGGCCGCGCAGCGGTTAGGACGGCGTATGTCGCAGAATTTCCGAATTTTAAAGGTCAGTTTCTCCTAAAATTGAACTTAAGAAGAAGTGTTAACCACTTTGTTAGAAATTTCCTTTATTGGTATTTCTACTACTGTACTTTTTACTTCAAGATATTTGCATTTAAATTCACCACTTTACATTTTTCAAATCTTTTAAATGAGTCAATAAAGTAAAGAAATAATACCGCACTGTAAAGTGAATTAAACAAGACATCACTTATCCATATTTAAAATCAAAGTTAGGCACTGATAAAGATAAAGATAACTTAAGGGCATAAAGTGTTAGTACTATTTCGAGGTAAATTGGGGTTTATAAAAATAAATAATATGCAATTCTTCTAAATTTCTGGATTTGATGGAACGCTTTTCCTATTGCTAGGCTTGTTTCCATTTTCTTCAGTTTGTTCTTTCTGGGACTATTTTCATTTAATATTTTACAGGTCCTACTAACCTTACTTCTCCGTTCCCATTCTTATGATTTTGTTGGTAGCCTTTACCAGGTATTCGAATCAATCAAACCAAAAACAAGCCATATCAAATTCATTTTCATTTGTTTTGTCAGATTTATCTAAATTAATAAGTAACATAATGTTCTTTTAGATATTAACTCTAAATAATTCTAAGAGTAAAAAAATAAATATGCTTAACTAGTTTTTTTATTATAATCAGTACGATTCCCCTACAATTATTAAATTAATCGAATTTTATGAGAAATTTATAGGAAGCAATCAAAGAAATCCAATTTCTGTCTTCTTTGCCATTGGTATCTTTTTGTGTCATTTTTTTTCTGTATTATCTCGCTACTAAAATGTGCTGTTACAGAAACTCTTTTGTTATTTAGTTATACCACTTGCTTTAATTAAATAGCTCTTTTCAACTCACAAGTCATATCACAGCCTTCTCAAATTAACAAACCCGATCCTTCTTTGAAATACAACACTGTCGAAGGATGACATGTCTATTATTTTCTTTTCAGCCTTTATTTTTTGTTTTCAAAATAGTCAAAATTTTAGGTCTGTTGTCATACGAATCCATATTTACCTATAATATTTGCCGGTTATAAGATGAGACAAAAAGACGATCGATGGAACAAAAGTTTTGTAAACTGGAGACTTTGGGAAAATAAAAGAAGAAGGGGAAGACCCCAAGTGAGATGGGTGGACGATTTGAAGAAACATGCGGGAACTATATAAATGAACACGGTGACAGACAGGGAAGAGTGGAAGATATTCGGGGAGGTCTATGTCCAAAGATGGATCGAAGAAGGCTTATTAGAAGAGAAATAGAAGTAGCTAGCTATAATAGTGTTCTCTTAAAAAATTAACCATCAGTAACCATAAGAGCAAACGAAATAAAGATTCCTATCAATTTTTATGATTACAAGCAATATAGGATTATTAAGTTCATCGAATTCCATGATAAATTTATAGGAAGCAATCAAATAAATACAATAAACGAAACATTAAAACGAAACCTGTTGCGAAACAATAATTCTCTAAAAAAGGTAACATTCAATTTAATATCTGAGCGTAAACGTATAGAGTCAGCGTAGAAGACCGGACATACAACAGCATACTGACGCATTTTATAATCCCTGACAGAAACTAATTTATTTAATAATATTACATTCGCCAGGGGCCAATTCAGCCAAGTGCCCCATTAAAGTGTCCGTAAATTAGATTTTCGAAACGATTGCGAAAATTTTCAATTAGAACGCGACGTGTTTATTTATCAGGCATGTGTCACTGTAAATATTTTTATTGTGATAGCAGTACACGGAGTATCGGCAGAAATGCTCAAGTACGGTGGTAAAACTGTAGTTAATATCCTCCATATCCTACTGAAAAATAATCCCAAACAACTGGAAAGAATCCATAACCATTATTCTACACAAGAAAAGCGATAGAGCAGACCTAAAAAACTATCGACCTGTAACACTCCTCAATGTAATTTATAACCTTTTCACGAATTCAGATAGACTAACAACAAAATTTAACGGATATCAATCAAAAGAACAAGCAGGCTTCAAAAAAGGTTTCAGTACAGTTGACCAGCTATTAACCATGAAAGTCCTAATAAAATGACCCAACGAATACATCGTTCCATTATATATTGCGTTTATAGAGAGAAAAAGCTTTTGATAGCATTGAGCACTGGGCAGTAAAAGCGTTATTAATAGCCGAATAGATTACAGATACACAGAAGCAACAACATCAGTCAAAATTCACGAAGCCAATCCACATAAGAAGAGGTATTATACAAGGTGACAATATCCCCTAAATTATTTAACGAGGCCCTAGAAGATGTTTTTAAAAACTTAGATTGGGACGAAATGGGGATTGGGGAAATCATTATTAAACTAAAAAAAGAAAATTAAACAGCTGAAAGATTGGCCTGGGCAGCATTCGGTAAATTAAGTTACATATTAAAAAATAAAAAATATCCTCACTACCTCAAAACGAAAGTGCATAACCAATGTATCCTTCCTGTACTAACCTATGGATCCCAGACCTGGAGACGTACAAAATCAAACATGGATAAGGTAATAAAAGCCCGAAAATCAATGAAAAGACTAACATATAGAAAAAGGAGTGAATGAATAAGAAATAAAACAAAAGTAAGGGATGTCAGAGGAGACGTAGCAAAATTAAAATGGAAATTTGCCTGTCATAATATCAGACAGCAAGATGATTGATGGAACTAATGTATTGTAAACTGGAGACCTTGGGAGAATAAAAGAAGTAGGGGAAGATCCCAACTGAGATGGGCGGACGATTTGAAGAAACATACGGGAACTAGAAGGATGAAGACGGCGACAGACAGGGAAGAATGGAAGATATTGGGGGAGGCCTATGTCCAAAGATGGATCGAAAAAGACTAAGAGCAGTACACGCACGTGTTAACCTCAAAATGGAGTGCTGGCATATATTGCTGAAAAACCCTAAAAATCCCTGCAGCATGTGGTTGAAATTCTAGCGCCACTTCTGTTGGCAGCACTGTAATTTTTTGTTTGCGCTGTTTGCATCACTGAAATAGAGATTAATAGAACTTCATCACTGATAGTGATCAACGGAAAACTAAACTGGCATAAAAGGGTTCCTGCTCAACCTTGAGAACTTAAACGCTACTATATACTGATCTATCCTTCATGATATTTAAGGTTTATTCTGTAAAAGGTCCATTCTCAACGTCCGTTAAGGTCTATTATTTACGACCTATAGGGTTTGTTTATTACGGGCATGGTAAAAAATATGTGTGTGTTTTAAACCTTTTTTATTTGTTTAATCACACTATTAGATCCTTTGTATCTAATTTTTTCTTGCGTACCAAATCCCCAGTCACAAGAGCAATAATAAAAAAATTCTTGTGACATAATATTGGACCATCCAGGAGGTAATATTCTGATTTCTCATTCCTTAAACAGTCACCTTTTCGTCATTGCGCAGTTTTAGGAGTTTCAGCCATCTACGTATGTGGTTTCAGCAGGAAATACTTTTTATGTTTCTCAGTAGCCAGTCTCTTAGTTTTGCTGAAGCCACTGAAAGATTTACAGCAAGGTATTCGACACTATAGTTTATTCTGTCCTTTACTTAAAGCTAAAATACTTTGGTTTCGACCAGAGAAGGATTAATTTTTTTAAATCGTTACCTCTCGTTTAGACGTGAAAGAGTATTTTTTAATGGCTGTTACTGGGATTATGTCATCTTGGATAGAGATGTTCCTCAAGGAAATATTTTAGGGCCTCTAATATTCTGTATCTATACTGCGAATTTCTTGGTTTCTAAGGTTTTTCATTTCACATCAGTTCGCTGATGATCAACAAATTACTGTTTATTCGCAATCGAAAATGTCAAAACTAGCGTCGAAAACATCAATAACGACCTGGAATTTATAACTCAACTCTCTAAATCCCACGGTTTAAAACTAAATAGTTCCAAGACTGAGATGTTGGTCTTTGATACCAATAGAGGGCAGATGTTGAACCAACCTGATTTTAAGATTAGACTCGACAATACCGGACTAGAAGCCTGAAACTTCTGTAGAAACTTAGGGCTATGGTTAGACTCTGACTTTAGATTGTCTGAACATTTTTTTGTTTTGCTTTAAGAGTCATATGCAAACTTGGTTTCAGCAGGAAATAATTTTTCTTTTTCTCAGTAACCAGTCTCTTAGTTTTGCTGAAGCCACTGAGATATTAAATATTCTTAAGTTTCAACAAAACAAAAGTCAAACTTTTTGATAATTCACTTTTTTAAATAAATTTAATGTTGTGCAACACTGTAATCATTTTAAATTGTTTGAAAGCAATAACGTTAAGAACATTGCTAAAAATAAGCACAAAGGAATTAAAATTTCCCGATATAAACATATTAAATATAAATATCCGCCGTAGAATGGTCTATTATGCAGCGTACTTTATAATATAGAGTATTATGTAAATATCCACATACGTATAAACGTATAAGATATTCGTTCTTTAAAATTCAACATTTATTTAAATTGCTTAGACAATAGGAGAAAATCAATAACACCCCTTGAATATTTTAGTGTTCAGACAGTGACGAACATGAAAGTCAACTTTAATTTAACATTGTTTATAATATAAAATTACACGTTCCTAATTTATAATTCGATCAAATTTTGAGCAATTTTGATCAATTTCTATATATTAAAATAATTAAATTCCGACAACTGATGACATCTTTATTTAACTACGTCCAATAAGGCTAAATTACATACCTTGAAACTCTTTCTACAATTCGTAGAGGTATAATTAGAAAATTTCTAATGGTAACAATTACTTTATGTAAGGTAGAATTATCCAAAGGACCAATAGTTTATTACATATTGATATTGTATACTATTGGTATAAGTACTATAATTAGATCAAAATGACGCTAAGGTTTCCTGTTCAGTTTTTTCAATACCTTACAATTTTTAAACTTACTTTGTCGGTTTGATTCAGGAATTATTATTTGAGGATATAAAAATAAACACAATTATTACAAACATTTCTTTAAACAAAAATTCTGTGACAGCTGTTTTATAAAAATGTTTAATACAAGTTGCGGCATCTAATTTTCTACCCTACTTATTTCTTCTTTTACAAGTTGTATAACGGCTTGTGTCTTTTGATATTTAAGCTTCAATCTATTACAGTTGCTTTGTAGATATACGAATCCATATTTACCTATAATATTTGCCGGTTATAAGATGAGACAAAAAGACGATCGATGGAACAAAAGTTTTGTAAACTGGAGACTTTGGGAAAATAAAAGAAGAAGGGGAAGACCCCAAGTGAGATGGGTGGACGATTTGAAGAAACATGCGGGAACTAGATAAATGAACACGGTGACAGACAGGGAAGAGTGGAAGATATTCGGGGAGGTCTATGTCCAAAGATGAATCGAAGAAGGCTTATTAGAAGAGAAATAGAAGTAGCTAGCTATAATAGTGTTCTCTTAAAAAATTAACCATCAGTAACCATAAGAGCAAACGAAATAAAGATTCCTATCAATTTTTATGATTACAAGCAATATAGGATTATTAAGTTCATCGAATTCCATGATAAATTTATAGGAAGCAATCAAAGAAATACAATAAACGAAACATTAAAACGAAACCTGTTGCGAAACAATAATTCTCTAAAAAAGGTAACATTCAATTTAATATCTGAGCGTAAACGTATAGAGTCAGCGTAGAAGACCGGACATACAACAGCATACTGACGCATTTTATAATCCCTGACAGAAACTAATTTATTTAATAATATTACATTCGCCAGGGGCCAATTCAGCCAAGTGCCCCATTAAAGTGTCCGTAAATTAGATTTTCGAAACGATTGCGAAAATTTTCAATTAGAACGCGACGTGTTTATTTATCAGGCATGTGTCACTGTAAATATTTTTATTGTGATAGCAGTACACGGAGTGTCGGCAGAAATGCTCAAGTACGGTGGTAAAACTGTAGTTAATATCCTCCATATCCTACTGAAAAATAATCCCAAACAACTGGAAAGAATCCATAACCATTATTCTACACAAGAAAAGCGATAGAGCAGACCTAAAAAACTATCGACCTGTAACACTCCTCAATGTAATTTATAACCTTTTCACGAATTCAGATAGACTAACAACAAAATTTAACGGATATCAATCAAAAGAACAAGCAGGCTTCAAAAAAGGTTTCAGTACAGTTGACCAGCTATTAACCATGAAAATCCTAATAAAATGACCCAACGAATACATCGTTCCATTATATATTGCGTTTATAGAGAGAAAAAGCTTTTGATAGCATTGAGCACTGGGCAGTAAAAGCGTTATTAATAGCCGAATAGATTACAGATACACAGAAGCAACAACATCAGTCAAAATTCACGAAGCCAATCCACATAAGAAGAGGTATTATACAAGGTGACAATATCCGCTAAATTATTTAACGAGGCCCTAGAAGATGTTTTTAAAAACTTAGATTGGGACGAAATGGGGATTGGGGAAATCATTATTAAACTAAAAAAAGAAAATTAAACAGCTGAAAGATTGGCCTGGGCAGCATTCGGTAAATTAAGTTACATATTAAAAAATAAAAAATATCCTCACTACCTCAAAACGAAAGTGCATAACCAATGTATCCTTCCTGTACTAACCTATGGATCCCAGACCTGGAGACGTACAAAATCAAACATGGATAAGGTAATAAAAGCCCGAAAATCAATGAAAAGACTAACATATAGAAAAAGGAATGAATGAATAAGAAATAAAACAAAAGTAAGGGATGTCAGAGGAGACGTAGCAAAATTAAAATGGAAATTTGCCTGTCATAATATCAGACAGCAAGATGATTGATGGAACTAATGTATTGTAAACTGGAGACCTTGGGAGAATAAAAGAAGTAGGGGAAGATCCCAACTGAGATGGGCGGACGATTTGAAGAAACATACGGGAACTAGAAGGATGAAGACGGCGACAGACAGGGAAGAATGGAAGATATTGGGGGAGGCCTATGTCCAAAGATGGATCGAAAAAGACTAAGAGCAGTACACGCACGTGTTAACCTCAAAATGGAGTGCTGGCATATATTGCTGAAAAACCCTAAAAATCCCTGCAGCATGTGGTTGAAATTCTAGCGCCACTTCTGTTGGCAGCACTGTAATTTTTTGTTTGCGCTGTTTGCATCACTGAAATAGAGATTAATAGAACTTCATCACTGATAGTGATCAACGGAGAACTAAATTGGCATAAAAGGGTTCCTGCTCAACCTTGAGAACTTAAACGCTACTATATACTGATCTATCCTTCATGATATTTAAGGTTTATTCTGTAAAAGGTCCATTCTCAACGTCCGTTAAGGTCTATTATTTACGACCTATAGGGTTTGTTTATTACGGGCATGGTAAAAAATATGTGTGTGTTTTAAACCTTTTTTATTTGTTTAATCACACTATTAGATCCTTTGTATCTAATTTTTTCTTGCGTACCAAATCCCCAGTCACAAGAGCAATAATAAAAAAATTCTTGTGACATAATATTGGACCATCCAGGAGGTAATATTCTGATTTCTCATTCCTTAAACAGTCACCTTTTCGTCATTGCGCAGTTTTAGGAGTTTCAGCCATCTACGTATGTGGTTTCAGCAGGAAATACTTTTTATGTTTCTCAGTAGCCAGTCTCTTAGTTTTGCTGAAGCCACTGAAAGATTTACAGCAAGGTATTCGACACTATAGTTTATTCTGTCCTTTACTTAAAGCTAAAATACTTTGGTTTCGACCAGAGAATGATTAATTTTTTTAAATCGTTACCTCTCGTTTAGACGTGAAAGAGTATTTTTTAATGGCTGTTACTGGGATTATGTCATCTTGGATAGAGATGTTCCTCAAGGAAATATTTTAGGGCCTCTAATATTCTGTATCTATACTGCGAATTTCTTGGTTTCTAAGGTTTTTCATTTCACATCAGTTCGCTGATGATCAACAAATTACTGTTTATTCGCAATTGACAATGTCAAAACTAGCGTCGAAAACATCAATAACGACCTGGAATTTATAACTCAACTCTCTAAATCCCACGGTTTAAAACTAAATAGTTCCAAGACTGAGATGTTGGTCTTTGATACCAATAGAGGGCAGATGTTGAACCAACCTGATTTTAAGATTAGACTCGACAATACCGGACTAGAAGCCTGAAACTTCTGTAGAAACTTAGGGCTATGGTTAGACTCTGACTTTAGATTGTCTGAACATTTTTTTGTTTTGCTTTAAGAGTCATATGCAAACTTGGTTTCAGCAGGAAATAATTTTTCTTTTTCTCAGTAACCAGTCTCTTAGTTTTGCTGAAGCCACTGAGATATTAAATATTCTTAAGTTTCAACAAAACAAAAGTCAAACTTTTTGATAATTCACTTTTTTAAATAAATTTAATGTTGTGCAACACTGTAATCATTTTAAATTGTTTGAAAGCAATAACGTTAAGAACATTGCTAAAAATAAGCACAAAGGAATTAAAATTTCCCGATATAAACATATTAAATATAAATATCCGCCGTAGAATGGTCTATTATGCAGCGTACTTTATAATATAGAGTATTATGTAAATATCCACATACGTATAAACGTATAAGATATTCGTTCTTTAAAATTCAACATTTATTTAAATTGCTTAGACAATAGGAGAAAATCAATAACACCCCTTGAATATTTTAGTGTTCAGACAGTGACGAACATGAAAGTCAACTTTAATTTAACATTGTTTATAATATAAAATTACACGTTCCTAATTTATAATTCGATCAAATTTTGAGCAATTTTGATCAATTTCTATATATTAAAATAATTAAATTCCGACAACTGATGACATCTTTATTTAACTACGTCCAATAAGGCTAAATTACATACCTTGAAACTCTTTCTACAATTCGTAGAGGTATAATTAGAAAATTTCTAATGGTAACAATTACTTTATGTAAGGTAGAATTATCCAAAGGACCAATAGTTTATTACATATTGATATTGTATACTATTGGTATAAGTACTATAATTAGATCAAAATGACGCTAAGGTTTCCTGTTCAGTTTTTTCAATACCTTACAATTTTTAAACTTACTTTGTCGGTTTGATTCAGGAATTATTATTTGAGGATATAAAAATAAACACAATTATTACAAACATTTCTTTAAACAAAAATTCTGTGACAGCTGTTTTATAAAAATGTTTAATACAAGTTGCGGCATCTAATTTTCTACCCTACTTATTTCTTCTTTTACAAGTTGTATAACGGCTTGTGTCTTTTGATATTTAAGCTTCAATCTATTACAGTTGCTTTGTAGATCACTAACTAATCTTTTGACGACCTCCTTTGTTAAAATGAACTTTTTACCTCAAAGTCATCCACAGATTCTGTATACACCCTGTATAAGTAGAGTTGTTCTTTATATGGAATTATCTGCCAACGCAGTTATAATTTCTTTTAGATTACATAGTATTAAATTATTTATTTAAAAAATACTAGCCAAAGGTCCAAGTACAGTACCCTGCGAGGTTTCATTTGCGGGCTACTGTTCAAAATCCATTAATGCTTATGACAGTTTTTTGACAATTAAAAAATTGAAAATATGCGATTTTCTCGATAATTTATGCTATTACCGAAAACTGTGTAGAGTTTCTGAGATATGTACAAAAACGGTTTTCAAGGCTAATTATAATAATAATAGCGTTAAGTTCACTTGGAGTGTGCTTATGGGCTAGAAAGGTATCAGATCCATGATGTGTCAATATTTTTTAATAGAGTTTCCCATTTGTTTTACTTGTCTGTGTAGAATCATCTGCCAACAAAATTTTAATTATAATTCCTTTAAGGTAACGTATTATTGAAATAACTAAACGCTATCCAGCGGTCCTTGCGGTATTCCATTCCCGGACTACTGTATACACCATGAAGAATTACGGTCTTTTGAACCTTATGTTTATTTCCTTCACTAGTTTCTTTTAAATCTTTTCCTACTCCCTGATTTCTTTTAGTAGAGTTTTTCCATAATTAAAGACCTTGATACAAAAAAAGTCCTAAAAATTCAAATTTGTGGGAAATAAAAAAAACTTACTGAATTTAAAAATAAATTTGCAACTGTCCCAAATTTGTCTCGAGCATTTAAAACCATTAATATACTTCGAACTTATTTTGAAATTTTTGCACCAATCGAGTGAAAACCCAAAAGTGGACTTGGCCGGTTTTTGCACCAAGGTCTTCAAATATTTCATTTATTTGTATGGAATTATCTGCCAACAAAATTATACTTCCCTTAAGTTAACGCATAAATTATTTATTTAAAAAAAAACTAAATACTAGCCAGCAATCCAAGTACAGTACCCTGCGGGGTTCCATTCCCGGACTGCTGTATACACCATCAAGAATTCCGGTCTTTTGGGCCTTATCTTCATTTCCTTTCGAAAGTAAGCTTCTTTTAAATCTTTTTCAACTCCCTAATTTTTTTTAATCAGACTGTTTATTTCTGTATTTATATGATTCTTTAAATTTACATATTTTTATAAACTAAAGAACTGTACAGTCGTTAAATGGTGTTACTATTTAAAACACTTATTATGCATAGGGCAGCTTTTGCTTTAAATATCTGTTGAATGATTTCAATTCAAAAACGAAAAAGCCCAATAAAATAATCGTTCAATTAGTCAAAATAATTTCGGCACGATTACTGACACATACACTCGATTTATTTAGTTTATAAATTGATATTCCGTTACGGGATATTTGATTAAATTTATATCATCGATAACAGATAGTATCTTAGATGAATCAATTTAAATTTTATATCTTTATTTAGTTCGCATAAAATATATTATTTTAAAACATTAACATTATTTTCAATGCCACACATTACTTCTCTATTTCTCAGTGCTCCTAGTTGGACAACTTTTAAAGTTTATTTTGATAGTTATAAAAACATTGTCTTTTAAATTAAAAATCTTGGAACAGTTCACTGGCTGAAAATTTAGAGATTTTGGAATATTTACGTGCTTACTTCACTTTTTGGTTTTCATCTTTGATATATTTGTTTAATATTTTTTTTATTTTATTACCAATCTGCTAGATAACTTTTACTAGTTCTCAATTTTCAATGCAAGCATAATTTCTAGACTTCTAGTTTTTGATAATATATCGACGATTTAAATATCTATAAAATAGTAGGCTAAAATTCCGAAAAAGCCAACAAATTAAAGGGGAACTCTGCTGTTGGGCCGGTTATATTTAAATTGACGGTAGTTTGTCGGAAAATATTGACGAAATTAAATAAATAGATAACAATTTTGGAGCTATAAAAGCTGGAAATTACACAATAGTAATAATTTAATGGTACAATTACATAAAAGTGTCCAGTTCTAAACCTTTGACTTTCTGATGTAAAATAATCTGTTATATTATACAGGGTGTCCCTTAACTTAGGGGCCATAGTGCAGCAGGTGATAGAGGAGGTTATTCGAGGAAAAAGTTTATATAACCTGGGGTCAACACACATCTGTTTTTAAGATATAGGATTTTAAAAGTTAGAGGAGTGGGGGAATAAGGGTTTTACAAAAAAAAGAAAATCTGTCACAGCCAGCTGAATCCTCAGCTAATTGTGATCCAAAAATGTGTAATTTATTCTTTTAATTAAATTATAAGTTGAAGAGATGTCAAAATAACCTCCAAAAATATATAATTTTTTTTAAATTAATTTTTGCTTACATATTTTTCTAAAAAATATCAATAAAATTTTATTATTATGTCTCGCTAAAGACTTTGTTTACAAACAATATTTAAAAAAAAAACATTGCGTTTAAGATGGCATTCATAAAAGTTTCTACCAAAAAAATAGTTTTTTCTAAAAAAAATTAACCGACAAATTTTTTTTTAAACAATTTTTATTGTAATTTATTGCTCTTTTTCTAATACACGACTTTACCCAATTTCATATTTTTACTGCGTTTTTTTAAAAAGTAATTAAAAAAATTCGCCAACTTTGATGCTCTGTATCTCGACAAAGAAAGAGTTTTGACCCATGCATTATAGGAACTTTTTTATCAGACATGACCTCCTCAATCACATGTTCGCGTATGGCCCTTAAGTTATGGGACACCCTGTATATTATATTACATATACCAACGTATAGTATTTTACATAATTGTGTTGTGTTTTCTACTTAATATAACATTTCTTTGTTTTGAATTTTTTTCTTTCTAGTGTATTTCTAATTTTAGTTACTTTGTGCAGTTTACGAGATCGATATTTTTATCCTAAATATTTTTATTCAATACATATTTTTGTAGCATTTTTGAATAAAAAAGAGCTCTGTCGCAAGTTGCGTCATCATTCTGCAATTTTATTACTGCTTTTTGCACATCTACAGATATGTTTCTAGCTTCAAAGCTAGTAGGATTTCTAATACCCTTTCTGTGTTGCACCGTTACGTCATCATTTTGAAATTCAATGATAGGTTTCTGTACATCTACAGTTAGGTCTCTAGCTTCCAAGCTAATAAGATTTCTAATACTTTTCCGCGTAGCACAGTTTCGTCATCATTCTGCAATTCAATTACTGCTGTTTGCACATCTACAGATAGGTTCCTAGTTACAAAGCTAGCAGGATTTTTAATAACCTTTCTGTGTTGCATAGTTGCGACAGCATTCTGTAATTCAATGACTGCTTTCTGCACATCTACAAGTAGGTGTCTAGCTTCAGAGCTAAATGGATTTCTAATACTCTTTCTATGTTGTACAGTTTCATCATGATTCTGCAATTCGATTACTGCTTTCTGCACATCTACAGGTAGGTTTCTAGCTTTAAAGCCAGTAGGATTTCTTATACCTTTCCGGGTAAAATCAGAATCGGTCGCATTTAATTCAGGAAAGTAGGGAGATAACACTTCTTCAGTTTTTTACACACTTTGATAGACATGGCATTATAAAGTCACATTGTGATGACCAAAGACATTTTTTTTTAAATTGTGCTGTTCTCTACCTTAAAGGCGTGCTTTAATATGTTACTTAAATGTGAAGGATGTCCACGCACTACGGGTTGAGAATCGTTGCCGTAAGCGTACATAACCTGGTCATCAGCAAATAATGTCCAACAAATAATGATAAATACGTAATTCTGAATAATAAAATCCCGAAAGACTTTTCATCAATACAGAAAAATAGCATCAATACTATTGCAAATTTCGATAAATTAGAATAAAGTAGCAGGCAACGCTCCGTTGTAGGGCCTAGAGCACACCAAGTTTTACACACTTAATAAATATTAAACAGGTTATTATTTAAGAAACGCTTTTGACAGTTCAACACATTCCCTATTAAATATATTTATTACCCGGGAGAGGTGCTATTAAATACTTTATATTCGTCTTTTAATAATGTAGCATGGTTCGTTTGAAACAACAACGCTTCAGAAATGTATAAATAAATTTACATTTCGTTTGTCTGTTTTCCTACCAATTTTTTCTCTTTCCTTTTCCTTTGTGTATTCCAGAGTAAAGTGTCTCTATCACTGTGACAGATATTTTATACAAGATCTCATTTTAACCGAATTTACGTCATTTGAATAAGTAACTAGTAACTGCTAGTTGAACCACCTAAGATATACTGATGATATCGCCTAAATAATAGATAAGAAAAAAGAACTGATAAAAATGCTGGAAGAACTGGATACACTAAAAATAAAATCATGACAAACAGATGAAGATATCAAGATCAGAATAAACCAAGAAAAAAAAAGTAGAGCTGGGACAAATTATTAAACTAAAAAAAGAAAACCAACCAGCTGAAATCAAGAGATGAGTAAGATTGGCCTAGCCAGCATTCGGTAAATTAACCTACATATTAAAAAATAAAAAATATCCTCAGTACCTCAAAACGAAAGTTATAACCAATGTATCCTTCCTGTACTTATATATGAAACCCAGACCTGAACACAAAATTAAACATGGATAAGGAAACAAAAATCAATCGAAAGACAAATGTTAAACGTAAAGCTAACAGATAGAAAAAGGAATGAATGAAATGAACATAATATCAGACAGCAGGATGATCGATGCAACAAATGTATTGTGGACTGGAGACGTTGGAAAAATAAAAGGAGGAAGACCCCAAATGAGATGAGCGGACGACTTGAAGAACATGCGGAAGCTAGATGGATGAATACGGCGACAGACAGAGAAGAGTTAAAGATATTGGAGGAGGCCTATTTCCAAAGATGGATCGAAAAAAAAGGCTAAATAGATACATAGATAGAACTGCTGGAATGCTTGAAAATCGAGGTTTGCAAGGGGGGTTCAGTTTTTTCTAAAATGTCTCCACTAGAAATACCTGAAACCCCCCAAAAACATCGAGCCCTGTACAATTTTTACAAATGCAAGAATTTTACAAGATACTCTTGTAGGGACTAAGGAGCGCCTAGTCTTAAGTTTGAAATCGCTTATGCGGCAGATCAAAACTAGTTACTTCTATCATCAAATTAATTGAGTCCTCTGTAAACTTCTAAGAAAAATAGTTTATATTTGTAAGATACGTCTTCATCATTGTCACGTTCCCTATTTATTTTTAATAAGTTTAGTTTGTTAAAAATTCTATTTTGTTTCTGTATTTGTTTCGTAAATAATTTGCATTTCGCCCAACTTGCTTAGATTTTATTGCTGTAGGGCAATTTCAACTTTTTCTATATTTTAAAATTCTACTGTTTTATTAAAACTTTTCCTTTTATTTTATTCGAGAAGTTTAATTAAATATTTTCTTTCATTATAATATCTACTAATATCTGAAGAGATGCAAAAAAGTAAATAGGACACACATTTATTGAGATGGAGATTTTCACCATGATGATTTTACATACTCAGGTTTATGGCAAAAGTACAAACGTAAAGACAATGCTTTAGGATCTCACAAAAAAGTAGTTTTTTATATAAATGTGTGCACTAAACTACATATATTTACTGAACAGAGTATAAACAAATAAACAAAAAAATTAAAATAATATACATAGATTTAAGCGATAACATTTGGTTTTATATTATAGATGCTAGCAGTCAGAAACCTAAAGTACAAACATTATGTCGCCCCCTTGGTGCAACAACTAGGAGTTATCCAGTTAAAGCTGACCTATTTTTCGTCTTTTCTCTTTTTAATGCAACATCTAGATATCTTATACGAGCAACCAAACTTATTTAAAGACTTAAAGAGTAACAAGAAATAGATAACTCCAAAAATGAACATTTTATAAAAAGGCATCTTGAGATTTTCTCAAACTATCAATTTCAAGTCATCTCTAGTTTTTCCTCTAAGGGGATGATTTAATACCCTAATACACAGAAGTAAAGACATTTAAAAAAATTGATACAAAAAGGTTACCCTTGTAGCAGGTTGTCGGCTGCTAAATGCTTATAAACTCCAAAAATAAAAAGTATATTTTCCAAGTATTTCAGGAAGCTGATTCTAATTACAAAGATTAAAAAATCCCACCACCACGGAAGAAGGCACACACACACACGTACACACAAACAAAAGGATCAACGACAACGTTGTCGAGACGGCGTTGTTTTGTATATTTACAACTTTTCTGTGACGTCTCTCCTCTGTACAAATATATACGCCTTCGTTTCTTCTACTTTTATGTTAAAATACAAGGTGAGCATTTATCTAAACACTCTTTGATAAGCCATCGTATCTTTCGTATTAAAACTAGAACTTTCCTTAAACACAAAAACACTGTCTCTTGTCTACTTTCTGTGTGAACAGTTATAGTGGGAACATAATCATAGGAGCAAAAAGTAGAAGGCCAAAATCTCTGACAGGGAAGAATGGCACAGAGAGAATTTAGTTGGAATGGAAGCACTAGTTTGTTATACCAACTTAAAGATTAGGAACAGGAGATTTGGGAGGTTTTTCAAAGGATCTAACTGTTCTGTGAAAATTGGTAGCAATCTATTAAGCAGATGTGCTTCCCAAACTTGCCAGGATTGGGTTAAGAATTATCGCCATAAGTTGGACTGGAGCCGCTTCTGAGGATCACAAAAAGCAAAATAAGAGCAAATATGTGCGCGAATTAGCAGACTTTAAATCAAAGGTAAAAATCACAAAGGCATTAGATTGCTGCCACTGCAGACAGATATGCTTACCAGACACAAGAAGCTGAGGAAACAAATGATTCAACAAAAGCGTTGAAATCACCAAACTTGGAAAAGAGTGAGCTCAGGTTTTTAAAGTGACACGACATATTGCGCTTCCCATGAGGTGATGGAAGACGATGATGGTTTTTTTGTCAACCGAACCCGGTTTACTTCTCTGCCGCACTTATTTATCCTCTACCAGGCGAGCCTGGGTAGTATCGGATTCCTTCCGACTAAAACTCCGCACTATAACCATTACTGGCTTATTGTGTTCCCTTTTGGTTCCTATGTTAACCACTCCATTACCCCGTGTACAAGTACTAGGTTTGTACAGGTCCTTAATGGAGCACTCTTCAGTTGCCTTTTGAACTGCAAAGTTATCAAGAATGGTAGCCAAAACACACACCATCCCACGTTCTAAAGAACTGCAGATCATTAATTTAGGCATCCAGTTACGGCCCCATGCTAGATGTGTCGCATGGTGCATCATTGGTCAGCTTCAGGCGCTACTGGGGGTAATGAAAGAAAAAAGTAATCTGCTAAAAAACCTGCTTATAGCAATTATCGGGCCTACATTAGTCAGTGACTTTGGAGCGGGGTAGCAAATGAACCAGCAGGGGCATTGGAATCAGCAACTCTGGACAAAAGTGAGCTTTGACACAAAGGACTACGCGATCGCAACGAGTCTTGGGGCACGAATAATATATGGTAGTTAAAGAAATTGAGTTTCGCGCTTCCCATGGCTATTGAGACTTCCAAAACTTGAAAGACACTTCTTATAAAATTTTAAGAAATGGCACTCTTGTCGTCCTGTAAATTTTGCACCTCCCCCATTAAAAATATGAGCCTTTAAATGTAAATGAGAAGACGCCGCGAATATACACACTAAAATACAAAGAGAAACTAATATATGCCCAGGGTTTTTAACACTTTGTGGCAAAGTATTACCAAGTAGTAATTAGAAGAACCAAGACCAGGGATATTTTAGCCTCTTTTCGCTACTCCTCCCCCTTAAAAAGGCTCCGCTATATTTATTACTGTACAATTTTAGCGTGTATATCGGAGCACGTATATAGCATGTATGATCTATATCGGTTTATCATATGTTCTCCGGTTACTTAAAGCTGATTTATTTTTCCCTCCTTATGCTTTGGTTTTCGTAATATATGCGATCGGAAAGCATATACGCGTATAGACCAGGCGATTTAATAAAATTCTGGCATATTTAGTGGATAATTTAAATCATTAAATAGAGCAAAGTTCTCACGATATACAGGGTGCTCAAATCAAATTCCTTTAGGGTTTTCCCTTTATTTTAGAGCGCATGTTTTATCAGTTCTTCTTCTTCAAGAGGCATTACAGTCCCTGATGTTTTGAAATCATATATATTTGATAGACATTTCAGAGTAAAACAGGAAGATTCATACTTAAAATTAAGAGAAATTCAAGTAGGCGTGTGTGAGGGTATCGTACTAGGCCTTTATTTATACTTATTATTCAGTTGCGATATCCCAAAGCCAGAAAATTGTCACTTAGCAACATTTGCCGATGATACTGGTATATTGACGGTAGAAAAATCTATTGAGAGAGAGAGTGAGAATGCATAGAAGCTACTTACTACTTACTGTGAAAAGAAAATAAACCTATTAAATAAGTTTATTCAAAAATATATTTCAAAAAAAATCTTTATTGAATTTCAACACTTTTCAGAGTAATTCTATTATTTATAACTTTGAATATTTTATGTTTATCTGGTAATAAATCCGATTCCGAATCCGACAAATCAATTAAATTTATTATTTTATTATTTATTTTATTAAAAATAATAAATGTGTTTTAATAATTCTCTGCCAATAAATAGTAATATTTCCCACTTGTTCGGGAACCCTTTTATCGCTTAACATGGCGTGAGTTATGAATAAAATAATATCTACTTAATATTTAACAGTATATTACATTCACAAACGGATATAAAGATGAGTTTCGGGTACAAGTTCGTATAGAGCTAGGACCAAGCTAAAAATTCCAGAACAACCAACTAAAATTTGGCGGAAAATTTGAATTAAAAAAAAAGGAATGCTAAATCTTGAAGATTTTTAACCTTTTAATCATCTTTCATCCTTACAAAAGTTTGATGGAATATCGGTATAGCGTCCGGAAATATTTCACTAAAAATCTAGAAATCAACTCACGATAACACGATTTTTTCAAGGTCGTGGCCTGTATTTTTTTGTTGACCTTGCTTAATTAAAAAAAAAAATGAGACGATATTTACTGTTGGATTGACTGGTCTCCTATTTAAATGATAGTTGCAAATTTGTCAAAGTCTCATTAAATAAATGGATCCATGATGGATCTGATACCTTCCTAGCAAGCCTATTAGCACACTTCAAGTGAGGCTATGATAATCAGCCCTTAAAACAGTTTTTTGTCAATATCTTCGAAACTGAAGCTCCTACGAAGTTTTTGTTTATAACACAAATTATTGAGCAAAATATGGTCTACTATATTCCGAAAACAGCATATTGATAAGATTCTCCGCTAAAAAGTATTTTTAAAATTTTTTAATTGTCATTAGCATTAATGGATTTTGAGCTATCATGTTACGGACAGAAAAAAAATACATATACACACACACACAGACAGACATCACGACGATATTGCTAGGATAGGTCAAAATACACTCAAATAACACATTTTCGGGGTTATCTGAAAAAAAAATTTCGTCGAAAACAATACCTTCTCTAGTCATTGCTGCACGGGCTATGAAGGTAAAAATGTGCAATGAAATCAAAGATTAGTCTATTTTTTCTGATCTAGCGCAGTAAATACAATTTAGACAGTCTTATGTATTGCCAAATCGAAACAGCGTTAATATTTTAGAGTAATAAATAAAATAAAATATTACCTTAAGGTTAATATGAATAAAAAGGGATTGCAAACTATAATCTAACTTCTACAAGTAACAGTACATCTTTCAAAAAAACAAAACCAAAAATAGTAGGTACACCACATGCATTATTCCTACCTACATTATTATTTATTTCATTACAATACACATTAAACATAAATAAGTGAGGTGAAATTCTAATGCATCTTCTCGGATACTATACGTACTCGCATCCTCGGGAATGCCGTTAGAATAATGGTTATAATAATAGACATTTCATATAATAACAATTTAGAGTGCTTCTTGTTTTGTACCCATCATAGAGTCGTAGTAAATTGACTTTTAACTAGTGTGTAAACACCTCCTTGACGTTTGTGATCAGCTTCTAGCCATTGATTGATTGATTTTATCTGTGCGGCAAGGTTAGGCTTTGCTTATGGTATCTCCTGCTTTGTGTTTTCCTAACTAAGGAGGTTAGAAAATTTATGTTAGGCTTTGCTTATTGTACCTCCTGTAAAAAATTTCGCGCCACTTCACACTTGTTCTAGACAAGGAGATTTTTATGTTTTTTTGAAGTGTAAATTTCGTTAGGCGCGCTTAGCAGTTTTTGTGGGTAGTGAATTGAACTAAGCTGTCAGGCTCGGCTATGTAACCCTCATTCGGGTGAAATCGGCCCGAGTCGACTAACTGTCAGAAACATTTAGCGAGCGATATGATAATGCAGATGAAGGCCAGTACACAGAAGAGTTCGGTTCGGTCCGCTTTGCAGAATATGTTATGGGCCAGTATTATTATTTTCGCGTGGTTGAAGTTTACACTTCTGCCGTGTGGTCTTAAGCACACACAATAAATTTTTGTTGGCTTTTGAAGGTGCAGTAATTTTGCTAAACCTGTGAAGCTGGATCGATTGTCTGGTTGTTAAGTGCCTGTAAAGTAGAAACACATTATGTTGTTTTTCGGGTGAATTTTGGGTTTTCCACTTTCTTCTGCCCATCGTTTTTTTTGTGCAACTTTAAATCTAAAAACTAACTTGTGTATCAGCTGATGTTTTAGTGACACAATAATATTGTTGTGAAAGCATCAACTTGTCATCTAGCCAGCAGAAATCAATTCGAACAGACCACTTTCATCTAAAAACATCTGTACTAACGTACGTGGAATACACGCACAGTATGGGTGATGGAAAGGACAAGGACCAAGAAAAGTCTCGGAAAAGTAATGGAGCTATGGCAAAGACAAAATCAGATAAGCCGTTAAAAGTGTTGAAGTTCCATTCCATTAGCATTACATCCTAGTTGCCTAGAACCCGACTTTAGATACCCAAATAAAGTAATCGATCATATTTTCATATGCAGTATTAAATGTTTTGACATCTACAAGGATCGTCAGGAAAGTGAGGATTTGATTTCCTCACTCAGAGATGAAAATCAGAGCCTAAAAAAGCATCCAAATGAAAATAAGATTATCATAGCCCAACTAAGATATGAAAATAAGAACTGTAACAGTAACTTATGTGAAAATATGGTTAAAAGAATTACAAGGTCTACTATTGAGCAAATTGGAATTACCATGTCAACTTTATGGAACAACTTTAATACAGCCGCCAATAATATTGTGGATTCTAATAAGGAATTCTAGAAGATTATTCCGAGCAAAAATTTGTCACATAAGTTTAACGAACACCTTTAAACGTAAAAGGTCTTTTCACTGTGCACTGCCCAGCCAATGTCAGGTAAGATGAGTCCAAACTAACCTTTGCAAAACCAGGAACCTTTTGAAGAAAGACCCCTCCGAGGGGGCAAACAGTCAAAAACTAAGCAGCTGCAGTGTCCAGGCCTCCTAAATCTAACGTTGCTGTAAGAATGAATAAACCAAACTTCCAACTTCTTTTTTGTTTCGCGTGATCTGTTGAAATGTTAAATTTTGGTTTCTAAATAGGGGATGGGACAATTCGCCGCGGTCGATTCGCCGCAGCCGATTCACCGCGGGACAATTCGCCGCCGGCCGATTCGCCGCGGGACAATTCGCCGCCGGCCGATTCGCCGCGGGGACAATTCGCCGCGAGATTTTTTGTTTTATGATATTATACCATTGGCATTTATTTAAACAGTTTTATTTTGCTTGACTTCATATATATTTGTTTATTTGATCATAACTTTTTCAAACTTTTATTTGGTGGTTAGTTTAATACAATTCAACATTTTTTTTATTAGAAAAATAAATAAAATGGCGGATTTTCCTATTTATGAACCGATTTGCATCAAACTTGGAACTTTGAGATCTTTTAGGTCGCTGATTATTATTTTTATCCTAATTTAAAAAAATCAAAATGGTGGTTCCACAATTGCGCACTTTCTTATTTATAAACCGATTTGCCTCAAACTTGAAACATTGCAGCGCTTAAGGTAACTTAATACAAGTTTTGACTTAAATTTAAAAAAATGAAAATGGCAGTTCCACAGTGGCGCTCTTTCTTGTTTATAAACTGATTTGCCTTAAAATTGGGGGGGGGCTGATGCCTCTGGGGGGCCGAAGCCTCATGATGGCGAATTTTATACTCTTTAATTTTTTTATTCATGAAATATGTGAAAAATATTTTTAAAAAATTATAGGCTTGGGGGGCCTAGGCCCGAGGAATCCGCCTTTTTCAGGTTTTAAAATTTCAGTCAAAAATTGTATTGAGTTACCTTATAGGCGCCCGGATGTTTCAAGTTTAGGGCAAATCGGTTTATTAATAAGAAAGTGCGCCATTGTGGATCCGCCATTTTGATTTTTTTAAGTTTATGTTAGAAATCATAATTTGCGACCTGAAACACCCCAACGTTCAGAATTTGATGCATATCGGTTCATAAATGGGAAAACCCGCCATTTCGGATCCGCTATTTTGATTTTTTTAAATTTAAGTCAAAAATTGTATTAAGTTACTAAAGTGCCGCATTTTTTTAAAATTTAAGTTAGAAATCATAATCAGGGACCTAAAACACCCCAAAATTCCAAATTTAATGCATATTGGTTCATAAATGGGAAAATCTGCCATTTTGTTTTTTTTAAGTTTAAGTTAGAAATCATAATTAAACACCCCAAAGTTCCGAGTTTGATGCATATCGGTTTATAAATGGGAAAATCCGCCATTTTGAATCCGCCATTTTATTTATTTTTCTAATAAAAAAAATTGTTGAATTGTATATTAACCCCAAATACCTAGTTGGAAAACTTTCAAAAAAGTTATGATCAAACAAATAAACAAATATATTATATAAAGTCAAGCTAAATAAAACTGTTTAAACAATTGTCAATAATAAAAGCATAAAATAAAAAATATCTCGGCGAATTATCCCCGCGGCGAATCGGCCGGCGGCGAATTGTCCCGCGGCGAATCGGCCGCGGCGAATCGGCCGCGTCGGATTGTCCTTTACCCTTTTAAATAACATTTATGTGGAAATTCTTAATCACCTATGTGGGTTTACTTGGTCTTATACGGCCTTTTACTTCACAGAAATGATTAAGAAAATACAGACAGGGAATCGCTTATTTTAAATAAACTTAAATAAGTACATATTGCTTTTCTTGATGATTTCTAGACGTGTTTTTCTAGACGACTGCTTCCTGTTGATGTATAGTTGTAAAATAAAATAAAATATAAAATATACAGGGTGTAATTTAAATAATGCACCAAGCTTTAAGGGATGGTAGCAAAGAAGAAAAAATAATAATATTGCATTTTGAAATCCTCCGTTTGTGTTTTTTAGTTTGTAGCGCTGATATTAATTTAATTGGCATTGTAGAAAAGTTATAGCACATTGTTTGATTATAATGAATCACAAAATTATTTGACAATATTGCCAAATTTGTAATTTCTTTAATTTACTTCAAACTTGACAAATGCTATAACAAAATATTTTTGAGCAAAATTTATTTGAAGTTTTGACCTTTCCTACCAACCCTTAAAATTTAGTGCATTATTTGAAACTTACCCTGTATATATATCGTTGTATAGTGCACTATTGTAATACTTGCATGTGCCAAATTTAAATGTTTATATTTAAAGATTTAATGAGTCCGAATGTCTGAGAAGAACAAATGTTTGTTTCTCAATGATATGTTAAAACAAAAGCGTCGTCGGCATAGTTTAATAATAAAACACATAAGAAGAATATAATTACCGATGAAACAATGGTATGGCGGCTGTAAGATGAGCAAGAGCTAAAATGCGTTTATGTTCACACCTATAAAAGCAGTAAATTAAGAATAATGCAATAGTTTGCAGTTCCTAAAGTCTTGTTAATATTACTGTTCAAAAAAATTAACCACAATAATGCTCTTCAGCCCTAAAGAAACATATGTTGATAATTGATGACCAATACGCGAGTAAGCCTTGCACCCCTTCCACTGAGACCACTAGACCGCTGTATATCTAGTCCTCCAGCTATTAGTTTGAACGAGACATTGTTCAGATCTTTTGAATAAATCTGAGGTTTACTGAAAGTGTTCTGACGTAAACGTGCAGTAGCCGGACATTCGCACCGTACATCTCTGACTGTTTTATCATCCTCCATATAGAGTCTACATTCCGTCTCTATTGTTAGTCCCATTCTGTGCACGGGTACTCTTAGTCGACAGTGACGTGACTCGTTAAAAATCCAGTCACTGTACGGATCTCCTAATAAGTCCAATGATTCTCAAATACCAAATTGCAAATAATGCAAGGACCTAATACTATAAACAACAAGTGAAATTAAAGAAAGAAAACTAAGAAAAAAGTTTCCGCCTCGGCCGGTACTAGAACCCGGGATCTCTTGCTCTGTACGCAAACATTCTAAACATTGAACTACCGAAGCCATACATAAATAACTACCGAAGCCATACATAAATTTTCGGAAAACTTTCATCTATGCAGGCTGCGGTGTCTCAATACAAGAACGAGAGATTCTCAGGGTATTAACTCGACCAAGCCATCAAACTGATTTCTATAATTCTTCCTTCCCACTGTTAAAGGTATGAAAACTCAAAAGTTAGACGTAAAATATCAACGTCTGAAAACATGAGATCACCCTTTCGTGTTTTAAAATTTCTGATCGCAATGGGCGATGAGAATTATATATATATATATATATATATATATATATATATATATATATATATATATATATATTCATAAGAGAAAGATAGACCGATATCAATTCACCTTCCTTGCCAAATTCGTTTTATCTCTTACAGCACAGTAAAATCTAAAGATTGCGACTGATTAGAAACACATCAGGAAGGCTCAAACTTCGAGATGACTTCTTTAATTGATTTTGCTCAATAGCAGATGCATTGTTAAAATTTGGCAGTTAAAAAAATTTAATAAAAAACCGCTTAGTAAGCTATGAAACAAATTGTCGTCATTGTATTTGTACCTACGTAATCATCAGTCAAAACTTTGCCAACTATATGTCATTTATCTCTATAATAGATTTTTATCGTTTTTCAAACATTATTTGAGGTATTTCTTAAATTACACTGACAACAATTTAATATGGAAAATTTTCCAAATTAGAAATGTATGAGTGTTTTATTTTGTATCATACGTCATTCGAGTGGTAGTCGCTAACACAAAACTACTAAAATAAAGTTTTTATTTAAGATGGCGACAATATTGAATTTTTTCGAGAAACTCAGTTTTTTTAGTTTTGGCTCGATATTTTAAATACTCCTTTAGATATTTTTAAGATCGATACAGTATCTGATTGGACTTGGAATAGCGCGAACTTTTTTCTCGTTTAACCAAAATTGTATCTCTTCCCGTTTGTGAAATCCCCAACTAGATACTGTTATCTGGGACACCCTGTATACTATAAATCAAATTATGAATAAAACCAAAACAATTTTATAATTGAAATAATATTCATAAGATAAAAATTTAATTTAAAAAAACATGTTTAGCACATTGCAGCACGTGTTAAAACACTTGAGATTCGGTCGTTGAAAAGCCAAATAAATCCGATTCTCCTCTAAACTAATTTTGTGTACAAGTAAACACTGACGCTTTTAAATTTATAAAGGAAAATTAAAGAAAAACAAGAAAAGCAGTAAAATCTATAAGATATTATCGCCTAGCCTTTGAAGTGACTCGAAAGTCTTTAGATTATGTTTTTGGGAAGAGAATAAAATAACATTACCGCATGTTAGCTTCAAAAGTTTATCATAAATCTCGAATAGAAAATGAAAGAAACCTAAATCAGAAAACAGAATATTTTAATTATTTTAACGCTCTTAATATACACTGACGAATGATTTCAAATTTAGTCTATTCAAAATAAATAGACGTTTTGTTTAAATTGAATGATGAACAAATAATTTAGGTTTTTAAATTGTATTCAGGAAGAATATATTAAAGAATTTAATAAAAATTATATCAATCATATTCAAATTATTCATTCACATTATTAACATCAAAAATATCTCGGTAGGACACTTGATGCCAAATTTCCATGTCAAAAAAAAAGAAGAACGTGAAATAAGGTATAGAAAAATGAACTGGCTAATTGGAAGGAAGCCCAATTTAACTATTAATAATAAGTTACTCATTTACAGACAAATACAGAACCCTGGATGGACATATAGTATTTAATTATGGGTTATACTAAAACGAGTAACATTCGAGTTGTATCTACACTGAGTTTAAAATTAACTTTCATTCTTCAACTGTGTCTTTCTTGAGTGTTTTTCCAAAGCTGCTGAAGCTCTAGATCATTTATTACAGCTAAACAAGCCCCGATATAATGCCCAAAATCCGATCAGCACTTGATCTAATTAGATCAAATAGTTATCCTAGTTTAGCCATTTGGTCAGATTCCTCGTTTCTCGAAATGTCTTAGTGTCATGAGATCCAATCTTGTTATGTTGTTATTGCAATATCCCTGCACTCAGCGGCAATTACATAATTCACTCTAGTTATTATGTTTAGTTCAGCTTCCATTCCTTTCTATTCATCGCTTGTCTCAATTTGTGACTCGTTGTGTTCTGAGATTTTCTTTCACTGGGTCCTTAAATCTGGAACTGGGCATACTTCTCTTTCGAGTAAAATCGGTGTTTGATGGAAGCTTTGCTGTGGTAGTCTCTCTTCTTTTCTACTAGTATTTAGTTATTTATTACTGTTATGAACCAGTGAATTTAGTCTACATTTGATTGTAGAGGAGAAGTAGTGGTTCGTCCCGCCTTCCTTTTTGTAAATATGTTCTTTTTACTATAATTTACCAAATTGGTTCGAATTAGGCTATTTGGTGATTTACTAGAGCATTTTCTATTTTTTTGTTTATTTAGTATTAATTAACTAATTAAGTACTTAAAATTACTGGGTTATTTGCATTTGAAACTCCCGCGGTTTTAAAGGCAAATATTACAATTTGCTATAATCAATTTACTTTACATAAAATGCATTTTGAATTACTAAGGTTCCTAGTTCCTTTAATATGGACCTTCGTAATCTCATTCCCTCCTACTTATTCCCTTTTCTCCTACGCCTATGGATTAACGACGCCACTGGGCGACATGTGGGAGAATGAACGCAGCAGCGATACCTGCTGCCGGACCAGAGAGAACCGTTTCGCCTTCGAACGATAACACACGCGTGTTAGCGACTCTCCTACCACATGAAATGTGGGGTGCAAAAACTAAGGTTTAACAGCGCGTCCTCCCATGAGTTCCACTTCCTGTATAAAAATGGTAAGTGAAAATGCATTATTTTTACCTTACATACATTTGTTTATTGCTACACTAACCTAGAAGGTAAACTAGACCATTTCAGAATCCCTTGTACCAGCTTAGCCTATGACCTTATTCCCTTAAAATTACAGTCCACATCTGACACCGTTAAATTCCAGACAACTCTCCTATCTGGACCACCAGGGAGCCCCATTTTTGATCCTTAGCGACCCGGATTTCTGGAATCGTTTTTTTGCCTTTTTAGGTTAGTTTTTTTTACTGGTTTCAAATGCAAGAAAAACCCTTGTTTTTCCTAAATGCCTTTTTTACTGGTTTCAAATGCAAGAAAAACCCTTGTTTTTCTTACATGCCTACTTTAGAAAACCCCTAGGTTTCTAAAATACATTTTGCGATTTTTTTTGTGTAAAAATTAAATATTTTTACCAATAAATTTAGCCTTTTCATGCGAAAAACCAAACACAGATAAAATCTGTAAACTACTATGCTTTTTTTTTGTTTCGAATAAATCAAGTTTTTTCGTTTCTTTTTTGTAAAAAAAAAACCGTATGGAATTTGGGTGTTTTTTTGTTTGTCACTGGAAATAGTTTAAAATAGTGTCTGCAAAGTGCTATTATTTTAGCCGTTGTGCCTTCACATTTGTGGATTGCTATAATTATATCCAATTTGCTCGAAAAAAAATCTCCAAATTGCCATATTCATTTTTGCTTATTGCAAATTGCTATGACTATATCCGATTGCGGATGCTTTACTATATTCGTTTTTGCGTAAAAATTGCTATGAATATATCTATGTCTAATTTACTATTATAATATCTGTCTGCAAATGGCTATGATTGTATCCATTTTTTGCGTGCATAATAAATTTTGAAGGAAATTTAATTCTTAACTTGAGAATTTGTTTTCGTGTAAAGGCAGATAAATAGTTTTACCAAATTAAATGCTTTTGATTTGTAGGTATTTATTTTTAAATTTAATACATATAGGTACCTACTTATTTGAATTCGCGAGGCGAAGATAAAAAAACTTATACACAAGTTTTTTTGTTATCATTAGTTTGCATCGGGTATTTTCTTTACTTTTGTGCGCTTATAGTTTGATTATTGTAATTAAACGTAGGACATTAATATTTATACAGGGTGTCCAAATTTTGATTTTTTTTCAGTTTACCTAATTTTTGTCAATTATTTTTTGGATTTTTTTTAAATCATGTCTAGTTCGGATAAAATTTTAAAGGCTAAAGCCTTGCGCTATAGTGCGATTTCACAGCTAAATTTGATCATTGAATCCGCGACCCTCGCAAAAAATGACCCTGCCTATCACAGCGGCTTTAAAGTCAAATTTCGGACATTGTCAAAAATCAAAAAAGATTTTGAAAAGCACCATAATACTTTGTTGACGTTGGTAGCCTCTGATGAGGATCGCTTAGTAGTAGAAAACAAAGTGTCTATGGACTTTTGCAAACGCTGTGACGAGATTTCCACTATATTTTACGAACTTTTCGAACTACCCTTTGAAGATGGAGGGCTTTTGAGCAGTACGATAAATCCCATGGGCAGTCCCTGTGCCTCCACAGACCAGCATGGTTTACTGCCTAGGATAAAAATACCTCTTTTTCAAGGGGAATTTAAGGAGTTTCCAACCTTTTTGCAAGCCTTTAATGCTACCGTGCACAATAATAGGTCGCTGGGAAACTTTGAAAAATTCAATTTGCTTTTTTCTAATTTAAAGGGCCCTGCCCTGGATGTCATTTCTGACATTCCTATCCTTGCTGAAAATTATTTAAATGCCTACCACACCTTGGTGGATAGGTATACAAATAAACGACTACAAGCTTACCTTCACTGGAAGGCAATTGAAGGCTTCTCTCCTCTTACTAAAGAGAATGCTACGAATTTGAGGAATTTGCTTGATTGTTTTTCGAAAAACTTAAGTGCTTTAAAAGTCATGGGTTTTAAAACGGAGTTTTGGGATTATATTATGGCACAAATGCTCTTGGATAGGTTGGACCTAACCACGCGCAAGGCATTTGAGCAAAATTATTGCTCCAATGAGATCCCCTCTTATGATAAAATTCGTGCTTTTGTTTCTAGCCATTGCATTGCGTTGGAACAAATACAACAAACTCAAGATTACTTAAAAAATAAAGATTTGTCAATTTCAAGTCAGAAAAATCAAGCAAAGTTTCAAAATCGATCTGCTTTGTTTGCTAATACTCAGAGAGCCTCCAAAAATGCCTCCCAGTCTCCAAATGGCCAAAGTGGCTTAAATAATACTCCAAACCCTCAAAATTTTTGTTTTCTCTGTAAAAGTGGCGATCATATAATATACAGATGTCCTAATTTTTTGGCGAAAACTCCCCAGCAACGTTTTGAGATTGTTAAACAACATAAAGCGTGTGTCAACTGTTTGGCCTCAAAGCATAATTTACCCCAGCAATGCAAATCAGAAAAAAGATGTTTACATTGTGGCCAATTTCATCACAGTCTCTTACATTTTTTTCCTATTAATTCTACACCTAGTTCTGCGAGTAGCCCCTCTACTTCTGCAGTGCAACCCCCGAGGAGCCCCGTGGCTACCGAATTTAATAGAACCACTAACACCATTGTTACTGGTATGTCTTTAAATGATCGCGAAGTACTTCTCTGTACCGCTTTAATACAAATACAGGATGTTTTTCAAAATTGGCACACAGTGCGCGCCATCTGTGACTCTGGTGCTCAATCTTCATTTATATCTAAGTCATGTGCTGATAGTTTGGGCCTTCCTAAATTTAATATCGCCATGACTCTACAAAGCTTAGATCGAATGACAACTTCGGCAAAATCTGGAATTAATTGCAATATATCCTCTTTGCGTGATAATAATTTTGTTTTTAATTTTGATGCGATAATACTCGATAAAATTTGTAGTGATTTACCTCATTCCTCATTTTCGATTAAAAGTTTTCCTTTTCTCGCCAACTTAGAACTAGCTGACCCAGGCTTTAATAAAAGCGATAAAATTGATTTATTGTTGGGCGGCGATGTGTACCCTTACATTTTGCTAGATGGTCGTTTGTCTACGGGACCCAACAACCCCGTCTGCATTAATACTATTTTTGGGTGGGGAATAATGGGCAATCTTTCACTTTCACCTTCAACTACAAATCAAATTAAAACATTTTTTACTACGTCAATGAACGATTCTTTTGTCAATTTAGATAAAAATCTACAACGATTTTGGCAAATAGATGACATACCTAATGTCAAGGCCATTGACCCCGAAGATGAGTTTTGCGAAAATTATTTTTTGAAAACTACCTCAAAAAATGAGGAGGGGAGATATATTGTATCTTTACCATTTAAAGTTACTGCTCCAGATTTTGGCGACACTCGATCCATTGCCGTACGTCGTTTTTTCTCCCTTGAGAAGAAATTGCTACAAAACCCTGATTTTTATGCTGCCTACAGCTCTGTTTTACAAGATTATTTAGATAATAATCATATGCAACCGGTTTCTGCACCTTTGCCGACCGAAATTTCAAATCATTTTTATATTGCACACCATGCGGTGTTTAAAAAGGATTCTACTAGCACCCCCCTGAGGGTGGTTTTTGATGCGAGCATGCACGCCCCTGGCAAAATCTCGCTCAACAACGCTGTTTATACTGGGCCCCCTTTACAAAGGGACTTACAAAAAATTTTATTACTTTATCGTTTGCATAAATTTTGCTTTTGTTGCGACATCCGTCAAATGTACAGGATGATTTTAGTTGACCCTAGTCAAACTAATTTTCAAAGAATAGTTTGGAGGTTTGATCCTAACCAGCCTATTCAAGACTTCGAAATAAATAGAGTTTTATTCGGGGTCTCTTGTAGCCCCTTTTTGGCTATCAGAACTTTGCTGCAACTTGCTAGAGAGCATGAGGACCTTCCTCTTGCCTCAAAAATCATTGAGGAGGCAGTTTTTGTCGATGATGTGATTTCGGGAAGTGATGACTTTTTTAAGGCCACTGAGATGAAAAATCAATTAATCGAGCTACTTAGCCGAGGTGGATTCGAATTGCGTAAATGGGCGAGCAATTGTCCCGAGTTACTATCCGATCTTCCTGAGTCACACATTTCGATGAAGGCTCTTTCTCTCGATTTAGATGCTGAAAATTCAACTTTGAAAATTCTCGGTTTAAATTGGAACCCTCATACTGATGAATTTTTTTATACTTTCGACTGTTCTCTCCAAACATGCACTAAAAGAACAATTTTAAGTAATTTGGCCCGCATTTACGACCCTCTGTCTTTTTTGGCGCCAATAGTTTTAATTTTAAAATTAATTGTTCAATACTGCTGGGCAGAAGACTTAAACTGGGACGACCCTGTCAGTCCGGAAATTGTTTTTAAATGGGAAAAATTTAAAAATGAATTAAAGTTTTTGCATTCTGTTAAAATTCCTCGTCAAATAATTTTGCCTAATGCTAGTCAAATCCAGCTAGTAGGATTTTGCGATAGTTCAGAACGGGCCTATTGTGCTGTCGCTTATATTCGAATTTTTTATTCTGATGGAAACATTAAAGTTTTTTTTGTTTGTAGTAAATCTAGAGTCGCACCGTTGCGTCGTAAACTAACTTTACCAAGACTAGAGCTTTTAGGAGCTGTTTTGTTGGCTAAATTAATGGATTTTTTACTAGAAACGTTCTCGGAAAAAATTAAATTTGATAAAATTCTTGCTTTTACTGATAGCACAGTGACCTTATCTTGGATTCAGGGATCTCCTCACAAATTTAAAACATTTGTTTCGAATAGAACTGCCTATATACAAGGAAGAATTAGCCCTGAGTTTTGGCATTATGTTCCTACTGAACAAAATCCTGCTGACTGCGGTACTAGGGAAATGTATCCCTCTGATTTACAAAGATTTTATTTTTGGTTAGAAGGGCCTTCTTTTCTAAACCAACCTACAAATACTTGGGATTTTATGACAGTTACTTACGATGGGAATGCAGTTTTGGAAGAACAGCGAAAAAATATTTTTAACGTTTTTACTTGCGAACAAACAGTTGAATATTATGTAAACAACTTGTTTGAAAAATACAGTTCTCTTTTTAAAATTAAGAGAATAGTTGCTTACTTTTTGCGAGGGTTACAAAAGTTTAAAAATCCCTCATACAATTTTGCTACTGATTACCTTACAAATCAGGATTACTACAAAAGCTTACTTTTTATTTCGAAATGCGTACAATCTTTTTCTTTCCAAAAAGAAATTGAATTACTAAAAGATAAGAAACAGCTTCCAAAAGCTTTTCAAAAATTATGTCCATTTTTGCATAATGAAAGCTACGATTTGCTTCGTGTTGGAGGCCGTTTATGCCATTCAAATTTATCATACGATAAAAAATTTCCAATTCTTTTGCCTTCTAGTGCAAAATTCACTGAATTACTGATTTTAGATTTGCATCGCAGCAATCTTCATTGTGGTATACAGACCACAACTTTTTTACTAATGCAAAACTTCTGGGTATTGTCTGCTAAAAAGGTAGTGAGAAAAGTTTTAAGTTCTTGCCATACTTGCTGGAAAACTAAACCTAACTCCCTTCAACCCCCTATGGGTAACCTACCGAAATTTAGAGTTTCCGAAGCAAAGGTGTTCGAAAATGTAGGTATAGATTTTTGTGGTCCGTTCACGATTACTCTTGGTCGGACCAGAGGTGCAAAAACCATGAAAGCATATGTCTGTTTATTTATCTGTTGCGCTGTTAAAGCCGTGCATTTAGAGTTAGTCTCTGATATGACATCAGAAGCCTTTCTGGCTGCTCTGCGCCGCTTCATAGCTAGAAGAGGACTATGCTCAAAGATCTCTTCAGACTGCGGGACCAACTTCGTGGCCTCTGAAAAATACTTGCGACAAATTTTTTCTGATTGCGTGAAGGGGGAAGGTATAGTTTGGTCTTTTAACCCACCTGCTGCTCCCCACATGGGAGGCATTTGGGAATCAAACATTAAATCTTTAAAGACTCATCTTCACAGGGTAGTTGGAAATCAAATACTCACCTATGAGGAATTAAATACGGTTTTAACCCAAGTTGAAGCCATAATGAACTCACGTCCTTTATGTGCCTTAAGCACCGATCCTACTGATCTGGCGGTCTTGACTCCTAATAATTTTTTAAATTTGAGGCCTCCAGGTACAATACCCGATCCAAACTACTGCGATATTGCGTTAAACAGGCTGTCCAGGTGGCAACTGTTGCAAAGAATGCACCGCGATTTTTGGATTCGCTGGCATCGCGAATATTTGCACACTTTGCAACAGCGAGCCAAATGGCACCAACCTCTTGCTTCCATTGATATTGGTACTATGGTACTGATCAAAGATGAAAATTCCACTCCATTGGATTGGCCCCTAGGCCGCATTGAAGACCTTATTAAAGGTTCTGATAATGTTCCACGGGTTGCTATTGTAAAGACTACTAAAGGTACCTACAAACGGCCTTTGGTAAAACTATGCGCCCTGCCTACAAATTAAACTCTCTGAAATGCCCCTGGGCATTCTCAGGGGGGTGGGAAATGGTTCGTCCCGCCTTCCTTTTTGTAAATATGTTCTTTTTACTATAATTTACCAAATTGGTTCGAATTAGGCTATTTGGTGATTTACTAGAGCATTTTCTATTTTTTTGTTTATTTAGTATTAATTAACTAATTAAGTACTTAAAATTACTGGGTTATTTGCATTTGAAACTCCCGCGGTTTTAAAGGCAAATATTACAATTTGCTATAATCAATTTACTTTACATAAAATGCATTTTGAATTACTAAGGTTCCTAGTTCCTTTAATATGGACCTTCGTAATCTCATTCCCTCCTACTTATTCCCTTTTCTCCTACGCCTATGGATTAACGACGCCACTGGGCGACATGTGGGAGAATGAACGCAGCAGCGATACCTGCTGCCGGACCAGAGAGAACCGTTTCGCCTTCGAACGATAACACACGCGTGTTAGCGACTCTCCTACCACATGAAATGTGGGGTGCAAAAACTAAGGTTTAACAGCGCGTCCTCCCATGAGTTCCACTTCCTGTATAAAAATGGTAAGTGAAAATGCATTATTTTTACCTTACATACATTTGTTTATTGCTACACTAACCTAGAAGGTAAACTAGACCATTTCAGAATCCCTTGTACCAGCTTAGCCTATGACCTTATTCCCTTAAAATTACAGTCCACATCTGACACCGTTAAATTCCAGACAACTCTCCTATCTGGACCACCAGGGAGCCCCAAGTAGAAATAAATATATTTATCTAAAGGTGCGTTTCCACTGTCTCTTCTGAAGAACATTTTTGGAAACAGGCAACCGAAACACTAAACCAGGGACAAGAAGCAATAGCCGGCATTTGTTTCCGAAACATACAGGAATATTAAGCAACTTTGAGGAACATTTTTGAAACGTATCTTATCTTAATAGATATCGATTTAGATCTTTACAATTTAAAAAAAGTGAACAACTTTTTTAATTATTTTTCTTTATTGGAGGTTTAGAAAATTTATAGGAATATATATTTCTATTCGATTCTTAATGTTTTGCGCTTTACATTTATCCCTAGTGGGGAAGTTGCAAGCACAAGAAGAAGGCGATTTAATTAAAAATTTAATTTAGTTTTATTAAGTCTAAAGTTCCAGAACGGCGAACAGTCAGATGTGGCGCTTGTGTGAGCTGAATAAAAAGTTTATTTTAAAAAACTTTTAAATAAATCAATTCAGATGTGATCCATGAGAAAATTCCAAAAGAATTATCTATAATATTAAAGAAGCGATTAGGTTATCCAAGATAATAAGCACGTTTGAAAAAACTGAACATGAAAAATAAGGTGCTGTTTAGGTTTTTTCAAATCGGTTAAGTTTAACTATAAAAGTCGGTCCGAAACCTCCAATTTTTCTTAAAAACTTAAAAGGTCTGACAGCTTGTTTCACCGGAATCAGACAAATATTTTTTGAGCTATGGTGATTAAAATAAATGGGAATAAACACATCTACACTATCTATGGATTGAAAACGCTGAGTTTTGGTGAAAAAACTAGGGGTTCGGTTTTAAGTTGACACAATGCAAATGTTAATGAATTTATAATAAATTATTTTCTTCGTAGAATTTTGAAGAATTAGTATAATAAAAATAACTTTGGAGATGTTGTGAATAGTAGTAGTAGTAGATGTTTCTATTGTAGACGAGGAAGAAAACTTATTTTAAAAGATGCATCCATATCTGCGATTGACACTAATAACGATAATCTAAAATCTAACGATTCCCCATTTCGATTGCCTTAAAAAGATACAAATCCCAGCGCTACTACCGTGTTATTTTCTGCAATAAAATTATGCAGGACAAGTTATAGTTGTTGGTTGTAAATAAGTCCTTACAAAGCCAACTGAGACTGTTTCAAAGCTCAGCTCTTTAATGACATAATCACGGGTCGTTAACGAAATGCAGATTTTATTCTTCTAATGTGTGCTGGCCTTTTTATGTTCTATATTCGACACAAAGAGGGGGTTATTACATTTTAAAGGGCCAGTGTAATAGGCAAGTTGCTTTAATTTAGCGTCATTTAATGTGTGTAAAATGCTTGTTACTATATCATTTAATGTGATTAGTTCTTTTGGTCTCATTGTTGTGAAAAAAGGGCGGTTTAAAAAAAATTGTACGTTGTTTTACTCTTTTACTTTGTTTATAAGGTATATTGTTTTATTATTTATAATTGATGTTACTTGTACTTTTGCTTTTGCTACATTTGACTGAATTTCACGCAAATATGCATATGATAAAACATTTGAGGAAGTCCGTCATGTCAATTTAAAAACTTATGACCTTTATCTTGAGTCTCTACTACAACTAAAATGCAAAGATTGTAGTGAACTAAAATCAAAAGAGATGTATGGTCATGTCAAACAAGGACCAAACTCCTATTTACTAATCATTAAATGTAAAATCCAACTAACAAAAAATGTGGGAAGAACACTCATACCATGGCTAATAAATTATGAAAGTTGTTTGGAAGTTCTTCGATGAACTTTTTAGATCTGCTACCTACAATATTTGTGGCAAAGACAGAACTTAATAAAATAAATCAAGGGCAGTTCCTGATCTAAAAGATTAAATTAATTTAACATAGGATAGATAGATAGTAAGTTGTTTTACCATGTTTCCTGAGAGCCAGCATCTCTTATTTATTATACTTATAATATTTTTTCTTTACTCTGTTTCACACGCTACAAAATAAATACTATTTAGGTATACGACACAATATGTTAAAAACAAAATTATGTCTCTCAAAAACTTAACTAAAAAGATAAAGACCTCAAACGTGAAGTTTATTACGCTAGAGTTCTTTACGATCATATTTATTTTATATGACTACTTGTGTGTCGCGAGCTCGTATACAACATCAACTCATTTCTATTTTGTCTCGTGCAGAAATAAAAAGTTTAAATGAAAATCTCTCACAATTTTATCACGTAATATCGTAGATTTTTGGAAAAGAAAGTTGATTGAACTTGTAAAACTAGTGTTGCTGAAAGTTTAACTCCAATTTGATATTGTTCTTCTTAGAAATTTATTTTTGTTTACTATTTCTTTTGTGTTCTTGTTTATCATCAAATTTCTCCCTTTAAGTTATTTCTTAAAACTTTTTAAGATTTCATATTACATCTATATCATTTTACCGTTTTCTAATTTTTGTTCTCCTTTAATTTTCTTATTATCGGGGTTAGTAGTAGTGGTGGGGAGACCATTTTTGATCTAGCGACTAGGTATTATCGGGGTTAATTTGGATGTAATGACGAGCGCTAATTACCCTGTGACGCGCCATCATCAACTCATTTCTATTTCGTCTCTTGAAGAAATAAGTATACTACAGTAATAAGTTTAAACGTAATATCGTAGATTTTTCGAAAAGAAAGTTGATTTTGCTTGTGGAACTAAGGTTACACAAATTTTATCCCCAATTTGATCTTGTTTTCCTTAGAAGTTCGTTTTTGTTTATGATTACTTTTGTGTTCTATATCTTTAGTTCATATCTTTATTTTATATGGTTCCTCACCGTTTTCTAATTTTAACTATCCTTTTATTTTAGCGTGATCAAAGCTTTTATTTACTCCTCTCAATTTGATATTCTTATCTATTTCCCATCACAGCTCACTTTAAGCCGTGTACTTTTTCTTCTCCTTTGAAATGTCCAGTTCAGTACTTTTTTTAGGTATTCTGTTTGAATTCATTATTTTTACATGCCCATATCATCAGGGTTGATTTGGATGTATTCTGTTATTACTCTCCAAATTTCTTGAACTCTTATCTGAAGATGAAAACGAGCGTTAATAAACATCTCTTTTTAAATTTTTCAACTTGGTTGCTGTAAGTGCACAAAGGTTGACCAACTCGCAGAGCAAAAAGGACTAATTGATGCATCATCTAATAAACTACTTTGAAACATTTTTCTTCTAGAAAAGCAAAAAGTCTAACTTTTTCCACATTAGAATCAGCTTCTGAAATTATATTATTAAAGATTAATCCACAAAACTCAAAATCAAACTCTTTTTCAAGTTTTAATTTCGTAAAATCCGCAATATTATGTGAAATATGTTTAGTTTAATCAATTACCTCATTCAAAATCCTGACAATAGCACTTATCAAAACTTAAAAGTCTGTCAAATGTTTATTTTAGCCTAAAATCTTATAGATATTTTTATCTTTAAAATTAAATCTACGTTTATAAAACGGTTTTCCCGGCCACGTATTAATTTAAGCTTTTTGCTACAACTCGTAGAAAGAGAAACGAGGTGTTTTTAGTAGCCGACAGCTTTATTTAAAACACTTTACTACATATTTAGACGTGTATAAAAGCGACTGAATTAGCTTTATTTTACTGGTTTTATACAACGCTGTTTTAGTTGTGTCGGTTTACGATGTTTTAAAAGTTTCACAATGTAGCATATTATTGTAGGACTTTTACAAGCATCACAGACGCATCACGTCTTTTAATTAGTACTTAATAACAAACGTTTTACAATTTTTTATTTGAGTTAATAGAGACTTATTGCAATAAAACCAAGCAGTAATAGTGCCGGGCACTATTCGGACAGTTATCCATTGAAAATTGACAGTTGATCTTTCAAAATTGACATACCAAAGTCGAATTTATAAATCCAGTCGTTTATTTTCCATTAATAATGGCGGCACTATTAATTCCGGCTCTTATAATACACAAAGGCCTACTTTTAAAAGAAAACAGGTGTTCTTATAATGCGAAACTATCAGAATAGTGCCCGGCACTATTACTGCCCGGCTTTATTGCACATTTTTTTGCGGATTTCGTCCTATCGTAAAATAAATTTTTGAGTAGAAGTCTGGCAATTTTCTAAACGGGAGGAAGAATATTAAATAATTATTCACATATCTTTATACATATTGAGTACAAGGTAAGTTTTGTTTGGAGTATTAGCATTATTGGCACTAAAAACTTAAGCCCGTGTTTTATTACCTACACTATCTGGCATAGGATGGATACAAGACTTATGAACTTCTATGCTGACACTGTGGTGCATTCTTAACAAGGATGAAACCGGCGCCGCAAAATGACACATAAGGAAGCCGTGGTCGATACTCCCTGTGTAAATTAAAAATACTCGGCGACGATTTGTTTCATATTATTTGTCATTTATCTTATTACAATCTATTCATTAAGAGTAGTTAGCAATTTTGTTTTAACTTAATTTACAAGAAAAGTTAGGTTTAAAGTAAGTGTTTACTCAACAGTTCTCCCCGTTTTGCTTTAATTATAAATCACAGTTTTGTTTTTGTTTATAGCATTATTTTCTTTTATTTATTGTATTTTGTTTACTCTAATGACTCTTTTCAGACTTCGAACTAGCATAGTATGGTCTAAAAGTTCAATTGCTTCAATATTTATATGTCGATGTACTACTTTTTTATAGTCTCTGCTCCAGTTTCGAGGTCCCGATCGAGTATCATACCGAAAGATTTTGCCTAATTTGAATATTTTACAGGAACATTGTTAATTATACTTTGTAAGTTATTAAAATTTTTGTTTGTAAAATCATTTTGTATTGATTTGGTTTTATTAAATTTTTTGGACATTTTTTGATCAGCTGTGAACTGGGGTGCATCCTGAATTATTTTTATAACTTTTTTTAATACATTTTTTACCGCCAATAAACTAGTATCATCGGCAAATATTGTGACAATTTTCTGACTTTGGAATATCGTAAATAATAAATATAAATAAGCGCCTAGTACGCTACCGTAAGGCACGCTTGCTTTAATTTATTTTAAATTTCAGTATGAATTTTCGTGTTTTACTCTGAAGTGTATCAAATATGTATAATTCCAAAATATCACAATATTTTTTTGGGAGAAATAGTTTTACTTCAAAATCTTAAGAGAACTAAATACTTATACGACTGTTACAAAGAATTTAAACGTCGGTCGCGTCGATGGATTTCTGACTATTGATAACACACCAATAGAGACAGATCTAGGCACATTGATAAACAAAAATGTAGATTAATTTCAGGAAAATTGTTGCCCCGGCTAAAACTAATCTTCAATCTCTGATATTACGTCTAAAAAAGGTTGTTTTTTGCGGCTTTCAAGTTTTTGCTGCAGAATAATATTTGGGATTGGGGATTTTTCATCTCTTGAATACAGATCATGCTAGGCACTTTTCGAATTTTCATCTCTTTATGTTTGGGCCAGCCTTTTAGAGACATATAGGACTTCACTTGCGGCAAAACCGTAGACATTTGCGGACACCACGCCCTAAGCTCCTACAAAAGTGTAGGTCGTTTGTCTCGCCACGGGCTGCTCAACAACATTATCAGGAGGAATACCCTCAGTGCTTGAACCTCCTTGTATGTGCAGGGGAGATGGAAAGCGAGTAGATGGTTTGTCCTGCTTCCCTGGTGCAGAGAAAAATCCCTAATTTGGGGCGCCACGTGCAGAGATACTTTTGCATTTTCTTATCTTGACAAAACATCAAAGAAATCAGGCGAAGCTGCCCGTAGCGGAAAAAACAAAAACTTAAAAAATACGAAGAACTGGAAGTCAAAGGAACAAACAGGTCTTGTGATTCAACGCGGCAACGCAGCTTCAATAGAAGAAATGTTTTATTGTTGATGTTTCTTTTTTTTTAGTTTTACGATTTGATTATTTTTTTGATTTTATTATTAATACAATATATTTCTGTACATTAATTATAGCATTTTTTTGTGTTCCAACTATTCTGAATGTACATTTTGTAACAGATCATAATATAAATTAACTTGGGTGTTGGCATGTTATTTTTCAAAGTTCAATTTTTTTAGTAATTTATGGATTATTATATTGTCACAATGATTTGCAGCCAAGCGTAAAGCGCGCGGTATATTTTAGAAGACATGCGTGTGAATCAGTTTACCATCTATTTAAACAAATCATCTATTGTTTCAAGGTTTTTTAATTTTATTACTAAATAACACGTCCATATATTATCAAGGCTAAATATACAGGGTTATTGGTAATTCGATACATTCTTTTAAGGATGTGATAGGGCAGGTGGTAAGGAGTAAATTCAACCCTAATTGCATTATAAGAAAGTAAATAGTTTTTGAGATATTTAATATTTTTTTAATACCCAGTACTTCTTAATACATCTTTAATCCGTTGTAGGATTTGGCACGTTTAGCTTAAAACTTAGTTTTCCGACAAACTGCTGTACAGGGTTTTGCAGTATATTTCCCCCAATTTTTAAAACGTTTATTTAAATAGATATCAAAATATGATAAATACAAAAGTTTCCTAATTTTTTACAAAGTTTGAGAATTTTTGGGTCAGAATGTCAAAAAAAATTCTAAATGTCAAAATTTGACAGGTCGATGGTTTTTTTAAATGGAACACGCTGTATATTATTTTAGACTTTAATAAATCTTTTCTTCCTGATTTCTTATTTTCATTCGAAATTTTACACATAGCCTCCTTGATTATTAATACAATTTTAAATAATTTTTATAAATTTTCTGTGAATACCTTGATAGATAGAATGCGCAGAATTTCCATTATGATCGACGATTGTCTGTTCCAGCGGCGTATATAGAAAAAAGTTTCGGAGTGGGCCCGAGGCAGTTTTGGGGGGGGCCCGAGACCCCATGAGGCCGTATTTTATGCTATTTTTTGTTTGTCTTCAGGAGATATGGCGAAAATATCTAAAAAAATCTTAGCTTCGGGGGGGGCCCGGGCCCCCCAGGCCCCCCCCCATATATACGCCAGTGGTCTGTTCTATTTTCTCTTGTAGAATTTGAGGTGTTTCCAGCCTGTTGTAATACACCTTATTTGTCAGGTAGCCCCACAAAAAACAATCAAGGGGAGACAAATCGAGGCTATTTGCTGGCCATAATAATGTATTTACTGTATTTACTATGGTTTGGCGGGTTGGTTGTCTTCTGCCGGGAAACTGCATATAATATTGCTTGCGAGCTATAGGTGCGTTTTCATTATTTGAGTAAAACAATTTAATCAGATTTTTTTCCTTCGAAAAAACCATCTTTAACTAGTCGTAAAACTAAATTTTACAATTTGACAAAACAATAGCATCACTTTTTGTGTCAATACGATTGTCTTTTTCATGGCTGCCTTGATGTTTTAAAGAGTGACAATTTAAGTTTTTAAAACATTTAAACGGTTTTCGGAATATAGTAAAACACATTTTGCTAAATAATTTGTGTTATAACCAAAAACTTTGTAAGAGCTTTAGTTTCTGAGATATTTACAAAGAACTGTTTTCAAGGCTGATATATTAAGGCTTCAGTTGAAGTGTGCTAATAGGCTAGCTGGGAAGGTATCAGATCCGCCATGGGATTCATTTATTTTAATTTATAATTCTTTAGATTTGCCACTAATAATAATAATCAATCTAATTATATATTTTTTATTTTTAGGTAAGTTGAAGAAAACAATGTCTCCATCGTTGTAGTATGTGGTAAGTTTAATATGTTTATCCCTCCGAGCAGATATAACCTCTTATTAGCTTAAAACGAAAGGTTAACACGGAACGCAAAGCTCTCTCTTTCTCTCTCTTTTTCTCTTCTTATATAAATTATCACTCTCTCTCTTAAAGTTAATTTAGATTTAAATAAAAAGAACAAAAAAGAGGGAGCATTCGCTTTAGTGTGGTTAGCATCCAGTGAGAGATCTCTTTGGTTAGTATGCCTAAAACATTTTTGGGGATCAGCTGTTTTCGGAGCAGGGAAATTAAAAGCTGTTGGGTTTTATGCACTCAACACTTTTTTATTTTGGCTACAAGTGTGGCTTCTATATTTTTTCCTGAGAACATTATCAGGGCCATTTGTCAATGGTAATTAGACACTTCCGTTGTTTTTTAACAAGACTTATAAAACAGGCTCGTAACTTAAAAAAAAACACAAGTTTATACCAATTATTGGATATTACAAATTAATTACAACTTTAAATTAATTATAATAGGTGGGATTTATGTCATAGTATTTTTATTTTTTTAAACAAAAATACTGTGATATGGATTCACAATATTGATTGGTTTTAATTTGTAATAGTCTGGAGCAGTCTCGATAAAAACCGACTGAACGAAATCCATTGACAAATGGCTGTGATGAGTCCTAAAGACGAAAAATCTCAGCCACGCTAGTAGCCAAAATAAGTTTTAAAAAAAAGAGAGAGATTAGAAAATAAACAGCCTTTAATTTCAATAAAAAATTAATAATAATAATAAATTACAAACGTATATTTTAGTACACTTGAATAAAGAAAACAAACATTTTGCGTGGCTAAGCGGGTATTAAAAGGTTTTGTTTTCTTTATTTACTGATACAAAATTTTACGTTTGTTGCATTTTTGAGTTATACCTAACTCCACTAACCGACATCTAGCGTTGCGAAGGCGGTAAAGTGCAATAAGCATTGACCTGACCTGAGAAAAATCATATCACGGTCACTTTATTTTATCTAGTATTAAGTAGATGTCGCCAGTTGTTAAAAGCATACGGGTTCGAAGGCATTATTTAGTGTATGTCTCTTACCATTATCGTAAGATTAAATTTATAAACCGTCTCTCAGGCTTCAACAGGTGTTCATTAGATCTTGGACCACCGTGAGTGTACTGCTTTCGAATTGCCCACGAAAAGATACAAGAGAAACAACATCTTTCTATGCCAGCTTTTTTTGTTTAAGCTGTAACTGAATATTCATAAATTTGAAACATCTCTTTTGTTTTTTTAAATTTTAATATATTTAGTTTTTTATTAATTTATTATTGGACCTTGTTTTTCGTTTTTTTTTTCTTCCAAAGCTACCAAAGAAAATAACTAATGAAAAAAGAAGTAGGTGATTTTAATCTGCCTCTGCCATTTGTTTTTGGTTAAGCTTGCATTTGACAGATGACGCCACTTCTAAAAGCATTTTGTCTTGTTTGACAATTAAATATTTCTCACGAATAGGTATGACGCTAATCTTTAGAGGATGATTTTTTGAGTGATTTTAAGAAAAAAACTTCAAATAAACAGGGTTTTGCAAATGCTTCATTTTTAAGATACACGGTGTTTCTATATAAAGCTTAAAGTTTATATTATATATATATTTATCGGTTTCACAACGTTCTACGTCTTGCGGTACCCAATCTCCACTCGTTTCTGTTTGCCCATAATTCATCATCCAGGCCTCTTATTCTTATTTCACTGTCTATTCCTTCTCTCCAGCTTCTCCTTGGCCGTCCTTGTTTTCTTCGGCCAGTTGGTTTCCATTGTAGTATTTGTCAAAAAGAGAAAGAGTTACAAATCAAATAAGAGAAATTATGATAGTGGTTGAACGTACTTTAGTGGATGATATAAGAACAAAACAACTGGTGTGGTACGGACATGTACAAAGAATGAATGGTGAAAGACTACCTAAACAAATACTATAATGGAAACCAAAGTTTATATTACAGTACTTTATAAATAATATAACTAAATAAGCTAGTAGAAAAACTGAACATAAAATTAAAAGTGAAGTGTGGGGGCAATTCTTCAAAATTTGAAATAATTTGAAATAATCTGACGAAATTTAAAACAAAAGAATTTAGGTGTAAATCTTGACAACACTGCAATTTCAGCTTTGTGTAAAACGTCTTACACCACACGGTAATGGGCCAACTTAGGAAATTATGAAAACCCCAAAAATTTAAAATATGCGGAAAAATTTAATCTAAAACCTACCTTGAAACTCGGCTACTGATAATCCACAAGTTCTTGATAAATTGTATTTTTCCGAGCACCTCATCATACAACGGTTTTTCTATCTGGCAAATTTGACAACTGTCAGTCAAAGATCACCAAGGGGACTGTCAGTTACGAAATACTATGTTGCCAATTCATTGTTTCCAAGTGAAACCAATAAAGGTACCGTTCACAAGTTGGATTAACTTTTTAAATATGTTGTTAAAATATTTTTACGAAAAACTCTTACAACGTAACGTGCAAGGTGGTACCTAAGGGGGGATCAATCTCCCCCCGATATTTTTAGGAATAAAAAGTAATCAAACATTTAGTAGTGATAATAATAGTAGAGATATGGATAATTCGCATTTTTTACGGCGGAATTGATTCTGATTTTTGAGATTTTTGCTTATAATAGCTGAAAACATGCTCAAACTAAAGTTTGGTTAAGTATTTTGTTTTCTAAAAAATTTAAATCTTAAAGGTATTTTTTTATACCTAAATGCATGGAGAGTGGAAAAAAATTTTGTTTTCTCATAATTTTATTCATAAACATTTGTGTGTTTTAAATAATATTACTTGACTTGACTGCAAAATCAATCCAAGATTTGAGCAGCTGCTAAAAAATTGTTTTTTTTTGTCGTGTTTTTGAACTTGATTTTAAAATAAATTTGAATGAAAAAGGATGCTTGGCTGACTTATTTTTTAGCCACTCATAGGTAGGAAGGCTATTGAGGACCGTCAAAAAAAACCTTTTTATTTTTGCTCAAAATAAGTTTGGGCCAAAAAAATCAAAATGGCTGTCTGTCTTTATTCATAGTTCTTTTAAAATTAAAACCAAATAATTTAAATAATTAGGCACTTTGTCTGCAAGTTTAATGAAAATTTTTACTTGGTTTTATTTTCATAAGTTTAAAAAAAAAACAAATTCAATTTTTTTTTACCCTTATTATATTTGTTATAATCAAAACCTTAAAAACTATTTTATTTTTTATTATTACTTTTTCAAATTAGGTAGCTATTCAATGAACCTACAGAGTAAATAATTTTGCACTGGAATTTATTCTTTAGCTTTTTAACTATTTCTTCAATTTCAATATATTTTAATTATAGTATCTAAGGTTTTAAACCCGTTATATTTTCTTTGTGTATTTTATTCCGGGATTAACATTAATATTGATAAAGGTACACAATTGACAGGGTGCAAAATTTTTTGCCGACTTTTTTGGACGATAGCTTTTCTAAAAGGTTCGATGTCATCACATTTCGTGCATTTCCTAATACAAAAAGCAAATTAAAATTTTTTTTTTATTAAATCAAACCTCACCTTTGTCGATTGATGGCAAACTTATCCTAACCTGTTAATTCAACTCTGGTTAATTGATTGAAAACGTGACCTAACCGGTCCATTGGACACTTTTTTTTTGGTGGAAAAGGGGCGTGTATGGACAGGTAATGATAAGTTTGCGATCAATTGAAGGGGCGACGGACGAAACATCGAAACACAAAATATCGAAAGTACAAAATGTAGAAGAAACAAAAATACTAATAGTTGAAAAATTTAAAAGACAGAAAATAAAACCTAACCAGATCGGGTTAGATTGGTATACGAAATAAAAAAAAAAGCAAACCTAATCCGGTTGGGTAATTATAATTTCAAAAAAACTAACTTGACCAGATCAGGTTAGTTTGTTTTGTATAATAACCTAACCAGGTCAGGTTTAAAATCTAACCTGACCTGGTTAGGTGAAAATTATAAAAAAAAACTAACCGTTTCTAGTTACTTAATTACACTGAATCTAACCTGACCAGATCGTAATATGTTATTAGGTTTTATTTCGCATTTCGATATATTTTTTTTGACATTTTGTAATTTCGACATTTTGTAATTCCACATTCTGTAAATTCGACATTTTGTTGTTTCAACATTTTAAATTGTGATTTGTTTTTTGACATTTTGTAATTTTGATATTTTGTAATTTCGTCATTTTATAAAATTGAATATTTTGTGGTTTCGACATTTAAAATTTTGATGTTTTGTTTTCTACATTCTGGACTTTCAACATTTTGTAATTCTTCTTCATTCGCACACACAGTTTCCAATAGAATCTACATTTATTTTTATTTTAATATTTATTTTTATCCTTATAAACCCAACAGTAACGTCTTTTAGACGAAAATTGTTCGTAGCACCCCTGTAATCTTCCGCCGGCGGCGACTGTAGCAAGTATTTCTGATTACCCTATCGAAAACCTCATGGGCCGTCACTGAATAACAGCAGTTTCTATATGGGAGGACCCCCCAGAATAAAAAACTATATACGTGCCTAGCTTTGATAAGAAAAGTAAAAAAATAATCACCACTTCAATAATTTGACCAGTATCCCACTTAGTCAGTTTTTTCTGGCAGATTTTAAAGAAATAATTTGACATTCCCTTAAAAATCCGTTCAAATATAACGGTGGCAACAGCGTAGAGCTAATTTTGTAGCGACCCTTCCACGACATGCAGTTAGTCCCTCTTTGTTAATTTTACCGTGAAAAACAAAGAAAGAAAGTAAACTTAGCTGACCTCATAAAGAAAACGAATAGGACTCATAAATTTGAAAGAAATGTGACGAAATGTGACGAAATCTGACATTTCAGTTTGTGTGGTTAATGGTTATCTGCTTTGAATTTATTTACAATTTTTAAATAAAAATTTTTAATAAATTAGGCGTTTTTAATTAAAAAAATATATTATATCGTGAAGCTACATCTATCAAAAAGTGGGAAATGGCCTTTTAGGTAAGTTTTTTAAGTTTAAAATTGCCTTTTAAACGAGAAATCTTAAGCGCCAGATTATGTCACATTTTTTCAAATTTCGTCAAATTTTTTGAAATGTAAAGAATTGACCCCGTATACCTCTTTCACAAGGTAAAGAACCGATGCTGCATTGCCCCTTTAAACTGCTAAACTTATGTTTTGAGTTATAAATAACTCTTCAATGGCATTTTAGTATGCCCTTTATCAGTTGACCAATTTTGTTGATCAAATTTTTGGCTCTGGTCCCAAAGGTCCTAAGGTTTCAATGGAAAAGCGCACAAAATAAAAGCCATACAAGATCTTCTCATATTTCCTCTTCTTCAAGGACTCTCCTAATTTACAAACCTCTCCTGCTTTTTTGAATAACAAATGAATGTAAAATTGATACAAAGTGTCTTTGTATGTTTCATCCCACAGAAGAGGTTTGCCAGACTTTCATGGAAATATGGTCATTTTATCGGCCCGTTTTCCATCACTCCAACAAATTTCAACCGGCTCTAGTACCGAAGAAAATCCCTGGGTTACATTGGGATCTTGTTAAAACTGTTTGGTTTTCACTATCTCCAACGTCGATCACAAGGATACGAATGATCCCCGTCTGAAACACGTCCTGACAATCAGGAACAAGTGATCCATGCCAATCCACGACCGGTTTCGACCTTTTGGGCCATCTTCAGGTGAATGTAGGCGATAGCTCCGTGTAAAGCATAAGTTTTGTAAAACCAACAGAAACAACTACTCCTAGGGAAAATACCCCTACCGGCATTCAATGCCGCCTGAGGATGACCCTAAAGGTCGAAACCGGTCGTGGATTGGCATGGATCACTTGTTCCTGATTGTCAGGACGTGTTCCAAACGGGGATCATTCGTATCCTTGTGATCGACGTTGGAGATAGTGAAAACCCAACAGTGTATTATATTTTTGTTTTGAGGTAAAAACTGCAGGCAAAAATAATTTTTACACTAAGGCGCTGTTTTATAAATGCATGCATGCATGCTTTTTAATTAAATCTGATCTAATGATCAGTTTTCTTCACTTTAAGTAAAATAAATTTTAATAGCAGAAATTAGCTCGTAGATAGTGCCTATTTCCATTTTAAATAAATGTAAACATGTACAGCTTTGGCCCTTGGGCTTAGAAAACTCTTTAATGAATAGGTTGATGAACTACATACTATTACATAGATTTGCTGTCTGTTTACTTTTATATGAATATTTTAAAAACGTTATTACTGTAATCGTGATTTTGTAATAATAGATTTTGCTGGTTTCCTCGTTGATTCTGCTATAATAAGGCCTAATTATAAGTAACGGAAGCATATGTTATTTTTTTCATGTCATACACTCATTAAAAATAGTCAGGCGTTTTAGGATACAATAAACGAGAAATATTGTAAGCTCAGGACTGGCCATTTCACCAGATTGCAGACTCTCCTGCCAGTGGCGGATCCATAAGGACGAAACACTTAACTATTAGGTGTCCATTAGATCTTGGACACCGGTGAGGATAAGCGTTCGAGCTACCCACGGAAAAATACGAGAGAAAGAAAAACCGTTTTTACGCGAATACCCGCAAAACTGATTTCTATCAGGATAATTCTATGCATAATTAAATCATATTATATATATTTTTTTTTAAATAATTTTCTTTAAATATATTTTTAGTACACCCTGTATAAAAGTTTTAAGGTAATCAAATTACGTGTTGATTTTTTGTCTACAAATTATAAACTGACAAGCTTTACAGGGTACCAGACAGAAATGCGCATAGAACATATATATGCCAAATTTAATTAAAGTCGGTTAAGTAGTTTCTGAAAACAACGGTAACAAAAAAAAGCCCGGTTCCTTTATATATGTATTGATGGAATGACCTCTTTAATTCTTTATATTTTTTGTATCTTTTATATCTATTTTTATTTGTTTGCTGGGTTTAAAATATTTTAAAATGATCTAATTAATGATATTATTCAAAAACAAAGAGCTAACTAAAAATAAATAAAAAATTAATTATTTTTGATTTTAAAATATTATGTGTTATTCGTCATTTAAAAGGAAATTTTACTTTGATTTAAAAAGATAAGAGAATAATTAACTTTATGTAATATTTTCAAAACTCAGAGTGACAGATAAATGTCAAGTAAAGTTTTCACCTTTGATCATCATCCTGAAAATTAAGGCACGCAAGTGGCAAGGCTAGAAATTCGTTGTTTAAAGTCTTGCAACAATTGTTATTGTTAGTGTGTAATGGTTATTACATAATACTGTTAAAAATTTTGCAGAAATTGGTTTACGTACCCATTTTAAAAACAAATTGTGCAAAAAAAAAATTGTGCAACAAAATTTATCTATAAGTTTTTCTCTGTGTATACTTTTTAAGAGGTTACTAAACTCCATAAATTTAATATTTGTGTTGTGTATTGTTTGTTATTTTAATACTTAACAATATAATTAAAATACAAAAGACCGCTGTTCCTCATTAACCATGCAAATCATATTGAAATTTTCACTGGAGCTCAAAAAAACTTTTTTAATATTCATATTAAAAGTTAAACGTTGTCGTGCCTTGTATGCTCGTCAAATTGCATTATTATATTTTGTTTTTAGACCTTTTTTAGCATAGGTTGGTTTTAAAAAGTTTTGGCTTTTATGCTTTGAAACAAAAATTAATTGGTTTAATTGCTAAAAAAAATATTTTAATAGGGAGCTTTTGGAAACCTTAATTGACACTTCGTTGTAGCAGTGCTAAGCACTGCATCTGCGCACTAGCGAAATGTTATTCGGCATGGGCGTACGCAGGGAGGGGCATTTGCCTCCCCTAAATGTTAAAAATAATTTAATAACTTCCTAATTTGGAAACAAATAAATAAATCAATGAAGTTTAAACTTATTCCTATGTACATAATATTATATAATATAGATACACTTATTCCTAACGATATTTACTGTAATGTAGTCTATGGACAAATCGGCCTAAAAGGGCGTTTCGTGTGCAAGTCGTGCCAACTTTTTGCCGATAAGCCAAGTTTGTTAAGGGCACTCCATAGATCAGGTTCTGACTTGTTGTCATTCTGGTAAATGCGTTTTTTTAAAGATATGGCCCCCACCACTTTTTTATGCACGATACTTTTTAAAACGATGTATCTTTCTTAAAAATAGTCGTAGAGGGTTGCAAAAATGGCAAATGAATCAGTAGACACCCGCAATAAAATAACTTTGTATTATATTTTTAAAAATTTTGCTTTTTTTAGAAAAAAAATAAAATAATTGAATTTTTACTTTTCTTTGTATAGTTAGTAAAGTTTAACCTACATTTTTAATAACAACATAGCAAAATTAAAAAAAAAGTTTAAATAATAGTTTTAGAATGAACATTTTTCTTTAATTTGGTGTATACAAGTCTTATATAGATGTATATTTTATATTTGTTTCATTAAAAAAATTGTCACCAAAACGACTACCGAAGGTGTATTACCGTACGCGTACGCCTATAAGGCGGCGCGCGGCTTTACGCAGCTGAGGCGTCTAGCAAAACAGGTTATTTCTATTATTATTGTTATCGTTGTTTGATGGACATTATCAAACAACGTTGTCATTATTATTTTTGAAAGTGAATATCAATCGACGAAAGTTTTTACAATATAACGCAGGTGCTAGAGGTAGTTGAGTATGCAAAATATGAGGACCGCAGTTTGACAATGGATCCTAGCTGAGAATAGGTCACAGACTAACGATATGGATCTTGCTGGGCAAGTTTTTTTTATCCCGCCTCCTTATATAGTCGTGTTCGAATTTCTGAAAATGTAGACGAGAAGTTGACGCCCTAAAGACACAGTGAAAATGACAATGGATCAAAAATATGTAAAATCTAATTTAAAAATAAAATTATATTAGTTTTTTAAAATTTAGATGCAAAATCCCCCAAGACTCCCCAGACTCATACCAAGTCCTGAAATGGTTAGATTTTTTTTAAAATTTTCTTAAAAACTAAGCTTAGGGAAAAATATGTACTAATATTTATTGTAGACCATAAAATTTCCTTTTCAATAATGTATAAGTCAGTGGGGTACGACTAATGACAAACTCTCCAGCGGCGTCCGTTTATTGACGTAGTGTAAATAAATTTTAAAAAGAAACATGTTTGTTACAGGTTTTACCCGATTTTCTTAAAAACCGAGCTCTATATCAAAAAATATAATACACACTTTGTTATAGACAATAAAATTGCCTTTTAAATGATGTATAATAAGACAATGGTAGTTTTATCTATAACAATTTAGGGGCGTCCGTAAATAAAATCAATTTTGAAAAATTACTAAATTTATCAATTTATCACTAAGTTTTATCCAATTTTCTCAAAATTTAGGCTTTTTGGAAAAAAAAATATTTTGCGGTTTTTTGTAGAAACGAAAATTTCATTTTTTACAATGTATTAGTCAGTCGGTGACAAACTCTCCAGCGGCGTTCGTTTATTAAGAAAATATAAAAAAATTAAAGAAACCACATAGGTTTTATCCGATTATCTTAAAAACCAAGCTCTCTATCAAAAATTGTGACCTATAGTCGATTGTAGACAATAAAATGTCCTTTTAAACGTGTATAATAGTGTAAGATTTATCTTCAGATTAAAACTTCACAGGCCTGTGCAACTTAAATTAATTAAATCACCAAACAAATTAATTATGTTACAAGTTTTTTCAAATTTCCTCAGAAACTAAGCTCAATTGACAAAAATGTGTTTTATACTTTATTGTAGGAAGTAAAATTTTATTTTTAATACTGTTTAAGTCAGTGGGGTTTAATGAATGACAAACCCTTCAGCGACGTCCGCATATGGGGGTCAATTAAAAAATAAAATATATATAATCATTTTTGTCACTTGTTTCACACGATTTTCTTTTCAAATATTAATTTTTTTTTTTTTTAAGTATTTTTTTAATACATTTCAAATCAAGTAATTTAAGCTTTGTTGTATTAAAATCGGATAAAAGATAAAAAAGATACAATTTGTTTTCAAATATGCTTTTCCGCCTTATTGAATCCGCCATATTTAAAAAAAAAGCGCGATTATCACAATGACAATAAGTCAAAACCTGATCTGCTAGGTATGTTAAACAAATTTAAGTTACTTTCAAAAAGTTCTTATGGTTTTCATTAAAAGCATAATTTTTAAATATACCCCAAAGACCCCTATTTTTTTTTGGAAATAACTTGAAAACTAATTAACGCATTGGAACACGAACGAGATTTGAATACAGAATCAAAATAGCTATCTTTTAACTTTTTTTTTCTAGCTCCAATAGTTTTATAAATAAAATAAACAAAAATTACCTTTTTTAAAAATTTTTTAATTTTTTGGACAAATACAAAAAAATACACATTTTCTGACCAATATATATTTAAATATATTACAAAGCGAGTGTTATAAATTTTGTTACATGAAAATCAGATAAAAAATAAAAAAGTTAAAATTTTTTTAAAGATACGCCTTTCCGCCATTTTGAATCCGCCATATCTTTCAAAAAACGCATTTACCAGAATGACAACAAGTCAAAACCTCATATATGGGATGCCCCTAACAAAGTTAGCTTATCGGCAGAAAGTTGGCATGACTTGCACACGAAACTTGATTTGTCCATAGACTAATGATACAGTGAATTAGTTTTATGAGGAACCAAACCAAATATTCCTCTCCTTTGTGAGCGAGGTACCATTTCAACTTCTTTTAGTTATAACAAGTAGTAAAATTAAGAAGTTACTGTAAACTGCCTAACTGGTATTAACAAAAGTTTGAGACCACTACTTTTTTTATGTTTTTTTTTTAAATATCTTTCAGCATATTACAAAATCACACAAACCTAAATTTTTTGTGTTAGAGCCTATAACAAGCCGACAAATTAAGCCAAGTTTTATTGCTAAATTTAATTTACTGCATTTAACGCAGTAGCTACATTAAGTAATGTAAAAAAACAGTAACAGTGACAGCAAAGTAGTTATTGCCCAGTATATACGTTCAGAAAATAAACATAAAGTACAGTAAATTTGACATACCAAGAGTTATTTGATATTTCAGCACTAAAATAAAAAATTACGAAAAAACTTTATTATGTAGTAACTTTTTCCCTCTCTGTACACATTTTTTAATTCTAGGAAATGGAAGCTATACTAATTGACTTTGCCTTTTGTATATTGATTTGTAAGGTCGTCATAAAAAAAATCTACTTAAAAATAATCATACTTACAAACTATTTTTTTTCTTTTTGTACAATATAAATAACAGCTAAGGATCTTTTACTTGGTTACGTTTAGGAAATCCAACTTGCATAACTAAGCTTTTGGATTTGTTTTTGCTTCTTAACACACACCAAAAATTTCTCAAAAAAAATTTTTTTTTATTTTTTAAAAGAAAATAAATTAATATTAATAATTAAAAAGTTTTTTATATATGTCCTTATAATCACTACCAAATTTCATTGCTCTAGCTTTACATTTGAATTTTATACAGAATTTTAATCAGATAGATGCAATTAAAAATGGTTTCCTCTGCACTGGATTCGGAATAAGCACCACTTCGTAAAATAATAGCATAGTGTTGTACTAAAATCGTGCCAAGACTCATTACGGTACGCAAAAATGCAGACAAAAGTGGCTTAGGCTCCCAACTAATATTTTAGAACCTTATCTTCTGACCGTAGCCTCACATCATCGAGCGGCGGTAGTGAAACCGCAACGTAGCTTAATAAATAATTTTTCGTGTTTATGTATAAAATATTAGATTTTGCTTGTTATTTAATTATTTAGCCAGTTTGTTTGCTTATTTATCCCACCGTGTTCTCTGTTTTGAGAGTAAACGAGAATGATGTTGAGAAATCGCGTGGGTGCAGGAATTCCTGTGTATAAATGGGGAACTATTGCAGGTTACCTCCGAGTTAGGGATGCAGGAATGTAAGTGAAGGGTAGATTAATCTCTGGAAGTAGAGTGAGGAGCACCATATTGCACATAAACCAACCACCCAGTGTAAACAAGAAAATACGTTACCCAGTAGAGAGGGCTGAATGCTATACAAAAGTGTCTAGGCCTATACAGAAGAAAATTAGACAGGTACAGAAAAGCACTTCTAGACTACTGATGCAATATCCAAAGGAAGAGAGTATTTCCTCTGGAAGTTAGCCAACGGCTATTTGAGCAACAATCGCTATAGAGCCGTGGTTGATGACGAACGGATAAACTAAGGGGAAGAAACAAGAGTGTATATCCTCCTGGATAGCTAAAGGCATTAAGGTGCTACGGGCTCCCGATCACAAGGGTATCTTCGGCAACGTAAAGGGCGATGAACTAGCCAAGATAAAATCTGAGCAAAAATGTGTTGGCTCTGAAGCCTGCTTGGGTCTATTCGGAGGCCAAAGCCGTTGGGCGGCTTTCGCAAGAATAAGACAGAGTGTAACTGCTACTCGGTTAAAAAACAATAAAATCCTGTTCAAAGCACCCTTACCACTTCAGGAAAATATGAGAACTTTGAAGATAAAACAGAACAGTTCACTGGCACAATGAGAAGATATCAAAGAGGAAATCTTTGAGGTAAAGAAAATGAATCTTAGAGTCCATCTCACCGACTTTTTTTTCGTTACTTAGCTAAAAGTGTTTCTTAATATAATCATAATATGACGTAATAAGGAACACTTAAGGCTAAGTAACGAAAAAAAAAGTCGGTGCGATGGGCTATTAATGACCTTAAGTTTTATTAAATCGTTAAATATTCTTTCCTTTTTTGAAAAGGGAAAGAGATGGTGCAGCGAGGAGCGGACTATGTTAGAAAATAGGGTGAATGGATTTTCGGGCTGGTACCCATATGCTTAGTTTATCAAATACGTTACTTTGAAGCAAATTTTACCGAGAGTTCGGGGATTAATGTTTCCCTATTTCCTCCAGGGAACCGTGTGCAATTTATTTTTGCTGTTATATTATATTGAATTTTGTGTTCTCTACGTTCGGTCGACTCGCACAGAAAAGTTGAAAGACCGACGCTAATCAAGATTAATATATTTTATTTAATTTTTATATTAGCTTTTTCTCTTTCATTTCACTTCGTCGGATTTTCTTGTTTTAAAATTAAAAGGAAATTCTACAACATTAAATAGATTAAAAGTAATTTTGACCGATTGTGTCTAAGTTTCTTTAAAAAATAATGGTTGTGATAGGGGTTTTGTGGTTATTGCATTGCCCTTCTTTTGCAACGACTTTCTCTTACACGTGTTGTTGTTGTTGTTGTTGTTGTTGTTGTTCTTCTTCTTCTTCTTCTTCTTCTTCTTCTTCTTCTTCTTCTTCTTCTTCTTCTTCTTCTTCTTCTTCTTCTTCTTTTCTTCTTCTTCTTCTTCAAGTGGCATTACAACCCCTTTAATTCCGTCTGATTAAACAGAGTCCCCCATTCTGCCGTCTCTGGTACGATTTGTTTGCTTGACAAGAATCCTTATCTTAAGCAGTTTTTGATAAGCGTAAAAGACTTTGTTTCCATTGATTGTTTTCTTGTTTATTTCCTCTGTTAATTAAAAAATTATAATCATATATCTCGTTGTTTTTTGAGAATATGTTGACTCATTTATTTTCAGTCCTCTTATTTTTTCTCTTGTCTTGCACATCTGTTATTTTGTATTTTTAAACTGCTTTCTCCACTTGCACTGGCTGATTAAAAATACTTTATCATCAGGACACAGGTTAGGACACTGTGATCATGGTATTTCACAGGTTACTAATTTTATTTAGACGAGATATAAGTAAGCCAGCCAAATATACAGTGCGGACATAAATGATCCCCCACTTCGATTCAAACTTTTGAACAGAAAGTGATATTGATTTCTGGTAAAAAGTGTTTTAAATGGGATCTTTTTTGAGGAGTTTATGTTACAGTTCCGTGGGATATTTAAGCAAAGTGACAGTCATATCAAAATAACATAATGTCAAAAAATTGACATACCACTAAAATTTTGAAATTAAAAGGTGGCTCATGTTATACCTCTTTCAAAGGGTATTTTGATGATCTATAGAAGACAATTTAACATTTTAAAATCGGTTAATTTTCATAGGAGGTATATTATGAAACATTTTTTTAAATTATTTGTTTTATAATAAATTGATTTTTTATGCTTTTTGATAATGACAAAACCTACAAATAAGTTTAAAAATTTAAATAGGAAAGCGTGATTTGTAAAAACTTTTCTAAAATAATTTAATTTTTTGTGTTAAATGACTTTATAAAAATTTAGTGACATACTTTGTTTTAGACTGCATGGTAACTGTCACATTTTCCTATTTAATTTTTTTACTTATTTTTAGTTTCTAACATAACTTAGTAGCATAAAAATTCAGTTTACGATAAAATAAATGAATTTAAATTATTTTTTTTGCTTGATAAAAAATTGATTTTTTTTAGTCGACCGCGAAGAAAAATAAACATATCTTCTAGAAAACTAAACCGATTTTAAAAATTTTAAATGTGTTAGAGATATATAGAGAATTAAAATATCTTTTGAAAAAGGTATTACATGACCCCCTTTCAATTTAAAAAAATTTGATGTTATGTCAAATTTTTGACTTAGCTCAAATATCCTCAAAGAGAAAAAGAATTTTTACCAGAAATCGATATATCTTTTTGTTCAAAAGTTAGAAGGGGGTTTTTCTTAAACTCTAAAAAATACTAATACAATTATCAAAATTATTAAGGGTTTATTGAGCACTATAATTAATTGCCAATTTTCAATAAACTGAACAAATTCATTTAATAAATAATAAAATCAACAAATTAACAACAAATATAAAAGTTAACGCAATTTCGAATTGTTTTAAAATTAAAACTGTTTAGCAAGCTGTGCGAAGCGACACTTTTAAACAGTTTTAAAACTGAATTCGAATGATTTAATTCACATATTTTCGCGCTATTTATTATATTGCAATTTTAGAGTATCTACAAACAATTTTAGACTTTTAGTCAAATGTATTATAAAAAAAAATTGCAATTATAGGTAAATATCAAAAATTTTGTATATTTAACCAAACAGATGCGTTTTTTTTTATGAAGTTATATCGGGTAGTAGAATTTATATTTGTTGCTGACTCACGCAACGCCGACGTCTTAAAGGCGGAAAAAAGGCAATCAGCGTTAATCTGACCTAAAAGACAATGTTTTGTCGAAGATAACGTCATGGATTCTCTCTTTTAATCGATCTTTTCATCGATGGTCATAGCAGTTTATAGCCTGTTTTTATTTTAGTATCTCTCATTTTACCGCTACTTGCGGAGTATATGGTTTTCATCGATGGCTATATTATCTCACTAGGAACGTACGATAAGAGGGATAATACCGTGTGTGTGTGAAAAAATGGGGGCATCTAATATCTTCTTCGAAAGGTATTTTGTTTCTCTATACAACACATTAAAAATGTTTAAAATCGGTTTTGTTTCCTACGAGATATGTTTATTTTTCTTCGCGGTCGACTAAAACAAGTCAATTTTTTCTCAAGCAAAAAAATTATCATACGTTGAATTTTTATACTTTTAAGTTATGTCAAAACATAAAAATAAGTTAAAAAATTTAAATAGGAAAACGTGCTGTGTGATCATGTTTTCATTCCTAGGAAACTAAGGGTCCACGACTTTTTTTTCGTTACTTAGCTTAAAGCGTTTCTTAATATAATTATAATATGACGTAATATGCGATGGGCTATAAACCGATTTAAAAAACTTGAAATGTGTGGTATAGAGAGTCAAAATACCTTTTGTAAGCGGTATTACATGACTTCCTTCCAATTTAAACATTTTTATGGTATGTCAAATTTTTGACATTAGGTTAGTTTGATATAACTGTCACTAAGCTTAGATATCCTCAAAAAAAGTCCCATTAAAAAGACTTTTTACGAGAAATCAATATCTCGTTTTGTTCCAGAGATAAAAGGGAGGGGGGTCTATTTAAGTCTGCACTGTATATATAGCTATTATACTTTTTTTCTTGTTTGTCTTGTTACTGGAGTTATTTGTATTTTTTTTTTAATTCGGCTTAAAATAAAATATCTGGTTTTTTCTATTTCACTTATTTTTTCGTAAAATTTTTTCCAACGCGAATTGTTTGCTGAATGACGTTTATTTACCCTTAGTTTTTTACTAATTTGTTGTTTCATTTTAAAATTTACCAATCATTTTAATTGGTTGTTTGTTTTTTTATGATTAAAGCTTACTTTTAGTTTACGTTGCCTGAATTTTTGGGGTCAAAAAAATACCTGTTTAGCTCAATATTTTGTCAACGTAGTCCCTCTATTTTTCACATTGGAACGCAAAACAAACACGTTTTAATAAATCGCCCGCAAACTGCGTAAAATTAATTTCATTTTCTAGAGGGTAATTAACAATATTGTTTTATTGTTGCTCTGGTTTCGTTTTTGTTTTGCTCTGTTTTTGTTTTTATTCGACGCATACAGCGGCGTTTGACGTAATATAGGGATTTTTTGAGCAAATATGTCCTGAATTTTGTGGACTGTTTTTAACACATTTAAAGATTTACGGCTTAAATTGTTTTTGTTTTTAATTGACCAATGCTTTTGACCCCAAAAGTTTATTAATCTTTTAATGCATAAGCGCAACACAGCTCTGCTCTCTTATTTTTGAAATATCAGAGACAGAAATAGTGTAACATCAAGTGCAACTATTGGAAACAAATAAAATATATCGCAGCCAAAGCCAGAGTTATTATAGAGAAAAAGAGATTAAACAAAAATCATATTTTTCAGGTTTAACTCATCTGCATTTAATCCAATGTTTTAAGAACCTCAGCTAGCTGATGCTTTGTATAGGGAAAACTTTAAATTTTTAATTTTTTTACCTGATTCTTATATGTTGTATAAACTTACTTAAAAGACCATGTGTCCATTACCTCTCCGTATTTTCCAAATTATTTTTATTCAGTTAAACATGCAGCCATACCTGCCTCCTTGCAAGATTTACTAAAGTTGGAATTGGTAAGAATGTCTGCATCTAGCATCCCAAATTAAACGTTTAAGTACTCATTTTCCAAGGAACCATAGAGACGCCATCAGTCCGCTGCTCACTAGCTCTACAGATCCGAAACAGCTCTAGTTCTTAAGAAATATACGCCTACCCAGGACAGCCGTAATTGTTCTTGAGAAAATTGAAAAAAGGTAGATTGTAATTTTTTTAAAAATGTGGCTTCCTTTACAGAACTCTGAATCCACCCTAATCATTTTTATTTAGGAATGAAAGTTTGTCCGCAAACTTATCTTTTTTGATATTTTTACTTATCCAGGGAACACGACTAAAGTGTGGCACGATTTGTAGAAGTAGATACTGCCAGAGTATCTAGAATAATTGCAAGAGTTTCAGAAGCCGTTGCCAATCATTATCTACAGTTCTGCAATATGCCATTTATTGATGCAACGGGCAGAAAATTAAACTTTGCTTAAAAAATAATGGAATTTTACGTAACGAACAGTTTGTTTAAAAATGGTGCAAGTCCCTGAAAATGTTTGAGATTTTGATTTCGCATAAAATGTATTTTGATATTGTGAAAATAATTTGTTCTATTTCCGCGGTAAGTGTCAATATTTTTACTTAAGATTGGTTTATTACAAAACATTGTTGAGACCAACTAACCACATATTATATTGGAAATTTCGATGTCGTCTCAGTGTAATAATGCACTTTGTGATATAATAGCGCATATACATATCAAAATTTAACCAAGTTACGCAGAGTTAGTTACAATATACAGTCAGTAAGTGCGGACAATGCAAAGGAAAGGGCCGTGTTGCCCCCGTCTTGCTAGAGAAAACACCGAAGGGGTGGTAACAAGGGGTCAAAGAGAATATAATGTACAGGGTGCTCAAATGCAAATTTGTTTTTTTAGTGTATCTGTGCCCTTTAATTTAATAAAGACGTAATTCAAAAAAGGGTGGGGCAAAAACGATTTCAACTCTATACTGTCTAATTGGTTCTTTTGATTTAACCATAGGAACTAACCTCTAGACCTTGAAGGTCCTAAAGGAAAACAGCTATGAAAAAGTGGAAAAATCATTTCGAGAATTCAGCTCAAATATTAACTGTTCCTCCGTCCCGGCAACTCCACAAAATTTTTGCGAATGTGGGAAAAAATTACACATTTTAGTTACCTATAAGCAAAGTTTTAGAAAAGTTAAGCCAAAACTAAAGTATGCCTTTAAAGTGTGAAACCCCTACTTATCAAGGATATTGGAATGCTGAAAATGATTTTAAGGAGAGTAACTAAGATGCCAGAGTTGCAAGATCTACCATAACCTAAAAGGTTAATAAGATTTTAGATAACAAGATTGAAAGAACAATGTTGATTTGATAGACTACAAATGGATAAATTTTATAACTGTGGTATTAAAAATAACTTCTATCAAAATCAGCAACTTCAACCATATTAAAAAAAAACCAAACAACAAGAAATCTGCAGTACTGTGTAGTTATCGGAAAACACAGTAACTGGTGTCGCCCACCATAAACGCGTTAAAAAACCAATTAGACAGAGAACTAAAAAATGGTGCAGCTAGAATAATACATTATAGTGCGTAAACGTGAACAAGAACTCAACAGACGATAGCTTCATCGGTTCTACCCCCTGCTACTGCAATTTAAATACTCTGCCAATTTATGGGCACTTAAGCTCACACGATTAATGTATAATATAATTTTTACCTATTTTGGTCCGCGAAAATAACCCCCTATCCGCCACCCGGGGACGCGTCCGATGGGAGATAAGTTTAAAACTCCACACGGATTTTTTTTAGAATTTTGAAAAAAATTATTAAAGTGGTATCGTAAAATAAAAAAAAATCAAGATTTATTAAAAATAATCAAATAAGCATTTTCAAGTGAGAAAGGATAATTTACGTTTACGCTTATATCTGTATCATTACATTGAACCCAGTTTTGACCCTGCCTTACTATTGCAGTATAGTGCCCTTCATTAATATTATTGCCATGGTGAAAGACAACAGCCATGCATTTATAATAATAATTTCCAATATAAATATTTTCGGAGTTGAAGTTTGTTATCAAACTCTTGTTCTTAACAATTTCACCCTGATGGTATTTATATCTTAGAATTTGAAAAGCCAAAAAAGAACTTGGATTGGTTATTACAGAATACGAGACCAAATTGTTGGAGCAATCGGGACAGTTTCTGTCAGTAGGCGATGGAGCTGTCAAAAGAGGAAAACTGACAGGACTTTGGGCATTTGCAGGAAAACAGCCTCTTACAATACTTTCTTGAGTAAAAACTGGTGTTGTTTGATATTCGCATGCTGTACATTTGTATAACAGTTTATTGGTAAACGTAAAAAAATTATTTAATCTAAATCCAGTACATACAGAGAGCAGGCATTGTAAAAACTCAACTGCGTCTTGTTGTTGGTTTGTAGCAAAATCATCATATCCCATATCTGCTACTATATCCCTGATTTGCCTTGTTCTGATATACACGTTTCTATTGTCTGACACTATTTTTTGCAGTAGTTGGGTAAATTCCACTGTTATTCTGTCTGAGTAACTAGCTGTGAAAATTGCGGTTCTAATAGAAGGTAATGCAAATAAAACTTGGAGAACCGAATTACAGTAACAGTTATTTTCTCCAAAGCCGTTTAGCATACCTTTTGGCATGTAACTTGTGTCGGCAGATAGAAGAGTTATGTTTTGTAATATAACTATTTTTGGTAAAATGCGAGTATTTTTTGTTGGAGAATTTGTATTTACTCTATTTGCTGCCAAGTAAATTTTATTAAAATTATCAACGCAACTGCTTAGTATGTTACATTTAGTTTTAAGGGACATATCCTTATTTTTTGAGAATATTTTTACATTATTAGCCAAGTCGCCTGTCTTCTCGTTTTCTGTTTTGTCTGTTTTCTGACTTCCTTTTGTAAGAGCTTCATTTATGTTCGTTTGCTTTTCTGCACCCTGAAGAAATGCAAATACAGCTTCGTGGTCTGTGAAATATGTAGGATAAACACCAGTACGAGAAAAATTAATATTCTTAAAAAATATTACATCAATTTGTGTGTTGTAATTTGTAGTGGATACTTCTTGAAATAAACCTCTTTTTAGCCCAAAAGTAGTTTGAAAATATTCAGTAATGTCGTTGTTTATATAAATATCTAAATTTAAATCACCAACAACGAGTATCTTTTCTTTTTTTGAAATATGATTATGCATCTTTCGAAAATTTTGAATAAACAAACTAAACGGTGTTGATGGACTTTTGTACCCCGTTATAACAAAAAGATCATTAATTTTTAAAATAACCAAATCTATATGATGATTACCAAAATTATAAGTGATATAATCCACGTACGAAATTTGAAAATCTGGACGGGCGAAAATCATAATACCTCGCGGACCTCTTGAAACTAGCTTTGTATCACTTCTATACGACAGACTATAGCCAGGAACAGAAACGGTATCTGATCCGATAGTATTTGTTTCAGAAAAAATTATGATTTCTGCTTGACTATACCAGGAATCGGCAACAATAAATTTAATTTTTTCGCGAATTGAGTTAATGTTTAAATAAACAAGGCCAAATTCATTTCTACTTGCCATGTAGGGCAAAATTAACTTTTTCTCATTACGCAATAAGTTTATTTCATTAGTTAGCAAATCGTCTTTCGGTGGGGGCTTAGGTGGTCTAAATGTCCCAAGAATATAAAGGTTACACAATCTGGTAACACGACTTAACGCTACGTAGATTAAAGATCGTTGTTGACTAAAGCTTGACTCATTTGTTAAATCAACACACACGCAATCATATGTTTGGCCTTGGCTTTTATGGATGGTTATAGCCTCGGCAGGTACTAATGGAAACTGCTCACGTACTACTTGGTATGTGCTATTTTTTCCAATAGCTATTTGGGTTTTGGTTTTATTTAAGGGGGTCAAAGTCGGTTTAAGCTTTAAACTGGTATTAGATTGTCTGGCTTTTTTGCCAATGAGTGGGTCACCAAAATCTATCCAAACTGTTACGACTTCATTTGTAGCTGGATCCATTGTTAAGTGTTGGAGAGTTCCACAAGCGCCATTAACCAAGCCGTCTGACACATCGATATTTGAAATAACCATATATTTAATTCCTATTTTGAAAGCAATTGTGCCAGGCAATCCCCCAGTTTCTCTTGTATTTTTGCAAGCAATTGTTTCTTTTATTTTATTTTTAGCAGAATCCTTTGTTTTTCCTGTTATATGGTCTATAGCTTTACCAAAAATTAAGTCGCCTGGATAATTTTTAATTTTATTTGAATTATATTTATCAACGTCATCGTTTCTGCTAAATAATCTTATTGCTTCAACTGGAACTACTGATTCTAATACTTCTCTGGATTTTAATAGAGTAATGTCCGAAATAGTCATATTTCCAGAGGCCAAATTATTAAGGGCGGTAATAAAATCTGCATCATCCTTTTGGCGCATTATTTGTGTTAGTTCAAAATACCTGAACTCGTCCCATAAGCAGTTTGATAAAGCAGTCAAATCATTGGATTTTGATGGCTTATAGAGTGGTGTATCCAAAACAGGAGGCAGTTGTTGCAGGTCACCAACAAGTAAAACCGAAATGCCCCCAAATGTTTCATTCTTGCCCATTACTTGGCGCAATCGGGTATCTGCTCTTTGAAGCAGACGGCGTCCTACCATAGACACTTCATCGATTATAAGTAGTTTAAGATCAAATAACTGTTGTCTAATTGTTGATGCTATGTCTGCTGATAAATCACTCATTTGACCACCAAATTTTGTTACTGGTAACGCAAATGCTGAATGTAATGTTACTCCAGATATATTAAAAGCTGCTCTTCCACTAGGAGCTGCAAGTAAAATTTTCGGTACGTCAGTTTTAACGCCCAGTTGATTATTAAACGTTTTAGTCATTAAATTATAAATGGCGTTAATCACAGTACTCTTGCCTACACCCGCAGATCCACTTATAAAAATTCGAATAGGCAATTTGTTAGTTTTGAAACAATGCAATATATACATAACAATTTGTCGTTGCCTTTCATTTAGTTGCAAAAGATTTTCATTAAGCTTTGACTCATCCAATTTTGGCGGAAGCGAGAAATACTGCTTGTGTTTGTTTTTTGTCTCAGTTTGTTTGGAGTTGGAGAATATATTAACCTCTTGATCGGTGTCTATTTTGCCTTCCATAAATGACTGAATTTCTGCCTCACGCTGATCTTCATTTACTGCATCTTCACATGCTTTATCTAATATTTCATCTGAGACTCTACAATATTTGTCTCGATTTCTTTTTATAGTAACAAGGTTTTTTGTAAAAAGCATTTCTAAATTAGTATTTTCAAGGTCTGGCTCAACATCTCTCCAGGGATAATATAACAGCAATTGCTCACGATAGTAGTTAAGGGGATCTTGAACAAACTTATAGTTCCTTGTTTTTAAAATTTTATTCTTTTTTCTAAATGTTATGGCAATTTTAGTTGAATCTTCATTTACATCATTGTCAGAAGACTTTTTTTCTGTCACTTGACATGCAAAATCTGCTAAACACACATCTTTTAAGTCAGTCTTTCTGGCTCCATATTTCTGATAAATATTTGGCATGTATATATCATCAGAATTCTCTGGTAAAAGCGCAAGATCTTTGTTCATTTTTAACATTCTTACTCTATCGGACTTAGGAGAAGTATCAATGTATATTGAGCCTCTTGATGAAACTGTTAAAGGCAGACCTAAAACGTGGTACGATGCCTCTTGAGCACTCATAACATTTGCGTTTAAAAAGACGTTACCAACTTTTTGTAACTTAGTTTTTATTGATGTATTTCCGGAGTTTAAATCGTCAACAGTTTCTTTAAGTAGTTTTGACAAACCTGCATCTACTTTTGTCAAATAATTAAGGATGTATGAAGCACATGAGTAAGGGTCCAATACATATTGTAAATCCATATTTGATCCTAAAAGATTAAGAATGTCTTTATTATAAGCGTTCAAACTGACTTCTAAACTAGATCGCTTTAAGAAAACCGTTGTATTTGAGATAGCTGAGCGAATTGCATCATAATACTCAGTTTTACTTAAATTAAGCCGTCTTAGAGTTTGTTCAAATGACTCAAGCTCCGAACTCTCATTATAATTTTGCATTAAATCTTTAATTTTTTTGTAATTTGTTTTATATTTCTCATCGACAAGATCTTTTGGAATTGGAGTAAGTATAACCGTTTCAGGCACAACAGGTCGAGGAAAATGAAAACGACAGGATTTTTTATTCTTGCGACCTTTATAACATGTGTGTGTATGCTTATGCCGTTGAAATGAAATATTTGGATTGTTGGGATCATAATAGCAAGTTATGTGTAAATCAATAAAAGCACAAACCTCTTTAGCAGATTTTGCGTCATCAGGGTCATAAATTGGGGCACTGTTACAATAAAGCAAATTGTGACTGTGAACCGATCCTCGAACCTGAAATTCTCTTCTCTGAAAAAAATCTATTACATGAGTTTTATCAAAAATACCATCAGTAGCTGTAAGAAGCTTTATTATTTCGTTAAACTGATGATCTAGGTAACGAACAACTGTCACAGGATCATTTCTAATAAGCATTGTCTTATCGGCCAAGTCCAGTAACATTGCTTCATTTAGAGAGATTGATTTACCTTTTGATAGTTTATATAAAAGTGACAAAAGCTCGGGAGATTTGATTTCAGTAGCAGAAATTGTTAGAAAGAAGGTTGGAAAGCCCAGTTGACGAATCATTGCCAGTAAGTCTTTCTTCTTTGCCTGCCAAAAGGCGGGGGAAGATCTAACGTGACGAAGACATTTAAAACCTTCATCGAACTTAAACGTATCTGCCAAAAAATTTACTTTTTTTAAATCATTTGCAGTGATTTTGTGTGAAGTTTTTAATTTTCTCAAGCAAACATTTACGTTACTAAAAACACTTCTTTCAAGCTTTTGTTTTGCCATATATAAAACTCTTGTGGGAACACATGATCTTCGATCCCATCTTCTACTCTCACTTTTTACTCTTTCTGCGTAACTTAGAAGTTTAGTCCCTTCCATAAACTGGCCAGCAAAAATTTTAGGAAAGCAGAGTTCGTCGATATCAGGAAAATCAAACCATGATACTGGTTTCTTTCCTTGACCAGGAGCAATAACTGCTATTTGGGCAGCACATGCTGTTTCCTTGTTTCTGTCTATAATTAAAACTTCGTCGTCTTGTAAATCGTCATAGTCCTTTTCATTATAAGTAGGTAACTTGTGATCAGTATTTGTCTCCCTTTCATAATTTTCACTAGGATCAATCACGAAATTTATTTCTTTCTCAAGGTCATGTTTATATGAATCCAGAAAGTCTTGATTAACCAAAATTCCGTGTTTTTTATATAAGGGGGTATTTTTAAGAAAATCCAAGGCATTGCATATATTAGTTGGCTTAATTCGTTCAAACATATAGTCGGATTGATGTTCCTGATGTCTTTTCAACTTGATTTGTATCGTAGAAAGGTCATCGAATTGCCGTGGTAAAACTTTGGTCATATCGGGAATATCAACAGGTATATTTACTACACTTCCTTTTAATGATAATTGTGGATTAATAGCATATGGCTGCAACGGTTTTATTTGCATAAACGGAAGTATAGGAGAACACATCCTTTCTTCCACATCACTTAACATTTCTAAAACTCCTGGAACTTCTGGAAACTTTAGCCCATTTGACGTCGCTACTTTTGGAATATTCCCTTTTCTTACGTGATTATAACATGTTTTGCATATATAACCAGTTTTAAGATTTATAATTTTAGTCAAAAAGACATCTGTTTCATTTTCAGGGCAACTTCTTGTAATTTTTTCTGCGTCAAATTTTATAACTGAATGAGCAAAGAACAGATTTTCACAACAGCAGCAAATAATGTCTGGTCCATCTTTTTTTTGGGTTATGAAATTTAGGATTAATTTAGATCTTTTACTTTTACTGTTACTTGTCAAAGAAGCTTCGCGTCTAATTCTTCTCAATAAACTTTCTTTATATGCAAGTAGTTCTAACAAATGATTTTTTTTGTCTTTTGAGTGATCATATTTGAATTTAGCTCTAGTGGCTGTTTTAGCTAATTTATCCTTTTCTCTTTCCTCACATCTAAATTCCTCATTATTTCGTTTGACTCTCTTTGCAGATTTATCCTTATCCTTTTCAATTTCTTTGATGTCTATGTCACTTTTCCGCTTTTTTTGTTTTACACCTTTGTCCCTTTCTTTTTCTTTTATACGGAAGTTTTCATTTTGTCTATTTTCTTTTTTAGATTTTTTATCTCTTTCTTTTTCGTCTTCCCGAAAGTTTTCGTTTTGCCTTTTTTCTTTTTTTGCAGTTTTATCCTTTTCTTTTTCTTCATCTCGAAAGGGTTCGTCTTGTCTTTTTTCTTTTTTTGCAGTTTTATCCTTTTCTTTTTCTTCATCTCGAAAGGTTTCGTCTTGTCTTTTTTCTTTTTTTGCCGTTTTATCTTTTTCTTTCTCTTCGTCACGAAAGTTTTTGTCTTGCCTCTTTTTTTTTTTGGCCGACTTATCTGTTTCTTTCTCTTCTTCACGAAATATTTGAGATTGCCTTTTAAGTTTTACTGCATTTTTCAAATGTTCTTTTTCTTCTTCGCGAAAAATTTTATCTTGTCTTTTTTCTTTTTTTGCAATTTTATCCTTTTCTTTTTCTTCCTTTCGAAAGTTTTCGTCTTGCCTCTTTTCTTTTTTGGCCGACTTATCTTTTTCTTTTTCTTCTTCACGAAATAGTTTTGACAGTCTTTTAACTCTTATTGTATTTTTTAAGCGTTCTTGTTCTTCTTCTCGAAAATTTTTATCCTTTCTTTTTTCTTTTTTGGCTATATTATCGTTTTTTTTCTCTTCATTACGAAACTTTGCATTTGTTCTCAAGGCTCGAACTGAAATACGTATTCTTTCTCTTTCTTCTTCTGTAGTTTGACAGCTTATATTTTTGTTTATACTTTTGTCATTTCCTATTTCTTCTTCCAAAAAATTTTTGTCTTGATTCATGTACTTTTTTACACTTTTGTCCTTTTCATCCTCTTTATCACCATTCATTTTCGCTTCTGAATTTTGGCTGCTTTCTAATGATTCGTGGTCTTGTTTCCACTTTGTCCATCTTAAGGTATTTTTATTTTTTCGTCCCATTTTTAGCACTATTTCTTACATTTTTTACCGCCTTTAAAGAATATTCATAAAGTACCATTTAAGCAATGTAGTTTTTGCAATAACTTAAATGCAAAAGCCACATTGTTAGAATGTCACTTCTCTGAAAAAAAAAAAGAATTGGACTATTGGGTTTTCACGATAAAATAAGTTTTGGATACATTTTAAATATAATAGCTTAGTTTGCAAATCAAAACATATTCGAAAAAATTATTTTATCGTGTGACCTCATGTAATGAATCAATCTCCAAATTATTTTACTTTTTATAAGAGCTTACTATTTTAGATTTCTTACTATTACAACAATTTATTTAGATGTTCTTGGTTTCTAGGACCTTGGGTGGACACTACCCGATATGGTTCTGGAAGCCAAGAACATACGAACAAAAATATAAGGAAGAAGAAATCGTCATCTTTTATATGTGCACATATACACCGCCCCCTGTCTTTTACATCTAGCCAATTTAGCATATTTTGCTCCCCATTACCCTGAAAAATTACTAAACGGCCTTTCTACGCACAATAAGTTTTTATGTCTCGTCCGCGAAGGCGAAATTGTACATAAAAAAGAATTATTTACGTAAAATCGAAAAGTTAAAATATATTTCTCTGTCGCTTATACGACGTCGGCATGAATACATACAACTAAAAGGTAGCAGACATGTTTTTGGTTATTTTTTGTGCGAATTTGGAGAAACGCTCGGACACGTCGATTTTGTTTGCGAAGGGGACACTTTTTGACTATCTTAAAATTATTGTAGCATGCACCATCTTGGGTGTATACTATACCACTATATTTTGAATAGGGAAAGTGGGTCTAGTGATACCTTGTTTTGAAGGCCCCTTAAATGCCCTTACAACCGTGCAAAAATTTAAAAATGTGTCTATTGGTTTTTGAGATAATTGCCTTCAAACTTTCAAATTTAACATGGACTGATAAAATAAAAATTTTATCAGAATTTCATATTTTCCGGATTTAATTTTTATTTTATCATTCCATGTAAAATTTGAAATATGAAAGCAAATATCTCAAAAAGTAATCTATCGATTTCCGAAATTTTTATGATTCCATGTAAAATTTGAAAGCAAAGATCTCAAAAACTAATCAATGGATTTTCGAAATTTTTACAAGGTTGTAAAGATATCCAAAAGAATCACTAAGCCCACTTTCCCTATTCAAAATATAGGGGTTAAGTATACCCCACAAAGATGGTGCGTGCTACAAAAATTTCAAGATAGCCAAAAAGTGTCCCCCTCGCAAACAAAATCGACGTGTGTGTTCAAATTCGCACAAAAAATACCCAAAAACACATCTGTTACGTTCTAGATGGGACACCCTGTATATGCTTTAACATGGTCCAAATGAGTTCAGCAAGTCTTATAATAACCCAAATATCATCGATTACAGTATAAATTAATTCTAAGGGAACACCCTGTTATTGTAATCATGTGAGCTTAGGTGCCCATAAATTGGCAGAGTCTTTTTAAATAAACTAAAATATATTTTGTTTAACTCCAGACTCAAATACCATTCGTTTGATATCATACACGCCATATTTTCACATAAACTCAAATTTTTTTGATCCACCCCCACCCTTTTACTTGGCTTGTATTCGATGGATTTTATTCATTTTTAAATGGGACCATCTCGACCCAAGACCCAGCCTAGGTACCAAATTTCATTCAAATCGGGCAAGCGGTTTTTGAGTTATGCGCGTTGGTCGTTACAGACATACAGACAGACATACAGACAGACAGACAGACAGACAGACAGACAGACGGCGCGACAAAAAAGTTTCAAAATCACCTGAAACGCAAAGATATATAAAAATTTTTGAAATCGGAGCAACTTTTTTTTTCTCGAAAAAATTAGGATCACCATAGCTCACACTACTATAGTATAGTATATGTGTGAGCTAATACTATAGTATAGTATATGTGTGAGCTAATAAATTTTTTGCTGACCCAGAAAGTGAACTTGCTAAGATTTTTATTAAACAAAACTTTTGATGCTACTAAAAACACAAACTATTCAATCATTTTTAAGTACCAATTACAATTTTACTTCCTAGTTTGAGGTGGGTAAATGTGTTTAGTATATTTTCCCCTGTAGGCTCTATTGATGTGGGATGCGATTTTTGGGAATTGTATACCAGATTTATATTTGATCCAATATTTCTTCTTTTAAAATCAAATGCTAATATGTTTGTTCACCTGGTATGTTATATACAACTTCTGTACTAATAGTTGTATAAGTTTCAAAACCAGTTGAAAACTAAAACAACGACGTATCCCTTCACACTCTCGCCCTTAAGATAAACAACGAAGCCCGGCCACACGAAGCAAGGCAGGATATGTTGTTGCACCAGTAATATAAGGAAGGTGAAGACACATTGTTTATGTAGCTAAGTTTTAAACAAAGTTCAAGTACCTACTGTTAATTTAGATACTGACGCAATAATGGCTGCCTAGTGTATACAGGGTTCGAAAGCTTCTAGGAGGTTTAAATGTATACGTGCTATCGCTACACCATTTAAAATAAGAGAAAGTACAGTATAGAGTAACTGAAGGTAGAAATAGAAGAGCATTGTACTCATGGGATTCAAAGATCTAATAAAAACCAACAATTGTGGACTATTAACTATTAAGTCCTTAATCAGAGCACCGCATGATTGGTTAGGCAACTATACTTTAGCTAGCCCAAGAGTTATGAATCACACTACCTAACGCAAGCTAAAGTGATGGCGCCACTTGCAAAACAAACAATTGCAAACAAAATCTCTGTAATGTAGGAGAACGAGCTACATTTAAACCTTTCCGCCTTGAAAAATAAATTTTTCTATATCTAGGACTATAGCATCTTCCAATATTATTGATTGATTTTAAAGTTTTGGCTGAGGAACACATAGTTCTCTCTAAAACTAATTAAACTATCTTGAGTTAGGCTAACGTTAACCACGTATTTTTCTCTAGACTCTAGACCATTAAAAAGGAGAGAGAGATAGAAAGAGAGTACAGTATATAGCAACTGAAAGTAGAACTGTAACCTTTTCACACGTAAATTTTAGTATGTGTGTGGCATTATACTCATGGTTGGGTAGGCAATCACGTAGCTTATCGATTATGAACCGCAATCATTAATGCAAGCTAGAATGATGGCGCCACTTGCAACCAAACAATTGCAAACAAAAACCTTTGTAATGCAGCAGAACGTGCTACAAACCTTTCGGATTTAAAAAATACATTTTCCTAGATCTAGACTTATGGCATCTTCAATTATCCTTGATTGGTTTTAAAGTTTGAACTAAGTAACACATAGTTCCCTGAAAGTAGAAATATAACCGTATCACACATAAATTTTAGTACGTGTGAGGATTATACTTATGGAAAAGAACACATCAGAGCACCGCATGGTGGGGTAGGCAACCACGTAAGCTAGCTGAACGCTTATGAATCGCACTCATTAATGCTAGCTAGAGTGATGGCGCCACTTGCAAACCAAATAATAGCAACCAAAATTTTTGTAATATAGCAGAACGAGCTACAGTTAAACCTTTTGGGCTTCAAAAATACATTTTCCTATATCTAGGACTATAGTATCTTTCAATATTATTGATTAGTTTTAAAGTTTTGGCTGAGGAACGCAAAGTTCTCTCTAAAACTAATTAAACTATCTTGAGTTAGACTAACGTTCACCGCTTATTTTATAAAATAGATGTTTAACTCGTTTTATTTTATGGGAGTTTACACCCTTCAATATTAAACTAAGTGGGCGACTAAGCAAAGTCTATTAAGACCAAAATCAACATTTTTCCTGACCAGTGTTTATACAACTGCGGCGACCGAAGAAAATACAATTCAAGACATTTAACAAATTCCTTCTCTAAGATCTACACTTATATTTACAGTGATAGCCCAACGCCACTCTTATCACCTCCTGTCCTTAATTCCGCCTAATCCAAAAGTCCCTTTTTCGTTTTAAAAACACAATGAAGATTCACTAATAATACAAAGAAAAGTGTAAAAAATAATTGATTCAAATAATAAAAGAACATTGACAACACTCTAGATAAAAACGTTTTATCTATTTAGAAAGTATTTAAAGGATCGGAACAAACCAGGAAAAATTATTTTAGAATTAAAATATTTTATAAAAGTGTGTTTTTCTAAACTTAAATTTATCTCTTTATAAACATCGAACTTTACTGAGTGGCATATCTGCCAATGGATAGAGTTAATTATCCAAATGTCCTTAATCTGTAGATATGACAATAGAGATATGTAAATGAAGATTATAAGGACCCAGACGCGATTTATCGGTCGAGTAGTGGTGCCGGGAAATTCCGGTTCGGGAAATTTAATTCTCCATCTTGGTAATGATTTTCCCAGTTTGTAATTAAGAAAATTATACCTGGGGATGAAACTGTTGGGTCAAAATATAATGAAAAACATTAAAAAACCTACAAACTTGAAATATTATTTCTTTGTAAATTAAAAATACAAAGTAGCAAACCAATCTTAGTATTAAGAAGACAAATAAGAAGAAACATATAGAATCTCTGAAAGCGGGTAACCTATTAACAATTGTTGTTAGATACAAATAAGTTTAATCCAAAATGTAGTAGTATGAAAAGTTAACACATTTAATTTATAACTAAATAATAAAAATCCGATTTTGGTGCAAATAACATCAAAAGTAAAACTATAAAGTTATTTGATATTTATAATGGATAAAACTCATGTGGATCCCAAAAGAAAAAATCCAAACATGGCAAAAGATGCCAATGAAGCCGCTGGTAGCTGATCAAAGCGATGGCGAGCTTGAATTTAAAAACTATCTTTGCCTGATAATTTTAAAACAGCAGCGCGCCCTGTTATTTACGCTAGAAAAATCATCGGCATAGAGCAACAAAATAAAAGCAAAACCGTAACTAAATTCCCTGCAATTGATTGAAACAAAACCGGGGCGAGCCTACCTCTCTTTCTGGATGCAAATTAACTCTTTTGCACCGATTTTTTAAAGCGTTGAGTGGCGCTGTTAAAAATCGGTTCGACATCGTACTTCTTTGCCATATACTTACCATAGAAATTTAGGCTACCTTGCCACACAATTCATCACTGAAATTGAAACTAGACCACTCTGTCTACGAGGATAATGTGGAAAGTGAAGTTCGTGCCGATTTAGTCAAGCTTGAACCAACTGTCGCCCACTTAAATCTGAATCATTATCACCTTGCTATTAGAACCAACAATAAACTTATAGGAAAATCAGATTATACGATAGCTGAAGGCAATGGAAAAGCTAAATCGGGTTGCGAATTGGAGTTTATGGGAAAGAACCCCTGCTTTGACATATTTGGAGCCACAATCGTTAAAGAAGTGAGAAAAAAAGTTAAAAAGCTACATCACTGACTCTCAAGGTGTGAACTATATTTCAAAACGTTTTTCAAATAGTTAAGCAAATAAATTTTTAAATTCACCCAAAAGGACTAAGTAAACCTGACCACGTCAGATCATCTTCTTTATATTATGAAAAATTGTGACTGGGATATCAGTCCTCCTATCTTAACATGATCTTCGACTTCCAGTTTCTGTTTTAATTTAGGTACTTCGACAAGTTACCAAGATATTTGCTTTACCAATACTTTTTCTAAATACTAAATCAAACCCCGCCAAAGCGAGCCCAATGTAACCCATCACAGAGATTTAACTTAGTGTTAGTGTTAGCCCTTTTTGACTCACTCCTTCGATTTAAACCAGGTCTTAGGTCTTGCACACGACTTTTTATTTCTTCGTCGGCTGATAATCCATAGTTGCTGTTTTCCTGGTATCGATTTTCATTCAGTCTGATCTCGTCTAAAATTTCAATATCTAAGTGCTAATATTTGTTACGTTTAGATTTTTTCCTGCCTTTAAGTAAAATATAGCTTTCTTCCCGATGCTACTCTTCATCGCATCTGATGAAAAAAGATCGGTTTCTTTTACTTTCTCGGACAAGCACTAAACTTTTAGTATTTCCGCTAGATTTCATATTTTTAAATTTACTGCATATAACTTTCTAATTCTAGCTGTCACCTACTTTGTTTATATTTACCCCATCAGAAAAAATATGGAAATCCCTTTCCACGTTTTAGCTTTAAGTGAGTGATCATATTCTTCTTAACCAATTTAATTATATATTTAATCCAATCAGTTATTTTTATACCGTCTGAAAAAGGCTTCCAGAATTGAAAATAATTGCTTTAATACTTTAAGAAAAAAAAACACATGTTGGAGTAGACGTTTTACTTCTACGTGACGGATTAGTTTTTTGTCAAACAAAGCAGTTAAATTTTTTATTTAAACTTTGAACATTTTTGGGTTAATATAAAGACATAGTAAGTATGTATATGATGATTACATATACCACCCCGAGCTTTCAACCCCTTTGATGCAAGAGCTCGACCTTTTGTATCGAACACCAGTAGCAGAAAAGTAACGCGCGACGGGGGTGGGAAAAAATTCAGGGGGGAATAATTAGCTCTTCAAAAGCGAAAAATATTCGCCGCGTCTCGGTTGTTAAAAGTGTCGCTGGCTGTAGAAAAAATAAACTAGACAGATTGTTCATTAGTAATTTCAAGCTTTGTTGTAATACATCACTCAACAAAATTCAGAGTTTCTTTTTTGATGTTTAAAGTTCAGACAAAAATCAAATAAAAAATTTGTGGTAGAAGACTCAAGGAGATAAAAGAAAACACGTCGTGTATTTTTGACACAGTTTTCCACTCAGAGAATGGGCATCGGCCTTTCAACAAAGCTACCAAAAGAGGACTTCTAATAACTAGCTACTAAAAAATTTGTTTATAAACTACAAAGACTTAAGTTTAAAAGAAAAGAGTTACATTAAAGTTGATCCATGGAATAGTGGGATACTAGAAATAAGGAAGCAGGTAAACACAGACAGTCTTATCTAAATAGTTTGACACATAGCGCAATAAAGCCAAAACAATATGGCTTCTGAACATAAATCGCAATGTTGATTGACAGAGATATTCCAATATCGGATGAGAAAGCACAGAATGCAGAATGGGCCGCAAGCAATTCTATGTCCTTTTTTTGGCGGGCGCTGTGAAGAAATGTCACAACATCGCAGGGGATTGCGAAGAAACAAATGTTAAAAATTGAAATCAACAGTGCACTAGAGACTGCGGCCAGGAGATAGAAAGATCTACAAAAGCGGCTTGGCAACTCCATCCAGCCAACTAAGCTTGCTTCATTTTTCTGAGACGATCCTAATACAAGTGTCGCTGCTGTCATACTTGCCACAAGTGACGCGAATAAACTTACGCGTCGAGCGCACGTATTACATCTATACACAGACATATATCTACACACACATACGTCTACACACAGAAGTGCTTCATATCATATATTGCGAAAAAGGGGTAACATAAGAGGCGCAATAGTAATGGAAATGGAAACTATGGGTTATAATCCTCCAGTGGCGCGGCTATTTTTTTTTAAATGTACAAATAAATAGAAACAATATTGCTGTTAAATCGAAACTTCTTGTGCTCAACGAAAAAATAATTTTTTCTTTCTCGTGTTTTACGTTAAAGGCAAATATATATATTATCCTCACATGTTTTTAGATTTTATGGGCTCACCAGGTGTTAAAGTGTTGTTACATTTTAAGGAAAAACATCTTCTGGCAGACCACACCAAATAAACAGAACTTTTAGGTTATGTTCTTTTCATAATATGTTAAAAATGTTGACCAGTTTTTATCTGTGCAAATATTTAATTAGATCAAGAATATCGGCTAAAAAGTATCACAAATTGAAAGAGTTCTTTATTAAAGAGAGATATAAGTATTATTCCGCCTTTGTCAAAACCACAGAGGATAAATTATCGCCGCCGGCGCCGCTGCAAAAATATAGCTGCATACACATCTCTTGTGACCCCCCACATATTAAAAACACCGAGATTGAGCGATGTGCGGTTCAGGGCCCCCTGAATCGATCCGATGGTTTCTGCACCCCCTGCCGAGTTACAGAGTGCTCTTCAAGACACTTCCACAGCCACCCTGATTGCTAATTTAATAAATATCTATCCGGCTGCGTCTTTTGCTTGTTTAATGCGTTTTGGTCGATTGAATTTATTGAAAATTTGTTTAAAATAGAGTTCTGGGAAAAAGTTAATTTTTGCACGAAGAAGATTCTTGCTTGGAAGTCAATTTATGATTTTTAGAACCATAAGCCACAGCATAAAAACCAGAATGCGGTGAATCAACCAATGAATGATAAAAACCTTGTTGAGATACAAAATCTAAATAATTATCCATAAGTTTTAGCCCTAGATATACAAGTTCTATATCTAAAAACATGCAATATTTTCCATTCTAAAAACCTCTAATTTTGATTGTTCACGATATAACTTTTCTTAAATTTATACACTCGTTAGACGCCAGAACGTCCGTCCGTGACGTGCTAACTAAGCCCCATATCGTATATTCGTCGTGCAATGTAAAAACTACGATACTTACATTCATATATGTATGATCTAATGATCGACCAGATAAACAAAATAATCGCGGTGGACTTGTAACTGAAAAACCCGCGCTAATCTGAACCGCTATATTTATTATTTATTATATTATATATTTATTCTACTTAAACTTGAAGAACTGTCTTAATATAGCAATTCAAAGGTATCCAACTTTGCAGCTACTCTCCTTCTGTGTTGGTAGTCTCGTCACCTTCTGCTCCGAAAACTTCAGCAAGGATTTTGCCATCGGCGTGTCTGATACGTTGGATCTTTTTATTGTATTTTTCATTCAGTTTATCATTTTCTTTTCCGTTTTCTAATGTTTACTACTAACTCGTCTCCTGTTTTTTTAGAGCTCCTCGTCTGTACCTTTTGCTCTATCTCTGTCTTCAACTCCGTCTGCACGTTTCTCTATTTCTTTTTTCTTGTGGTGTCCAGTTCAGTGCTTGCTTTGGTACTCTATTTTCACCAATTCTTTGTAAGTGCCCATACTATCTCAGTTCATATATTCTTGTGTTATCCGTTCAGATTTTTTTTCTTTCTATACGGACTTTATTTTTCATATTCCTTCAGCATGCCTCCAAAAATCAATTTCTGTAGGTTCGAGAGATTTTTATGATTTCTAGTACTTAAGTAATTATGGTTTTGACAAAGCTCGTAAATTTTATATTAATTATGTTTCTTTGGGTGGTATTATAGCTTAAAGTATACTATTAAATTGTCTTGTTACTTGTCTTCCTTTGCAGTTTTGGTTTTTTTTTAATCAAAGTTACCGCCATTAGTAATTCGCATCCTAATATACAGGGTATCAATTTAAAAACTTTTTAATAAATAACTTTTTCCGTGAAAATTTAGATTTTTATTCCGTTTGTTTTTTATAGTAGATATATCAATATTTTTAAAACTGGTATTTCAATCAGCTTCTTTCTTATGGTTATATGGTTTCAGCCGATATAATATATAACAGTATATACTTGAAGCAGCCAACCCGGGCCCAAAGTCGTCTTTTACATAATTTATAAATAAACATTCATAATGCACGTTATATTTTAGGCGGAGCGCAAAATGCCATGCAAATTATGGCGGGGCGGAATGAAAATTTAAATTTTAATGGTCCTTCATCTCATACTTTATATTTTTACACAAAAAAAGTCCTCTCGCTTGACTCCAAAAAATAAAACAACACCGCGTTTTCTCTCGGTCTTTTAAGATTTTCCCATGTATTTCACCCCCTTTAAAAGTTGCTTGACATTTCGTGAAACGACAAACTTTTGACTAAATGCCGTATCCGCAGCTAACCTGTCTGCACTTATATCAGCCAGAGCAAACTCTACAGTTGTGGCTGGGTGCATGGATGTAACGACCCTGGACACATTAGGGTTGATCTCCTATGGGTTTCAGGGCGTGACTTGAACAGGTGCTCTGTAAAGACATGAAAGAAATAAAGCAAGTCAACCTTCTCATTGGGGAGGTAAACGCCTAACGACAGTAGGTCATTTCCCAAACTTTGGAGGAAAGATACAACGCTAAATACTATTCAACCTGAAGCTTTTAAAAATTGTTAAAGTCCAGAAGTAAGATGATGTATGGAGGATAAAGAATCATACGTCTTAACCAAGCGTTCTGTGGTTCATGGTTCATTGGCTCATGGTTCGCATTGGAAAAGCTGGGTTTTTATATCTTGCGATATCAAACAATTTCGCCATAAAGCAGAATTGCAAACGCATGGTACTTGATTTTTCTTAGCTTAGCTTTTATAATAAGCTCTTGCTTTTTCAATGCGTAATTTTAATCCTTTAGGGTTAGGTTATTCGTTACCACACCAACTATTTTCTAATTTCTACTATTTCTATCTTTAGTTGTAAATTGTTCGTTTTTTGTCGAGGTGTTCTGCTAAAATCACGGTGTCATCTTAGAACTAAGAATATAAATTTATATCAGAAGGAGTCTGATATATCCTTTATTATTTTTTAGCTCACACATATACTATACTATAGTATTAGCTCACACATATACTATACTATAGTAGTGTGAGCTATGGTGATCCTAATTTTTTCGAGAAAAAAAAAGTTGCTCCGATTTCAAAAATGTTTATATATCTTTGCGTTTCAGATGATTTTGAAACTTGTTTGTTGTTTAAAAATGAACAGAATCCACCGAACACAATCCAAATAAAAGGGTGGGGATAGATTTCAAAAATTAGAGTTTATGTGAAAGTATTTTTTTTTTTTTTTTTTTTTTTTTATTTGTCAAACACACTGTGTTTTTTTTTATTACAATCTAGTCAGTAAGACTAATTAGCAATTTTGTTTTAACTTAATTTACTAGAAAAGTCAGATTTAAACTTAGGGTTCACTCAACAGTTCTCCCCGCTTTGTTTAGTCTGTAACTCACAATTGTGTTGTGTTTATAGCATTATTTTGTTTTATGTGTAATTCACTTAGTTTACTAGCTCAAACGGCTTCACTCTTTTTAGTCGTCGAACTAGCATAGTATTGTCTAGAAGCTGAATTGCTTCCACATTCACATGCCGATGGAGTCTATCTTCATGGCTTTTTGCGTACTTTTTTATAGTCTCTGCTACAGTTTCGATTTTTAGATCTCGATGAAGGTCACTATTTCGAACGTACCAAGGTGCATTCACAATGTTTCTTAATACTTTATTTTGAAATCTCTGTACAACTAGAATGTTACTCTCTTTAGCACAACCCCATAGTTGAATACCATATGTCCATACTGGTTTCAGTATTTGTCTATAAAGCAGTAACTTATTATGAATTGTTAAATTGGACTTCCTTCCAATTAGCCAGTTCATTTTTCTATACCTTATCTCAAGTTCTTCTTTTTTTTTCTTAACATGTGCTTTCCAGCGCAATTTGGTATCAAGTGTCATACCTAGATATTTTGCCTGATTCGAATATGGTACTGGAATGTTGTTAATTGTTATTTGTATGTGATTTATATTTTTGTTTGTAAAATCAACATGAATTGATTTGGTTTCATTTAATTTTATTCGCCACTTTGTGGTCCAACTGTGAATTTGGGTGACTGCATCCTGAAGTTTCTCTATGCATTTTTCAATAGATTTTTCTACCGTCAATAAACCAGTATCATCGGCAAATGTTGCTAAGTGACAATTTTCTGGCTTTGGGATATCACAAGTGAATAATAAGTATAGATAAGGGCCTAGTACGCTACCCTGGGGCACGCCTGCTTGAATTTCTCTTAAATTTGAGTATGAGTCTTCCTGTTTTACTCTAAAATGTCTATCAGATATGTATGATTCCAAAATATCCGAATACTGTTTTGGCAGAAACCTTTTTAGTTTAAAATTAAGGCCTTCATGCCACACTTTGTCAAATGCTTGTGCTACATCTAGAAAAACTGCAGAACAAACGTTTCCCTCTTCTAGTGCTTTTTCTATTATATTAGTAATTCTGTGTACTTGATCTATCGTGGAATGCTTGTCTCGAAAACCAAATTGATGAGATGGAATAATTTCAATAGAAAGCTATGATGGGTTTTATTCTTTTAAGCAATAATTTTTCATAGAGCTTGGATATAATTGGCAGCAAAGATATTGGCCTGTAAGATGACACGTCATGGAGTGGTTTTCCCGGTTTTGGAATCATGATAACTTCTGCAACTTTCCACAGTTTAGGTACGTACCTAAGCCTAAAAGACGCATTAATTAGGTTGCATAGTTTTACGATAGCTTTTCTGGGGAGTTGTTTTATGACTACCCCGTTAATAAGATCATACCCTGGGGCTTTTTTCGAATTAATATTTTTGATTTCTGTTAATATTTCTTTTGGTGATGTAAGCTTAATATGGTCCTCGATTTGATGGGGTTCATTTAAATGAAAGTGTTCATCTGGTGCTTCGTGGGGCTGAAATGTTTTTTCTAAATGACTTGCAAAAATATCTGCTTTTTCTTCGTTACTCCTTGCCCACTGGTTGTTAGGTTTTCGTATGGGTGGAATTTGGATAATTGGTCTTTTAAAATCTTTGGTTGCTTTCCAAAGGGAATAGTCGGTATTTTTATCATCTGTAAGCTCATTAAGAAAATGGTTAATAGATTCATTTTTTATTACTAGAATTTCTCGCCTAATGCGCTGCGTCATGTTGTTGAGATTTGTTTTGTCCCGAGGATCACGGCTTTGTTGCCACTTTCTTCTTAGTTTCCTTTTTTCCAATATAAGGTCTCTAATTTCCTTTGGATAGTTTTTTCCCTTAAAAATTCTCTTTGGTTTTGGACTGTTTTCCCAAGCTGCTTGTTGAATATTTGTAACAAAATAATCAACTTCTTTATCGATTTGTTCTGGCGTTTGCAATGGTACTGATAGGTTTATTTTTTCTGACAGACTTTGTTTAAAACTAATCCAGTCAGTCAGTTTATTAACTAGTGAGATATTTGCTTCTTTCTTTATTATGTTTTTACTAAGAGTTAGAATAATAGGTGAATGATCTGAGTGTAAATCAAAACTTTCTTCTATATCTACAAAACTTAAAGATATATTTTTTACTATAAAAAAATCAATTAGATCTGGAATTTTTCCTGGATCTGTTGGATAGTATGTGGGCTTACCAGTTGATATCGGCTCACATTGATATTCACTAATAGCTTGCAAAAGTTCTTTTCCTTTAGAGTTCGTCAGTCTAGATCCCCAGTAGGTATTTTTTGCATTAAAGTCACCTCCAATTATAAAACGGTTTCCTAATTTTCTGAGAAAATTAAGATATTGATTTTTCTTTAGTAAGTGCCTTGGTGGTATATAGACAGCACTTATGACTAATGTATATGTTTTGGTTTTTACACTTACTAATGTAGCTTGAATCTCTATGGTTTTATATCCCATCTCCTCATAGTGTGATATATTTTCTTTAATTATTACAGCACTTCCCCCATGTGCAGTATTGCTAGGGTGAGTTGTATGATACACTTTATAACCTTTAAATTTAATGTGAGACTGGTTAGTGAAATGCGTTTCTGACACAAGACAGACGTCAATTTTTTCTATGTCTAGAATAAATAAAGCATTCCAAGCTAGGATTCTAAGATTACTGACCATTTTGAGGCATATTGGTAGCTCCGTTATTGCTACTTTCTAGTTTAGTTAATCGCTCATCAAGTTTGTTCAATTTCTCCAAAATTAATTGTAGTGTTTGTTCCATAGTATTTTGACTACTGATATTAATATCAGGTATAGTAGCTGTTGCTGCTACTTGGCTGTATGTCCTTGTCACAGAGTTTTGTGTGACTGTGTTTCTTGTCTGTTGGTTTTGTCTATTTGTACTCACGTTTGGTATGAGATTCGGTTTCTTAGGTTTATTTTTCAATTTTTGTATTTCCTTAGCAACAAGGCATCCTCTGTAGTTAGCAGGATGCTTGCCTCCACAGTGGATGCATTTTGGCTCAGATTCTTTTGGTTTGGGGCATTCTACAGTAAGATGTTTCCCCGTGCATTTTACGCAACGTGGTTCTTTAGCGCAATATTTTTGCGTGTGTCCATAAGATTGGCATCTTTTGCATTGAGGGACTAACTTTGAGGTTTTTAGTGCTTTTATTTCCACTTCAATCCCAAGGATACTGGAAATTTCAAAAATTTTGTTGATATCTTCATCGTGGCTGAATGTGAGCATAAACATGTTAAGAGGTTGTCTTGTTCTCCATTTAAGTTTGTTGCTGGCCTCCAGTGCCTTAAAACCTTTTTTTTGTAGATCAGCTACAATTTTTTGTGGGTCACATGAGAAGTGTAGCCTATTCGCTATTACTCTAATTGGCCTTATTTGTTTGTTTTCGTATGAGTGCCATTGATGCTTTATTTCATTAAGCATTTTAGTAACCAGCCGATAGCTGTCTGCGTCTTGTACATTTATTTTAATATTTTCGTTATTTAAAACTTTTATTTTAACTCCTTGTATGATATTTAACTTTTCATAAATATCATTAAAATTATTTACGCCATTTACCATAATCGGTGGAGGTAATGGAGCTTTTTTAACCTTAGTTGGGGGTTCTTCATTTTGTGTTTTATTGGAGGGCTCTCCAGTGCCCGAGCTTTGTTGTGGTGGTGAGAGTGAAGTATCCATTCGACGTTTTTTCCAACCTTTTCCTTTTTGTCTGATCCGCTCAGTTTCTCTTGCCAGATCGTCCTCATCAGTAATGTAGTCCATGTCAGACTCTTCTTTTTTAGTGACTTTTGTCTCTAAATCTGCAAATTTTCTTTGCATACTTTCCAGTTGACTTCGGAGATAATCCACTTGTACACTAAGTGAATTTTTTTCGTTTTGGGATTTTTTCCATTCGCTATATAAAACTTCTTCATTTTGTGTTCTAGCATGGCTATCCTGAAATAATTCGGCATTATCCATTTTTTCTTGATTTTGTTTGGGCTTTTCGCTAATTTTTAAAACAAGTTTCACACTTTTTTTGCTTTTAAACATGATATATTATTTATAATACACATTGTATATAGATTCTCAACACAGGTATCTCGCGCGCGATGTTTTTTGTAAACAAAACAAACTCCGACTTTGACCTCGTTAGCACTATCATGCAGGTACGATGCAATATAACCGTACGGAACTGCGATCGATTGAATACTGATGTGAAAGTATGGCGTGTGTGATATCAAACGAAAGGTAATTGAGAGTTAAACAAAATACATTTTAATTTATTTTAAAAATAGGGTGGGGGTATATTTCAAAAATTAGAGTTTAAGTGAAAATATGGCGTGTGTGATATCAAACGAAAGGTAATTGAGTCCGGAGTTTAACAAAATACATTTTAGTTTTTGTTTTTTTTAAGGGTGGGGGTGGATTTCAGAGATTTGAGTTTAAGTCAAAACATGGCTTGTGTGGTATCAAACAAAAGGTAATTTAGTGTGGAGTTGAATAAAATATATTTCAGTTTTTAGTTATATTAGCTCACACCTACACTATAACTATAGTACCTAGTGTGAGCTTAGGGGCCCATATATTGGCAGAGTATTTTTTTAAATCATAGTAAAAAGGCGTTAAATAAAATAGATGGAAGAACACAACCTTGGTTCTTTGTGATTTTGATGGCACCGAATACTTAATATCATCTAGAGATTATTTAAAATTAGCTAATAGACAGGGGTATTTCGTTTTAGAATATCCTGTGGAAAGAGCGGGTTTAGATAGCTCCTTAATTCTGTAATTTTTATGAGAATACCCTGTATACTAAATTAGATTAAAAACATTAAAGCTTTGTTATTTGTGATGCTACAAAATAAGGAACAATATTAAAATTAAGAAAAAAAGAACAAGGAAAAATGGATGATAATGTCCCTTGAAAAAATTAAACTTAATGTTCAAGAAAATGTAAATGTTCATTTTTAGCATAAAAAACGGGATAAAAAACATTTTGAATTAAAAGTAAATGGATACATGACGGATGAAATACCCTCCTAGCCCATTAGCACACCCCAAGTAAACTCCACGCTATATCACGCTGGAAAACAGCCTTTTGTAAATATCTCAAAAACGAAAGCTCCTACAAAAGTACGACTTTACAACCGCTTTTGAAAACCATAAAGGATCGAAAAATGACTGTTCATAAGAAAATATATTATTATTATTATTACTAATAATGTTTAATTGATATTTTATATACCTACACAATTTTTTTCCAATTTACTCATTCATTTTCCTTTGCGAATTGAAAATGAGAAAAACTGTATTCGAGCTTTACGTTGCTGAAAATTAATATTTTTAATTAACTTAATTAAGGAGCGGATTTATAGGATGCAATAAAAATATTAAATTAAACACTTAAAAAAAATAAATGCAAAAAGAGAAAATGGTAAGTGGGGACTTCAAACTCGGAGGGTTAGATGAAAGTTATTTGTACAGGGTGGGCAAAATTCGATGTTTTTTGGCGGTTTTAGGTATTCAAATAGGAATAAATATATCCTGGACTCGACTTTTGATACGTCTTTAAATTTCAAACTGCTTCTTGATAGACCTCGTAGTTTTTCAGCTACGAGGGGATTTTAAAAAAACTCCATTTTAAGTGAAGGCCTTGAACTTTTTTATTTATGAAAGTGTCTGAGTTGTCAATTGCTTTTTTATAGATTTTTTAATAAAGAATCCTTAGTCAACGTGAATTTGATATGTCCCTTTTAGTTTTTGAGATATTACATACAGCTGGTATTCTTCAAACCTATGATGATTGAAAACAAGCTTCTTTGAATTATGGGGTCGGGCAGTATAAGTAGTAGTAGCCTGGATTGTTTAGTTTACACTTGAAAACGGTTAGAGATACTTCCTAACCGAAACGTCGTATTTAAAATAAATAATGACAATGTGAGTCCAAAATTTTGTTTCAACTGAAAAATACCTTTGATAAAAATTAGTGAAAATCAGATATTTTTTTTTACAATTTGACATTTGCTAATGTCAACTATTACAGATATTCAAAAAAAAATAGCTTTATGTAATTTTAAAAAGCAATGTTATTATGTATATTTTGAGCTCATTCAAAAAAGTAAAAAAAAATTAAAATAAGTTTAATCTTGTTTTGTATTTATTATCAAATAAATATGTTATTGCTATCATTTTAATTATCTGTAATTTCTCACTTCCTTCGGTCCGCAAGGCAAATTTAATATTAATTATGTAATTATTCATCGTAGTTTCTTAATAATGATTCATTATATATTTATAAATTTCGGTTTTGTTTCTCACTCTTCATCCCGGCCGTTTCATTCGTCATGGCACTTCTCATTTACATGATAATATCGGTTATATTAATTTTGTAATTAATGCCTATTTTATTTTCGTGAATGCATTGTTTTTTTGCCATTTGTAAGTTTGTATATATTTTTATTTTCTTTTCTGCGTCAACAAGCAATATTTCCTATTTTCCTTTTGTCACTAACTTCAAAATAATGTATATTTTGTAACTAGAAAAAAATTTTGCAAGCTATTTTCAATTTTTAAGAAAGACCCCGTCTATCATCTTATGCTTATGCTAGTGTCTTGTCTCTCTCTCTCTTTCTCTGATTTTTGATTTGGGGAAATGTAAACTTTTTTAGATATTTGAACTTGATATAAAATGTTTCTTTTTGTTCTAAATTATTTTGATCTTAACTTGATTGATTTTAATTTTAAAGCTTTTTATTTGATTATTCTTTTCTAGTGTTTCTTTTTTCTGATTTTTCTGAACATCAAATACAAACGTTTCGTTGCCATAAAATGGGCATCTTTAATTATTCTAACTTCACAAAGAACATTAAACCCAAGCAATTGATAACCATCGAAAAAAAAAAGTGAGGTAGAAACTACGTCAACAGACTGTTTCAACTGTTAGCTTACAAGAAGAGGCTTCTGTAATGACTCCTTTAGAAGCTATAATGTTAACGGAGTCAGTCAGAAGTCAAAAATTACTTTCTAAGTCTTTCTTATCCGGTTTTTAATTTAGGCGGAAGTTTTGTTGCACTTGCTTTATGGTTGGGTACGTCCTAAAAAAATTGATTTTTGTCTCCAAAAACTCCAGGGACGAATAAAATATTGTATTGTCTGTAATAAAAAAAACTTAAAAAACAAATTGTAATTGAAATAAATCAAATTGCATTCTACAAATAATTTAAAATAAAATAAAAACTTACAAAAATGTTAAAATAAATTAACAGTACACAATTTATAAACGTTTTGCTGATGAGATTCTTAAATTAACTGAAACTTCTGTAATTAAAATGAACATTGGGTCTTTTGTTAAAGCACTGTACGATGGTGGTCGCTTGGAAAATAAAATAAATAAAAACTAAATACATATCTTTAATGATGTTCTGGGTGGATGAATCTAATTAATTGATATTTTAAACTGTTGAATTGAAAGACTTAAAAGAATTTTATCATAAAAAAGTTAATTTACATCAGACTAAATAAAGCTGTATTCTTGTCGATTTTTTTATAAAGCAGACTTTTATAGTTATAGTTGTAAGATGACACATTAAGAATTATTAGAGACGACCTGGTGTTAAAACTTTTACCTGACACTATTACTGCCTGACTTTATTGCACATAAAGCAATCTAAAGATGATTCTAATCTTATCTCTGATCTGATCTCCCTAATATATCATTAAATCATTTTATATTGAGGATTCCGGTCAAAACTTAGTGACTCAAGGTTGTCGTCAAATATAGAAGGCTGCGAACTTCCAAAGATTTGTAGTGACTCGTCTGCCTCAAAAGTATTTGGCTAATTATAAACAGATGATTTTTGTTAGGGTGGTTAGAGACAGGGTGATAAAATATCCCCTAAACTATTTAACCAGGCCCTAGAAGATGTTTTTAAAAACTTAGATTGGGAAGAAACAGGCATTAAAGTAAACGGATAATACTTGAACCAGTTAAGATATGCTGATGATATTGCTTTCATAACAGATAAGAAACAAGAAGTGGCTGATAAAAATGCTGGAGGAATTGGATACAGCAGCTAAAAATATAGGCTTGAGTGTGAACTGCACTAAAACTAAAGTCATTACAAAAAAAGATGAGGATATCACGATCAGAATGAACCAAGAGAAAATAGAGTAGAGGAATATACATTGTATACCTGGGACAAATTATTAAACTATAAAAGGAAAACCAAACGGCTGAAATCAAGAGACGATTATGATTGTCCTGGGCAGCATTCGGTAAATTAAGCTACATATTAAAAAATAAAAAATATTCTCATTACCTCAAAACTTCCGGTACTTACCTATGGATTCCAGACCTGGACACTTACAAAATCAAACATGGATAAGGTAACAAAAGCCAGATAGAACAAGGAATGAATGGATAAGAAATAAAACAAAAGTAAGGGATGTACGAGGAGAAGTAGCAAAATTAAAATGGAAGTTTGCCGGTCATAATATCAGACAGAAAGACGATCGATGGAACAAGCGTATTGTAACCTGGAGACCTTGGGAAAATAGAAGAAGTAGACTCCAAATGGAATGGGCGGACGTTTTGAAGAGACATGCAGGAGCTAGATGGATGAACACGGCGCCAGACAGAGAAGAATGGAAGATATTGGGAGAGGCCTATGTCCAAAGATGGATCGAAGAAAGCTAGAAAGATAGATAGAAAATTTTCAAATAGGTTCAACCCTAGGTTGGTTTTAGCCTGATTAACCAGAGCCCTCCATTCTGCCCTCTCTAGTATGATTCTTTCCCACCTTCTTATTCCCATATTTTTCATCTTCGACATCGTCTAGCAACTTTTTTCCTGGCCTCCTTCTTAGTCTTCTTCCTGCAGGTCTCCAGTTCATTATTTTTCTTGATGTTTTTATCTCATCCATTCTCTGTACATGCCTCAAATAAGCAAATCTTCTACTTTTAAGGAATCTTACGGTACTTGCGCCATCTATTAGCTGTTTTAATTCATAATTCATCAACATCATTTATTGTTCTTCATTCACTTTTGTGTGCCATGATTCGCACCCATGTCTCGCTACCGGCCTAATTATTGTTGTGTAGATGTTTTGTTTGAGAAATCTCGTTAGAATCTTTGGCTCAGAACAGTTTTTGAGGAGCATAAAAGACTTTGTTTTCGTTGATTATTCTTCGGCTTATTTCCACTGTAGAACAGTTTTCTTTGTTTATTTTTACTTGTATATAAACTTTTCCACTTGCTCAAAACTATAAGCAAGTACTTCAAAATTAGGAGCATACTCTTGTTGTTTTTTGAGAAGTTAATGTATTTACTTTTTGACTCATTTATTTTTATTCCTCGTTTTTTGGCTTCTATATGACGCGCTTTTACAGTTGTAGTTAGAGATCTTTCGTCTCTACAATGAACATCACTACCATCCGCCTACTTAGCTATATGTGTTGAATTGATGCCAATATATTCGCTTGTGTCAATCATAGTAACAGAAGCGTCAAGGACTAGATTAAACAGTAATAAAGATAATACATCACATTGCCTTACTCCTGAAGTTATACAGAATGACTTTTAGATATTGGTTATTTATTCTTATTACAGATTTGCAACCCTGAATAAAAGCATTGATAAGCTTAATTTATTTTGAAGGGATTCCCAAAGATCCTGCATCATTCTCCCCGTTTTACGCTGTCAAAAGCTTGTTTAAAATCTACATAAATACTATATATATTTAAGTTGTGTTCAAAGTATAACTTAAAATATTAAAAACAAAGGCTAACGAACCTTCTGCGATCAATATTCTCGCAATTCCATAACCGAATAAAATAAAACAAATTACAAGAAGAGAGAACGGCTCCAAAGAACAGCGAGCGCTAATAGAGAAAAAAGAATTTCTCTCGACAAACTAATATTTCTTCTGAGATTAAATTAAATCAAAAAGCTTCTCGCCGAACCCTCCCTCTGTCCGACTTCCCTCTATTCTGTGTGCCTTTAAGTTGGGCCTTCGGTTTTTCGCCCGCAAAATATAATATAATAACTCTTTTGGCTCGAGAGTGGTCTTATTTCGAATATAGGTGCTTAAATATTTTTAGAGGAACATTCTTGAGGATAACCTCTATGTTTTAATTTAAGTGAGGATATCTGGTGTAATTAAGTAACTTCGTGATCTAGTAAACTTAGATGTGTTAATCAAGATCATAATATGGAGAAAAGCATCTGATGTCGAGAGGGCTTCTCAAAGTCAAATTCTTAAATGCATATCAGGTACTCAACAAAAACAAAGGTTTAGATTTTTTAATAGATACCGCTTTTTTTTCTGGAGGCGGGTACATTTTAAAATTAAAGGCGAGAAAGAAAGCGACTTAAAAATTTACTTGTTTTATTCGTTTCTATGGTAAAACTGATGTTAAAATCAAACTCTTGTGGCCAATTTTTTATAGGTTTTGGGTCTAAGATTTTAAATACCTGTTAGTTTATTTTTAATTGCAAATCAACTTCCGTGCCTAGCTTCTTCTGAATCAGATACTTCCAACACGTCAACTGATTCCTTATTTTCTAATAACTAGGCTACAAGTTCAGCATTCCGAAATTTGTAGTAGTTATCTTTTTTCACACAGTGACCGAAAATTTTAGCTAAATCTTAATTTTTAATTGCAAATCAACTTCCCTTTCCAGCTTCTTCCGAACCGGATACTTCAAACACGTTAACTGATTCCTTAATTTCTAATACCTAGGCTACATCAAGTTCAGCATTCCGAAATTTGTAGTAGTTAGATTTTTTGACACAGTGACCAGTTGTTTAAAAAAAAAACTTGTTTAAATCATCAAATCAAGCAAATATATTGATGGGACGCAGTGGAGTCCCTGTATGTTGACATAGTTGGATATATTAATATATATCCAAATATGTCAACATACAAGGACTCTAGGGCGCAGTATCGTGTGTGCGGAGTATAGTCACTACTGTTAGTACTGTGTAAAATTATTTTGAAGAATCACCCTCCACACCATCATGTTCATTACGGACCAACTTTTGCCTTCTTTCTCCTTTTCGTTCTTTTATTTCAGAGTGCGAGAAACCGATTAAAATAAATTGAAATGCACTGATATTTATATTTATTGCGCCCCGTTTCTCAATTCGTTCTCTTTTTCTTTAATCATTTTAATATGCCCTGGCGGCTCGAGGATTATTATTTGCACGCCCGGGCAAAAGATGTCGAAAATAAAACCGCGTGGTAAAATAATGTTTAGAAATCAGTTGTTTAATTTATATTTTGGTAGAGTAAAACCAAACAAAAAAATTTTTGGCATTCGATTTGTAAATGTTTTTGGAATGAAGGTGAAATAGAAATAAAGAAAGTTAAAAAGTACTAAGTGGATGGATGTATTGCTTTAGATATACAGGGTGTTCCAACTAAAAGGTAACAGACGTGTTTTTTGGTATTTTTTGTGTGAGTTTGGAGAAACGCTCGGACACGTCGATTTTGTTTGCGAGGGGGACACTTTTTGGCTATCTTGAAATTTTTGTAGCACTCACCATCTTCGAGGGGTATACTTTACCCCTATATTTTGAATAGGGAAAGTGGGTCTAGTGGTACCTTGTTTTGAAGGCCTCTTGAATGTCTTTACAACCGTGTAAAAATTTCAAAAATCTATCTATTAGTGTTTGAGATAATTGCCTTCAAACTTTCAAATTTAACATGGACTGATAAAATAAAAATTTAATCAGAATTTTATTTTTTTCGGATTTGCTTTTTATTTTATCATTTCATGTAAAATTTGAAAGCAAATATCTCAAAAACTAATCTATTGATTTTCGAAATTTTTACACGGTTTTAAAGATATTCAAGAGAACTTCAAAAGAAGGTATCACTAGACCCACTTTCCCTATTCAAAATATAGGGGTATAGTATACCCCTCGAAGATGGTGCGGCTACAAAAATTTCAAGGTAGCCAAAAGGTGTCCCCCTCGCAAACAAAATCGACGTGTCCGAGCGTTTTCCAAATTCACACAAAAAATACCAAAAAATACGTCTGTTACCTTTTAGTTGGAACACCCTGTATATAAGCAAAGCAATATTTCGTTATTTTAAACATTCATATCAGAAATAAATTTTAAAATAAAACATGAAGATTCTTGTGTGTTGAGCCCTTTCTTATATCTGTTGTTATTCTGAAACCAGAAAACTGCTACATGCGTTTGTAGATGACCCTGGAGTGGTGACAATGGTAAAAACTAACGACGAATCTATTATAGAAGAACTACAAAATTCTATTTACCAAATTCGCACAACACATTTTGAAGTCCTGTTATACTAACAGCTATGCTATTTAAATCTTAGGCTATGACACTTGATACAAAATTATCCTGAAAGGAACAAGTTAAGAAAAAGAAAGAGGAACTTGAGTTGAAATACAGTAAAATGTACTTGTTGTTAGAAAAGCATTCGAAATTGGTTATAAGTAAACAAACCGGTCTGGAATTACGGTACTCAATTTTGGGGTGTATTAAAAAATGAAACTCTGGCGTTGGATGACAAAACAGTACTAATAAACATATTGAATGCTCATTGGTATATCGTCACCCTAATTCTGACACATCGTAACCCAACTCAACAAAATTTTACAGGAATAAGAAAAGTTAGAAGCAAATTACATAGGATAAGCATTATGCGACTTATTAGAAATCGCGGGAAGGACCGTTTTAGATTTTTTTTTTGTTTGCGAGGATTTAGCAGCATATAGCTACGCATAATTACTAACCTTTGACGCAAAAATATGAATTTTCATTTTTTTGTGGGTTACGACATATCAGAATTAGGGTATCGATATAGAGAATAGTGACGTTTTTAGACAATAACATATCAATCATAACACTTATAAGGAAATAAATGGTGACCACAATAATGTTTAGAGTATACATAGTAAACATGTCATTCCAACAACTATATTGTGATTTTCTCTTAGAATTTGGGCTAAAACAAAATTGCCAATTATTGTTCTTTGACTAGATTGTAATTGAAGTAAGATTTGTATAATATAATCAGTACTATATTGGAACCTTTTTTAAAAAAAAATTTGGCTTATGCCTTTTTTTTTGTTTGACACTTTGTGTTAAGCTCACCTTTGTCTTTTTTTTTTCATTATTTCGTCGCACGATATACGCAATAAAGCAGGATTTGTACATGAGAAGGCAGCAATATGAAAAATGGCGTCCACGCCGATAATATCAATGTCAAACACTTGTCCTGCGGCCTCCCGTAATCCTGCATTCTTTTTTGCTGTTGCCTCTGGAACAAAGCTTTTACGATTTGCTCCTGTTAACACGTATTTACTAGCTAATATACCGGCCTAATGCTACCCAGACAGCATTCGGTAAATTAATCTACATATTAAAAAATAAAAAATATCCTTAGTACCTCAAAACCGAACCGAACCAATGTTCCTTCCTGTACTTATCTAGGTATCCCAGACCTGAAAACTTACAAAATCAAACATGGATACGGTAACAAAAGCCTAAACATCAATGAAAAGACAAATGTTACAATGAAAAGACAAATGTTAAGGACGGAATGAATGGATAAAAACAAAACAAAAGTAAAAGATGTGAGAGGAGAGTAAGCAAAATTAAAATGAAAATTTGCCGGCCATAATAGAAGACAAAAAGACGATCGATGAAACAAAAGTAAGTTGGGGAAGAACCCAAATTAGATGGACGGACGATTTGATGAAACATGGGGGAACTAGGTGGTTGAACGCGGCGACAGACAGAGAAAAGTGTCCAAAGATGGATCGAAGAAGGCTAAATAGATAGATACCGGCTTAAAAAAGTAATATACCGAGAGGACCACCAGTTAGGCAAATACGGTGGAATACACCCAATTTCCTAGTGCCATTTGATTTTCAAGACAGCGATCGGAAGCAAGCAGAACTCTTTGTATGTCTCTTTCTATTTCGCGCAGTCATTTTTGTCTTGTTATCGTGTACAAAAAATTAGTCTTCGACCACACGCTTCTGAGGTGCGTTTGCTGTCTCTAATAAAATGCGTTATTAAATATGCGAATTATGCTATTCTATTAATTTTTGTCCTAGCATGGTGGTCCTCTCGGTATGGGAAAAGGAATAAAACGACACTGAGCTTACAAGAATAGATTTGTACCTGTCATTTAATGTCAGTTGTTACATTTTCAGAAAATGCTGGAATGCTTCTTTTGTTTTAGATTTGAAACACTTACAGCATTTAGGTTATATTTAATTTCTGAACAACAGCTGTACTGTCTGCTATAAAATCGGTCAGAGTAAACCTTTTGGGTTGAGTGTGAAGATGTGGTGTAGCATAAACCCAGCAGGGACACAAAAAGGTTGATTTGGTTCTTTTGCACTATGACTAAACATACTTTGGTTTTGTAAATTCTGATACCAAAGTAAATTACATACTTATATGGTTTCTGCTGTTTTTCCCAGGTTTACTTTTGGGATCAGAAATGTTGGCGCAAGGTATTTGGATTCATCCCCTTCTGCAGCGGCAAAAAATCCTCTTGACCGAAAAAAGTCTGTCGTTTGCGCCATTTAGATCTGGAACGACAATTTTTTTTAAATACGAGATGTATAGTTGAGAGGCTTGAAGTCAAAAATCGCATCCGTGGGATGGTTGTGAAAGATTTTTAAAAACTGTCTTAGATCGACCACAGGGGTTTGCCCCCTATTTGAGTGGCGCGGCCTGTGTCACGTCATAAATCCAAGATGGCTGCTTGATAGAGACTCGGCGTGTTCATTGCATGAAACACTCGTTGTGTTTCACCAGACTTAGGAAGGTTTGTAGGCAGTTCCAAACAACTTTTAAGGTTTATTTTTTTACCATGCTAGAGCTTTGATTGTTTGGTTGAGAAAATTATGATATATTTATTGAAATTACTTCTTGTGAGGTTTTTCCGAGGGGGAGAGCTAATTTTATGAATCTTTGCCTCCCAATTTCCCCCATATAATGCAGTAGAACTTTAGAAACATCTGTTTTAAAAGCTTGTGTAATGAAGTGCCTTTTTAATGTTCTGGCCAGCTCAGTTATCCTCACTAAACAAATGAGCTTCGATTTTTCAGCTTTAGAAATACTAAAATGTTTGTAATACATATTTCTCGTGCGTGACAATCCAGAAACCCAAGCCCAAAAATCATTTTTAATAAAAACAAAAACACGTAATTCCTCTGTGTTTTAGGTGAAAAAAAAAACAAAACAGATTTTGACGCTCAGATATAAATGATGAAACGAATATAATAATTAATAAAAAGAGAGTGACTTGTTAAGTGAAAAAGGAGTGTCTGCTCGTATTTTAATCTGAATTTCATAAAGCTTAGGACGAGGTGAGGATAGATCAACAACCTGTCAAGTTGCTAAAGGTGCGTGACAAAGAATTTGATTTAATAATAATTTTAGAATAATTTTTTGTGCCTACATGATATGCACTTCCTAATTATTTGACAATATCATTATAATTTCGATTCAAATGGTGACAAATCACCCTAAAAAGTCAGTTCTTTTAAAATGATAAAAAATGCTCCATGTGCTGTACGGCGAATAAGCCTTTATTTGATTTCTTAAGTATTCCAATAGTCGGTTGTTTGCACTAATCGTCAGCACTTGTCAGTTTTTCCACATTATATGGGATCCAAGCAATCCAGCAATTTTTTATATCACAACAAAAACATTTTATGTAAAAAAAGCCAAATACGCAAAAATGGTATTCCGTAAAAAGAAAAGCCAAGTTCTCCAATACAAATTTCAAAACGAATGGTTCTTACTAGTTTAGAAATGTAAACTTTGCTATTCCAGCCAAACTTCTTTCAGCGGCGTAGCGTGCCTGTAGGGGCGGAGGGGGGCCGACAACTAAAAAGGGCGGCCATCAAAAACCTTGCGACCAAAAAAAAAACCAAGGTCATCATGTCTTGTCTTTAGATTTGTTGGCCGCCCTCTTAATTTGGCGTTACCGGCCCTGCTACTTAATACTAAAGGGGCGTTTCGGCCACCCATGGGGCGCCAGTACCCTCGGGGCGGGGGGGGGGGGCGACAAACCCCCCCCCACGCTACCCCACTGACTTCTTTACGTTCAATTTAGCACTGTGCCTAAGAGCCATTTGCAGCCGTAATTGCAAAGTTTAGAAAAACATTTTCAAACTAGTAAGAACCATTCGTTTTGAAATTTGTATTGGAGAACTTGGCTTTACTGTTATCTCAATTCTGTTTACGGAATACCACTTTCGCGTACTTGGCTTTTTTTACATAAAATGTTTTTGTTATGATTTCACTCCTTTTTTAAAGGATTTGGATAATATTTAATTTTTGAAATAGTAAAATATGCGGAATATTGTTCAAACCTTTTGCAATGCCTTATTAAAAATGTTGAGGTTTTTTTTATATTTTACTATGGTTTTATCATAATTCCTATCAGCCTTTCGAAGCTCACCTCTCTAGCGTTCCTGGAAGTGGAACATTTATGGGGGAGGGCAGGAAATTAAAATTTTGGATCAGGAAATTAACGCCGAAACTCGTCGATTTTGTTTGCAAGGGGGGCACTTTTTGGCTGTGTAATTTCGAAAATCCATCGATTAGTTTTTGAGATATTTGCTTTCAAATTTCCAAATTTAACATGGAATAATAAAATAAAAATTAAATCTGAAAAATATAAAATTCTAACAAACGTGAAATTTATATTTTTGATTTTTTTATAAAATTCTAATAAAATTTATATTTTATCAGTCCATGTTAAATTTGAAACTTTAAAAGCAATTATCTCAAAAACTAATGGACAGATTTTTGAAATTTTTACACGGTTGTAAGGACATTCAAAAGGCCTTCAAAACAAGGTATCACTAGACCCACTTTCCCTATTCAAAATATAGGGGTAAGGTATACTTCTCGAAGGGGGTTCTTGCTACAAAAATTTCAATATAGTCACAAAGTGCCCGCTTGCAAACAAAATCGACGTGTTTCAGGTTTTTTTAATTTCTTGAAAATTTTCGAGAAAATCCAGGTGGTTCCTTTTTAAATTGTCACCTTGTATATTTAAAGTCTGCACTCTGTATGAAACAAATATTTGCGGACCGCGACCTGGACAAATTTGATCAAATTTTGTTAACAACACGTGAATGCATTCAGCCAGCATATTGTTTACACTCTCATGCCAAAGAGGCGCTAATATCCAAAATCAAAGTTTGGTTTTTGACGCAAATAACCAATTTATTGGCCGAATTAGGCTTGCGGTTCGATTAATTACTCCCCTTCTCTTAATGAGCGAAAAATTGAGTAACAATAAACACGTGTCTAAATCAGTAACGCAAAAACTACAATTCATTAAAACATTTTTTCGTTGGCCTATGTTAGTGTTACCAGCTGTTAACTGTCAAAAAGTTCTCTCAAAAATTATAAAATGGACTGTACGTTTTTCTACGTTTCCGACGCCTATTCTTCCCTCCTTCGATCCTAACAATCATCTTTTGTCAGGTTTTTTTGACTCATTAATCTTTGGATTGACTGTTGCCATTCCAGTTTAGGATGCCCTCTTTTTCTGCGCCCTATTGGTTGCCATTCTAGGATCTGCTTTGGTAATCTTTCGTCGTTCATCCGTTGTACATGGCCGTACCATATCAGTTGTCTATTAGTGATGTCATTCGTTATGCTTCGCTCGATTCCCATTCTTCCTTTTATGATCTCATTTCTTATTTGATAATATGTTCTAGATATTCTTATTTTGTATTTTTCTGTTACTCGACAAGTCTCTATTCCATACAACAGCTTGCTTTTCACCATTGTTTCATATACGTTAAATTTTACATTCTTTTTTATCTCTTTGCTCCACAAAATACTGTTAAGACATCCATTAACCTTTTTTACTTATACTATTCTTTTTTCCAGTTCTTTACAGTTTGTTTCTATCTTAACAAATGTTACACTCAAGTATACATACTCATTGCATGGAGAGATTGTTTGTCCATTATCCAGTTCTCCCTTGAATTGTTTCCAATACATAAGTACTGTATCTTGTCCACATTCACTGTTAACCACCACTTTTGGTATTCTTCCTTTAACTTTCTCATCATATGCTCCATGTCTTCTTTAGCATTAGCTACAATTACTTGTTCGTCAGAAAACTGTAGTGTGTATATGGTAAATCGGTCGTTAAATTGAATTCCCATGCCGTGTACTTTACGTTTCCAGTCTTTTACAGCTACTGCGATATATATTTTAAAAAGAGGTGGAGAGATACAACATCCCTGTCTTAAGCCTTTTGTTACCAAGAATTGTTTTGAAAGTCGATTTCCAATTTTAATTTTAGATTTTAACCCTTCGTATAGTTCTTTTATCGCTTTTATGTATGTATGATTGATATTGTTTGTTCTAACACTGTCCATAATTTTTCTACTGGAACGGTCACCACAAAGGTAACAGGAGTCTCTATATTTCTTGCACTCCTTTTTCTCAATTACTTGTTTAAGATAAAAAACATTTTTACTACCAGATCTACCTGCACGAAACCCACTTTGCTCTTCTTCTTCTTCTTGTTCATGAAAATCATTCTCTATTAGATCTCTAAGAATCCTACCGTACAATCTACTTAGGGTACTGGTTACTGAAATTCCTCTGTAATTGTTGCAATCCAGCTTGTTTCCTTTTTTATGTATTGAGGATATGAATGCTATTTTCCAATCATCAGGTACTGGATGTCCGTTTATGCATTGATTGATAATAATATGTAAGATTTTCTAGTAGTGTCTCTGATCCATATTTGAGCATTTCAGCGTATACTGTACCAACCCCATTATTTGTGTTGCTGTTTTTGGCGTTCAGCATTACCTAAAAAAATTTTGCCTGTTTTAAAACCTAAAATAAACTAATTAAAAACCAAAATTATTTAGTCGTATGTATACAAGGTATAAAAAAAATAGAAATTTTGCTGAAGCATTTTTGGCAATATTGAAAATTGTTAATAGTAAAAGTTAATCACATATTATTAGAGTTAGTTTTTTTTACACTCGTGATCGTGTTGAGTAAAAAAAAGTTTTTATTTGACACTCAATAAAAAAAGTTTTCTGGAGGCGCCGGGTATCGATCCCGGTACCTCTCGCATGCTAAGCGAGCGCTCTACCATCTGAGCTACGCCCCCTGATATATATTTATAAAAATAAACCACTTGCCAAAACAAATCGAAGTACTTGATCCACTTTTAAAAACCAGTTCAAAAACACATTCGGATACCTGACACTTTAAATTAAAAATAATAATAACAAATTTAAGGTGTGTTTTAAAACAATAATTTTTATAGCATGGGCGCACCCAGGGGGGGGGGGGGGGCTGGTGCCCGGCCCCCCCCCCCAAGCTTAAGATTTTTGTATATTTTTTCCACATATTTCGTGAATAAACATAAAAAATAGCATGAAATACGACATCATAAGGCCTCGGGCCCCCCCCAAGACATATTCCTGGGTGCGCTACTGTTTATAGTAAGGATTTCTTTTTGTAGGTCGGAACGATTATAAATATAAAAAAAATAGGTGGCAAAACAAAGTTACCTACAAAGACCATTTATTTTATAGATCAGAAAGCTCTTTCTTAGTCCCCTTTACCCGTGAATAGAATGTATAAAAAATCATTAAAATGTCTTTTAATTCATTGATTTCTTATGAATAGACCACTGCGAAAAATTTTAAACGTTTAGAGACTTGACGCCGGATTTTTTTTTGTGGGTGTGTATATTTTGCCTTTCGGCATTTCTCATTTTTTGACGGTTTATACTTTCTGCAAGTATCTTTTATCTATCATTACTTTGTAGTTGTTTGCAATCTTTTGTATTTCGACATATTCCATTTTAGATCTTGTATATTATAATTGTTTTATTTAATCTTTGTTTGTTTGTTACTCGAAGGAAACACTATTTATGTAATTATTTTTTGGGCGGGGATAATTATGCGGTTAGCCTGTTATTTATTAACTTAAAGTCCATATTTTTTTCTAGGGAATGGGTAATTACGATGCCCCCCCCCCCCTTGCTTTCAAATCCGCGCATTTTAATTATCTAGATATACTATCTACAAAATATTTAAGATTTTGAACCTAAAGGGGCTATTTAACCCAATTAGTTATTTAGTTCTTCTGCATGGGCGCACCCATGGGGGGCCTTGGGGCCCGGTTCCCGCCAAGAGGCCTCGACATGTTCCTGGGTGCGCCACTGTCTTCTGTCTTCACATTAGGAAATAAATTTAATATTCTTGGCAATAAATTCGAGATTAGAGTTTTACGCCTCTGCAATAAAAACGGAAGCATTATAATTTATAACAAAATATATACAAAATTCAATTTTTTCCCTTGCTTTATCCTCGCAGTTAGTAAGGCTATTTTTGCTTAATGCCTGCTTTTGCTACCAACACAGATTACTTACATAAACTACAGCAGACAAACTCGTACAAATAATATCTACTGACTTACTTAACTTAGTGCAGGGCTATCAAAATGGACGGGCCACGATCTACCACTTTGTTGGCGTCACAGCGAAGGCTGAATTTCTTTTTGATGGTCACGTCACGCCACAGCTGATTGTCTTTAAAAAATTGAAGTTGGAATGACGGTACATGAATATTTGATTTCTTTTTTAAATAAAGTCGGTTTTGAGATTGTTTTTACCACATTTTTGCAAAACAATTTTTATTAAATGTATAGTAATCCTTAATTTTTCATTAGCTCAGAAAAAATTAAATTTAAAGCAGAAGCGAATGTGTTCGTTTCTGCGTGGAAAGTAGTCGGCTCAGTTTCACTTATTTGTTCATATTCGGTACACTTTTAAAACTTAATATAGTTATTGATATGTGTTTGCAAAAATTACAACATCAAAAAATATTTTTTTTTGTATTGTAATTTTGTTTTAAAAAGATGAACTTTAGTGTAAATAAATAGATCCTTGACGGATCTGATACCTTCCTAGCTAACATATTAGCACACTTTTAGTGAATTCCATGATATATTAGCCTTGAAAATAGTTTTTTATAAATATCTCAGAAACGAAACCTCATACAAAGTTTTAATACACAAATTATTAAGAAAAGTTTGATCTACTATATTCCAACTTGCAAATTGATGCGACGCTCCGTTAAAAAGTTAGCATTTGAACAAAAAAAAAATTGTCAAAAATTTGTCAATGTCGTTAATAGATTTTGACCAAAAATCAGCTTATTACACTGTCGAACAATATTTTACCTGAAAATTTTATGAAAATCGGTTCAGCGGTTTAGGAGCTATCATGTTACGGACAGACATACAAACACATGTTACTTTTACATAAGTTTACATTTATAGGGGAGGGACGTTAATTAAAATTTTGGGGTTTTTTGATTTTGTTCATCATAATTTCTATCAGTTTGCCAAATTTTAGCTTTGTGGCATGTCTGAAAGTACAGTAGAATTTTTATGATCTATACATGAGTTTAAAATTGCGTATAACTAATTTAGTACTTTATGGAAGTCCACTTGGAAGGATTGTTAACTCTATAAAGATCTACGACTGTGCAAAGTTTCAGTTTCGTAGCTCATTCCGAAGTAGAGTTTTAGATAGGTCAAATATGGGCTGAAATGTTTCAAGAAAAGGTAGTACAGCAGTTTGCGCGAACTTGGCGGGGTAGTACCGTGCCTCTAGAAAAATATTAAAAACCCTTACAATTTAAGGGAAAACATTGGTTAAACCTTCAACCAAAATGTAGACCAGTCGCCATTTCGTAAATTTAGAAATCCCTCATCTCACTCTTTTCTCTCTTGGTTTGGAGAATTATAATTAAGGTTTGTCTCCAGTCTGTAGGAATCCAGTTTCTATCCCAAAAATGTTTTAGGTCTAATTTTAAAAGATTACTTTAAGATTTTGGTTGAAGAGGCATTATGTAACTCCAAAAAAGTTGATCTGTATTTCTAGTACAATTACTTGTTTTGTTTATAAGCTTGTTGCTATTAGTTCCTTAATTCTTCACCTAACATTGCTTCAAAATAAATTTGCGATATTCTCTTTCTGATGTAAGAGTTATTATTATTTTTTTATATTGAACAATCTCTAAATGCGGATTTCCACCAAACGGAAAAAACCACAACAAAACAGCAACTGTGTTTTGTCTGTGTTTTTGTAAACAGCAAAAACAGCAACCAACTATTCCGTTCGCCATTTTTTTTTTTGGTTAAAACATTTTAGAACAAAACACGCGACTCAACCAAGTTTTTGTTAATATTTTAAAAAAATGAAACTAGTCGCGAGCGAGTTTGTTTAGGCCTTAAGGAAACTAACACAGTTGGAGTTAACTCAACCTTGATAAAATACCAGCATGTAGTATTTTTCTAAGTGAAGCTGCTTGACATTTTTCTTAAGCTATGTTCGTTATATTGTTTTCCGGCATCTCGCAACTTTAATAATATAATTTTTAATGTAACAACTCCCGAGTTTTATAGCGTCGTTTATCAAAAATATTGTGTTGCGCGATAAAAAATTGTTCGAGTAATTCGGCTTTGCTTGTAATATTTAATGCTTTTACAACAAGAAAGCAAAGCGTTATTTTTTTTTAAATTTTAAGTAAAAAGTTTGTAAAAATATAAAATTATATTTCAGTATTTAGGTGCAATCCATACTATACGTACCGGTACCGTTGAACTCAATGGACGTATTCACACTACACCCTTTACGGCGCCGTTACGGTGTAGTGTGAATGCGTCCATTAGTTCATTGCTTTTAATGCAAGAACGTTTAACGTGTCGTTGACAGTACGTCACGGGACGGTGACGTGGCTTGCTGGTACGTATAGTATGAATCTTGCTTGCCTTTGTTTTACACCAACCAGTGCCAATGTAAAATGGTTGCTGAAAGATACGGATAACTTTAACAGGAACATAAAAGGTTGGTAGTCATCATAGCAATTCTAATGTTGGTAGCAGTTGCTTGAATAATTTATATCGAGAAACATACAGAATCGATGTATATTTAATATGAGATCTGAAAATTCTGAAGTTACAAAAATAATGATTTTGTTTTTAAATTATATTCAAAATTGCCTTTAATAACAGCAGGTGCTAGAATTTCAGTGCAGTCCAGATTGTGGATAACATTCCAGTAGCTTCCGTAAATTTTTAAAAAGTAATAAAAAACCTTATAAAAAATTTTTGCAATTTTCAAAAAAACAGGTTATAGTTTTTTTTGACAAATAAAATTGCTCTTATAACTGATCAGTAGCGTTCATAAATGTGGGACAAAAATCTATTGAATTTATATTTGAATAAATTGTATTTTTTAATGATTTGTAAATTAATTTGAATATAAAAGGAATTGGTCAAGATTACAAGTAACTAGAGGTGTTGAAAAAGTAACTATCTATTCGTTACTCGCGTACTCGTTACTTGACAAATAACGAAGTAGCGAATACCGATCCGAAAATTAAATAATTACTTTCGTTAGTTTGATTCATTCCTAATTATTTTAAGTAGTATCTGCAATCTACATAGTATACAGAATGTATTTTTTTATTTTTGTTTTATTTGTCTAAGATTGTTATTTTTGTCTATATTTTTATTTACTTTTAGATTTTAATTTATTTCTTTGTTTGTAAGGCATTAGATTTTTAAAACAAAGTTGTACACAGAACAATTCCTACGTAATTCGTACTTTTATTTTTTTAATTGTAGCCAAGTAAATGATCTTGGAATTAACGACAGTCCGAGAATTTTGCACTAATTGTATGATTGAATTGAATACAGTTACAGTAACCAAAGTAACGATAGTAACGAATATACAAAATGACTACTTAGTAGTCGAGTAACGATTATTAACGAGTATTCAAAAGTAACGAAAATCAACACCTCTACAAGTAACATTTCAGAGGCGTCCTTAATCTATTAATTATATGTATATTTTTTTAAATTTTAGGTGACTACTAACGGTGCTGATATTTAATCATTTGTTGTCTTTGTCACTTATATTTTGCACATTTCTAATATTTTTATAGACCGTCTGCCTGTCTGTTGACTAATAAAAACAGAAAAATTAAACCAGCAAAACACTTATTAAAATTAAAACCGATTATTATTAATTAATTTTGAATATTTATTGGACGGGAATTTTTGAGGTGCGGCCGCTGCGCTAAACCCAACCCCACTTTGCAGTCGACCTAAAATATAACTCTTTGTTTTCTAATAACTTTAATTGGTTCTAATAGCGCCATAACTAACCCTTTATTTATCGAGTTTCACTTTTGGGCTTGGCTGGACAAATATTAAGTTTTGTTAGTTCGTTAATTCAGGGAAATTTCTTAAATCAACATATACAGGCTGTTCCAAGTTAAGAGTATATCCTATCATTTTGTTATTATTAAAGATACATAATAGTTTAAATTAGCCAACTTACAGCATTTTGAAGTCATTGAAAGATATGCGTGATTCCACGAAGAGTAAACAAAAATGAACAAAATGTTTTTCGTTATAACTTTTGACATGGGCGCACCCAGTCCGTAGCCCCTCCCCAAGCCTAAATTTTTTTTAGATATTTTTCACATATTTTATGACTGAAAAGACAAAATATGAAATATGCCATCAGGAGGCCTTGCCAATCATGTCTGCTTTAATTTCCTTCTAAATTTATTACTGCTAAGCCGATTTTATTTCTCTTAAAGTCCATAATCGAAATTTGCTGTCCTCTTAAAATTTAAGATGGCGGAAAAAGAAAAATACTGAGTTTTTGTGGAATCACTTATCTAGACCGGTGTAAATAACTTTTGGAAGGAATAAATTAATATATCAAAAACATAAGATATCGAAAAAAGCTGCAATTAAAAGATGTACAACGTTTGTATCAACCATTTTTTACATAACCTTACATTTTCTGAGAAAAATCGTTTTTTCTGTTTTTGATTTATCTCTCCTGCATTTTTTTTTGTTTTTCACAAAATTTGATGAAACCTGTTGGTTTTACATTGGAAAAAGTAACATTTATTGTCCAACCAGAACAAAATGAGGCGCAAAAGAGATGGCTCAACTCAACCTCCCTCTGTTTACAGCACTTTGGTCGTACTGGGTGGTCTTAATTTTTTGCAAATTTACCATGAACAAAATTTTATTATTACAAGACAAAACGGTACTCATCTGGTACGTTTAAAGAAATCGAATCCGGCCCGTTCATAATTCACACTATTTTATTGGGCTTCTATTATTATCGCTGGGCTCAAACAGGCTAGGCACATTTCTATGCCAATAAAAAGAAACAATTGCGTACGTATCATTTACTGTTTTTTATTTTTTTAATAAAACTATGTGGTTTCAATTTCAAAGATATAACGAATGGTTTTGGATGTTTGCAATTTTTAGAAAGTTGGTATTTTTTTAGGTTTCTAGATTCGTACGCACCTACCTAATGAAATAGGTAGGTACCTATATAGTCAGATCATATCATTTTAAAAGGCTTTCCGTTTTCGGTCTAGAAGCAAATTATATTACTTTTTGGCAACAGACCATTTCCCCCTAATTTGACACCGCCGAATTCCCAAAAACCTGTTTTTTTTTTCAGTTTTATGCAATTTTCTCGAAAACTAATCTTTTTATCAAAAATTGCAAGAACAGTTTTTTGTGGAGAATAAAATTCCCTTTCCAACGATGTAAAAACATGTTTATTATAGGTTTTTCAAAATTTTCTCAAAAACTACACTTTTTAGGAAAAACTATGTGGTATACTTTATTGTAGAACATAACATTTTCTTTTAAAAACTTTATTAAAATGTCGGGTGTTGCCATATTTAAGGCTTCAGGAGCGTACTAATATAAACTTATTTTCAAAAATAACTGAAATAATCAGTTTCTCTTGCATATTTAAATATCTTTTCTAAATAAGATTTTCAGAAAAAAATGTGCCTTTATTCTTTATTAAGGATAAGACAATTTCATTTAAATAATGTATTACAAAGTGAGGTTAATGTTATGATATTATACCTACTAAAATAAAATGTTTCCAAATTAAAATAAACTGTTTTTTGATTAGATTAGTTATTTTGATTTATCTAAATAAGTGCTTTAAAGCAAAAAAACATCGGTGGTTATAAGGGGAGGGGGCATAGGGGCCATGGCCCCCCCTAAGCAAAATTTTTGTGCAGAAAGTAACAGTTGTAACTTTGACACAGGTGTTTTTGGTTATTTTTTAAGCATATGGAACTAAAAATAAAGTGGTTAATATTATGCAACGGTTTGGGGGGGCATAATCATAATTAGGTACTCATACTTTCGACCTTTTGAACTTTCGACCTTTTACTTTTTGATCTTTTGTACTTTCGACCTTTTGTAATTTCGACCTTTTGTATTTTCGACCTTTTGTGCTTTCGACCTTATTTTTTCGACCTTTTGTACTTTCCACCTTTTGTACTTTCGACCTTTTATCCGCCGCTCTTTATTATCCACCGAAAAGCTAATAAGACACAAAACTGATTAGTTTGGATTGATCTTAAATAATTTCTTTAAATTAAGAACACCACTGGAGCGGTAAATATAAAATATCTTTCACTTTGTTATACATCGTTTAAAAGAAAATTTTATTGGCTGTCGAAATATAGAACACATTTTTTGATAAAGAGCTTGGTTTTTAAGGAAATTGAATAAAACGTATGAAAAACATGTTTTTTTAATGATTTGTTGAAATCACCCCCATTGACGGACGTCACTGGAGAGTTTGCTATAAGTCAAACCCCACCGAGTTTCACATTTTTAAAAAGGGAATTTCCCTTTCTACAAAAAAGTGTAGAACAAGTTTTTTCATGTTATGCTTAGTTTTTGAGAAAATTAGATAAAACGTGTTACAAATATGGTTTATTTTCTGTTTTTTCAAAATGAATTTAATTTACGGATGCCCCTGAAGTTCTATTTATAAAACCGATTTAATCATGTTACAAGTCATTTTGAAGGAAATTTTATTGACTATACCAAAATGTAATACTTGGTTTTCTGTAGATATCTATTAGTTTTTAAAAAAATTAAATAAATCTTGGAAAAAACGTAGGTATCTTTTCAACTTTTTTTAATTACTTCAATTAACGGACGCCGCTGGAGAGCTTGTTATTAGTCTAACTTTATTAAGTTATACCATGTTGAAAATAGAATTTTATTTTCTACAATAAAGTGTATTATACATTTTTCTCTTAGAAGCTTAGTTTTTAAGAAAATTTGAAAAAACCTCAACCTTTCAGATTTTGGAGGGTCTGGGGCGGTTTTTGGAGGTTTTTGCAACCATTAAAAAAAAAATATATGTTATTATTTTTTAATTATACAAATATATATTTTAAATGTACACTTGTGACAATTTGGGCTTTCCAGCGGCAATTTAAAATTCCGCCGCCATTTTGGCCGCCATCTTGAATATCTCAGCCCTTGTCAATATTTCGAGTTGGCAACAGGGATATTCGGATTCAGCGGGGTCAAAATAGGGGGAATTGCCCATTTGCCAAAAAGTAATATAAAATGCTTCTAGAAAGTGGATTTTCCAGAATCTTGCCTGAACTAATTTAATATAAGTATAAAAGTTTTGAAAAAATATTTAATTTTAAGGAAAATAAGGTATGGAGTTTTCCAGCAAAAAAATATAAAATTAATACCTAATAATGATGAACTAAAAAATTATAGCACGCCACTGGACAGAGAAAGATAGCGCTAATTGAAGCCATCTCTTTTGCGCCTCATTTTATTCTGGCCGGGCAATATCTTTTTTTTAAGCAAATAAATTATCCATGAAATAATTGATCGGTTGAACATTACGTTATAATTAAGCGATCATGCAACTTAAGAAAACAGGCCATCTTCGGCTGCCGCAATTATACATAACAATGTCGATTATCTTGCAGTAGCGCACCCAGGAATAAGTGTGGGGCGCCGCAACCCCATTATGCCGTATTTTGTTAGCTTAGTTTTAGCTCACGCATATACTATACTATAGTAGTGTGAGCTATGGTGATCCTAATTTTTTCGAGAAAATAAAAGTTGCTCCGATTTCAAAATTTTATATATATCTTTGCGTTTCAGACGATTTTGAAACTTTTTTGTCGCTCTGTCTGTCTGTCTGTATGTCTGTCTGTAACGACCAACGCGCATAACTCAGAAACTGCTTGCCGGATTTCAATGAAATTTGGTACCTAGGCTGGGTCTTTAAAAATGAACAAAATCAAATGAACACAAGCCAAATAAAGGGGGGGGGGGTAGACTTAAGTTTATGTAAAAATATGGCGTGTGTGATATCAAACGAAAGGTAATTGAGTCTGGAGTTAAACAAAATACATTTTAGTTTAAAAAAAAGGATTTGAGGTAGATTTCAAAAATTAGAGTTACGTAAAAAGTTGAGTCCGGAGTTAAACGAAATACATTTTAGTTTATGTTTTTTTAAGGGTGGGGGTATATTTCAAAAACTTGAGTTTAGGTCAAAACATGGCTTGTGTCGTATCAAACGAAAGGTAATTTAGTCTGGAGTTGAATAAAATATATTTCAGTTTTTAGTTATATTAGCTCACACGTACACTATAACTGTAGTAGCTAGTGTGAGCTTAGGGGCCCATATATTGGCAGAGTATTTTATTGGTGTGAATTATGCTTTCGTATTAACAAAAGTCAAAAGTAAAGAAAAATGTCTTACAAAAGGTATCTTACAAAGTACTATAATCTATGTAAATGTTTGAATTTTTTTTAAACTGTAAATAAGTAAAAAACTTTTTAAAATAATCGCAAAGGACACTTACAGGGTGTCCCACCAAAGGCAACTAAATTAAAATCATTTAAAAGTAACAACCAAAATTTACAAATAAAAGTAGATAATGAAAAAACACTAAAAACGCTGTTTAAAAAATAATAAATTTTTAACCAGGGCACCACAGTAAATAAAAAACAAACAAAAAACACAAAAGATAAATTAACATTAAAAAGAAAAAAAATATATTTGAGGTTCCTTTAAAGTTTTTGTAATCCAGTTCCTTTATTTTAATCCAGATGTTTTCTTTTGGTTTAAGATTAAAAATCACCCGGTCAGTTTTACTTTCATTCAAGCTTAACTTATTGACCAAAAATCAGTATTTTACGAAAAAAAAAAGGATTCTGCAGCCAATTACACATACAGTGAAACATCCATTAAGCGGACACTCCCTTTAGGCGAACAAATTTGTTGAAACCAAGCTTTTCCCTATCTATTTACATGTAAAATTTACTCCTATAACCGCACGCGAAAAAATTTTTTTGCTTAAAAAATTGTGAAACCTCCCTTAACCAGACGCGAACCTCTGACAACGGGACGGGGCGCTGCACGACATGGGCATAAATATTATGTAGTGTAGTATGTTGGAAACAATGCACTCCGCCTCTTTCCGTTTAAATGCGGAGACTAAATACTTCTGTCGTATTTACAACATATTTTATTTGGCAGGACTGTTGTGTTTTATTTTTATTGTTCAGTTGGATAGTAATAGATCTCTTTGAAATGGCGCCTAGTAAAAAACTTCTTAGTTTACGTAAAAAATTTAAGTTTTTAACGTTTCGGAGAAGGAACATCTATCAGCACGAAAGATCGCTGAAAAATTTAATATCGGCAAAACTCAAGCAACGGAAATTGTTAATAAATATATATTAAAATTTCGCAGTTGTCTCTGATAAGCGGACAAAATCGACAAAACCGTGAGTGTTAACTTATAGGAGGTTTCACTGTATGTGGAAAAAATCTAAAAGAATATTAGCCTTGGGGAGGGCCCGGGCTCCGAAGCTCCCTCCTGGGTGCGCCCATTGGTTATGGCATTAAAAAAATTAATATCAATTCGAGAAATAACTGAAATACATCTGAATGTTTCGATAATAACCGATCAACGAGATCATGAAACCAAAACGGGGCATCGAAAGAGAAAATAATCGTATAAAAATCAGTTTTTTTTTGTGCCAAGAAGTGTATGATTACTTGTATTCGAAAATTGCCATCTTTATAAATCCATCGGTTGCAATGCTTGCTATTACATTACAAGGTGATCCTCAGTACTCTTGTTATAAGTCTAATAGTATTATAAATACAGGGTTTCCCAACTAAAAGGTAATGTGTGTTTGGGTATTTTTCGTGCGAATTTGGAGAAACGCTCGGACACGTCGATTTTGTTTGCGGAGGGGGGGCACTTTTTGGTTATCTTTAAATTTTTGTAGCACCCTTCGAGGGGTATACTTTACCCCTATATTTTAAATAGGGAAAGTGGGTCTAGTGATACCTTTGTTTTGAATGTCTTTTGAATGTATTTACAACCGTGTAAAAATTTCAAAAATCTATTCATTAGTTTTTGAGATAGTTGCCTGTAAACTTTCAGCTTTAACATGAACTGATCAAATAAAAATTTAATCAGAATTTTATATTTTTCTGATTTAATTTTTATTGTATGATTTAATTTTTATTGTATCATTCCATGTTAAATTTGAAAGCAAATAAATATCTCAAAAACTAATCGATGGATTTTTGCAATTTCCCTATTCAAAATATAGGCGTAAAGTATAGCCCTCGAAGATGGTGCGTGCTACAAAAATGTTAAGATAGCCAAACAGTGTCCCTCTCGCAAAGAAAATTGACGTGTCCGAGCGTTTCTCCAAATTCGCACGAAAAATACCCAAAAAAACCTGTGTTACCTTTTAGTTGCGACACCCTGTATAATAATACAACTAATATCAATAATTAATTAAAAATAGAAATATGGTATTTTAATAAAGGTTAAAAACTACAAAACTAGTCTCCTAAGGAAAAGAAGACTAATAAAAATTACGCCAAAAAGTGATGACATAATTTGATTCAGAACAGTTTTCTTACCTTAAAACCGTATGTGGTAAAATCCCCGCTAAGAATCTCTTTGCACATTTTTTCAAAAAAAATCAGTAATTTTCGGCGTGTTATCTGGGTGTATTTGAACCACAGTATACTATTCGTCTATGATTTGAACCTAGATATCTTAGCTATTTCATCGTGACTTCTCTCCGTGTATATGTGTGTGTATCTGTGTCTCCAAAACCGCTTGACCAATTTTTATGAGATTTTTATGAAAAATAGTGTTCGACACTGTAACGAGCTGATTTTGGTTAAAATTCTATAATGTTAATAACAGGAACAAAACTATTTTAGGTAAATTGGTAAAACCCGATTTTGTTATGAAAAATTGCCATCCTTAATGGGACAACATGTACAAATTATTTGTCTTATAATTAAAACATGCTTAAAAGGAGTTAATCAAATGCTTCCAAAACCGAAAATGAAGTATGTCAAAAAAAGTAAGGTATTTTCCCTTTGTAACAATTAGGCGCTGAAAGTGACGTAGCAGCTTGAAAAGAACACAAATTATGATTTCGGAACGTAGCCCCATTCAAAGCCCCCTTTTTATCACATAAAATTTAATTAATTCGTTTCATTTACTGAACTCACACATCATTATCCAGCTATTTACTATCTTTTTAAATTAATGTATTAGTAAGGGTGTCTAATAATCCTAAACACCCATAATATCAATTAACAAACGGTGGTCTACTCATTTTAGTTACTAAACTCACACATTATAATTCAACTACTTATTCTCACTTTTTAGATCAATGTTTTGGTACGAGCGCCTAAAACAGCTCTGGGATTATTTTGTCAATTTATGACAATATGTCAATGACTTTTTTCCATCAGCGCTATGAGTTAGACAGCAATAAAAAATTAGCTGTGCATTAAAAAGAGATGCAAATGAGTATGTTCGAAAAGTACAATTTATGTCGGGGTGCACTTTTAAAGCTACGTGACAAGTCAGGGCCTTATTGTACACACAGTGTGCCTAAATGAAGTATAGGTTACATAAAAATGGTTCCAAAAACTGATTGCATATTTTGAATATGAAGTCTTTCCTGACTTCAGAGCCATATTCATATAAATCCTAATTTTATCAATTTTTTGTCATTCTTCTAGTTAGTCTAGGCGCTGGTTCTTGTCACGTGTGACCTAATATCTGCGCTCAGTTTGATAGCGGGGCATTGTTAAGCACCCATAGGAGTATAAAAAAAGTTTGGTCACGTGGTCGAACTCATGGTCGTTTGGCCGCCATCTTTGAAAATGGCCGCCAAATTGATAGTTTTTTTTTGTTTAAGCGTAGCCCCTTATCCAGTGATCCGATTTTAATTTTTAAAAGCGTACTATACTCCTTTTTTTAAGGCAAATAAATTTTGTCATTACACATTTTTGAATAAATCAAGTAGTTTTTGAGATATACCAAGATTATTAGTATTTCTGCTCGAAAAATAATTAAAATTATACCCATGTTCATTTTATTTTAGCTACAATATTTTTGACATTTGTTTTTCTTGTTACATAGAAGGCTTAAAACCTTTCACAGAAGAGGATATAACTTTATGATTTTAAAATTCGATGGATGGTACCCCTTAATGCAAGTAAATTTGCAGCGGAACGATGCATCCTAGCGAAAAACGTTAAGAATAATTTTTTGAACTTTTAATTCCGCTTCTTCTGACCATTGTCATATCTTTTATATTTTTAAGAAAAAAATCGATTTTGGAGTAAAAAATGGAATATTTACAAAATTGTTTATTTTAGCTAGTTTGTACAGCTACCTATCAAAGCTAGGATGCTAAGTGATACATCAAAAGAAGCGAAATCAAAAGTGCTATAAAAAATTAATTTTATCGTTATTCGCTAGGATGCATCGTTTTGCTGCAAATTCACTTTTTCTATAATCTTGTGAACAGTTTTAGAAACCACCCTCTTTAAGGCAGTCTTTAGGTTAAAGTTAATATCCTCTTCTGTGAAAGGTTCAAAGCCTTCTATATAATAAAAAAAGAACAAAATGTCAATAATATTGTAGCTACAATAAAATGAGCAAGGAGGCTTTAAAAAATTAAAATCGGACCACTGGGTAGGGAGATACGCCTAGACAAAAAATCTATCAATTTTTCGGCCATTTTCAAAGAAGGCGGCCAAATGAAAATGAGTTCGACCACGTGACCAAACTTTTTTTATACTCCTATGGGTGCTTAACAAATCTCCGCAGTCAAACTGAGCGCACATATTAGGTCACACAAGACAGGAGCCAGCGCCTATACTAACTAGAAAAAAGGCAAAAAATTGATAACATTTCGAGAAGAGGATCAGCTAGGATTTATATGAATATGGCTCTGAAATCAGGAAAGAGTCCTTTTTCAAAATGTGCATATAGTTTTTAGAACCATTTTTATGTAACCTATACTTCATTCAGGCACACTGTGTTCAACAAAGTCTAAAAGAATAAACACTTGCATCATCCTGTATCTGTATTACCCCTTCTCTAATGCATAGTCGTTACGTGGACCAAATTACTTAGGAATTACTTGAAGTGCATAACAGTGGTTAATTTTTCGGATCGATTTATTGGCGAGCATTCAAACTCGCGCTGAGGAGTTCTTCGTGAATGATTTTAACAATAATTTTCGTAACTCTGAAATATGCAAATAATAGTTCTTCGACTTCGTTTTAGGTATTCATGAATTTATTTATGAGCGTCCGATGTTTACTTAAGACGAGTATTTTTAAAGGCAGAAGATATTATTATGATGAGGTAAATGTGCTCGTTACGTCAAGAGTTTGTCTTGATTTTGCTGCTTCAATTCACGATTTTTTTATATTTAAAAATCTAATTGGTTCGTTAAATATAATTGTCAGTTTGGGCTATACCATAGATATACAAAAATAATTAGATAACGCTCCAAATACTGCACAACCTTCAATAGAAGCGACAATATGTTGGCCGCCATTTTTTACAATTTTTTTAAGTACAAGCTGTTACCCCTAGAGGTCGTTATGGAAATAAAGCATATAGGGTCACTGAATCACAAAAACCGCGTCACCAGGCTTCAGAACGCAGTCACCTTACAAGTGTGGAAAATAAGCAGTGACGGTTTTTCAAATATCTTTAATTAAGATCAGTGGCTCCATATAATGTTTTACCACGAATTTAGTTCAATTCCGCCGCCTTTCAAATCGTGTCTGTCAAAGTTAGCCCTGTTTAATCTGTGAAAAAATGGCGGATTTCAATTTCTCCCTATTTTCTCCAGTCTGCGCAGGTTTGACAAGTATTTTATTTATTTTTCTATTTCTATGGCTAGTTTATAAAAGAACACACTCCTTCGCCTGTCCGGCACTTCCTGCGTTGATCCATTCCTTATGCAGCTTCACGCTTGCCCACTAATGCCCACCCTGCTAGAACCGATTTAATATGCCGTCTTGTAGGCCACCAGATAGCTATGGGTAATCTCCGAGCAGTAAATTTATACGTACAGCGTGTCCCATTTTCGATGGGATTAAATGGGAAACTCGGTTATTATTAAAGATATTGATTTTCTGATTGCACCTTACCGTGCTCTTTTTTTGAGCCCTTAAAAATGTCGTAATCAGATTTTTGCTATACCCCGTAGTTTCGCTAATACAGGGAGATTTTGAAAAAGCTGTATTTTTAAAAATCCCTTGTATCTCGCTTATTTTGCGACTTTTATTCTGTAAAAAGATTTTTATGGCAACTTTTTTAGAAGAAAATAATGACGTTGTCAATATTTTAAAATATTGTTTAGTTTTTGAGATATGGTATTTATCATAAAAAAATTAAATACGGACCTGGATTTTTTTTATTACTATTTTGATTGGTTTCATGCTAGTATTATCATAAAATAATAAAAATTTTAAAAATTTTTGGTTTAAGGTCAAAAAAAATATTTAATACTTAAAAAAAAAAAATTAGTCCGAACCTGGATATTTCCAACATAAATATAAACTAAAAATTGCTAGTTAAACAATTTTTAGTTTAACTGTTTTGATACTTAGCATATTAAAATGATTTTACGTTAATTTACAGATTTATTTGAAACAAAGTCTACGAAAAATACAAAAAAAAAACAAATTATAAAAAATAACTAATTTTCTGATTACCATTTTGTGTAAGACATTGTTGGCATTTTTTAGTAATTTTTCTTAACGCATTTTGCATAAAAATATTTCTGCCATTTAAATATTGGGATTTTGTTGCTTGAATGAAGCAGTCACATTTTTCAAAATCTGGATATGGTCGATTTCTAGCCAGTTTAAAATAATTGTAAGCCATTCACAAAAATGACAAGTAAAATGGCAATGTCAATTCCCCGCTTTTGTTTTGTAAATTTCACGACCTGCTGTTCGGTTATCAAATAATTAGTATGATATTATTTTTGTAACTTTTTAACGTTTTTTACTTTATTTATAAATCTTTTAATTATCATTTCAAAACAGATAAACTAAAAATCGTTCAACTAGTTTGCAAACTTGCAGTTTTTAATTTATAATTACGTTGGAAATTTCCAGGTTCGGACTATAACTTTTTTTTCAAATATTAAATAGTTTTTTTTTAACCTTAAATCAAAAAAATATTAAAGTTTTATCATTTTAAGGTAATAATAGCATGGAACTAATCAAAGTAGTAATAAAAAAAATCCAGGTCCGTATTTAATTTTTTTATGATAAATACCATATCTCAAAAACTAAACAATATTTTTAAAAATTGACAACGTCATTATTTTGCTCTAAAAAAGTTGTCATGAAAAGGTTTTTATAGAATAAAAATATCTTGCAAAATAAGCGAGATACACGGAGTTAATTAAAATGCAATTTTTTCAAAAACTCCCTGTATTAGCGAAACCACGGGGTATAGCAAAAATCTGATTACACCATTTTTAAGGGCTCCAAAAAAGAGCACGGTAAGGTGCAATCAGAAAATCGATATCTTTAATAATAACCGAGTTTCCCATTTAATCCCATCGAAAATGGGACACGCTGTACATCAGTAGTTATGTAACAAAACTATAAATAAATCTATTTTTTATGAGTAATGTAGCTAATAATCTAATTGGTTCGTTAAATATAATTGTCAGTTTAGGCTAGTTTTTAAGAGAAATTCTCGTCTTGTGACCGGAAGGCGCATCCTTTTCGCCAACATCCCTTTGCCGAGAAGCCTACCCGTCTTGAGATATGAAAGGTCCTCAAACGCCTAAATTTTAAACACCTTTCTTCTTGCCTCTTTTGGCTTGGCATAATTTGAGGAACTTTCCTTCATGACAAATTAGGACGCAGTATCCGGTGAGAACTGTTACCTCATCTTATCTGGCTTTCATCTCTCTTCGTGTTCTGTCGATTAGGCAATATTTATGAAATTAATATGTCAGGTCACACACTTCTTCGCCTGTCTGGCATTGCAAACCCTGCTAGGACCGGCTTCATATGTCCTCTTGTGGGCCACCAGATAGCTGTGGGTAATCTCCAAGCAGTAAATTTATACGTAAGTGAGTAGTTATGTAATAAAAGTAGCAAATCTATTTTTTATGAGTAATGTACCTGTAGCTTCTTGTGAACAGAAGGACGCACCATTTTTGCCAACATCCCTTTGCCGAGAAATCTTTCCGTGTTTAGATATAAAGGTCCTCAAACCCTTCCTTTTTAAACACCTTTCTTCCTGCCTCTTTAAAGGCTTTGCATGATTTGAGGAAGTTCGCCGCGATTTTGTCGATTGCGTCCTCATTCACTTTCATCCCTGACAAGTGTCCTTGTAGGACGCAGTATCCGGTGAGGACTGCTACCTCATCTCATCTGGCTTTAATCTCTCTTCGTGTGCTGCCGATTAGTCAATATTTACGAAATTAATATGTCCGTTCACACACTCCTTCGCCTGTCTGGCATAGCTTATATAAATAATTTTTTTTTATGAGTGATGTACCTAAAAATCTAATTGGTTTGGGCTGGTTTTTAACAGAAAGTCTCGTCTTGTGACCGGAAGGACTCACCCTTTTTGTCAACATCCCTTTGCCGAGAAGCCTACCCGTGCTAAGAAATGAAAGGTCCGTAAACGATTAATTTTTAGACACTAAATTTTGTGGATTGCTTCCTCGTTCACTTTCGTCCTTGACAAATGTAGTTATACGACGCAGGACTCCCACCTCAATTCATCTAGCTCTCATCTCTCTTCATGTTCTACCGAGTTGTCAATATCTACGAGCTTCATTATTGACTCCTTCACCTGTCTGGCATTTCCTGCGTTGTTCCATTCCTTATGCAACATCACGCATCCCGATTTTTTAAGAACCGACTTAATATGCCCTCTTGTAGTCCACCAGATAGATATGAGTAATCTTGAAGAAGTAAATTCATACGTAAATGAGTAGTTTCGTAATGGAAGTATGAAAGAGTCTATTTTTTATTAATCTCTTACTAAAAACGTTTTTTATATTTATTCAACAGATGTGTGTTCAGAATTACACATTACTATAACGTACACACACTTTTTTTCTAGAAAATACTTGACATCTTACAATGTACCAAAGAAAACAATAGACTGGCTCATTCTGATGAACACACAGCAAGAGGTGACCTCACAGCGGACTAAAAATAGTGGTGAAACAAAAAACTGTTTTGCTTTTATATTTAATCAGATCCATTTTTTTCGATACCAAGGAATAACATAAGATCCCAATTAAAACTTGCTGAGAAAAAACAAAAAGCCACGGGTAAAAAAACTAAAGCTCAGACACAGCAAAGCCTTTATATACAACCTGGTGCAAACGCGAGGACTTATAACAGGTTGGTTTGTCTTCTGACCGTCAAAATTATTTTAAACAAAATGGATCTGGATCATGGAAAAAACGGGCTTTATAATATGGAATTGAAAACAGTTTTTTCAAACACAACTTAATTTTATTATCTTTATGCAAAACAAAAAGTTTCGTTCGATAATATTATTAATTTAAAATTTGCAACTTTGCCGGCGCTGAAGCTCTAAAAATATAGTACCAGTGGCGCGGCTGAGATTTAATATAAAGAAAAAACTTCACTTCCAAAGAAGTTTGTATCGTTAAGGAAACAGTGTTTTTAAGAATTAGCAAAAACAACTAGGTTACAAAACTTTATGTTCATCTCAAACAAGAAAACTATCAGTTCTAGTATTGGGAGAGAGTTTCATGAGATCAGTAATAACGTCAGATGATCTTCTGTCAGAGAATACACGATGTTCAGGCAAGGATGGTGGTGAAAAACACAACCATACTTTGCATTAGCGGTAGATGGCGGCGTGTCGGTAAATTGGAAATAGTGGTAACAGGGTTGAGGTAACAAGGACACATTCAAAAAATATTGGAGTGATATATGCCTCTGTATCTTAACGTCAGTTAACGCCCTTCTTTTTAAGCAACACAATGCGACATCGACTAAGCCAGTGTACATCTACATTATTATTTCTCCCTGTATATGGTTGATCAAAGGCTGTTGACAAGTACCATCCACAAACTCTAACCCGAATGAATAACCCCAGCTTATTAGAATCGCGCCTCTTAATGAGAATACCAAAAGGCGCGTATCCTTTAACTCGCTATTAAATCTGTCCATATCTTTATTTTTTTTATACTGTTGTTATTTGATCAAGTGGAGCTGTAGCGCTTTTCTTTTCCAGATTTGTCTACGCTCCTGATATGACGCCCCGTGTAGTCAGTGCAGGCAACAGCAAGCCTTTCTTCTATGTAAATTGTTTACAATCCAATTTCCTTTATATTAGATCCCTAAATTAATAATTATATTTCATTTAAAGTTAGACGTAGGAGGCGAAGGCCTGCTAGTATAAGTAATATTTTAGAGTGCCCGAAACTTAGAACTATAGTGTTACGGGGTGGGTTTGTGTCACGACCGCCCTCGATTTTTCAATTTTATTTTAAACGAAACACCATGTATTTATGCAATTTTATTTTGACTAAAATATTTTTTTCTATGCTGTTATCAACATTTTCGGAGATAATTGTTTTGTGCAATTTTCTAGGATCATTGTGTCTGGCAGAGCGTTTCCATGAAGCAGAATCTCATTTCGAATATGCATATCTCACCTTATTTGCCGATATGCAAGGTTAAATGGATACAGTAGTAAGCAGCAATAATTCTACACCAGTTGTGAGGAAAAATCAACCTACAGTGAATATCTGAAATCTCAAAAAATAAAAGACGGGTCTTGGATTTTCGCTGTGCTGCCTCTCCAGGTCTCTCGGTCATCCGAATTTTTTTTATGTCAGTCGTAAACTTGGGTACTTAAAATTGTTTCATCGCCGAACTCTACAGATAACGGGCGTAAAATTTCGTACGGTTCTACCCCCTCTAGGGTAAAAAATTGATGATAACGCGAGGGTCCTAAACAAGGCTAGAGTATAGAGGACCGATATTATAATAAGTTCGTCGCGTCTTTATTTCTTTAAAATATGTCATACATACAGGGTTCGGTTCGGTCTTGCTTCACCCTCCTGGGATCTCTAGTGTCTGCTGTTAAGATTGTCAAAAGGTTGGATTAAAAATATTTAAAAATTGGGTATATTAATCTTTAAATCAAATATCTGAAATATTTTTCGCAAAATGGTAGTATAGTATAGTCTATATCAACGAAATAATGTGTTATTTGGGTTTAATGGTAATGAGGCATGCACTCTAATAGAGACATTACCATCGATTTTCGGCAAAGTGCAGATAAAGTTCCGCCAAGGCATATAAATTTCGAAATTTAATTATATTTGAACTCGCGCGCTTGCTACTACTTCTATATACCGGGTGATTGAGTTTTATCCACCATAGTTTAAAACTGCGATTCTCCTTATCAAAATTCTCTGAGATATTTAAAATAATAAAGTAAATTAAAAAAATTATATAACTGCTTTTTATAAACTTTTTTGGCATTTGATCGGTTAAAAATATAAACTATTACAGTTGGATTTATTAGTTTAAAAATATATTTTTTTAATTCTCATAATTTAATCACTGTGTTTAGTTAAAAGAACCATTAAAACTTCCAAATGTATTTAACACAAAATTTCTTTAAAATGTTCATAATTACTTGAGACACACCCTGTATATACGAAATGTTTTTGGCGAAATTCACGCGATTGTTTCATTATATTTTGCATGTTTCAAAGTCGGCCTGGCGCCACACACACACAAAACATACCTCCATCCTTTTGCCTAGTTATGCTTACAATGCCATTAAAATCCCAGAATAAACATGATTTTAATACTATATATTTTTTTGTCATGATGATTCAGATGTGAGTGGGCCTTGCAGCCCTTCCACTGCGACCAGCAGTGGGTCTATTGTGTCTCACTTTTGAGTGGTTTCTCATCACTATATGCCTAATCTTCCAAAAAGGCCGGCTATCAGTTTAGGTGAGACACTGTTCAGATCTTCTGAACCAATCTGAGGTTTACCGAAAGTGTTCTGACGTAAACGTGCAATAGCGGGACATTCGCCCAGTCTAACTGTTTCATCGTCATCTTCCATACTCTATTCTACATTCGGTCTCTTTTGTTAGTCCCATTGTGTGCATGGACACTCTTAGTCGACAGTGATCCGTAAAAAGCCCAATCACTATACGGATCTCCTTTCTGATAAGTTCAATGATGTTCCTCTCTGGTTCACTTTGAAGAGTTCACGAAAGGACCTTTTAGAAAGAGTTCATGAAAGGACCTTTTAGAAAAAGCCTCTTTCTACAAGGTCCTTTAATGAACTCTTTAGAGTGAGCCAGTTCTGTTATATTTCTCCAGTATTGTTGGAAGCTGTTCTCCACCCGTTTCAATCTGATTAATTAAGCAGCATTGTATGATATCCCCAGGGCTGGTTCGGGGGCTAAAAAATTAGGCAAATGCCGCTTCCCTCGCTGCGGCCTCATTTCCCACATGCCCAGAATGTTGGTATTCATACTGACGACACATTGTTAGCGCTACCAAGCGCATTCTGCGAATCCCTGCAGCTCCTCATGGTATAGGAATCAAGCGGTCTTAAGGCTGCTTGACTGTCGGAGAGGATTTTTATTGGCCTTTTGGTCCATTCGTGGTCAGTAATCCACCGGGCACACAGTTTAATGGCTACGAGTTTAGCCTGAAATATAGTAGCCCATTAGCCGAGACTATGTTTAATGTTGGATACCAAGAACTTCAGATCCAACGCCTGATGGCATTTTGGATCCGTCGGTGTACCAGAAGCTATCGTTATTAGAAAAATAGGTCCTCTCCTTTAACCAGTCCCCTCTCTCTGGAAGGATCATGTTGTATAGTTTTCTGCTGTACACCGTGTTGGGCAAGATGTCAGATATCATTCCTAGAGTTGCATCTCACTCTTGTTCCCTAATTAGGGCTGTTAATATCACTTTGTTTGCTCTGCCATCCTGGTGGTTGGCCGTTATTCTATATATATTGCTCTTCGTGTCTCTGCCTCTAAGAAAATGTGAAGCGAAGGTAAGTTTAGTAAGCCTTTAAGCGCAGTCGATGGCTAGAACTCATTGCACCATGTATGGCAAGACTGGCCTGTCGTTGTAAGCTGGTTGGTTTGGCTGTTGAGGTTCATTGATGTCCCTCTGCGAACAAGACTATTGCGCCGTATGCAATCATTGGTCTTATGACTGTTATATACAGCCAGTACATTTATTTGGGGCTAGTGCCCCAGGTTTTTCCGCAAATTTTTTTTCACTTCCATAAGAACAGTGTGGCTTTGCGAGTTACCTTTTACAAATGCTCATTCCAGGTGAGAGTTTTATCTATTTTTTTGCCATACACACTGTGTTTATTAATTAAAAATTAAGGTCTGGTCAGTAAGAGTATTTACAATTTTGTTTTAGCTTAATTTACTAGAAAAGTTAAACTAAGGCGTAGGGTTCATTTAATTTATTTAATTAGTCTCCCCGCTTTAATTCAATTGTAAATATTTTTTTTTCATTATAGCATTATTTTGTTTCAAATATTTAATCTAGTTTACTGACTCAAACGGCTTTACCCTTTTTAGTATTTGAACTAGCATACCATTTTCTAAAAGCTCAATCGCTTTAACATTCACTTGATGATGGAGTCTATCTTTATCGCTTTTTATATGGTATATATGGCAATGGTAATATGGTACTGGAATGTTATTAATTGCGATTTGTATGTGATTCGTATTTTTGTTTGTAAAATCAACATAGATTAATTGAAAACTAACCTTTGTAAATTGATTTTGTTTCTTTTAAATTCATACTACTTATTAGCTTAGGTTCCTGGCATCCTGAAGTTTTCTATTGATTCTTAAATACATGTTTCTACTGTCAATCAACGAGTATCGCCGCCAAATATTGCTAAGTAACTATTTTCTGCTTTTGGGATATCTCAAGTAAATAAGAAACATTAAACATGCTTCTATTTTTCTTAAATTACAAATTTTTTTATGGAAAACTACTATAACTACTACCACTATTTTTTGCATTCAGTAAATTGATTACATATAATTTTTGTGATATAAATTTTGATAGCTAGGAGGTTCTCTAAAGACTTTATTGTATTCTCCACAAAAATTATTGCGCTATTGCATGCGCTCAAACCAAACCAGTTGTCAAAGGTGTAATTCCACTCGTTTGTTGGTACTGTCAAAATTACATTCTTGAAGGCCTCGACTGATTTCTCTGTAATCTTTGACCACGCAGTCCATTCTTGATTTTCGGAAAAGTATAGAAATCGTTAGAACTTAAGTCGGGACTGTATGGAGGATGGTCCAATAATTCGGCGTTTTGTTGGGTTAAAAATTTAATGGTTTTTTGTGCTTTGTGCGAACTTGCATTGTCTTGGTGGAGAATGATTCGTCGTTGGGGATCGTTTTTCGAAGCTCAGCGATGACTTTCGGCAAACCAATGATGATGTACCAATCGGCAGTAACAGTCCTTTTATCTTCCACAGGAATTGATGCTACATGTCCTGCTTTTGAGACAAATGTCGTGACTATCTTTTTGGAAACACTTGAAAAACGGATGACTTTTGTTGGCTTTTCTTGATCGTGGAACACCCAAACGACTGACGTTTATTTTCGATTTTATATGAGTAAATCCACGATTCATAACCACTGACAATACTGTATACGTTTTTCGAGTTTCCTGCCTCAAGGCGGTCTAGAGTTTTCTGATATCAATTGACCCTAGCTTCTTTCTGTTCTTCAGAACATCAGATGTTTGTTGTTCATACAAATTTTTTTGAACTGAGGTCTTTGAAATCCCCAATGAATTCTCAATCTCGCGAAATGTCACATGTCGATCTTCCGTGATGAGCATGCCCACAGGATCGATGTTTTCCTGGGTGAAAGCTGTTTTTGGTGCACTTGCAATACCAACGAGAAACTATCAACAGATCTGGTGATTCATTACCGAAAACAAAAATCAACTCGGCAAGACATTTTTGTTGAGATAATTTCCTTCGAAAGTTGTAAAAAATTATAGCCTGAAAATGATCTCGGTTTAATTCCATTTTTCGACAGATTTGTTAACTTAAAAAATTCACTGTAGCTATAAATATATATGTATCGCACTGAGATGACACGCTTTGAATTTAGGTTGGGTAAAGATTGAGGTTTTTTAGTAACGACATCCGATCAGTGTCGCCCTCTATGTTCCTATATAAAAGACAGCCCTCGTAAATATCTATAATCTAACACGATTGGTTAAAGGGCTTGCATAGGCTACACCCTGTACAGCACTGGCTGTAAAAATGCTCCAATAACTGTTTAATAATTGAACGAAAGGCGGGTAAGAGTATTTATTTTATTGAATTCCTGTCGTATTCCTCGTTTACATTAATAAATAATTTTCTTTTTGCTGACCTAATAGACCTAATTAACGAACAAATTAAATATGGATGGGCGTTTTCATAATTTTTATTAAAGATCGGTATCGGATAGTTATTAATACGGCCCCTCGACTGCCGTATTTATTGTGTAGGGCTTTATTTTACTTTATTTTTTGAGGTGTGGCGAATGATATATTTTTGCAGTTCAATAACACTGCCCCTCAAAGAGTAAAAGAAAAATATTACCAACAGTTTTCTTGGTGCTACTGCTTATATATTTATTACATACCATTTAAATATTATAAATCTTTAAAATATAATCTAACAACAATAAAATTTAACAAGCAAAGAAAAAAATCATTGAATATAAAATAGTTCATTTAAACCTCTCTGGGAAGGAACAGTTCTAAGAATTGATGTCGCGTTGCCTCTCTGAACTACCAGACTTGCGTTCTAAATAATAAAATATTTAACTCTTGAACCGCTGCCAAATGTACCCTTTATCTGTTTACTAATTTTTTCAATCAAATGTTTGGATTCTTCCCCGAAAGAACCAAGTGTTTCAAGGGTACAAAGCAACAGCGGTCCAACAGTTCCTTATGTTTCTTATTCTTCAGGGACTCACCCAAACGACAAACCTCTCCTGCTTTTTGAGAAGATAAGTGGATGTATGACTGACATAATGATGCACTTGCACACGTCCCATAGGAGAGGTTTGCCAGACTTCTACGAAAATCTTGTCATTCCATCTACACGCTTTCCATCGCTTCGACATACTCCAGCGGGTTCAAGAACTGAAGGAAATCCTGCAGATGTCAAAGCCCGTAGAAGTATGCTGTTTAGTTCACTGTGACGAGCCATCCTTCCTGCACTCTTGTGGCAACTCAGGCCATGATAGCCATAAATATCTACTGTTTGGCCACAAGAAGAACAATCATGAGTACTATAACACAGGAACACCTAACCTCAAAGCGACAGTTTTCTTGGGCACTGCGCGGCGTATTATATAATTTTTTTCCGATAGTCAAAAAAAATTTGATATATTTGACGGGTACTGAAATTTACATTTGGATCTTATATTACTTAGTTCTTTAAAACCTTATGATAAAACTTCTTGTCCTCTTAATATTTAGTAGTTCATGTCTTCGTAATACATGCCCGTTAAATGATCTCAAAAAAGGTAACGAAAACTCACAATACCACACAGCCAAGCACTCATCAAAAATAAGAAGAATATCAAAATTCAATAGAAAGGGAAACTGGAGCAGCAAAGCATGCAATGAAACTGTGTGAATCCAAAAACGACCAAAAAAGGAGAAGAGCTGACAAGGTCGTGACATCGATAAAGCCGCAAAGTCGGTTTTACAAGCAGCCAACAAGTGTTCGGTGCTTCTGTCTGTTTTGAGTTAGAAAGGCCAGATCTATTTGACATAAGGTGTTAACTGAAACTGCTATATGTAGGCTCGGGACTATCCCAACTTATCCTCACGGGTGTCTAAGATCTAATGAACGACTCATAAGTGTTGACAGTCAACTATCTCATCCTTTTAAGATTCCTTAGAACACTGCTTGGTCAATGTGCAAAGTTAATTAGACGGTTTTTGAAGTGTAAACTTCTTTAGGCGCGTTTAGCAGTTTTTGTGGGTAGTGAATTGAACTGAGCCGTCAGGCTCGGCTATGTAACGCTCATTCGGGTGAAATCGGCTTGAGTCGATGCAGATGAAGGCCAGTATTATTAATTTCGCCTTGTTGAAGTTTACACTTCTGCGGTGTGGTCTTAAGCACACACAATTTTTTTTCTTCTTCGTTTATGTTATGAATCAATCTGCAGGAAGCGCCATCTACCAAAATACGAGAAACGAAAACAACAGCAGGCGAGTAATTAACTGCTAGATCGATCGATGGAAAAAGATAATGCATCCGTGACAACAAATTGTCTTTCAAGTAAGATTAATGCTGATTGCTTTTTTCCGCCTTTAAGACATCGGAGTTTTGAATCAAATACTAACAAATATAAAATTTAGTGTTGTAAATTAAAAATCATACAAGGTTTGGTGGTGAAAATTTTGCTTGACAAGAAAACAATTAGTGGAATAAACATTTATTTGTTCGAACTATTTCTAACAATAGTTTTCCTACTATTAGTTTTTATTTTTATTTTTACTAATTTTTATATATTAAAAGCTCTGTCTATGTGTCTATCTATCCAGTTCTTCCAGCATTTTTATCAGTTCTTCTTTCTTATCTGTTAAGGCGATATAGGGCCTGGTTAAATAGTTTAAGGGCTATTGTGTCACCCTGTCTGACACCTCTCCTTAGTAGGTTGGGCTTGGTTCCTTCTTAGATTTTGATTGATGTTGTTGCTTTGCTGATGTATTGGCTACTAAATCTGTGTATCTGTTATCTATTCGGCTATTAATTAAAGATCCTTTACTGCCCAGTGCTCAATGTTATCGAAAGCTTTTTCAAAAGTCTATAAGATCAATATACGTATTCGTTCGATCGCAGTTCGGTACGGTTGTATTGCATCGTACCTGCGTAATAGTGCTAACGAGGTCAAGTCGAGGTTTGTTTTGTTTATAATAAACCGCGCGCGTAAACAATTGTGTTAAATATCTATAAACAATGTTTATTATAATTAATATATCATGTTTAAAAGCAAAAAAAAGTGTACCATCACCTGTGAAGCTTGTTTTAAAAATTAGCTAAAAGCCCAAACAAAATCAAGAAAAAATGAATAATGCCGAATTATTTCAGGATACCCATGCTAGAACACAAAATGAAGAAGTTTTATATAGCGAATGGAAAAAATCCCAAAACGAAAAAATTCACTTAGTGTACACGTGGATTATCTCCGAAGTCAACTAGAAAGTATGCAAAAAAAATTTGCAGATTTAGAGACAAAAGTCACTAAAAAAGAAGAGTCTGACATGGACTACATTACTGATGAGGACGATCTAGCAAGAGAAACTGAGTGGATCAGACAAAAAGGAAAAGGTTGGAAAAAACGTCGAATGGATACTTCACTCTCACCACCACAAAAAAGCTCGGGCACTGGAGAGCCCTCCAATGAAACACAAAATGAAGAACCCTCTACTAAGGTTAAAAAAGCTCCATTACCTCCACCGATTATGGTAAATGGCGTAAATAATTTTAATGATATTTATGAAAAGTTAAATATACAAGGAGTTAAAATAAAAGTTTTAAATAACGAAAATATTAAAATAAATGTACAAGACGCAGACAGCTATCGGCTGGTTACTAAAATGCTTAATGAAATAAATTATCAATGGCACTCATACGAAAACAAACAAATAAGGCCAATTAGAGTAATAGCGAATAGGCTACACTTCTCATGTGACCCACAAAAAATTGTAGCTGATCTACAAAAAAAAGGTTTTAAGGCACTGGAAGCCAGCAACAAACTGATATGGAGAACAAGACAACCTCTTAACATGTTTAAGCTCACATTTAGCCACGATGAAGATATCAACAAAATGTTTGAAATTTCCAGTATCCTTGAAATTGAAGTGGAAATAAAAGCACTAAAAACCTCAAAATTAGTCCCTCAATGCAAAAGATGTCAATCTTATGGACACACGCAAAAATATTGCGCTAAAGAACCACGTTGCGTAAAATGCACGGGGAAACATCTTACTGTAGAATGCCCCAAACCAAAAGAATCTGAGCCAAAATGCATCCACTGTGGAGGCAAGCATCCTGCTAACTACAGAGGATACCTTGTTGCTAAAGAAATACAAAAATTGAAAAATAAACCTAAGAAACTGAATCTCACACCAAACGGGAGTACAAATAGACAAACCCAACAGACAAGAAACACAGCCACACAAAACTCTGTGACAAGGACATACAGCCAAGTAGCAGCAACAGCTACTATACCTGATATTAATATCAGTAGTCAAAATACTATGGAACAAACACTACAATTAATTTTGGAGAAATTGAACAAACTTGATGAGCGATTAACTAAACTAGAAAGTAGCAATTACGGAGCTACCAATATGCCTCAAAATGGTCAGTAATCTTAGAATTCTAGCTTGGAATGCCAATGGTCTCTTGCAACATCAGCAAGACTTGCAAGTTATTCTAGACATAGAAAAAATTGACGTCTGTCTTGTGTCAGAAACGCATTTCACTAACCAGTCTCACATTAAATTTAAGGGTTATAAAGTGTATCATACAACTCACCCTAGCAATACTGCACATGGGGGAAGTGCTGTAATAATTAAAGAAAATATATCACACTATGAGGAGATGGGATATAAAACTATAGAGACTCAAGCTACATTAGTAAGTGTAAAAACCAAAACATATACACTAGTCATAAGTGCTGTCTATATACCACCAAGACACTTACTAAAGAAAAATCAATATCTTAATTTTCTCAGAAAATTAGGAAACCGTTTTATAATTGAAGGTGACTTTAATGCAAAAAATACCTACTGGGGATCTAGACTGACGAATTCTAAAGGAAAAAAACTTTTGCAAGCTATTAGTGAATATCAATGTGAGCCAATATCAACTGGTAAGCCCACATACTATCTAACAGATCCAGGAAAAATTCCAGATCTAATCGATTTTTTTATAGTGTTCGTGCAACTTTAATTTTAAATTCAAATTTTGCGCCAAATTCCCGTATTCGGAAAACCCACACAATTTCAATTTGATTGGCACAAGCAAAACGCCAGCGCCATCTACGGAAAATGAATCTGCGAAAAAAGGCGTAACCAAAAAAAGATTCGTCTGTCGTATTCTATCGAGATCACCACGCAGCATGGTGATAAATTCTATTAACCAAAAAATCCAATAACATTCTTAGAAAATCAAACTAAACCATTACACAAACAAGTGATTCTAGTGTGGATCGACTGCAACGACTGGGCCAGCGAGAGGAGCTCCTCTGGACGACGGAAACAACTGAAAAGGTGAGTGCCAATCCTCTATATTGTCTTTGTGTGGCTCGGAAAAATTAATATTTTTACATCGTCCTTTTAAGGATTTTTGCACCCAGATTTTATAAAACGACCAGCGCGCTTACAGTCTCGCAGCTCTACCAACCTCAAACCCTCAAATCAGCAACATTTTCTGGTCCCACGACCCAGATAGTTTTTTAAAATTTGTTTGCTAAAAATATTAGATTTTTTCGCCTCGCCATTTTGGTTCGCTTAGTTGCCGTGTCCAGTTTAGAAAGGAGGTTCCGTCCCCCCCTTGCGTGGCTTAACGGTTGCTCCACCCACATTTCATTGCAGCCGAAATTGGCACTTGGTACGCCGTTTGTTTTGATTCAAAAATCGAAATTTGTTTAAATAATAGTTATTTGTTTAAATAATATGTTATAGTTATTCAAAACAACAAAAGTGCTTGTGAGTTAAATGCTTTATTCTTATTTAACAGGTAAACAAACACATCTAGTAGAATTAGTATTTACCTGTAAATAATAAGAGAAGCGGTAGTAGGTACAAGTTGTTTTGTGTGCATTTATTTTGGGAGAAAAATCGCGACCTAGGATAACAGCTGTTGATAAATTTTGCGTTTATTCGAGAAATCGATAATAAAATATATGCTTGTTGAACTCTTTTGGACTGATTAAAATCAATAGGGGTCAAGTGTTAGTTTTATTCCTTTTAAATATTTTTTATTTTTTTAATTAACAATATGTCGTTAAAAAAGCTTGAGAATCAACGCAAAGTTTCAATATCTCGTATTACGGAAACGTATAACTTGGGAACAAAAGCTAAATCAGATAGTTCTTCCTTGCCAATTTTTAAGGCGTTTTACGAATCGTTAGATGATCACTATGAACAATTTAAAAACATTCATAATGACATCATAGGTCTCTTGAAAGACGACGACGATGATGAATTCGAAGTACAGGACAAAATTAGGAAAGATACGGATCTATTCTACCACCAAGCTAAAGTTCTTTTTTCGAGTTTATGTTCCGATTCAGTTCATTCAAATTTTACCCCCGCAACTTCACACTATTCACGTAGCGATGATCTGGGCCCTTTAAAGGTACCTTGCTTTAATGGAAACGTAAAAAAGTGGCCAACCTTTTACGATGTTTATTCTTGTTTGGTTCACGAAAACTCGAATCATTCCGATATAAGGAAATTTCAACATTTGCTAACCTTCCTTGAGGGCGAACCACTTAATATTTTAAGTTCTATAAAATTAACGGCAAGTAATTACGCAATCGCCTGGAAGGTATTAACAGATCGCTATCAAAATAAAAGACTTTTAGCCAGTACCTACTGGAACTCAATCTACTATGCAAATTCTTTAAAGGGAAACCAGTCAGCAAAGGATCTTAGAGTCTTGGTAGATACCTTTTCCGAGAATATTGCGGCGCTCGAAAATCTTGAATTTCCAGTAACGTCGTGGTGTTTTTATTTATTTTCAATTTTATTATCAAAAATCGATCAAACCACAAGAACCGCTTTCGAATTAAAGTATAGTACTACCGAGATTCCAACATATCAAAATCTAATTCAGTTTCTTATTAACCAATGCCGTGCTCTTGAAACAGTACAGCTATCTCCCCAAAATACGCAAATGCAACCTTCGACTTCCAAACAGCAAAAACCAAATTATTCGAATTCTAGTAACCAAAAATATAATTCTTATTCAAATAATCAGTACAAATCAAGCCCTCCATCAAATTTTTTAGCGCATACGCACTCACAAGTATCAAATAAACAATCCAATACTCAATTTCGACAAAACCAACAACCCTATAAGTGCAAATTATGCAATAATTCTTTTCATCCACTCTCGCAGTGTGGTGTTTTTATTTCCAAATCTCCTTCAGATCGTTTTACTTATGTAAAACAACAATCGTTATGTATCAACTGTTTACGTTCAAATCATCAAGTAATCGACTGCAGTAGTACCTACAACTGCAGGGTATGTCGACATAGGCACCATAGTCTTATTCATCTATCGCAATTGACAGATTCAATCCGTCAGAATTCAAGTAAATCCTGTGTTAATTCAAACCAAAATTCAAATCAAAATTCGAACTTAAATCAAAGTTTTAATCCAAATCAAGTGGCCGTGCCTAGCACAGGCACAAACTTATCGTATCAGAATTCAAATTCAAGTCTTAGCCAACAGAACCCTAGTTTTGTTCAACCCAGTTCAAATTCAATTCAAATCAATTCGAATTCAAATACATCTACAAATCAATACTCTTCGTTATCCACCTTGACGCCCCGGACGACAGTGCTTCTAGCGACTATAAAATTAGAGGTACTGGAGAGTCGGGGTAACTACCAACCTGTCCGAGCACTTCTGGACAGCGGTAGCCAAGCTAACCTGATAAGCGAAGCTTGTCTTAACAGGTTAGGCTTGCCAAGAAACAAAATTTCGATCCCTGTTCTGGGACTAAATCAATCTTCATCGGCCACTAACGGCATTTCTACTTGCACTATTCGAGCCCTAGGCCAACAAGAGCCTACCTTTTCTATTCAAGTCTTCGTTTTACCGAAACTCTGTTCGAATATGCCCTCAGTACAGGTAGATTCATCCAATTGGAGTCATATTTCAAATCTAAAGCTTGCAGATAATCAATTTTACAACCCTGGTCCAATTGACTTACTCTTAGGTGCACAACTTTACACAGAAATCGTCCAATCAGGTAGAATTCCAGGACCTCACGGCCTACCCTCCGCTTTTGAGACAGTTTTTGGGTGGGTCTTGATGGGCCAAACTCAAAACATAAATATTTCACCTCAAGTCAATTCTTACTTTACTTCCTGTGAGCAGTCTCTCGACTTTAATGTTCGCAGATTTTGGGAACTAGAATCAATTAAGTCAAAAACGTTTCTCTCACCCGAAGAAAAAAGATGTGAAGAGATTTTCCAAAAAAACTACCACTAGAGATATTTCGGGCCGATTTACTGTAAATTTGCCTTTTCGTCACATTGACCCTCCTGACCTAGGAGACACATATTCAGTGGCCTATCGTCAATTTTTGTCTCTTGAATCTCGCTTAATAAAAAATTCAAATTTCTATAGTATGTACTCGGATTTTATGAGAGAATATCTCAAAAACGGGCACATATCTTTAATTCCAAGATCCGAACCTAGACCTCAGTTATGTTCTTATTTACCACATCACGGAGTCCTTCGTCTTGACAAATCAACGACTAAACTCCGGGTGGTTTTTAACCCCTCGATTAAGGGTTCGAAAGGCCTAAGCATGAACGAAACTCTTTTAATAGGACCAAAATTACAAGCCGATATTTCCGAAATTCTATTAAAATTCAGATTTTATTCTATCGTATTTTTGACTGATATAAAACAGCACTTTTTACAAATTCAAATTAATCCAATTCATCGGGACTACCAAAGGCTACTTTGGCGATTTGATCCCAATGAACCCCTGCAGGAATACAGGCTTAATACAGTGACGTTTGGTGTTAGTTCAAGTCCCTATTTAGCTATTAGAACTCTTAGAGAACTAGCCATCCTGGAGGCTAAGAATTATCCTGAAGCATCCCAGGTCCTTTTGAATAACATTTTCATGGACGATATTTGCTGTGGAGCTAACTCTCTAGAAGGTGCTTTATCACTTCAAAAGGATCTCATAGCGTTGCTTAAATTGGGAAAATTTGAATTAAGAAAATGGGCATCAAATAATCCGAAACTTCTTTCACATTTGTTGCCCGCTGATTGTCAGATCCCTGTTACCTTTGAAGACGATTCTTCAACATCGATTAAGGTATTGGGCCTTCAGTGGCACCCTTCTACAGATACTTTTACCTATTCTTGTACCCCTTGTGAAAAACCTTGCACCAAAAGGAATATTTTATCGGCTATCGCTAAAATTTGGGATCCTATAGGTTTCTTATCGCCTGTTTCATTTTTAGCCAAAGTGATTATGCAAAAACTTTGGTTATGCAAAACTGATTGGGATGAAATACCCCCCGATCCAATCAAAACTCTTTGGAATCAATTCAATAATCAATTAACTACTCTTTCGAATCTTTGTATACCTAGACATATTTTTTCGAATAATATTCAACGATGTCAATTGCTAGGTTTCTGCGATGCATCCGAGCTAGGATACGCTTCTTGCGTATACGTTCGCGTCGAATTACCAAATAAAATTATCAAAACTGCTCTAGTCATGGGCAAGTCAAGGGTTGCTCCCTTACACACTATTTCAATCCCACGTTTGGAACTACTTGAAGCTACTCTATTAGCTCATTTACTCGAACTAGTTATTCGCACCTATTCATCATTACTCGTAATCGATGAAATTCTTGCGTTCTCGGACTCACAGGTCACGCTTCATTGGGTCACATCTTCACCTCACAAGTGGAAGACCTTTGTGGCAAACCGCGTAAGTCGTATTCAAGAAACAATCCCCGAAGTCCCATGGTATCACATTACTTCACTCGAGAACCCTGCCGACTGCGCTAGCAGAGGGTTGTCGCCTAATAACTTAATAAATCACCCTCTTTGGTTTCACGGCCCTCCATGGATTACCTTGCCCACTGCGGAGTGGCAAATTCATATATATATTTATATGAACGTTCTTTGGGAGTTCCAGACGAGGTTCTCAAAGAAGAAAAACCGGAAAATTCAGTGGTGCTGACGGCAGAAATTCAAAATCAAAACTTTTTTGATAGATTAATCGATAAAATATCCAATTTAAATACCATTCAAAAAATCATTTGTCATTTTCTAAGACTTATTCACAATCGAAAAACCTCAGTTGACCCTTTATCCGGCGTTTTTTCCGCTTTTGAACTACACAAGGCTCTACTTGTTTTAGTTAAAAGGGTCCAAGAAGAGTGTTTTTCGGATATCATTCAAAAAATTCAAAATACTCAGCTATTACCTAAGCCGTTTCGCAAACTCGCGCCCTTTTTGGACGAATTGGGTTTCCTTAGAGTGGGCGGACGCTTACGGCATTCTCAACTCTCCTTTGAGGCAAAACATCCCTTATTATTGCCGAAATCTCATAGATTAACCCAATTGATCATTATTCAAACTCATAACGAAAATTTCACTTGTGTCCAAATCACAAGTGATAGAGGCTCAAACTTTGTTGGGGCTATTAAGGAGCTCCATAATCTTTCGAAATTAGCTTCTGAGAGCTTAAAAATCAAATGGTGTCTTAATAGTCCGGGAGCCCCCCACCTAAATGGTCTAGCAGAAGCAGAAGTCAAATCTATAAAAACACATTTGTATCGGGTCATCGGTGACCAGATACTAACCTTCGAAGAGCTCTATACTCTCCTCGCCCAAATAGAGGCATTACTCAATTCTCGACCCCTTTGTGAGCAAAGCTCTGACCCAAACGATCTTACGTCTTTGACTCCGGGTCATTTCCTCACAATGGAACCCCTTAATTCGTGTCCTGATCCTGACCTTTCTACCCTTAAAGTTAATACCCTTAAGCGTTGGCAACTTATCCAACGAATTCATGCCGATTTCTGGAAGCGTTGGAAACTCGAGTACTTAAATACTTTACAACAGCGTTCTAAGTGGTCGGACCCTTCGGTTGAAATCAAGCTAGATACGCTTGTATTAATTAAGGATGAAACTAGGCTGCCATTACACTGGTTGCTGGGTAGAATAGTATCTGTACATCCTGGTCGGGATAATCACATTCGAGTTGCTACTGTTAAAACACAACACGGACTTTTCACTCGTCCCGTGGTCAAGTTGTGCCCACTACCTTTAGATGCGCACTAAACTCCCAAGCAACTTCTTTTGTTTCGTGTGTCGTTATCTAGAATATATATATATATTTTTTTCATTTTTTTTCTTTTTGATCTATAAACCTAAAACGGATTTTAATAATATTTTTTTTTTATATAGCCATTTGTTTATTCAATTAATCTCAATGTAAAACTTCGTTTTAAGTGGGCGGAAAATGTTCGTGCAACTTTAATTTTAAATTCAAATTTTGCGCCAAATTCCCGTATTCGGAAAACCCACACAATTTCAATTTGATTGGCACAAGCAAAACGCCAGCGCCATCTACGGAAAATGAATCTGCGAAAAAAGGCGTAACCAAAAAAAGATTCGTCTGTCGTATTCTATCGAGATCACCACGCAGCATGGTGATAAATTCTATTAACCAAAAAATCCAATAACATTCTTAGAAAATCAAACTAAACCATTACACAAACAAGTGATTCTAGTGTGGATCGACTGCAACGACTGGGCCAGCGAGAGGAGCTCCTCTGGACGACGGAAACAACTGAAAAGGTGAGTGCCAATCCTCTATATTGTCTTTGTGTGGCTCGGAAAAATTAATATTTTTACATCGTCCTTTTAAGGATTTTTGCACCCAGATTTTATAAAACGACCAGCGCGCTTACAGTCCCGCAGCTCTACCAACCTCAAACCCTCAAATCAGCAACATATAGTAAAAAATATATCTTTAAGTTTTGTAGATATAGAAGAAAGTTTTGATTTACACTCAGATCATTCACCTATTATTCTAACTCTTAGTAAAAACATAATAAAAAAAGAAGCAAATATCTCACTAGGTAATAAGCTGACTGACTGGATTAGTTTTAAACAAAGTCTGTCAGAAAAAATAAGCCTATCAGTACCATTGCAAACGCCAGAACAAATCGATAAAGAAGTTGAATATTTTGTTACAAATATTCAACAAGCAGCTTGTGAAAACAGTCCAAAACCAAAGAGAATTTTTAAGGGAAAAAACTATCCAAAGGAAATTAGAGACCTTATATTGGAAAAAAGTGAACTAAGAAGAAAGTGGCAGCAAAGCCGTGATCCTCGGGACAAAACAAATCTCAACAACATGACGCAGCGCATTAGGCGAGAAATTCTAGTAATAAAAAATGAATCTATTAACCATTTTCTTAATGAACTTACAGATGATAAAAATACCGACTATTCCCTTTGGAAAGCAACTAAACATTTTAAAAGACCAATTATCCAAATTCCACCCATACGAAAATCTAACAACCAGTGGGCAAGGAGTAACAAAGAAAAAGCAGATATTTTTGCAAGTCATTTAGAAAAAACATTTCAGCCCCACGAAACACCGGATGAAAACTTTCAATTAAATGAACCCCATCAAATCGAAGACCATATTAAGCTTACATCACCAAAAGAAATATTAACAGAAATCAAAAATATTAATTCGAAAAAAGCCCCAGGGTATGATCTTATTAACGGGGTAGTCGTAAAACAACTCCCCAGAACAGCTTTCGTAAAACTATGTACCTAAACTGTGGAAAGTTTGCATCATGATCCCAAAACCGGGAAAACCACTCCATGACGTGTCATCTTACAGGCCAATATCTTTGCTGCCAATTATATCCAAGCTCTATGAGAAATTATTGCTTAAAAGAATAAAACCCATCATAGAAATACAAGAAATTATTCCATCTCATCAATTTGGTTTTCGAGACAAGCATTCCACGATAGATCAAGTACATAGAATTACTAATATAATAGAAAAAGCACTAGAAGAGGGAAAAGTTTGTTCTGCAGTTTTTCTAGATGTAGCACAAGCATTTGACAAAGTGTGGCATGAAGGCCTTACTTTTAAACTAAAACGGTTTCTGCCAAAACAATATTCGGATATTTTGGAATCATACATATCTGATAGACATTTTAGAGTAAAACAGGAAGACTCATACTTAAATTTAAGAGAAATTCAAGCAGGCGTGCCCCAGGGTAGCGTACTAGGCCCTTATCTATACTTATTATTCACTTGCGATATCCCAAAGCCAGAAAATTGTCACTTAGCAACATTTGCAGATGATACTGGTTCATTGACGGTAGAAAAATCTATTGAAAAATGCATAGAAAAACTTCAGGATGCAGTCATCGAAGTTCACAGTTGGACCACAAAGTCACCAAATCAATGCATGTTGATTTTACAAACAAAAATATAAATCACATACAAATAACAATTAACAACATTCTCGTACCATATTCAAATCAGGCAAAATATCTCGGTATAACACTTGATGCCAAATTGCGCTGGAAAGCACATGTTGAGAAAAAAAAGAAGAACTTGAGATAAGGTATAGAAAAATGAACTGGCTAATTGGAAAGAAGTCCAATTTAACAATTCATAATAGGTTACTGCTTTATAGACAAATACTGAAACCAGTATGGACATATGGTATTCAACTATGGGGTTGTGCTAAAGAGAGTAACATTCTAGTTTTACAGAGATTTCAAAATAAAGTATTAAGAAACATTGTGAATGCACCTTGGTACGTTCGAAATAGTGACCTTCATCGAGATCTAAAAATCGAAACTGTAGCAGAGACTATAAAAAAGTACGCAAAAAGCCATGAAGATATACTTCATCGGCATGTGAATGTGGAAGCAATTCAGCTTCTAGTTTAAAAAAGTGAAGCCGTTTGAGCTAGTAAACTAATGAATTATATAAAACAAAATAATGCTACAAACACAACACAATTGTGAGTTACAGACTAAACAAAGCGGGGAGAACTGTTGTGTGAACCCTAAGTTTAAATCTGACTTTTCTAGTAAATTAAGTTAAAACAAAATTGCTAATTAGTCTTACTGACTTGATTGTAATACAATAAACACAGTGTGTTTGACAAATAAAAAAAAATATACAGTGGAATGTTGTATTCGTTGGCTCGCTCTATTAGCATTTTTATGGTTAGTAGGTGGTCAACTATACTGAAACCTTTTCTGAAGCCTGCTTGTTCTTTTGATTGATATCCGTCAAATTTTGTTGCTTGTCTATCTGTTAATATTTTTGTGAAAAGCTTATAAATTACATTGAGTGTTATAGGTCGATAGTTTTTTAGGTCTGCTCTATCGCCTTTCTTATGTAGAATAATGGTTACTGATTCTTCCCAATTGTTTGGGATTATTTTTTTGTTTAGTATTTTATCAAAAAGCTCTGTAGTTGATATTATATGTCATTCGAAGGCTGTTTTCCATCTAGGGTTTCAACTGGCTTTATCCTCTCGACAGCATCACCGAACGTAAAATTCCAACCCTTAAAGGCAGTTCTCAAACTCGAAAAATCCCGAGATAAATCAACTTGAAACAGAATATAATATAACTTTTATAAACCTCAAAGATTTCTTACGTGATACTTCCAATCACAAACTTTAGTTTTATTACTTACATGATTTTAAGGACCATAAAGCCTCACCTCTACTGCATCTAAATATTTTATTTGAGTATTTTAAACCATCATTTATTAATAAAATAAACTTGTCAAAAACAAAAAAAACTTGGACCTTATTTATAAATTTTTATAGGCAATTTTTGATGTTTAGAATTAGACTTTTTGTCAAAAACTGAGGCATCTTTTAGCTGATTTAAATTTTCAATCTTATCTGTTGAGAAATCTCTGACCTACCGCCGAGGGTCTTTATTACCCGATTTTCACGTATTTTCTCCCGCCACTCGCTGTGGAAAACGACGTCCGCTTTTGGGGTCGTTTTTCAGATCTCACTTTCAAGCTGGTTTCTATAAGTGGCCAGGCTGTCCACTCGGTTGATTTTGAACGGCTAAATAGACAGATTTGGTACGTGAGTGAAGAGAAATGGACAAAAGGACTGGAAAATGTCGAGACAAATTAGATATTTTGGGTCAATGGGTTAATAGCCATAGTTTTTAACATTTACTGACAAGATATTTTCGGTCGCTACATGTCGGCAGATTTTGTCATCCTCTATATGCATTTTCTTTTGTTAATGGCATTATTTAGTAGATCATGTTTAGTAAACCATCTTTAACTCTAACCGTATTTATCTTCGACAATTCTACTGTATGATGTCCGGCAATATAGCTCGTATACATCATAATACATTTGTCAAACTTCAGAGGGACTTGGAAGATCTGAATAGTACCTCATCCCAAGTGATCGCCAGCCTATCTAAATTTAGTTGATCTTTCATCTGAATCATCATCATCATCATTATCTCATTGTCTTAGGTTATTTAAGTTTTTGTCAATGAAACCGTATGCTAGATTAAAACGTTTTATTAAAAATGATCCTGTGAAATATGAAAACGTGTTATTTCACAATGTTAAATGATATATAAATCGGAGATTTACACCTTTAGAAAACATTTTTTAACATAAATTCGGACCATCCCCTCAAATTATTTGACTTTTAAATCGCCAGGATGAATCAGCAGCTAGTAAACTCTCTTTCCCTTTTTATATTTGGATTTATTTCTAACAAAAAATAAAATAGAAATAAAAGTGACCGTTTAACTGTTACTAAATGTAATTCAATTCCTTCTCTTTCACGTTAAGTTTCTGCAATTTTACCTTAACGAAAAACATAAGCATTAATAAACTCGAAGCCAATAATAATATAATACCTGCGAGCGATAACACTTTTAAGTAGTGTGTTGCAGTTTAAATAAATAGTGCATTAGTAGAGTACCTGTTTCTTCTTGCTAAAGTCATTTTCTTTTAAATATTGACTATTATCACGACAATCCTACGTATTAAACCCTCTCTTGTCTAAAATTAATCCTGATTTTGCCTAATGCATAAAAAGGCTTATTATGTGACACATTTCAATGTATTTTTTCTTTAATCCAAAGCTTCCTAGGTGTCCATGGTAGTAGTGGTATCCAGGCCCTAGAAGATGTTTTTGAAAACTTAGATTGGGAAGAACTAGGCATCAAAGTAAGGGCACAATACTTAAACCACCCAAGATATTCTGACGATATCGCCTTATTAACACTTAAAAAAAGGAACTGATAAAAATGCTGGAAGAAATAGATCCAGAAGCTAAAAATATAGATTGAGTATGAACTGCACTAAAACTAAAATCATAACAAACACAGATGAATATATCACGATCAGATTAAACCAAGAAAAAATAGAACAAGTAGAGGAATATATATACATATATAATATATATATATATATATATATATATATATATATATATATATATATATATATATATCTGGGACAAATTAAACCAAACGGGTGAAATCGAGACACGAGTAAGATTGACCTGGGCAGCATTCGGTAAATTAAGCTACATATTAACAAATAAAAAATATCCTCAGTACTTCAAAAATAAAGTGAGTATCCTTCCTGTACTCACATATGGATCACAGAGCTGGACCCTTACAAAATTAAACATGAATAAGGTAACAAAACCTCAAAGATGAATGGAAAGACAACTGTTACATATAAAGCTACAGATAGAAAAAGGAATTAATGGATAAAAAATAAAACAAAATAAGGGATGTCAGAGGAGAGGGAGAAAAATTAAAATAGAAATTTGTCATAATATCAGACAGAACGATCGACGGAACAAATTTATTGTATACTGGGTACCTTGGGAAAATAAAAGAAGTAGGGAAGGACCCCAAATGAGATGGGCGGACGATTTGAAGAAACACGCGGGAACTAGATGGATGAACAAGGCGACAGACAGAGAAAAGTGGAAGATATTGGGGGAGGCTTATGTCCAAAGATGGATTGAAGAAGGCTAAATAGATATTAGATGAAATAGATAGACCAGAGTGCTCCATTCTGCCCTCTCTGGTACAATTCTTCGCTACCTTCTTTTTTCTATATTTTTGATGTCATCTTCAAAATCGTCTTCCTCTTTTCTTCTTGCAGGTCTCCAGTTCATTACTTTTCCAGGTGTTCTTGTTTCATCGATTCTCTGTACATCTCCTAGCTAGTTTTCTACTTTTGATGAATGATTAAACACATTGTTGCGTAATCCTGTAACTGGAATAAATAGAAATGAACGGCTCTGCAACAACTATAATATTTTCTTCATTAATAAGCTTAGCAACGTAAGACGAGAGTTTTGTCAGGCCCACAAGCTTTTCGACCTTTGCTTGATAACATGTAAGACTTTATATCGTTTAATATGATTCAGTATCTCCAGAGAAGTGAAATTCTAGACAATCGTCAATCGCTAATAAGCTTACCGCTTTTGGATTTTAGGGCTCTCTACTTCAAGCTTCTTTAGGTACTCTAAAGTTGTGGATAGATAAACTTCTTGTATGAGAATTAAAGAAAACTAAATCAATTTGAAATGGAAGTAAAACGACATAGTATACATTTAGCAGCGGCTATTCTGAGCTTTGTATTCAAAGATGTAATTTTCGTTTGTTCGGAAAAGGAAATGGAATATTATCTGGATAAAATTGATAAAATGGTAAAAAGTTTGTGATTGCTACTAGTTTTACCGTTAGTTACTTAGTTTCTGCTGCGGATATGCGTTCGAACGAGGCACGCATCTTTTACAATTTATTGACTTATTTGTATACTAATAGGTGTAATAGAACTTTATTTCTTCTTGAAATTTAATTTTATCAACCTTTTTCCGCGTATTTCTTTATCATATTGTCTGTTGTAATTATATTTTTTTTGCTTATTAGATTTAAGATTTTACAGTTTTATACAAGCCTTTCGACCATTGCTTTAGTTTGCTTGATAGCAGCAGTATCTCCAGAAAGTTAAACTGAAATTCTAGACAATCGTCAATCGCTAATAAGCTTACCGCTTTTGGATTTTTGTGCTCTCTACTTTAAGCTTCTATAGGTACTCTAAAGTAGTGGATAGATAAACTTCTTATATGAGAAATAAAAAAAACTAAATCAATTTGAAATGGAAGTAACACGACATAGTATACATTTAGCAGCGGCTATTCTGAGCTTTGTATTCAAAGATGTAATTTTCGTTTGTTAGGAAAAGGAAATGGAATATTATCTGGGTAAAATTGATAAAATGGTAAAAAGTTTGTGATTGCTACTAGTTTTACCGTTATTTACTTAGTTTCTTTGGATATGCGTTGGAACGAAGCACGCATCTTTGACGACTCCTTGACTTATTATTTTTATACTAATAGGTATAATATAATTTTATTTCTTATTGAAATTTAATTTTACCAACCTTTTTCTACCTATTTCTTTATCATATTGTCTGTTGTAATTATATTTTTTTGCTTATTTGATCTAAGATTTTACAGGTTTATGGCTTTTGTCAAGCAGTTATTAGAGAGTTTTTGAGACAATTCAAATTTTGACAACTTCAGCCAGTATGGTATTTGTTAACAACCACTACCACGGGCAACTCTTCTCAATGTTTTTGGAACATCTTTAAACCTGTCATATTTAAAAGTCAAAATATTAAAATCTAACCTTTGTTTTTTAGCTTTATTTTACAAAATAAACGTTTTTGATTTGGACATTTGGTGATATTTTATCAGTTTGAATACCATCGACAAAAAAAATCTTTAAAATAAACAATAAAAATTTACCACTACCTTAACGAAAGGATTTCGTAAGTGACAGCAGTTTTCGTGGTAGCGTAGCGGTTACCACCACCACAACGAAAAACAAATAAGCGTTCCTTAAACTTCCTATTTTGGTTTTTGTGTACAATTTTGTGGAATAACGTTATCCGGATTTAACAAAACTTTTTTCTCAGTATTTACTAAAGGGTCTAAAATGCTAAAGTACTAAAGTCCTTAAAACTCGGGTCTAGATTTTGGTTAAAGGTTTAACTTACTTTTTTGCCTCAAATGTAATAGTTTTTAATATTCATATAATTGTGTATAAATACTTTACAATATAGGGCACCTTTTTTAGTTGTTGCAATGTCATTATGTCCGTAGTATAAAACTTAAAAATTATTAAAAAAATACAATATTTTGGTTTAAAAATGGCAGCCATTTTATTTATCTTGTTTTTTATGATATTTAAATATTGATATGTATTTGATACGGTAATGCATTCACAGATATAGTTTTAAATTATACATGTTAATTATTTAGACAAGTTAGCGATGATCAAACCGATTTTTAATTTTTTTGGTAGATGTATGACTGAAAACGGATTCTAATATATCTTGCGCTTTTAAAATACTGAAATATTAATACGTATTTAATACGGTAATGCTTGTTCAGATACAGGTTTAAGTTATTTATGTATTATATTATTTAGCTTAAAAATTTTTGTTTATAGGTTTTTTATCGACATTGATTATTTCTATAGTTTTTTGAACTTTAAACCACCCCTTAGGGGTGGAACTATAATTTGAGACTATTTTTAACGGGAATCCTATGACCGCAAAGACTAAATTTCCAAAAAGTTCGTTACAAATTTGTTATGTGGTTTTTCTTTATTTCTAAAGTTAATTTGATTTTATATGAGATAAAACTCATTGAGAAATGCTAACTATCACATTACACATTAGGGTGAATCAAATATCCGCAGTTATTTGACCTGTGAGTATTAAAAAATACTCTGCCAACCTATGGGCACCTAAGCTCACACTAGGTACTATAATTATAGTGTACGTGTGAGCTAATATAACTACAAACTGAAATATATTTTATTCAACTCCAGACTCTATTATGTTTCGTTTGATACCACACAAGCCATGTTTTGACTTAAACTCTAATTTTTGAAATCTACCCCCACCCTTTTAAAAAAAACTAAAACGTATTTTGTTTAACTCCAGACTTAATTACCTTTCGTTTGATATCACACACGCCACATTTTCACATAAACTCTAATTTTTTTAATCTACCTAAACCCTTTTATTTGGCTTGCGTTCAGTGGATTTTGTTCATTTTTAAATGGGACCATCACGGCCCAGGAGCCAGCCTAGGTACCAAATTTCATTCAAATCGGACAAGCGGTTTTTGAGTTATGCGCGTTGGTCGTTACAGACAGCCAGACAGACAGACGGCGCAACAAAAAAGTTTCAAAATCATCTGAAACGCTAAGATAAATAAAAATTTTTGAAATCGGAGCACTTTTTTTTTCTCGAAAAAATTTGGATCACCATAGCTCACACTACTATAGTATAGTACTAGTGTGAGCTAATATACTGAAACCGTTCTGTATTAAGTCTATAAACTCGATACTTAAACCCGGTCTAAAATGCTAAGTTTTAAGATCTTAGTAAATACTGGTGTTTGTGTTTCAGTTATCAAGCAGATCTTTTTAGCTATACTAGAATTTAGCTTTACTTGGTTAAACCATAAATAATTTGAAAGTTTATGTTATGTTTTATAATAAAAATATTAATCTGGAAAAAAAATAATAGGGGAAATTTAACTTAAAAATTATAAATTGCCTTAGTTAAAAGAGAAAAAGTTTTCCCCTTCATAAAAAAGCCGGAAAAGTTTAAGTGGAAAAGTTAAAACTTGTTCCACGGAGCGTTTCCATGTATAATATTATGTAATATAGCATAATATCACGTAAGTTTTAATTTAAGAACTAAGCTGGCAGTGATCAGTAATTTAGTACCTACCTAAAGTTTCGGCTTAGCATTTCTACAAAAATGTGCCCAAAAACTGTCTGAAATAAAATATTCTGTACATCTTTTACAGGCTTGACACTGTTGACATGTCAAATAATCAGTAGCCTTATTTTCACATGCGACTGTGCCTCTGAATGATCTTGATTACAGTCAACTCCGGATATAGTGAACTCGAAGATTGCACGGAAACTGGTTTGCTATATCCGAGGTTTACTATAAGAAGACATAGACTATGGTATACCAAAGTCAAAATTTTTTTTGGGTATTTTGAACGGGGTTTGCTATCAGCGAGTGTTTATTATAAACGGGTTCGCTTAATGCGGACTTCACTGTATTTAAATTTATGCATTAACATATTGATATTTGTTTTATTGGTTTATAAATATCGAAGACCGGCTATAAAATAATTAAAATATATTCACTACTTAATTTAGTATTTTTTATGCCGTAGTTCTCTCAGACAACTTAATAATGTTATATGTTTTCTGGTCTATAGAGATATACCGGGTGGGCCAAAAAATACCGAACAATTTTTGTTTCATTATAACTTTTGAACTATACCGTCGATTTTAATGGGACAAACTGCACTTGGCAGAGCATTAATCAGAGTTTTGAATAAATATTTTTTTTGTCCGCCATGTCAAAATCCAAGATGACGGACGAAATGAAATTGTACCCTTCAAAGATGCTCGTTTATTCTTGTGTTGCATTTTTGCCACGCACAACAAGGTATGAATGAGCAAAATCGGTTGGGTGGTTCTAAAGAAAAATATTTTTGTTTTAACCATTGTTTTGAATACTATATGATTGCCTTGCCAATCATGTCTGCATTTATTTCTTTATAAATTTATTACTACCGAACCGATTTTAATAAAATAAAAAATATCTTGGTGAGAATTGATTGCTTTTTAAAGATCATGATCAAAATTTATTAATGTCTTAAAATTTAAGATGGTGGAAAGAATCATAATTGATTCTTCAAAATGGCGTGCTTAGTCTTATTTTCTGAAAATGTTTTAGTTTTTTTTTAATTCATAGAAAATCACTACTTTTCCCCCGCACAACAAGGTATAAATTGGTAAAATCGGTTTGGTGGTTCTCCAAAAATGTATTTTTGTTTCAGTCAATGTTTTACAGATTATTGCATTACCAATCCTGTCTGCATTCATTTCTTTATAAATTCATTATTACTGAACCCATCTTAGTGAAATAAAAAAAATTATAATAAGAATTGATTGTTCTTTAAATATGAGAATTGAAATTTGCCGCAATCTGCCTTTAAAGAGGTTTATTCTTGTTTTCAAAAAATGTTTTAGTTTTTTTTTAATTTATAGAAAAGCACTTAATTAATTTTTATCTCTTTATGCGGGAGAAAAGGAATATTTTTCTATAAATTAAAAAAAAAAACTAAAACGTTTTCGGAAAAGAAGAATAAGCACGCCATTTTGAAGAATCAAGTATGATTCTGTCCGACATCCTAAATTCTAAAATGGCGGCAAATTTCGATTATGATCTTTAAAGAGCAATCAATTCTCAACATGATTTTAGCTCACACATATACTATACTATAGTAGTGTGAGCTATGGTAATCCTAATTTTTTCAAGGAAAAAAAAGTTGCTCCGATTTCAAAAAATTTTATATATCTTTGCGTTTCAGATGATTTTGAAACTTTTTTGTTGCGCCGTCTGTCTGTCTGTCTGTCTGTATGTCTGTAACGACCATCGCGCATAACTCAAAAACAGCTTGGCCGATTTTAATGAAATATGGTACTTAGGCTGGGTCTTGGGTCGAGATGGTCCCATTTAAAAATGAACAAAATCCACCGAACACAAACCAAATAAAAGGGTGGGGGTAGATTTCAAAAATTAGAGTTTATGTGAAAATATGGCGTGTGTGATATCAAACGAAAGGTAATTGAGTCTGGAATTAAACAAAATACATTTTAATTTATTTAAAAAAAAGGGTGGGGGTATATTTCAAAAATTAGAGTTTAAGTGAAAATATGGCCTGTGATATCAAACGAAAGGTAATTGAGTCCGGAGTTTAACAAAATACATTTTAGTTTTTGTTTTTTTTTTTAAGGGTGGGGGTAGATTTCAAAAATTTGAGATTAAGGCGAAACATGGCTTGTGGTATCAAACAAAAGGTAATTTAGTCTGGAGTTGAATAAAATAAATTTCAGTTTTTAGTTATATTAGCTCACACGTACACTATAACTATAGTAGCTAGTGTGAGCTTAGGGGCCCATATATTGGCAGAGTATTTTTTATTTCACTAAAATTGGTTTAGTAATAACGAATTTATAAGGAAATTAATGCAGACAAGATTGGCAATGCAATCGTATAATCGGTAAAACAATGACTGAAACAAAAATAGTATGGTGTCCGGAGATAAGAATAGCACCAAGGTAACCCTAGAGTCCCTGTATGTTGACATATTTGGATGTATTAACATAATACATCCAAATATGTCAACATACAGGGACTCTAGGTAACCCCTAGCCCTGTCGTAAGAGGCGACTAAAAGGGCCTCGACCCATGGGTAAATGAGTAGTCTGGTAACGGACGAGCTTTGACCAGTATGCTAACAAAAAAAAATTCAAACTGGTAACCTTTGGGATCACACCAGAAAACATCTATGGTAAAGGGGATGGGTTAATCTGGTAATTCTCTAATTGGTGGCCTGGCCATTCAGGAAATCACCACATGGGACAGGGTATATGGAGTGCCTATTTGGAGCTAGCAGCTAGTGCGGGCACATTGTTCACGGTAAAAAGTTCTTTCCTTGAATAAATTGTTTTACCTTAAACCAGTTTGTTTTGAATTAAAATATTTCTTTTTAGTTCAGCGCAGCGTTTAATCTTGAAATGAGATTTTATTTTTCTTCTGTGATTGTTTTGTTTCAGTATACTACATTTTGCAACAAAGCAAATTGTCTTCATATAAGTAATATTTTGCTTCCAGACGGTAGAAAACGGTGCCTTAGAATAATTCAGTTCCAATTTATAATAAAACAATCTCTGTTTCACATTAAAATAAAGAGGCAAGACATTTTTTGTGCAATATCAAGAAAATATTCTCTTTGTGAATAGGAAAGCACAAATTATTTTACTTCACAGCAATTTGCTTTGATCTAAGACAATTTCTTTTACCGTTTGGCTCTCTGTACCCTGTTAATTATGTTAAAAGGTTTATGACCCATCAGTGGTCTAAGGTTACAACCATGGCATTATGTGGTAAATTATGATGTCTAAGTTTCTGGGCTAAAATATAATTTTGAAGTCTACTGGGTTCTATAGTATTTAAATTATTATCTGAGTCGAACACAGTAAGTGCGTGGTGCACAAAGGGCGGCCTAGGTGCCAGGTTAGATCCTTTAAAGGTGCTAACCGCTAGTACCGTACATTAAAATAACATTGACCCACATAGCACAAATCAAAACAACGTTAAAAACACACACTTTTTTAAATTTAAAAGGTCGCTTTTTAACGTTATTTTCAAAACCACGTCGTTGTGATTTTAACGTGGTTTTAAAAATAACGTTAAAAAGCGACCTATTAAACTTAAAAAAGTGTGAATTTTCTATGTGGGGAGAGTAACGCAAGGCCAAAACAACCCCTTGAGCATTACGTAATTTAAGGATAGGCCCTTATAAGCATTAAACTTACTATAGAACAATTATTATTGTCCGATACTATTGAAGATTTTCAGGAAGTAGACTGGCAAGACCATGTTATTATTAAGTGTGATGCTGATGACAGCGATGAAGATATGCCTCTTGCTCGACTAGTGAATAGTGTAGTGTTTCAAGAATGAGATTTTTGTTGTACAAATTTGACCTTATTTCTGTATATTTGTTTGAAGAATAACTCCTGATTTGTGTTCATGTATAAGCCTTCTGCATTTTCTGGTGTTTTGTTATGATTTTATGAATAAGAATTTCCATTTTTCTAATTTTTTTAATATTTCAATTAAAGTTTCAGGAAATACTTCCGAAAATATATTTTTGGAAATTTTACATCACTATTCATAGCATAATATCACGTAAGTTAAAATTTAAGCTAAACTATTGTGTATGTCAGTGATCATCATGAGCATCATTTTCACATGCGACTGTGCCTCTTAATGATCATGATTATTTAAATTAATGCATTAACATCTTGATATTTGTTTTATTGGTTTATAAATATCGAGAACCAGTAAAATAATTAAAGTATATTCACCACTTAATTTAGTTTGTCCGAGTTTTATAGACATATAAACCAGTATTTACTAAGATCTTTAAACTTAGCACTTAGACCAAGGTCTAGTACTAAACTCTATGAACTTGAACTGTATTTTTTTAATACTTACATGTCAAATTACTGCAAAATGTTGGTTTACGCTAAGGTGCAATAGCACACAATTCTCAGTGAGTTTTAACTTACAAAATTTCAAATTAACTATAAGAAAAACCACATAAAAAATTTGTAACGAAATGTCATGGAAATTTAGTCCATGCAGTGATAGGATTCCTGTTAAAAATAGTCTCAAATTGTAGTACCACCCCTGAGGGGTGGTATTAGAATCTGTTTTCAGTCACATATCCACCAAAAGAATTGAAAATCGGTTTAATCATCGGTAACTTGTCTAAATAATTAACATGTAAAATATAGCGGACAGCTGACACTCACTTACACCGATGTTATTGGACATCTCCTAATTACTTTTGCCGGTTTAAATCTGACTGCCATTTTTAAACCAAAAAATTATATTTTTTATTTATTTTTTTTGCGGACATAATAACAACATTGAAACAACAAGAAAAGGTGCCTTTATTGTAAGGTATTTATGAAAAGTTATATAAATATTAAAAACTATTAGATTCAAGGTAAAAAAATGAGTTTTAAGGACTTTAGCACTTTAGCATTTTAGACTCTTTAGTAAATACTGGTGATTTTTTAAATTTAAAATGTAGACGCGAATTTTTCAAATTAATTAAGTACCGCAGAAATAAATAATTGGAATCTTGGGCCAAATGCGTTTCCAGCTTAAAAGAGAACAATTCATTTGTCTATAAGTCGTAATTTAGACAATTTCTGAGTGACGAGGGATCTTTTCATAAGTTATAAAGAAGGGACTCACCTACACATAACTATTACATCAAAACCCACAGTTTTTAAAAGTCATTTTATTTTGGTAAATATTGAAAAATCTAATTAAACCAAAAAAAAAAACACTTTTCATGGCTAAGCGGGTAGTTTTGTTTCTCTTGTATTTTTCCGTCGGCAGCTCGAAAGCTGTACATCCACCGGGGTTCAAGACCTAATGAACACCTAGGAAGTGTTGACTGTTAACTGTTTCGTCCTTAAGAAACTCATCAGAAGACTGCATGATCAATGGGACACCCTTGTAAAGCTAGAGAGACGGCTTATAAATATCATCTTACGATATTGGTAAGAGAGATAAAATAAATAATGCTTGAGAGACCGTATGCTTTAATAAGGGGCGACATCTACCAAATACAAAAGAAACTAGCAGAAATGAAACAAAAGGCAGGCAAATGAAAAGAAAAACAGTACCCGTGATCCTGACATAATTTGTCCCTCAGATCGGGTTAATGCTTATTGCATTTTACCGCCTTCGCGACGTTATATGTCGGTTAGCGGAGTTTACCCCACGAAAAATTGTTGTTTTCGTTATTCACGGTTACTAAAATTTATGTTTGCAAATCTAATTAAGTTTGCAGAACAATACTTAATTGAATGGTTTATGCGAAAGTGTGGGTTAAATGAACACAGAAACTTTAACATGTAGACACGCAAGACGTGTGGGCGTTCTTTATAGTTTATATATTATTTATTTTGGATCTTATTAAAATATTAATTGCCTTTTCTTAATTATTGTGAGTCATATTTTATATATACCTACAGTCCTGGCAGAAAATAATTAAATACATGTATCTAATTACTTATCTTGTAGACGGAGACTACCAAAACCTAAAAAAACTGTTACTCAATCCTCGTGGTAGTTTTTTGGAGGTAATATAAATGCTGTAATTTTGTACAAATTCAAAGGCTCCTTAATAGTTTACCACCTCTTAAAGTTTGGTGCATCATTTACATTACACACTGTATAAACCAAACTGTAATGAATTGTTTTTAACTTAGTTTTCTTTTTTTTAGGTATGTATTCACATCTTTAAAACTTAAAAGTTATCGTTTGGTGTCGCAGGTAAGTTCCTTTTTTATTCAAATTATTTAATTTAATATACGTATTTTAAAAATAGCACTATTTTATAAAATTTAATTTTAATAAATTTTGCTCTCGGAAGATGTTTCCGAATGGAAAATAATAAAAACCCAGAAAATATTATAATAAGAAAAAGTTATTTAAAATATTTAAATTAGACGTCTTTTATAATTAAATTGTGTTTCTTTCGTGTGCAGGGCCGGATTTTCATTTTGCTTTAAAGTAAAGAAATAATAATAAAGTGTTTGTAAAAATAATACGTCGCCGTGGGCATTATAACGTTTGTTTTGAAAAATATAAGACATATCAAGATTAGAAAAAACCATTTATAATTTTTCAAAACGTATTTTTTTCAATATATTGTCACGTAGGCTATAATCAATTAAGTATTTTTTCTAATTTCTTTTTTATCTTCTTTTTTTCTGGTTTGATGTAAAAAATATTAAAAAAAAAACTTGTATTATTATTATAGTTACGTGACAATAGTTTATTTTTTAAAAGTTTTTAAAATAAATTGTTGGTAGGGTTTTTAAAACTTATGCAATTATCAAACTAATTTTTATCTGTCACGTTTAGTTTCCGAAATATAATACAAAGTTGAACATGTTTTCTCAAGGAATTAGCATTTTTTTACCTTTTTTTCGAAATCGACGTAAAGTTTCGTTTAAAATGATTTGTATTTTTGTAGTATTTTTATATTATCCATATTTCCTTCATTTTTTTTATCATATACTTTTTAGACGCAGGTTTTTTTTAAAGTTCGACAAAAAATTCAAGGAATAAAAAATATAATAACAAAATATATATATATATATATATATATATATATATATATATATATATATAATTTATTAAAATTAAATTTTATATATATACTTAGAAACTAAAAGTGTCAGCTTAAATTAAGTTTGATAATTGCATCAAGCTTTAAAAAAGTTATAGGACCCAATCCAAAATGCAGACTTTTTAAAAAGCCTCATTTTTATTTCCCCTAGAAGTACGGATTCCTACTTAAATGCAGGCACGTAGCGCTGAGGTGGGGTTTAGGGGTTAAAATTGTGTGCACTGTTAATAAACTTGTTTGAAAATATTTGTATAAAATTTTTCAATTATACATTTATACATTCAAAACACCCCGTCTTCCTCCATTAGATCGTTGGCGCTACGCTAATGCTTAAAAGTGCCCAATTTGAACCACCCTTCCTTCATTCCTTTCGTGAGTGTATTATTTTTTATAAAGATTTTTTTTTATGTTAAATCTTTTAGGAAAATTATTATCTTATTATTCCTTAACCATTTTTTAAATAACGAATTACAAACAAATCTAAATAAAAATATCTAAAATTCAGGAATATTTATTAGGTTGATTCAGTGGCCTACGAAGGGGGGGGGAGGATTGGGGGACCCTCAGAGCTTTGAATATTGACCTCTAAAATTTAATTTAATTCTCCCCAAAAATCAATATTAAAATATATCGATCTGCGCTCAAGCCTCCCCCCCATGATTCATCTCTGCGTATCAATCCGCGCTGAAGTTCCCCCCCAGGATTCATTTCTGTGTACGCCACTTTGTGGTCAGTGTTGGTATAAATTCATTTCTAACTCAAAAATAAATAAAATTTTCCTGAGTCTACCCCTTACTGGACTACGCCGCAGTGTAGGAATAAAGCCCCAGCGCATTTTAAATCTTTATTTTAATTTAAATATAAATTTATGGGCTTTAATTTCTTTCAGATTATAATGTAGCAAAAGAATAATAAAACTTTTTTCTTTTGCGTCGCGGCATGGTGGCTGGCTGAATTTATTATGTAAGACGTACCACCACGTAGCTCTTAAAGTCTTACATAATTGAGATCGTATAAAAATATAAATAAAATATTATATCATATTATACTATATTATATTATAATTTGTTATATTATATTATTAATAATATAATATATTATTATATTTTTATAATAGTTAATTAGAGGTACTGGTTGTACTGCTTTAAATTACATTGCTTCCCTACCATACAGGGTGTTCCAAGTTAAGTGTCCATCAACTTTGTTATTATTAAAGATAGAAAAAAGTTTAAATTAAAAAACTAGTAGAATTTTTGACGCTCTTTAAAATGCTGAAATCAAAAAAATATCAAACATAGCGTTTTTGAGTTTTCGAGTGTTTCCAAAAAACATAAAACATATTTTAATTAAACACTCTGTATTTTATAATTTTTTCGGATAGGTCTTTTAATTCTAAACAAAAATTGTCTATTAATTTTTTCCCCAAGTTAAAAATAACGAAGGTTATCCAAATTTAAAATTACGCTTGGACTTTTTTCTACCAAATAAAATTTCAATACAAAATTTTGAATTTCAAATATCTTCGTTATTTTTTCTTTAGGACAAAAAATGAAAAGACAATTTATGTTTAGAATTGAAAGAGCTTTCAGAAAAAATTATAAAATATAGGGTGTTTAATAAATTTTTTTATGTTTTTTGAAAAAACGCATCAAAAATTGTACTAGTTTGCCAATTTAAACTTTTTTCTATCTTTAATAATAAAAAAGTTAGCAATAGTGGATACTTGGAACTCCCTGTATATTTAGACCAGAAGAAATATTAGTTAAACTAAATTTTACACAAGCAATATTGTATGCCCTAGGTCTACTCTTTATGTTGAATTAAATGTAAGTTTCACAAATACATTTTGGAGTAAAAATTACCTAAAAAATAACTAAAATTTAAAAAGAAACAATACGAAACAGGAAAGATTTCTTCTACAAGCAGCGATCGTAATAATCGTCTAAAGATAGAAACAAGATGGCTGCGACAGTATTTAATGATGTTTTTCACTTCTTAAATCTCTTTAAAAGTACCTACATCAAACCACCCTCTTTACTGATTTATGGTATTTTAGCTCACACATATACTATACTATAGTATTAGCTCACACATATACTATACTATAGTAGTGTGAGCTATGGTGATCCCATTTTTTTCGAGAAAAAAAAAGTTGCTCCGATTTCAAAATTTTTTATATATCTTTGCGTTTCAGATGATTTTGAAACTTTTTTGTTGCGCCGTCTGTCTGTCTGTCTGTATGTCTGTCTGTCTGTCTGTCTGTCTGTCTGTCTGTCTGTCTGTCTGTCTGTCTGTCTGTCTGTCTGTCTGTCTGTCTGTCTGTCTGTCTGTCTGTCTGTCTGTCTGTCTGTCTGTCTGTCTGTCTGTCTGTCTGTCTGTCTGTCTGTCTGTCTGTCTGTCTGTCTGTCTGTCTGTCTGTCTGTCTGTCTGTCTGTCTGTCTGTCTGTCTGTCTGTCTGTCTGTCTGTCTGTCTGTCTGTCTGTCTGTCTGTCTGTCTGTCTGTCTGTCTGTCTGTCTGTCTGTCTGTCTGTCTGTCTGTCTGTCTGTCTGTCTGTCTGTCTGTCTGTCTGTCTGTCTGTCTGTCTGTCTGTCTGTCTGTCTGTCTGTCTGTCTGTCTGTCTGTCTGTCTGTCTGTCTGTCTGTCTGTCTGTCTGTCTGTCTGTCTGTCTGTCTGTCTGTCTGTCTGTCTGTCTGTCTGTCTGTCTGTCTGTCTGTCTGTCTGTCTGTCTGTCTGTCTGTCTGTCTGTCTGTCTGTCTGTCTGTCTGTCTGTCTGTCTGTCTGTCTGTCTGTCTGTCTGTCTGTATGTCTGTATGTCTGTCTGTAACGACCAACGCGCATAACTCAAAAACCGCTTGGCCAATTTTAATGAAATTTGGTACCTAGGCTGGATCTCGGGTCGAGATGGTCCCATTTAAAAATGAACAAAATCCACCGAACACAAACCAATTAGGGGTGGGGGTAGATTTCAAAAATTAGAGTTTATGTGAAAATATGGCGTGTGTGATATCAAACGAAAGGTAATTGAGTCTGCAGTTAAACAAAATACATTTTAATTTATTTAAAAAAAAGGGTGGGGGTATATTTTAAAAATAAGAGTTTAAGTGAAAATATGGCGTGTGTGATATCAAACGAAAGGTAATTGAGTCCGAAGTTTAACAAAATACATTTTAGTTTTTGTTTTTTTTCAGGGTGGGGGTAGATTTTAAAAATTTGAGTTGTTGAAGTCAAAACATGGCTTGTGTGGTATCAAACAAAAGGTAATTTAGTCTGGAGTTGAACAAAATATTGTTACAAATGTAAGTTATTTAAATTTTATAGTTAGAATTTATTTAGGTTTAGTGTAGTATTAGGTTGACGTATTTCATGGTTGTATTCTTAATCTAGGTTTTAGTTGCGTTATCTGTGACGAACTGGTATGTGAACGGTCCGGCTCCAGAAAAGGGCGGAATGATTCGGAATCGAACAAAGATGGAAAATTCTCGAATTGTAGGCAGCCCCTCATATATAAGGCCGGACGTCGTGCATCAGAGTCAGTCACATATAACGTACTGTAGTGGTCGTGAGATATTAACACGAAGTTAATAGACCGATTATAGTAGTGAATTATTAGCAAGTTATTGTAAGTTTAAGTGCGTGTTTTTGTACATAATTTGTCGAAATAAATTGACGTATCGTTTTCAACAATTGCGAGTTTTAATTTGTCGTTGTGAACCCGTAACAATTGGTGTCAGAAGTGAGATTAAAAGAAATAAATAGTGCAAAGACTATCCTTACACAGTACCACCGGCTAGGACAATTAAAAAGAAGAACAGTAAGTGATTTTGCCAGAATATTCGGAACTGAATAGTGCAAAGACTACCCTTACATATTACAACCGGATAGGACAATTGGACAGAAAAACAGTAAGTGATTTTTCTAGAATATTCGAAGAAGTTCGATATTGTTTTATTCAAAAACTAAAAGAGATATTTAAGAACCGACTTCGACATTAACTTTACAGTCCAAAAATTGATAATTAGAGAGATTTTCTAGAATATTCTATAACATTCTACGACGTTCTATTCAAAAACTAGAAGAGATATACAAATACCGACTTCGACATTAGATTAGTAATTTTAAAAGTAAGAATCAGAAAGAATTTCTAAAACATTCCATCACTTTCTACGACGCTCTATTCGAAAACCAGAAGAAATATCCAAAAAGAGACTTCGACATTAGCTTAGTAATTTCAAAAGTAAGAACTAAAAAGAATTTCTATAAGATTCCATAACATTCTACGACGTTCTATTCAAAAACTAGAAGAGATATACAAATATCGATTTCGACATTAGTTTAGTTATTTCAAAAGTAAGAATTAGAAAGAATTTCTAGAAGATTCCATAACATTCTACGACGTTCTATTCCAAAACTAGAAGAGATATACAAATACCGACTTCGACAGTAGCTTAGTTATTTTAAAAGTAAGAATTAGAAATTATTTCTAGAATATTCCATAACATTCTACGACGGTCTATTCGAGAACCAAAAGAGATAATCAAAAAAAAGTGACTTCTACATTTGCCTAGTAGCAGAAAGAGTAGCATTTACCAGTATATTCCAGAACATTCCATTAGGTTCTATTTAAGAATTGGAAGAGATATTGAAAAACCGACTTCGACATTCGCTTTATAGCCCTAAAATAGACTTAAGTGATTTATCAGGAAGTTGATGCTTACTAGACAAGGATCGGCAAAGATGGAAGATCTAACTAAAATGATACAGGCTCTAGCAGCTCAAATGGCTCAAAATCAGAACGATATAAGACAGACCATTGAGCAAAATCAGGGCGATATGAAACAGACCATGGGACAAAACCAGAATGACATGATACATTAGATAGCATGCAAGAAAACTTCGATCAGATAAAGAGCAACTCCGAACATCTGAGAGAAGAGTTCAAGACTGCAACCGAAGATCTTAAGGAAGAAATAACCCAAAGAATGCATAGTGTAGAACAAAAGGTACAAAATAATTTGCAGAATGTAGAAGAAACGGTACAAAATGTTAAAGAGAAGGTACAAAATGTTGAAGAAAAGGTACAACATGTTGAAGAAAAAGTGGAGAACGAACTACCGAATGTAAGGGAAGAAGTTTTTCAAACCATGGAAGAAAAATTCCAGGACGTGTCGAAACAGCTTATACAGCTTCAGAAAGAGCACAACAAAATAAAAGCTCAGGGATGTGTCGTGAATCCCAACCAGAACATTAAGCTTCCAAATTTTGACGGTACGTCCTCCTGGTCCACCTACAAACAACAATTTGAAGCTGCCGCCGCTGCAAATGGTTGGGACGAGGACGAAAAAGCTAGAGCGTTGTTAGTAGCTCTACGGGAACCTGCACTCGGACTTTTACGGTCCATTCCAGTCGAACAAAAACAGAATTATAACGCTTTAGTGGCAGCGCTAGAAAGAAGGTCTGGAGACGAACACTTGCGAAATTTACATTGGTCAGAATTAAATGTTCGTCAACAAAGAGCAGGGGAGTCATTACAAGAGTATGAAGCGGATATCAGGAGGCTGATGTACTTTGCTTACCCAGAAATGCCAGAAAATTACAGAGATCCCTTCACGGTAGATCGCTTTATTAACGGCTTGCGAGACACGGACTTAGCCAAATTACTTCGTCGAGAACGCTTCCATAACAGCAGTGAAGTGTTGATTCGAGCCCTTGAAATCGAATCATCAAATAATATGTCCAGGCCAAAAGTAAGCTGTTTCAATTCAGGAGGGAGAAGAAATGAGCAATGGACATGAGGTCAACTTAAAAACGCTAAATCAAATGTTTCAATCACTGATTGAGAAGATTGACTCTTTGAAAGAAAGCAGACGATCCCCTCGAAATGTAAAGTGTTTCAGATGCGGACGTACAGGGCATATTCAACGCGATTGTCGTGTCCAAATGAGGTCTCGCTCACCATCTAGTGGGACAGAGTACCGAAGAAGAGATCAGGAAAAACTAAAACTAGTCAACGCAGAGGGGCGGGTGTTGGCTAATGGGAATTTAGCCCCCAAAATTTACTCTATCAAGAGCTTAAAACATACTGCTGACAGTCTTAACATCGACGGACTTATTAATGGAAGAAAAGTTAATATAACAGTAGACACTGGTGCTGCCATATCATTGCTTGCAAAATTGCAACGAGATATAAAATTCGACCAACAGAAAAGAAAATAAAACTTAAGACTGTGACTGCAGAATCCGCCGACGTGTTGGGGCAGACAGACATAGACCTACAGCTGGGGAGGTTGAAGATTCGCCACTCGGTATTAGTTGCAGACATAGAAGACGAATTTATTTTGGGAATGGACCTGATAAGTAAACATGGATTTGCGTTTGATAATAAACTTAATACCCTAAGATTTGGGAACGAAGAGTTCATTTTGTCAAATAGTCACATCAATAAAGAACCAATTAAGGTGGTGGCAGTATGCACAACAAGACTAGTCGGTAACAGTGAGACCATAATTTTTGGGAGGCTGGAAAGTAAAACATCAAGCTGCGTCGGACTCATAAGCCAACAAAACACACCCAACACCTACCTCGTTGCAAAATCACTAGTTAAAACCGATAAAGACATCCCGATTAGAGTCGCCAATATTTTCCCAAATAGTGTCAAAATTAATAAGGGGGAGGTGGTAGCATTATTTGAACCAGTACAGAAAGTAACAAGATGTGAAGAGCCAACTTCCGAGGATACAAGCAAGTTACCAATGGAGGTACTTCAGCAATTTGAGTCAACTTGGCAACATCTCACTCCAAAAGAATTTAGCAAAGCGAGAGAGTTTATAGAAGAACAAAGTAATATCTTCGAAACTAGGAGTAGTTCGGGACGCACAAACCTTATTCAACATGCTATCAACACTGGCGATGCCCAACCCATAAGACAACCCCCAAGAAGACTACCAATGGCCAAGCAAGAAGAAGTTCACAATCTCATTAATAAAATGCTCAGCGACGGTGTTATTGAAGAGTCATCAAGTCCTTGGTCATCTCCTGTGGTGTTGGTCACTAAAAAGGATGGAAGTACTAGATTTTGTGTCGACTACAGGAAACTTAACGATATGACCAAGAAAGATAGTTACCCACTGCCAAGAATAGACGACACATTAACAACGTTGGCAGGATCATATTGGTTTTCTACTCTTGACCTGAAAAGTGGGTATTGGCAAGTAGGAATCTTTGAAAGAGATAAAGAGAATACTGCATTCTCTGCTGGAAGTGGATTTTATCAGTTTAATGTGATGCCATTTGGCCTGTGCAATGCCCCAGCTACATTTGAAAGACTAATGGAAGTCGTTCTACGAGGCCTTACTTGGAAAACCTGCCTAGTCTATTTGGATGATGTCATAGTAATGGGGAAATCATTTCAAGATCATCTAGATAATTTACGAGAAGTATTCTCAAGAATCAGGAACGCAAATCTTAAATTGAACTCAAAGAAATGTTTTCTGTTCCAAGAAAAAGTTGAGTTCCTGGGTCACGTCGTTTCCCGAGAAGGCATCCATACTGACGAAAAGAAGTTACAAGCAATAAAAGAATGGCCTCAACCTCGTGACAAACATGAATTGAGAAGCTTTTTGGGTCTGTGTACATACTACAGACGATTTGTAGAAGGATTCCCCAAAATAGCGTCTCCATTACATAGACTTACAGAAGATAAAGCTTCTTACAAATGGAATACCGAATGTGACCAAGCATTTAGAAGACTAAAAGCAGCATTATGTTCTAGTCCGATTCTTGCATATCCCATTCCAAAAGGAAAATTCATATTAGATACTGATGCGAGCAACGATGGCATAGGAGCAGTACTCTCTCAAGTACAAGATGGAGAAGAACGGGTCATCGAATTTTTCAGCAAGAAGCTATCCAAACCAGAGAGAAATTATTGTGTTACTAGAAAGGAGCTCCTAGCCATAGTTAAATCCGTAGATCACTTTCACAAATATCTCTACGGACAAGAGTTTCTGATTAGAACGGATCATGCTGCGTTACAGTGGCTCATGAAAATGAAACAACCTGAGGGGCAAGTCGCGAGATGGATAGAAAAGCTACAACAATACCATTATCAAATTAAGCACCGAGCGGGAAGGGTGCATAATAATGCGGATGCATTGTCCAGAAGACCTTGCCCTGAGGATTGTAAACATTGCAGGAAAATTGACCAGAAAGAAGGAATTACCTACGTGCGCCAGATAAAGTTAGAACCAGATGAAGAATGGATGTCGGCTTCGATTAGAACCACACAACTTAACGACAAAGATGTAGGACCTATCTTGCGATTGAAAGAAAATAACAAGCCACGACCATCATGGCAAGATATCGCAAACCAAGGGGTGATATTCAAATCACTGTGGGCACAATGGGATTCACTGATAGTAGAGGAAAACATCCTTAAACGTGCCTGGGAAAGTGCCGATGGCCTTACTGTGGTTAATCAAGTAGTGGTTCCTAGGAGCATGGTAGACAATATAATGGCCGAATGCCATGGTGGAAAATCAGGCGCGCACCTAGGCATAAATAAAACCATGGACAAAATTCGAAACCGATTTTATTGGGTCAATTACTTTCAAGATGTGAAAAACTTGTGCCGCCGATGTTCGACTTGTGCAGCCAGCCAAGGTCCCAAAACAAGGTCCAGAGGTCAAATGAAACAATATAACGTAGGTCTGCCATTCGAACGCATTGCTATTGATGTGGCCGGACCATTTCCAGAAACTAAAAGGGGCAACAAATACATCCTTGTTGTCATGGATTACTTTAGAAAATGGCCAGAAGTTTTTGCTTTGCCTAACCAAGAGGCCGCTACAGTTGCAGAAGTTCTGGTAAATGATGTTTTCAGCCGATTTGGTATTCCTTTGGAACTACATTCAGATCAAGGAAGAAACTTTGAATCAAAGCTCTTCCAGAATCTCTGTGACCTTTTAGGAATACATAAAACACGGACTACTGCTTTACATCCGCAGTCAGATGGCATGGTTGAAAGATTTAATAAAATAATAGAAGAACATCTTTGCAAAGTTGTTGATGAGCACCAAACAGATTGGGACCAATATATTCCATTGTTTTTGATGGCCTATAGAACCGCCATTCACAATACGACAGGAGCTACTCCATCTAGTATCCTGTTTGGTAGAGAACTGCGTTTATCATGTGATATCATGTTTGGTTCAACTGAAGAAGAACACTTAGAGGTTAATGACTATGTCAAACGTTTAAGGCAAAAGCTGCACGATATCCATGAAGTGGTTAGAGAGCGAATAGAAATAGCCAGTGACCGCATGAAAGCGAGGTATGACCTGAAAGCAAACTCTTCAGGGTTCAAACAGAATGATCAAGTCTGGCTATACAATCCTCAACGCAAGAAAGGAAGATCACCTAAGTTGACACCACCATGGGAAGGGCCTTATAAAGTTGTTAAGAGAATTAATGATGTAGTCTACCGAATCCAGAAAAGTCCGAAGTCCAAGATGAAAGTTGTTCGTCTAGACAGACTAAAACCTTACCTGGGAAATGTTGATCGAGACGATCAAACCTGAAGAGGAGGATATTGTTACAAATTTTAGTTATTTAAATTTTATAGTTAGAATTTATTTAGGTTTAGTGTAGTATTAGGTTGACGTATTTCATGGTTGTATTCTTAATCTAGGTTTTAGTTGCGTTATCTGTGACGAACTGGTATGTGAACGGTCCGGCTCCAGAAAAGGGCGGAATGATTCGGAATCGAACAAAGATGGAAAATTCTAGAATTGTAGGCAGCTCCTCATATATAAGGCCGGACGTCGTGCATCAGAGTCAGTCACAGATAACGTACTGTAGTGGTCGTGAGATATTAACACGAAGTTAATAGACCGATTATAGTAGTGAATTATTAGCAAGTTATTAGTAAGTTTAAGTGCGTGTTTTTGTACATAATTTGTCGAAATAAATTGACGTATCGTTTTCAACAATTGCGAGTTTTAATTTGTCGTTGTGAACCCGTAACAATATATTTCAGTTTTTAGTTATATTAGCTCACACGTACACTATAACTACAGTACCTAGTGTGAGCTTAGGGGCCCATATATTGGCAGAGTATTTTACACTGTACTATGACCAGACTATTACATTTCTAATGAAAACAAGTTACTTTCAAGGGGAAATTTTCCGGAACCCGAGGAAAACATTTCCCTGTGTGAAACCGGCAGAGAAATCATGGACAAGCCTCCACCACCGTCCAATAATACGTTTCGACTTTAATGACAATTCCGCAGATTGCAAATGAAGACATACAACTAGGTTGGGATTGAGGGCAGGATATTTTGTATCCGTATGTGTATTCTCACCCATATACGTAACTGAATCTGATAAAATTAAAGCTAAACTTTCCAATCTAAGTCTACTAATAAAATTTTAATTTTAGTGTTAACTCTACTTTTCTGTAAATCATAATTTTGTTGTCGTTATAGCATTATTTTGTTTTATTTATCGTATTTAGTTTACTTATTATTACTATATTATTATTATGTATGGCTCAAAAAGTGCCTACAGTTCAGTTCTAGTCAGTACATTTGCCTATATTTAATCTTAAGGTATTTTTTGTTGTGTGTGCTTTTCAAGTGTCCCACCGACATTTTGCTTTGGAAATGATGTTAATGTGATTCATATTTTTGTTGTAATTTAATTCACCTTTTTGGGTCCAATTTTTGTTGGATGACTGCATCCTGCAATTTTTCTATTGATTTTTCAATTACTTGTTTTTTTGCAAAATTATTTTTGTCTATACTGATTGGAGTCTAAAGGTACTTTAGGTAGTTTAGACTTTTAGATTTTTATATCGGTTTCAGCTGCAACGTGTATGATTTCTCCATTTGCTTTATCACCTCTTTAAGTTCCGGTTTCCCCCTCCTGTTGGGCTCCCCATCCGCTGTAGCTGAAGCTGTAGCTAAACCGAAGTACATCGAGTTCCGGCAGCCGAATTAATCAAAGTTTAAGCCAGGCAATAATGTACACATACTCACAAATCAACCATTGAGCTTAACGGGAGTTATCCCAAGTATCAAATCTCTTTGATTGTGATTGAGGGCCATCTTTATAAATAAAAATACAGAATTTTTAAATGGTACTAACTTGTCCAGGAAGCTCAGCTTTGCATTCCTGAGTATATAATTGCTTGCTAAGATGGGGAGCTCAATTAATTAGTTTTTTTGGTCATTGAGTCATTAACCCTTTCGAATACCAAAGGCGCTTGATAAGTATAGAGTTTTCAAGCACAGAAGACCCTTTATTATCTGTTGTATGCTTCCGGGTTATCCCCTCTTGTTGAGCTCCCCATCCGCTGTCGTTGAAGCTGTAGCCAAACCGAAGTACATCGAGTTCCAGCAGCCGAATTAATCAAAGTTTAAGCCAGGAAATAATGTACACATACTCACAAACCAACCATTGAGCTTAACGGGAGTTATCCGAAGTATCATATATCTTTGATTGTGATTGAGAGTCATCTAAATAAATAAAAATACGGAATTTCTAAATGATACTAGCTTGTCCAGAAAGCTTAGCTTTGTATTCTTAAGATCAGAGGCATTAAAGTCGGAGTCTGAAGGTTTATTATTGCTTGCTGAGATAGAGTCATTAACCCTTCCAAACAGCATAGGCGCTTGATGGGTAAAGAGGTTTCAGGCACAGAAGACCCTTTATTATTTGTTGTATGCTCCCCATTTGCTGTAGCTAAGCCGAAGTACATCGAGTTCCGGCAGCCAAATTAATCAAAGTTTAAGCTAGGCAAAATGTACACATGCTCAAAAATCAACCATTGATCTTATCGAAAGTTACCCATCCAAATAAAAATACTAGCTTATCTTTGCATTCTTAAGGTCAGATGCATTAAAGTCGGAATCTGAGGGAGTAGTATTGGCTGCCAAGATAGAGTCATTAACCCTTTGGAACACATAAGGGCTTGATGGGTATACAGGATTAAGGCACAGGTGACCCTTTATTATCTGCTGTGTGCTTCCGGTTTTCCCCATCCTGTTGGTCTCCCCAGTTACAGTAGCTGAAACTGTAGCTAAAAACCGAAGTACATCGAGATAAGGCAGTTGTAATTATTAAAGTTTAAGCCCAGCCTGAATGTAAATATACTCACAAATCAGTTACCGTAAGTATTTCTTTGATTATGGTGGACGCACATCTAAATAAATAAAAATACAGACAATTTAAATGATACTGGCTTATCCAGGAAGCTTAGCTTTGCATTCTTAAGATCAGTTGCATTAAATTCGGAATCTGAGAGGCACAGGAGATTATTATTTATCTGATTAATTTTTTTGATTTATCTGGATTTTCAGTTCTTAATTCAGGATTCTCCCATCAGTCTCATCTATGAAATTTTTCGCATTTGATGTATCATGTCAAGTCTGTTTATTTGGCTTTAGCTTAGCACAAAGCTTATAACAACCATATCTAAGATCTAAAGATCTAAGGGAGTCATGAACATGTGTAGTGGTTATATGCTCGAAGAAGTTTAGTTGTTCCATAAAAGGTAATTAAATTGCCCCCGTGAGAACATCTGATTTTTCAAGGATTGCGGCATGTTGGCCTTGCTTGTTTATATTAGTGGTATTGCCATCGCACACTCGCGGGAGAATGGCGTCGTTGGTACGTCAGCATTATTCCTATTTTACAGCAAAACTCAATCAGGGACTAATATATTAGAGCTGTAAATTGGCAATCAATGTTTCCATGCATATGTATGCGTATATGTATGTGCTCTTGCCGTTACTGCAAGAGTGCATAAAACAGTGGGTCCCACAAGTCTTATGCAGGCTTGACTGATCGAGTTGACTTAAATTGGCTCCTGAAAGGAATACCTGTCAAGAAAATTAAGTATTTTTGGTTCATACATTTTGTTACTACAATCGTGGTGATCGCTGTCTTGAGTTACCGTAGTACCAACCGGTCGCCCCATCATCTTTAATAAGCATAACAGGTTATTTGTAGAGGTTTGCGGTAACTTTTATGGTTATTTGACATTCGCAACTAACCAAAACCTGAATTTTGTCCCAAATTTGTATTTTCGTTATGCCTTCAACATTTGTATTAATGTTTATAAGTTTTAGATAATCAAAACGCACTATTGCCTGTAATAATCAACTTTTAAGAACCATCTTGTCGTATAGTAGCCCTAATTTTAGCATTTCTTGGTAACTGACTATAAAAGCACCGGATACCCACTATGTGAAACTTGAGCTTTAGATTCAAATATTCTTTGAGCACCTACATTAGTTGACTCTCATGCAAATCTTAAGACTTTTGGGCAACTCTGTGTGCTGTATATATGCAATGAGAGATCAAGTAGTAGACTTCAATTTATTCAGGTGTGAACAAAAATAAATTTTGGAGGTAAATTATCGCGGTTGATTTATCACAGTTAAATAAAAAAAGGTGAAAATTAAAACTTCTTTTAAAGGTAATTATTGTTTCTTTATTTAAATTATTTGTATTTTATTAAAACTCCCTCTGAAGAATATTCTTGATATATTATCTATCTTGCCCCTTGCTACTACTATGTCGGTTTATAACGTTTTTCTACGTTGTCCGACGCATATTCTCCACCTCTTTCGATCCGAACAATCATCCTATGTCAAGTTTTTTGGATTGACTTGGTTGCCATTCCAGTTCAGGTGGCCCTCTTTTTCTGCGCCCTATTGGTTGCCATTTTAGAACCTGCTATGATAATCTTTCGTCGGGCATCCATTGTACATGGCCGTACCATATCAATTCTCATTGATCTTTTTATTGCATAAATTCCGACACTTTCCATTTTTGTTTTGTATTTTTCTGTTAGGTGACAACTCTCTATTCCATACAACATCGTGCTTTTCACCATTGTTTCATATATGTTATATTTTACATTCTTTTTTATCTATCTGCATCATAAAATACTGTTAAGAGAACCAATAACCTTTTTTGCTTTTACTATTCTTTCCAGTTCTTTACAGTTTGTTTCTGTCTTTTTAAATGTGACACTTAACTCACTTGATTCGTTTCTAATATATAAGTACTGTGTCTTGTCCACGTTCAGTGTTAACCCTCACCTTTTGATATTCTTCCGTTAACTTTTTTTTCATATACTCCGTGTCTTTATCATTAGCTACAATTACTTGGTCGTCAGCAAACTTTACGTTTCCAGTTCTTTAGAGCTACTGTGATATATCTTTCTTAAGCCTTTCGTTACGAGGAATTCTTTTGAAAGTCGAAAAACATTATCACTACAAGCTCTTTTCGACATATTTAAAATCTGCAATAACTATTAACATTAGTGGGATTGATGATTTAGGAATAATGGCTATTAAAAAATGTTCTACTGTTTTTTGAAAAACTAATTAAATCTTTATCCGTGTGCTAAATTTTATTAAAATTGCACCAATAATTTTTATGCTATGATTGTTGGAGGTTTTTAAGTTTACTAAAGTTAAGTAAAAATAAATATGTTTTTTTTCTATAAAAATACTTGCAAACGTTCGATTTTGCTGATATCATTTTGACGGCCATTAAGAGATTATAACGAAATGTCCAACAGCTAAAATGTTTGTGTAGGTATATATATTTTCGTTATGCGTTAACGATATCCTAGCCGTTATAACGAGAAACGAGAGCAATTCCACGGCCACCGCCGTTAGATTGCCTGGAAAGCTCATATATTAAGCAACAGCCAATATAGATGGGACAGTTTTAAAATCAAATTTTCTCTATCTATCATACAACGCGAAGCGTTGTGTAATTTTGAGTCATTAATACACTCTATTTGCCAACTGTGACAGCATACAAACAACGAATTGAGGGTCAAAAATTCGAAGAAAATTAAACTGCTGAATGTGCATTTCGAACATACCAAGGTGAATTTTGTATAAACAGAATGTTACTCTTTATAACAACTATAAAATCAAATCCCAAAAGTCGATACCGATTTCAGTTTTTTCAATTTCAGTTAACTAGTTTAATTTTCCACACTTAAATTAACTTTTCTTTTTTCTTAACTTGTACTTTCTAGTGCAATACCGAAATATATATTCCTCTACTTGTTTTATTTTTCTTGTTTGATTCTTATTGTGATATCTTCATCTGTATTTGTTATGATGCTTTTTCTGATTGTGATATCTTCATCTGTATTTGTTATGACTTTAGTGTTCGTGTAGTTCATACTCAAGCCTATATTTTTAGCTACTGTATCCAGGTCCCCCAATATTTTTATTAGTTCTTCTTTCCTATTTATTATTAATGCGATATCTATTTAAGAATAAAACTGTTTTAGACTTCGTTACATTAAAACGATTCTTATTTGCACTTACGAGTAAAAAACGAATTCGTACAATGTACAGGCGCAGAATGATAATCTGCAATAACCGATCTGGAATTGCAATATATAGAACCTCGATTTTAGGTTTGATAACTGCCTTTGGATTAGGCTGTCTCCAATTTTGAATTAGAACACGAAACTCGTGGCCTTTTTGATTTAAGAGTAAACCACAGACTAATAAGCTCTCAAAAATGTTATAACAATGTGGGGGATTAAATCTCTAGTGACATAATATAGTCTAGTAGTAATTTTCTCTTCTGTGCCAACTTTATTACAATAGTTGTGTAAAGCCAACAGAAACAACTGCTCCGAGAGAAAATACCCCTACCGGCATTGAATTATACTGATGGTTTGATGCTTTCGTTGGGAACTTGGTTTTCACTCTCTCCAACGTCAATCACATACGAATGATCCCCGTCTGGAACACGTCCTGACAATCAGGAACAAGTCATCCATGCCAATCCACGACCGGTTTCGGCCTTTTGGGCCATCATCAGGTGAATGTAGGCGATAGCTCCGTGTAGAGCATAAGTTGTGTGAAACGAACAGAAACAACTACTCCGAGGGAAAATACCCCTACCGCCATTGAATTATACTGATGGTTTGATGCTTTCGCTGGAAACTTGTTAAAACTGTTTGGTTTTCACTGTCGCCAACGTCGATCACAAGGATACGAATGATCCCCGTCTGGAACACGTCCTGACAATGAAGAACAAGTGATCCATGCCAATCTACGACCGGTTTCGGCTTTTTGGGCCATCAGGTGAATATAGGCGATAGCTCAGTGTAGAGCATAAGTTGTGTGAAATCAACAGAAACAACTACTCCCAGGGAAAATACCCCTACCGGCATTGAATTATAGTGATGGTTTGATGCTTTCGTTGGGAACTTGTTAAAACTGTTTGGTTTTCACTCTCTCCAACGTTTTCCTGATTGTCAGGACGTGTTCCAGACGGAGATCATTCGTATCCTTGTGATCGATGTTTTTGAACAAAATTTATAAGGAAATGAATGCAGACAGGATTGGCAAAGCAATCGTACAATCTGTAAAACAATGGTTGACACAAAAATAGATTTGAACCATGAGAACCATCACACCGATTTTACTAATTTGTACCTCGTTGTTTGGGGGAAAAGTAGTGCTTTTCTATAAATTAAAAAAAACTAAAACATTTTCGGAAAATCAGAAAAAACACGTCATTTTGAAGAATCAAGTATGATTCTGGCCACCATCTTAAATTTTAAGATGGCAATAAACTTTGATCTTTAAAAGGAAATCAATTCTAACTAGGATATTTTTTAGTTCATCAAAATCGGTTCAGTAGTAATGCATCTATAACGAAATAAATGCAGACATGATTGGCAAGGCAATCGTATAATATGCAAAACAATGGTTTAAACAAAAATATATTTTTTAAACCACTGAATTTATTTTCTTGACTCTTACCTTGCTCTGCGTGGCAAGGTTGCAGTTTTTTTACTAATTATAAAAAAGTTATTAAAACATGTTCATAACACAAGAATAAACGAGCATCGTTGAAAAGTACATTTTAATTTCGTCTGTTATCTTGAAATTTGAGATAGCGGACAAAAAAATAGATTTGGTTAAAACTATGATTAATTCTCTACCAACTGCAGTTTGTCCCATTAAAATCGATTGTATGGTTCAAAAGTTATAATGAAAAAAAATTGTCCGGTTTTTTTTTGGCCCACCCGACCCGGTAAGTCAACTTTTTTGTTCAAATTTTAAACTAGAAATCATAGTTTGGGGTAGGTGGGTAATAAATTAGAGTTGTATATTTGAAATGCAGTAACTAATTCCACCAGTAAATCTAGTTACTGGCTGGGGTCGGGTTTTCTCGCAGTGTCGTACCTAGCCATCAACTTTTCACTGTTTCTCGCCTTTGCAAGAAAGGTTGACAGTTATCATGGCAATTCTTAAGATTATGGTGTCATCAACGTGTCTTACAACGACATTGGAAACTGTATGATGTGACGCCATTGACAGCATTGAGTGGGCCCCCCTAGTTTATCATAAAGTGTTAGCTCGCGCTAAATTTCGCGGTTTTTTTAAATTTTAAAACCACACAATTGGATGAGAGACAGAGTGCATTTTTCCGTGCGTGGGACATGCGCAACAAGAATCGAAGAGATCTTTTCACGACCGCCGAGAAAAATGGCGTGTGAATTACTTTCTCCAATTTATTACAATTTTCTATACTTCAAAGTGTGTACTAAACCATAGAAATAGAAGGTTCAGCCCTTCAACTACGTTGTGTCATCATTAGATCCTGACAGGGGCCCCTGGGACGTGAAGAAATTGGCTGCACATTGGTGAGTGCCCTTGTTTTCGACTTTCCGTTGTGTGATTTACAGCAATTAACCTATGGACTCTTAATTTTCGTGATTTCGTATCAATTATTATGTTTGTTCACAATTTCGTTTAATAAAAATATATACAGTCCAATGCAGCTATCGTTTTTTTAACTGCGGGCAAACATAAAGGACAAATAAAAAATCGTCTAAAATCATAAAGGAACATGGCATAACAGTCCTGTATTAAAAACGGAATTATTAATAATCGGACATTATCGAAAACGTCATTCTTCAAAACAAGACAAGAGCAAAATCGAAGTTCTGTATAACGACAAAATCATAAAAGGGGGTCGGGTTTGTGACGTTCACCTATAAAAGACGGTTCTGATATTGTTATGCAATTGGCGCCTTTCACTGCAATTTCTTATCTGCCATGCCTAATGAAAACGCCGTATCTACATAGGGATTGCTATAGCATAGGGCATTTTCATTAAACAAGACCCATATCAAAAAAGGTCCGGTGTTGAACCCTAGGTTAGAATTTATTTGCAATTAATTGCCTCAGAGGTTCGTTTCGGCTTTCACCGCAGCTGATTAAAGGAAAACAAAGACATTTTTATTTTTTTATGTATTTTTGGGTCCAAAAACAACAATATTATTTGTATGGGAGGAAGAGAGGCGGAACTAGTATACATCAAATGAATTTTTAATGATTTTGTTCTTTTGGATTTTGGCTGGTTTTGATAAAATACTTTATACTAAACTTCGATTTTGATCTTGTCTTGTTTTGATCAATGACGTTTTTGTATAATCTCCGGTTATAAAGAATTTCATTTTTTGTTTTGTTTTTGTCATTTACGACGATGGATAGGGATTCCATTTTACTATTTAAAACGAAATGGATGGTGGAAGTTGGCTAGCCTGTATTTTTATCTAAGTCAGCTTTGCTTTATATTTTGTATCTTTTATTTTTTGTTAAGTTTTATTTTGTTTATTTTAGCTCACACATATACTATACTATAGTAGTGTGAGCTATGGTGATCCTAATTTTTTCGAGAAAAAAAAAGTTGCTCCGATTTCAAAATTTTTTATATATCTTTGCGTTTCAGATGATTTTGAAACTTTTTTGTTGCGCCGTCTGTCTGTCTGTCTGTCTGTCTGTATGTCTGTCTGTCTGTCTGTCTGTATGTCTGTAACGACCAACGCGCATAACTCAAAAACCGCTTGGCCGATTGTAACGAAATTTGGTACCTAAGCTGGGTCTTGGGTCGAGATGGTCCCATTTTAAAATGAACAAAATCCACCGAACACAAACCAAATAAAAGGGTGGGGGTAGATTAAAAAAATTAGAGTTTATGTGAAAATATGGCGTGTGTGATATCAAACGAAAGGTAATTGAGTCTGCAGTTAAACAAAATACATTTTAATTTATTTTAAAAAAAGGGTGGGGGTATATTTTAAAAATTAGAATTTGAGTGAAAATATGGCGTGTGTGATATCAAACTCAAAAAGGTAATTGAGTCCGGAGTTTAACAAAATACATTTTAGTTTTTGTTTTTTTAGGGGTGGGGGTAGATTTCAAAAATTTGAGTTTAAGTCAAAACATGGCTTGTGTGGTATCAAACAAAAGGTAATTTAGTCTGGAGTTGAATAAAATATATTTCAGTTTTTAGTTATATTAGCTCACACGTACACTATAACTATAGTAGCTAGTGTGAGCTTAGGGGCCCATATATTGGCAGAGTATTTTTTTAATCTTATATAAATCAAATCATTATTTTTTACTGGTGTGTATTTTTTTAATTTTAAATAATGGGTTGTGATTCCATCCCTTATGTACGCCGATGTTTCCTGGCGATCACCCTCCCTCCCTGCTAGCGCCTCGCCATTTCTGATATTCGTACAATACTAATTTATATTCACATTCTAGTCTCTAATTCAATAGACGTGCATCCATGCGCCGCCGCCATATTTAATTTAATACCGTCCTAATTTACAACCGTGCCAAACAGTCCTGGATATGACAGTCAGATACACTTGGAATATTTTAGATCTTGCTTCGTCAATATAACATAACAAAATAACTTTTGAAAAAAATCTACACCACACACATGGGTCTGTCAAAGCAGCGCAAGATTTTGTTCATGTTGCGCACATAATTTGCCAAAAGTGAGTATTCAGATAATCTATTTTGATTTAATAAAATTTTCGGACAAGGAAAAAAATAGTTACTTAAGGTTTTTCGTGGCTTAGGAAAATGAAATTCTCTAATCTCTGCCATTCATAACCTATAAATATTATCTAATAATAAGTCTATTACCTTCCTAGCCCGCGCAGCAATGGCCAGAAAAGATATTATTTTCGACGAAAAAATTTTTTTCAGATAATGAAAATGTGTTATTTAGGTAAATTTGGTCTGTCCGTGTGTGTGTGTGTGTGTGTGTATATGTCTGCAGTGGCGGCTCGTGGGGTAGTGCCACGGAGTCATGGCACTACCTTATTTTCTACAAAAACAATTTTTTTTATTTTTAAATAATCTTAATATGTTTGTTACTTTATGCATTTCTTTTTAATTTTTATAAAATATTGTAAACCCTGTGCAATGCAGTGGATCACACTCCGAATCGATAATGAGCTACCATTGTCTGCTGGCCCGCTATTTTTACATTGTCTAAATGAAATGATTCAACTAAAATTTGTGCCGGGCACGCCAGCCAGTTTTGGTGTTCTGTGAGCCACTTAGTCGTCTTATTTCTATGAATGGAGCATGTATGCTTTAATTTACACCCTATAAGTTACGCGACAAAAAGTATACCCGTATTGTGCTATCTTTTAAGTGAAAGAATAAAATTTGCGTTTTAATAAACTCTTTTAGTGGTTTTTCGCTAGAGGAAAAATTAAAAATTAATGAATTAACCCGGTCACTACCTGATTTAAAAATTGAAAAACAAACGTGGAAGCGGACAAAAATCCCGTTGTCGTAAATTAAATAAACTATTTGTGATAAAACTAAAGTTTATTTGTGTAACTTTTTTGTAAATAGGTTTTCATTTAAATTAATTCAGCAGAATTTTTGATAAATTTTGAGTCATTTCATAGTGTAGTTTGGGTAGAAGTTCCGCGACAAGAGTTGAAGCCACCCACGTCACGGCTGAGGGGGATGTACTGGCCCCGTCTCTAGCTTGTGATTGACTGTTTCGGAGATCCATAGGCGTAGTGTTTATATTGGGAATTAGTTTAATAAATTATTATGCGTAATTTATTCCGCGCGGCACTGTCCGATCGCAAGTAGGCGTATACCAAGATAAAATTGATGACGGGCGTGGCAGCAACTCTCGCCGCGTCTACTCTAGGTCTGGGTTAGTTTTTTTAAAAAACTAGGGTTAGAAACCCTAAAAATAGTAAACATATAACACGGTCCCTAGAATTCTAGGGACCGTGAACATAATAATATTATACAAAAGTATGCGCTCTTGGTTTTGCGCCACTAAAAAAATTGATCGAGGCATGTTAACGAAATTTGGGCAAAGCAAGGCAATTTTGAAAGTATTTTTTCTGTACTTGAAACTTTAAAAATGCACCAAAACTATTTAATAATAATGCGAAGCGCCGCGTCACCTAAAAAAAAGTTTTGCCGGAAAATTAATCAACTTTCTTTTATTATTATTTCAATAATGTGTATATTGACAGTTTTTAACAAAACTAAATTTAATTATCTCTTTCAAAACTATGTGAAATATCTCCTGATCTATTACTACAGGATTTATATGTAGGAAATTTTAACACAAATTACAAATTGCAAACTTTGGAGGCACAATGACATGCCTACACAAGGGCGTAGAAGAAACTAAGGGAGAACGGGTCATGGTTTTATTTTATTTCAAGTTTATTTATCAGAAATACAATTGCATACAAAGTGAAGGAAAACTAAAATAGATAAATAAACAAAATGCTTTGAAGTACTTGTTGTACTTTTTAGGGCAAAAAAGTATTTGAGTCACTATCAGGTTTGAATGTCATATTAAAGAGTTTTTATGAGTCACTATCGGTTTTATAGTCTAAATCGGTAATTTGGACAAAATAGGTAATTTGGAAACAATTATTAATTTGGATAAACTCAGTAACTTGGACACAATTTGCAGCACTTAATATAAATATATTTTTTTTTTAATTTAAATTTACTCTTCTTAATAACATTTTCCGATATCTCTTAAAACAAAGGTATTTTACTCTTCACATTTTTTATCAAATCAGCCTACTAAACCACCCTGTATATTAATTGATTTGGCTCATTTTCTTAATATGTTAGTTTAAGACCAAGCAGGAGCGATTCCCAGAAAATCAGAATCAACCGAAATTGTTTTGTCAATTATACCGTACCGGCACTCAATCACCTGCAGGAGCAATTTCCAGAAAATCAGAATCTAAATCAAACATTCTTTGTCATTTATACCTTACAGAACCTTATTAATTTATTTGGCTCATTTTTAAACATTTTAGTTTGAGACCAAGCAAGAGCCATTCCCAGAAAATCAGAATTTAAATCGAAATGTTTTTGTCATTTATAACTCACCGGCATTCAATCCGTGGACACACTGTAAATATGGGAATTAACAGAAATCTTCAAACTTTCTCGGGTATTTTTAGTGTTTTGGATAACTGGATAAATGTACTGCTCTGGTAAGAACGGAAGATGATTGAAGATTAACCTTTATGTTAGATTAAAAATAAGAACTATAATTTTTGGAGTTTATCAAAGATGTCAGTGAATCAAGGCTATCTATGGTCTTAAACTTCGTTTCAAATGTAATCCTGGTAAGAGTTGACGGTATTGTTCCATCTCTTGGCAACAATTTCCGGCGTCACTCAAGAAAGCTGTTGTGGTTCCGTTGTTTAAGGGCGGTAATCAGCATGATCCTTCAAATTTTCGGCCGGTTGCATTGTTGTCTACCTTGGCCAAAATTATTGAAAAATTGGTTCAAGGCCGTTTGACAGTATTTCTGAAATTCAACAATATTTTAAGCAGCCAGTTTGGTTTTCAGGCATCAAAAAATACTAACGACGCTATATTTAATTTCTTAGAGGATTTGTACCTTAAATTAAATACTGGAGAAAAGGCACCAGGACAGGTATTCTCGTAATCAAAAACGCATAGCGTTTTTAAAACGCTTACCGTTTTAGGACGTCCAATTCGCTAAGCACCTGACCAAATGTGCAAAAATGGTATTCACGTACGATTGCACTGAGCATTTTTTAAAACGGTAACCGTGTTTAAAAACACCTACTAATTGGCATCTGTTTCTGGAAATCGCTTGGCGTTTTTAAAAAATTCAAACCTATTAAAAAATATTATGCACACAGTGTTTAATTTTTTTGGCCAATTTTGTATTTATAGTAGTGAAAGGGAGGCCTGCAGCCTATACTTTTAATAAAATAAGGTACCAAAATAGCAACCTTTCTTATTCTTCAAGGTAGAAATATGAAGGATTTTAAGGAGTTTGTGAATAAAGATTGACTGCATTTCTCATTAGAACCATTTCTAACCATCACCTTTTCGATGTTTTTACCAATAAATACCAAAAATAACTAAGTGGGTTGAAAAAAATCACTAATATATGCCACAAATGTCAAAAAATATAAACAAAAAGTGAGAATTTGAAGGATGCTTAGCGAGTTCCATCCCAAGGGCGCGTTTACCAACATGAATACCAAATTCGATCGGTCAGCGCAAATGCCATGCGAGAAGGGTGCTGTGCGTTTCGCTTAGCATTTTGAAAACGCAACGTTTTTAAGCCAATTTATGAGAATACCAGTCCAGCAGTATTTTGTGGCCCATCAAAAGCCTTTGAATGTAAGGATCACGAAATATTGCTGCGAAAGCTTAAAAGATATGGCGTCAGAGGTATAGCTTTGAATTGACTCAGATTGTACCTATCTGAAAGAGTTCAATCTGTTGCTTTTAACGATCAAAGCTCAGAGCAGCTTCAGATTAATACTGGTGTTATTCAGGGTTCTATCTTGGGTCCATTTTTGTTTTTGATTTTTGTGAATGATCTGGCAAATATTGATATTAATGGTAAAATAACTGCTTTTTGTAATGAAACAACAGTTCATTGGCATAGCACAGATATAGTTAGACATTCAAGTAATATTCAGAATGACGTTAATAAAATAAAAAAATGGTGTGATTCCAATTTCCAAATATATCTAAAACAAATATTCTCAGTTTTAAGTGCGATTTAGTGAATATTACACTAGAAAGTGAAATTTTGTCCACTTCAGGTACAAATAAGTTTTTAGGTGTCACTACCGATCAACATTTAATATCTTAATAGTAAAGTGGCTTCTTTTATGGCAACATGGCAAAAAATGTTTATCACTCTCTAGTAGAATCACACCTAAGATATGGCATTTGTGTTTGGAGATCCTGTTTTCCATATTTATTTAACTCTGTATTCGTTCTTCAAAAAAGGGCAATATAAATATGTGTAAAATAACTAGACGAGAGTCATGTAGGCCTTTTTTCATACGGCATAACATTTTAACTCTGTGTTGCGTATTAATTTTAGAGACTGTGTCTTTAGTGTATAAAAAGTATAGGCATGAACTAACCTCAACTGTACAGCATAATTTACGATTATTATGATTCGTCGTCTAAATCTTCCCATACCTCATTTAGCTCTAATAAACAATTATTTTGTATTTATTGGAAAAAAGAATGTTTATTCATTTGCCAGTTGAGATTAGAACTATACAAAATTTTAAAAAATTTAGACAAAAACAAAACATTTAAAAAAAAATAAGGTGTCCTATGGCAGAATACTTTGCTCGGTGATTTTTATATGTTATCTAAAAGTGTAATATGTATTGTGTAACATAACTTTATTCAGGACACTTTATAAGACTGAAATTGTGGGGTTAGCAATAATAGCAATAAAAATTACACTAAGTCTTATTTAAATTTTGTTTTTAAACTTGATTTTATTTTTCTGCTGTTGTAATTTTGCAAGCAAGGCTTTGTCAATGTCTAATTTTGTCCCTTTTTTGTTTTTAAATCTGCAAACGCGACGCCCTAACCGCATGTATATGTATATGCATAATATTCTAGCTAGTTTAGCGATATAGATATATCCATAGCTAGAGCTAGCTGGGATCAGTAATCATAAAGACAATAGCTGGCTTCGTAAATTATTAATTATTGTTAGTTATATGCGCGGAATGATAAATCTATGTTTGTGTAGGTATGTCTAATATTAAATAATATATTACCCCGACCAACGTACGTGCGGGCATATTTGTGAAATTTATTTCCAATTTGGAAAATTTCATTTGTCAGTTTAAGAGTAAAAACAAATTTTAAGGGCGGACAACAAATCCAGGCATTCGCACGGGTCTCAACACATATTTTATGAAAATCTTCATATTTTTTTTTAGACTTCTTAAAAAACCTTCATATTTTTCCTAGTCTTGAATTTTAGGTTCCTTTTAGTTTATTATTAGTTTTTTTGCCTCTGAGAAATTCTGAATAAAGTAGGGCTTTTTTGCCTTTTGTTTTACTATTCTTATGTTTGTTGCATTTTTTATGTTAATTAGTTGTTTTTCCTCATCCGTGGTTAGTTCTGAAAAAGTCTTGAGCAGGGCTTTTTCATTAATTTTATTCTTTTACTTTGTTTTGTTGAATTTTTTTAAATGCTTGAGCTCGTAATAAGTACTTTACCAAATGGCAGTTTATCATATATTTTTGAGTTTAGAAAGAAAATAACAATTTTTTAAAGTTAAATCATTACCTTGTTGTAAAATATGCTTTAAAAAATGTGCCTTGTTTTTGTTTGGCCATGCTCCATCCAGGCCTAATTCAACTTGAAAATGTTTGTTATTACTTTTTTTAATAAATAAAATTCAAAAATATATATTTTTGCTTAGTAAATGAGCTTTCTTTAAAAAAAGTTAGGTTTGACATAACAAGTCATTTGGTAGAGGACCCAAAAATAACTTTTTATTCATATTTCCTTCATATTTTGTTTTCTTAATTAATATTTTTCATAATTTTATTAAAAAAGTTTATATTTTTCATATTATTTTGCTGTTTATCTGTTGAGAGCCCTGAGTGCGAATCTAGTCTTACTAAGATTAACTTGTTTTTCCTTAAACTCAATTGGCATAGAGGGCGCGGTCCGTTTGTTTCCTTTCTTTCCTACGACTAGTCCGGCCAGAATAAAATGAGATGTAAAAGAGATGGCTCAACTCAATTTATCTCCCTCTGTTTACAGCACTTTGGTCTTACTGGGTGGTCTTCATTTTTAGCAAATTTACCTTGAACTAAATTTTACTATTACAAGAAAAAACGGTACTCGTCTGGTACCTTTAACAAAATCGACTCCAGCCCGTTCATAATTCACACCTTTATTAGATTTCTATTGTTACCACTGGCTCAACTCGAATCCGGCCCGTTCACAATTCACACCTCTTTATATTGTTATCGCTGAGCTCAAACAGGATAACAAGGCACGTTTCATACACATTCTAGATCAACAAAAAGACACAGTGGCGTATCATCTACTCTTTTTAATTTTTTAATAAAATTCTGTGGATTTCCAATTTTAAAGATACCTATAACAAATGATTTTGGATTTTTGCAATTTTTAGAAAGTCAATTGGTATTTTTTTAGGTTTCTAGATTCGTACGCATCTACCCAATGAAATAATAAGTATAAAAGTTTCAAAAAAATATTTCTTTTTAAGAAAAATAAGGTAGGAGTTTTCCAGCAAAGAAAGGCTTAGGAGGCGTAAAATATAAAATTAACACCTAATAATGATGAATTAAAAAATTATAGCCCGTTACTGGACAGAAAAGATAGCGCTCTGAAGCCATCTCTTTTGCGCCTCATTTTATTCTGGCAGGATATTAATAATATTAAACGTCTACCAGTTATAGTTCTTTCATTTCAAAAAGCCACCAAACAAACCATAATAAATTTGAAGTGTGAAACCCATTAAGGAATCCTAAACAAATAAAAGAGAATATGGACCGGACTGGGAACTGTTTATAGTATATAGTCAAGTAAAATAAAACGTTCAATAAAAGTTGCTGCTTAATACGTATAATAATCATTAATAGATAGGTACTATACATTTTATTTAAATTTAACATTAGGTACAGGATTAATTGTTATAACAGCTTATATACATTTTTTCTAGCTAAGTTGGAACCATATGAAAAACTTTTTTATTTTTAATTTTAGAAAAAAAAGTTATTCTTTATAAAAAGTTCTGCATGTTCTAAAATTTAAAATACAATCATCAGATGTCAAATTTTTTCAGTCGCATACGAGGTTTGTCAAAAAATATAAATTTTGGCCATGAGTAAATTTTTGACAATAACAAAAATTGTTATAAAGAAAAGTTAATCAAAACTAAAAGCCTTGTTTAAATATGCAATTACAACCATTTACATTAAAAAGAAAATATTTCAGTTTTTTTCATAATATGTTTTTCAACAATAACTGTAAAAACTGTAGTTAGATGCAACTTAGTCAAATGGACTATTAATTGGTTAAGGTTTGGTTCCTGTAAAACCGCAGACTCTAATGGTACCACCACTTCTTCTCCTCCTTGGTCCTTATATGGTCTCCAAAAATTTGTTTGTGGTGTTTCAAATGGCTGCCAAAACGTCATTATTAATATCACTTATTAGGTCCTCACTTATAGAAACAAACTAAAATGTACAGGTTTATAATTATTATTATTCACAATGATAATCAAAATGTCACAATAATAATAATATGAATTCAAATCCGTAATACAAACACCAACCGCTAACAATTTTAAAATGAGTTTGACCCTATATTAAAGAATGCAGGTGGTACCTTTTGAAAGCCTTTGTTCTATTTCGAGAAGGGATTAGGTGCTTATAGAATGGCAGAAGGTATGTTCGAAACTTTAACTTTAAAGAATAAAGTATACCTAGCCGTGTTTAAAACACAGAAATCCCAAAATGTTTATTATGATTAGGGTGGCACGTGCCATATTTTTTGTTGCTTTTTGAAATGACAGAACTATACATATGTCGGGACTAAAATTGATTTAATAGTTTATAAAAACCATATATAAATATATAAATATATACATATATAGCTAAGCAACAACATCCATCAAAATCAACGAAGGAACCAAACCAATCCTCATAAGAAGAGGTGTCAAAGAAGGTGACACAATATCCCCTAAACTATTTTACCAGGCCCTAGAAGGTGTTTTTAGAAACCTAGATTGGGAAGAAATAGGCATCAAAGTAAGCAGACAATACTTCCACCACCTAAGATATGCTGACGATATCGCCTTAATAACAGCTAAAAAAGAAAAATTTATAAAAATGCTGGAAGAAATAGATACAGCAGCTAAAAATATAGGCTTGATAATGAACTACACTAAAACTAAAATCATAACAAACACAGACGATCAGAATAAACCAAGAAAGAATAGAACAAGTAGATAAATATATATATCTGGGACAAATTATTAAACTAAAAAAAGAAAACCAAACTGCTGAAATCTAGAGACGAGTAAGATTGGCCTGGGCAGCATTTGGTAAATTAAGCTTCAAAAAAAAATATCCTCAGTACCTCAAAACGAAAGTGTGTAACCAATGTATTCTTCCTGTGCTCACATATGGATCCCAGACCCAGACGCTTACAAAATCAAACATGGAAAAGGATCAATGGAAAGACAAATGTTACATGTAAAGCTAACAGCTAAAGGAATAAGTGGATAAGAAATAAAACAAAAGTAAGGGATTTCAGAGGAGAGCTAGCAAAATTAAAATGGAAATTTGTCCGAAATGAGATGGGCGGACTATTTGAAGAAACATGCAGGGACTAGATGGCTGAACACGGCGACAGACAGAGAAGAGTGGAAGATATTGGGGGAAGCCTATGTCCAAAGATGGATCGAAGAAGGGTTAATAGATAAATTGATGAATATCTGCAAAATTACCTTATAATCCGATAGATTTTCTGCAAAATTCGAACGTAATTTGTTGCTAATTGATCGAACGTGTTTGACAAAAATCAAACTGCGACGCCGAGCGAGGGTTGGTGTAAATGTACTAGCAAGGCCGCGTGCAAAAAGTGAACTAAAACTGCTGAAAATTCGCCCCCAAAACGCAATTTTCCACCACCCCACGCGAGGCTGCACATTTTCCCCAATTTTCAATCACACAACACACGGCAAAAGTTTACGCGTAAAATGCGTATGCATTTTAAACAAAGATTACGTAACGCAACTAGATAATTAACGGAATATTCATATCATCACACGAATCCGAATAAAAAACGCTGATAGTTCGTGGACTTAGTGACAAATGTAACCAAAATATTTCAATTTCGGTTACCAGTTTGAAATTTTGCATCATCATGCTTGTTCATACACTAAGACACACTTAGTAAACGTACATCAATGTGAAGACAGACGCCGAACATTAGTAGCTATGATCAGTTAGTTATTTAAAAAGTCAATCGGCAAAGATTGTAATTCGCAAGTTTTCGCCCTGCCTACACTCCTAGCTAACATATAACTAAAATAGAAATAAACGATTGTGACAATAGTAATAACTATGATGAAGTCGAACCAATATTCTGTGACGAGCACAAAGATTTCATACAGGATAAGGCGATTGTAAAATGTTTATATTCAAATATTAAGGAATTTAAAAGCGTAGACCGCCGGCCACTGAGAAAGCTCTCTCCGATTGGACGCTGGTAGGTGGTAGTCAGTAAATGCTCGTAGCATAGCTGCAAATATTGTCCTCGACAACGGCCATCCTCAAAAAGGACCATTTCTCGTCTTATTATTTTTGAAAATCGATCTAGTTTTGCACTTGATGACGTTTGTATGATTGCTCTTGTACTTGTTGAGGCAGTAGCAAATATTGCATTTTCAATAAATCCGCAATAGACGGCGCTGCGTCACGCTTATTATGCACGTGTCTGGTATAATTTAGCGGTTTCGGGACCAAGTTGACCACTTTTTTTAGGAAAAGTCCCGGGACCGTCCCGCGACCAAGTCCCGGTACTGGATACCCTAATTCAAATATATTGCAAATGGTCTTAAGTTTTTTACTTCTACCAGATCAAAAAATAGGATTTAGAAAAATTCAAGAAACGAACAAATTTAACGAAAGTTTACTTTAAATCCAAAAACAAATTGGTAATTCGACTGTTAGCCATCAAATGCTATACCTAATTTTGTATAAGCTATAAATGGGGAACCTAGGTTGCAGGAAAACATTTCAGAATATCCAAATTCAAATGTTTTTAAGTCAAATAGAATTAAGTTTTGAACTTCAACCGGATCAAAAAATATGGTTTTAGAAAATTTAAGAAAAAAAAAAGTTTATCAAGTTTTAACATCTGTAACGAAACTTCACTATAAATGCAAAGTCAAATTAGTATATCTAAAATTACCCATTAAATACTATGCCTCATTAAGTATAAGTTAGAAATTTGGAATGCCTAATTAAGTCTAAGTTAGAAATTTAGAACTTACATTTAATAAAATATAGAAAGCTTCAAACTAAGGTTGTCGAAATACAGGTTAAAATATACTGCTTTTCAAAAAAAATTGTACACCTATCATGGGTTTTTATATTGCAGGTGTACAAATTTTTTTAAAAAGTAGTATATATAGATTTAAAAGTCAAAAGGTATTAAGTACCTTTACCGGATCAAAAATAAATTCTAGACACTATTATTTTTCTATCAAAAATTTATTTTTAGCTTGCAAAAAAATAAAAGTATCCCTACGTGAACATTATAAAATATTTACTTAGTCGTTAGTTAGTACCTATAGATCTGCGTTATTGCTAAATTTTTCAAAAACCATAGACTTCCAGATTGATGTCATCTTACTTATCTCTCATTAGACAAAGGAAGTCATGCTAATTGATGTAATACTGGCTTATTAATTGTAAGATAGCAATATTTGCAATGGAACGAGTATCGGCAATTGCAATTCGGTTTGTAGTCGGGTTATGTTTCTCTACTGTTTTTTAAAATATCTACAAAACTGTTTACACGGTAGATACTGTAAAATAGGCACATATTGTTGCCGCTTGCATGCAAAGCCAATTAAAAACAAATCACTTATGATTATTAGTGAATGAAACTCGCCCAAAAATGACCAACAAATCGGTTTTATAATTTGGTTAATAAATTATTGTAAGGGTCCATTTTGAGGTTTTTTTGACCCGATTATTTGTAAATTCTTTAATATCATGGAATTATATTTTTTAATTAGTTAAACTGCTTCCGTTAAAACAATTCTTTTAAAAACCTTTGTCTGGATCAACTAATAGTAAAATTAATTGTAAAAGTACATTTTTTCCGACATTCAGATTTTATAAAAACTCTGAAAAATAGTAATCATAACAAAAACATTTCATGTAAAAAAAAGCCAAGTACAGTAAAAAAAAATTGAGATAAAGGTAACGCCAAGTTCTCTAATACAAATTTCAAAATGAAAGGTTCTTACTAGTTTGGAAATGTTTTTCTAAACTTGGCCAGTACGGATGCAAAAGACTCTTAAGCACAGCGCTAAATTGAACATAAAAAAGTTTGGCTCTAATAGGAAAGTTTAAAAAATAATCCAAACTAGGAAGGCCCTTTCATTTTGAAATTTGTTTTATAGAACTTGACTTTACTTTTATCTCAATTCTTTTTACGGAATACCATTTTCGCGTACTTGGCTAGTTTTTACATGACTCCGTTTTTTAAAGGATTTGGATAATATTCAAGTTTTAAAGTAGTAGAATATGCGGAATGTTTTTTAATTTTTTCCTATAGGTTTATATTCCTATTCCTATTTCGAAGCTCAGCTCTCTAGCGTTTCTGGAATTGGACAATGTTACTTTTACATAACTATACATTTATGGGGGAGGGCAGTAAATTAAAATTTTGGGGTTTTAAATTTTTTCCTATAGTTTTATCATATCTCCTATCAGTCCGCCAGAGCTCAGCTCTCTAGCGTTTCTGAAAGTGGGCAATATTACTTTTACATAACTTTACATTTATAGCTCTCTAGCGCTTCTGGAAGTGGGCAATATTACTTTTACATAACTTTACATGTATAAAGTAGTAGAAGTACAGTAGAATTGTGATGATCTATCAGGAGTGAGCGAGTGAGTGTGGCAATTTCGACGTTTTTTGAAATTTCGTAACTACTTTACCACTTTATGGAAATCCATGAAACTTGGAGCGGTTGTTAACTCTATCAAGATCTACGACTGTACAAAGTTTAAGTTTCGTAGCTCATTGCGAAGTAGAGTTTTAGATAGGTCAAATATGGGCTGAAATGTTTCAAGAAAATATGGTACAGCAGTTTCCGCCGCGAAATTGGCCGGGCACTGCCGTGCCCTCAGATTCAAAGAAATAAATTTAATTAATTATGTTATTAGAGTTTTTAGAAGAAACAATGTGACTAACATTAAAATATTTTCATTAATTTCGACAAACGAGCTCTAAAGAATAAACGATAGCCGTCTCGTTTAAAATTGCACCAATAAAACATACAAAATAAACTAAATTATCCTATAAAATTGCTGTAATATAACTTTTACGTACCTTTACACGAATATAGAGCGATAGAGTTGTATACGACAATTTAATGATGGCACTAACTTTAAATAACATATAAATTCTACTTTATATGTATATACAATTTTAAATAAGTATTATCATGTGGATACTTATACCACATCTAGGGGGCTTAATTTCCACAAGAAGATAAAAACAGATAAAGTATAGCATGTATTAATAAGAGACCGCAATACGACCGTTTCCCGTCGAAAGCGTTTCAGCGTTGCCAAATGTAACCTTGATAAATAATTACAGATGCATGTGGTCGCAGTCGTCACGGGGCGGACAACCTGAAACATTTGCTTAGAGCAAGAATTCTTACATGACTTGATGTTTAGTCCACGATACAAGAGGTGAACTATTAAAAAAAGTATATAATTTTTTAATTTTCTCAGTGGCGGCTCGTGAAGTATAAGAATGGGTGTGCGCTATAAGGGAACGTCCTTAAATTACGTAACGCAAAAATTCAGGATTTTGACCCCCCCCCCCCTCCCCCCCTCGTAACGCATTTTCAACAAAAAACACATTAATAAAACATTGAGTGTAACGCAAAGCCAAACCCCCCCTTCCCCCTTAGAGCGTTACGTAATTTAAGGACAGGCCCTAATAAGTGAGTCGAAATAAGTTTAAAATAAATAAAGTTAAAAAAATTTGCATATTTATTTGTAGCCAAATAAAAGAACTTATGGTGCCCACTAGGTAATAAGATTGTCAAAGTAAAAAAAGCAGGTTTCCAATAAATAAAAATATGCCTACACAAAAAAAAATTACCTTTAGTTTTTAGCCAACGATGGATAACATTAATTCAATGTTGCTATAATGTTTTGTACACAATTAAGTCTTGAAATACTTCCAGGATCAACCGAACCCGAACTTATAACTGCCTCAGACATATTCGACACTTGTAGATATTAATTAACCCAAAAATTACAAACAAGAAGCCGAAAACAGCATAAAATTCACTTAAAAACTGCGTAAATAAATTTTAATTACGCCCAATACACGCATATTAACGATAATATAAACAGTAATCTGCTGAGAACAAACACGATGCAAGTGTGTATTGATTTAGCGCACCACCCCGCCCTTTTCTCGGCCGATATCCCGAGCATTTCCGATCCAATTGCGTGGCAAAAATTGGATTAAAGAAGAACGCCGAATCCACGCGCACCTCCAGATTGCTTGCCCTCTCATATCTCTAGATTCAAGCGAGGCGAGGCGAAGCGATCGAAGGCCACCGTATGCGGCAGCAAGCGTCAAGTCGAAAAGATATTAATTACTTCCGTTAATGGCCGATAGATGCCACTAGCGGGATCGGGATCATTAAAAAATAAATAAAAAACAACAGTAATTATTTATTAATAGTTTGTAATTATTTTTTTTCTTATTTTTGCTGGGGGTGCGCGCGCACCAGCGCTCCTATGGACGAGCCGCCCCTGAATTTTCTTATTGTTTTAGATCCTAAAACACCGAATAAAATAAACTAGCTGTTTGAATACACGCGATGAATCAGGAACACCTCAAACGATTTTTATCCAATATGATACAGAACTTCTTTGTTGGCATTAGGTTTTGGTTAAAAAGAAAGGGTTAAAAGTATTTAACCAAATTTAGCCTAAAACTATCAGTTATGCATAACTTTACTTCTTATATCGATTTTTGTTTAAAAATTTTCTTTTTGGATTTGAAACATTTTTGCCTGTGGCGCTCTTTGACAAAAAATACAGCATTGTTCTAAAAAGATAATTAACGTGAAAAGATTTTTGCTACCTGCGGTGTATTTCTCCGGATTCAAACTTTTTTCTTTAGGTTTTGAGTTATCAGTTTTCCTCCAATATTTTTTGAAAATTTTGTCTCTGACGCATTCACTCAAAAAATGTCTGCTCCTTTTTTTAAATTTTCATTTGTGGATTAAGAGGGACTACTCTCATAATTTTAATATTTGTACTCAGGATCTACTTTTGGTCATACGTAGGTATGACAACAAACACAACTACAGCATTTGTTTCACAGCCAACTAAGTAAAAAACTATTTTTTTAATAAATTCACATTTTCCGTTGTCCAAAGGTAGGTTATTATACACGGTTAAAAAGCTTCTTTTATGTTCTATTTATTGAAGTATAAATTCAATATGGCGGTCATAAGAAATAACAAAATTGGCTATGGTTTCAAAAAACTAGAAGGCCTAGAAAAAATTTGTTAACTTCATTTGATTGGCCGTAGTTGCTTATACAAAACTACCAAATTTTATTAAATTTATTTGCAAGATGGCGGCAATATTTCAATTTTTCAAAAAACATAATTTTTAGTTTTTGCTCGATATTTTAGTAACCCCTGTAGATATCTTTAATATTGATACAGCACCTGATTGGGCTTAGAATAGCGCAACTTTTTTCTCATTTAAACAAACTCGTATCTCTTACACCCTGTATATATCTGGGACAAATTATTAAATTAAAAAAAGAAAACCAAACGGCTGAAATCAAGAGACCAGTAAGATTGGCCTGGACAGCATTCGGTAAATAAAGCTACATATTAAAAAATAAAAATTATCCTCAGTACCTTAAAACGAAAGTGTATAGCCAATGTATTCTTCCTGTGCTCACATATGGATCGCAGACCTGGACGCCTACAAAATCAAACATGGATAAGGTAACAAAAGTCCAAAGATCAATGGAAAGACAATTGTTACATGTAAAGCTAACAGACAGAAAAAGGAATGAATGGATAAGAAATAAAACAAAAGTAAGGAATGTCAGAGGAGAGGGAGCAAAGTTAAAATGTAAATTTGCCGGTCATAATATCAGACAGAAAGACGATCGATGGAACAAATGCATTGTGAACAGTCGACCTTTGAAAATAAAGGAAGTAGGGGAAAACCCCAAATGAGATGCGCGGACGATTTGAAGAAACATGCGGGGACTAGATGGATGAACAGGGCGACAGGCAGAGAAGAGTGGAAGATATTGGGGGAGCCCTATGTCCAAAGGTGGATCGAAGAAGGCTAAATAGATAGATCGATAGATTATTTCTAAGTAAATTCTATTTGTTAACAAAGTACTATATTCATCAAGATCCGTTTATTTGTTCGTTATTCTTAATTCATGTTCGTACATTTTATTTTCAACATAAGAATTTCCGTAATTTTATTTTACAGAAAGAATTTTTATTTTACGTCAGCTCGCAGAGGTATAAACTACAATAAAAGTTTTCAAAACTATATTATTATTTTTATTAGTAACATTAATGCTACATTGTGACTCTTGTTTTATGCAAAATGAAAGCTACATAGTCAATGGGGCATTTTACATAAGAAATTTGCATTTTTATATTTTTTACGAGATTTTTTATGAATTCCTTATTTGAACTGTTTTTTGTAAGGGGTTATTTAACGCAAAAAAAAAACGACTCGGTTGTGCATTTTTCAAATACTTTTTTAATAAGACTTAAAATTAGATGATGTAAAGGAAATTAAAAATGTCAACTTTTTTAGATATGTTAGATATTGGACACGTTTTAATCTAGGAATTCTCCAACGGAAAACTAGTAGCTCTCTCCTCTATAGCTTTAATTACTTTTGCAAGCATAGAGGGTAAACTGTAGCGCTAGAGAAAAATTGCAAGACTTTTACTTGCGAGTACGAGTTTGTATTCTACTACTAGCAAGAAATTGAGAAAATAATTAAAATACAAGCTGCGTTCGGTATTTGCATCTCAGACGCGACGGATTTTTGGTCATGTGATTACAGATTAGTCTGAGCAAATTGGAATTAACGAACGATCCGGATCAAATCGATCAAATTTTTATAAATGGTAATAACCTTAAATATAATCAAAAATATTATGTACATATTGCAACTCACGCCCAGCTATTTTTTTGACAAAATTTTCCTGTGATTGTTTGATTGCAAATTTATATAATTTAACAATCAAACAATAAATAATTTGATTTCAATCAAAGAAATGTATAGTAAATTATTTTTGTAAATAAAACAAATACACAATATACGTCACAATCTCAGATTAATCTGTTTCGTCGATCAAAATGTACGGAGCAACCAGATTTACGTCAGACTAGTCTGAGCAGAATTACCGAAGGATTCAGACCTCCCCTAGATCTAGATGGAATTAACGAACGATTTCGATCAAAAAGATGAATCCGACGTAAATATCGAACGCAGCTACAGTATCATGCTCGCAGAATGCAAATTGCAAGTGGACACGACGCTTAACCAACATTAGTACTCTAGTACCGCGTCAACCCGGACAAAATACGAGGGTAAATCAAATATGAACGGGAATTGTGTTTTACAAATGACGTCGCACAAATTACATGGGCGTTGGGCTTCGGTGGAATGCTTTTAGGCTGACGTATGTTATAGGGGAGATCCTCCCATTCAACGTTTAATGGGACAAATCTTCGGACTTCAAGAGCTTTGGAATTTTCATCTAAAGTTTGCAATTCGACAATGCTGTGTTATTAAAAACAAGGCAATTTTAGACTGACGTATGTTATAAAGGAGATCCTCCCATTCAACGTTTAATGGGACAAATCTTCGGACTTCAAGAGCTTTGGAATTTTCATCTAAAGTTTGCAATTTGACAATGCTGTGTTATTAAAAACAAGGCAATATGTTAAATCATTTCGACGACAGTTTATTTTGGTAAATTGTTAGACGAACACAAACTAATGTCGACCTTTTTAAGGTTGCTAATAGTAAAGCATTTTTCAAATAAGTAATCTTTATTATACAAGGTAGAAAATAAAAAAAGATCCACCTGGATTTTCTCAAAAATTATCTTATAAAATTATTATTATATAGATTTTGTTTGCAAGGTGGACACTTTTTGGCTTGAAATTTTTGTAACACGAAGCCCCTTCGAGGGGCATACTTTACCCCTATAGTGATACCTTATTTTGAAGGCCTTTTGAATGTCCTTAGAACCATGTAAAAATTTTAAAAATCTATCGATTAATTTTTGAGATAATTGCGTTCAAACTTTCAAATTTAACATGGACTGATAAAATAAAAATTTAATTAGAATTTTATATTTTTCTGATCTAATTTTTATTTTATTAGTTTAAGTTTCATTGCATGCAGCATATTACTGCAATAATTATATGGCATTCGTTAGGAAAAATGAACCAGCACTAAGTCTCTGAAATCGTAAAAATCCTAAAAAGACGGGGCTTGGCTTTCCGCGGTGCTGCCTCTCCAGTGTCGTTATTCTCATCGACTTTCACCCGATTTTGAGGGAGTACTCCTCGGGGAGATTTCAAGAATACTGACACTGGTCTCACGGCCTTACAAAAATGTTTTACAAGAAATAACGGTACTCGTCTGGTACGTTTAACGAAATCGACTCCAATCTGTTCATAACTTACATAACTCGAATCCTGCCCGTTTACAATTCACACCTTTTTATTGGGTTTCTATTGTTATCGCTGGGCTTACAAGATGACTAGGCACGTTTCATATACATTCTAGACCAACAAAAAGAAACAGTGGCGTATCATTTATTCTTTTTTAGTTTAAAAAAACTGTGTGAAGTTCCAATTTTAAAGATATAAAGAATGGTTTTGGATTTCTGCAGTTTTTAGAAAGTCAATTCGTATTTTTATAGGTTTCTAGATTCGTACACACCTACCTAATGAAATAGGTAGGTTCGGTTCGGTTCGTTTCATTCATAAAAGTTTTAATAAAATATTTATTTTTAAGAAAAGTAAGGTATGAATTTTTCCAGCAAAAAAAGGCTTAGGAGGAGTAAAATATAAAATGAATACCTAATAATGATGATTTAAAAAATTATAGCACGCCACTGAATAGAGAAAGCTAGCGCTAATTGAAGCCATCTCTTTTGCGCCTCATTTTATTCTGAGCGGAATATAACTATGGGCGTGCTATATAGACAATTTCAGTTCATATTTTGTTTACCCTCGTATAAAAAATTTCCCAAGACTTTTTAATTACAAAGTGATCATGGATAAAAATTTTCATGGCACCTCTGACTAAAACGGTCGACAGCATCCGTTGTTGCACAGAAAAACCTGTTGTTTTGGGTGTGCCACCCGTCGGTTTTTGAACACACTACACAGAAACAGTTCACAGAGAATGTACTGTGTAACAACGCGTGGTGTCTGTCTGTCCGTCCGTGTGTGGTGCTCGCATGCAATGCTTGTCAGCAGCCACCGTGGGTGATTCTGTGGCACGCGTTTGGTGTCAGTTATTTTGTAGGGCTGGGCAAAGATTCTTTACAGCATCATAGACTTTCACTCATGAGGTTCACATCCCTTTTGCATTATCAGTTTCCCAGTGAGGATATGTAGGAAACTTCTAATAGCTGATCATGAGGGACTTTGTCAAACGCTTTGTTTTAATCGACGGGACATGGGCAAAGGTCCTTTGCAGCATCATGGACTTTCACTCATGAGGTTCACATCCCTTTTGCATTATCAGTTTCCCAGTGAGAATATGTAGGAAACTTCTAATAGCTGATCATTAGGGACTTTGTCAAACGCTTTGTTTTAATCGACGGGACATGGTTGGTTTGGTTTGGTTTATTTGGCGATGGCATTTAAATACTGATTAGTTATAAGGATATCAATAGGAATGCCGTCGTCGTGAATATTCTTGTTGTTTAATGTGCGGGTTAGTACTTAATCTTTCGTGATTTCGGTAAAACCATTCTTCAGGTCTACTCGAATCAGAGATTCTAGAACAACTAGTAGTAGTAGTGGTGGGGAGACCATTTTTGGTCTAGCGACTAGGCACAGGACGCGCCCTTTTCGCAAACCCCGATTTTTCTAGAACAACTAAAGAAAATATTTGATTTTACAACCAACTAAAATAATAAAGAGTGGGTACACTCTGCGTTTGACATTACCATTGATCAAGCTGAAACAGGAGTAGAAGGGCATTCGTAACAAACACGTTGGCAGCCCAACCAAACTTAACGAAATGTCAACTTAAAACGTTAGCCGGACCGCGGCCATTTTAAATTTGTCAAATACAATCCGTTAATGTTCTCTTAATCCATGGCTCCAATAGTAAAATATTTATGGTAAAACTCGCTAACGCCAGCACACTTTTCGCTAAACTCTTTATTGGTCACACCAGATCACAATAAAGCATTCTTGTATTGATTAGTTTTTTATAAATGATCGAAAATAAATGGGTTAAACGGCGTTATTCTTCTTCTTCGTGTGGCATTACAACCCCTTGTACTATGTTACGATTCTTCGCCGCCTTCTTATTCCCATATTATATATAAATCCTTTATTTAGTCAAGACTTATTATTGTTTTACAATATTACATTATTAGTAAAAGTAAAAAATAAAAATAGTAATTGTTCCTACATATTTTAACAAAACTAATCTAAAGTCTCATAAAAAAAAGATTTAAATTAACATTATAAACCTACATTATTAGTCTAAGTCGTTTAATAAATAATTCTTAAGAGCTTTTTTAAAAAACTTTATAGATTCCATAGCTTTCATGTTAATTGGCAAATTGTTGTAATTACTTAAACCTTTAAAATATGACGAATTTTGTTTCTTGATTAAAAATTTTCTCTATGACGAGTATTGTGTTCATGAACTTCCGAAATATACGTAATTTTACTTGATAAATATTGTGGAGCTTGTCCAATTTTTATTTTATGGATAAATGTTAAAGTATTAAATAGCAGAAGTTCTTTAATTGGTAGCCACTCAAGCTCCTTTATCATATTTTTTATTGGGGTTTATCTTGGTTTTCTAAGTAACACCCTCATGCTTTTATTTTGCTCGCTGTCATCTTCGACATCGTCTATCTACCTTTTTCGTGCAGGTCTCTAGTGTTCTTTTCTCATTTCATCACGTGCCAACCAAGCTAATCTTTTACTTTTGATGTATTTTACGATGTATTTTATTCGTATTCGCCAGTAGTCATTTTATGTTTGCACTGGTTCAGAGATCTTACGAAGAATTTTTCTTTTAAATATTTTAGTTGTTCTTTATTTGATTTTGTGTGTGATTCATACCCATATATTACTACTGGCCTAATTATTGTAGTGTAGATTTTTTGTTTGAGAGATCTCGTTAGAAACTTTGACTTAGTCAGTTTTGATGACCGTAAAAGACTTTGTTTTCATTAATTATCTTCTGGTTTATTTCTTCTTTAATAGACTTTTAACGGCGTTATTACTCATCCCTATTTTGCTCTCAATTCCTGACACCACCACGAGCAAGCAGCAAGCAAAGGCAACAAAATAAGAGGGAAATCGGCTGTTAAAAACGTCACGTCGCGAGTCGAAGTTGTCGGGGGACCGAGAATGAACCCGAAAGCCGATAAAATCGCCGCAAAGAATGACGAATAAGGCGAGAAGCAGGAAGAACGACAAAAAAGAGAAGCTGACACGGGAAAAATGAATGAAAAAGAAAAAGACGCAGTTTGAATAGGCACTAAACGGGAGAAATTTAACAGAGAGAATGAATCGAGTAGAGCTCCTGTCCGTAAAAACTTACTCATTAACAACAAGAGAAGTGGAGCTCGTATGAGTCCCGGGCCACATGGGAGTCCCAGAAAACAAGAAAGCAGATATACTCCCCAAAAGTGGGTGAGAGCTTTTCCTGACGATCACAAGAAGGCAGATCAAATGGGCTCTAGAGTGGGCCCAGGCCAAACAGGCAAAGAAGTGTGTGATCGGATACAGTAAGTCTCGTAGGGATTGGCTACTTCGTAGAAGGTGAAGAGAGGTAGGAGGCATAATGAGAGTTCTCACCGGAAACTGCATCCTACAAGGACACTTGGCGACTATGAGAGAAGGACTTGACGTGCTAGCTATGTTGGGCCGAGGACGAGACTCAGGCGCATTTCCTCACATTATGCGAAGCATACAAAGAGGCAAGAAGAGAGGTATTCGAAGAGGAAGCCTTTGAGGCGGAGGACCTTTTGAATCTGAGATGGCCCGATACATTGACCTTTGTACAGAAGATGGCCAGATTCCTCGGCGAAGGAGGGACACAGTAGGGGGGACTCCCGGGGGTTGGCGAAAAGGGCGCTTAGTGTGCACACTACTAATTCTCCCACTTGTCAAAAAAGGTTTAGCTAGACTATAAAGTAAGAAGCTGAAGCTGTAACTAAATTGATTCAAATAATCAAGCCTGTTAGTAAAATTCATGATTTTACAAGATAATTAGCAATGACCTTAAAAGCTAAATCCTTTGCAAATATTAATTAGAAATTGCCACTATGCATTGGCATAATAACAAAGATGTAAAAAGAACCGCTTAAGATTCAGAGAGATAAACTAATCCCCGGCCAAACTAATAACAACTTAAAAATACAAGACACTTATTTGCAACACACAAGCTTTAAATAATAAACCTCTAAAAAAATTATTAGGATCATTAAGTTCAACATTTTAATTTCATAAAAAAAAATTGAGCGGTTTTGCAGCATTAAAGTTGTAGGTGCTCTACCTCTATTATAAAGGTGTCTTTGACAAGAAATAAAACAGGAAGACCCGTACGACGAAGCGTAGTGGCAGTCGACAAGCAGGACAAATTGGCTTTCTCTCCTGCTTGACTTGACGTTAAATGATGACAAATCGAAGGGCAAAACCGCGTAAAACGACACGTCGCGTTCTCGGCAAAGATGACTAATATACAGAGGGGTAATAAGGTGGTGATTTCTTTTTAAAATTGGTATTAAAAAATACAACCTAAGTATCTTCATCTTCGATATTTATTATAGGACTTCATTAGTGTTAATACGGTTGAAGTACGTGCAATAAGGTTAATGCGGTTTGGTTAATATGCAGCTAATTAGCTTCCTTTTATATTAACCAATAAAAAGGCATTATTATTTTTTTAAATCAAAACTTCGCGCTTATCTCTATTTTTTCTATATTTTGCGCTGCCACAAAACTTTTCCATATCGGGCCGCAAATACAAAAAACATATTTTATGGCGAACTCCCATATACCCATTTCGCGGAATGTTGTGCATATGCCGATCTATATATGTTTAAAAAAAACTACGATACCTACCGTTTCGTATAGAGAGTTTTGAAAAACAAAGGCCCATATAGCATAGTGCTCGAACCGAGTTTTATTATATGAAAAGTTTTTATTTCCAATGGCTCGACGCCTCTACATGGTGATAACGTAGGTCATTAAAAATATCGTAATACCAGTGTGTAAAATTTCAGTCAGGCATAAAAAGAATTGTGATGAAGATTATTTTTATTGTGTGTGTTTTTGGCCTTCAAACGGTTGACTTCAATAATTTGTTGACCGTCAATGCTTGTTTATCTCAGAAGCCTTTTCTGAATTCTATACCGCCACTGTTTTGTGTTCCTAGTTTGTTTTTACCTTTTTGTTCTTCTAAAAGCAGTTTTTACCACTAATCATCACATTGGTTTTAGAAAAAATATGTGATGCCTAGCAACCAAGAAGTTCTATGTATTTGTTTTGTTATAGAAAGCAGCACCAGTAACAATACAGATTTAGTACGACCTTAGTAGAACTCTTCAACGAGCTTGGTTTAGAGCTAATGTTTTTCTACGTTCTTAAGACTGAATAAGTCTTTCTTATTTTTATGGATTTCATTCTAAAGCACATTTTGCTGTTTTTCGACTGTCTTAATATGTGTCCAATCCAACGCCACTTTTAAGACCAGCTCAATTGCTAACTCAGTGGATTTTGTGGGTTCTTTGTTTAATGTTTGGTTAATGTTTGAGTCTGATATATGATCAGATAGTAGAGCTGCATTTTCTGCTTTGCATTTGTAGTCGCTTGTAAGGGAGTTTTTGGAATTCTTGATAAGACATACCATGCCTGATATGGATAGTAAAATAAGTTGCTCTTGTCCCTATATCTACGATTACGAACAGTTGTTTTTAGTGCTACAATAGCAGTGTGGCGCAGCAAACTGAGTTTTTTTATGCCCCCCCCCCCAGAACCGAACCGAACCGAACCGAACCCCCCCCCCCCCCCGAACCGAACCGAACCGAATCCCCCCCCCCGGATTCACGTAAGCCCTCCGTTACTTAAAAACTCTTGGGATTGAATGGGAACCAATTAATTTTGGCACTACAGTTTTTGTGTGACTAAGTACATGATGGTTCATTTTTTGCAATATCATTTGAAACAAAATTGGTTAGTGTAAGTATAGAGATTAGCAGCGCGAAGCATACATACGGCTTTGTGTTTATATCACTTGAATTGTTTTAGTTGTCATTTATTCAATTTTAAATAGATTGTTTTTTAGTTTCATGAAATAATATTTTCAGTAGATTTTTTTGTATGTATTATATATGTAAGAATCTTTTTTTGGCTAACGTCCGCCCCGTTATATATTAAGTCTCAGTGATTGGTTTGTTGACTACGACTACAGGGAGGTTTGTTTTGATTTGTTTTGAAGAACCTCCGAATTCTCCACAAAAGGATAAATGATAATCCCGCCCCCCATCCCACCTGGACATGTTTGTATTGAAAATAGTAGTTATAGTTGGGCTATGGATAGATCCGGCAGGTTGGCAAGAGTATGCCCTTGCCATAATTCATCAGATCTATCTCTTAATTTACTCTCTGCATTTCCATTTAATGTTTAGGTATGTTATTGGGCTTTCCTGTTCTCGTCCAGTATGTCAGCTAATTTGAGCAGCTCTTCCGCATTCAGGTTTGGTGTCTTGAGTAGCTGTTGTCTCATCCTTGCGTAGGCTTTACATTCTGCCACAAGGTGCCGTGATGTCTCGTCTTTCTGTACACAAGCTGAGCAGGTAGGCTCGTGCTCAACTTATATACGTGTCATAGGCTTTTTGAACCGGTTATATCAAGTTAGAATACCATCCAACGTATTTTCGTGTCCGCTTCAGCAACCATCCAAGAGTGGTTCCTTGAAAATAAAAATGGGTTACGATTAAGCATCTAAATAAAAAAAATTCTAGAGTTCTTAATTTGTCCATTCTTTTGCAACAGTTTTTTAATTTGGCAATAAAAAAAGCTATTGAATTTTTTATTTGATTTTTTTTTAACATTTGATTTGGTTTCCAACAAGTGCGCCAATTGCCTTTTCCAAACTTGAAACTTATTTGAACTATGCTTCGCGTCTAGCTGTTTTTGCGTGTAAAATAGTATAACGTTGCGCAGTTGTTAGGAAAGTAACTATTCCGTATGGTAACACTGCTTGTTTTATTTTCGTTGTTTAAGTAGATTTAATATCTTGACTTTCTTAAGTGCTAAATTTGTAAACTTTATCTCAGTCGTGCATACACACGTATTCGCGTTTAAGTTTATTACAGAATAAATGTGTTTGTGAGACGGCGCTAAAATTATTTGTCAACGTTATAGGGTTTCAACTTAGGTCCTGATTTATATAAAATTAAATTACTTATGCCAACTTTATAGGGGATAGAAATAAATTAAAACAAAATAAAATAAAACCAGATAAAGTAAAAATTCAAAACTCTTGGTTACTATAGCAGAAATAAAATTGCAAAACTTTGGCATTTGTGAGATTTTTGTTATTTATTGTTTGTGCTTTAATTTTGCTATTTTTTCTTCACACAATTTGTTTAAAGTTTTTTTTTCTGCATTTTCTTGAATCTCGTCCACCCTTCTGTGTTATAAATCTACAAGCTTTATTATTGTAAAGAATCCTATGTAAAATTTAAGCATGTAAAAATTCGTTTATAAATAAAAATAAATGGATCCATAGGATCTCCTAGCTAGCCTATTAGCACACCTCAAGTAAAGCCATGATTTATCAGCCTTGAAACAGTTTGTTTTATAAATATCTCACAAACTAAAGCTCTTACGAAGTTTTTGGTTATAACACAAATTATTGAGCAAAATGTCTACTATATATTCCAAAAACTATATACTACTATATATTCCAAAAACCGCATATTAATACGATGCTCAGTTAAAAAGTTTTTTTAATTATCAAAAAACTGTCATTAGCAATAATGGATTTTGACCAAAATCTAATCAGCTCGATAGAACCGAACACTATTTAACCTGAAAATTTTATAAAAATCTGTTCAGCTGTTTATGAGCTATTGTGTTACGGACAGAAATAATATATACACACACGCCCACAGACAGACATCACTAGGATATTGTTAAGATGGATCAAAAGACACACAAATAACACATTTTCGGCGTTATCTCAAAAAACATTTTTTCGCCGAAATTAATACTTTCTCTAACCATTGCTACGCGGACTAGCAAGGTAAAAAATCTGGTGAGTACCTATTTTGCTAGAGAAGGAATTATTTTTAAAAAAATTTGAAATAACGCCAAAACTGGATTATTTTGACCTATCCTTCCTAGCAATATCGTCGTGATGTCTGTGTGTGTGTGTGTATATTATTTCTGTCCGTAACACGATAGCTCCTAAACCGCCAAACGGATTTTCATAAAATTTTTAGGTAAAATAGTGTTTGACACTCTTACGAGCTGATTAGATTTTGGTCAAAATCCATTAATGCTAATGACAGTTTTTTGACAATTAAAAACTTTAAAAAATGCTCAGTTTTTAACAGAGCATCGTATCAATACACTGTTTTCGGAATATAGTAGACTACAGTTTACTCAAAACTTCGTAGGAGCTTTAGTTTCTGAGATATTTACAAAAATAAACTGTTTTCAAGGCTAAAATATTATCATGGCTTCACTTGAAGTGTGAAAATAGGCTAGCTTGGAAGGTGTCAGATCCGTCATGGATCCATTTATTTTTATTTAGGTTCATTTATCTTATTTTGCTTTATTTAATTACAAACCTGTGTAAAGTCAGTATTAGATATTTATACTTCATAAGCTACGCGCTGTTCTGACATCGAGATTTGCATGCGGAAAAATTGTTTTTTTGCACTTGTGTTGTTTTCACAGGAAAACTAACATTTTTTTGCACGTTTTTATTTATTTTGGGATCTTTTAGGCTTGAATTAGCCACAGTGCCCTACTTTGTGCCCTTCCTTTCTGAGAAAAATCGGTCATTCTAAAAATAAAATCGTTTTATAATTCTTAATAACTAGAAAAACAATTCCGGATATATGCGTGACAGAAAAAAAATCGGAATTGGATTCCCGCAACTTTCCTCGTCATAAAACAGAAAGTAGAAGTCTTTATTATCTTATCTCAAGAAAATTTAAGTCTAGCATACATTCATCATGAATAATTAACAATGGGTATTTTTCCAAAAATGCTATACCATATGAAAATAAATTGTGAAAGGCTTTCGCGGCCATCGTCCAATGGTGGGTGTGCTTTCGGGCTGTTCGGCCGTCGTCGTTGGAAATTCGTTCTCGACGTTTCGCCATCTCGAGTGGATGGCATCTTCAGGAGATGTTGACTGTTTGTCGGCTTCTCGAAGACAGTCGTCGTCAAAACGTCCGTTTTATAGATAATCTTATTTAATTTATTACTCTTGATATTCTTTTTTGTTAAAGAGATATTGCAAAAAAAAGAACAATTCAAAACATTAATCATAATGCTGGAATGCTGGAAATTGAATAAAACCTATAGAGCTCTTTTGAATATGACCATGTATATTTGTGTAAAATTTCCTTAAAATTGTGTTAGTGGTCGGTGCGACGAAAAATAGAAAAACGCCTAGACCAGAAAGGATTTTCAAAAATTCAAACATATCATTTTTCACAAATACAATAATTTTCTTGTCGAGGGAAATTTATACTTCCCTACTGACTGTGCTACTGACACTAATTCATATTTTTTAAGCGTGTCTATATTTCTCCCTCTTTGTATGTTTTTTTTAATTTTCATTTTGTTAACTTTTTTCCCAACCGACCATGTGACTTAATTCAGCCGTTTTTTTAAAGCTTGGCCAGTGTAAAGCTATTCGGCAGCCAGTAACATATTTTATGTTTCTATCAGTACATTTTTAATATCCTAGGATATTTTTGTATTTTTTGGATAAATTTCGTAAAAGATACCCAAAACTATTTCATAAATTTTAACACAGGTTTAAGTCATCGTTATGTCAATATCACTTTGCTTTATTTTATTTATTTCTTTCTTGTGTAAAATTTTTTATCCCTAATTTCCATTTTCTTAAAAAACTGCCCATGGCCGTCTGTTATTGAAGTATGGCTGTTTCCACATGACATAACTTCACTTGTTAGCTTTCTTTGACCACCAAAAGTTTTAAAAAAATAATGTCAAAATACGATAAAATGCTTAATTAGAAATAATAACACAACTAATCAGAAATGTAAACGTTTTCATCCTATCGGCGACAAATGACAAGGAAATTGACAATTAAAATTTTTTGTATTATATTGCAGTATTTCCTGCGACTGAAAAAAACACAGATATGATTTTAATTATAATATCAAAATTATTTATGAAATTAAACTACCGAAGAAGAAACGGGAAGTAAGGTAACTTGACAGATGTAATGCATTTGCAAGAAAGAAACAAGGAGCGAATAACAAAACAAATCCCCTAGAATAAAAACCCATAAGACGTAGTAGAGGAGGGCGGGAAGACTGTAATGAAAACTCCAAATATAAAAATCAATTAATCAAACAACAATTCATAGATCCTGAGACCTGAGGAACACTTTCAAATCAAAATAACTGGCACTATCAAAGACTTTTAAAAAAGTTACCGGACGAGAGGCGAAACAACGTGCATACAAAAATCTTTATCCACCACTTTTTTTGTTTTATTTACTTTTTTCCACTCTTTATCCGGGAGTTTTTTCCACAGCTTTTCACGTTTTTCTAAAGAGTCGCAGAGTTAATACACAATGTCCTCTTTGGAGTCCGTTTTGTACGGCTTCTTTACCCCGTTTTGTGGAACAGTTGTCACGATAAAGTCGGTTTTGGCGTTTAACTCTATAAAACGGTTTAACGCTCTTCGCAGTACATTTATTAGGTCACTACTCTCTATAGTAGTAGTAGTGGTAGTAGTTGAGGGTGACCTGTAATTCTGGTAGGTCTTTCTCTTCACCCACCTTCTGCAATCCAGAGACTGCTTATTGGGCCTTCCTTGTCTCTTTAGAAATTCTATTATGTGAGACTATTTCAGCAAGTGCAGCTCTTCCTCATTTAGGGTGGATGCCCTCAGTAACTATTGTCCTGCCCTTCGGTTTCCTCACGTTCTTCCACGGGGTGTCTTGATGAATCTTCCTTCTACTCACAGACTGGGCAGAATACGTGTTATGTGATCCCTCAGCCGGTTATGTTTCGTTACATTTCTTATCAGTAGTCCAAAATCTTTTTAATTTTTTCTTTCCCGTAATCATCTCTGTCTGGTCGCATTTGGTCGATCTGGTTTGTCTGCAACCCGTTTCTGTTTCCCAGGAGTTTGTTAGTGCATCATCGACCAATTTGTTGAGTCCACTCTGAAGTTATCTCTTTTTCATAACCAGTGACTCCGGACTTTCATAATCGGTTTATGCTTTAATCAGCGCCTCCTCCTTGCCTGGTACCTCTATATACCCTGGATCCCACACCAGCACCACCTATTTGCCATCGCTTAGGGTTTCTAGTGCCTCAGCGCATTCGTCCCCTAAGCCGTCAGCTATCTTAGGTGCGCTAAGTGCCTTCAGGGTGGCCTGGCTGTCACAGAAAACATAGTTTTGCTCTTCTTCGCCGTTTATGGCCTCTTCTAGAGTTGTCGCATTATTATATTGTACAGTGTAAGTTCATTGTAAGTGCATTATGCATTACAACGAAGATAAAATAACTGCGCCTCCACCAATTTTTACCACGCGGGTTTTATTTTTTGTTTAACGCTCTTGCAGCTAGCGTTTTTTGAGGGTAATGGAGTGGAATATTAGGTCCTAAAATTTATTTTCTTATCCAAATCGGTTTTAAACATAAATGTAAATTATTATCATAGAAAAGTTATCACAATAAAAGACACAGGAGCAGAGGCTCATAGCTCGCTGGAGAGAAATGACCTTAGGTCTTACAGAATAACCAGTAGGTACAGCATTTAGGTATATCGTAGTTTAAGCCTATTGAGACAACATTACGTTTGGGTAAGTCTAAATATACGTGTAACAAATTATAGTTGGCGTTTTGTTTCCATAGCGGCCAAATTTCTCTATAATTTACTTTTTTAACCTTAGAAGGCATTAACAAATATCAAACAAAACAAAATTTTTATTTTTTTATCAGAAGTGGGAAGACTTAAAAATATTTTTAAAATTTTTATTTCTTGATTTAAAACATAACTTGCAACTTTTAGATGTTGTTTTAAAAGTTAATCAAAAAGTAAAAACTTCTTTGCAAAAAACTTTTGCCGTATAAGAAACCTCGCAAACGTCAGTGATTGTTGCAATTGGAAAAAATTCCTTTTCCTTAAAACTTTGAAAAAGTTAAAACAATAAAATACTTTTTAATTAGTTGGTAGAAAACTGTAGAAAAATTCCGAAGTAGTCGTTTATATACGTGGGTAAGTATAAGAAAACGCAAGAAACTTTTTGCGCTTCGAAAATTATTTTCCAAGAAATTATTGTTGTGATATGAAAGTAAGCTTTTCCATACAGGGTGTATTTTAAATGATGTACCAAAGTTTATGGGTTGATGAATAAAGGCAAAAGTAGACAGAAAGTTTAAATTACTTTTGGTCGGAAGTTTCTTGTTTCCAAGTTAAAGCATTTTCAGACTTACATACAGAAGAGTGTAGAAAAACTGTATATTTTAAAAATCATTATTTCTGATCTCTCTATTCTATTCTGATCAAAAAATTTTCTATTGCTTATTCCAAACAATTGTTAAGGAGATTCAATGTAGCCAACTAATTTTTGCAATCGGTGTCAAATTGTCAGTTTTTTTAAAGAATCATTATTTTATTTTAAAAAAATGAGATTTTTGTACATATCTAAAGGCCACTTAATAGATACAGAAAATAGTATTATTAGCACTACAATAATTAAAAAATCATTTGTTAAAAAAGAAACAGATTTTTGGTAAAAAAAAATATAATAATTTGAACACTCATTTTTACCTCTTGGTGAGGTTAGGCCTTCTGTAGAAAATAAAATATACCGAAGGACCACTCGAGATAGCTCGAGAAAAACGTGGGGGAGTTAAGAGGGACTGTATCTTTCCACAGGGCTCCAACAGGGAAAAAAGAGCCTAAAAACTTAAATACTAAAAATAGCGCAGCAATGAAAAATTATCAAGAAACGACTTACCATTAGATGTCTTTTGTAGCTGCTTGGCTGGCCAGCCCGATTATACGCGAAGTACCAGACTCTCCATTGTTCTATAGTTTAAAATGTTCCAAACACTAATATCTAATAAACTAAAGCGTAAAATTAATAGTTTCCACAATTTTAATATAAAATAATAGCGGTGCGGTGACTTTCCTTGCACGAGGCGCGTGGTTGAGTCGTTCGCCCAGACAATCGGCGTTTTCGTCTGCTAGGCCGAATTTAGCCGCTTATCTCAAATCCTTCATTGCTGGAAGAAGCGCGCGAAGTTTAAATTTAAAATATGGAAAGATATAGCGTAAAGTAAATCAAAATAATATTCTAAAAACGCTTGTAAGCGTAGAAAATGTAACCCAAAAAGATTTAAAAACTAAGAGAGATAGCTTCTCTAATTTTAAGTGAAAATTAGAGAATATAATTATTTACAAAACTAAAAACAAGTTGGGAAACTTGTTCATTCGGCCCACCAAAATGAGCATCATTTTTCGGTAGGTGAATCTGAATCAATTGGAAGGGGGCAAAGCTTGACTAAAGGTCGTTTAAAGATACCGGACGCGGTACGAACATTTGCCACCCTAGCGTGCCCATCAGGCCCTTTAAAAATTTCAATAATGCGACCTACCCGCCATTGAAGGGGCGGTGATAACTCGTCTTTGATAAGAACGAGGGTACCTATTTTTGGCTCTGCGCATGGTTCCAACCATTTATTTCGTACTTGAAGGGTATGTAAAAATTCTTGGCTCCAACGACGCCAAAAATCGGCTTGTATTCGTTGGACCAAGTTCCATCGCGATAACCGATTCTCAGGTTTACTTGAAAAATCTTCATCAGGAACAGAAACTAAAGGTCCATGTGTTAAAAAATGCCCCGGTGTTAAAACCTGTAGATCGTTACAGTCGGTAGATTGCGGGGTCAAGGGGCGAGAATTTAAAATCGCCTCAATTTGACAAAGAACCGTGTACAACTCCTCATAACTTAGAATTTGCGAGCCAATGGTACGAATTAAGTGAGTTTTTACTGATTTTATCCCTGACTCCCAAAGACCGCCGAAGTGGGGAGCTGATGGAGGGATAAAATTCCAGGCGATAGCTTGTGGCGTGCAAGCATTTCTTGCAAGATCAAGCAATTCTTTGCTTGATTTAACGAAATTTGTGCCATTATCTGAAAAAATAGTTTTTATGTAACCTCTTCGGGCAACAAAGCGACGTAGCGCAGCTAAAAAAGCGTCCGAAGTTAGATCTGATACTAACTCGAGATGTAAAGCTTTAGTATTTAGACAAATAAAAAGGCAGATATATGCTTTTTGTGTTTTTACACCTCTGTGTTTACTGAGAGTGATAGGTATAGCACCACTAAAATCTACTCCACTAAAAGTAAAAGGCTTTTGTGGAATCAAGCGGTAGGACGGAATTTGTCCCATGATTTGCTCATAAGAATGCGGTTTGACGCGAAAGCAACGAACACATTTGGATAAAACCGTTTTAATTAAGCGTTTGGCAGATAAAATCCAAAAAATTTGACTAATGAGATATTGGACTGTTTGCACTCCAACATGCAAATATTTTTTGTGCATATATTCAATAAAAATATAAGAAAGTCTACTTTCCTTGGGTAAAAGAAGAGGATGTTTTTGTCCGTAAGAAATAGTCATGGCTTGTTGAATGCGTCCTCCAACTCTTATAAGACCATCCTGGTCTAAAAAGGGATTCAATTTTTGGATGGGTTTTATGCATTTTTTCTGGTTTTGAAGATTAAGAATTACTTCAGAAAAGTATTTTTGTTGTTCGTGCTTAGCCAAACATTTTAAAGCGTTAAAGAGATCGATATAATCTATATTTGTCTTTTTTCTGACGTCTGCGTATAGTCTACAATTATTTATGAATCGTAAACTGCGGGCTAAAAGTAGTTGAATAGCGTAAAAATCGGATTTATTATTTAAAAGCGAATCTAAAAAATTTTCCGTTATTCGATCACAAGAAATCAGAGCAACATTTTTTCGTTCCTCAGTCTCTAAACTGTCATTTATTTTGACGGGGTTTTTGTTGGCCATTTATCGCAAGATTCTTGTAAAAAACTAGGGGCGGCCCACCATAGGGGATGATTTAAAAGCTCACTCGGCGAGCAGCCGCGGCTGGCTACATCGGCACTATTGAGAAAGGTGGGGGTATATAACCAACATTCTGGATTAATATTATCTTGGATAAGACTAACACGATTTGCGACAAAAGTTTTCCATTTACTTGGATGGGATTTTATCCAGTGTAAAACAACCATTGCGTCCGAAAAAGCGTAAATATTATTTATTGTGAACCTTTTTATGAATATATCATATGTGTATTTTAAGACCTCAGATAAAAGAGTAGCGGCTAGAAGTTCTATTCTCGGAATACTAACAAATTTTTTAAGTGGAGCGATGCGACTTTTCGCAAGAACAAAATATATGTGATATTTAGCGTTTCGTAAGACGCGTAAGTATATTACGCATGCGTACCCTCGTTCACTCGCATCACAAAAACCACAGAGATCGATGGATTCGGCGTTGGTGATGTCAATGTGGCGGAGTAAACTAAATTTTTCTAAAACTTGAAATTCAGACTGATAGAGTGTCCACTGACGAACTATTTCTAAAGTAGGCGTGGCGTCCCAGGAAATACCAAGTAACCAAATTTGTTGAATCAAATATTTTAAAGTGAATGTTACTGGGGTAAGATACCCATGGGGGTCATAGCAGCGTGCTAAAAAAGAGAGAAGCGTCCTTTTAGTACAGCTTTGCTGATTAGGTAATATGTTAAATCGAAACTCGTCGTAGGAAGGATGCCAGCACAGGCCTAAGACCTTAGTGACGTCATCCGAATCGAGAGATAAAACTGCGGGGTTGACTAAGGAGGGATCTAAATGAGAGATCACTTCTGAGCGATTGCTAGACCATTTGTGTAATTTCAAGCCAGCGTTTCCTAATAACTCCGTAAGCTCATGCTGCAAATTTAACGCCTCTTGAACCGTTTTACATGAAGTAGTGACGTCATCAATATAGGTATCGTTAAGTATAACTTTAGCAGCGTGAGGGTAGTTATCATATTCGGACTCAGCGAAGTGCTGAAGGGTGCGTAAAGCGAGATATGGTGAACAGTTCACTCCGTAAGTGACAGTTCGTAGTTTAAAAACGGAAACTTTTTCATTAGGGTTAAACCGCCAAAATATTTTTTGGTATTTTTTATGATCAGGGTTGATATTTATACCACGATACATTTTTTGAATATCGCAGGTGAGCGTCACAGGGTTAAGGCGAAAATGTAATAATATTTGAATAATATCTTTTTGTAGTTTTGGACCCGATAATAATACTTGATTAAGCGAAATATGCGTAAAGGGGTCAGTAATACTCGCATTAAAAACTACCCTTGTCTTAGTAGTGATAGCTTCATTTTTAACAACAGCGAAATGTGGAATGAAATAGCTGTCTGAATCGTCTTCTTTTTCTGAGTCATAGTCCATATGACCCAATTCCAAATATTCATTCATAAATTTAGAATATTCACAATACAAGTTTTTATCGCGAAGCAGTTTTTTTTCTAAAGATAAGAAACGATTTAGCGCGACTTGTTTTATTGCGGGAAACTGCAGTGGATTTTCAAATGTGCGAAAGGGAGACAGTATACCGGCCGTCTTGATTACGCGACACGCTCTGTTTAAAATAATTTTCACACATTTCATCCTCTGGTTTCAAATGAGTTTTTTGGGGGACGCAGTCGGTTTCCCAAAATTTTGAAATTAATTGCGAAAGCGAGTCATTTTCATTTTGACAAAAAAGAGCATTAATTGGCGGGGTAGAAATTAAGGGTTGATTTATTTGTCCCATCAAAATATAGCCGAAAATAGTTCCCATAGCAAAGGGATGATTTGGATCATCGCTAGCGATTTTTTCACCCTGTATAATTAGTGGAAATAGATCCATACCAATTAGTAAATTTACAGGCGAAGGGTTGTAAAAAGTGGGATCTGCTAAGGGTAAATTTTTTATAAAATGCCAATTTTCTGTATTTATTTTTACTGACGGTAAATCAGTACAAACTTTTTGCAAAATAATCGCTTGCGTAGACACAAAAATATCTGGTTTTTGAAAATTACAAATTTTAATAAAAATCGATCCTAGATCAGAAGTAAGAGAGTTGCCTCCAACCCCCTGTATATCTGAACATAAGGGTTGTCTGGGAAGGCCCAATTGTTGCGCTAATTTTTGAGAACAAAAAGTGTTTTGCGAACCGCTGTCTAAAACGGCTCTAACTGTTTGAAAGTTACCGCGGACATCTTGAATTTTTACTAGGATAGTTGACAATAAAACTTGCGATTGCGCAGAAATAAAACCACAATGCGTGGGGTTAGAACCCGAAGGAGTTGCGATTGGTACTTGTGAATTAGAAGACGTCGAAGTAAAATTTTGATTATTTTGAGAAGAGGCACTTTGAGTGAAATTAGTTTGAGTAGAGTAATTTTGAAGCGGACAACCAGTAGCCGGGGATCTAAAACTTTGCTGGCTGGCGAAGTAACCACGTGGTGCACTACTTGGAGATGCGTTGGGAGAAATATTAGAGAGATTTTGTGAGAAATTCACGTTAGCATCAAAATGTGATCTATTTTGATTTTGAGAATTAAAGTAATTAGACTTTCGCTCAAAATGAATTAATGAGTGATGTCTTTGATTACCAGGGCAATAGCGACATGAGCGTAGACTTTGACAAGAATTTGTTAAATGTATTGAGCTTAAACAATTTAAACATAGTTTTTTATTTTTAGCGTAAGCATAGCGTTCGTAGGCAGATTTACCTTTAAATGCGTGACATAAATATATTGAATGTGTGTTAGAATCATAAAAAGCGCATCTATCTTTAGAATGAGTATTTTCCGTACCAAGTAGCGTTTTTGTATAATAAGGCGAGGCGTTATTTTTATAAAACTGTTTATTATTTTTAAATCTATTTTTAGATTGTAGCGAATAAAGCGAATTACATTGAGTTTCAAGGAAATTATAAATTTCTTGATATTTGGGCATTTCATTAGACCTAGAATTAGCTAGTTCAAAGCGCGAAAGTAGTACCTCAGGCAATTTATCTAGTAAAATGTTGGCGAGCGGAAAACACCATTGATCAGTGTCGTAATTTAGAGTTTTTAAAGCCTCAATGTTTTCTGAAAAACATCAAGCAGCGTGCGCAGCGTTTCTGGATTGTCGTCTTTGAGAGCGGGAAAATTATACACGGAGCGCCAATAAGTTTGAGCCGATAAGCGGGGGTTATGATAGCGTTTTAGAAGCGTATTGTAAGCGATTATATAATTAGCGTCGGTTATTTGTAAATGTTTAATTACGTTTAAAGGCGGTCCTTTTAGGTAGGACAGTAACAAATTAAATTTAGCGTTTGTAGGAATACTAGGATTATTGTGTACAGAACTATTGTACATATCTAGAAAGGTTGGAAACTTAGTGATGTCGCCATGAAATTCGACAATGCGCAGTCTTGGCATTAAAGACGCCATAAAGCGGTCTGGATCAGAAGAATTTGAAATTTGCGTTAAGTTTTGAGGTTGAGGAGCTTCAATTTTCACCTCAAATAGTTGTTTTTGAATTCTTTTAATATCATAGAAGCTGTCGTCAAACTCAGTAAGGCGTTCATTTTCTTCTTCCAGTCTCTCCGGACTTGCTGAATAAGCCTCTATTATTTGATTTTGATAAATAAAAAATGTTTCTTTCATTTCATCAAGGTCGATAAGTCGAACCTGTAAACACGGTTTTTTTGTATCATCCGTTAGGCAAGCATTAGCTAAGTTATGAAGAGTATTAATGCGATTATGTTGCACATTACGGAGTGCTTCTAACTTCTTAAGTTGCGTACTCATTGTAATGTTTTTAAAAAACTCCGTTAAAACAGGTGAACGATTAGTTTCCGAAATTTTTAATATTTAAAAATTAAAAGCGTTTAAAAAGAAAAGAAAATAGACGTTAAAAATGTAAACAAGTCTCATTTACATCTCTAATATTGTTTACAGCGTATTTGTTGAAAACTTTTCCTACGTGCAGGCGACACAAAGCCAAAAAGAGGTAGGAAATGCGCGAAAACAATGCGCGTTCGGTACTTTTTTACTTGTTATTTTTACTGCTAGCACAGCAAAAAGATCAAGGTCATGCGTATTTATTAAAAATTTTATTTTTAACAAAATGCGATTTAGACTTTAATTTTTCCCGGGGTCCTGTTATCAGGCTCGAACCTGGACCAAATGGTGAGGTTAGGCCTTCTGTAGAAAATAAAATATACCGAAGGACCACTCGAGATAGCTCGAGAAAAACGTGGGGGAGTTAAGAGGGACTGTATCTTTCCACAGGGCTCCAACAGGGAAAAAAGAGCCTAAAAACTTAAATACTAAAAATAGCGCAGCAATGAAAAATTTTCAAGAAACGACTTACCATTAGATGTCTTTTGTAGCTGCTTGGCTGGCCAGCCCGATTATACGCGAAGTACCAGACTCTCCATTGTTCTATAGTTTAAAATGTTCCAAACACTAATATCTAATAAACTAAAGCGTAAAATTAATAGTTTCCACAATTTTAATATAAAATAATAGCGGTGCGGTGACTTTCCTTGCACGAGGCGCGTGGTTGCGTCGTTCGCCCAGACAATCGGCGTTTTCGTCTGCTAGGCCGAATTTAGCCGCTTATCTCAAATCCTTCATTGCTGGAAGAAGCGCGCGAAGTTTAAATTTAAAATATGGAAAGATATAGCGTAAAGTAAATCAAAATAATATTCTAAAAACGCTTGTAAGCGTAGAAAATGTAACCCAAAAAGATATAAAAACTAAGAGAGATAGCTTCTCTAATTTTAAGTGAAAATTAGAGAATATAATTATTTACAAAACTAAAAAGTTGGGAAACTTGTTCACCTCTATTAGACAAACTTGTAATTTTTAAGGAAGTTATAACAAAAGATCAAAAACAATAGGTACTTAGACCCTTGTATTTTATTATTTTATTAAATAACCCTGTATTTTATTTACCTCATAAATATTTTATTTTAATTAATTGACGTGGAAAACAAAATATCGCTATATTTCATACGGCATCCACTTTTTGTTTTACCTCCATACGACAAAAAATTAAAAAGTTAAGGGGCTATTTTTATATAAAAAATCACCGTGTACCTAATTTAAAGTTTGCTATTTTTTTGTATGTCTAGATTTTTCACAATATCCAAATATTGTTTTTGAAAAAATAAAGTCTGTGTTTTATGTATTGAACGATTCTACCCCTTTTGTAATAAAAGCTAATACGATTTATAAAATTGCTGCAGTGATGCAAGATGGCAAAACTAATAATATTCTTCTACCCTTTCCAAAATAAAGCGCAGTAAAGAATCGCCTTCTTTCAGTACTTTCATCTTGCCAATTATAATTTTTTTAAATCCATTTTTAAAAAATCCTTTGAAGGAAGCGGACAGAAAATGAATACTTTTACAAGCCAAATCGAGCGACGCGGCACGGCGGTGGCGGGCGTTTATATTCTTCCTCTTGCTCCCCAAATAAAATGTAGTCGGTAATAGAGATACACAGGAAAAAAGGCGCTGTTAATTTTTTAACATCTTTTAAATTAAACAGCTTTAATACATTTAAACCAATATTAGATACATAATTTTGCAGAAGATCTATATATCTAACTATGTAATTTTAAAGAAATTAACCAAACATTTAAAAACATCTTAGGTCTATGGATAAGACTAAATTTCTAGACAGTTTTAACAAAAAGAAACGTTTTAGATACATCTAGTTTCAGAAAACAACTACAAACGTATTGGTTAAACACGCTTTCCACACCTTCGATTAATTGTTTTCTCGTTCTTTCTGAATCTTAAATCGTAACAACAAATATAGTATTTATCCTAAATTCTTTGCTACCATTACCATTCCCTCTACCATAACTGTAATTATGCTCTTTCCCGTACAATAGCTCTCCTCACCATATTATTTTTCTTCTCTAACGCCTCTAATCGAATAAAGTATTACTTAAGTACCTACATATGTTTTGTTTTAAATACTTTAATTTATCGAAGTATAAAAGGCAACTTCAAGTAATGTCAACCACGGACACCGTTGTTTCGGAAAAAGACATTTCCATCCTCAGCGTGGCTTGCCCGACTGCAGTCAACCAAACTGACAAGATACAAGGTAACTAAAAAATAATGAAAAAATAGTTGAAACCTATGTTTCATTCAACGAGTGAAACGACAGCGAACCAAGGAAACTAACTCCTTGGCGGTTAGCTCCTTGTTACAGTTCAACCAGATCATGCTATGACCGTCTCCGAACCGTCAACTATTTACAAACGCACCCTTTGTTGCCAAATCGTTAAGAGTGCTTTAGATTTAGGGACATTTTTGCATTGTTCTAGACCATCCCTACAAAATGACTTTTGGGTTTATAGTATGATTGTAAAAGTAAAAAGTATTTCATTTTCTTTTACAGAGAATTTAAAAGATTTGGTAGGGATTTATTATAGTTTCTAAAACTTTGCTTCCTTGCTTGATTGTTTTGCACTCTTGTTAAATCTGGAAAATTAAAACACTTACCTTAAACCAATTTAATATTATTCCATAATTATTTCTCTGCAATTTGTTGAAAAAATGTTCATCAATTTTTTTTTGTATATCCCGAGAGGTGCACCCTTCTCTGCAGATTTAAATTTAATTGTTACGGCCGAACAAAAAGCATTTCGCGTATTGCTACTGCTTTTGATAAAAAACCTTTGCTTCCTCCCGCTTCTGAGAACGCCTTTACTCTCTGTAGCTCTACATTTAAGTCCACTTAAGAAATGGGCCAGACACAAAATAAAAATCACTATATTAAAAAACTAAACTATGAATAAATATTGTGACTGTAAATTATTCTCGGCATGAGAAATTCGTCTAGATTTGCGATTGCATTGAGGAATCTATAATCTACTCATAAGCGAATAACATAATTTTTAGATTTCGGAGTTTCTCTTGTGCCAGGTATATAGGGCTTTTAAATGCAATTTTTTTTTAGCTTCTAGATACATAAGACAAAGTACTATTTTTAAAATTAAAATAAAATATTAAAATTTTTTGTTTTCCATAAGAATCTCAAATTGTAATTTTAAATTGTTTTTGGTATAGGATATAATCTATCCTTGATATGTTACACCAGATAAGTAAATTAGAGAGCCTCATTGATTTTTATAGATTTTACAATTGTTATTAATTTGTTTTTATACTAATTTTTTTAATAAATCAATTTTTTCAAATGTTTTTATTATTTAGATATTCCATGGCGAGAAAGGCAGTATATTTTATCGCATTCTAGGATTTTGCTGGCAAAAGTAAACTGAAAGCGCTCAATAAATTTGACAGCTTTCTATACCCAGAAAACTTACAAAACGAGTATTTTTGAGTAAAAAAAAACCTATTTTCTATTTTGTTTTGAAAAATATACAGGGTGTCTCATTAAGGATGGCAGCCGGATTTATCTCAGAAAATATACAGCTACGACTTCAGAAAAAAAAATTAAATAAATTCGGGCCTTTTCATCTAAAATATTTTTGTATTTGAAGCTCACCGCTAATGATCACATATCTGACTAAAAAAATTGCATTTTTGACGAAAGTGTATAACAAACATACACAAGTTTTATAATATTTGTACTCTTCATAAAATTCTTTATAATTTGGACCTAGCGGGGAGCAACAGAAACAAATTTTTAGTAACTTCGCAGGGCCCGATTTTGTTATACAGGGTGTCCCATTAAGGATGGCAGCCGGATTTATCTCAGATACTAGTACAGCTACTACTTCGAGATCATTTTTTTTATAACAAAATCGGGCCTTGTGAATTAACCTAAAATATTTTTGTTTCTGTAGCTTTCCGCTAGGGGGCACTAATAACATCTCCCAACTATAAAAATTGAATTTTATGACAAAACTCTATGGTAAGCATACACAAATTTTACTATAATCGTATTCCTTGAAAGATTCTGCATAATATGGATCTCTCACTTGTACATCTTTCTCACTTCCCCACATGGATGGATTGAAAATGTCACTTTTTATGTAAAAAATAATTACTTCTACGTGGTAACTAAACCGACTCTTATTATTTATTTGACTTATTAAGATAACCCTAAAAATGCAAATGTTCTAGATTTTTGGTTTAAATTAACATTTTTTCGAAACAGGAAATTTTTTAAAACTACCAACCCAAAAAACTTAAATTTCTTAAAAAATTCAGATACAAACCCATTAATATTTTTACTTGAAGTTGTCAAACGATATTCATTTAAGATATTACTGGAATCCGCAAGTCAAGATATGACTTAGTTTTGAAGATATTTAAAAAATAGTTTTGTTTGTGTATTATGAGGTGAGACGAGACCTTATTTTGTTATATTTGCATGTCACCACACCTGTTATAATTTTTTGACCATTTAATGTTTATTGACGTTTTATAATTCTTTATGTCAAAAACAAATTATAAAACGTCAATAAACATTAAATAGTACAAAAATTATAACAGGTGTGACACATGCAAATAAAAAAATAAGGTCTCATCTCCCCACATAAGACACAAACAAAACTATTTTTTAAATATCTTCAAAACTAAGTCATATCTTCACTTGCGGGTTTCAGTAATATCTTAAATGAATATCGCTTGACAACTTCAAGTAAAAATATTAATGGGTTTGTATCTGAATTTTTTAAGAAATTTAAGTTTTTTGGTTAGGTACTTTGAAAAATTTCCTGTTTCGAAAAATGTTAATTTAAACAAAAAATCAAGAATATTTGCATTTTTTAGAGTTTTCTTAATAAGTCAAATAAATAATAAGAGTCGGTTTAGTTACAACGTAGAAGTAATTATTTTTTAAATAAAAAGTTACATTTTCATTCCATCCATGTGGGGAAGTGAGAAAGGGAAAGTAAGAGGTCCAAATTATGCAGAATTTTTTCAAGGAATACGAATATTGTAAAATTTGTGTATGTTTATCAAAGAGTTTTGTCATAAAATGCAATTTTTATAGTTGGGAGGTGTTATTACTGTCCCCTAGCGGGGAGCTAGAGAAACAAAAATATTTTAGGTAAATTCACAAGGCCCGATTTTGTTATAAATTTTTTTTCCCGAAGTCGTAGCTGTACTAGTATCTGAGAAAAATCCGGCTGCCATCCTTAATGGGACACCCTGTATGTTTTCCCCGAAGTCCTAGCTGTAGTAGCTTCTAAGATAAATCCGGTTGTATTTCATCAATGTTTACCCTATTAATACGAGATAGTATGTAGATAAAAAAAGTAAAAATGTTGTTGATTATTCTAGATCTTAAGCATTTTGATATTTGGAACTAAAACCACCCTCTTAAAGTTTGGAACTCTAAAAATTGTCAGTTTCAACTTCTCTGCTTTAAAGTAAACCTTGGTGCGGTTAATATTTATTTCACATTTATCAAATTGAACGGTTCCCCATAGATTCCAAACTGTAGCTGCAGCTCTGCTGGCGGAGTGCGAGGGAGTATAAATTTGTATTCTATATTTTAAATTAGAATATATATACCGCACCACCGGTCGGTCGAGGGTATATATCATGTAAAAACGTAATATCTTGCCAAAACTTTTGCTCAGTTAAAATAAGGCAAGACGAAGTCTCACTTGAAGGTGCAGGATTTTAGTTAAAGAATTTTTAAAGCGCAGACTTTCTCGTTTAGTTCTTTTCAATATGTGTTCTTTTTTGCTAGATCTGTTAGGTCATAAAGACTTTCTAAAAAAGTAATATCTTCCCCAAAATTAGAATGAGGCAAGGCAAAATCTTACTTGGAAGAGAATAAGACTGGTTAAAAGTTCGCGGTTAGTTTTTAAAAAAAATTTCTTTATCTCTACATTGCTGTGAGTTTTGAGACCAAAATTTAATGACCTTGTTAGAGAGAAGTCTTTTTCAGTTTCTCGTCACCCTTAAATCATTTCCTAAAATTATAAAAGATCAATGTTCTAAATCTGATGGAAATATTAACAATACAAATCTGCAACAATGCCAAGATGAAATGTATGTAAAAATGTAAAGTTATGTTGCAAAAAGGCTGATTATATACAATACAATTCATTTCCAAATTTTTCAGGAAACTTTTTAAAAATTATCAAAACAAAAATTTGTCTTAAAAATTATAAAATGAGCTGTATATATTCCCAAAATTCTTTAAACAGTGCTGTAATACGTATTTTCCATATATCTCTAAAGCCGAGTCGTCAGACATAATATCTGTATTAAATATTAAAAACTTCGCGCTATACATTACGAGTATATTATAGTATTTATTTGACACTAAGATCTACAGCCTTTAGACGTATAAAATTTTCCCACGAAATGCTTTTTTATTTTCTTTATTTAACCCCCAAGTTTACAATAAAACTCAAAGAAACTAAAGAAGGTTTAAACTGGTGTTGATTAAGGCAGGCAAAAACACAGGACAATTTTATTTTTACTTTTGAGCAACTTATATTCATTTCTTTTACTGTAAATATTTTTAATGAACTTTTTAGAAATATATTTTTTAAATTTTTGAAATATTTCAGATTTATATAATATCTTTATATGGAACCGTACAAAAACATTGCGTTTTGCAATTTTTAAAAAATGCTCTTTACATTAAATAATTTTCTTTTAGCTTTTACTACTTATTTTTAGGAAGGCTATTAAAATCGTAAAAAAAAGTTTTTCAAATTTAGCTCAACACAAATAGTTATTTGTGTCAAAAAGGGCCTAACTACCAAATTTTGTGACGGCTGTCTGTCGGTCTGTCTGGATCTCTGTCTCTGGGACCAGATAACTTAAAAATCGATGCAAGGGTGTAGTAGAGGACTTCAAGTATTTAAAAAAATCATAATTCAAGAACCAAGGTAGCTGCAAAATGAGGTTTTCAGAGTTAGATTGGGATTTACCTTTTTAACAATATTTGTCATATCGTGAAAGTTTGTCGGATTCATAGTTTTTGAAATATAGAAAAAATGTTTAAATATCATATCTTGCGAACCACAGGAGCTAGCAAAATGCGGTTTTTAAATTTAGATTCTGAATTACATCTTCAACAAAATTGGTCATAGTGTTAAAGTTTGCCAATCACAATTATTGAAAAAAGGAAATTGTGTATCCATATTATCTACATATATATCGTCTTCGTTCGCTAAATGAATGCGCTTCTTAAGATTAAAAGTTTATATCAATATATATTTTCCCAAAATTAAACGAAAAATATATTACCCCAAATAAATAAATGCTTTTTTCGAATGTCCTAAAAGGAATTTAATACCAGCCATTGACTTTCAATGCGGCTCACTCCGAGCCCGGCTTTTTCTCGAAAAAATAAAATAAAACCTAGACCTAAAAGAAAAACGGCTGCTTCCCAATGTGAAGGTGAAATCAAGTGAAAATCTCTGGCTGGCATCGTCAATTTTCCACACTGTGTAATTCACTCTCTTTTTTCTTTTTCGGTTTCGGTTAAAGAGAAACGTCATATATAAGTATCTAGACATTTAGTAAGAACACTACCTATTTACATGAACTTCTGAAATGGATGGACGTGAAAATAGATAGCTAACGCTTATTATATTAAATTAGTGGACTATTCGTTTGACATTGTGGATCCCATTTGTGATGAAATTATTGAACTTTCGTCTGGCTAGTATAATTTCGCACACATACAAACAAAACTTTTGGTAAAATCCGTAAAAATGACAGTTAAAAAACGAAAATGTCTTCTTAAAAAACACACAGAGAACAATCAGCGGATTTACACAAAATACAGTGTAGCCCAAAACGTCAAACACATGCTGCAGTGATTTTTACTATTTTCAGCGATATATGTCAGCTATCCAAATTGTCTATACTATGCTTTAATTGACTATAAATACACATTTGACAACACAAAACATAAATTATTAATAATTTACAGATTACGGGGAATTACTTTTAATGGAAATATGACACAAGATTCATAAAAAAATTACTAGACACACAGCAGGAGTCAAAATAAAACAAATTAATAGTTTTATAATGGAACCCACAAAGATAAGAAAGATCAGGAAAACTCGCTTAGACTTAAACTTAGAGGTGAAAAATCCTCAGGTAAAAACGTGGGGAAAGTTCATTATAGAGGCTCTTTGCTCTCTATAGAGTGTCAGGGCCTCAACTAAGAATAATAACAAAATATATTCCACTATAAAGTTGTGAAGTATTGAAATAAGGGAATGGGTAATTTCGTTATAAAATATTTATGCCGAAGAAGACACTCTTAGTATATTGAGCTAAGAACACATTACAACCATATTAATAATGAATATCCCGACCCTAAGTAACCCGGACCCGAAATCTAACAAGGGTGTTGTCCGATGTAACCGCCAGACCAAGCAGGGCCGAAGAAACTCCATTAAAGGGGGTGCTAGGGTAATTTCAAAAGACGCCGCTGTGCATGTATGGCTTCGTCTTTTAAAGGAGATATTTGCGTTAAATTATGGGATGCTTAAATCTTAACCCTTTAGATAGAAACTCCATTAAATGTCTTAAACATTTTGACATATTAATCAAAATGGAGGAACACCAAAGTATTATCTATGCTGAAGCTTTGGCTAAAGCCTCTAACAATCCACTGATTACTGATACTGCACTAATTCTTCCAAACTAGATAAAATCAACTCGTGTGGCTATTCTTAAGAAGTTTATCCCAAATTGCTTTGTGAAAATTATAGGATCATTAACAAAGACAATTTACAATTTAATTTTAAAAATATAAGAATAACCAGTAAAGTAAAAGTAATTGAACATACTAAATAAATCGATAATATCGACATGATTTATATAACATCTTTAAACATTTTACTTAACTCAGATAATTACATTAACGTAAGAATACTAAAACTTTTCAGTTGAAATGAATTTACAGATTGATCGTTTCTAGTTACATTTATAATTGAAGACAAAAAGGCAAAAAACAATATTAGCAAAAGGACTTAATCAAAGATTGTTTGGTTAGCACCCCCTTTAAAACAGATGGTTAATTTCAAAGACGTTGGGGTTTTCCCTCGAGGCAAGGCTCGTTTCATCGATCCATGCACCCCCACGTGGAGAAGGGCGGAAAGTAAGGGGTAGAAATCTTAAAAGCCCCCGACCGATGTTTCCGTCTTGTCCAGTCCAGTCTCAGAATGGATGTAGGATGGAATGAAGAAATATAATATTAGTGTGTGCGTGTGTTATCTAGACGTATCCCAGAGAGACCTGTCTGGGTTAAACAAGAGGGCCAATTTTCAATTGGTCAGTCAAAAATTCACGATTTATTTCATTTTTTTTTTATTTTTGGGGATACTACAAATGTCTTAATAAAATCTCCGAATACTCAAAAGTTTAAACTATATACCATTTCAGAGATTCCTCTCTAGTTTCAACAAGACGGTCAATTTTTGTCGCTTTGAAATTGCTCAGGCAAAAATTCATGATTTCTGTCATTTTTTTTTGGTTTTTGGGGATACTACGAAAAGCTCAGATCTCTTAAGAGTTGTATATGCTATATCTGCTGGAGTAACCAGCATCCTACAATCATGTGCATATATCTATGCTGAGTTTTATGAAAATAATAGATAAATTATGGAATTAACAAGGTACAAAGTTTTGCACAGCTGATGATTACGAAATCAGTAAGGTCTTTGCTTTTACGTATCCTGGTATATCTTTGAATAAAAGTAACTTACGAAGTGAATAAATTTAAAGACAAATTAGCAAGGAAATTGGAGTCTATTTCGCCAACAGAATGTTACTATGCACCAAAATATTAGAGGACCATCCAAATTGCAAATATATAAAAACATAATACGTCCAGTGGTCTCATATACTTGCCAGATATAGACAAGGCTTATAAAAGATAAATATCTAAAGAAATTTGATCAGAAAATCCTAAAATAGATAAATGAACCAGTACGAGAGCCAATTAGCTGCAGAGTTAGGATCAATTATGAACTAGAAGTCCTAATTCAAAACCATGACACTACGAAGTTCATAAAGGCACCAAGAATAAGATAGCCTAATCACATCGATTAAATGAATAACAACAGGACCACTAGAATAATTAAAGACTGGAACCAAATACTACAAAAGGACTTAAACTCAAATGTCGAGGAATATTTAAAGGCCATGAAAGTGAAAAACAAGAAGAAACAGAAACAGTTGTCAAAGGTGCAATAGAGCAAAAGGCCAAACCTCACAGGATTTTAGTACCAAAGGAAAAATAATGTAAAAATAACAGGGTACCAAATGTATTACATCTTAAGACCAATAAATTGAAAGTCAGAATTACACTTCTTTTTGAACTACCAAATGCCGATTAAATTTTTAGTGGTTTTATTAGTACTGCAAAAAATACTAAAGTGCTAATCCAAATTGCAAATCTACAAAAGCCTGTTAAGGCTAAGCGAAAACAAAAATTCAAAAAGATGGGGCAAGGTAGTAGTAGGCCCAAACTTATAGCGGATTGTAGTATTAAAGGAAAAAAAAGAAGAAATTTTCCAGTTCAATTATCGCCTTATTATTTTTACTTGAATTTATCATATGTTGCGAATGAGCACGGGAGCAATGAAAAATCCAAAACGTTCAATCGAAGTCCAATTCGTGAAAACATTTTAATGGACATTTGATTTTTAACAACATTTTAATCGGCATCCGGTGCACACACAAAATGAGAGAGAGGAGTCAATTTGAATTTCAGCGAGGTAAATCATCGGAAAATATAAATATCCGTGCAGCAATGTGATAAATTGGTAAAATTATTGCCACTATCGATGTCAATTGTATACACACGAAGTCGCAGGCGTAACACGATTTAATATTATTTAATCTCTGTTTTTAAGCCCCCTTTTGTTTACATGCGTTTTACTGATGTGGCCTGCTCACTTTTTTACTCAGAAAACACAACAAAAATAGATAAAGTAAACTCGTTATTATCTAAATATTTTAGTTAAGTAGTTGTCAAAGCATCTAGGACATCTTGAGCTTCTTCTGCCAACCAACGTTTGTTTGTTTCCTTATTTCATCGAAGACTTCTAGAAAACAAATAGTTTACCATTCATTCTTGATCTCGGGCTATGTCTTTGCATGAAACCAAGTTTCAATGTTTAAAATTCTTTGCATTTGGAATTCAGAGTACTATTTTGCAAAAGCTTTAAGTGGTTATTTTACAATTTCTATTATACCATGCCTCACGTTTATCAAAAAGGTTTGAAAAGGGGTATTTTTACTCTCACTTTTAAATAAATGTCCCCCCTGCAACAGAGGAAGTATTTGATTTTACAAAAGAATTACTTACTATTGCATATTTCTTTACTGTTGTTGACTCTTTGTTATTATGATATTATGTTGACTTTTCTTAAGAGTCAATTTTATTCCATAATTCTGGCTTGCTGTTTTGTGATTTTGGACAATTATTGTTTATGAAGGGTTATAAGTTCAAATTATTTATACATATATAAATAGGTACAATTCAAGAAAAATCACAATATCACATATCTAGAATAATAACACAGTCAATTGTATATATTCTTGATCTTGGACATCGTATATTTTGTGGCCTCCTGTTAGTTTCCTTTCTACAGGTCTCCAGTTCAATATTTTTCTTATCTCATCCATTTTCTGTACATGTCCCAACCAAGCTTATCTTCTACTTTTCATCAATCTCACGATGTTTGCGCCATCTATTAGCGGTTTTAATGTATAATTAATCCGGCTCCGCCAATAACCCTCTTTTGTTTTGACTGATCCAAAGATCTTACCAAGAATTTTTCTTTCAAATATTTTAAGTTGTTCTTTATTCGCTTTTGTAAGTGTCCATAATTTGCATCCATATATCACTATCGGTCTTGTTATTGTAGTGTAGATTTTTTGTTTAAGAGATCTTGTCAGAATCCTTAATTTCTTTTTTGATGAGCGTAAAACACTTTGTTTCTGTTAAGAATTCTCTGGTTTATTTCCTCTGTGTTTATGTTTGCTTCGAACTATGTAAGCTTGTTCACTCTACTATGAACACCAATATCATCTGCGTAGCCAGCTATCTGCATTAATTCAGTGCCAGTATATCCGTTTATGTCAATCATCCTCACAGTAGCTTCAAGGACCAGCTTATCTAAAACTGTTTATTCTTCTAAACACCGCAGGTCCTCACTATTAGCGGTCATTTTATTTAACGCATTATGTTTGACTGGTCATTACTGGCAAATTAAAATTACAAATTGTTCATGAAACGAGCCGGCCAGTTTAACGTATTTTTGAATCCCGGTTTGTTTAATAAAATGGAGTATTATGTGAGTATATTGTTGTTAAAATCGCTTGTCGATCTATACTTAATGGGGTCAATTTATGTGCCAGTCCCTGATGAAATAGTCTAAGTATGTGGCATATTCTTGATAATTTGTCTTCTTCTGTTTATGCTGTTCTCCACTTCGATTTGATGTCCAGGTTTGAGGGCCACGAGGTGTCTTGATGTTTAGTCTTCATGTGTGGTCTTTTCGCTTCCAGCAATCATGTACATCGCTTTTGGTCGATCTACAAATTCCCTGTCTATTTCCCAGGAGTTTGAGAGAGCGTCCTGGTCCCATTTGTTGAGTCCTTTCTGCACTTGTCTTTTTGTCATGCCCAGAATTGACTCCGGGCCAACATAGGCGTTTCCTGCTGAACGCTTTAATATCTAGTTTCGCATAAATATGATTTGTCCAATAACCGTCATTGTCATTTCTATCGCCTAATTCTTTGAAAACACCGAAGAACTAAGCGGGCTACTGCAAATTATTCACAATGTTGAGGTGCCAGCACCATTAGAAGTACAGCCGACTAAGTGATCAGAGTCCTTGGATACATTTGACTGATACTTAGGGGCCATAGGCCAACAGGTGATAGAGGAGGTCATGTCTGATAAAAAAGTTCCTATAATGCATGGGTCAAAACTCTTTCTTTGTCGAGATACAGAGCATCAAACTTGGCAATTTTTTAATTTTTTTTGATAATAAAAAAAAACGCCATAAAAATATGAAATTGGGTAAATTCGTGTATCAGAACAAGAGCAACAAATTGAAATAAAAATTATTGAAAAAAAAATTAGTCTGTCAATTTTTTTTAGAAAAAAACTATTTTTCTGATATTAACTTTTATGAATGCCATATTAAACGCAATGTTTTTTTTTTATATTTTTTGTTAATAAAAACAAGTCTCTAGCGAGACTTAATAATAAAATATTATTGATATTATTTAAAAGAATAAGTAAGCAAAAAATCATTTTTTTTTAATCTTGTTTTTTATACATTTTTGGAGGTTATTTTGACAGCCTGTATCTCTTCAACATTTAGATTTATCAAAAAAAGAAATACCACAATTTTAAATCACAATTAGCTGAGGATTCAGCTGGCTGTGACAGATTTTCTTTTTTTTGTTAAACCCTTTTTCCCCCCACTCTTCTAACTTTAAAAATCCTATATCTTAAAAATAGATGTGTGTTGACCCCCATGTTATATAAACTTTTTTCTCGGAAAAAACCTCTATCACCTGCTGCACTATGGGACACCCTGTATATATAACTGGATAGGCCTCTACATATATGCAAAGTGAGCCAAAAATATTGGATATTTTTTGTAGAGAGAGCACGCTGCGCAGGAGTTCTACCTTTCATTTTTTACATCTACTCTCCGATGAGATTATGTGGTTTAAAAGTTCGCGAACGTTTGATTTTTAATCGATAACTGGATTTTTACTGCGATTAGGTACTAATAAAGTTATTTCAATAATTAAAGCTACTTACTTTTAAATGGAAACCGGCTTTTCAATCCTATAAAACTCTTTTTTACATGCATCGTGTTTCCATTTTTTATTGTTCAACAAAAACAATTTTAAAATAATACTGACAACCACTGACAAACACTTTAATGACAAATCACCAAAATGACAATCTCTTTGAAGTATTAAGTTTACAGAATACCACTGGTGGATAGAACTAGGGAGAGCAAGGTTACATTGGTTATCATTATTGTATGTTCTCACTCTAAAAAAAACTCTAAGTTTTCCCTTAGTGTCCCATATACTTAATGTATAGCCAGTTACTTTGTAAATAATTTATTAAATGGAACTTGCTAGTTGTTTACTTAACTTCTAAACCACTGCCAAAATATTTTTTAAATTCTTTTTACTCATTTAAATCTCATGGTTCTCCGATCCTCACACGATTTCATCAAGTCAATTATTATTGTTTTAAATGTTTTGTATAGTAATAATACAATCGCTTTTCGACAAACTGTTGCTTTTATATTTTGTTTTATTATCCGGCGATTTATTCTTTGGTATTTTGTTTTTTATCACTGAGATTATTTGGATTATTTGCCGTTGGATTATCCTAAATTGATTTAACAATTTATCAGGAAGGGGTAAAGCTGTCCTTAAAGGGGTTCTTAATTATAATGATGGAGTATTAAAAACTACAACCAATAAGACTTTGTTAATAAGTTCTTTCTTAAACTGGGAGATAAGAGCTTTGTGAATGACATACCGACTTTGAATACTCGTACGTTGTATGTTTTTGTTCATACGATCTTCTTCACACCTAATTCACCAGAGCCTTCATGTTCTTGATGTTAAATGTTTCTGTGTATTTTGCTATCTTCTATATTTTCTATCAATATTGTATATAATAGTTTTAAAATTTTCTATGAATCAGAAATGGAATTAAATTTTCATATATGCATTTCCAGCATTCTTCTCTGGTTTCCGCATGGTCATTTCAACAAAGAATGCCCTATATAATATTTTATATTTGCCAATATGAAGGAATACGGTCTTGGCTTTATATTTATTTGGATTTTTACCTTCACCCTTTAACTTTGGATCTTAGATAACTGAGCAAAAAAATATTTTTGGAAAATATTATCCAGAGGTTCTTAATGATGAGACTTAACGGTAAATTTGAAATTGGACACATTTTTTAATTTAGAAATTGTCAGATGGCGGTGGTCAAATGAATTTGAAATTTTAGCGTTCAGTAATGAAAGAAATATGACAGGTGCATTGAAGTTATTATGTTCTTTGTTTTCTTAGTTGGTTTTAAACTTGTAAGTTTATCTGACTGTAACAGGATAAATTTGACAGTTTTGTTGGTTTCTTTCTTAAACTGTAAAATAAGGATAAGTATTAACTTTATTTGAGTATTTTCTTATAATCTTTACATAATCGAATTTCTCCATTTGATTTATAGAAGCAATAACTACGGTCAGAGCACAGTTTGCAGCTGCAGCTAAAATGTCTTGTTAGGTAACTTTGGGCCTATCACACTGACTTTTAAAATTTCCTTTCTTAACTATGGATTGCTTTAATTTTAAGCATCCTATGTCTTATTTTTAAATTTTTTGCACCAAGTCACCAGGCGCGCTGCTGTTTTAACCAACCAAATTTTTAAACTATGGAAAAACAATAACGCCCAGTACTTTCTAAAATCGTTTTGTCAAAAGTCATCAATTAGCTCACACATATACTATACTATAGTAGTGTGAGCTATGGTGATCCTAATTTTTTCAAGAAAAAAAAAGTTGCTCCGATTTCAAAATTTTTTATCTAAAATCCAGTGAATACAAGCGAAATAAAAGGGTGGGGGTAGACTTCAAAAATTTGAGTTTATGTGAAAATTTGGCGTGTGTGATATCAAACGAAAGGTCATTGAGCCTGGAGTTAAACAAAATACATATTCGTTTTAAAAAAAAAGGCGTGGGGGTCGATTTCAAAAATTAGAGTTTACATAAAAATATGGCGTGTGTGATATCAAACCAAAGGTAATCCGGAGTTAAACAAAATAGATTTTCGTTTTTGTTTTTTTAGCTCACACATATACTATACTATAGCAGTGTGAGCTATGGTGATCCTAATTTTTTCAACTATAACTATAGTACCTAGTGTGAGCTTAGGGGCCCATATATTGGTAGTGTATTTTTCTGTGTCAAAATTTATTTTAAAAAATGAAAGTTCTTGAATTTTTGAAAGAATGTTTGGAAGATGATGAAATCGAAATGGTGATACCCGATTTTGTGGAATTTAAGTGTCCTCGTCGGTTCAACCAAAGGACTAAAAATTATAGTGAAATTAGAGTAAAGTGTAAAGGTAGAAAGGAAAATAGTCTTGTTACATCATGAAGTGCAGTTTAATTTAAATGTAAGGCTTTTCTTACACTGCTCAATCCTATCCTACCCTTAGCGCTGTACCTACCAGGCTGTAAACAACAGTTAACCCGAAAATCAGACGAAAATACTGTAATAAACAGTAGAATTTAAATTATTTTTCTTTCTTAGAAATCTTTTTGTAATCAATACATAGGTATATTTTTTCACAAAAACATTGTGGCCAAAGAATCAAAATCTAATCTTATATTTTGCAATAAAGTTTTTTAAAATCATTTTTATTTATTTTAAGATGTTTCTTACTTTATTTACTCACAAAACACAAAAATACTTCTTCACTTTAATCACAACACTTTACTCTTTTGTAGCAGCATCTTTAAGCGGCTCTTAAGGAACAGTAAAGTCACGAAAAAAAGTGACTTCATTTTAACAACACTAAGGAAGGAATAAGTCTGCCTTTAATTTCGGTGCAATAAAATTTTACGAAATAAGGTATTCTTTAGGCTAAGCAACGGAAACTAAAGTCGGTGTGATGGGCCCTTAGCTGTTGATAAGCTCATTCAAAGTCTACAGGTATTTATCTGCTACTTTAAGCCTGTAAGTTTTGTTCTTCCTTCGTTTTACTACAAATAGACATTGTAGCATTTTTTGTAATTTTAATCTAATTTTTGGCCCATAGCTATCATGCTGGCCCAGTTTTAAGTGTGAATTGAGGTTAATAGCGTTACTGACTTTTTGCTAAATTTGGATTTTAATGCAAAATTTTAAGGGAGTATTTATATGACTCAAGATTGACAAGGATACATTATATCATATTATTCTAAATACCAACATTTTTTAAAGATATCTATATAAAACCTTGCAATTGGAAATATTCGAAGTATTTTACTTTTATCGTCCATAGAGTAAAACGGGCAGAAGTTCGAAGACCAATACTTTTTGTTGCGTCACAGGCAGACTACATACTCAAGTCACTTATTCTGATATGCACGCACTATTTTAACGAAATAAATAAAAAAATCACACAGGAAGCCAATCAAGATAATTTAATAATAATATTTCTAACAGTTGTGAATGTGGTCTTCTGTGTGATCTCTACAATTTTACCACTGATTTCAATATTATCTTAGTGACTCGTTTTGCATATACGCTGAAAGAAAACATTAGATAACTTTTAAAGACTTTATTGTTTCTCAACGTATTCTGTACTCGGGACTGTATGAAGGATGGTCCACAATTCGACGTTTTGTTGAATTAAAAATTTAATGGTTTTTTATGCTTTGTGCGAGCTTGAATTGTCTTGGCGGAGGATGATTCGTCGTTCGGGGTTCGTTTTTCGAAGCTTAGCGGTGAGTTCTCTGATACCAATCGACCCGAGCTTCCTTCTGTTCTTCGGTTAACAGATGCGATATCCAGCGGAAACTAATTTTCTTACTTCTAATGCTCCATGCAATTTTTTTTAAATTGAGGTCTTTGAAATTTCCAATGTAGCCTCAATCTAGCGATGTGTTAAATGTCGATCTTCCGTGATGAGCTTGCGCACAGCATCGATGTTTTTCTGGGTGCATCTGGCCTTGGGTCGTCGTGTGAATTTAGGTTAGGTAAAGATTGAGGTTAAGTTTTAGTAACGACATTTGATCAGTGTCGCCCTCTATAAAAGAAAGCCCTCGTAGGACAGTTTCGAGAAATTTTTAGTCCATTTTTTCTTGTTTATCTTCTTCAAAGATCATAGTTTGATTGGTTTACATTGAGAAGAATGGTTAATTTATTAAGATACATTTACTGTTTATTTTTGAAAATTGTATTTGTCAGATGTGGTGGTCCTAGCTATGAACTCCGCAACCCGAGCGGAATATAACGATATAAAAGTTAATATAACTTAGTTTTCCAATAAAAATTCCCCTCTTGTCCTCCTCTTCGGCGCAACACAGAGAGAAATATAGGAATTGCATTGTTGTATCGAATATAACTTTTTATTACTTGTACGCTACTTTTTCTGTTCCATATTATTTTTATTGTGCGGGCCCGGACCGGGCTCTTTGCAAAACTTTCATATTGTTTAAAAAGTTTTATTCTCTTCCATGTTCTTTTTGCTGCTTTTAAAAGTATTTAGTTTTTGTTGTAGTTCTTCTAGGTATCCACATAAGTAATCAGTAATTTTTTTTGCACTTTAGGGACAAAACAGGACACAAAACTTACTTCAGTACAAGACACACTCAGATTTGGAATGAAATATCAACCCTAACTATGAAAGACTGTCAATCACTAAGATGACATTTTATATCAGAGTACCACATTTGAAGTGTAAATTTTGTAAATAGTTTATCTACAATCACAACTTCCATATATTATTAAATTTAAGTTTTTTCTGTTGTGCGTTTTTTATTGTCTTGTGATTTTTTAAATATATTTTTTTATTTTATTACTGTTTTATATTTAAAGAAACTTAATTGAGTTTAAGGTAATTTTTTTAAAATTGATATTTGTTTTTTTATTTTAGTAGATGTTTGAGCTAAAATGGCAGCTTTTGATTTTCTAAGCTTACTCATCAGAAAATTTTGAAATTTATGATTCTTTATCCCGTTGACTGGTAGAATCAATGTATCAAAAATTATTAAAATCGGAAAGGTCACCTACCAAACATCAGTTTTTTCGTCTATTTGATATAAATTGACTCTCGTGAAAATTCCCGACGTCTAGGGACTCTTTTCAACTCGGATTCGGATTTAGCTTCAAAAAATATATAGGACTATATTTGTCTGTTTTACGGATCTCGAAATTTCTTTTCTAGTGAAGTTGTGTTATCATTCTGATTCTGATTCCTCTGTTTGCTATGTATATCTCCCAGTTTACTATTTATTATAATACTTGTTCTGCTATTACTTTAAACTCTACTTTGTTATTTATTAATATTTATCCACTTGAGTTAATGATTTATACTATATGTTTTGTTATATAACTGTTATATTAATGTTATATATTTATATTACTTGCACCAATGAATTTTATTACTTTCTTTATTAAATTAGATTGAGTATATCTTAGTAGAACTTCTATACATATAGGATTATTAGTGAACTTTGACAGATCTTCATACAATATATTACTTCTTAGATTTAGTGGATATCCTAAAATGACGTGGTTAAGGTCTCCTATTTTACCACAGTCAAACAGTGGCCTATTCTCATTCTATTAACTATAGTTATGTCCTTTCTTCTCACATACTTTAGGTTCTTGTAACATGTAACTTTCTTTAGATTACCAGCTATTTTTTTATAATGTTTTCGTTTGATTCGTGATATTTCTTTTTATTCAGCATTCCAGAAGTGAAATATCTGATTTTTATAGTAAGGAAAAAGATCTCTTTATTATATTAAGTTATTAATTATACGAATAGCAGTTCTTCTGTCATCAGCTAAATGATCCGCTTTCTCATTACCTTCTATACTGCAATGACTAAGAATCCAAGCAAGTTGTATTACTTTTCCTGCATTTTTTAATTATTCAATAATCTTTTTAATTTCCAAACAAACAATATCTGTATCTGTATCTTGTCCAAATTTTCGTGTATTTTGACGAGCGCTTTTAGAGTCTGACAGAATTGTAAATTTATATTTATTATTTATTTTCTTAGCTTGCAATAGCACTTAATGTATAGCCCTTAATTCTGCCGAACAAATTTTTCTAGTACTTTTAATATTATTATAATTACTAAATATTCCTATTCTGCAAGAAGGTAGACTTTTTTCAAGACGCATCCGTGAAATGCTGAACATTATCCGTGTAATCTTGAATAAAATTGGTTAACTCATAGGTGCTGATAACGCCATTTTCTTAATATTTGTTTCAATAAAATTCAGCTCTTTAAATGCAGTATCATAATTATATGTGCCTATAGAGAATTTTTAAAATGTTTGCATAAAATTGATTTCTATTTCTTTATAAAAAATTATAAATATGTATTTTTTTAAAATAAATATTTACTTACCTCCATTAAAATAAATATTTTTAATGACGCCAGTTTATGGACGTTTATGACGTTTGTACATGTAGCTAGTGTACCTACAAACAATAAACCAATCTGATTGATATCAGTTATATACCTTCTGCCAATCCTAAATCAATTTAATTGCTGCAAGTTTATTTAATTAATGTGTCTCAGAGACCGTATCGTCACATTTATTTCGCAGTCTATATTCATAAAGAAATCGCTATGCCAGGCTATGTATGTATTCATTAATATTTATAAAATTGCGATATGCCATATGGATATGTCAGCACAGGCCCGGCCCTGAAAATCGCAAATTTTATTGTTTTAATGTGCATTAGTAAGGAACGAAATACGAGGGTGACTCAAATATGAACCGGAATTTTCTTTTTAGTGCTCCATAAGTAAAGGGAGTGACGTGACATCTCGATAGAAGAGGAGTGAGTCGGTTTGTCGTAGCCGAGTAGATAAGCTGTTCGTAGCAACACGTCTGAGAAAGAGGTGCACACGTCTGTTGCGCAACGCGTTATTATCAAATTTTTCACGCGGGAGGACGGAAAACCATCCGAAATTCTGCGTCGGCTATCTGCATTGTTCGGCGATGAAACACTTTAAATAACCCAAGTCTGCAGTAAAAAGGTAAGATATGCCCATTGGAAGTATCAGATTGATGTCATCTATACCGACTCCTCCAAGGCGTTTGACAAGGTAGATCAAAAAATTTTGGTAAAAAAGCTAGAAGCTGTGGGTTTTGGTTTCCTTAAATGGACTCGAAGTCAGCTGTCGAATATAAAGCAAGTAATTAAAATAAATAAATCATTTCCAGTCATTTTACAGTTACTTCAGGTGTTCCACAAAGTGGACATTTTTCTCCACTTCTTTTGGATATCTTTAGAGATGATGCTCCTGACACCTTGAAAATACAGAGCATGTTTTACTGTGATAATGGCAAATTTTACAAAGTAATTGTTAATCTTCGGGACTGTATGATTTAAATATTTTAGCCCAAGGGTGTAGCAATATAACATACTTTCGCAAAAGAATCCAATAAAGTTTAGAAAGAGGGAAAGCTATCAAAGATTTAGGCGTGTGGTTTGATTCATATTGAGTTAACGACCAGTAGGGCACTTAAACTGTTGGGTTTCGTCTGACGAACCCTAAAAGATTTTAACAATATTTACATATTAAAAAATGTTTACTGTGCACTAGTCAGATCTGTTTCAGAATATGCGAGTATAATCTGGTCTCTGTACTATAAGAAATATATCGAAATGAAGAGTACAAAAAAAGTTCCTAAGAATGATTTCATTTAAATTGAATATTCCTAATGATAGTATTAATATTAAAGATATTTTGAATGTATTGTCCTTGACACTTGAGCAGAGAAGAGAAGCTCATGATTTATGTTTTTTATTTAAAGTCATCAACTCAAACATAGATTTGCCTGAGCTCCTTGGATAAATCAACTTGAAAGTACCTTATAGAAATAGAAATTCAGAATTATTTAACATTACCTTTTATAATATAAATTACGGTTTCCACTCCCCTCTAACAAGAGTTGTTAGCAAATTAGATTTAGATTTATTTAACAGTTCTTTAGAGCAAAATACAAAAAAAAGGCTCCTAGTTTTTAATTCATACTTTTGTCAAATAAAAGTGATTTATAAGTTAGATAAATGTCAATATATGTCACGAGGGGGTTTTATCGTGACGAACACAGTTTAAGTTAGGTGTAATGGTTTTATTATAATACTTATATTTACTACTTACATTGTACTTAAATACATCTTGTCTACAAATCTTCTTTGATACGCTTAACTTCTTATACTTGACTATTGTACTACTTGTTTACTATTAACTAAGCCTGGGCGTTAGGTTCTCAGCGTACAACTAACTGCTAAACTCTTTTGGAGATGCTTTTATTACAAACCGTTTGCCATTGATAGGATATCGAGATGTGTTTTGTTTCCTGTATAAACATCATCGAAATCCCATTAACCGCGTTGTTTATAATAAATCTGTATACAATTTATTACTTTTAATACAATTTGAACTATATACAGAAGTTCATTTCCTTAGAATGTTTAGGGTTAATGTGCACTTGCTTATAAACGTAACTTGTGTCATTCACTTAATAGGACATTATTTTCTATCCTGACACATCCCCCTTGCTTTTAAAAAAATCTGTCCCCATAGATTGTCTACTAAACTATTTTTCACAAAAAAATATAACAGTCGTCTGTACCTAATAAATTATAAAAACTAATTAATTAAAATAATTGTCTATCCGTCCCCATGCCACTCGTTCCGATTGTTTTGCATTCTAACTTAGTGTCAAATATTTAACATTTGTAAAAATGCGTCAATAAACAAAAATCAAATTCAGAAGTGAAAATCTTCTTCGTGAAAACGTTCTGCCACACACAGCTGCATTGATTTAACTAGCACATATTTTGGCCACTTGATATGTCACCAGTTTAATTTTTTGATGATGCAATTAGTGCTTTTGATCCAGTGAAACCAAAGCTTAAATAATAAAGGAGATTATGTAGAAAAATAAGATGTATTTAAACTTTTACTTATATGAACAAAATTAAAAAAAAAATTAGTTGATTTACCATCGTACTTTCTAATTAAAGTAAGAGATCATAACAAATTAATAAAATAACTTTTATCTATATTGTATGTTTTCGGCATCTTCGAATATCGGGTCTTGAAGGACAATGCCCTAAGTTCTGACAACAAAAATAACACCCACCTTTGAAAGAATAGCCGTCATTATTTATTAATTTAAAAAAAAAACAGCAAAAAACTAGTAGATTCGAAAGCAGAAACAACAAAATTGATGAAATCAAAATTACAAGACGTGAGAAAGTCAAGAATTTAGCAAAAACTGATTGTCCAAATATACATTAACTGCTAAAATTCCCTAACAGGTATGACCGAAAGGACAGGAAAAAATGGAAACAAAATACAAAAAAGCAAAAAAACTAGTAGAGACGCTTCATTATCAAAGTGTCGAACCGTATTGAACACGGTACATGATTCATGTTTATGGGAAAGCGACAGTTTCAAATAATAGGAAAATATGCACTCTTTTACGTTCTATATACAGAGTGGCACATAAAAATTAGATTTTACTTATTTTAATGTTTTTTGACACACAGAACCCTAATATACGAGGAGGCAGACCAAGCAGCGCGGGAAGCGGTATCTGCCGACTTTTTCGACCCCGAGAATGGCATATAATGTTACTAAGCCCTGGGAATGGCATATAATGTTACTAAACCAACCATATTGAAATGGATGGAGAACAACAGCTTCCAATAATATTGGATAAATCTACTACAACTGGCTCACTCTAAAGAGTTCATTAAAGGACCTTGTAGAAAAAGAGACTGAATGGGACTAATAGAAAAAAATGAATGTCAGACATGTAGCATGCAAATGTCCGGCTATTGCACGTTTATAACAAAACACTTTCGGTAAACCTCAGATTGATTCAGAAGATATGAACACTGTCTCGCACATAGCTAGCGAAACCACTCAAAAGTGAGCCAGAATAGACCCACTGTAACCTGGAGTCTTAAAAATACTAAAACGCTCTCAAACATTAAGATTCGATAGCCTTTTTTAAATTAGTATTATTTAACACAACAACCTTACTGAATGTCTTAGCCCCTATAGCTAGTAAGCTTGACCATTTTTTTACATTTGATTCTGTTGCTTTTCTCCAAGAACTTGCATCACTCTGTATAAAAACGTATGCACCTTTTTCGCTTTGTATGTGTATCTATCTGTTCTCTCTCTGTGTAGTTGTAGTTTTGTGTCAAACGCGACAGATATTGGCCCTTGGCTCTCTAATATTAATGCCGTATGAAAAATGCATCAAAAGAAAGGTTTGATGTGTAGTGTTTGATATCATCTTCATATTTTTGATAAATATAATGCAGCGAAGTAAAGTTTGACGTAAATAATATAATAAGAACTTAGCTTGTATTTGGGACCTCTTATTTTGTACTGAAATACTTTGGTTCTGTTCTTTTTTTTTCGGAATCAGTGGTGTTATTTTCTTAGCTGTATTAGTGATTGATTCGTGATTCTACCAGTCCATGAAATTCTAAGCATTTGGCGATTGCATCATCCGGTCACTCAAAGCTTCATTAAAGGCTTCTTCATTCTATATATTGAATAGCAGTGATTGGAGAAAACCTTGACAAACACGTCTTGGTATGTTACTTCCACTGATACTTGTTTTTCGTTTTTGAAGTATAAACTTCTTTAGCGCGTTTAACAGTTTTTGTGGGTAGTGAATTGAACTGAGCCGTCGAGCTCGGCTATTTAACGCTTATTCGGTTGAAGTCGGCTCGAGTCGAGAGAGGAACATTCAGCAAGCGATATGATGATGCAGATGAAGGCAAGTATTATTAATTTCGCCTCGCTATATCTATGTTCTTGTCATCAAGTATCTTTCTGGAAATTAATAAAGCAGTCGTACGTTTCTTGGTTAATTCAATTTATCTTTAAGTTAAATCGTTAACATTAAACAAAGCTTCTCTGGCACCCACGTCATTTCTGAAAACAATATTATTCTTTAACATTTGGTTTTCTTAGTCCCGTGATCTGTACTATCGATCTTTCTTTCTTTCAGGTTGTTCGCATCCCAGCCATCTTTTTATTTCTGCTTCAGATCATGGTACATTTCAATTATGTAATGAGTTGGATATCCTACTGGTCCCGATATCTTTCCAAAAAGTCTTTCGTGAAAAATTTTTGAGATATTATTAGTATTTTGTAAACACTAGCTTTTTATTTGGCTTTGTTCCTTTTGCTTATATGTATTTTAATTTCGTCACTTAGTTATTCATTTATCTTGTCATCTTCGTGATCCTTTACTGCAAAGGTAAGTAGTAACAAATTTTTTTTTAAATTAGTTTTACATTATTATTCTGGATTTTGTTTTACTTGATTTACCAACCCCTTAGGACAGACAGTATGGTGAAAAAGTTATTTATGCTTTCATGAATAAAGCGGTAATAAAAATGCAGATTACGTTAATATATTTTGGTAAATTATAAAACTCTTTTCTTACATTCTTTAAGTCTAAATGAAAAAATACCTAGCTAAGTGAGAGAATGGGGCGGATTTTTAATTAAAGAATTTTAGCGGCTTATAGGCGGCAAATTCGTTTTGTATTATTGGGGTCTTTTCAAAAATGTTTAAAATTGTATAAAAAAAAATATTTAAAAAAATATATATTTAACTTTATACGTATAAATAAGTCTTGAATTGTATAAAAATGTAATTTTTTGACTGATTGTTTATTTTTTCAAGGGTATCAAGGGGAAATCTTGCATAAGACCCGGCCTATTTTACTAACAGAGTCATTTCTCCTCTGCTAGGAGAGGCCGGCCGGGTACTTTCGAGATTCTTACCGACTAAAACCCCTCGATTGCTACTCCTTCCATTACTGGCATATTGTGCGCCCTCTTGATTCCTAGGCTAACCACTCCATTAATTTCATTCCATGAACGAATTTGTACAGGTCTTTAATGGAGTTCAACTTCCCCAAATATTAGGTGCCTTTTGCGATACAGTGCCTCGCAATGGCACATTTTCTACTGTTTCCGGTTCCTGATTGCATAGTGTGCAGCTCAGGTCTCCCTGATACAGGCCCATCCTGTTTAGGTGAACTTTGACCGCCATATAGTCGTTCATGATTCCTATTTTGGTTCTCATTTGCATCCTACTGTAACTGAGCAGGTCTTTTTGGCATCCAGGCCTTTGATAATATGTCTTAGCCCCTGTCTTTCTAACCAGTGGCTTTCAGTGATTTTTTGGGTTAGTCAAAATTTGGGTTAGCAAGTCGATCGACTTTTGAGTGTCACGGGTGTGTAGCGTCCACAGCTTTTGTGAGAGAGACAAGACGAACCTATTCTACAAAGGGGATATAGCAGTGTAGACTAAATAAGGGTAAGTGGGTGAACCAACCTCCTCTCAAAGTTTCCATAGACCTTTCAATAAATAAGTAGCCCTCTAAAACTGTGTTGATTTTTAGCCTTGGTCTTGATCCATCCGCCAAGTAATTTTCCCGGCGGACGCCAAGGCTAACATTGCCCTTATCGTTATCGATACGGTCGAATCGGATTAACCTTGTTATCTCGATTCGACAGTGCGGTACAATTAGGTTCAACCTAAGGGAGCTTCGTTGTTTGGGGTTCGGTTCCAAACCGCTCCCTACCCAAAAAGCACCCTTACGGCCCCCTGAACCGTGACATGCTTGCCATTTAATTTTATTAAGACAATTTGAAGCTATTACATTTTTTTTTTAAAGATCTGCCAACTCCGTAGACTTTTACTTGAATTAGGTTAATTGTGTTACGTTCCTTTAATAGTTGTAGTAAAACTCATACAATTTTATATTAAATTGTACAATCTCTCATAAAAACTTCTTCTTACTGTGCCACCTCCTAGGGGAGGTTGGCTATCATCACAGCTATCCGAACCTTATTTGCGGCTGCAAACCATTCTCTGAGGTTTTTTAACCAGAAGATTAAGGTTGTTGTACGTCTTGCTTGAATTTTCTTTCCATAATATTTTGCAATAACTGGTGTTTAGGGCCTTTTGCAACATATGCAAAGTATTTAAGTTTTTTTCTTTAGTATCTTATTTATTTTTTTTTTTAATAAAAACTAAAAATGGACAATTCTTTTGTAATATGTAATAATTTGTAAAGATTTGCAAACACCCCAGAAACCCCTTTTTCTTATAGAATGCGAATTCCGGAATGAAATTAAAGAAATGGACGGTAATAGGAATTTATTAGAATTATTAAAAGTAATATCCCGTTTTTAATGAGTTATAAGCTTTTCTTTGGCAAAAAATCAAAAACGCATATTCAGGGTTAACTGCAAACTCCGAAGAAAAGCAAAATAGGTTTGGTACAGTCAGGTACGCAATATTTTTGTTATATTTTTTAAAATTAGTTTTGATGATGACTCGAGCTTTGCTATTTTTTGGCATGGCATGTCATGCCCTAATTAGAAAATTTTATAATAGTACTAGTCTATCTAAAATAAGTTCACTCAAAGACCGCTGTCCTGATTTTTTCAAATTTGGCATAAAAATTCTTTGGCACCCAAAGAAGAAACCATTATTTTTAGTGCTATGCTATAAGATAACCAATACAACATTCCACTATATATTCCGTTTTTAGACCTTGAAAAAGCTTTCGATAGCATTTAGCACTGGGCAGTAAAAGGTTCTTTAATTAATAGCTGAATAGATCACAGATACACTGACATAATAGAAAATATATATATAGCGAATCAATAACATCAATCAAAATCCACGAAGGAGCCAAGCCAATCCACAGAAACGGAGGTGTCAGACAGTGTAACACAATATCCCCTAAACTATTTAACCAGGCCCTAGAAGATGTTTTTAAGTGAAACCAACTTCGAAGTTTAGTTTATTGTCCCAAGACCGACAATAATTCTTTTTTTTGTAGGAAGGTGAACAATTGTTTTAAAAACAATAATAAAATACTTGTTAAAATTAATATCGACTGACTACATTCATTTTTTGAAGAGTGATTATTTAAAAGTATTTTTATTTTCGTAGGCAAGAAAATTTTAAAAAACTTTTTAAGGCTTAAAAGCCGTGCACTAAACTAATTAAAAAGGTAACTTAACGAAAAGCTGAAAAATAGAAAATAAAACAAAAGACAAACAAAATAAAATGCTCTGAACCTGGTTTCATAACAATTTTTTTGTCGAGCGGTTGAACAATCTTCTTTTTTTATTTTTTGCGCGATTTTTCTACTAATTAACTGAAAAAATATTTAAAAAGTTCATCAAACAATGCGTTTTATAAAAGTCAAGTTTTAAAAGTACACAAAGTGAACTTTGTGGGTTAGAGGTGACTTTTTGAAATACCCACGCCGTTTTTTTTTCCTGTTTTGCGCGTCAGATTTGGGGCGTCACAGAAATTCTACCAGAAAAGTTATAGTCTGGTTCACCTATTAGTAAACAGCTTGCCACTGATTGGTGAGAACTCTAAGTCTACAGGGTGTTCTAAGTTAAGTGTCCACCATTGCTAACTTTTTTATTAATAAAGTTAGAAAAAGGCGTAAATTGGCAAACTAGTAGAATTTTTGATGCTCTTTAGAATAATATAAAATACGCTTTTTGGAGTATTCGAATTTTTTTTAAAAACATTAAAAAATAATTAATAAACACCCTGTATTTAATAACTTTTTCTGATAAGTCTTCAATTCTAAACAAAAATTGACTTTTAATTTTTTTTAAAGTTAAAAATGACGAAGATACTTTAAATTCAAAATTACGCATTGAAATTTTATTTGGCAGATTTAAGCGTAATTTTGAAGTTGGAATATCTTCATTATTTTTAACTTTAGGAAAAAAATCAAAGAATAATTTTTGTTAAGAATTGAAAGACCTATTAGAAAAAATTATAAAATTCAATTTAATTAAAATTTGTTTTATGTTTTTTGAAAAAACTTGTAACTTCATTAACGCGATGTTTGATTTTTTTTTTGATTTAAGCATCTTAACGAGCGTCAAATTAAACTTTTTTCTATCTTTAATAATAACCAAGTTAACAATGTTGGGCACTTAACTTGGAACACCCTGTATAGTATTTTACAGAAAATGACAAAAACTGTGATTTAATTAAATACACTAGACAACGAGACAACACACCAGCGTAAGTCAGAGATGCGTTGACATCAAAATCCGTTAGAAGTCAAAATTACACAGGGTGTTTTAAAAAAATTAAGAATACTTTATTTTTATGTCCAGTTACAAAAATTTTATTAATATGATGTTAGTGGTTCAAGGACAGATTAGCGGAATAAACTTTATGAGAATACAACAAACCTGAAAATTTTTCTAAAAACAAGTCAATGGTTGCCTTAAATTTTCTTTTTTTTTAGCCTAGCCTCTCATATAAATGATTCCTATTGATACCGAAAACAATAAAATATATATGAGCACTTATAAATGGCTAAAAAAACATTTATTCATCCTGCCACTATTAGTAGTAGTAGTAGTAGTAGTAGTGGGGGGGTTGACCCGCAGGTCTGACAAGTAGGCCAGAGTAGGCCCTTTTTGCCATGCCCCAAGTCTGTCCCTTAACCCACTCTCTGCACTTCCCTTTGATGGTCGGGTAACTCATTGGGCCTTCCTGTTCTCTTTACAAAGTCCAGTAAGTCTGCCCATTTGAGCATGTGCAGTTCTTCCTCGCTCAGAGTTGGCGCTCCGAGTGCCTGTTGTCTCATCCTTGCGTAGGCCTCGCATTCTGCCACGAGGTGTCTTGATGTCTCTTCTTCCTGTCCACAGGCTGGGCAGGTAGGGTCATTCTCGACTCCTATACGTGTCATGTGCTTCCTCAACCGGTTATGTCCGGTTAGAGTACCTATCAGCAGTCCGAGGTCTTTTCGTGTCCGTCCCAGCATCCATCTAATTCTGGTCGCTTTTGGACGGTCTACGAATTATCTGGTCTGTCTGCAACCCGTTTCTGTTTCCCAGGAGTTTAATAGCGCGTCCTGGGCCCATTTGTTGAGTTCGCTTTGCACTTGTCTTTTTGTCACGCCCAAAAGTGGCTCCGGTCCTACATAGGCGGTTCCTGCCCCGAGTCGTGCGAGTTCGTCCGCCTTCTCGTTGCCTGGTACCCCCGTATGTCCCGGAACCCAAACCAGCGTCACCCGTTTGCCATCGCTTAGGGTCTCCAGCGCCTCTGCGCATTCTTCCACCAAGCCGTCAGCAATCTTGAGTGCGTTTAGCGCCTTCAGGGTGGCTTGACTGTCAGAGCATATATATATAAGCTCCTCTTCGCTGTTCCGAACCTCTTCTAGGGTTGCCGCCATTATTATGGCGTAGACTTCTGCTTGAAAAACAGTAGCCTGCTCACCGAGCGAGTAGCTCTTCTGAACTTCTAGTTTTTCCACGTATACTCCCGCTCCTGTGGTTTGCCTCTCTGGTAGTTTGGATCCATCAGTGTAGCAAACTAAAGCGCTCTCCTCAAACATCATTTCGTCTCTCTGCCACGCTTCCCTGTCTGGGATGTGGATTTTGTACCTCTTCTCGAGCCTCCAAGGTGCGTGTGCTCTGCTGACCGTCATTGACGTGAGGGGGATTTCTCTAATTGTCAGCTCTTCTATAGCTAGATGACCAGCTGTTTCCCCTCTTCCTCTCCACTGACCCGTGTCCCGTAGACGTAGGTAGCTCCCCATCGCCTCCCTCTTGATCCAAGTTGGTAGCGATGGTAGTCCCAGAATTGTCTGTAGGGCCAGGATCGGGGTAGTTCTCATAGCTCCGGTTATCCCTCTACACATCAGCCCCTGTAGGCTTCTGAGTTTTAGGGATGTGGTCGTTTTCTCCACTGCCGGCCACCAGACTATGGATCCGTATTAGATCCTCGGTCTCAGTATTGCCGTGTACATCCAGTGGAGGGTCCTGGGGGATAGTCCCCAGGTCCTGCCGACTACCCGTCGTAGCTGCCACATTGTTGCCTGGACCTTTACGATCATATTGGTAACATGTGGCGGCCAGGTGAGTCCGCTATCAAGAATGACACCCAGGTACTTCAGCTTTGGTACTAAAGCTAGGGGGCTTCCGTACATCACGGGTGCTCTAAAACCTTCGATTTTTCTCTTTCTGGTAAACAGTATCATCTCTGTTTTACCTGGGTTAACAGAGAGTCCATTTTCTTGGCACCAGTTTTCTATGATGCGAACAGCCATTTGCATTCTACTGCAGACAACGTTAAGGAAGCGACCAACCACTTCCACCATGCCATCATCTGCATAGGCATAGGCGTCGAATCCGTTCTCAGACAAGCGCTTCAGTAGGGTGTCCATAATCAGGCACCACAGGTGGGGCGACAGGCAACTGCCTTGTGGGCACCCTCCCGTGACCCTAATCCTGACCGTTGACTCCCCCAATGTAGCTTGTATTGCTCGTTGATTTAGTGCAGATCTTACCCATTCAATAATGGGGGTTTCTGCCCCCCTCTCTTGAAGGGCGGATGTTATCATCTGCACTTTGGCCTTGTCGAAAGCCCCTTCTATGTCAAAGAACACCGCAAGTGCGTATTGCTTGAATTGAAGAGCCTTCTCTGCCTTATGCACTACTGCATGTATGGCCGAGTCAGTTGACTTGCCCTCCATGTAGGCATGCTGCCACTATTACTGTCTACCTTACAGTGGTAACTAACTTTAAGTTGTTTAAAAAATGGTACCGAGAAACCAAAGGCTAGCATAGGGTATATCTCCCTTATACATTGGAATTTTCGACACTTATATTTTTTGTTACTGTTCGATTCTAATTCAGATTTGTTTGCCATTTATCAATTACACAATATATAGAGGGGGAGAGGGCTTGAGGACCACCCATCCAAAAATGGTCAATGTAAAAGGCTCATGACCAAAACTTATCGATTACTTTTTCTAAAAAAAATGTCACTTTAGAGAAAAGCGGTTCATTAGCTGCGGAGAAATAAGCTTTTTTTGTTTAAAAAGAAAACGCATATCTACTGGTAATGAACCGAGTTTTGTAGAAATACAATTTAAAAAAAAGAAGTAATCTTCTATATAAGCTTCAATAATTAGTTTTTTACTTTGCCGACTGTTGGCCCCCTCAACTGCCTAGGTAAACTCGGAAACTAGAATCCAATAGCAACAAAAAAATATATGTGTCGTAAATTCCCACGTAGAGTAGATCGCGTTACCACTGCTAGCCTTTGGTCTAATAATTTTACTTTCTTTAATAATATTTTCTAGGGTTATCTACCTACGATCAATTTTAGGGCATTACGGACGAAACCAGACAGTTTTATAATTGCGCACCTAGTAGGACGCACGGAAAAGGACAATACCTTTGTTTCATCGGCTTTGTAGGTACACGTTATTATAAAGTTTATATTTTTTCTTTTTAATTTTTATGCTACGCTATATTTTAGACTTTTCTATTAAAAATTTTAAATGACGCGATTTATAGAAGCGCAGTCGGTAATAATGGTTATAAAGTTTATATTGTTTCTTTTTAGTTTTTATGCTTTGCTGTGTTTTTATCTTTTATTTATTAGTTTTTAAATGGACCAATTTATAGAAGCGCAGTCGCTAGTAATGCGCAATAGGGTGATAAAAATAAATTTGAAGTAATTTTAACTCTATACTTTTTTTTCAAAATTTAGGTTTAAATTTAATTTTGTTTTTTTTGTTAATAATTTAAAAATTCTTCAGTCGGTTCGGTTCGGTTAAAATATAAAAATTCGTTAAAAAATGTGTCAACTGCAGAAGCTACCGAAATACATTTCTCCTCACGTTCGGGCGAGACTTTGGCATTTAAACAATCTGTCACCACATCCTTATACGTCGTTATTTGCCACCTTAACCGCCTGCAAAAGCCCCATTCCTGCTGTTCATTAATTAAAGAAAGCCGAAGGGCATTCCTGCCATTTTGGCCTTCTCTGGCCGTCCCTTTGCCACCTTGCGGCTATACCGGATGGGCCAAAAAAGGTTACACTAAATCTATTTGTTAATAACTGTAAATGTCCGAAAGAGCTTGGTATTCCTCAAAACGAAAAAACCCCGAAAAACACCCCTTTGGGATTTTCAAAAAATGGTTAATTTGATTAATTTAAGCTCGCACTCCCGAAAGGTTAGATTTTTCCTGCGAACTACACAGGGCGAGTGTTTGGACGTGTAGCAGGTGGCCTTTTTGACAGTGGTAATGTAAAATCGAGTGGCCTAGGCTTGTTGCAAGCTACCAATTTGTGCAACAATTTAAATGGCTGATAAAATTATTAAAAGGTATTAAATTTATTATTTATTGCGATCTTAAAAGGGAATTTGGCGGTTTTTAGAGGAAGTATATACTATAAGCGTTTTTCTCAATTATGTAAACAATGTACGAAAATCATAGATACCTATTCAATTTTCTTCTTTAAACTTCACATTTTCACTTCTTTATATTTATTAAACAAATATCAAATTATACTACTATTAAACTTTAGTATTCTGATATTTTAAAATTTATGATAATATTTACACTTTTTAAACTTTTAGGTTTTAAGAACCTTTTGTAGGTTTGTTGTAAATATATTTATTTAGCAACATTTAAATGTTGATTGAATAATTCTAGGTATTCAATCAACTGTTTAATTTACTACTGTTTAGGTTTGGGATGTTACATTGATTAAAAATGCTGATTTTAGGGCAACGAAAGGTTTGTATTTGATGTTAAGAAAGCAGAAAAGAACAATATTCAACACTTAACACTGGAAACAGCAATAATAAAAATGTTTAAAATTAAAATAAACTCTAAAAGAAAATATCAAAATAGTTATGAATAACAAAAAATAATTGTTTTATACAAAGTTAAAATAATCGACAGATTTAACATTTCCCCAGTTGAAAAAAACCCCCCTTAAATCAGGCGACGTGAAGTCTCCGAAAACCAACTGAAGAATGCTTTCCCTAACGATTTTTGTGGCAAAAACAACCCTGTTTGTAATCCCCACTTGCCGTTGATTGGTTTAAACTCTATTAATAGCAAAAATACCATTTATATTCAAATCCAGTTTTGTTACAGACGAAAGTGACGTCACGGCTGTTCGTCGCGCATAGCGCATGTCCCAAATGCGTGGTTTTCGCGATTTCAAAGGTCTTATGACCAAGATAGATCCCAAAAAGGCATCTTAGGGTCCCAAATAAAATCGTTTTCTCAAAATCAGGTGACTATAAAATCCTAACATCCCATTTTTTATAGGAAAACAAACTTTTGGCTAGAAAAAAGACCAGACTTTTATTAAAATTAAAATTATATACCGCCATATTGTTTTTTTAAGATTGCAAACAAATTTTAAATCGGAAGTTTATTTCATTTAATTTTTTATGATGTCTACCGAAAAAAATCCTTATGTTTTGTTTATTTTAATTTTAAATTATTGGTGTTAATTATATTTTCATATCGCTTTTCATTTCAAATTAAGTCAAATATCTAGAAAATTTAATATAATGCAATATTTATTAATTTATATGAAGAAATGCCTAGTGAAAGGAAGACAGGCTGCATGAACTCGAACAAAAAACAAAGACGGACAATTTCCTTGGAGAAATTAATTTTCCAGTAATCCAAGACGGTTAGTAATTAAGTGGGGTGCCGGGTAGGATCACGTAGTTATTAACAAAATTTATTCTGACGCTTTAAAAGATATAAGACAAAAACTATCTGTTAAACTACCTACACAGACAAAAATGCACTGTATTTTTTCACAAATTCTCTCTTCAATAAAATATATTTATCTTAAATATAAATAGTTCAAATCATCTGAGTATGTATTCTTTTCAAATATATTTTTATACTAGACATGATATTAACCCGAATTTTGTCTCTGGAAACAAAATATTTTGCTTTTAAGGGAAGAAAGTATTTTCTTCGACTAGTTGTAAGTGAACCAGGAAAATTCTATTAGTTGCTGATCTTGAAGCGTGCTGATTTTGGTCAAGCCATTACCTTGCTTTCACCGAACATTTCCCTCTACATATTTTCTTTTGATTCGCTCAATCGTCGACGTGTTTCGTCCATAGTGAGCGGTTACTCGACGCACCGACTAACCGGCATCTAATTTGGCCAAAATTTGGGCTGTATCAAATTCAGAAATTTGTGGCGCCATTTTAGAAAACTTGGACAAAGAACAAGAACCGACAATGTCATATTTTTTACTAATAATCACGGAACTGTAACATAAACATAGTTCCGTGCTAATAATATAATATTTGATTAATAGGGGTAGTGAAATGTAAAGCCTACATTTTACCACGTTAAATTGGCGTATGCATTTTACGTGGCGCCCTGTGTACGATTAGTTTTTCCATATTTGGAGCAGGATCAAAATATATTCATACAATTTTAGGCACTCTTATTATTTTGGCCACCACTTTTTTATAGAATGTTTGACCGTGATTCGTTGGTGTTATTTTCTTTAAAGTTGACGTGACCTCAAGACTTGAACTGGATGGAAAGGATGATATCTTAACCTAAATTTGTACAATTTAATAAAATACGCTCGGTTCTAACTCGGGCTACAATAATATTAAATTGCTTGCTTAGGTGGAGGCTGGAAAATCGCACGGAAACAAAATTTAATATTTAAGCGCAATTAAATAAACAATTTTTATAACCTAGGTGTTCTTAAACTTACAATTTTTAACAATTTTATGCTGATTTTATATAGCATTAAAATTAAAATAAAACTAAATTAAATCAAAAGTTAATCTTGTGAAAAACACCATTCACGCTTATAGAGAAAAATTAACATTAAATAAAATAAAATAATATAAAGGATCAGGTGCGTGTGGTGAAATTTGAAACAAGGGAACCAATTTCTTTAAATTTGCTTATTTGTATTTTTCTATCCTTTTTAGTTTTCGGTAAACTTAAATTTCTTGCTTAGCCTTTTTAAATTACCAAAATCTCTCTCAAAATAATGACACTTTAATGGAAATTTCTGTCAGTATTCGACACTGTTGCAATTTAAAGAAGGATCAGGCTTGTTCAGAATAACGCATTCTATGGGTTGTGCTAAATTTTTGATATGCTGTAGAGACGTTAATTCTAAACAACTAAATTGGACGAAATCTTGTACGTATTTCGGGTTGTGAGATATTAGCCTTAAGCGATTCACTTTTTTTTTAATAATAAAAATATTATATAAGTTTTAAAATGTTTTTTATTATTTGGCTTTAAACACCATTGACACACGCGATGCCGACGTCTTAATGGCGGAATAAACGCAATCAGCGATGATCTGACCTAAAAGACAATGTGTGTCGTAGGTCACGTGATGGATTCTCTCTTTCAATCGATATTTTCATCGATCGATGATATAGCAGCTTTACTCGCCTGCTGCTGTTTTAGTTTCTCTCGTACTTCGGTAGATAGCGCTTCTTGCAGAGTATATGATTCTGTTTTCTCACTAAAAACGTAAAGTTAAAGAAAAAAACCGTATACTTAACTTAGCAAGGGTGTCACATTGACCAAGCAGTGTTCTAAAGAGTCCTATAAGGACGAAACAATTAACTGTCAACACTTATTAGTTGTCCATTACATCTTGGACCCCAGTGATGTTAGGCTTTCGAGCTACCCACGGAAATATACGAGAAAACAAAAAACCTTTATTTTTATTTTTACCAGATTAGCCACAAAAACTTGTTTGATTTTTAAATTACGGGTACTAAATTTTACGAATTTCAAAATAATATTACAAAGGAATTCTTGACAATATTTTTATAAAAAAACGGTGTTCGTTCGTACGGCAAAATATTATAAAACATAATATTAATTGTATTTTTTTTTATTTTTAGGTAAGTCTTCATTTAACCAAAGTCTGCTAAGAGAAATATTACGTAAGTAAATCTGAAGCTTTCACATTGTGACACTAACCGTAATATCGAGTTTTTAAAATTTCGCTAATGACAGTTTTTTGACGGTCAAAAAATGCTTTAACGGAGCATCGCATCAAAATGTGGTTTTCGGAATTTAGTAGAACACATTTTTCTCAATAATTTGTATTATAGGGTAAATCCATATCAAATCAACCACGAAAATGGTGATTTTCGTTTTGGCCATCTCCGATTTTAATGATTTTTGGTACACTTATTTTCCTTATAAAAAAAACTTCAAAATTCGAAATTTTAGATTTTTGGACTTTCTGTGTTATGAATTTTTAAAAATTCAAAAAATGGTACATTTGGCTCTACAGGCACTAACAAAAATACTAATATATTGAAAACTGCTGAACGTAGAGACAAGTGTGATGCCTCAATTTAAAGGTACTTCAAATACCTTTTTAACTATGTATCACACAGCATACTTTTATATAAAAAAAATTAAAAATTATTGAAAAAAAGAAAATTTAGTTTTTTAAAAACAGTATTTTTGATGTTTTTTCTTTTTTGATATTTTTTTCCTTAAGGTATTCCCAAAATATATTCCAAATTTTAGGATGGAGAAATAACGGGTTCTGAGTTAAAAACAAAATGAAACTTTTATTACATGGAAAATATACACAATTTGAATAAGAAATCTTATATATGTTTGTCCAGCGACCTCAGAGTTAAGAAACAGGATAAGTAATATGGAAAAATAAAACACTAAACAGCTAAATTAACTTAATTCAAAAAAAAATCTTTATATGTATAATATTTAATTTTTTAACTTTATTTCCAAAATGTTTGAAGAATCCAACATTTCTTCAGCAGGCAGTGTGTATGTTCTACCCGTTGCAGTATTTGGGTTAACTTTTCTTAGTATTGAACTTTGTTCTACTACTAATATGTCAGCCTTGGGTTTGGGGTAACAAAAACTTTCCACTCCACTTTCCATATTTTTTCCTATAATACACCCCAACCACCAGAAGTTAACATAGTGTATGCTAGCAAATCCCGAATCAATGTTTTGTAGCTCCACCTTTGTTAAAGCGTCTTTTGAGATCCTTAGCTGCTGAACCTGTTCTTCAGGGCTGAGCGAGAAAGTCTTTGTTATTATTTTATTTTGTTCCAAATTTGATTGAAATCGGTTCAGGCGTGTTCGAGTTATTCTGTATACAAACAGACCGTCAGACGATAGACGACAGACAAAGAGACTTTTTTATTATTGATTTAGATGTTTTAGGACCTTAATAATTAATTTTATTAAATTTAAAAAGTCAAAAAATCACGATTTGAATAGTCCATCATACCATATGATATGGTGGAATAAAAATCATACAGATACGCTGATATTAAAAAAATAATTCGGCACTTACCCTGCTTCTATTTCTGGTTCTTTTGAAAGTTTAATTCGGCAACTATCACAGATTTTCATTCCTGTCTAAACACCTTTGAAAGAACACATCAACTTTGTCACATTTCGTAACTTTCTAGAATAGCCAGAATGATTGTTTTGATTTTTATGGATTACAACAATCAACAAAAAATTTATTCCACTGCTTTTGCTTATTTTGTGCCATTTTGAGGGTAAATCAAACTATAAACACCAGGACTGATCAAATAGATGATAGCTCAAAGAAAGACTATGATATGTTTGAACAAGAAATTTTTTGGGACTATGTAGGTTGGTGGGGCGACTAATCAGAAATAAGATGCATTTTTAACAGGAACAACTTATTTCAGGTGAACAAAACCTTTCTAGAAAACTTTCAGGATTGAACGTTTCTGTAATGAGACGGCATGAATTTAACATGACACAACTTATTTTTCTAGTGTATTAAAAGAAGTTAAGGGTAAAATAACATCACCTAGAAGGGGGGGGGGGAGGTCAGCAAGGGAGGGGACTTTAATTTTATGCAAAAAGTGAGGGGAAATCTGGAAAATTGTTCAAAATTAAAAAAAAAACAATAAAAGTTGCTTCTTATTTTAATTATGAATGCACTGGCTATGGCATGGTCAATAATGCATACAATTTTTTATGCAGGATTTTATTCTTATTATTTTTTTAACAGGATCCCATCATTTCTCCATCCTAAAATTTGGAATATATGTTGGGAATACAATAAGGTAAAAATAATCAAAAAAGAAAAAAAATCAAAAATACTGTTTTTTAGAAATTTGAATTTTTTTTTTTTAAATTTCCATTTTTTATATAAAAAAGTATGCCGAGTGATACATCGTTGGAAAGGTCTTATAAATACCTTTAAATTAAGCTATCACACTTTTCTCTACATTTAGTAGTTTTCAAGATATTACTATTTACGTAAGTGCCAAAAATTCATAACACAACTAGTGATCCAAAAAATCTAAAATTTTGGATTTCTGAGTTTTTCTAGGGGCGGAATAAGTGTACCAAAAATCATCAAAATCGGAGATAGTCGAAACAATTGACTGGTTGATTTGATATGGATTTACCCTATAACCAAAAACGTAGAAGCCTTCGTTTCTGAAATATTTATAAAAAAATTGTTTATAAAGGTAATATAGCCTATAGTTCACTTGGAGTTTGCTAAGAGGCTGGTGGTATCACATCCGTCATGTATCCATTTATTTTTTATCAATAAGTGTATGATCCATATATACTCCATTTTATAATTTTTGAGATAACTTTTTGACAGTTATCAGCTGTTTACCATAACAAATAGAATAGGCCAACGAAAAAAAGTTGTAAAAAGTTGTCTCAAAAATAATGATATGAACTGTAGAGTGGCAACCGGCGAGCCTTGCAATATTGAGGGGGACATGGCGCTGAAATAAATTCGTCTGGTAAGGTCACAGCATCCTAGAAGCTTGACGTCTCCATAAGAAGACACTACGTCTTCCTGATGCAGTGAACCTATTCTCCTGGTACGCAATATTCAGGGACTACTAGTACGATTTAGTTGCATGTGCGAGTTCCGAGGTTCATGCCTATCATACAAATGCCATTAGATCATAGTAGTTGTCTCTGAATATTGCGTACTAGACGAATTTATTTCAGCGCCATCTGCCCCTCAATATTGCAAGGCTCGCCGGTTGCCACTCTATAAGAGTTATATACTTAATGTTTTTATTGAGAATGTACAGCTTGGTAAAATAGTAAATCATTTATTTATAAGCCGTTTAAATTTCAAAAAACAAAACCCGATTATTTTATAGTAAATTGATTATTTAACTTGACTTCTCACGTCATATTTTGGCCTCGAATTTTGGCGAAAAAATACATTTTTTAACAAGTAACGTTAAAATATTCATGTCGCGCGTGAGAGCGCAGATTTTATATTTAACAAAAATGCATTTAAAAAGTTAATTGTTAAATTACTCTCAGCTACACAACAGCTTAAATGTCAGATATACAGCCACCTCCTGGTTTGAAAAAAGAGGCGTGACGTATGTAGCTTTTATGCGAAATACTTAATAAATATCTATCTATCTATCCATTTAGCCTTCTTCGATCCATCTTTGGACATAGACCGCCCCCAATATGTTGCACTCTTCTCTGTCTATCGTGCTCATCCATCTAGCTCTCGCATGTTTCTTCAAATCATCCGCCCATCTCATTTGGGGTCTTCCCTACTTCTTTTATTTTCCCATGGTCTCCAGTTTACCATACATTTGTTCCATCGATCGTCTTTCTGTCTGATATTATGACCGGAAAATGTCCATTTTAATTTTGCTACTTCTCCTCTGACATCCCTTACTTTTGTTTTATTTCTTTTCCATTCATTCCTTTTTCTATGTGTTAGCTTTACATATAACATTTGCCTTTCCATTGATCTTTGGGCTTTTGTTCCCTTAGCCATGTGTGATTTTGTAAGTGTCCAGGTCTGGGATCCATAGGTAAGTACAGGAAGGATACATTGGTTATACACTTTTGTGTTGAGGTACTGAGGATATTTTTTAATATGTAGCTTAATTTACCGACAGCTTCCCATGCCAATCTTACTCGTCTTTTGATTTCAGCTGTTTGGTTTTCTTTTTGTAGTTTAAAAAGTTGCTGCAATAAAACAGTTTTTTTCGGTGATTTTGGTTTACCCAATTCTCCCTATCCCAAGCGCGGATTTGATGAAGGTAAGGTTGTAATTAACCCCCCTAGAAAAAAATGTATGCACTTTTTGTTAGTAATTAAAGAGAAAATACGAGAATTACCCCTCCCCTAGAAAAAAAATTATATTACATATAATTTTTTCGTTAACTGTTCCCCCCCCCCTCTAGATTTTGACCCAGATCCGCGCTTGTCCTATTCGGTTGTATTTTACGAATATAAAAATACAAAACTGCAGGCTGATTAAACATTTGGCAACTCAAATATAAAGACTTAATTTTGTTACTTTTTGCATGCCTGTTTAAAATTAAAATGGTAGGGAGACAATTTAGTTTTTTTAAAGTTGAAAGTTAACTTATTTATTTTATAAAAAGGAGAAAAGTTATCAGAATATTTAAAACTTTTTTTACTCTTTTTATCTCTAGTTTTACTTTTTACCCTTTTTAAAATTTTTTGTCATTTGTACTTTTTCTTTAATTTTTTAATGTGACCATATATATACAGAGTGTTTCAAAATTCAATAACATAATTTTAATGTTAAATTCCTTGAGTGATTTCCAGACAAAAAGTTCATATAAACATAGGTCCGCAAACGCTTTTTCGAGATAATATTTTTATGTTTATTTTGATATACCATACCATATACCATACTGTAGAATTTTTTATTTTGATTATAGTATCCTTTGGTGCAACGGCGTGTTTCTCTATAACGGTTAGAAATGCACAAAAATCGCAAGTGAGAAAAAAGTTTGCAAATAGAACGTGGATTTTACTTGTTGTTTTAGAATAAACCAGTGGCTTACCACAAAAAAAATCCGGGGGAAAAGGCGACAAAACCCCTGAAAAAGTATCACCCTATATATTCTTACTATTATTTGGCATGTCTTATAGTGTAGTGCCTATAGCTTAACATACGCACCAAATTTGAGCCAAATATCTCAAAAACTGCATGAGCTATAAACAAAAATCTAAAAAAAGATTTTAACTACCTGTATCTCTAAAACTAAGCGTTTGCGGGCGTATGTTTATATGAACTTTTTGTCTTGAAATCACTCAAAGAATTTACCATTAAAATTATGTTAGTGAATTTTAAAACACCCGATATATCAAAAATTGTGGATAACAAATGTTTTTTTACTGTTATAGTTTGAAAAAAAGTTATAGACCACCTCCCAAACAAAAGCAAATTATAATTGTTCTTGAATGGCCCTTCTTGAAAAAATTTCAGTGCGCTTCTGTCTACTCATTGTTTCTCCGTTTTAGTTACCCAGGTGTAAAATATCTGGCACAAGTTTGTTTTTAAGGGTCGAAAAATAAAATAAAACAAAAGGAAGAAGAAATTGTGGGGGCTTGACGAAATACACGCTTTAAGTGGGGTGAAAAAATACAAGTGCAAAATACGACAGATGGCATCTACTGTTTGCCTGTATGTTTGTTTGTTTGTCTGGTTTGGTTTGATTAATATAAGGAGACAAAATGAGTGAACGAACGAGGTTAAAAATAATGAGTTTTGCCTCTCTGTGTTATTTTATTTTTCTTTCAGATTTTGTTAAATTAACACAAGCGCGGATCTGGGCGTAAATCTAGGGGGGGGGGGGGTAATTTTCGACGAAAAAGATATTTATGAATTTATTATCTATGGCCCCACAATACATTGTTCATAAGCTGTATAGTTTTTGAAATATTAATTTTTAAAATTTCGCCATTTTGGTCTTATGAGATTCCCTATCCTAAAATTCGCTAAATGACCTTTTTTCGAATCTGAACTCAGGGTGTGGTTTTTTCGCATCTCTTTGGCCCCACTATACTGCAACTCGGTGCTTTTGCTGATAAACTGTATAGTTTTTTGAAATCTTCAAAGTTGGGCTATTTTCGTCTATGGGATTCCCTACCCTGAAGTTCGCTAAATTACATTTTTCCGCATTTACCCCAGGGTGTAGTTTTTTCGCATCTTTTAAGCCACACAATCCTGCAACTCGGTGCTCTTGTTTATAAACTGAATAGTTTTTGAAATATGAATTTTCAAAGTTTGGCCATTTTGGTCTAATAGGATTCTCTACCCTAAAAAACTGACTGACTTTTTTTCGAATCTTAACTTAGTACTTCCACCGTACTGCAATTCGTTGTTGATAAGCTGTATAGTTTTTAAAATATGAATTTTCTAAATTTCGCCATTTTGGTCTTATGGGGTTGTCTACCCTTAAATTCGCTAAATGACATTTTTCCAATCTTAACTCAGTGTGTGGTTTTTTCGTATCTCTATAGCCCCACCACAGTGCAACTCGGTGCTTTTGTTGATAAACTGTATGGTTTTTAAAATATGAATTTTCAAAATTTCGCCATTTTGGTTTGGAATTCCCTACCCTAAAGTTCGCTAAATGACGTTTTTTTCGAATCTTAGCTCAGTGGAGTTAGTCTCTCTATTATAATCATAATACATATTTATTTTTGTATATTTTTGAAACCAAATTGAATTTTCGATAGGAATCGATTGCGAACAAAAGTTGCCAATTTCATTATTTTACAATCGATAAACTTTTAAGAATCGCAAAATGTTTTATCGATATTATAGAATAAAAGTTCACCAAGTAGTTTCTTAAATAGTTTATGTATTGCTAAAGTAGGAACTCAAATACAAGATGTTTTTTAAAAAACTGAGTTTAGTTCCTAAAAGAATCCAACTGTTATAGTATTTTCGGTTTATCACGTTTCTTATAGGTTTTGGACACGTTCTGATATAGATGTGTCAAGGCATTTTTTTAAACAAATTAAAAGGTATTTATCCTAAGATAACTAATAATGGTTATTTTTAAGTTTAGAGAAGAGATGGCGCTGAGAACGAGAGGTTCTTCCCATGGGCGTAGTCAGGGTCTCACTCAGGGTGAGGCAAGACAGCAAAAAATGGTTCCCCCCCATGGTTCTTCCCACGTACTTATATATGTACTACTAAAGCATAATAAAACCATTGAAAGAAGAAGACTGCTAGAATCGTTCCGGCAGATTCGATTTAAATAAACCCCAACGTATGCGTTGATTAAAAAAGTGAACCTTTTAATAAAAGTACGTAGTTTTGAGCAACATACCTACTAGGAATAATAGACTAATGTGAGTGGAGCAAGCATTGACAGCTGTAAAAACGAGGGCCTAAAAACTGTTCCAGAAATATTCAATTTTATAGAAAAGGTTTTTTTCTTAATTTGCGTATTTTACAAAAATATGGTTGTTGTGAGTTTTTACTTTTAATTGATAACTTTAACTCTAATTTTATTGACAAAGATAGGATTTTCTGTTCTTACGGTAGAAATGCTGTAAAAACTACTTCTGATCTACGTGAAATCTACCAAATACTAACATTGTAAACGAAAATATCGGTAGTATTATATTGAGGTAACGTGTGGGTCTATAAAATTGAAAATAAAAGTTCTAATAAAAAGTTTTCCTATATGAAGCGAAGCTCTCCGTGCCGAAATTGCCTACTTAAAACTTTTACTTTACTTACTTTCAGTTCTGTGTTAGACCTAAATAATTAATTTAAATAAAAAATTATATTAAAAACTATTTTATAACTTTGAGAAAAAACTGCACTTTTTAACTTTCTTAACTAATATGCTTTGATTATAAATTACGAGGGTTGTGTTATAAGTTAATTCTCGAGGCCAGAGATCCAATGCACTGATTGGATGATGTGTGGATATATTTGTATTTTAATTTTTATACTAATAATAAAAAAAAATTTGCATATACAGCTGGAATAAAACAGTAGATAACTTTTTAAGACTTATTCTCCACGAAATTAATGCACTTTGCATGCGCTCAAACCAGTTGTCAAACCTGTAATTCCACTCGTTTGTTGTTACTGTCAAAAATGCATTCTTAAAGGCGTCAACTGTTTCCTCTGGCGACTCAAATCTTTGACCTCGTAGTCCATTCTGGATTTTCGAAAAAGTATAGGATGGTTTTTATGCTTTATGCGAACTTGCATTGTCTTGGTGCGGGATGATTCGTCGTTCGGGGTTCATTTTTCGAAGCTTAGCAAAGATTTTCGGCAAACAAATTGTGTTGTACTAATCGGCAGTAACAGTCCTTTGATCTTCCTGAAGAATTGTGGCTACAGGATCTGCCTTTGAGCCAAATGTCGCGACCATCTTTTTGGATACACTTCGAGAACGGATGACTTTTGTTGGCTTTTCTTCATCTTGTAACACACAAACAGACGAATGACGTTTATTTTTGGGTTTGTATGAGTAAATCCACGAATCATCACCACTGACAATGCTGTACTTACACGTTTTTCGAGTTTCTTGCCTCGAAGCGGTCTAGAGTTTTCTGACACTTTCTGTTCTTCAGTTAACAGATGCGATATCCAGTGGGGAAATTGATTTTTTTACCCCTAATTCTTTATGCATAATTTCTTGAATTGAGGTCTTTAAAATCCCCAATGAAGCCTCAATCTCGCGATGTGTCACATGTCGATCTTCGGTGATGAGCATGCGCACAACATCGATGTTTTCCTGGGTGACATCCGTTTTTGGTGCACCTAGCTTTGGATCGTCGCTAAGGCTAATCCGTCCACGCTTGAATTATCCATACCATCGAGAACCTTACGACTGATTAGATGTGGTGTTTCATTACCGAAAACAGAAATCAACTCGGCATTCTTGTTAAGATAATTTCCTTCGAAAGTTGTAAACAATTATAGCCCCAAAATGTTCTTGGTTTAATTCCAGATCCACATTTTTATTTCAGTTGTAAATTTATCATCATTTTATAATTTTAAAAGTTTAGAAAGCCATGATAAACAATTATGCTGTTTATTCTTCACTGTATCCGAAATAAATATATTTAATAAAATTCAAAGAATCAGACAAGAAAAATTACCGAATCATCAAAGTCAAGATGGCTGGTTTTGAATAATAAAATGCCGTTATTCTAAATCCGGCAGCCCCGATTTAGGATGATAATTTAATCGAAAAAGCATCCTTCTTTTCTGTTTTGTCTATAGAAACATGGAATTGTTTTGCATAAAGTATTGGAATCTTATTTAAATTTTTCGATTTTTTTAATGAACAAATAGACCAAGCTTTTCTTGTAGAATTCATTGTTTTTTTATAGTAGCAGCATATATGATAGCTGTTGGTTGTTATTGTAACTGTATGGGTAAAGGTTTACACTGATTCAGTATTTACAATTCAACAATTAACTTTTAAGAGCCACTGAGTACTCGATGTATTTATTTAAAGACAAAATTTGGCTGGTATGAGGGTTGTCTCTTAAGTTTCCCATATACAGCTGGCATAACCTTAAAAAGCGGTAAGTCTGCCGGACCCGGAAATACCCCAGCTGAACTTATTAAATATGGCACTGAAAAACTGTTTTCGAGATTACGGAATCTTTTCCAAAAATATTTAAATGGAACTGAGTACCAACTGAGTGGAAAACGTCATATATATCCAAAATACACAAAAAAAGGAAGGAAAGATATATGTGACAAACAAATATAGAGGTATATCTGTAACTAGTACGCTAAGCAGAATATATGGCAAAATAATAAGAAATAAAGTGGAGAGTGAATATAAAGATATGGAGGCAGAAGAACAAGCCGGTTTCAGGGCGGGTAGATCGACTTCAGATCATCTCTTTTGTATAACCCACGTTATTAAAAAGAAAATGGCATACGGACAAGAGCTGCATCTGCTTTACGTAAATTTGCAGAAGGCATATGATAGTATACCACTAAATCTACTTTAGAAAGCGTTGGAAAAGACAAACATAAGCGTAAATTCTGCCTAATTAAGGCCATCAAAGAGTTATACCGCATTAGTAAGGCAAAAGTTAAAATAAAAGCAAAACTAACCAAAGGCTTTCAAGTAAATAAAGGTCTTAAACAAGGTTGCTGTATCTCGCCTACACTCTTCAAGATATATTTGGAATAGGTCCTTAAAGTCTGGAAGAGAAAATGCCAAAACATGGGAATTGCGTTGGATGAAACCACCTTGTATACTTTATGTTTCGCCGATGATCAGATAGTGGTGGCTCAGGATTATGACGACCTCGAATATATGACACGAAAACTAATAGAAGAGTACAATAAGTGGGGACTAGAGGTTAATATCAATAAGACAGAGTATATGTGTATTGGAGGAACGAAACAGGATCTAATCTTAAATACTGGGCAGCGAATTCAGTCCTGTGATGAGTATAAATACTTAGGTCTAAAAATTACAGCTGACGGAACACTAGACAAAGCTGTAAAAGATAGAAACGCACAAGGAAGAAAAGCAATAACTGTATTAAATGGAATAATTTGGGACCAAAGGATATCAAAACATAACAAAAAGCTTATATATAACACCACTGTAAAAAGTATTATTACATACGGCTCAGAAGTATGGCCAATCAAAGATAGAACAGAAAAAATGCTGTCCGCTACGGAGATGGACTATTGGAGAAGAGCAGCAGGGAAATCAAATATAGAAAGAGTTACAAATCAAAGCATAAGAGAAATTATGACAGTGGGTGAACGTACTTTAGTGGATGATATAAGAACAAAACAACTGGTGTGGTACGGACATGTACAAAGAATGGATGATGGAAGACTACCTAAACAAATATTATAATGGAAACCAACTGGCCGAGGAAAATGAGGAAGGCCGAGGAGAAGCTGGAGAGCAGGAATAGACAGTGAAATAAGAATAAGAGGCCTAGATGATGAATTATGGGCAAACAGAAACGAGTGGAGCTTGGGTATCGGAAGGCGTAGAACGTTGTGAAACAGATAAATATATATATATATATATATATATATATATATATATATATATATAAAACAGTAGATAACTTTTAAAGACTTTATTGTTTCTCGAAGTATTCTCAACGAAAATTAAAGCATTTTTGCATGCGCTTAAACAAGTTGTGAAAGCTGTAATTCCACTCGTTTGTTGGTACTGTCAAAATAACATTCTTGAAGGCGTTCGGCGGCGTTCTCTGGCAACTGTGATCTTTAACCACGCAGTCCATTCTTGATTTTCGGAAAAGTATAGAAATCGTTGGGACTTAGGTCGGAACTGTATGGAGGATGGTCCAACAATTCGACGTTTTGTTGGGTTAAAAATTCAATGGTTTTTTGTGCTTTGTGATGTTGATTCTTCGTTCGGGGTTCGTTTTTAGAAGTTCAGCGATGACTTTCGGCAAACAAATGATAATGTACCAATCGGCAGTAACAGTCCTTTGATCTTCCAGAGGAATTGTTGCTATATGACCTGCTTTTGAGACAAATGTCGCGACCATCTTTTTGGATACACTTCGAGAACGAATGACTTGGTGGCTTTTCTTTATCTTGGAACACCAAAGCAGACGACTGAATTTTATTTTCATGTTCATTTTATGAGTAAATCCACCATTTATCACCACTGACAATGCTGTATACATTTTTTGAGTTTCCTGCCGCAAAGCAGTCTAGAGTTTTCTGAACTAATTGACCCTAGCGTCATTCTGTTCTATGGTTAACAGATGCGGTATCCAGCGGGCATCTGATTTTCTTACCCCTAATTGTTCATACGATTTTTTTTTTTGAATTGAGGTCTTTGAAATTCCCAATGAAGCCTCTATCTCGCGAAATGTAACATGTCGATCTTCATTGATGAGCAGAGCATCAATGTTTTCCTGCGTGACAGCCGGTTTTGGGGAACGTGGCCTTGGATCGTCGCTAAGGCTAATCCTCCCACGTTTGAACTCTCCAAACCAACGAGAAACAGTCGAATGATCTGGTGCTTCATTACCGAAAACAGAAATCAACTCGGCAAGGCATTCTTGTTAAGATAATTTCCTCCGAAAGTTGTGAAAAATTATAGCTCAAAAATGTTCTCGGTTTAATTCCATTTTTGACTCCATTGTTAACTTACAAAATTCACTGTATCTATAGAACTATATGTTTCGCACTGACGTTTTGAATTTAGGTTAAGTAAAGATTAAGGTTCAGTTTTAGTACGGCATTCGACCAGTGTCGCCCTCTATGTTTCCATATGCAAAATATAAAAGACAGACCTCGTCTCTATTATTTGGTGCATATAGAGAAAATAGTCGGTTCCTTTTGAATATGTACATTTAGACATTTTTACTAACCAACGTATATCAATATTTATTGCTTATCTAATTTATTTTATTTTAAATTGAGATGCTTCTCTCCTGCTTGTCAACCTTCTTAACCCCGTTTTTACTTCACTGTCGAAGAAATGTGATTTATCCAAAATAAATTCTAATAAAAATTGTCAGTTTTCACCCAGAAAATCGAAAGGGAAACTCCAGATTCCTCTATCGTCGCGTCGTTTAAGCAAAAACCTCCATTTCACAACAGATTAGGCCGCGACAACCGCTAAAGACAGTCGATTTCGCCGTAAAACTCATAGCGTATTCCATTGGGAGAATTAGTGCAGCACCAGTGCATAACTGGCTTAGTGCTTTCATTCCAATAATATATTTTTGTGAATGGTCTTAAGGACAAAAACGCCTCGATGGTGATCCCAACCTGCCTGGCGTCAAGCCACAGTCCCTGCACTGCGGCGATTAATGGCTTGTTGAACACCTTCTTAGTGCTTAGGGTAACCCCTCCATTAATCTTGTCGCTCCTCCACCAAAACTAATATTTTTTTTATATTTTCCACTTATTTCTTGAATAAAAACGTAAAATAGGTAACGTGACTAAATTAGTGGTCTCGCCCCCTCCATATTTATTTATATTTGTGGTGTGATACGAAGAGAATAATAAACTATTCTCTATTGTTTTTACTTAAACGAAAAATGTGAGGTTATTGGCTTGCATACGAGCTCGATTTTGCGTCTTCCGCGTTTTCCATTAAAACTGCACTCAGTGCAAATTTTTGACACCACCGAGCCAGTGTCAGTGCATTACCAGTGTTGCACTCATTTTCCCAGTGGAATACGCTATCAATCTCTCCACCTTTAAGCGGTTTCGTTTTGCCACTCTCAGTTCATCCGAGTCTCTTAAAAATCGTTTTGTTTTTATTTGATGCATTAAAGTTATATCAGATATCTGTGCCTCTAACATTTCTTAGGAGCTTCTCATTGTGGAAGTTAAAGCTTAATTGTTTTCTGATCGCATATTCCCTTTTGTCTTTCTTTTTATATATTTTATCTTTCTTGATATAACTTTAAATTTTTTAAAGAAGTGTTGTACATAGATTTGCTTGTAAAAGTACTGTCTTTTCCGTTTTTCTGATCAACTCTTGCCAAAATGTAAAAACAGGGGTCTAATGTTTAAGTTTCTGGAGTAACCTTATTTTTAGTTACACTTTCTACTCTTTTGTTCTGTAGAACAGCTTAGGTCTTCCAGTTTTCGAAACGGTTACCCAAGAGATACCCTGTTCACATACAGACATACAAATATTATAATCTTGGTTTTTAAAATGTTGGATTTTGGTCAAGAAAGAAAGTTTTATAAAGAAAGTTTTGTACAATTTGTTGTTTTTTCTTGCAATAGACGAAAACAAAACATATGCATATTTTAAACTAAAGGGTCGATTCCTTAATATCAAAGTAAAATGCATTAATTACATTTGTAGCCTTAACTATTGATTACTTCAGAGTTAATTTTTTCAGTATCCTTGGTTCTAATTTGTCGTAACGGTATATCAAATTTACCATGCAATCAGGAAAGATTCCTAATATAATATGTATTTTTCGTTCCAGTTTTTTTTTTCTCAGAATTCACGTTTTATACATATTGGAAAAAATTTCTACCGCTCGTCTTTGTATTCGAGCAGTATTCGCAGTGGCGGAGCCCCTCCGAAATTTGAATAATTGAATACATGAATGGCTGATCAGGTTCTCGAAATGCATAGTGCATGAACCAGCAAATTTGATAATAAATAAAACTAAATAACGTCAATATACACAGAATAGTCAGACCTGGATCCGAGCCTGAACGAGCGGATCTTTCGGCGGACGGGAAGGCCCGGCATACATATTTATGGGCACATTTCGAAATACCATTGGCTATAAACAACTAAGTAGTCGATAGGTAGATAGATCTGTCCGGATTTTGCTAAATAAAGGTAATAAGATAAATTGTTTTGCTATGGATTATGTCAGTGTTGTTCTCTTAGATACCATATAGATATAGAAAACTAATTAAATAACGCTTGGACTACTGCGCAGCTTCCAATAGGGGCGACGGAACGCTGGCCGACATTTTTTTACTGATTTTAAGTAGAAGCGGTTACCCCTAGAGGTCGCTGTTATGGTGAACAACCATACAGGGTCACTGGACCCCGAAGACTGCGTCGCCAGGCTTCAGAATACAGTGACCTTACAAGCGTAGTATAAGCCACCACCCCTAGAGGTCGCGATGGAAAATAAGCCGTGATGCTCTGACAAATTAAGGCCAACAAAAAAGTACAGGCCACGACCCTAAAACACGCAGCTGTTCTCGGGGGGTGGTTCGGTTCGGTTCGGTTCGATTCGAGGGGGGGGGGGGTTCTACGACACCATCCCGATATTCCTCCAAATCTTTGTAAGAATACAAGATGATTAAAAGGTTACATTCTTCAAGATTTAGCTTTCCTTATCTTGAATTCAAATTACCCGCCATGTACCGCATGCCAGCTGTTATATTTGACATGTATTTGACTTGTCATCTGTGTTTGTTATGGCATTTGTTTATTTGTTTGTCTTGTAAAACTTTTTCGATTTTTTAATATTTTTTACAATAAAGTTCACTTAGAATCCAAAAATACCAGCTCTAATCTTTTTAAAACAAAATTACACTACAAAAAAATCTTTTTTTGTGTAGTAATTTTTGTAAACACATGTAAATAACTATATTAGGTTTTAAAATTCTGCCTAATATAAACAAATACATGTAGATAATCCGATTACTACCCACGCAGAAACGAACACATTCGCTTTTGCTTTAAATTTAATTTTTGTGTGAGCTAATGAAGCGGCTCTGAAAAATTGAGGATTACTATACATTATTTATAAAAAATTGTTCTGCACGAATATAATAAAAACAATCTTAAAACCAGCTTATTAAAAAAAAATCAAATGTTCATGAACGATCATTCCAATTTCAATACAATCTGCTGTATCTGCTGTGTAGTGACGTGATCATTAACAAAATCAGCCCCCGATGTGATCAGCCCGTTTTGATAGTCCTGAACAAATATCTTTAATTGAGATCAGTGGCTCCATATGTTTTACTACGAGTATAGTTCAATGATTCCGCCTTTCAGATCGTGCGTTGGCCTTGCTCAATCTGCGAAAAAAATGGCGTTTTTTAATTTCTTCCTATTTTAATGAAAAATAATAGCAGCCGGGCCTCAGGGTAGAAACCCTGTATCTATAACAGATTTAAAAACAATAGAGACGCGACTAACCCATCAAAGTCACTGAAACTCTCATTTTTTGGTTATGTTATTTTCTTGTCAAGTTCATTGGCGTTCACTAAAATACTTTAATTTGTCAGCGATGCGTGACATCATCATCATACAACATATAAACAAACAAGTTTATCCCTCACTCCCGGTATACATTGTGTCAAAAATCACTTATTTTTATTCTCTGACGCTAAATGAATTAACGGACGGTAAGTGTGCATTTCATCGTTGTTTTGACCCAGTCAAACGCAGACTCAAGGATTTATCTTTGCCTACCTGTGGCGTCAACCTACGGGCCTTGCCGAACTAAAACTACTTGCTAATTAGTGTTAAACTAAACCTTTTTAAACAAAAAATCATTATGCCCCGATCACGCAATACTTAACAGTGCCCTAAAACTAATAAAGTGCCGTTAAAACATAAAACTTAAGTGAAGCTAAAAAAGAGTTGGAGTACAATGGACATATTGTAATGTGATTGTGGTTTGTCTACTTTGGGCGGTTTAGCTCTTTTTTAGCTTCACTTAAGTGTTTTATTCTAACAGAACTTAGTTATTTTTAAGGCACTGTTAAATTTTGCATGATCGCGGCTTAATTATTTTGTTTTTTAAATAGGTTACTGGTAAAAATTTGTGCTTCAAATCTTTGTGAACAATATTTTTATTCTAGATAGAAATTGGTCCAGAAACCAAAATTGAGATTTTCGTAAAGGAGGAAGTATTTCAAGAAGTAAATTTAGATGGTTAAAATCACGTTTTTAAGCTAAAGCAAGCATTTTACTATATTTTATTCTTAAACAAGATTATTCGCATTGCAAGCACAACAAAAAAGTTTGCGCGACTTCAAAAAATTTATAATTTTTAAATCTAAAATCAACACAGTGTGTTGAGTTAAAAATTGTTCAACATAAAATAAAAACACTATTAAATTTAACAGCCTTATACATTTTAAAGATTGCATCGTCTTACTGTAACGTATTGGCCCTTTTAAATTGAAATGGCCAAAATATACCAGTGCGAGATTGTATCTGAGGTATTTTTGTATTAAATGATTTTTAATGGGGGAGGTAACAGCATATTTTTACGATTGTGTTTTATCGAATCAACAAATGCATATCTTTTTCTTTCTTTAGCCATCTTTAAAGATCTTGCTCCATCTTCTTTTATCTTCGGCAACTCTTTTCATATTTCTTTCTCGATATTCGCCACCTCTTTTTAGCTGTTACCATCCATTACATCAGAATTTGATCAGCACATCTTATTTTTTGTAGCCGCAGACATCGATGTTATCTAGAGTGACCATACGTCCGGATAAAGCCGGACAAGTCCGTCTTTTTTGGCAAAATGAAAATGTCCGGCCGGCTTTTTGTTTCGTCCGGCTTTTTTTCGACCAGAGACCTTTCGTTTTTGGTCATCTAGGGGCGCAACTTAGGGAGGGTTAAGGCTGTTTAGCCCCCCAAACTTAAAATATAGTCCGCCAAACGCAATGAGCATAATTTATTAAGAGCGAAAAATTACCAATTTTCTTTTTCTGTGGCGGCATTTTTAGCGAAAATTACTCAATTTCCCTGAGGTGTAACTTTTTTCGAAAGTGACCTAATTTTTCGAAAATTTTCACCTACGGCGCAATTTTTTTTAATTTTCTTGCAGTTTTTCTTAGTGATTTTTCCTAAAAATTATAAAAAATTTTGCCTACGTATACTTTTTTTTCATCTCTTTGATTTTTTTCTATAAATATTTTCGAAACTTTTGCCTGCAACGCATTTTTTTTAAAACTTTTTTAGTAGTTTTTGTAATATTGCAGAAACTGTCAGTACGAACAATGCTTCATTCTTTTTTAAATGTTCACTTGCGTCGCCGTTTTGTTCCTACATTTTTTTTCTATGGCGCAATTTTTTCCGAAAGGTACCTACTTTTTTTTTCGACTTTATAGTTGTTTATTTAGATTTTGTTTTTTTAATTCTATTTAGATACTAATTTTTTATTAATTGAGGTGTGTTAAGCGATCTTACCCCTCTCCCCAACCTATTTTGTTGGCTTAGCTCTTTTTTGCAAATGGCTCGGCTAGTTGCGCTAGTTCTTTGGTCAAAGTTTTTCCAGGTGGTTTTTTTATTGGTTCGGTTCGGTTCAAATTCACGTTTTTCGGTCGAAAGAGATTTTTTTTAGGTTATATCAAATTTTTTTAGGACTGACCGGTTTTGTCCGGCTTTTATATCGAAAATCCGGGTTTTTTGTTTTTGACGTCCTTCTTTTCGCTAAACACATATGTCACCCTATGTTATCATCTTATTAAACTTTATTAGGAAGCCAATTCTTGAATTGTATAAGATAAGCGTTCTCTCGAGAGATGTGATCATTCCCGGGTCTGATCCCTTCACATCGAATCTCGATGAGTGTTCCTCGGAGTTTTGATCCTTCCCTGACTAGACGTTTGGTTGTCAGATTTATTACGTGCAAATGACCTACTTTCTAAACTAACCATTTTAGTTGCTGTGCATTTTGTAACAATCACGATCATAACCATATATTTTCAGTGTTTTTAACTCCTAGATACACCGTAGGCACATTTCTTGGATTAGTCATATAATCGCGGCCTTGTTGCTCACATACAAAACAACAAAGAAGGACAATGGATTAGTGAAGCTTTGCTTCGGTGCATCTAGGGATAAGCCCGTTTGTTTTTTTTAAGCATATCGGTTTTTTAAAACTAATGAAGTTTAATATTATAAAAAGTTGTGCTCCATAAAACTCAATTAGCAAAAAAAACATGCTTATCGAGTTTTTGCAAAAGCATCTAAAATTGAGGGCGGGGACATTTTACTCGGATTTCACGTATTACTAGTAGTATGCCAGACTATGGGAAACGGTAATCGGAAGATTAAAAGCCATACCAGAAGGATCCAACACAACGATTGTTAAAAAAGAAAAACAAAAATAAAAAATACAGAAAGCGTCTATCAAACAACGATACAAACATTGACATATAAATGGAATATGTCAAACAAAAAATTTTGCTTTCGGCGCAAGTTTCTCTTATCTTCACTGCGATTACAGCGCTATTCTCCTGTCTCATAGCACACGAACGTTCACCGGCGAATTTGGAACGGACGGGAGCGCTCCTCGGGCGTCCAAGAATACAGACAGACGATTACTGTCTCAAACGAAGTGACAAGAATGAGCTTCCAGTACGGCAAAACCAAAATTAAAAGGCGATGAAGTGAAGATGCTGAAAACTGCAAAGGAAAAATGAAACGTTTTAAAAAAACTAAGTGATTGATCCTAAAAAAATCATAAAATATATTTAAAAAATTAATAATTTCATTGCAGGCCGATGACAATAAATGACAACGCGGCTCATTACTGCTGGGTAAATCGACGTGTATAACAATGTTTTTGCGCCAATGACATACGACTTGCCGAGGAAGGCAACTTTTTCTGAAACAAAAACCGATTAAATTCCATTGGCAGCGACCATATTAGTTTCACAAGTGGCAATTAAAAATTCTTCTGATGCAGGTGTGTGTGTGTGTCATATACGTCGGGAATTGCTTGAAACTTTATACAATATCATTTTTAAGTAATTCCCAATCAACTGTTTTAGTCTCCGTGTTGAATTAAATTCGATACTAGATTTGAATAATTTTTGTGTTTGTACTAAAATTTGCAGATTAATAGACAAACAAGGGGTTAAACTTTTAATACTTCTCTATGGCTTGAAATTTTCGTGAATAGAGTTTATTTCAAGCCCGTGATTGAATGATTTATTAGCGTTTCTGTCTTGGACGGATTTAACACATTTAAAACTTTATATGATAGGTTAATTGCACGGAGTTTAATTATTTTGTATCAGATTTTCTAATTGGTACACCATGGTACTGGTATTTCCATTGAAGTAGAAGCGACTGTATAGATAAAGCAACCTAGGGAAATTTACAAATTTGTTTAAATCATTTTGAATTATTTTGTTAGGACATTGATAAGAAAAAGTCGGTTCGGTTCGGTTCGGTTCGGTTTGGTTCTCGATTGATCCTTTGCTTCCTCTTTTAGAAGTTTCATCTCCTGGTAGAGGTTGGAAATAATCATTTGCTGCTACTCTAAACATTTTGATATGACTTCATGCTGCTCATGTGCATTCTCCTTAATTCTAAAGCCAGGATGTTCGTCTTTCTTGGCTTATCTTCTCTATTTTTTTTCCTCAAATATATTTTATGGAAGCCTCTATTTCCATTTCTACTTCTTAATAACATTGTTAAATTTCGGAGATTGATCTATGTTTTTGACATTTTTACTGCAACACTTTCTATTGGTGTATTATTGAGAGTCGTTTTAATATTTTGTTATAATCATATACTTAGTTTATTTGTAGATATTTTTGTATTGAAATATTATACCTTTTGTGTTCAAAACCTTAAGAATAATAATTATGCCTTGATAAAGAACACTGTAGATATCAAAGACCGAGACATACACGTCTTGATTTATATCGAGATATCTTTAAGTTAAAACGTTTTCGCCAAACAGAGCTTCTCTAGTGCCCATTCTATTTTTCTTTTATAATACTATAAAGCAAAAATCTTATCCCTATTTTCTTCCATCAACTGAATTTAAATGTGTGCATGGCAAAATAAAACAGCGGACATTTACACCAGTATTTACTGAGACCTTAAAACTTTTTAGACCGGGTTTAAGTATCTAGTCTAATGACTTGATACCGACCGGTTTAAGTGTTTTTTTGTAGTAATCACAGGTCAAATAACTGCAAAGATTTAGTTTACCCTAATGTGCAATATGATAGGAAGTATGTATCAGTGAGTTTTATCTTATATAAATTCAAATTAGCTTTAGACATAAAGAAAAACCACATACAAAAATTTGTTACAAAATGTAATTTTTTGGTAATTTAGTCCATGCAGTCGTAGGATTTACATTAAAAATAGTCTCAAATTGAAGTACCACCTCTGACAGGTGGTTGAGAGTTCGAAAAACAATAGAAATAATCCACGATTGACAAAAAAACTTATATACAGGAATTTTCAAAGCCAAATAACTTAGAACTATATCTGTAGACGCATTACCGTATTAAATACGTATCAATATTTAAATATTGTAAACACATATTAGAATCTGTTTTCAATTACACATCCACCAAAACAATTGAACATCAGTTTAATCATCGCTAACTGGTCTAAAAAATTAACATGTAAAAAATGGCTCTGGAACGAAATAGCGATGTTCAAAATAGCGACGTACGAAATAGCGAGTAATAAAATAGCGACATCAAAATAGCGATGTAATGAAGGAGCGACTATCAAAATAGCGATGTATCAAAATAGCGTTTGTAACCGTTTGTAACAAAACAGCGACATATCAAAATAGCGATGTATCAAAATAGCGACAATCAAAATAGCGATATATCAAAATAGCGACAACCAAAATAGCGACAATCAAAATAGCGATGTATTAAAATAGCGATGTATCAAAATAGCGATGTATCAAAATAGCGATGTATCAAAATGGCGATGTATCAAAATACCGAATCAAACAAAACCGAATCTAATCAAACCAATCCAAACCGAAACGAACCGAAATGCGCTATTATTTCCTGCGGTATTTTGACTATACCAGCTTATTTTTTCAAAAAAAAAACTTCCTTGATTCTTTTCCGGGATCCTAGAGTTGGGTTCGGTTCGGTTCGGTTCGGTTCGGTTCGGTTCGGTTCAGTTCGGTTTGGTTCGGATTCACACCCTCTAGGATCCCGGGAAAGAAGTCAGGAAAGTTTTTTTTTTGAAAAAATTTCTTACAAAGAAACCCTTTAGTCGAGCTATATGCCAAGAAATAATGCTATTTTGAAAGTCGCTATTTTGTTACATCGCTATTTTGATAGTCGCTATTTTGTTACATCGCTATTTTGATAGTCGCTATTTTGTTACATCGCTATTTTGATAGTCGCTATTTCGTTACATCGCTATTTTGTTACATCGATATTTTGATAGTCGCCCTTTCATTACATCGCTATTTTGATTGTCGCTATTTCGATACCGCTATTTTAATACTCGCTATTTTGTACATCGCTATTTCGTTCCTGAGCCGTAAAAAATAGGGAACAGCTGACACTGACTTACGCCATTTTTATTGGACATCTCCTAGTGACGTTTAGAGATTTTAATATGGCTATAATTTTTAAATTGTGTAGCAAAATGTCTTTGTGACAACGAAAACAGATGACCAATATCGCAAGATATTTATGAACAATTTATAGAAATATTAAAAACTATTGCATTCACGGGAAAAATAAGTTAAACCTTCAATCAAAATCTATCCTAGGTCTAGGATTGTAGTACTTAACACTGTAGACCCTTTAGTACATACTGGTGTTAAAGTTTTCAAACGGGCATAATTCTCAAATCACTACTTCAGTATTTATACAAATTGGCAGAATAGTCTGTAGAGTAAAAATATTTGGTGAGAAAAAATAAAACCACGTAATATAAAAGGACGAACTTTTAAATATTTTGGATTTAATTTTGTACGAAGGGCGCCAGCGACGCGGATTTAATAAAAAACTTCTTGTATGATCTATTTAAAATTAAATCTCCTTAAAGTGTTGTATCTAATATCTGGTTAGAAACTGTTGACAATTTCCGATAAAAACGAATTTTCCAAAAACATTTGAAGGTTTAAACGGGGGGTAATTGGGGAATCATAAAGGGGGTGAGGAGCTGGTTTTAATTTAAATCAAGCTGTCGCTTTATGAAGGGTTGATCAATAAATAAATTTGCATGTTTCGCTCATTAACGCGATTAGATTCAAAGTTAAATTAAATGTGTCTAAAGTTCGCGTGGATAAATGACTGGTTTAAGGTGTAATGGGATTCGTTATTACCAATTTAATTTTATTTAAAGCTTTACCCATTACACTTGTTTTTGTGCCTTCTCCTATTCTTGGATTTAGTTGTGAAATATTTTTTAAAACTACCCTAGATCTATTGGTAATAGATCGCACAACTTTAAGTAACTGAGTGTTTGTCTCCAATTTGAGTAGGAGGGCCGGTGTGATGTCATAAATCCAAGATGGCGGTTTTTTCATGTTTTTTCACAATCTTTGGCTTATAACTATTGCTAAATTGGATTTACAGAAATACTTTAAACACGTGTTTGGTTTTTATTTTGTTTGCAATAGAACTACAAATAAGACAGTAGAGAAAATAGCTTAGAAAGTGACAAAAATACGAATAGTGACTATTTTTTTCACAAAAATTTTTAGGAAGTTTTAAACTACCGCAAATTGATTGGTTCAAGATCACTCAATTTTAAATCGCCCGGTGTTTGCCGTCATGTCATAAATTCAAGATTGAGATTTTTTCTATATTTGTTCAGAAACGTGCTTTTAACTTTTTTCACATTACCTTTGCAGAACAATTCGTCGACTTCCTCACGTAGTGGCGTAAATGATATTATTTAATTTATTTTACCGGAGACCCAAAAAAAACCATAATGGTGCCTATGAAAAAAACTTACCGTTGCTACGGAAAATATTTTCATGTTAGCCAATATTTTATTTATTATCTTATATATTTATTTACATAAAAAAGTACATAAACCTAAATTTATAGCCAGAAAAAAAGCGTAAATCCAAATTATTTCATTTTTCAGATACGCCACTACGTGAGAACACCGACGAATTGTATAAATTATGATTCGTCCGCAGTAGAACAGCAATTTAGTTGTCGCTTTAGCATAGTTAATATCTCAAGATCGAAAAAAGATAATGTTTTTTTTTATGAAAAAAATAATAAAAATTAATAATTGAGCAAGAAAATTTAGACTACCCTCTATCGATGATGGGTTACTCAATGTTATGTCGCCGGCTTTTTTCATGTTTTTTCGCAAGCTTTGGCTTAGAATTTTCGCTAAATTAGTATTACAGAGAAACTGTAAATACGTTTTTTATTTTTTTAAAACTAACAAAGAAATTGTTTTTTTGGTAAAAAAAAAGTTATAGTATTATATGTTATCTTGCAAACAAAAAAAACGTATTTACAATGTTTCTGTTAAACTAATTTGGCAAAAGTTAAAAGCCAAAGTTTGTGAAAAAATATGGCCATCTTGGATTTATGACGTCACACCGGCCCTTCTACTCAAATTGGAGGCAAACACCCGGTAACTTAAAATTGGGTGATTTATTACCAATTAATGTAAGCTAGTTTTTAAAAAAAATTCACAAATATCCCACGGGATACCATAGACCACTCAACTAATTCTCGTATCGAGTGGGTCCAAATATTATTCGTTATAACTTATGAGCTCTACTATGAAACTTCATGGTTTTGAGCAAATAAATGTGTCTAACGTTCGCATGGATAAATGACTGGTTTAAGGTGTAGTGGGATTCGTTATTACCAATTTAATTGTATTTAAAGCTTTACCCGTTACACATGCTTTTGTGCCTTCTCCTCTTCTTGGATTTAGTTGAGTGGCTTATGGTCAAAATTTTAAATAACAAAAACTTTTGCCCCTACCTAGGGGCCTCGTTAATAGCTTCGAATTTTTTTTATGTGACTGACCTGTGGGTTATTGTATCAGCTACCAATTTGATAAGACATAGTTGTGCAGGTGCGCAATAGTTTAGAAGATATAAGGCATAAAAGCAACACATTTTTTTTTGACAGCCATGTGCGAAGGCTGATGTGCGTGACAAGTTTCATTACTGTAGCTTAAACCGTTCAGAATTGAAAAAATATTTCGACACCCTACCCTTACTTTTATATTGAGACAATTTTGGGTCTGTTAACAGGTCAGGCAATGTTGGTGGTATTCTTAGTAAATTAAATTAATTTATTAAAACTGGTGTTGTAAAAACTTCATCAAAACCACGGAAGCCAAATTTTGACGCTATGGCTCCGGACTACTAGATCGATTGGTTATACATCACAAAATTTAAAGTTCGGGTGTTTGCCTTCAATTTGAGTAGGAGGGCCTGTGTGACGTCATAAAACACAAACTTTGGCTTGATATTGAATTTAGTTAATAAATTAGGTATATATCTTAAAAACTAACAAAGAAATTAGTTTTTTTTGGGTACAAAAGTTACAATTTTTTTAGTATTTTAAAAAAAATTCATATATTTGTTAGTTTTTAATATATAAAACTAATTTCTCTACTATATTAATAAATGTTATCTTGCAAACAAAAAAACGTATTTAAAACTAATTTGCCAAACATGAAAAAAGCCGTCTTGTCTTTAATCTTGGATTTATGACGTCACACCGACCCTCCTACCCAAATTGGAAACAAACACCCAGTGATTGTGTAATTTATGAACAATTGATCTAGGATAGTTTAAAAAAATCTTTATAATAGGTCACTCAACTAATCCTCCTACCGAGTCTGCCAAAATATTTTTCATTGTAACTTTTGATATGTACTACGGATTTTAATAGAACAATCTGCACTTTGCAGATATTGTTCATGGTTTTGAGCAAATATTTTTTGTCTGTCTTGTTAAGTTTCAAGATGTCGTACTCGACCTTTTAAAGTAACTGGTTTATTTTTATTTTTACAAATTTCAAAAGAAATTAAAAAAAATACGCGGAAAATAAATTAGCGACACAAGTGCGATTTTGTCCGTTCTCCTGGATTTCACCATGACGGACAAAAATGCTATCTATTCAAAACCGTAATCAGTTGTCTGCAAAGTGCAGATTAACACTAAAATCGGTGGTACAGTTCAAAAGTTCACAAAAAACATGTTGTGCTGTGTTTTTGCCCACCCGGTATACAGCGTGGGTGTTTCTAAATAAAACTAAATAACAATTATTATTAATACTTTGATCAATATTAATAGATCATATAAAAGAGGGAAACGCGCGTGAATCAAAGATATTGTCACGAGGGGGTTTTACTGTGACGTAACACAGTTTAAGTTAGGTGTTATGGTTTTATTTAACAATACTTATAATTACTACTTACATTAAATACATCTGTCTACAAATGTGTATCTTCTCGATACGCTCGACTTCTTATAACTTCTGACTATCGTTCTACTTGTCTTCACTGTTAACTACACCTGGGACGTTAGGTTCTTAGCTTACAACTAACTGCTAAACTCTTTTGGAGATGCTTTTATTACAAACCGTTTGCCATTGATAGGATATCGAGATGTGTTTTGTTTCCTGTATAAACATCATCGATGACCGTTCAATCGCTTCTTGTTTATAATAATTCTGTATACAATTTATTACACGCTTAATACAATTTGAACTATATACAGAAGTTCATTTCCTTAGATTGTTTAGGGTTAATGTGCACTTGCTTATAAACGTAACTTGTGCTATTTAGTTAATAGGACATTATTTTCTATCCTGACAATATTGTAGGGGAACAGATTATCCTTCCCCCTGCGCTAAAGTTGAGATTTCTTGAGTCTCCATTTTTACGTTTAACACCTCACTCCTGGCAGTGTACTCGGTAAAAAACATTGTCTTAGATTAAAGCAAATTGCTTTGAAGTAAAATAATTTGTGCTTTCCTATTCACCAAGAGAATATTTTCTTGATACATATAAATTGGAACTGAATTAATCTAAGGCACCGTTTTCTCTGGATGCAAAATATTACTTATATGAAGACAATTTGCGTTGTTACAAAGTGTTAAGTTATTCATTGTTTCTCAGTTATAAATTATTGGATTATACATAGTAACAATTTTTGTCTACAATGAAAACCCGTTCTTTTCTTATTTGTTTTGAATTAAAATATTTATTTTTAGTTGAACGCAACGTTTACTCTTGAAATGAAACTTTATTTTTCTTCTATAATTGTTTTGTTTCAGTATATCCCATATTGTAACAAAGCAAATTGTCTTCATATGAGTAATATTTCGCTTCCAGAGAAAACGGTGCCTTAATTAAGTTCTAATTTATAATAAAACAATTACTGTTTCACATTAAAATAAGAGGCAAGACATTTTTTGTGCTATATCAAGAAAATATTCTCTGGGTGAATGGGAAAGCACAAATTATTTTACTTTAAAGCAATTTGCTTTGATCTAAGACACTTTTTTTTACCCTGCTGCGTTCTGCAGTTTGTCGCTAACCTTTTTAGAACACAATACTTAAGTAAAATAAAACCACTCTTTAAAGCTATGCGTGGTGTATGACTGGATGCGTAGACTGGTCCACGCGGTGTGGTCTAATACACAGAAGTGATTCGTGTCAATGGAATACAGCTTTGTCTTAGATTTAAAAAAAATATTGTGTTAAGATTATTCTTCTAATACTTTTAATTACTAAAAATTCAAGTATTTCTCCCTTTGCAATCTTGTAGCGAGCAAAAAAGTAAATGATTTGTTGTTTTTTATTTAGTAAGCTGTTATCGGAGAAGAACTTAGGAGAAGATAACCACAAAATGGCCGACGAACAGATCCCCACGGTGTCCCTATGAAATTCTGCTGCGCACTCGCCGTAAAACTCTCTATTCCCCTCTCATGTCTCTGACTAAAATGCATAATATTAAGAAAATTCTTCATAAACCATGGCCAAAATATCCTAGTAGCCCTCTAAAAATATCCCAAAACTCTGGTAACAAATTGTATAAATTTGAAAGTTATTATAATAAATTAACTTTTGATTAAGGTGCTTGTAAAGTTTTGTGTTTTTAAAAGTTAAGCACATTTTGAAGTTTTTCTTTTAAGAATAGGAATATTTTCATAAATTAAATTACCTAGTTTCTAAAACTATACAAAGGTTTAAGGTGACGGGACTTATTTAAGTGTAGAACTGTGAGTAGCAAATAATACCATCTCTTGATAGAACAACAATACATACTACAATATTTTTGTTCGTCTTTAAAACTGGAGCTTGGCGATCAAAAACTCATCCAGCTTCATTATTTTGCGTATTTTATTTACTTTTTTGCACACACAGGAGAGAGAAAGCAACAGAGATCGAGGGACCAAGAGTCGGAGGCAACTCTAGAAATGATATCCGACGTCATGCCCAACACGGTGTACAGCAGAAAGCTATTCAACATTAGCATCCAAGTGAGGAAGGACTGGTTATAGAACAGGACCAATTTTTCAAATAACGATAGCTTCTGGTATACCGACAGATCCAAAATGCCATCAGGCATTGGATCTGGAGTTTTAAGTGTCCAAGAAAAAGTCGAGATTAAAGAGAGTCTCAGCCAATTGGCCATTGAACTGTATGTCCGGTAGTAATCCACGAATGAACCAACAGGACAATAAAAATCTTCTCCGACAGTCTTGATTCCTTTACGGTCTCTTCGAGAACCGTGAAGAACTGCAGGAATTCGCTGAATGCGCATGCTGGGCACGAAGGAGATGAGGTCGCAGATCAAGCAGCGAGGAAGGCGGCATCTGCCGAATTTTTCGGCCCCGAACCAGCCCTGGAAATATCATACAGTATTGCTAAATTAACCATACTGAAATGGATTAAAGGACCTTGTAGGAAGTGAGCCAGGAACATCATTGGACTTACCAGACAGGAGATCCGTATAGTGACTAGACATTTTACGGGTCGCTGTCGACTAAGAGTACCCGTGCACAGAATGGGACTAACAGAAGAGACCGAATGTAGACTATGTATGGAGGATGACGAAACAGTTTGACATGTACTGTGCGAATTGCACATTTACGTCAGAACATTTTCGATAAACCTCAGATTGATTCAAAAGATCTGAGCAGTGTCTTACCCAAACTGATAGCAGGCCATTTTGAAGGAATGGGTATACAATGGTAAAAAACCACTCAAAAGTGAGCCCCAATAGACCCACTGGTGGTCGCAGTGGGAGGGCTACTCACATATGAATCATCATCAGCATCATCAATCATCAACAGAGATATCACCCCGCGAGATATGGGGGCAAGCGTTTTGCTTAGTCAAGCAAAGAAATCTTAGCGGAAGCGAGACTTCTTTTTAAATCGAGCAGGCAGATTTTTGTGAGATTAATCACGCATCACTCGGGAGCAGTTTTTGATTTTTCGAAAACGATATTTGACACATCTAATTCAATTTTCAATCAGTCCATTTCGATGCAGTGACTTAAAATATGCATCAACAGCTAAATAGTAAATATTATAGAGGGTGGGCAAAGTTTTAATTAAAATTTCATAGGTCGACGATTGGCTGTCAAATAGCTGTCACGCGGGCACCAGTAATTGCTCGCAAATGCGAGACGAGAGTTTAGTTTTAGTCAAGGGACGTGTAAAGTTTGTGCAAGTACAGGAATCAAAAGGTCAAGTACAGGGCGGTGTCGAATTTTGGGGGGTTCGGGGCAACAGTTGGGTCCCTGTATGTTGACATATTTGGACAGGACTATCAAAATGGACGGGCCACGATCTACAAATAAACTTTATTGTAAAAAATCGAACAAGTTTTACATAACAAGCAAATAAAGAAATGCTATGACAAACAATATCCACGTCAAATATAACGGCGTACGGTGCATGGCGGGCAATTCGAATTCAAGATAAGAGTTGCTAAATCTTAGAGATTTTAACCTTTTAACCATCTTTCATCCTTACAAAAGTTTGACAAAATATCAGTGTAGTGTCTGGGAATATTTCACTGAAATTTCGCGAAAATTTTGAAAATATCACAAATAAACCCCTATCCGCCGATAAATGTAAAATTCAGCCCCTCAACAATAGATGATTGTTTCAGGGTCGTGACCTGTATTCTTTTGTTGGCCTTGATTTGGATATAACAGCTAATTTGGATATAATAGCTGATTTTTTCAGGGTTGTGGCCCAAGGTCTGTAGAGGATAGGTTGCCTTGTAACTCTATGGTCGAAGCGGCGTAAGAGGTGACAGCGCGTCATTTGGAGTGCCACGATTTGATCAGAGCGCTATGTTTACATGTGTTTTTAGGTATTTTTAATCTTTGATGATATATTTTTGCATTTCTGGTGTTTTTTCGGACTATATTTATTGAAAAGCTGTAAATACTTCTAGTTTACTTATACTTTTTAGTTGTAGTGATTTTAACGGACTTAAGATACTAAAAGCTTCCCAAGACATTGTGCATTTGGAATATTTGGTATCAGGTAAGTTTTATATTTTAATTAGTTGATGTATTTTATGAATTTTGTTATTAAAGACACTTTAAGAAAAATAACAAAACATATTTACATTGAAATCAATAAAGGAACACAAGAAACTTCAAGATTTCCTACTATAATAAATGCCTTTTGTTTAAATGGGCACTCCGGGTGACGTCATTTCCCGTGTTTAATAACTGGCTCTGATTGGTCAGAAAGTTACCAGGTTACCTATCCTCTACAGACCTTGGTCGTGGCCTATATTTTTATGTTGGCCTTGATTTGGATATAATAACATACAGAAGCCCTAGGCAACAGTAGAGAAGAAATAGCTTTGACCAAAACTGTAACAGAGCTTCATATAAAAGCCGAAAAACGAGGGCTGAAAATAAATGAGTCAAAAACTAGATACAATAGTTTCTCAAAAAACGACAATAGGAATGTTATAGTTTGGAGCAAATGGAAAAGTTTATATACTTGTTAGTAAACGTAAACAAAGAAAGCTCTATTACAGACGAAATAATCCAGAGAAAATTCAACGGAAACAAAGTCTTTTGTGCTAATCAAGAACTCCTCAAGTCAAAGATTCAAACAAGATTTCTGCGACATGTCGATGTCGAAGATGACACGAAGAATATATTAATAAGTTATTTTTATTGTTTTTAGATAAAAGACTCGTAAGATACTAAAGTTATATAAAATACCATTGCACAGATATTGACAGAAAAACCAAGGAATGCACTGTGCAGCATTAAAAGACAAAGAGAATCCATCGTCTCTTATTCTGTATCGTTAACTTAATGCTTTGTTTATGTTTTTTTTCCTCTTCGTCATAAACTTCTGCACTACCAGTCATTAGCGCAGATAAACGTATTTGTTTTCGTTTTACGTTTTTTTCATAGCTTTTTTAATTAATATTTGGATATGTATATGCATTTCCTGAGTTCAACGTAAATTTCTTACTACATATGCTTCAAATTGTTTTATCATTTCTTTTTTTTTTCACCAGCATACCGCCTACTAACTCTCTACCTTGGTTTATCCTACCGTTAAATTTATTCAAACAGATTACTGATTGTATCTCTACTAAATACTGCTAAAGATATTTTAAAACACTGAGATGATGACTTTCAGAAATAAATGATGAAGAAAAACGAGGTTTTTGTTCGCGTTTACCGGGCGAAGCATTGTTTTCCTTTAAAATTTAAATTAAAAAAGATTTAAGGCGATCAAGCTCATTAACTTTGCTGGAAGAGATACATTTTTGTAGCGTAATTACACTTATTTTTCCAACATTTTGCATTGTATCAGTTACTTAAAATTTACTTTCGATAACGTTATTTTTCATTACTTGGATAATAATTATCAAGTTTTTACTTTTTAATTAATTTCCTGATTTACCTTTCCTTTTATTAGTGCTTTATAAGCTTTGTTGGTGATTTTTTTATACTCGTAATAATCACATAACCTGAGAGTCAATACAACCAGATTCTTAAAACCACTTTTTTATGCAAAAAATTTCACTCAATGAATTACTAATTGCAAATTTTTGTCATATTATTGTTTCTACACACTTGCAATTTCATAGGAAAATAATTATATTTTTGTCACATTTTCTGAAAAAGAAACATACGTTTAAAAATATCTAAAAGACATAATTTCCGCTCTCCACGTGACGTCACGGTGACATGACGGCTGTGCGACGCTTGTGCAGAAAAATCAAATGCTCGCAGTCAACGCTGCTTACAAAAGACTAGTCTATATATCTTCTTTGTCTATATTGCGATTAATGTATATGTATTTAACATCAAAGAACACACCTACTACTACTACTATGTTTGGGGTTTCTAATTCTATATTTTTTTAAGAAACTTATTCATGCCCACCCGAACTCCGCCATGAAGTGACTCAAAATTTATCAAAAAATTCTGCTCAGTTAATTGAAATGTATTGTAAAGGGCGTAAATTAAAACATCCATGCTCCACGCACAAAACCAATGCGAGTAATACGACTAACTGATGTCCTGTGCCAGGCACAAAATTTCTTTGATTTTTCTTATTTAAACAACGCTAAAATGGCCAACGTTGGCCCTATTCACTGTCGCTTATATAGACTGCAGATAAAATCTCTCTCTATACAAAGGAGCCAAGAGAAAAGTTAGGGTGGGGTGCTTTGGGTTTCTATAATTACTTGGCTGTCGAATTCCATATAATATATAAATGAAAAAGAAATGCATAAAATAAAATAAAAAACCAATAAAGATGTTCTGAAAATAAATGGCTCCGTGGCACTACCTTACGAGCCGCCGCCACAAATAATTTTTGGTGTACTAATTGTTACCGGATTTGTTAGTTTTTCATCCATTAGTTAATATTTTCGTTTTTCCTCAATTTTGTGCGATTTGTCAATATTTCTATTTCCTCCGTAAAATGATTGAACAATTAACGGGACGACTGACAGAATGCGAACACTACTCCATCCCACCTCACCCTTTGCCCAGGCCTGTTAACTGCCCTTTAAATCGCCCATATCCGTTTTAATATATTAACGACAATGTTCAGTTAATTTTCACGCTCACATATCCGTAGTCTGATTTGTTTAAGCGTCAGCGCCATCTAGTTCTAAAAAATATCTAATAGATCGGCCATAGCACATTTAACAGTGGTCAAGTCATGGATGAAAATTGTGTCTGATAATCGCTGCAGTGATCGAGTGACAATTTCGGTTGGCATCACTGACACTCTTTAAAAATATATTAGTGTAGTTACTCCACGTACGTTTGAAATATATCAGTACTGGGAAAGGGCCTCAAAAAATGACTGCTACAAGCGTGATTTCAAATGAACCCAAACTTATGGCTTGGATAAATTCAGGCTACTGATAATGTTTGCTGCGTCGCCATCTCTTTTCTAAGCTTAAAAACACCCATTATCAGTTACCTGAGGATAATTACCTTTTAATTTGTTTAATAAAATGCCAAGAGGGCGGCTACGTAACTAATGACTTTGTCTTCTAAAAGTTCCAAAATCCAAAGAATTTTTTTAAATCTAAATTGTAATAAAATTAAACCTCAATTTTGACAACGTCAAATCATCGCATTGACAAATTGTCAACGTGATTTGAAAGCAGTTCTTGTCAAATTTTATTAAAAGCGTCTAGTATTTAATCCAAGCCATACGTTTGGGTTCATTTGAATCCAATATGGCGGAACGCTTGTAAACAGTCATTTTGTATGAATGGTTTTAGTACGCTTTAGCAGTACTGATATGTTTAAGACATACGTGGGTTACTCGCAATCTGTCAAAATATTTTTTTCTAGGTTATAAAAATATAAACACAACCAAACTCAAAAATTAGTCAAAAACAACTTGTCACCCAAAAAATAAGACCTAAAACACATCGGTAAATTTTGGGATGTTTCTTAAAGTTTTTAATAAAACAATAGAGAATTATTGAAATAAAGCCAGGCTATATTAGTGCCAGGCACAATTTTGACACCTTCACATTGTAATATCATCAGTGATCTTTCAACACACGGCCTTTGTTTACTATATGAACCGGAATAAATAGTGCCTTCTTTAATTAATTGAAAATAAACGACGAAAGTTTTAAATTCGACTTTGGTATGTCAGTTTTCAATGTGAAGGTGTCAAAATAGTGCCTGGCACAATTATAGCCTGGCTGTATTTTAATAATTTTTTAATAATTACTGTTACTACGCTACAATCTTCTTTAAGAATTTCAGTGTTGCCAACAGAAATTGTCACGCCATGGCTCGGTTAAAGGACAGGTTATCTTTTTTAGACATTGTGAAAATATTAGGATGTTTTTTAACATGTATAACAATAATCAATGTTACCACACTACGATCTTTTAAAAGAATTTCAGTATTGCCAACTTTCAGCATTGTTTTCTTGACTAAAGAGCATTTTTTTTCTTCCGTAAGTAAAGCTAATTGTAACTTTTGCAGGTACTGCATGAGCTGACTTTAGCCTTTATTAATGTGACATTAAACGACAGATGTCACGTGATTTTTAGAAGTCCAGTTTTTACCTTTTGCAGACAATTTTTATTTGCGTTTTTTTTTTTTTTTTTTTTTTTTTTTTATGGGTATGCGCACTCGCAAGGGGATCCCTATCACGCTCGACAAGCGGCAAGTGCGCGGAAATGTTGGTGTGTGTTGGTTTTGAAACGGTTCAGGTTGTAACCTGCAGGGAAAACTGTCGCAGGGAGTTTATTCCACAGCGATGCTGTTCTCCAGAGATATGAATTCTGATATAATGAGGTTCTTGGTGCCTCTATTTTGACAGTAAATTGATGGTTTCCGTCTGTTTGACGTGTTCGCCTAGTAGGTGCTACTCCCGGGGGGATCATACGTGCCAACTCTTTAGAGCATTTTCCGTGATAATACCTGTAGAAGAGAGAGAGATCGCCCACAGTTCTTCGATGTTCGAGACTATCCAAGCTACGGGTAAGTGCGGGGTCATTGATCAGCTTGATAGCTCGCTTTTGCACGGTGTTCAAAAGCATTAAGGTATGTTTGGGTGCCGCACTCCATATATGTGAGCAGTACTCCATAGTTGGTCGAATCTGGGCTTTGTAGAGTGTCAGCAGTTGGCTTGGTGTATACAGATGTCTTGTACGAAATAGCACCCCAAGCTTTTGGGACGCCCTTTTAGCTATATCTGCCACGTGACTGTGCCAAGACATGTTGGTCTCTGCAGTGACTCCTAAGATGTTCAACTGGCTCTGCAATGTGACAGCACTTCCAGATAGCATGATGTTTGGCTCACCGGTGCTGGTCTTTTTTGAAAACAGGGCTGCTTGGGTTTTCTGCGCGTTGAATTGTACAAGGTTTTTGTTGCCCCAGTCCTCTATTATCTCCAGGTCGTTATTTATCTGCGATATTTGAGTTAGTCTAAGATGATGGAATTCACGTGCGGATAGACACTGAGTGGGTGGTATGACTGAGGAGACTACATTGCCATCATCTGCAAAGCAATAAAGTGGATTTACTGTTTTATCTATGAGGTCATTTATGTAAATCAGAAAAAGTGTTGGCGAAAGGATTGCTCCCTGTGGCACACCAGCATTTATTTGGTAAGAGTTGGAGTTCCGGCCATCCAGTGCAACATAAATGGATCTATCCTTAAGGTAACTTTCAAACCAAGTGCAAAGTCTCGGCGACAATCCTGTTGCTTTGAGCTTGTTGAGCAGATTTTCATGCCAGACTTTATCGAATGCTTTAGATATATCTAAGGCAATTGTTCTTGTTTCACCTCGCAACTCAATCGCTTTTTGCCATAAGTGAGTGACGTATGTAAGTAAATCGCCAGTTGACCTATATTTTCGAAATCCGTATTGCTTGTCGTTGATAATTTTGTATTTTTCCAAGTACTTGGTTAGGTGATTGTTCACAACTATTTCCATTACTTTTGATATCACCGGAAGTAGAGCAATTGGTCTATAGTTTAACGGATCTGTCGTTTTTCCTTTCTTTGGAATGGGCTGTACTGCGGCAGACTTCCATGATGATGGATATACTCCTTGCCTATAAGATAAATTGAATAATTTTGCGAAAGTTGGGGTGAGTTCGCTAGCACAATTTTTGAGTACTATCGCGGGAATGCCATCTGGACCCATTGCTTTGTTTGTATCCAGCTTTTTAAGGGATTTTCGTATTTCTCTGTGACAAAAGGGTACCTCTGGCATACTGTGGGAAACCCTTTCAATGAACGGTGGAGTTTTTCCATTTGGCACTGTTAGGTTTGAGTTGGAGGAAAAGATTTTGGCCAGCATATTGGCTTTTTCCTCTGAGTTTGTGGCTAAGTGAGTATTTTTATCTGTAAGTGGTGGTATGGATGACTTGGTGAAGTTTGATCCAACGGCTTTTGCAAGAGACCAAAAGGACCTAGAACTACTTGGACAATTCAGCAACCTGTTTTTTATTCTTTGATTGTATGTTTTTTTGGCGGCGTCAATAGTAATTTTGCAACTATTTCTGGCTTCTATAAATTCTGTGTGGTTTTGAGCGGTTTGTTGTCGTTTCCAAAGGTTATATGCTCTGTGTTTTTTCTGTACAGCCGTTTGACACTGGCTGTTGAACCAAGGTTTTGCATTAGCTCTGCGTTTTATTGTATGTGGGATATATGCATCCATTCCAGATAAGATTACTTTTGTTATTTCATTACAGCAAATAGTGGGATCAGCTGTTTTAAAGCAAACCTCTTGCCATGGAAAATCCAGGTAAAACTGTTTAAGGTCATTCCATTTTGTCGATTTATAGTGCCACATTTTACGAGGAAGTGATTGTTGGCTTGGCGGTATGAACATTTCGCACTTTGTTCTTATAAGTTTATGATCGGATGAACCAAGTGGGGGATCTACTTGAATTGTGTACAAGTCAGGATTTGTAGTTAGGAACAAGTCTAAAAGCGCTGCAAATTCACCCCTTTCTGAGATACGGGTAGGTTCATCGACAAGCTGCGTTAGACCACAACTTATGGCAAAAGCTTCTGCTTCCCTGCCTTCATTATCTGTTTTGTTGTGGTGTTTTAGCCAGGGTATATTGTGGACGTTGAAATCGCCTAAAAAAACAATTTCCGCATGTGGATAGTTAGACTGTATACTATCACAGTTTTCGGATAATGTCGCAAAAAAGTTTTGATACTCGGTGTTACTTGGCGGTCGGTAGAGGCAGCAAATGAACTTGGTCGATGACTTTGAGGTGAATTTCAGCCATATGATATCGAGGTTCGCTGGTTCTAGCTTCTCCTCTCGATGACATGAAAGGTCATTTTTAATGTATACACAAATCCCAAAATTATGTCGATATCGGTGGTGTAGGTCATAGCCGGGATAAAGATAGTTCACAATAGGTGTTGCAGAACTGATTTTAGTTTCGGTGAGAACAAGGATGTCAGGTCTTTGTTCTTCAAGATGTTGGTGAACTGAATTCATGTTGGTACTTAATCCTCTTATATTGCTAAAATCAATTCTGAGTTGAGTTTTTGGTCTTCTTTTAATATCTTTGCATGAAGGACCCCCAGGATCACCCGACGCCCGGAGATCCGAGTGGTCGGGTATTTTACCTCCGGAATATTTTGATCCTGGAAGCGCCATCATGCTATCTGTTACTCATTGTTGGAACCGGACTGCCAGCGCAGTAGCGGAACGTGGTGATGCCACTTAGCGCTACTCACTTCTGGCATGGTGGTATCTCACCGGTCGACGCCCAATGAGTAAAAAGCGTCTACCACCTACCTTATTTTTGCTATCCGTTATTTATTTGGCAAAAGCCTGTTTTATGTTCTGTGTAGTTTTTCAACTTTTTTTACATACTTCACAGACCACAGACTTTTGGTTAGTTTGTGAACACTGTTGCCAAACAACACATATCTACCAGTTTATAAAAAATAATTTTCAATAATTGGCATAAAATTATATCTGCGCATTGGTAGCTCTTGAAATAATTATCTGGTATTAAAAATATTTTAAATTTACAGTACATTTTGTGATAACGTTTTATGCGCGTCAACACTGTCTCTAAATAAAGGAACTAGTTGCCTGCGTTATTCGAACACAAGTAAGGACAAACATTGTCCTTTAGTAAGGGATAAAGTTCAAACCAGGTAACTGCGCATGTCTCAAATAAAGGATAAGTGAAAAATGGGACATGCAAAAGGTCCCTAATATTGTTATTGTTTTGATTTTCAAACTAGAAAATACTGCCCTGAATAACCCTTAATACCCTTTTCATCTTATTAAAGATCAAGCTATATTTTTTCCTAAAAAATAGATACATACGCCATCACGCTCATGTAGGTAAAAAATACAAATTGCCCTTCTCTGCCTTTATCTTATTTTCTTTTTACACAACCCATTGCCATGCAGACTAGAAAGCTAAACGTAATATTCGCAAAATTATATTTTGAAATTATACTACTGGCTGGTATTTATAAAAATATAATTTTCAATAAATGTTTAATAAATTTTGAAACATATCAAAATTCTAATTTAAATTTTACTGCCCATTTTCTTTGACTTGGACATATCTACTGGAATTCAGTTTTAAAATTATTTTGCAAATGTTTAATTTCGAATGTAAAAGTAAACCAAACCGAAATTATATTTTAAAATTTTAAATTAATGCTGAGCTGCAATAAACACCTCGGGCTCCCTTGTAGCCTTATACAGGATTCCAAGCCTAGATCTGGCATCACAAAGGCCGTGTGTTCGAGTTGAGACAGACAGAACATTTATGTGGGTCAAAGAGAAACGGGTATATTGTGCAATGCTGCCAGTTCTTTGCTCCTAATTGTTTTCAAAATAATGATCTAACTCAACTGCACAGCCCGTCTGTGTATGACTTTAAACTTTATTGATTCGCTTTTTCTAAAGTGTAAACTTCTTTAGGCGCGTTTAGCAGTTTTTGTGGACACTGAATTGGACTGAGCCGTCAGGCTCGGCTGTGTAACGCTCATTCGGGTGAAGTCGGCTCCAGTCGACTAACTGTGGAACCGATGAAGGCCAGTATTATTCATTTTACCTTGTTGAAGTTTACACTTCTGCCGTGAGGTCTTAAGCACCCACAATTTTTGTTATTTCCGTGCCAGAGTTCGATCAGTTACGTAGTTAGGTGTTTTAATTTTTTAAATGCGGTTTACAAGATAATTTTTATTCTTAAACACTACATAAAAAAATGATAATATGGAAAAATTTATACTTCTCGCGCAGCGACATCTTTGCGAATAGCCTTGAACTGATCGTATTAATATGGTAAAACCATGCATATGAATAATCCTACACTAACAAATATATAACTTTTTTCTAAATACAACAAACTTTTTTTTACCCGAAGAAAAAACTTGAAGAAATCAATCGATTGGTTATGGATCACTTCATTTTAAATAGCCGGATGTTTGACGTTATAAATCCCAGATTGCGATTTTTTCCATGTTTTTCACAAACTTTTGCTTTTAACTTTGGCCACATCAACTTTAGAGAAAAATTGTATGGGTTATCATTTGTTCGTAATAGAACAGCAATTTAATTGTCGTTCTAACAAGCTTTATGTCTCAAGAACTAAAAAATATTTTTTTTAAATATTAAAAAAATTATTAAAATTCTAAATTAAGCAAGAAAGTTTTGGACTATACTCGATCGAGTGGTGATAGATCACTAACTATTAAGTCGCTGGGTGTTTGCCTCCAATTGGAGTAAAAGAGCCTGTGTGAAGTCATAAATCCAAGATAGCGGCTTTTTTCATATTTTTTCACAAACTTTGGCCTAATACCTTTGTGAGTTTATAAGATATAAAACTAGTTTTTCCAATATATTTATTGCTGTTCTCTTGCAAACACCTGGCGACTTGAGTGATCACCAATCGATCGAGGCTAGTCTTATAACATTATCTTTTATAGTTCTTGAGACATGAAGCTCACTAAAACGACAGTTCAATTGTTGTTCTATTGCAAACATCACAATCTATAGAATATTTTTGTAGATTTGTTATGGCAAAAGGTCAAAGGAAAAGTTTGTGAAAAAACATGGAAAATATCGCAATTTTGGATTTATGAACTTACACAGGCGCTATTGCTTAAATTTAAGGAAAAGACCAGGCGACTTTTTATTAAGGTAGTCTAAACTTTCTTCCTTAGTTTTTTTTTTGAGTAAAAAAAAGTTGCTAGTTTTTTTATAATTTTTAAAAAATTTATAATCTTTGTTAGTTTTTAAGATATGAAGCTCATTTCTTCATCATCTTACTTGGTGTTCTATTGCAAACAAAAAACAAATTAACAGCTTTTCTGTAAAACTAATTTATAAAAAGTTATAAGCCAAAGCTTCTACTAAAATTGGAGGCAGGCACACGGTGATCTAAAATTGTGTGATCTATTACCAATCGATCTAGGGTAGTTTAAAAAAATCTTCTACAACTATTCCACGAGATACCACAGGCCACTCAACTATTTTTTCTTATTATTTTTCTCTCTGTCTGTACTCAAACAAACGGCGTTTTCCCATGCAAGATCCAGGCTTAATATCCCTGTATATGGGCCTCATTGAGCTACTATTTTAAACGTTTGCACCCTGGGCCTCTGTATATTTGTGATTATTTTACCAGATTAATGTTTTTTTCTTATAGGATAATTTCGTAAAATCGCGCACAAAATATCAAATTACAATTTCCTTTCGCAGCAACACACATTTATTATTATTTTAATCAAGTGAAACAAATAAAAGCAGACCCCATACGGCGTAAGAAATCAACTTTACCGCTTGCTCACTGCAAATTTACCTGTATATTATGTGTTTTGTATTATTGTATTGTGTATGTGGATACGGATATCATATTGCCCGGTTTGCTTGCTACATGTATGATTTAATAAGTAAGTAAAATAAAGGAAATTGCTATTTTAAGATTTTATGAATTCAACCTTTCTCGATTTTGAAAGTTTTTTAGTACAGTTGTTTCATTTAAAAATGATGCTAGGTAGCGCGTGCTCTTCCCAAAAACAATACTTTGAGCAAAACTCGGCAACTTTGCGCCCGCTCTTACCGCACAAGACACGCTAAGAGTGGTTAAGACCCAACGATTATAAACACACAGGATTGCCTATTTGCTCGAATCTTTTAGCGGTAGGCGGCGCCTTACTTACGTTACTAGTGGACCTCTGCTCAGCGCGCTTCATATAATACACATTGCAATCGTGAGTTTTTCTTGCTTATTTGCAAACAAATTTTTTATTCGTGTTAGTAAATATAATTAATAATTTCATTTATTCAAAACAAATGATTTGATAAATCCAGAATTTGCTCTGAGAGCTGAATTTTCCTACCAGACGATATGTTGGAGTTTGTTTTTTAAATAGTTGAAAGTTTTAGAATAGAAGTAGGATTTTTGTAAAAAGTTTAATCAATTTAAATCATTAGATGTATAATTTATTGTTTTTGTTGCCGATATAATGAAATACACTTATATTATGCAGTAACAAAAAGGTATTTATTTGATATTTCAGATCTAAAATTGCAATATTTATTATATTATTATATCAAAAACCAGTCAGTTTTTGGAGAAAACAGCCAAATAAGATGTGTTTTTCAACTTCTTATGCTTTAAATCAATAGATTTTCATAAGTTTTTTCAAATGATTTACATTGTTTGTGTTATGAGTTGTTTTTATCCCACCCAGCGCCCGTTTTCACTTCTTCTTCTGTAACATGTATCTGAAAACTATAACCTATAAAGAGACTAAAAAAACTTAAGAAAAAAACTGAAACTAAACTTGGAGAAACTGTCTACAAAATAAACTTTCCAATAATCAGTTTCAAGTATAATTAGCAATTTTCTTTAATGTGATTAATTTAATGAGCAAGGAGTTTCTAAAAATTAAAAAAAAATTAAAAGTTTATATAAATTTAATAATATAAAAGTATATATTTTTATATTTCTAGTCTACACTGAAAGAGGGAACACAAAGCTTTTATTTCAACAAAAAATTTATGTGCTTTCTTTATATCAATTCACTTAATTCACATTTATAAAGGTTTATCATAACAAAAATATTTCATGTAGAAAAAGCCAAGTACGCGAAAGTGGTCTTCCATAAAAAGAATTGAGATAAAAGTAAAACCAAGGTTTACAATATAAATTTCAAAATGAATGGTTCTTAATAGTTTGGAATTTTTTTTTTAACTTTGTAATGCCAAGTTTAGAAAAACATTTCCAAACTAGTAAGAACCATTCATTTTGAAATTTGTATTGTAGAACTTGGCTTTACTTTTATATCAATTCTTTTTACGGAATACCACTTTCGCGTACTTGGCTTTTTTTACATGAAATGTTTTTGTTATGATTTCACTGCTTTTTTAAAGGATTTGGATAATAGTTAAGTTTTAAAGTAGTAAAATATACGGGATATTGTTCGAAACTTTTGCAATGCCTTATTAAAAATGTTGAGTTTTTTTTATATTTTCCTATGGTTTTATCATAGTTCTTATCAGCCTTCTAAAGCTCAGCTCTCTAGTGTTCCTGGAAGTAGGCAATGTTAATTTTACATAACTTTACATTTATAGGGAAGGAAAGTAAATTAAAATCTTAGCGTTTTCTTCAAAAGCTCAGCTTTGGAAGTTAATTAAACTTTGGGGTTTTTTAATTTTCTTTTATAGTTTTATCATAATTACTATCGGCCTTCCAAAGCTCAGCTCTCTAGCGTGTCCGGAAGTGGGCAATGTTACTTTTACATTACTTTACATTTATAGGGGAGGAAAGTAAATTATAATTTTAGGGTTTTAACATTTTTTTCTATAGTTTTATCATAGTTTCATCAGTCTGCCATTTCTGGAAGTGAGCAATGTTACTTTTACATAACTTTACATGTATAGGGAAGGGAAGTAAATTAGAATTATGGGGTTTTTTGATTTTTTCCAGGGGTTTGGCAGACTTATGTCTGCCAAACCCCTGAAAAAAAGAGATCTATACATGAGTGAGTGACAATTTCGACGTTTTTTGAAATTTCGTAACTACTTCAGTACTTTTGGGAGTTCCATGAAACTAAACATGAAGGGATTGTTAACTCCATGGAGATCTACGACTGTGCTAAGTTTGAGATTCGTAGCTCATTCCGAAGTAGAGTTTTAGAGGTCAAGTAATGTTTCAAGAAAAGATGGTACGGCGCGTGAACTTGGCGAGGCACGGCTGTGCCCTCAGATTTACTTCCTAAATAGTCAACCACACCGTCAAATAAATGAAAAAACGCAAAAAAGCGGTGGTAAAAACGTCAAAAACACCTTAAAATCACACGAACTCTCAATACAAACAAAGCAACTGGTCCGCTGGTGACGTAAGCAGACACTGTTCGTCTCGCTGAGCGACGCTAACATTAGTTAAATGGAAATAAGCAATCCTGTGTGTTTATAATCGTTGGTTAAGACCAACCCCTAATCATCGTTGTTGCGCAGAAGACATATACATATTAATTATTTATATGGTAGACTAATGAAGATGGTTAAATAGGATAAAAATAATTACATCTTTGATGAGTAGTCTCAAGATTTTTTCAAAATTGTTAGAATTAAACATTTTAAAAAAACATTATTAGAATTTTAAAAATGTTGTATTTGAAGTTTTGAAAATCTTTATTATAATTTTGAATATCAATACCCTAATTCTGATACGTCGTAGCCCACTTCAACAAAATTTTACAGAAATAAGAAAAATTGGAAGCAAATTATATGCGACTTGTTAGAAATCGCGGGAATATCCGTTTTATATTTATTTTTGGTTGCGGAGATTTAGCAGCATATAGCTATGCATTATTACGAACCTTTGACGCAAAACTATGAATTTTAATTTTTTTGTGTGTAACAACATATCAAAATTAGGGTATCGATATTTTTAAATATAAAATAATTAATAACGTGTTTTTGGTGGACTACTTCTGTTTACTACGCCCACTTAGTTTCAATATTATTCATAGGAATGCTAGTAAATGCTAGTAGTTGTTTCTGTTGGTCCTACACAGGCTGTGTTTTGCTCGCAAATCGGTATCATTTTCAAATGTGAGAGGAGTATCTCCTTTTGGGTTCGCCTGATTTAAGTTATCATTATTACCTTCTTTCTTTCTCTATATTTTTTGCATTTTGCGTTTTGTGATTTCTTTTCCTTATTTAATTCTACTATTATTAACAAATAATATATTTCTTAAAACATCTTGTAAATTTATTTAATTTATTCCCTACAATTTGAAAATCCAAAAATCTGTTTATGATTTTGCTGGAAAAATTACAAAAATCTATAGTAATATATATTTATTTGATACCAAGAGGGCTATTACTTTTTTACTCTAACAATGCAGAGGAATACTAAATTTGCTTTAGAAAAGGTAAAATTTGTGTGTATCAAAGTAAATAAAACTTTAGGCGTCTCCATTTTTACAATATTGGCCAAAAGTAGACCCAACAAAACGCCAAAATACAGTAAAGAATGAACCATTCCAAAAAAAAAGGCAGAACCATCTGTTGGAAAGGTGATAACAACGATATTTTGGGATGCAAATGGAATACTTATTATAGATTATTAAAGATTTATACTGCAGCGTCTTACTGAAGTAGCTGAAGCAGAATATTAGCCAAAACGTGCCTCAGTTTGACGAACACGAAAAGCTTGTTTCATAACTAAATTGCACATTGCCACAGCTAAGCTTTGCTTTCATGAATCCTGCACCTTATTTAACAGACCTTGCCCTATCAGACTTTTACTTGTTTCTAGTTCTGCTGCAAAGGCGTATAAGATGATGGTGTTAAAGTTCCTTAAAAGGAAAATGTAGAAAAAAATTTATTATTCAGTCAAAATTGTGTCGTGTGGTAGTTCTAGTGGTAGTTTGGGGAGGAAGTGAACCGTAGGTCCGGCAGGTAGGCCATATTAGATATTTTTTGCTATGCTCCACTGGATCACTTCCAGGTCTATTCCTTAAGCTCATTGGGCCTTCCAAGTCCAGTATGTCGCTCCATTTAAGGAAGTGCAGCTACTTCTTGGTGTTCTTTATTCAGTTTTATTTAATTTTTTCTTGTTGTAATTCAAAAGACTTTTTTTAGAAACTATAGTCTCTAGATTAGGACCATTGTAGGTCTTTATATTGTATTTTTTTGCAGAACTTCTTGCTATGAAATGTAATTTATTTCTATTTATTGATTTTGTGTAGTAACTACTTTAGAAACAACAACAAAAACCATTTGACAGTAAACGACTCTTTTTATTATTTAATCTAACATATATTGCGCAACAAATAAAAGTATTGTTGAAAAGAAAACCTATTGAAAGGGCTGTAATTAATTACTGAAAGAATTAAAAAAGTTAGAATCTCAAATTGCAAAACAAGAAAGAGCCCCCGCTTTGCGAAGCGGTAATAAATAACCGTTTGGCGAATATAATTTGTATTAATAAGGCCCCAAGATAGAGATCTTTTGGGCAGAGTTGCAGATCAACCAGAGATAAAGCCTTTTGAACCTTATTTGAGGTTTACGCCTTGCCGGCCTTTGCAAGAAGCGTTTTTGTTGTCTTTGAAGCCGATAATTATTTTTGCATGTTTTAATATTAATCCCTAGCTTGGTAGTGCGAAAGCTAGTAATTACTCAAGTACATTAATTTATTGTATAATTAGAAAACTGGGAGTTCCTTTCAAAGGCACAAATTAACAGTACGAATTATGATAAAAAAATCTGTCTATACAGAAATACATGTGTACCTTTTTTTCTTCCGAATACAAACATCAAAATATTTTGTGGTATCTTTTTACATTTTTGGTGCCAAAAATTTTTGGAATTTAAATGGATAAATTTTCTCTTGCGGATTATAATGAATTGTGTATTCTGTGCAGAATTTTCTACTATTTTTATTCTTAATTGTTTTTTGTTAAGGATGTAATAGTTTCAGGTGCACCTTTGCTTTCAGTTTAGTGTTTTCATTTGTCTTGTTGTAATTTGTCTTTCTATGTTTATGTGTTTTCAAGTTATATCGCTTTTCCGACTAGCTCATTTTTAATTTTGGACTCATTTTAATTTTCGATGGATTATCTTTTTAGCATCTTTCCTATGACTTTATGGGTAGCTCACTAACCCTTTTTATTGTTTCGATATCTCTTGTGTTAAATAATTCATTATTCATTCAATTCAATTTCAATTTGAATTTATTTCTAAGATACATACATTTTTTTTTGGTTTTAGTACAACTTATCATAAGAAAAATTATGCTCCTAGAATCATCACAATCCTGAAGACAAACGTCGCGCTAGGCATTTTTGTATAGTTACACAAGCAAATTCAATATGATAAATCACACTAATTTTAGATATTATTTTTTTTAACACCTAACACAAAATTTTAGTTCAGTTTAATACCAATATTTTAATTTTTTTACTAATTATAAACCAGTTAATAGTTTACTTTATTGACACATGCACAAAATATTTATTGTTAAGATTAATTAACTATTATATCAAAGATTTATTATTTTATTGATTTCTTCACTAGAAAGCATAAAAAGTCTTGTTTTCACTAATGTTTTAAACGATTTTAAATTAACTCTATTTTGTAGTACAGATTTTTTTAACTCTGTTGGAAAGTGATTAAAGACTTTTGGAAATAAATACATGTGATATCTCTCACCTACATTTTTGAAAGCTTTTTGCTCTTCTATGTTGTACTGAGTGGTAGAACTCGTATTTTTTTCATGCAAGTGTAATTTTAAATTACTCCTATTTTTAAAGCAAAATAAGCTCAACTGATAGTAATAAATTTTTCTCATATCCAATACTTTTGATTCTTGGAATAATCGATTTGTAGGATATAGAAAATGTCTAAAATATATAGTTTTTAAAATAGCTTTTTGTGTAATATTTAGTTTTTTTAGATGTGAATCATATACGCCCCCCCATGCCAAGATGCCGTACTGTAGTTTACTTTCGACTAAGCCATAGTAGAGTGTTTGAAGATGATCTAAGTTTAAAATTTGCCTAAGATATTTAAATCTAAATAGCATAATTCTTATGGTGTTTGTGACTTTTTTTACGTGGATATTCCATTTTAAATATTTGTCAATGTGGACTCCTAAGTATTTAACAGAATCTGTGGAATTTATTGTTACATTATTTACTAAAAGACAATCATAACTTGGTAAATTCCTTTTATTGCAAGAGAGCGGTTCGGTTCGGTTCGGTTCGGTTTTCCTTTGTCTAAAGCCCCATATATTTTTGCAGTTAGAGCCGTTATTGCATCTTGTGTATTTTAATCTTTTTGGAAACCATATTGGTGTTTTGAAATAATAGAATGTTTTGTCAAATATTTTTGCATATTCATTTCAAAATTCAAGTTTGTATATTTTATTTTTATTTTGGAGAAATTTCGTTTTCTTAAAAGTATTTTTGGTTCAAAGTGCCCAAGGTGATCCTGTAAAAAAAGCTAAGGGGTAATGGCCCAAAATTTGCCCACTCTACAGTCACTAGCCTTACTCGATGACTCTTGATGTTTCTGTCGTTTCTGACAATATCTGCGAGTTATCTAAAATTGCTTTAAACTAATTAGGAATGCTTTGCAAATAAAGATTAAAAAAGCGATTAAAACAATCTCTATCTGTCGAGTGCTCAAACTATAAAACTCACAATTATGGCTACGCTTCCTTATAATTTCCTTTATTCGAGGAAAAGCAAAACAAAAATAGGAAAATTAAACTAATAGCGAACATAACCATAATCCAATGGCGTCGGCAAATAATCCAATGAAACTAAATTCAGATATTCTTCTACTAATTTAAATTTACATTAAAAAAAAAATTTTTTTTGTGTCTTGTCGAAGATGTTTACTTTTTTCTTACTAATTTCGTTATTTGCTTCTTACTTTGACTTTTTGGTTTCGTGCTATCGGACCATAATATGCCTCTAGTTTTACAGAGATTTCAAAATAAAGTATTAAGAAACATTGTGAATGCACCTTGGTACGTTCGAAATAGTGACCTTCATCGAGATCTAAAAATCGAAACTGTAGCAGATACTATAAAAAAGTACGCAAAAAGCCATGAAGATAGACTTCATCGGCATGTGAATGTGGAAGCAATTCAGTTTCTAGACAATACTATGCTAGTTCGAAGACTAAAAAGAGTGAAGACGTTTGAGCTAGTAAACTAAGTGAATTATATAAAACAAAATAAACCGAACCGAACCGAAACACAACACAATTGTGAGTTACAGACTAAACAAAGCGGGGAGAACTGTTGAGTGAACCCTAAGTTTAAATCTGACTTTCCTAGTAAATTAAGTTAAAACAAAATTGCTAATTAGTCTTACTGACTAGATTGTAATACAATAAACACAGTGTGTGTGACAAATAAAAAAAAAACTCTGTATTTTATTACTTCTTGCTTACTTTCTTGAATATCTTCGATTCTGTCCGTAGTTAAGCATTACTTATTCTTGACAGTCCCTGCTATAAGTGTAGGTGAGTGCTATGTATCCTCTTTCACATTTCACCGGGGTTAAACATGTGATATGATACTCACTCACGGACATGACATTCAATAATAAAGGACCACAACACCCCCCCCCTTATCGACACCATTGCTAAAACGGTGTTTTGCGCACAGCGTTTTGAAGCTGAGGAGAGATCTATTGGTATTTCGACCCAAAACGGCGGCGCCGGCCGAAATTTCATAAACAAGTTTATTTTGCGCATAAATATAATAAGCCTAGCGTAATTATGGTGAAATATTATTTTTCGGGAAACATTATAATGTCGGCGAAGAAAGCTATTAAATCAGGCCACCACGCGGCTGCAATGGGAATAGAGAAATATTATACTTTTAATAATTCCTCTTAAACCGTTAAACCTTACCGCTAAGGTTTAAATTTTGGTTAAGTATCAAACTTATATTTGATGACCTTGGTGGTTCAGTGGACGTTCGTCCGCTTTGCAATCACAAGGCGATGGGTTCTATCCCCGTACCTGCCACTTCAAGGCCAAACATACTATCCGTTTGTGAATACACATCCATCAGTGTTAACGCCTGGTCATCAGCGTGATTTATGTTATCTGAAGCCAAAAAAATTGTCAAAATATGAATATTGTAGACCCGGACTAAGCTTTGGCAATTTACTGACCGAAAAACGCAACAACCCAAACCAATTTTGGGTCAATTTAAATCCAATATATTTGCGATTAGGCTTCGAATATTTTAATATTAAAAGCAATAAAATTTGGCCACAATATGATGTACACGCGGAATAGGGCGTCAAATGTACGAACTACGCATATGTACATGGTGTTCTTTAATTGTGGAATTTCGGTTACTTTTAGGGGAGGTAAAATCAAGAGAATATTACGAAATTTAGGCTTTTCATAAGAGGGAGAATTTGTTTTTCCACAATAGTTTAGTTTTACACCGATTTGGAATAAGTGCTAGATAATATAAATATACGGGGAGCCCTCGAAATGGGATAAAATATTCCTGATAGTACTCCTCACATTGATAAAAAAAATTCCTATAAACATGGGTCCAGAAATGCATATGAAGAAAGTTAGGTGAGGTTAAGTTAGGTTAGGTTCCCCTTAAATATTCTATTTCATTTCGATGACACCCTTTACAATATTATTAATGAATCAATAATTTATTATTATTCAGCCAACCGTTTTCTTCAATTTTCTCGAAAACTCTTGCTAAGAGACTTATAAAAAGCAAAAATCTCAAAAGACTATGCTCGAAGTTTAGAAGAGATGGAAAAAAATACGTAGTTCTCGAAAAACAAGCCCACGTTTAGAAAAAGAAATTACATTTGTTTTTCAAAAACATCTCCCGATCTTGCAAAAACTGCCCTTTTGGATTTAGCAAAAAATTTATTGATATCACCAATTGATCATTTCCCAGAATATCTTACCCCGTTTTGATGACACTCTGTATTTGACTCCAACAAATTTAACATTTTTAAATTGTCTTATGAAGTTAGAGAAACTTTTATTGCAATATAATATATATTTATGGGTTTCACAACGTTCTACGTCTTCCGATACACAATCTCCACTCGTTTCTGTTTGCCCATAATTCATCATCTAGGCCTCTTATTCTTATTTCACTATCTATTCCTTCTCTCCAGCTTCTCCTTGGTCTTCCTCGTTTTCTTCGGCCAGTTGGTTTCCATTGTAATATTTGTTTAGGTAGTCTTCCATCATCCATTCTTTGTACATGTCCGTACCACACCAGTTGTTTTGTTCTTATATCATCCACTAGAGTACGTTCACCCACTGTCATAATTTCTCTTATTCTTTGATTGGTAACTCTTTCTCTTTTTGATTTCCCTGCTGCTCTTCTCCAATAGTCCATCTCCGTAGCGGAAAGCATTTTTTCTGTTCTATCTTTGATTGGCCATACTTCTGAGCCGTATGTAATAATACTTTTTACAATGGTGTTATATATAAGCTTTTTGTTATGTTTTGATATACTTTGGTCCCAAATTATTCCATTTAATAAAGTTATTGCTTTTCTTCCTTGTACGTTTTTATCTTTTATAGCTTTGTCTAGTGTTCCGTCAGCTGTAATTTTTAGACCCAAGTATTTATACTCATCACAGGACTGAATTCGCTGCCCAGTATTTAAGATTAGATCCTGTTTCGTTCCACCAATACACATATACTCTGTCTTATTGATATTAACCTCTAGTCCCCACTTATTGTACTCTTCTATTAGTTTTCGTGTCATATATTCGAGGTCGTCATAATCCTGAGCCACCACTATCTGATCATCGGAGAAACATAAAGTATACAAGGTGGTTTCATTCAACGGAATTCCCATGTTTTGGCATTTTCTCTTCCAGACTTTAAGGACCTGTTCCAAATATATCTTGAAGAGCGTAGGCGAGATACAGCAACCTTGTTTAAGACCTTTATTTACTTGAAAGCCTTTGGTTAGTTTTGCTTTTATTTTAACTTTTGCCTTACTATTGCGGTATAACTCTTTGATGGCCTTAATTAGTTGTCTTTTCCAACGCTTTCCAAAGTAGATTTAGTGGTATACTATCATATGCCTTCTGCAAATCTACGTAAAGCAGATGGAGCTCTTGTCCGTATGCCACTTTCTTTTCAATAACTTGGGTTATACAAAAGAGATGATCTGAAGTCGATCTACCCGCCCTGAAACCAGCTTGTTCTTCTGCCTCCATATCTTTATATTCGCTCTCCACTTTATTTCTTATTATTTTGCCATATATTCTGCTTAGCGTACTAGTTACAGATATACCTCTATAATTGTCACATATATCTTTCCTTCCTTTTTTGTGTATTGTGGATATATATGACGTTTTCCACTCAGTTGGTACTACAGCTCCATTTAAATATCTTTGGAAAAGATTCCGTAATCTACAAAACAATTCTTCAGTGCCATATTTAATAAGTTCAGCTGGGATATTTCCGGGTCCGGCAGATTTACCGCTTTTTAAGGTTTTGCACACGTTTTTGACCTCAGATATTGTGAGGGGTACTGGAGATCCCATCGTTCTAATGATATTGTCTCTTTCGTCTTCCTTGAATTCTGCTCTATCTTCAGTTAAAAGTTTTTTAAAATGCTCATCCCATTCTTTGTCTGGTATTGGTGAAATAATATCTCTGCATGTTTCTTTTTTGATCGATCTTATAGTTTTCCAGCTTTCGGTACTTCTCCTACCTCCTAAGTAAGAATCTATTTTCTGGCACTTTTGCATCCATGATTGATTCTTCTTATCCCTGATCATTCTTCTCACCTTTGATTGCGCGATTTTGTATTCTTCTCTGCTTCTATCTGTCTTTTGGGATAAGTACGTGTGATATAATTTCCTTTTTTCCTCTATTTCACATTCAATCTCAGCATCCCACCAGTATGGTTTTGTTCTTTTAGGAGTTTCTTCCACTAATCCTAGTGCTTCTTTTGCAGCTTGATGGATGCTTAATGTGATACATTCGTATTCCTCATCTGGGGTTTCACCTGAACTTGAATTAAGTTTTTCGTTCAGTCTCTTTTTGTATAAGTTTTTTACGCTGTCATGTTCTAGGCTTAGTAGATTATATCGACAGTGATCAATTTCCTCATTCACTGTATCATCAAGATTTTGTTGATGGAGGCTTCGGCCTTGATAAGGAAAGAGAATTTTGGTCTCCAGAAAATAGTGATCACTTCCGCATGTTGATCCACGCTTTGTTCTGACATCTTGCATTTTTAGTTTTGTCTTTTGTTTAGTGATAAAATAATCAATGACGGATTTCAGGTTTTGTGAGGGTTTGGTCCAGGTATATTTGTGTATTTTCTTATGTTGGAAAAAACCGTTTTGGATTTTTAGGTCTAATTGCTCACATACTGTGATAAGCCGGTTTCCATTGTCATTAACTACATCTTCTCCATATTGGCCAACTGTCAGATCATTTACTCTGTTACCTGTTCTACTATTTAAATCTCCCAATATTACAATTTCTCTAGATGTACTTACTGCTGATATTTCATTGTGGATTTCTTCAAAAAAATTGTCTTTCACGGCTACATTTGCATCGTCATTATACGCATAGATTCCAAAAATCGTAAGTCTCATTCCTTTTATTGTTATATTCATTCTTATTAGCCGTTCATTTACTGCTTCCCAGTTGGTGATATATTTTCTAAATCTTTTGTTGACCAAAATAGATACTCCTTGTTGAGCATGTTTTTCTTTTGCCACTCCGCTATAGAAATGGTCATACTGTCCTAGGTTTTCAGATCCTTTTCCTTTCTTCTTCGTTTCTGTTAGTACAGCAAGGTCAACCTTCATTCTGCTGCACTCATGGACTATTTCATTCACTTTTCGACTCATTCCTTGTACGTTCCATGTACCAAAAATCATATTCCTGTTTCTTTGCTTGGTTCGTCTTAGGTTTTTCATTTCTTTCCGAGGCGTTTGATTGGGTTTTTTAACAGTGTACGTTTTTTCCGGGTATCAGAGAGTTAGTCTAATGCTTCAACCCCCAACCTGGAGGACCAGGTGATTTTTGATCGAGGTTTTCTTCCCCTAGCCTTTGACGATTCCAACGCCGGTACTACAAGGCAGCATCTTCTTCTTTTATACTATCCCTAAAAGAAAAGGTTGCCACCTGCGCTATGATCACCGTACCGAGGTCCATCCTCTCCGCCTTTTATACCGATGTGGTCTTCTCCTGTAACCCTGGGAATGGGACCCTAAACAGGTGCTAACTCTCCGGGTCAGAGAGTACCTGGAATCTACGGAGGGCAGGGGTCGATTCATTTCCCCTGATAGACATCTGACGAGGTCTACCCCGTACCCGTTGCAATATAAATTACTTTTTAATAAAATTGTATTAATCTCGTGCTCTAAATTGTTACTTATTTAATAATATTCGGTTGATTATTAATCGTGCAATAATTGATTTTAATATAAATCTGTCGTTATACGCGAAATTTAACTGCGATTTAATAATAAACAAATTTTCAAATGTTGGTAAAATTTTGTTTGGGTTCACCAGTTTTAATCTAAATTTAAGTTTTACTTATACCAAAAAATCAAATTAGAAAACGGCAAAAAATGGGATAAGTAAGTAGGTATATTCTTCTTGTAGAAGTTCTATCTCCTCGCGGAATAGTGGCGAGATGACTTGTTGGTCTGGCAGGTAGTCCCTTTTTGCCATGCCTCAAGTCTTTTACTTAACCCACACTCCGCACTACCATTCGATGTTCAGGTGCTCATTGGGCCTTCTTGTTTTATTTACAAAGCCCAGTAGGTTAGCCAATTTGAGCAAGAGCAGCTTTTTCTCGCTCCGCCCCGAGTGGCTGTTGTCTGATCCTCCGATTGATCGTAGCTATGGATGGAAAGTCCCAGTATTAAAAAAATCCTGCTGCTGCTCTGGACAGTTCTCTCGACGTCATGACGCAGCAACACTCTCTTAAATTTTTAAACCAGAATGTTTTGCTTCTTTCTTCGTTCTTTTGCCTGTGGTTTTTCCTCCTTGTATTTGAGGCCTCTCATTATTGAACTATTTCTTTTCCGAAGGTACAATTTATTCTTACCTTCTTTAATAATTTTTTGTAATAATGGTTTTTGTAGATCGTGTAGCCTTGTCAATGCTGATGAAGGTATATTAGCATATTGTTCACATAACTTTACAACTTGTAGTTGTACTCTTTTTCGCGTCACCTAAAGACTCACAAGATAAAAGAAAGGTAATAAAAATAATAAAAAGGAATGGGCAGAAGAAAGCATGCAGCCTTGATGAACTTCCTTTAGTATTTTTTCTTCCTTAATACATGTTCTTTAATTTTATTTCTAGTGGGGTATACATATGTATAAAGAAGGAATAAGATTTTTTTTTAAATAGCCAGATAGCGATGTAGTAATCAAAACCAAGGAAAACAAAAATAAAAAAAGATGCAAGAAATTTATAGACGCTAAGATTTATCTGAGCTGGCTAGCCCAAGAAAGATATCCCGCTGTTAGACAGTACATGTAATTAAATAATACTTATATATCTAATTTATTATGTTCTATATAATTTGTATTCTTCTGCAATTAGGCGCAATGATAAATGTTTTGAAGGTTTTTGATCAAGTTTGATATACAGAAGAAAAATATTATTTACGGACGAGGAAAATACATTACCACTTTCAAGGAAATCTGTCTTTATCATCTTTGTTTTGTCTTTATCTGGGTCTTCCTCTTTTTAAGCTCCGATTCGATTGCAATAAAGAGGGGTGTATATGTTTCTCTGTGGAAGGCTGGAGAAGCACGAAGAGTGATCTCGTAGAGATATTTAGTATTTGTACTCAAATTTTAAGGATTATGAGATTAGTAAGCACATACATTATAAACGTTTGTATATCAGTTACCTACTGACTGACCACGTCAAGCATATAAAAATTACTCAAAAAATAAAATGGACCGGTAAGGCTTCAGCTAATTAAAAAAATATGTCGAGCGTTTTTAAAAAAATGAAATTTAACTTATTCCTTTATCTTTATTACGTTCGGTACGACTAATTCTTAAATTTGCGTTTGTTTTCAAATAAATTCATGTGATGAATAATAAATATTTTGTCATTTTTCTTTACTATATTTTTGCTAAAACCTATTATTTCATGAAAAGAATGGAAATAACAAAAACGCTTGAAAACAAATTTGAAGACAAGCAACGAGAAACATACATCCCTATATCAGTGGCGGATCCAGGATGTCCAAGGGGGAGGGGCCTGTGCAAAAATTGAAAAAAAAATATTTACTGTTTTTAATAAGTCTGAACTTTGAAGTGCAGCGCCACCAGCAAATCAAATGCACCTCAGGCAATTTTTTTTAAAAATAACGTAGTTTTTGTAAAAAAAAATTAAGAAAATGAATAAATTTACTAATAATTTTAAAAAATTAATACATTTAGTCAAAATTTGCGTTTTGTGCTTTTGCTATTCGTTTTTCAAAACTACAAAAGATTGGCTTTAGGTAGGAAGGGTGGGAAGGGCCCCTCTGCTCCTCCCTTTGGATCTGCCACTGCCCTATATTCATGTGACCGTTATTCTGGTAGCGCTGGGACTGACAATGCAACCTGGGAGGCAGCTTATCGGGCTTTCTCCTGTTTATTGCTGTGTAGCTATTTAGCAGTGTAGCTAAGGTAAAGGTATGTATGTTTAGTTGTACGTTAATCCTTTCAGAATATTTATGTTTGTAGTGAAAACAATTATTTTCCAAGAACCGTCCAGAATAGCACGTTACAATTTTCAAGTAGTTCATTAAAATATTATGCCAACAATATTTAAATATACAGGGTGTTCTGAAAAGGTCTTTACATACTCCTACCACCTTAGGCCAAAATAGGTAAATTGAGGTCAAGCTACTGTAGTCCGAAACTGCTTTGTTTCCGAGATACAGGTTGTTAGAGTTGAAAAATAAAAATCGATTTTTTTTACTGCGACGGTTAGAGGGTGCTTTACACTGCACTTTTGATGGTTTAAAATGTCAATAATTTTTTCTTACTGTAGTTTTTGTAGTTGAGAAAGTAATTTTCTAAGCAATTTTAACGAAATTATAAAAAAAATTTGGTCGGTTTTTTATTTAAAATAATTTGATAATTGCGAAGCGGCAGAACATTTAAATCCGAAACGGCGAGATGTCACAACGTTTTGCCTTAAAATGTTTTACAAATTATTTGCTTAAAAAAAGGTAAGAAAAATACACTGATAAAAAAGTTATTGTCATTTAAATTTTGCACGCCAATTTTCAAAGTAATACGTTAAGAAATGTTCATAATATTTATAAAATCGATTTTTATTTTTTAACTTTATCTCGGAAACGATGCAAATTTCAAACCAATATAACTTAACTTAAATTAACTTATTTTGGTCTAAGAAATCTATGGAAAAATGTGTTGAGACCTTTTCGAGACCCTGTATAATATGATGTTAGTATCTCAGGGACAAGCTAGTTGCACGATCCGGAAAAACTGCCTAAAAACAAGTCGCTATGTTAAAAATTTTCTTGAGAGATCGATTTTTATTTTTTAACTTTTAATACCGTGTATCTCGGAAACTTATACTGGTTATTTTGCTCTAAGGAATCTACCGAGAAATGTGTAAAGACCTTTTCGGGACACCTCGTATATGATTTTAGTGTCTCAGGAAAAAGTAGCCAAACGATCCTGAAAAATGACCTTATTAATAAGTTTTTTTATTTTAAATAATTTGATAATTGCGAATCGGCAGAACATTTAAATCTGAAATATTTTGAAACGGCTTACTTTAAAGTTATGTGACAACATTTTGCCTTAAAATGTTTTACAAATTATTTGCTTAGCAAAAAATGTAAGAAAAATACACTGATAAAAAGTTATGGTTATTTAAATTTTGCATGCCAAGAAACCTTCGGGTACCAATTTTCACAGTAATACGTTAAGAAATGTTCATAATTTTTATTAAATCGATTTTTATTTTTTAACTTTATCTCGGAAACGATGCAAATTTCAAACCAACATAACTTAACTTAAATCAACTTATTTTGGTCTAGGGAATCTATAGAAAAATGTATAGAGACCTTTTCGAGACACCCTGTATAATATGATGGGTCTTAAGGACAAGCTAGCCGAAAGATCCTGAAAAACTGCCTAAAAACAAGTCGCTATGTTGCCTTAACTTTAATTTGACCTTGGTATTGAAAATAAAAATCAAAATCTCCCATATAGGAAAAAGCCATATTGGCCATGGGTAGTGTGTATGACATATTTTATATTTCTTTAAAATGTGTCATATATACAGGGTCTTTGCCTATGGGGAGCAGACTTTTAGATATTACCTAATAGAAGCAAATTCTTCACAGATATAAAAGAAAATGCACTGTCAATGACATAACGAGAGATTGTTTGGTCTCCCGCCTCTGATGTATAATTTCTAGTTTCTATTCTTATCTAAACACCTGCTGAAAATGATTTTTTATTTTCTAAGCAGGCTTCCCCTATGGCCGGTATGACTTTTTATGTATGGTATAAAAAGAAATATAAAAACCTATGAATGGTACAAACCATGTTCTTTAAAAATCTCTACTACATCTATTTTTGAGAACGTCCCATTATTTTTTTAATCATCCAAAGTTTTTATCGTAGAACATAAAGCGCCTAATTTATTTAGTTCTATACATTTTGCAATACAAACTTCATATACGACGCCGTCATCCCTTAAAAGTGCTTAGTCTACTCCGCCACCCCCATTCCCTTTATAGTTACATTTATTATTATTCGCCGCCGCATTTATTGTTATAGTTACTGTTACTGTTACGGCCATATTATTACTGTTAGTGTTATTGTTTAGAATAATATTAATAGTAATGTTTGTTTAGGACATTTATATACTATGGCGGCGACAGCGTAGCTACGAATTTTGTTTTTGTTCGTGCGTATTAAATCTAGGCCATTTATTAGATTACAAGGAGCATAAGTTTTATTAAACTTTGTTTTAGTGTAATATTTACACACCACTACGGATTTTGTTGTTTTTTTTTGGTTGCTATGTACTTGTCATGTAATACTATGGTTTATAGCATTATCAGCAATGGAGACTGATTGGAAATTCCAAAATAAGGCAAGCAGTACAGTCAAAAACCTTATTTACATAGTACTAGTACTATGTCGGTTTAGAACGTTTTTCTACGTTGTCCGACGCCTATTCTCCACCTCCTTCGATCCTGACAATCATTTTTTTGACTCATTGATCTTTGGTTCAGTTTGGCTTTTTCTGCGCGCTATTGGTTGTCATTCTAGGACCTGCTTTGGTAATTTTTCGTCGCTCATTCGTTGTACATTGCCGTACCATATCAGTTGTCTGTTAGTGATGTCATCCGTTATGCTTTACTCGATTCCCATTCTTTCTTTTATGATATCATTACATATATGATCTGTTCTATATTTCATTGATCCTCTTATTGCATCCATTTCGACACTTTCCATTTTTGTTAGGTATTTTTCTGTTACGCAGCAAGTCTATTCCTAAATACTGTTAAGATATCCAATAACCATTTTTGCTTTTACTATTCTTTTTGCCAGTTCTTTATAGTCTGTTCCTGTCTTATCAAATGTGATACACTCATTGCATGGAGATCTGGTTTGTCCATTATCTAGTTCTAAGTCACTTGATTCGTTTTCAATACATAAGTACTGTGTCTTGTCTACGTTCACTGTTAACCCCATACTTTTGGTATTCTTCCGTTAACTTTCTTATCATATACTCCAGGTTTCTTTATTATTAGCTACTACTTGGTGTTTAGCAAACTGTAGTGTGTATATGGTAAATCGGTCGTTAAGTTGTATTTCCATGCCGTGTACTTTACGTTTTCAGTTTTTTATAACTTCTGCGATATATATTTTAAAAAGAGTTGGAGAGATACAGCATCCCTGTTTTAAGCCTTTCGTTACAGGAGTTTTTTTGAGAAAGTGTTTTGACTCTTCGTATATCTCTTTTATCGCATTTATATATATTTGATTAATATTAGTTGGCTCTAACACTGTCCATAATTTTTCTATTGAAACGGTATCATATGCTTTTTGTAGCTCCACAAAGGTAACATGAGTCTCTATATTTCTGGCACGCCTTTTTTCAATTACTTGGTTAAGAGAAAAAACATTATCACTACAAAACCAGCCTGCACGAATCCCCCTTTGCTCTTCTTCTTCTTGTTCATAAAAATCATTCTGTATTAGATTCTACTTAATAGAGTACTTGTTACTAAAATTTCTCTGTAATTCTTGCAGTCCAGCTTGTTTCCTTTTTTATGTATTGAGGATATAAATGCAATTTTTCTAATAATCAGGTACCGGATGTCCGTTTATGCATTGATTGATAATCTATAAGAGATTTTCTAGTACTCATAGTTTCTCTGGTCCGTATTGGAGCATTTCAGCGTATATTTCCCCAGGTCGGCTAGCTTTTCGGGATTTAAGCTTTTAATACTATTCTTTATCATTTCTTTTTCGATAATTATTACTTCCTTTATAGTATTATTATATATTATATTATTAATAGTGCTCGACTTTAACGTGACCGGAAATTATTTATTAGTTTTCTCTAACCTTACTTTTAAATGTAAAATCATTAGTCGGTATCTGAGGTTGTTTAGGTTTCAATAGATTGTTTGTCATATCTTTTTAAAAGTAATAAAAGTGGAAGAAGATTTGTGGGGTGCTATTTTGGACTTATTATAATGGACTGTTTTTTGCTCATGGACAGGGATGGGGAAAATGAGGTTCAAGTGAAATATTTGTTGAATTCCAAAGAAGCAATATGTTATTTGAAGGCACAACCGCACAAGCGCAGATGTTAAAATAGTGCTAACATTATTACTGCTAGACTTTATCTTACTTCAAATAAGCCTCTATTATTTACTTAAATGTGAGTCTTAAAACTTAATCCTAATTTTGTGTGTGTATGTGTATTTAGGTTTTATGGCCTGGATCGAGCCAACTGGCTAGCATCTAATATTAATTTTGTTATTTATTTTACATTTTCTTATATTATAACATTAAGGCTTTCAGAAAACAAAAACAACCTTAACACAATATATTAAATTTTTTCGCAAACTATTTCGTATGTATTTTAAACTGCGGTCTTTTGTATGCAGAAAATTATTCAACTTTTTGCTTTTGTATATTATTCATTTATTATACAAAAGCGAGTTATGTTTATTCCATTTATTTCTCGCCTCTCTGTATACTTATTGTTTTACCTCTTACAATCCCTACCTTTTACCTCCCCTTTAAACTGAAAATATTTTTACATACAACATGAGGTTGTATTTAAGGCATCTCTGATTATATAAAAAAGGTTTGTTTGTTGTGTTGTGTTGTGGAAATATCTCCCGCACCGTACGACAAAATTTTTAAATATAATTGTTTGGCAAAAGTATAGTTAAGGAGAAACATCTCTAAATTCACTGACTTTCTTTAGTACGTTTAGGGCAGTACCAATACTTTAAAACTTTGCCAAAGTCTACGAAACTATTACAAACTTATAAGAATAATTTACTAATAATTTTACTATTTTTTTAACCATCTACCAATTTTGTAAACTACGATGTAGTGTTATTAAATTAGTCAAAAAATAAAATAATACTAATTAGCTTTACATTTTGATAATTCAATGGTTTGAGACATACTCTTAGGTCAAATAAATGGAGTGGTTAGTTTAAGATTAGATTTTATTGGAGCAGAACAAAACTATATTTAGTTGGCTCAAATATATAATTACTTGAATGCATTTTTTTTGCTGGGTATAATAGTCGCAACATAACATAATGGTTTAAGTCTTTAAATGAGACGGTTTCGCAGGGGTCGAGATAGGTCGTGGTCCAAAAAAGACGTAACCCCCCGTTTAATTTTATTATTATGATGAAGAACGATGCGCGAAAAGTAAAACGACGACTAAAAAATAAATTGTATAAAACGAAATAACAGAAAATAGAATTTAAAATGGCCGCTGCAAGCTCTTTTAAATCGTCTGAATTTATTTTAATTCGCTTTAATACGTACGGTTTACGTTCGTTTATAAGTCAAATTTAAACGAAACACAGTGAAATATAAATAGGGAAAAGAGGGATAAAATGCGGTACGGGGGTAAAAAGGGATACCGCGTTTTTTGGTAAACTGCACAAGAATAAAACCTCTTAATATCAGGTGTTTTATCTCCATGACTATTTCAACTCTCTGCAATATGATTGGTGCCGGTCGGCTGAGCCTAAGTTGGTTTTTGCTCAACTTGTGATCTTGTGCACTGTTTATTGTAAAAAATAGCTTGCGCATTTTGTGACGGTAAGAACATTTTTTACGGAGTTTTCAAAAATTTGTTTACATTGAACAACTAGTGGGTTTATGTATTATTCATAATTAAATGCGTTGCCCTTAAAATTAGCCTTTTACTGTGTATGATTTTTGTTTGAATTTAACTGGTGGTTTGAGGCAAAACGGGATTTTTTTCATGGGGGTGAAACGGGGTACCTTGTTATATCTAGTAACCTATACCCCATTTTGCCTCAAAAAATGTTTCTTTCTTTTTCTACCATCACTGAAAAAATTGTACATTTTGTAAATACTAAATTTAATTATTATAAATGTATTTTTTATTACAACTTTTTATTTTTTTTTAAAGTATTTTAATATTGGTTAGTATTTAAGAAATAAAACTTGTCTTACAAAAATATTGATTCTAAGTTACACAACCACCCCGCTTGTTTTGCCACATATAGGTACCCCATTTTACCGCGTATGAGGGGCAAAGTCAAATTTTTACAAAAATAAAAATAAAAGTATGATGGAGTTCTAAATCGCTTAAACTGAAAATTAGAACATAAAGATAATATATCTAGCCAACTTAATTCCAAATGACGACCGCAATCGCACCGAGTATCAAAGCGCGCCAATATGCTGTAAATTGGACGCTCCCAAATATTGTTCAAAAACGCAAATAAACTGTGAGTTATTTTTTACAAAAGTTGTGTCAAAACGTAAATTATCATCGGACCCACCGGAAAAAAGTCAAAAACTCCGGAAAAGTTCGCAGTTTTAGTGAAATTTCGCCAGAAAACCAATGTTATCATATAAACAATGTTTTTTGTGAAGCTTAGAAAAAGCAACCAAGCAAGAGTCTCACAATGCAACTTAAATGTGATACCTGCAAAAAGGATTGCATTTTAAAAAGGCGACCTACAGCCGAGGAGCTTTTTGGAGCAAAATGTGACAGGTGCAAAAGATCTTTATGCAAAGATTGTGCAGCATTGTCTGCAACAGAGATGGACGCGTTATGTTTGTCTCAAAGGTCTCTCCTACTTTATTGTGGAGATTGCAAAAAAAAGAAAGTCTGTGAAGAGGACTATCTGAAAGAAATTAAAAACCTTAAAGATGAAACAAACTGAATGAAAAGATAAAAAATATTGAAAACTTAATAGGCAAAGAAAGTGAACGCCTTGAGAAATCTTTGCTAACAATACTCTTGGAGAGAATTGACAAACTTAATACCGAGTTTTCCAATCTGCAAGAATCCAATAAAGAATTAGTGAAGATTTGTAGTTTGAAACCATCTACCTCTTCTTGTTCTGAGGTGATCGTATGCCCGGCGACCTTGGGCGAAACAGCTGACAGAGGTGCAAAGAAACTACAGCAGAACAACCAAGTAAACATATGGGAACAGCGCTCCAGCAGAAAGAGAGAGAACAAAAATGGGCCGAATGGGGAGAGCAGAAACATAGCCAAAGAAGACGATGTACAACATAACCTAACTTTACAATGTCAAAATCAAAATAACAACAAAAATGAAAAAATTCCAGAAAAAAACGGTGAAAAGTCGCCAACAAAATGTAGTGAAGAATGGCAGGATGTTCATTACCGCAAAAGGATCCCGAAAGGCAGTCGTCCAACCCCGATTAAGGGTAAAAACGAAACAAATATCAACTTAAATGTGGCACAAAATTATTGTGGCATATTTATATCCGGATTGGATCCAACAACCACTGAAGAACAACTTGCTGAATTCTTAAACAAACAAAGTCTATCTGAAAATGTACAGTGCGAAAAAATGAAAACAAGAACAGATAAGTACAAGAGCTCTTTTAAGTTATTATTGCCTGAAAAACAGAAAGCAACGTTAATGAATCCTGATATATGGCCAGCTGGTACAATCATAAACCATTTTCTGAATCTTCAAAGACACACAACCAGAACAAAAAGTGTGGGCCAGAGAAATTAAGCATCATACACCTTAATACACAATCTATTGAAACGAGTTTAGATACCGTAAATGCGCTCTTGCTTTCAGATAAAAAATGCATAGCACTTTGTTTGACTGAACATTGGAAAACAGAGCAACAACTTAAGTCTTACAACATAAAGGGCTTTAAATTAATTTCTTCTTACTGTAGAGAAAAATCAACAGAACATGGTGGTTCAGCCATCTATGTCAGAGATGGATTACATGCAAAATCTAGGAATGACATAACTATTCTATCAGAAAACTCATCCTTTGAATGTGCTGCAACAGAACTTCAGTTAAATGGAAAAAAGACGGTAATTTTGTCAATTTACAGAACACTGAACCCAGAAGTTTTAATAAGTAAACTTGACTGCATTTTGTCAAAGTTAAACATAGAAGAGTGTCAGATATTTTTAGCTGGTAATTTTAATTTAAACATTGTGGGACAGGAGAGATGGCCAGGTATTTTTAAATCTTTTTTAAGTTCTTTTAATATAGTTCCTTCTACCATTGAGTATACACGTATTGATGGTGAAAAAAAATCATGTATCGACAACATCTACACAAATATTAAAAGTTTTTTATCTGAAGTTTTTAATCCCCATACAAGTGACCACCATGCTATAAAAATATCTTTTGGCTGTAATTTTTCTGATAATTCTCAAAAGGAGAATACAAAAAAACGTATTTTTAGCAAACACAATAAAGATATGTTCAAAAGCCGTTTGTCATGGGTAAATTGGAATTGCCTTTTCAATATACCTTCATCTAATATAGATAGTCAATGGGAATGCTTTTCTGATACTTTAAAGTCGTTGTTTACTGAGTGTTTTCCTCTTAAGGAAATAAAAACTACAAAGAAAAAACAGAAAACTTGGTATAATTCACCTGAAATCTTAAACTTAAAATCAATGAGACTACTTTCAGCAAAAAATTAAAAACAGTGACAACAAAACAAAAACTTCCTGGCAAGTCATAAATGAAGTCACAGGTAGGTCAAAAAAGTCAAGTGATCTCGGATTACAGGGTGATCCGCAGTTAGTCTGTAACCAAGTAAATCAATTTATGGCAAATGTTGCACTCGATTCTGTGTCAAAAATTCCTTTAGTCAACAACTATGAAAGTAACATTTCTCAAAATATAAACTCAATGTTTTTGTCGCCGGTCACTGAAAATGAGATTTTTACAATTATAAAAAGCTTAAAAAACAAACACAGTTAAGGCTATGATGAAATATCATCACATCTAATTAAATTTTGCTCTGAAGAACTTTGCCAGCCACTTTGTTTCATAATAAATAATTCAATTAAAGAAGGTCATTTTCCAGCACCATTAAAACTTGCACTAGTAAAACCTTTATACAAAAAGGGTGATCACACCAAAATTGAAAACTACAGGCCCATAAGTCTCCTTTCATCCTTTTCCAAAGTGTTTGAGGTGGCTATGAATAACCGACTAAAAAAGTTTTTTATAATGAATGATCTTCTTAGCTCATCCCAGCACGGTTTTTTGAAGGGAAAGTCTGTTGAAACTGCAACATATGACTTCCTGGAAAAGATACTGGAAAGGATTGAAAGTAAGAGCAAAGTTTTAGGGGCATTTCTAGACCTATCAAAAGCCTTTGACTGTTTAAGACATGAAGAACTTTTAAAAAAACTAAAATCCTATGGTATTAGAGGACCAGCACTTAAATGGATAGCTACATATCTATCAGGTCGAAGGCAAAGAGTGACACTGAACAGACAAGGATATTGGTATTTTTCAGAGGACATAACTGTCACCCTGGGTGTACCGCAAGGTAGTGTCTTAGGACCTTTTTTGTTCCTTGTCTACATAAATGATCTACCAGACTACATTAAAAGTGCATTTCTAAGCATTATTAATTTTGCTGATGATACCAACATTCTTTTTTGGGCAGAGACACTGGATGTTCTTTTTGAACGGGCAAAGTTTGGACTGGACAGGGCTGAAAATTGGTTTAATGGGAATGGTCTCCTGCTAAATTGTGATAAGTCTGTGTTTGTGTGTTTCAGAACAGCGCAGTCAAAGAATCAGTACCCGGCGGCTCTAGAATTGCTCTCGCAGGATTTCCAGCTGTCTCAGAATGTGAGGTTCTTGGGCATGGATATAGATCAAAACTTGACATGGGAGACTCACATAAAGCAAGTTTGCAAAAAACTCAATTCTGCATATTACTCTCTCAGAGTTTTGAGAAAGTATCTAGACCAAGAAACACTTTTGTCTGTATACTATGCCAACTTCTATTCATCTCTCAGATATGGCGTGATTTTCTGGGGGGGGGGTGCTTCGGGGGTCTTGATTGCAGAGCCTTTTAAAATTCAAAAAAGGGTGATTCGTCTTGTCTTGGGGATGAAAACAGCAGAATCTTGTAGAGGAAAATTTAAATTATTGAATGTTCTCACTTTTTATGGCATATACATTTATGAATGTGTCATGTTCTTATTTAAACACTTTCAAAAATTGGAACATCTTGTTCCAAGACATTCATACCCTACTAGGTCGTTGCAAATAAATGTTCCAGCACACAGACTAACTTTAACAGAACGTAGCCCTGTCTATGTGTGCATAACATTTTTTAATAAATTACCCTTAAATCTAAGGAGGGAAACAAATCTCTGTAAATTTAAAAAATCTGTTTTTGAATTTATCAAAAATATAGAACCATATTCTCTAGAAGAATATCTGGCTTTCTCTCCTGGCTCAACAGTATAGTGTGGATTTTAAATTGTTGTTTAAAATTTTATTCTGTTATGTTGTTTTGTTATAAAATGCCTATATGGTCCTATTGATTGAATAAGTTAACATTTAAAACTTTTTTAATACAAGTCAAATCATTTTAAATTATGTATCTGTGTTTTCTAAATTTTTACCATATTTAAATTGTTCCAGCACTCTAAATATTCTAAATGCCGCCTAATGCATCATATTTTTATGAAAATAGTTTTTATATTTTTAAAGTATAGGGAAAAGATTTGAATTTTTTATTTAAGATTGTAGATTGAAGTACTGTTTTGCTATTTTCTTGACACTGTTTGCTCAAATATGTACAAAATTTTATGCAAATAAAGAAATACTCTCTCTACTCTACAATGGTGTTCATTTAATAGGAGCAATAAACCTATAAAATTAAGTATCCCATATTGCCCCCCTTTCCCCTACTGCCAATGTAATGGTGTGAAGTAGTTTTTATAACTTTTAAAGGTGAAATATAAATACTCCCAATGCTATGGTGTGAAGCAGTTTTTATATCTTTTAAACCATTTTTTCAAAAATATTGATTAGACAAAAATTCTAGTAATTTAAATGCTATTTATATTTGTGTTTTACTATTTTATTCGAGAAATTAACATTAAGGACGAAAATTGGCAAAAACCTAAATCAGAAATGGCGGACACTTCCTATATCAAATTTGAGGCAAAAAAGTGATTCTATAATCTACACCGTTAGGGACTTAGTTGCGTATAAATGGAAATTTCCGCCATTTTGATTTTTTCAAATTTAATTTAATTATCAAATTCAGCCGCCCCAGATACCCGAAAGTGAAAATTTAATACATATCGGTAAATAAATAAAAATACTCTGCCAATCTATGGGCACCTAAGCTCACACTAAGTACTGTAGTTATAGTGTACGTGTGAGCTAATATAACTAAAAACTGAAATATATTTTATTCAACTCCAAACTCAATTACCTTTTGTTTGATACCACACAAGCCATGTTTTGCCTTAAACTCTAATTTTTAAAATCCACCCCCACCCTTTTTTTAAAAACTAAAATATATTTTGTTTAACTCCAGACTCATTTACCATTTGTTTGATATCATACACGCCATATTTTCACTTAAACTCTAATTTTTTACATCTACCCCCACCCTTTTTTTTAAATAACTTAAAATTCATTTTGTTTAACTCCAGACTTAATTACCTTTCGTTTGATATCACACACGACATATTTTCACATAAACTCTCATTTTTGAAATCTACCCCCACCCTTTTATGTGACCTGCGTTCGGTGGATTTCGTTCATTTTTTAATGGGACCATTTAAATCTCGTTGGTCGTTACAGACAGACAGACAGACAGGCAGACATACAGACACACAGGCAGACAGACAGACAGCAAGACAAAAAAGTTTCAAAATCATCTGAAACGCAAAGATATATAAAAATTTTTGAAATCGGAGCAACTTTTTTTTTCTCGAAAAAATTAGGATCACCATAGCTCACACTACTATAGTATAGTAGTAGTGTGAGCTAAAATTCGCCAGATTGAACTCCATTTTAATTATTTTCAGGTATAATTCAAAAATCAAAATCAGCGACCTTAAACACTCCAAACTTTAAATGCATATCGGTTCATAAATAAGAAAGTCTGCCATTCTGATTCCGCCATTTTGAGTTTTTTGTGATTAAAAAATATTAATTTGCATTGTTACCGGAACTCCCATCAAAATGGCAAAGTGAAACTTCGGCGGCCGGCGGCGAGTTGTCACCGCGGAAAATCGGCTGGACAGTCGGCGGCGGCGAATTGTCCCATTCCCCTGGTCACTACATATGCAAACGAGAAAAATTTCCCTCACCAAATGATATTCTTAGATCCGCTCCTGTTATCGATAATAAGTAATTATAATATCAATAAGGAAATTTGACTCCATTGACTGAGAGAGCTGATTGAAAGCTCAACTTTGCACGACCCGGTAGCCACATAATTAATCATATAAATTTGACATTAATTAGCCCGTACATAGGACTACTTGACGCCGATTCTAACTCTGGCGTCTGTTTATATTAAATTATTATATTTAAATTCCCTAGTTTGATCAGGAATGTTCTACAAGGTTATTTATTTTTGAATGAAACAAAAAAAACTTCACCTAATATAAACATGTTTTTTAATCTCAGATTTTTAGTTGGATATTCAAGGTTTGTATTTATTTTTTCATCTTATTTTCACAAATCACAAGGCAAGCCAAAATCATCTAAAAGAAAATCACAACTAAACTGCGTTAAAAAAAATAGCATTCCAATAAAAATTGTTTGCTTGCAAAAATTAGTTAAAATTGTATCGCGAATCCATTATACAAGATTTCATGCCTTAAAAATTAATGGAATTTAAAAATCTGTTTTGCGTGTTCTAACATAATAATATTTAACTTGTAAATCAGCCAAGTCTGCCATCTTTAAACAAAAAAGCAAACAAGTAGTTATAATGAATGAATGAATTAATTTTATGTGGGCAGGAAAAGTCCCATGCATTTGGCCACATTGCTGGGCCCGTTGTACCCCACTATCCACTGTGTCAGCTCTGAAAACCCGCCGCATTGGCAAAGCAGCAGTTTTTTCTGTGTTGAAACTTTCTGACATCGCCAGGGCTAAGCACACAGCTTCCCAAAAGCGACAGTCTTATCGCGGCGATTGCAGGTCACTCGGTTAGGATATGTAAAGGGGATTCTCGTCCTCCATACATCAACGACACTCCGAGTCTTCAACAATTCCCAGAATGCTAAGGGGTTTGTTAAGGCGACAGTGTCCTATCAAGATCCTTGTCACCAGTCTCATATCTTTTCTCCCGAGTGTGAGAAAAGACCTCGCTCTGGAGGGGCTCACCTTACTGATAAGGAGCCTGGCCTGCCTCATTCCGTCCGTGTCTTCCCAGAGCGCCTGAGAGCGCCTGTTCAAGTCGCATTTTACGGTCAACATGGCAAGTAGTAGTAGTAGTGGGTGGCCTGTTGGTCCGGAAAGAAGACCAGAGAGGGCTTTTTTGTCCCTCAATCCACTATCTGCAATTCTATTCGATGTACAGGGAGTTAATTGTTAGTTATTGTTACAAAGTCCGGTATGTCGGGCCATTTGAGCAATTTCAGCTCTTACAAGCTCAGTGTTGGTGCCCCGAATGCCTCAAATTCTGCGACACAGTCTCTTGATGTCTCTTCTGCCTGTCCACTGGCTGGGCAGGTAGGGTCATTCCCGACTCCTATACTTGTCATGTGCTCCCTGTGATTATGTCTAGTTAGAATCCCTGGCAGCAGTTCAAGGTCTATCGTATTCGTCCCAGGAAACATAACATCTGGCCGCTTTTGTTCGGTCTAAGAATCCTCTGGTCTGTCTGCAACCCGTTCCTGTTTCCCAGTAGTTTGATAGTGCATCCTGGGCCCATTTCTCAAGTCTGCTCTCCATTTTTCTTTTAGCCACACACAGAAGTAGCTCCAACAAAACAAACAATATATGTTTAAAAAATTACTTAATTAGATAATTAAAAATAATAAATCGAATACCAAACATCCTTAGTACAACCAATAAAGCAACAAACGGTATAATAATACGTACAGTAAAATTTTCCAAGAACAAGCAGCGGTATTCCAAGATGCAAGTCGTAAAGCAACCGATGCCAAACGAGCAAACAACAATGACGTACTTGGTCGTTATTGTATAGAGGGAATTACCTTTATTTCAACGGTGAGATTTATGCTACGTTTCGTCACATTCGAAACGTCAGATTGCATTGTCGAGAAAGACATCATTACCTTTATCAATTTAGACATAAACGACTGAATAGTTGAATTGCTGATGATGCGGTGCCATTACTGATGGTACTCCGAACGGTTCTCGGTACCAATCTTGGTCGGAAACGTGCTACTGTGAGCGCTTTGTGGGTGGTTAAGACGCAAGTAAAAAATTAATCAAAAGGTCATGACCTAATGCTTTATTTATTATATCTTATTAAACTAAATCATTTTAAGCTAAACATTTTTACAGTTTTTACTTCTGCATTGGAATAGGCCTTAAAGGATTATAATTTTGTGAAATTTCTATTATAACAAACTTCTTAGTGTTTACGATTCGCACCTATATGAGTGTAAAGAATACTTGGTTTACGTTGATTGTTCTTTAGTTTATTTTCTCTGTACTAGTTTTCTTTATTTATGTATGTAAACTTTTTCACTTGCTGGAAACAATAACCAAGTATCTGGAAATGATGAGCCTATATCTCGTTGTTTTTTGAGAAGTTGTTGTATTTAGACTATATCAAGCACTGTGACAGTTTAGGTCAAATATCTTTTGTCTGTACTGTGAACACTTATATTATTTTTTTGTTTACTAATCTGTGTTTTTTTATTTAAAGTATTTCGTAACCTTAAATAATAAAAACTCGAACCAAAATCAATATAAAGTATCCCATCTGTAGAAAAAACATCAGTATCTTATAAATTTAAGAATTTTTTTCTGTTTATTTGTTTATTTTTTTTTATATCGATGATACTACATTGAGTTGGGTTATGTCATTTATAATGGGAAACCGTTACAATAAATAACCCAATACACCAGCCAATAATATCGAACAATGCCAATCTTGACAGTACGTGCTACTGCAGTGGCTTTGTGGGTGGTTCTATGGACCTCTAACGATGGTACCCGCTTAAATGAAAGGAAGTCGATACGGCGAGTTGTGGTTGTTTCTTTTTTATTATTATTACTGCTCTATATGGAGAGTTCGTTGAATTGAGAATCGTGGAATCTTTTGTTATTTATTATTTTCTTATTGCATATTTTCTGGGACTAACTGGATATTTTATTAAGTTTAGATAGAGAGAAATCGAATTTAATCTATCAAAAAACATAACAGAAGGTTTTTTTGTGTAATTTTTTTATGGAATTTTGAAAAAACCTCGGTTTTTCGCTTCGTCGATTTTGCTTATAAGAGCCTTTTTGTGAACTTTTTGGCTGTTGAAATTTTTATAGCCCTTCCATGGGTAAACTTTACCTCTGTATTGTGCATAAGAAAAGTGGGCAGAGTGGTACCTTGTTTTGATGGGCTCTTGAATGTCTTTACAACCGTGTAAAATTTTTGAAAATATAAAAATGTTCGTCGTGTTTCAAAATTTTTAAGTTGCATCTCGTAGACTGGACTTCTGACTGGTATTTCTATCTAAATAAATAAGAATCTCACTATTTGATTTATTTTTTAACCTACATAAAGAACAAAAAAAAGTAACTACAACAAGTAAAAAAATTGGGTAGACACTTTCTTCAATTCTAAATTAGTTTACAAGAGGGGTTAAGTTTTTGTTGAAAGATCCTGCTTAATAATAATTCACCATAAACTAAATGTAAATAAAGTGGGAAAACAGACTAGCCTTCCGACCTGTGAATAAAATAATGCGTGCTCTTTTTCTGCTCAAAAAGAACGAAGATTGTTTATAAATCGCTGGCCCATTAAAATGAAATATTCCCTCCAATTTGTACACGTTGTTGGTGTATGCCCATGTTGATTGCCCTCAAGCGAATGCTGGCGTCAATTTGACGCTTTGGCGCATATGTTTAAACCGGGAATATTTTAGATAAATCGCTGATAATTTTGTTAAATTCAATTTGTGAGTTCGTCTCTACACATGCTCAGAATAAAACGGCTCAGATTCAAAAATAGAGTAATCAAATAAACGAGAAGCAGACCAGTTTTTAAAAAGACAAATTTTTTTATGAGACAATTGGACTTTCAAATAAAATTTCGTACTTTCATTGTCTACATTTATTTTAAACACGATGTTTCAGTTAGTAAGCATCTCTAACGGAGAACTCGAGAGCCGTGAGAAGCTGCAGGGATTCGCTGAATGTCATAAGTGGATACCAGAGCATTCTGGACATGAGGGAAATTTGAGGCCGCAGACCAAGCAATAAGGAAAGCGGCATCTGCCGAATTTTTCGGCCCCGAACCAGCCCTGGAGAAATTATGCTGCTAAATCAACCATATTAAAATGGGTAGAACAGCTTTCAACAAAACTGGATAAATATACCAGAACTGGCTCACTCTAGAGAGTTCAATATAGGACCTTGTACAAAGAGAGCCAGGACTTTTTACGGGTCAATGTCGACTAAGAGTACCCATGCACACAATGGTACTAACAGAAGAGACCAAATGTACACTTTGTATGGTAAACCTCAGATTAATTTATAAAATCTAAACAGTGTCTCACCAAATGTGACAGCTAACCCTTTTTAGAGGATTAGGCATACAATGGTGAGAAACCAATCAAATGTGAGCTGCAATAAACTCATTGGTGGTCGCAGTGGAAGGGCTGCAAGGCCCATTCACATGAATCATCATCATCTCTAACCGTTTACAATTGTCTCGCGTTTCATATGTCGGATCTTGATTGATTTGTCATTTTGCAGGTTCTTAATTGCCCGTTGTTCTTCGCTCGTGATGTTTGGCGTTTTTTGGTTCTTTCTGCCCAAGGGTTTTTATTTTTTGGTAAAACTCATCAGCTTCGGAGTTTGGTAGACTGGCAGTCTCTATTGCCGCAATAATGTCCAGTCTCCGTGTCTGTGTTGGTGCAATCGCAAACTCAAGTCCTTTGAGACCCAGTTTTTCGTTCGTGCTCAGATTTCTTTTTAATATGTAAACTATGGTGCTTGGTGTTCTTTGGTTTGGTCTATCCTAGGTACGTGTTTGTAGTTTCTTTAGTTTTTCCCGGTGATTTGATCTAATCTTCTGTTATCTGCTATAAATACGGTCAATTTTACTTGGTATTGGCCGAGAAGAGCCACCATGCTATTCTCGGGTATTAGCTCAAAGTTTTCCGCACAAGCGTGTCTTCAAATTTTCTTAAAGCGTTTCTGAATGTCGTTTTTAAGGTTCACTTTACTCCATCGATGGTAACTAATTTGAAATTGAATTAGTGCTTGGCTGGTCCTCTCTCAGATGTTCTTCGCTCTATCTCCCGGCATGTTGGCTTGTGGTATGTAATGTAAGTAATTTACTTGATGCCTTCTTGATTTTTATACAGCTTTAAGTCGATTTAACAAGCTTTTATTTTCCAGCGAGCTACAATTACTCCAATTTGGTTTCCTTCAAACCTGGGTCATTAAAAATCGCGCCCAGTAAGAGACCGAAATATAAAACTTTATATCATACGCGTCGAACAAAAGGCCCTATATTTTAAATACCGGAACGCAGGAGAAACAATAGCGTGAATGATTGCGACCGGATCGAGAGAACGGAAACCCCATAGAAATGAAACGCTGAACTTCGTAACTTAGTCAGAAGAGGGACGGCCACTTCAAATCAAATAGAGATTTAAATGTTGAGAATAAAAAAAGGAGTTTCGAGAAAAATGCTCCTTTGAATTTAAAAAGATGAAAAGCTCCACTTGTGTGTTAAATTAGCCGTGGATAATATGGAAAAATAGGATTGAAGGTCAAAAAGACTTGGAGCGAATTTGGAGATCGCGACTGTTGAAACGAGAAAGCGGGCGAATTTGCCAAATATGAGTCCAGGTCACGTACTTATATATCATCTGTACTGGGAAAGGTTCGCACAACGTATGGCTTGGATAAATTAAGGCTACTGATAATGGGTGCCGCGCTCTCAGTGCCATCTCTTTTCTAAGCCTAAAAACACACATTATCAGTTACTTTAGGATAAATATATTTTAATAGGGACATTTTGGGTCGCGTATTTTACACTTTAATATCGTTATTGTTATTACTGAGTCTGCGCATTAGCAGTTTCTCGCTCCTTTTTTGTTATTTACGGTAACGGCGACCGGTACTTACGGTGGTCGTCCTTTAATGTTACCTTTATTTTTGAAGGTTGGTTTTGTATTGTTTTTTTAATGCTTCGAATTTTTACTAAAATTCAGTAGTTTGGTTTATAAAAACCCATAAATCTAATAAATATAAATAAACAAAAAATTGAAGGAGTGTAAAACTACTAAATTAACGTTTGTGTTATGCTTATCTTTAGTGTTCCAAAATCTATATTTTTTGCCTTGAATGTTACCGTTATTCTTAGTAACAGCTCTCTCAAATTTTCTGTTTCGGCTACGTGAACTCCAGATAATATAATTGTCTTCCAAAAATTCCGAAACCCAAAGGATTTTCTTAAATTTCAATCAAAAATAAAAACTAACCCCAATTTTGACAATTTCAAATCCCCATCTTGACAAATCGTGAATTGAAAGCAGTCCTTTTCAAATTTTATTAAAAGCGTCACCTTGGTGTTCACGAGAGGGTACATGACGTCGATCCTAACATAAAGCAGGAGATGCCAGACAGGTGAAGGAATATGTTATATGAAATGTTTTGTGGCTTATTACACTTCATTTAAAACATAATAATACAACTCAGGATTTGTGGAAAACTGCTAAAAATCTTAAAAAATTATAAGTTTTGTTATTCTAGTTTTAAAAAATACACTTTTTTTCGATATTAAAATATCTATTTTCTATCAGATCGTGTCAGCTTTTGGACCTTTAAAAAGGGAAAGTGGGTCGAATGGAACGATTTTTTAATCCAGCTCTGATATTGCTTTAAAAATGTATCAATTCGTTCTGAAGATACTCGTGTTTGCAACCTGTCAAACTGTAATGATGCTACTTAGTATTTGTTCCCAATTTTAAGCGCGGTTCTGTCTTTCTAATTATAGTTTTTGTTGTAGTTTTAAATATTTTAAAAAATCTTTTTTTAAATTTGTATATTGCCGAAAAACTGATTTCCTTTCTACCAGGTATGTCGAAAAAAATCATATTGCGGTCATCTAATAAATTATTTCCTAGTGAAAGAGTCTGAATAATTAATGTCTGTCATACGATCAAGATAGATATATGTAATGTAAAACGACGTACTTACAAAATTGCATAATATGTCCTGAACTACACGATTTTAAAAAAAATTGGACCAGATATAAAAAATTTGCAAGGTGGCAGACCACTAACTTTTAAAATACTTTTAAATTTAACTAATGCATTTGTCCTATCGCTACTTCCGCTCTTTGATACATTTTTGTGGTCATCTTTAGAAATGACTGGCAGCTCCTCCCCCGTTTTTTCTTAACCTCGCAAAAGCTGTCCTTTCATGTTTCTTTTCATGCGTGGAAATAATGGCATGGCGCCATATTAGGCGAGTAAGGTGCTTGTGCCAGCGAAACTATGCCATCTTTGATCAAAAACTTTTTAACAGATATAACTGTGTTTGCAGGTTCAGTCTCGTGGTGAAAGACCCAGTAATCTGTCTGCCACCATTCGGGTCTTTTTTGACAAATACTGTGGTCGCAATCTTCTTAAAACTTCCAATGAAATGGTTTTTGGTCTATCGACGGTCTGTTACCACAAGCTCTCGAATTTTTTCAACATTTTAGTCGATTTGGGAAGTTGATGGACGTCCAGAACGAGGTATTCCCAAATCGACGTGATCTACACCGATTTTTCGAATGCCTTCTACAGGCTTGGTCATTGCATTTTATTACGAGCCTTTCAGTATTCTGGGCTCTCAGATGATCTGATTTTATTATTTGATACCTACATAACATAACGTCCTCTTTACATAGAATGTTATGGCCGTACTTTGTCGATTATATTAGCTACTTCTGGGATCCCTCAAGGCTCTATCTTGGGCCCTCTATTTTTCGTTGTATTCATAAAAAGTATCCTGAAAGACGTTGAGGTTATATGTTTGCTCTACGTTGATGATTGAATACTTGTTTGCAAAACAACAATCTGACTATCATAAATTAAAACAGGTCATTCAATTCAAATTAATAGCTAAATACTGCCCAGAGGTACTGACCTTGATGTAACCTTTGATGAAAAGTTGTCACTTGTCCCCCATATCTGTGAAATAGTGAAGACAGTTACCAGATATTAGGCCTAATTATCAGAAACTACCTAGAAAATACCTCACTGACATAGACAGCATTATAATATTATTTTTTGCTTATCTTCGATCATTGTATGGTCACTCTACTACCATATCCATATTAAAAGTATTGAAAAAAATTCAGGAACGTTTTTTTAATTACCCTGCCTAGTCTGATGGTGTGTATCCAGTAAATGGAATACCCAATCATTTTGGCGCTTACTGAAAGACGTAAATCAGCAGAGCTCCAGTTTAGGTGTAAAGTTCTCCACTACAAAATCGACTCTCCAGCATTGCTGCAGAAAATAAGTTTTCATGTCCCAAGAATTGAGTCAAGAAACCCTGTAACCTTTTATAATTCAAACCCGCATACTAATATCAGTAAATACTCTCCATTAAACAGAATTTTCAGTACTTGTAATGAATGCAGTGGTCTATGTGAAATTTTTGCTGCAATTTATCCACTATAAAAATAGTTCGATTTATTTGACATGGTTGTTACTGCAAATTTTTCGCTATTCAAATTTTTTTCCATACCATTTTTCTTTTTTTGTCACTGTTAATTATTATTTTCAAAATCTTAAGCTTCCCATTCTGTAATTGGATTTTCTGTTGGGCGGTATCAAATAAAATAAACAAAATTTTGCAGTCAATTTTTCGTCATAAATCCGCTGTGATTCGTTGAATTTGCTTTTTTTACATATGGAGAGTAATTTAAGTTTTTTTTGTTATGTTTTTAAAATCACTAGACTATTGCCATCTATAATAATGGAACCGTTTTTTCCAGCTATTGCAGCTAGCAGTTTCTCATATTTTTATTATAATTGATCTATTGCACTACATTGCTTGTTTTGCCAACCTTTTTCATTGAAATACGTGTGCTTAAATATGTATTCCGTTTTGGTAAAGTAGACCCCCAATGGGGTCGCGCGTTCTCGCTCTATGCTAAATTTATTAGAGGACCCAATCAAACTTACCCCGTATGACGTTGCAATATTCAGGGGAGTTTTAACTATAAAATCTAATGCATATTTGATGTCTTAAACAGCACACCGGGGTATTGACGTGCAATATGTACGGGTATATCACGTGTGTTAATATATTAAAGGATTAGTACTTTTAACCGCTTCCAAAACATACGAAAGCTTAATTTATACTAAAAAGAAACTCAGTTGACGTCAATAATCAGCAGGTACATAAATTTATACATTTATCGCAAGAAAGCCTTGTTTAAAAACAAACAAAAATACAAAAAACAAACAGTTGTTAAAATTGACAATTGACAAAATCTCGACTGTCTTAGCCTTTTTTTGTTGGCCCACTTGAAACTTCTGACAATCACAATCCAAACGTCGCAGTATGTCGGATGTAAAAATTCAAATAAGATCCCACTTATTTTAAAATATAATCCACATCATTCATGAAAAATTCTCCAAGCTGTTTCTCGGATAAAAGCAATGCAGTTTTCGTCCCAAGACATATTAGGATATTTTTAATTAGGCCAAATTTGTAAAATATTTTTGAACACATTATACATTAGCATTTATGTAGATTTTAGACAAGCGTTGGACAAGGTGAGCCAGGAGTGAATGATAAATTGCCTCTTAATATTTTACTTTTAGATTAGCCTTTGGAATAAATTTTTCACTCACAGAGACATTTTACGTAACGTCAGTTATTTATTGCGACGCGTCACCTTCAATCTCTTTTAAAGTATCCCCAAAGCTTCTGCTCTGGGTCACATAACCAGAAAGCTTGGTCTAACAATAAAAAGAACAACAACCAATAAACAATTAATTTATAAAAAAAAATATCGAAGGTGGTGGTCTACATCTTAAGGTAACTTGATCACAGCTTTGAAAAAGTTACGAAGTGAACTTATATGGGAAAATATGAACCAAGAATATTCGTTTATCACTACAAATTCTTTTTCTTCTTTTTATTTGGGTTCCATCAGATATTAGAGTAATTTTGTCCGTTTTCTTGTTACATTTTAATAAGTTTCTTCTGGCAGAATATTGTTGGTTTATCGAATGTTTCACTTCAATCTTTAATGATGCATAGTTAAGAATGTGATTTTCTTTTAGAGCATCTGTTTCCTTCAAATGTCGAGATTGGGCTATACCAACCTTTATTTTAAGACAGGTTCTGCGACTTGTTCGTCTCTTAGTATGTTTTGTACTACATTATGTTTGCCAGTACTCATTATTTTTGTTTTCCCAATGTTAATGGGTCATATTTATCGTTCTCCCTAATCGTTTTTATTATTTAGTAAATACTACAAATCTTTAAGACTTGTTAGATTTAGCTACATATCTAAATCCACTATTATTATATTTCTAGACGAGCTTAAAGTGTTTTTGCATAAGCTATTTTTTAAAACGTCGTTTCGTCACGTATAAATCCTGAAGTGAGCTTCTCATCATATGCCTTGTCGTGTGTAGAGTTTCCAACCTCTTCTAAAAATGTAGTATAATAAAAATAAGTACCCCCAGGCATCATATAGTATAAGTATATAACATATAAGTAGCAAAAGCATGTGGTGTAGTGCATAGTGGCGATGCATGCCTTCTCCATTTCCTTTTAGCCCCCTATAAGTGTCGTTTCACATGCCGTATCTTTCTCTTTTTTTTTTACGTAATTGGGTCGAGCAGTCTTATACGTACGTGCTTAGTTTAGATTTTTTTAAATCTTGGTGTTAGACAGGTCACACTTGAAATTGTGAGAATGCCTCTATTCGAACTTTAAATGCAGAAACTTTACGCAGCAAAAGTAGAAGTAGGATTGTGTGAAGGAGGCAACCCCCGTACCACTCACTGTATTTTTCGTTTGCTGAGGAGCCTTCCCGTCCTTCGTGTAAAGGCCAGAGTATTAGGCCACCTCAGGCAAAAGATCCTTTGTATTAAACGCTTCCACTTCAAACATCGCTCTTCTTGTTTCTTTATATGCTCAGCATCATGTGAGGAAGTCCAACTTAGCCCCGCGTCTCTTGCATGTCCTCTTTCACTTTTACTTTCACCAATTATTGTCCTTGTGCGATGCAGTGTCCGGTGAGGACTCCTATTATGCATAGCTGTTACCTTTGTACGTGTTGTGCTGGGTAGCCAGTCACTGCTTTCTATATCTGGGCCAACTTAATCTGCCCTGTAAGCGTCAGAAAAGGCTCTGGTTCTATCCGTTTTTTTGTGTAAGTCCAGCCAAATTTTTATTTTTGTAAGCGCTTGTAATTAAACTATGTTTGACTATCGGAAGTAGGTGGATGGATATTGAACAACTAGGCATACACCAGTGAGATTATCAGTCTTTAGCACTTATAGTATCCCTGTAATTAGTATCATAAATTTTCTGTCAAGCGTAATCAAGCCAGTGAGATTTGTTGTCCGATACATCTTCAAACACCATGGAGTTAACAAGTTATTCTATACAAACAATCATAGCAAGCGCATCAACTACTTCGGGCGACTAATACAGTTCAATCAGGCAATGCCCATGTCGCTCAAATTAGCTTAGAGTGGGGGAAGCATTACCAGATACAACCTATTAATCAAAGCAAACATAGTTAGACAGGCCTTGATGTCAACTGTTGATTCTGGTATCAGCTTTCTCGTTTCTAGGAATGTTCTTATGCATTAACACTCAGCAGAAAAGTGTATGTGTGTATGTTTCCATATAATTTATATATGATCATTGCTTAATATGATCGTTCCCTGATTCAGGAATCAATACCCAAAGGAGAACAACCTTGTTGTTTCTGAATATTTGACAAATAATAGATCTAATATCATCTGACATCTCATTAAATGAGGCTGCCAGACTTATCTCAGAAACTATTATCGCTACGTATTCGGGGAAAAATTGTTTTAACAAAATCCGGCCTTGCGAATTTATCTAAGATACGTTTATTTCTGTAGCTCCTCGCTAGGGGACAGTAAGCACATCTCCCGACTCGAAAAATTTAATTTTTTGACAAAACTCTATGACTAACAGATAACAGTTGTATCATATCCGTATTCCTTAAAAAAATTTGCATAACTTAAACCCCTTACATGTACCTTTATGTCACTACCGCCCAAAATGAAAATGTTTCTTTTTGTTTTAATTATTACTACTATGTTCTTGTTATTTATTCTACTTATTTATAGAAACCTAGAAAATGCAAATCTTCTTAAATTATAGTCCAAATTTGTAGGTTTTCGCAAGAGAAAACAAGCAAACCTTAAAACCTACATTTTTTAAGAAATTTAGATACAATCTCTTCAATATTTTTACCTAAAGATATTAAGCTATATTTATTTACAAAAACTTGTGTTCTTAATAAGTTGAATATGTTAATAAAAAGAAAAGGTTTAGTTTTTCATGCAAGAGTAGATATTTTTCTGAGGTCGTAGCGATAGTAGTTTCTGAGATAAGTCCAGCAGTCATCCTTAATGTCAAAAGCGATTGATTAAAAATTAACGGTTTTTGACCTTTTTAACATCAAGACCAAGCAACTATACTTGCTACTAGTGCCTTTTAAACTTATTAAAAAAAACCTCTAGAGAAACATATTTCTTAGCAAAAGAGGATACACGTAGCGTATATTTTTAATTTTCTGGATGGCCTCAGTTTTGTTTCAAGGAAAGAATTTTTCGCTTTTTGATTTTTAAGAAAAATAAATTAAGTTGAGTTAATGAAATCGAGAAATTTATTCGTGAAGGTATCGTTGATTGTCGCGCTTTTTCGTCAGTAATCGGCAAACGATTTAATAACACGAGTACACTTCGGATTTAGTTAAAATATGGTTCAGTATTAGGAACTTATTGCAATAAAGCAAGACTGTAATAGTGTATTTTGACAACTTCAATTGTAAGATCACCTGTGATCTTTCAATATACGGCCTTTGTTTGCTATATGAACCAAAATAAATACTGCTTTCCTTCAGTAAAAAAAAAAGTAAATTACTTAGTTTTAATTTCGACTTTGGTATGTCAATTTTGAAAAAACAACTGTCAGAATACTGCCTGGCACTATTACACGCTGAGTTTATTGCAAGTCCCTATAATATATTTCTCATTCCACTTCATCTATTGGGTTGATCGCAATTTTACTTTGAATTTTTGTTTTAATTATGTTTCCCAAAAAAAAGAATGCATAAATAAATATATTCGACAGGAAATGATAATCACTTATTATAATTTAAATGTCGGGGCAAATTATACTGGAATTTTCGTTCTGTAAAACCGATTTGAATATCAAATTTGTAAAGAAACAAGGGGAATAATATAAAATATTTTTGTTATTAATCTAAATTATTTTAATTATAATAAATTCCAACATGCCGTCTCCATGTAAATAATACAAAATTTAGGTAACAAAAATAAAACCGACCCTGTCGTAGAACTAGGGACATTTTGGGTCGCGTATTTTACACTTTGTTACCGTTATTGTTATTACAGAGCCTGCGCATTAGCAGCTTCTCGCTCCTTTTTTGTTATTTACGGCAACGGCGCCCAGTACTTACGGTGGCCGTCCTTTAATGTTACCGGTATTTTCTCCGTTAGATTAGTTTTGTATTGTTTTTTTAATGCAGTCGAATTTTTTACTAAAATTTGGCAGTTTGGTTTGTAAAAAGCCATAAATCTAATAAAAATAAATAAACAAATATAAATAAAGAAAAAGTTGAAGAAGTCTGAAACTACTAAATTAACGTTTGGCTTATGTTTATCTTTAGTGTTCCAAAATCAATATTTTTTGCCCTGAATTTTACCGTTATTCTTAGTAACAATAACGGTAACAGCTGTCAAATTTTCTGTTATTTTAACTGACCCCAAATGTCCCTAATATTCGCCAGTCGTTACTGTAGGTACTGAACCATACTGTACTATAGTAATATAAATAGCTGTTATCCAAGAAAATTGATAATCTTTTTGACATTGATGATCTAATTTTACTTAATTCTTCCATTTCTGATAAAAAAAGAGAATATAGAAAAATTGCTAATAATAATTAAGAAAAAACACGTGAATTGAGCCAGCATTTTCGCTTCAAAATATTGTATAATAGAAAATTTATAATAGTATTTCTTTAAAATGATAGATTTGGTACAATCTGTGAAGTGTTTTCAGAAAAAACTTATATTTTTAGATATTAGTTGTCTGTAATCCTTCAATATTACTTGCCTATTTCGATAGTTGTTTTTAATTAAGATTTTTTTTAAATAACTTTTTTCTTTTTTTTAGGTATGTATTTACTTCTTGGTTTAAACAACAGAGATTCTACTTGCCAACTTTGGTAAGTATTAACAATTTTTACCTTCCTAGCCTGCGCAGCAATGGCTAGAGAAGGTATTGTGTGTGTGTGTGTGTGTATGTGTGTGTGTGTGTGTGTGTGTGTGTGTGTGTGTGTATGTGTGTGTGTGTGTGTGTGTGTGTGTGTGTGTGTGTGTGTGTGTGTGTGTGTGTGTGTGTGTGTGTGTGTGTGTGTGTGTGTGTGTGTGTGTGTGTGTGTGTGTGTGTGTGTGTGTATCTCTGAACCGATGTTCATGAAATTTTTCGCTAAAATAGTGTTCGATATTTTAACTAGCTGATTTTCGTCGAAATCCATTAATGCTAAAGACAGTTTTTTGGCAGTTAAAACATTTCACATATGCTAACTATTTAACGGAGCCTCGCATCAATAAAAGTTTCCAAAATATAATAGAGCACATTTTTTCTTCAAAATTTGTGTTATTACCACAGTCTTCCTAGGAGCTTTCGTGTCTGAGATAGTTACAAATAACTGTTTTCAAGGTTGTTATAGCATGGAGTTTACTTGGAGTGTGCTAATGGGCTAGGAAGGTATCAGATCCGTCATGGATCCATTTATTTTGATAATCTAACCTAAAAAACAAACATTTTTTTAAAGCATTTTTATGCAAATTGGCCTCCAGTAGCGCTATTCCTGATTTTTTGGGAAATTTTATTCCTCTCATCATCATTTCTAATGGAATTGTATGTTTTTATTTCTCTTACAAATGACCAATAGAACAAATTTTACCGAAAATGAAGTCATCCGCATCAAAATCGATTGAAATTAGCTGCGTGAAACCAATCAGATTTTTTTTTTTTTAATTTTAAAATTTTATTTATTTAAAAAACTAAATAAAATAAACAAAATAAAAGCAAATAAAATAAAATCAAATATTATCTCACCATATTCAGATTAAGCCCATCCGATGAATCTATGGTTAAGACCGGAGCAGCGTTGCATTTTTGAATTACAAGGCTGATCCTTTGGGTGAAAAAGCGATGAAAATGTTTATTTTTAATTTTAGTTTTTGTTTTTTCTCCCCAAGGGCCATGAGTTCCCACGGTATATATTTTTTAAGCAGCATTTTATTAAATTAGTCAGAACTAAATAGTACAATATCTTACATATATCTTTACAAAATATTTTGCAAGTTTAGGCTGCAAATTCAGGATAATTTATTCATAAAAGTGGTTGTAATTTCGATGATAATAACAATAGACACTTTCATGCGCCGCAAGCAAAAATATTGAATTTTTATTAGCAAAAACCTTACTTTTTACTCATTTTTTGTATATTCAAAAAATTCTCGGGGGGGATCCGCCAGTGATAGCAATACAGAGGTTAAAAGGATACCTCTGCGATTACACTTCGATTTGCTGGACATCTGTCAAAGTAATACCATATACCAGAGAGGTGTTCGAAGAGGAAGCCTTTGAGTTGGAGGACCTTCTGAATCTGAGGTGGCCCGATATTCTGGCCTTTGTACAGAAGACGGGCCGATTCCTTAGCGAAAGAAGGATGCAGTAGGGGGGATGCCCGGGGGTTGGCGAAAAGGGCGCTTCATGTGCCTAGTCGCCAGGCCTAGAGGCTCCCCACACTACTACCACTACTAATACCATATACAAGAGGGTGGCTCAATTATGAAAGGCAGAAATATTTTGGAAAATTCCCATCTTTTTCATTTGTGAACCCATTTTTTTCAAATTATTTTTATGTTGTTTGAATTATTGAAAATCCAAGAAATACCTGAATCTTTAACCTGAAAAAAAAAATACATATATCCTTAACATTATGTTTTTTCTTTATCAGTTTTTTTGCGTTTTATTGAGTAACTGCTCATTCTGCAAAAAAATCACCGAATACAATAAAGATGTGCATTATCAATAGGCAGTCCAATAAACAAAAAAACCCCAAAAAAAAATATGATGTTTATATATATATATATATATATATATTTTTTTTTCAAACATAGAAATATAAAAATGCAACTGATTGATAGTTTTGATAAAACTCCACTACCATTGAAACAAAACAAGGTTAGTTAAAAAAAAATCGTTTTATAAATGAAGAAGTAATAAATTTTCCAAAAATGTCCAATAAGTGCAGTTGTGATTCCAAAGGCCTGGAGTCAAATTTAGTATAAGCTATTACTTGCCATTTAAAAATTTACAGTACGCCACTGTTAGCTCCTCACAATACTCTTTAATACACCCCACTCTCATCTCAATCCCAGCTTTTCTATAAGAATACGGTATACATATACAACATACACATTTTTTCCTCTTTGATCTTATATTAAACGTATGTTTGTATAAATCATGTACGTACTAGTTAAATGTAAGTATGTCATTAACCATGAAAATCTTAAAAGAACGAGCCAAGGAATACAACATTCTACTACATTTCTTGTTTGAAACTCGTAGACAATGATAGAAATAAAATTTCGAACTTCCATTCTTTATTGATTTTAAACCCGACGTTTCGGTTAGTAAGTATCTCTAACCGTTTTCAAGTGTAAACTAAACAATCCAGTCTAAAGGCTACTATTTATACTACTTGGTGTGCAGTCAGGTCAGGTGTGACGGCCCGCCCTCTTTTTTTTTAATCCTAAGACGCTTGTTTTCCTCAAGGAGTGATTTCCAAATGTCCGTGCATGGTTTACTGAAAACTTCTTAGTTCTGCATTATTAACACAGCTTCAATAAACTTTTTTTTCACCAACGTGACCCCTTATGCGAAACTTTAGCATCAGATCGTTGAATCGTGTGATCATTTGACCATGCATGATCCGCTAAACCGAATTTTTTAATATCCCCTAATTGGGTACTTTTTAGATGTTCATTTACTCTAACCTGAAGAGGGCGTTTGGTAAATACATTCCTTATTATTTGAGGGATTTTCTGGTTTTGTTTTACTTACAAAAGCCTATAGTATTTCCCGATGAAAATACTGTTTTTATATTATATTGTTTGCGTCTTATGTTTTCTGAAATCCCTTGAACATATGGAATGTTAATAACACCCAACGGATTATTATTTTGAGAATTTGCTACATTTGGTTTGTTCTTGATCTTAGAGATCGTTGAGTTTATTAATTTCTCGGAATAACCATTCTGTTGTAAGTCCTTTTTAATGTTGTAGATTTCTGTAGTTGATGATTCATATGTGAGTTCGGTTCGGTTCGGTTCGGTTCGGTTCGGTTCGGTTCGGTTCGGTTCGGTTCGGTTCGGTTCGGTTCGGTTAGTAGTTAATTCTTTATTATTACTACAAATATTTACGGCTCTTAACTCCTGGTTTTGTAGCAACAGAATGATCATAATAAAAACATTTCTTGTAAAAAAAGCGAAGTACGCGAAAACGGTATTCCGTAAAAAGAATTGAGATAAAAGTTCTCCAATACAAATTTCAAAATGAAAGGTTCTTACTAGTTTGGAAATGTTTTTTTAAACTTTGCTATATCAGCCAATCTTCTTTATGTTCAATTAAGCACTGTGCCTGAGTCATTTGTAGCCGTAATAGCCAAGTTTAGAAAAACATTTCCAGAGTAGAAAGAACCTTTCATTTTGAAATTTGTATTTGAGAACTTGGCTTTACTTTTATCTCAATTCTTTTTACGAAATACCACTTTCGCGTACTTGGCTTTTTTTTACATGAAATGTGTTTGTTATGTTTTCACTCTTTTTTGAAAGGATTTGGATAATATTTAAGTTTTAAAGTAGTAAAATCTGCGGAATATTGTTCAAAACTATTGCAATGCCTTATTAAAAATGTTGAGGTTTCTTTATATTTTTCAATGGTTTTATCATAGTTTCTATCAGCCTTTTAAAGCTCAGCCCTCTAGTGTTCCTGGAAGTAGGCAATGTTAATTTTACATAACTTTACATTTATAGGGGAGCAGAGTAAATTAAAATTTTGGTGTTTTTAAATTTTTTCGTATAGTTTTATTATAGTTCCTATCAGTCTTCCAAAGCTCAGCTCTCTAGCGTTTCTGGAAGTAGGCAATGCTAATTTACATAACTTTACAATTATAGGGGAGGGAAGTTAATTAAACTTTGGGGTTTTTTAATTTTCTTTTATAGTTTTATCAAAGTTCCTATCGGCCTTCCAAAGCTCAGCTCTCGAGCGTTTCTGGAAGTGGACAATGTTACTTTTACACACCTTTACATTTATAGGAGAAGGAAGTAAAGTAGAATTTTGGGGTGTTTTTTTTTCTTCTATAGTGTTGTCATAGTTACTATCGGCCTTCCAAAGCTCAGCTCCCTAGCGTGTCCGGAAGTGGGCAATGTTACTTTTACATTACTTTACATTAATAGGGAAGGAAAGTAAATTATAATGTTGGGGTTTTTAAATTTTTTTCTATAGTTTTATCATAGTTCCTATCAGTCTGCCATTTCTGGAAGTGGGCAATGTTACTTTTACATAACTTTACATGTATAGGGGAGGGGAGTAAATAATAATTTTGGGATTTTTTGATTTTTTCAGGGGTTTGGTCACAATTTTTATCAGTCAGTGTGCCAAATTTCAGCTTTGTAGCATGTCTGGAAGTACAGTAGAATTTTGATGATCTATACATGAGTGAGTAACTGAGTGGCAATTTCGGCGTTTTTTGAAATTTCTTAACTACTACTACTTGATGGAAGTCCATGAAACTTGGAGGGACTGTTAACTCTATAAAGATATACGACTGTACAAAGTTTAGTTTGAGTTTCGTAGCTCATTCCGAAGTATAGTTTTAGATAGGACAAATATGAGCTGAAATGTTTTAAGAGAGATGGTATAGCAGTTTCCGCGCGAACTTGGTGGGGCACTGCCGTGCGCCCATATTAGACTTAAAATTTGGAAGTCCAAAACTCTGTTTCTACTCAATCATTGTCTACGAATTTCAAACAAAAGAATAAAGCTGCCTCTACCCTTGCATTTAATTCCTGCATACTTATATGATAAGTATGTATATGCGACAATATAAAAATAGAGTTGCGCCGCGCCGCACCGCACCTCAAACGAATCCTTTGCGCCGCGCTTAAGAAAAATACGAAATAAAAAAACTTTGAGAGAAATTTGAATGAACGCATGCAGGGTGTTGTTTTAGATGTTTTTTTATCCTTTTGCTTCGTTTCTGGGTTTTATTTTTAATATGAAAATTTGCATAAAGAATTCTAAAAACTACTTCTACTAACTATGTCGGTTAGGCGGCAGGGTAGTGCCGTGGTATGGTCGTCGGCTTCACATGCAGAGGGTACCAGGCTCGCGTCTCGAACGATGCAAAAACAAAAAAAAATCTGTCGCCGACTTCCTTTTCACCGTTCAGCAGTCATCATCGAATAAGCATGCGATGCGATGCAAGCAAAAAGTCGACCTTGGACATCGAGAATATACGCAGGTGTAGGGCAGGAGCCGACACGCAGCCAGCCGAGGAATCAGGGATAATAACCCAGGAGCCTGCTATAAGTGCGATATACTCGGAACCAGGATGGCGCCAGCATAAATCTCCTACAGTCAACTCACGACGACCACGACTGTTGCGCTCAAAAAGGAAAGAAAGAAGTCTATCGTCTAACCAAGTTCTGCTGGGACGATAGCCATGTTAGATAGATGCAAGTCTAACATGTAGCAGGTTTACCTATCGAAAGGGGTTGTAAAAGCGTGGGTCCACTGTTCATACTTTCTACGCAGTATAAAGATCCCTCTAAAGTCCTCTTAGAGAAAGAAAACTTGCATCCTAAGGGGCACGTGCATCAGTTTGATATATGATGTACAGACAAATCGAAATTTGCAAAAAGGTCGCGCCGTGTGCCTAGTCGCTAGACCGAAAATGGTCTTGCCACCACTACTACTACTACTATGTCGGTTCGGAACGTTTTGCTACGTTATCAGATAGTTTTTCTACATTGTCTTGCCTATTCTCCGCCTCCTTCGCTCCTGACAATCATCTTCTGTCAGTTTTTTTTTGACAGTTGCTATTCCAGTTTAGGACGCCCTCTTTTTCTGCGCCCTATTATGGTTGCCATTCTAGGACGTGTTTTGGTAATCTCTGATCGTTCATCCGTTGTACATTGTCGTACCATATCAGTTGTCTTTTAGTGATGTCATCCGTTCTGCTTTCCTTGATTCCCATTCTTTCTTTTTTGGTCTTATTTCTTGTGTGATCTGTTCTAGATATTGTAATTGATCTTCTTATTGCATCCATTTCGACACTACATTTTAATTTTGTATTTTTCTGTTACGCGAGAAGTCTCTATTTCATACAACAGTTTACCTGACTTACCAAATGTGACACCCTAGCAGTGGCGACTTCCACTAGAAAACAAACAGTATTTTTAATTGATTTATTTTAAAAAAATTTAATCTTCCCGTAGGACATGTCTAGTTCTTTTTTTTTTAGTCTGTGGTTAACAAAAGGCAAATAATTTGGTAAACTTTTTTAGCGTAATTAATTACAAGCCAGCAGCACCGCGCAGGATAAGTTTTTAATTTCAACCGTTTTTCAGCGGTGTATGGGTGGCTGTTCTAGCGTGGGGGCGGGAGGAATGTTTGTTTTAGTTGACGTCGGCCATACTCATCGTGCGAAAACGTTCGTTGCCCTTCCAACGGGTTGCCGGTTCTATCTTTAGTGAAGACGTCTAAGTTTGATTTGATTTGGGGTAGGTCAGTAGTTAAAAGCCTTGCCGGTCGCGTGTTTGTTTTTGTTTTTGTTTGTTTTCAAAATGAAAATAAATACCGTCGATTATATAATTAACTGTGCAATTTTAAATACCTTGACATATGAACTTCAATTACAAATAAAATCTTTAGGACCACATAGACCGGACCTAAAAATCCTAAAAATTAACCAAAATTTTAGTGCAAGTAATCAAAAATTATAGGATGCTAAAAACTGGTTGTGCGGTTGTGAAAAACGAAATGTTTTTTTTTTGCTTTATTATATGAACCGAACCGAACAATCCACGAAGTGATCCTGCGTGGGGCTACTTATTTAAATAACCACATACAATTTTGTATGCTAGGCAAGACTGATGTTAGGTGCCAATTTAATAGTGCCTACAGGCAAAACATTACCGAACATAATGAAAATGTGGCAAAAAATAGACATATACTCAGTAGATTAATAGACTGTTTAAAATTCTGTTTGATTTTTGAGGTTGCTCTACGGGGCTATGATGAGTCTGAAACTGGTGCTAATCCGAGCACTTTGCGCATGTAAAAGAAGGGCGAATAGACTTTATCTATAAACAAATAAACTCAAAACTACACCAAGTAGCTGCTTGTTTGTAAAATGCTAAAATAAAATTGGTTAGGTAAGTTTTTTATCTCCTTTTCCATGCAATATAAATTTCTGCCCCCCCCCCCCCAATTTATAACGTAACCAGCCGCCACTATACCCTAGTATACATACTCATTGCTTGGAGGTATTGTTTGTCCAATGTCTAGTTCTCTCTCACTGACTTGATTCGTTTCCAATACATAATTACTGTGTCTTGTCCACTGTTAACCCCCACTTTTGGCATTCTTCCCTTAACTTTTTCATCATGTCTTCTTTATCATTAGCTCCAATTACTTGGTCGTCAGCAAACTGTAGTGTGTGTAAATCGCTCGTTAAGTTATATTTTCATACCGGGTACTTTACGTTTCCAGTTTTTTAGAACTACTGCGATATATATTTTCAAATGAGTCCGAATAAAGGATGGCAGTATTTGTTCCGGTTCTTAAAATGCACAAAGGCCGAATACTGACCGACCAGCTGTCATCTTATAATGTAAATATACTCAAATACTGCCTGGCTTTATTGCAATAAATCCCTAAGAAACCGTATTGTAAGAGTTGCTAAAAGAAATCAGAAAAAGAGAGGCTAAAGATATTAGGTCTCACAAAAAAAGGATACGACTATTTAAATATTAATCCATGATAGAGTTGACATAAGAACGCTCTTACCCAACAAAACAAAACTACATGGCCAATTTACCTAGCGAGCGCATCTCGAATACACCACAAGTGGGATTTGAGTAAATCTTTCATGTACCCAGGTTCGGGAGTTGACTATATATATCGGGCTAAATTCATTAATTCCAAGCAGGCAGGAGGCATCCCAACTGAGAATTTGATGCACTTTAGGAGTGTGTTTTGGTAATTTCGGAGGCGGAATTATTTAGCATTATCTTTGGGATTGTCTAGCCCGGATAGTTTCTAAATTTTTTAAATAATTACGTATCTATGATTCATATATACCTAATAGCATTAATACTAGTCAATGTAATTAGAAAACTAAAGCAATCATAGCTTGCCCTGAAACCATGAAAAATTTCAACTCGCGGATGTTTTAAAGTCATAGATATAGAAACAGTAGATCTTGCTTCAACATCAATCAAAATCCACAAGGGAACCAAGCCAATCCGCATAAGAAGAGGTTTCAAATGGTGACACAATATCCCCTAAACTATAACCAGGCCAGAAGGTGTTTTAAAAACTTAGATTGAAAAGAAATAGGCATCACAGTAAACGGAAAATACTTAAACTACTTAAGATACGCTGATGACATCGCCTTAATAACAGATAAGAAAGAAGAACTGATAAAAATGCTGAAAGAACTGGATACAGCTCTAAAAATATAGGCTTAAGTATGAACTGCACTAAAACTAAAATCATAACAAACACTGATGAAGATATCACGATCAGAATAAACCAAGAGAAAATAGAACAAGTAGAGGAATATAATATACCTGGGACAAATTATTAAGCTAAAAAAAAAACCAAACGCCTGAAATCAAGAATACCTTAAAACAAAAGTGTATAACCAATGTATCCTTTCTGTACTTACCTATGGATCCCAGACCTAGACACTTACAAAATCAACCAGGGATAAGGTAGCAAAAGCCCAAAGTTCAATGGAAAGACAAATGTTACATGTACAGCTAACAGATAGAAAAAGGCATATATGTATACCAAATAAAATAAAAGTAAGGGATGTCAAATGTATTGTAAACTGGAGATCTTGGGAAAATAAAAGAAGTAGGGGAAGACCCCAAATGAAATGGGCAGACGATTTGAAGAAATATGCACGACAGACAGAGAGGAGTGGAAGATATTGGGGGAGGCCAAAGATTGATCGAAGAATGCTTAATAGATAGATAGAATAGGTAGATCTTGCTTCAGCTACTGCGCAGCCTCAAGTAGGGGCGACAAAACGTTATTGGCCTCAATTTTTTCACCGGTTTTGTGTGCAACCTGTTGTTATGGTGAACAAACAGCCGAACTTCCCCCGCGCATTCGCCAGAAGTTAAAATTTAATTGGAATCAATGGTTTCAATGTTTTACCATGAGTTTCGTCCAATGCCGCCACCTAAATCATGCCAATTAAAGGTGATCTTGCGCAGTCAGTGCACTTTGCTGAAATATTGGTGAACACTTATCCGTTACCAAACTAATTGACATTTACCAATAAGTTGAGGGCACCCTTGGTCTTCTCTTAGGACAATCTTAGACATACAAACCAAAAAAATTACGTTACACATAAATTAAAGAGTATAGCAAACAGTTAAGAAGTTAAATTTAAATCAAAGGCGTTTTTCTGTTATTCTGTTGTTTTTAGATTTAATTTATCTAACACCGACAAAGGTCTTAATCCAAACTAAAAAGACTTTTTACAAAGGAAACGTAACATATGGATTAAGACTGGTATTTAGGCAAATATATTATGTGGTGGGTAAAGTTAAATTACCGGATAAACCGAGAATTGCCCGAAAAAACCTATACCCATACTCAGGAGTCATGGGTAAAGCAAAGAAAAAAAATTAATCGCACAAAAACTTAATCAGGCGCAGGGTAAACCTTTTTTTTTAGCGTAAAATTTAAAACGTGTTTTATATTAAATATGGGTTGAGCTATACTTTATACCTTGTAAATGGGATTGGGTTTTCTGCAGAAATTGTAGATAATTTAATAGTTTTTCTATATAGATACCCACTATGTATTCAAATATATTTGTTTCGTTAAATATTTGTAGTTTTGGTAATTTACCTCTGATGCATTTACACTGATTTTTCTTAAATGACGTCCACAGTTGAGTTGATATTTGACAAAGCATCACTGCTTATTTTCCACGGCGACCTCTAGTGATTGTTGCTCACACTACGCTTGTAAGGTCACTGCGTTCTGAAGGCTGGCGGCGCAGTTTTCGTGATCGAGCCACCCTATATGTTTAATCACGATAACGACCTCTAGGGGCAACCGCTTGTACAAATTCCATTCTATATCTATTTCATCAGTCGAACATAAATTGTATTTTTAAGTTCCAATTTTAATTGGTTATATAGTCAACCTGAATTTACATAATAAGAAAAGTTTTTTGAATATTGATAACTGGCAACTTTTTTATTTAGTTAGTTATTAAAATGTTTTTAAATATATACCTACGTTCTTATTTTTTCTTTGACTGATTATTGACGCGATAACCTTATTCAATGCTAATGACTTGTCAAAACAATAAAATAACAAATTTTCCATATATTTTAGAAGTCAGAATTTATTAATATATTATTAAGTGTAAAACAAAAAGTCGTTGTCACACACCTCTGTGACCCAAAAATATGTTTTTTGTTTAAACAATAAATTTTTAATGCGTGTTCGGCACAAAGACGCGTTGTATATTTAATAATGCTTGAACTTTATAAAATATTAAACTAAACTGAATAACAATGTGTACTTAGGAAACAGGGTAAAAAATAATTTCTTGGTTCGAGTTCTACCCAGAGATATAGGCCAGTCTGTGGTTACCTTCCCGATACCAGCCCACAAAATTGACTGATGATTTATATGCAGCCCTTGCACTGCGACCACCAGTCTATTGTGGCTCACTTTTGAGTGGTTTCTCACCACTGTATACCTAATCCTCCAAAAAGGTTGGCTATCAGTTTGGGTGAGACACTGTTCAGATCTTCTGAATCAATCTGAGAGTTACCGAAACTGTTCTGACGTAAACGTGCAATAGCCGGACATTGGCACAGTACATGTCTGACTGTCCCTTCTATTAGTCCCATTTTGTGCATGGGTATTCTCAGTCGACAGTGACGCATAACAAGACCAGTCACTATACGTATCTCCGGTTCGGGGCCGAAAAATTCCGCACATGCCACTTTCCTCGCTGCTCAGTCTATGTCCTTATTTGCTTCGTGCCCGTAATGCCCTGACACTAATGACAAATTTTTAGCGCTACCAAGCGCATTCAGCGAACCGAACCGAATCCCTGCAGCTCCTCATGGTTTTCGATGAGACCGTATAGGAATCCCGTATAGGAATCAAGCGCTCTTAAGGCTGCTTGACTCGCGGAGAAGACTTTTATTGTCCCGTTCGTCAATTCGTGGTGAGTAAGCTACCGGGCACACATTCAATGGCTACGAGTTTAGCCTGAATTAATATAGTAGCCAATTGGCCAAAATTATGTATAATCTCGACTTTTTCTTGGATACTCCAGATCCAACGCCTCGTGGCATTTTGGATCCGTCGGTAGACCAGAAGCTATCGTTATTTGAAAAATTGGTCCTGTTCTTTAACCAGTCCTCCTCTCCGAGAGAATAATGTTGTATACCTTTTTGCTGTACACAGTGTTGGGCATGACGTCGGATATCATCCTAGAGTTGCGTTTAACTCTTGATCCTGTTGATTGGCTCTTATTCTGTATGTTACTCTTCGTGCCTCTGCCTCTAAGAAAATGTGAAGCGGAGGTAAGTTTAGTAAGCTTTCAAGCGCACTCGATGAGCTAGAGCTCATTGCACCACATATGGCAAGTTAGTATTGCCCTTGAGGTTCTTTGATGTCCTTTCTCGAACTAGACTAATGCGCCATACGCAATCATTGATTGGTCTGATGACTGTTATATACAGCCAATACATTTGTTTGGCGCTAGTGCCCCAGATTATTCCGCAAATTCTTTTCCTTGTCCAAGGACAGTGTGGCTTTGCGGGTCATTTTTTCCAAATAGGCATTCCAGGTAAGAGTTTTATCTAGGGTGACCCATAGGTGTGCAAATAGATTTTTTTCACCGTTAAGCTCCGGAGGAGTCAGGAAATCGAGCTTCCTTTTACGGATGAACGGTAAAATTGTTTTGCTGTGATTTAAGGACATCTGTTTCCTGTCACACCAGTCTTTTACCTTGTTTATTACTTCTTGTATCTTTCAGAGAATTCAATCTCTGGAATGTCTCTAATGTTGGCATATTTTGGAAAGGGAGGAAGATCCTTTACTCCACACTTTTGAGCATGCTTTATATTTTTGAAAAAACTATCCAAAGATTGCTTAATGGTTTATTTCATAAAATGATTCTCGACCGGTTTTGAGCTTGTGCTCATTTTCAAGGGTCTATTAACAAGTCATTTAAAAGGTTTGTAAATTTTCAATAATCTTAAATATAATATTTTTAAAAAAACAAAAAAAAAGTCTAACAATTGTACTCCCCTTGCCGACTCAATTCATTGGTAAGCCTTGTTTTTGCAGGTTTCGCTTAAACCCCTTAAAACTGCCTAATTTAAAACGCCCTGTAGGGATTTCCATCTCGGGCAAAATTATAAAGCTACAATCTAGAATGTTAGCTGGCAAGTTTGCTCGTTTAAGTATTTATAAATATTTGAAATATATTTTATGTAAACATCTCAGCAGTCTTTTAAGTTGGCAGGAATGGCGTTGCTGTAGCTGCAGTAGTGAACCCGGGCGCAAATTTATTATTTATTGCATCTATAATTTAGTTAGACTTATTTGGCTTGTACCTTATTAATTATAAAGGAAAGCTTTTCAAGTAGGGAAGGAAGTTGGAACAAAAAAACAATTTGTAAGCAGTAAAAAGAATAACCAAAGAAACTGCGCCTTCAAGTCTAAATGGGTTCTCCTGGTCTTCTGGTTCTCACCCAATAAACATTTTCTAAAGGTTCTGGTGACAGAAATTTTTATAAATTAAAACAGGTTTCATTATAGGTTTTGTTGTATATAGAAGGGTTTTGCAAGATTATTGTATTTATAGTTGTTTTATTGAAAATCCTAAACGGACAAAACTATTTTTTTTTAAATTAGTGTTGGTTTTATTACCTTTAATAATATAAAATTTCCAGAACTCTACAAGTTTTATAAATTGGTGTTTGAAATATTTTAATCAATTAGTTAATAAAAATTAGGGATCTAGCGACAAAAGTTTTATAAATTAGTGTTTGACATACTTTAATCTACTTTCTTATGAAACCTTCAGGACTTCACTAAAAAGTGTACAAAAGAACCACAAAAAAAAATAATTGATTAAATAGATCAAAATTCAATTGCTATATAACCTAAAGTGAAAGTGAAATTAAAGAAAGAAAAATAAGAAAAAAGTTTTTCTGCTTCGACCGGGACTCGAACCCGGGAACTCATGCTCTGTACGCAAACATTCTAAACATTGAACTACCGAAGTCATGCATAAATTTTCAGAAAACCTTCATCTATGCAGGCTGCGGTGTCTCAATACAAGAACGAGAGATTCTCAGGGTATTAACTCGACCAAGTCATCAAACTGATTTCTATAATTCTTCCTTCCCACTGTCAAAGGTATGAAAACTCAAAAGTTAGACGTAAACTATCAACGTCTCAAAACATCACCTTTTCGCGTGTTAAAATTTCTGATCGCAATGGGCAATTGCCAATATAATTTTCATACTTTTGACAGTGGGAAGGCAGAATTATAGAAATGAGTTTGATGACTTGGTCGAGTTAATACCCTAAGAGTCTCTCGTTCTTGTATTGAGACACCGCAGCCTGCATAGATGAAAATTTTCCGAAAATTTATGTATGGCTTCGGTAGTTTAGAATGTTTGCATACAGAGCAAGAGATCCCAGGTTCGAGTCCCGGCCGATCAGAAAAACTTTTTTCTTATTTTTCTTTCTTTAATTTTACTTGTTGTTTATAGTTTTAGGTCCTTGCATTATTTGCAATTTGGAATTTGAGTACTAGTAATTTCTTACAATAATTTCATAATTTCCATCATTTTGTGTTCATTGTTCATAACGTAGTTGGTGCACACCCTATGCTGAAATGTTTTGAAACAAAAGGGGGTAATTTATCAGCTAAGTTTCTTTCGTACTGCTTTCCCTTTGTGTACAATAGTACCTAAATTTATACCCACCAATTTAAAGTGACTAAATTGTTTTGTTTATATTCTGCTTACGAATAATTGACGTGCAAAAACAATGAAAAAATACATATTATACATATCATAGTTCTGATCTATGCTAACCTCGGTGATCCTATATAATACAGAGCGGAATTACTCAAAGCCTGCTTTAATCTTTTAATTGGGGCCGCCAATGACGCGATTCAATTAGGAAATTAAGAATTAAACTATCTACTAAATATCCACGCTAAATGCAATTGCATTTTAAAACATATTCTAATGTGTTTCTGAGAATCTCTGTGTGTGTTCCTATTAATTAGTAAGATGTTAAATCTTTCGTTATAACCGCTTTATTTTCTCTTCTAAAAGAACTTAATAAAGTCATAGATAAGAAGTAGATATAGGAGTAGCTCTTTATATAGATGTAAGAGAAGCTTTTCATTCTCTGAGTCACGAAATCTATCTATTTAGCCTTCTTCGATCCATCTTTGGACATAGGCCTCTCCCAATATCTTCCACTCTCTTTCTGTCGCCGTGTTCATCGATCTAGTTCCCACATGTTTCTTCAAATCGTCCGCGCATCTCATTTGGGACCTTGCCCTACTTCTTTTATTTTTCCAAAGTCTCCAGTTTACAATACATTTATTCCATCGTCTTCTGTCTGATATTATAACCGGCAAATTTCATTTTAATTTTACTACTTCTCCCCTGACGTTCCTTACTTTGTTTTACTTCTTATCCATTCATTCCTTCCATTGATCTTTGAGCTTTTGTTACCTTATCCATGTTGTAACCTTATCCATTATTTTGTAAGTATGTAGGTCTGGGATCCATAGGTGAGTACAGGAAGGATATATTGGTTATACACTTTTGTTTTGAGGTACCTGAGGATATTTTTTATTTTTTAATATGTAGCTTAATTTACCGAATGCTGCCCAGGCCAATGCTACTCGTTTCTTGATTTCAGCTGTTTAATTTTATTTTTAGTTTAATAATTTGTCCTAGATATATTATCCTCTACTTGTTCTATTTTTTATTGGTTTATCCTGGTCGTGATATCTTCATCTGTGTTTATTATGATTTTAGTTTTAGTGTAGTTCATACTCAAGCCTACATTTTTAGCTGCAGTATCCAGTTCTTCCATAATTTTTATTAGTTTTTCTTTCTTATCTGTTATTAAGGCGATATCGTCAGCATATCTTATGTGGTTTAAGTATTGTCCGCTTAATTTGATGCCTATATCTCCTCAATCTAAGTTTTTAAAAACATCTTCTAGGGCCTGGTTAAATAATTTAGGGAATAATATGTCACCCTGCTAACACCGCTTCTTATGTGGATTGGCTTGGTTTCTTTTTGATTAATGCAATTCCTTCAAATATATTGGCTATTAAGTCTATGTATCTGTGATCTATTCGGCTATTAATTACAGATGCTTTTTCTGCACAGTACTCAATGCTATCAAAAGCTTTTTCAAAGTCTATAAGGATTTTCATGGTTAATAGGTGGTCATTGAGCACTGTATTGACGTGTTCTAATGCTCCCCTTGTTTTTTTTATAGTTGGTACGGGATCAGATTAATAAACAATTTTAGGAAGTTGGTCTACTTTTGGCTGCTACTGTATCGGATGTCAACTGTACTGAAAACTTTAGGGCCAAAAGTATAGCACCCCAAAAAAGCACCACAGGATTCTGTATGAAAAATTTCCGAAACAAGTGAACTGAGAACTGGATTGAATGTTTTCTACTGCTCCGCTTCGTTTTTTTTATAGTTGGTACAGGATCAGATTTATAAATAATTTTAAGGAGTTAGTCTACTTTTGGCTGCTACTGTATCGGATGTTTGTTTATCTGCTACTGCTTTGGGTTATTGGCTTTTTCTCTATTTAAGACAATTCGTCAGCGCAATTTGGTAGGCTCCAAGATAGTCTGGCATGTGCCGCTGGGAACCTGGTTCGGTTTGATCCAATTTCGTCCACTTCTGCTTCTGAACGGGTTTGGTTGGGTTTCTCTTTTCTCTTGTAGTTCTCCAGTCGGTTTCTGGTTGTGTGTCGTTTTATTTTTTATGCGTTTTCTATTATTTTGTTAAATCAGAAAGGTAATGAGGTGACCCCCGAAACAACAGTCTGTTTTTATAATAATTCCATTGACAGTGTTCTTTTTCTTTAATCTAGATGAAAAACGTCTTATCTCGGCACAGTGTTATTTTTACTCTGTATTGTCCATAATTTAATAATAAAACAGAGAGCTCTGCCGCTGCTTCAGACGCGCTTCGTCTTCTTATTTTTTACTAATTTCATTACTAAACTAGTCTGTTGTCTTTTTAAATTAGACAGCTTCCCGGAGTATTTACGCTGGGAATTAAAGCTAAGGGCCGCAGAATATACACATCTTACAGAAGAGCACACGTTTTCACAAAATTTTGTAAGATTTTTCGAGTATGTTTCGGAATTTTTTCGATTATAGCAGAGTGGTTATTTGAAGAGTTTACTATTCTGCTTTATGGTGATTCCTAAATACATTTGTAGTTAACCTGATCTGAATATTTGGCTCTGAATTCCGCTGACTGACGCTGGCGTCTCGAAGGTGGGAAAATATGTAATCAGCATTGATCTGAAAGAAAGAAAGTACTGTTAAAGGTCACGTATGGTTCTTACTCGCCTGCTGTTGTTCTAGTCTTTCTCGTATTTTGGTAGATGACGCTACATATGGGGATGGGTGCTATAAACATAAAATGAGATGTGGCCTTAAGAAAAGTTAAAAAAAATGTGGGCGCCAATTTGTGGCCTTAAAAAAAAAGTTGTGTGACATTTGTGGCAGCTTAAAGACGTCGCCGCCATTTTGTGACACTGAAACCCACTGAATAATTAAACAAATATCTGGAAGCAGAACTGTATTTTCCAGCTAGGTAAAACATTGATATACCCGGTAACTTTTATACAGTGGAGAAGGGGGGGTTCAGAAATAAGAAAATTTTAAGTGCGCCACATTATTTAATACCAATGTTTTACAAAGAAGATCTTAAACAAAATACAGTTCAACCCAAACGTTGTAGCCAAACAATGAAATTCTATACTTCCGAGGCTTCCAGAATATTTGTGTAATTAAAAAGCCAAAAAAAAAATAAACAGAATAAAACTCTGAAAGATTGAATTAAGATGACATAACTAGAAATACTTTACAGGTAGATGGAGTCCTTTAACAGGCCATAGTGTACCTACATCTGAGTCAATAGTGTGAGACTCAGTTGTATAAATGATTGAAAAAAATAAATATACTTCCAAAATTATTCCGTCATAGGGGAGATCTAGACCAAATATCTGCTGTCATCATTCTACGTTGGGTAGAATGAGACAGACAGCAACCCAGTCCGAGATCCACCCCATGAGGTAAAACAGTGTAAAGAAACCGCAAAAAAAAAATATAATCTCATCTCTCTTTTGTCTCCGCAAAGTTGGTCATCGGGTTGTACAAATAACACAGAAATTTAGTTCATCTTTTATATTTTGATTGTAAACTTGAGAAAAATACCAGACAAGTCAGGGCCAAAATAGCAAGGCACTTTAAATAGGGCCAAAATAGCAAGGCACTTTAAATTTGACAGTAAAATTATCTTAAATAAATGAAATGAAGGAAAACAAGTCAATGTAGTAAATATGCCGCAAAACCAGGGTTATGACGTCATACCTTATCTTGCGTTTACAAGAAATGTCAAAATTATACTGTGAAAACTTATATATGAAAAGATTACGTCTAAGTTATATTAAAAATTTATATATGAGGAAAAAAATTATAGTTAAGGCTTGCTCCTACCTTGGTCCTTGAATTATTTAATAATTATTGGTGTTTATTTGGTAAACCTGGAAGTGTTGTAGGTTTCCCGACATACTCCTGCTGTTCCGGCTTGCCCGCGCCTCCCCTACTGCCGCTTAGCACATCACGCTAGGGCAGCACATGGTCTCAAGTGTTGATGGTTCCTTGGCCCGAGCGTAAAAAGGTTGTGGGATTCTTGCCCGAGCGTAGAAATGTTGTGGGATTCTTGCCCGAGCGTAGAAACCCTTTCCCAGGGTTAGAACTGGCCCGTCCGGCTTCCCACCAGCGTCCAGCCCAACTGTCCCGTCGCTGGAATTGACAGGGCGATGCTCTTTCCGTACAAATGGCGTAGGCCGACTTAATTTCCCCTCAAAAGGGTGCGAGCGTCACTTCCGATTACGCCGAAAACACGACGGCTCACTCCTCACAGTCTCTGGGATATCTCCTACAATTCGCTGCAGTGCCAAACCAAAAACAATGGCGATCCCAGAGCCTGTTGCCGACCCAGCCAAAATTTGTTAGCAAAAAGAGACAAAGCACTTCGTCAAGAATACCAGAATAATGTAGTGGCCGGAAACCGTTTTGTAAATTTTGTGGGGAGTGGGGACGGTAAAACGCAATAGTACCAACCTAATCTTCCCGGTGAAATTCAAATAAAGGATGCAAACCTATTTATAAAAAACTTTTCCGCCAAAAATAAATCTCTACATTCAGTGGCCAGACTGGAAGAAAAAAACCCGGGGTTTTCAAAGTAACCAATGAGGTACAGCAATAGTTCTATACAGGTCTATAGGGGCAGCACCGACCACCTTGAGGTGTTGTCGGATCTATTTCCACGGTTGAAATTTTTATAACAAGGACGTCGAGACACCCTCCATACATTTGACCGAACATTTGCCTACCGGACCCCCACCAACATATCAAGTAGAAGAAGAATAACCCGACGGACTAGAAGAAGCTCAGCATTGAAACCATCAACTGTAAAATCAATTACTGGAGATCAGGGCATGCAGCAAACCCAGGAATATTCGAACACTCAACCAATTCCCATATGAGTAAAGCTATACTAAGTGTAGAATTTAGTTGTATTTTAGCTACAGTTTTAGTCACAAGTTTCCTTTGCTCTTTATATATGTTTTCTCTAAGATTCATATGGTTTGACGCCATTCTTGTAAAACATTTCTACTGTAATAAAGTTGTTTCTAAACCTGAACCTAAAAATACACACTGAACTATTGCTTAAAGGCACAAGAGTGTTCAGATGTTAACTCACACGATTTCGTTTATTCTTTTAGTCTTGGTTTTTATCCCTCGTTTATCTCCCCTTTACCAAAGGGCATAACTCGTATTTATTTTATCCTTTCCCTATCAAATTAATAAAGATATCAAAGTGGCGGAGCCTCGGTTGTTCCTGGTCGACCCAAATATGTTTTCGTACTATCAAAACTAGTTAATCCGTGAAGGACATGAGGTTCGGATTGTCCCAATATCCTCGAAATAAACGTAAGGGAATGAAATGTTCATCTAAATGTTTCCTTCCTGTTACTGAATCCATTTGTGATGCGGCAACGCCGCCATTCCCCAGCATAACAGCTGTTTAACTTTATGAACGTCAAGTGAATCACAAAATTCCACAGATAAAAACAAAACAATCAAAATTTTTATGTGATTTTTCCCGAAGCCTGTGATCTTAAATTCCAATTACGATGTCCAGATAATGCGATGTGCGTAGTGTCCACAGTAATTCGATGGAATGTCTCCTTTATAAGGTAACTTTTTGGACACTATATAACCTCCAAACCTAGCTCTATAAAATACTATATATTTGTGTACAGAAAGACGAATCAAAGAGCCTTGATTATTTACCTAAATAAACAAATATGTAACGTTGTCTTAAACGTAAAATTGACACGTTACATAATCCCCCCCCAACTTCAAGACGATTAACCTAAAAGGTTAATCGGAGAGGTCCGCTGCCGACTTAAGGTCTTTGGCATGCCAACTCCCTGGCAGTACTTTACCCGATGGTTCCTGAAGCTCAAATATCCATGGAGAAATTTTATTCCTAATCACATAAGGACCAACGAATTTCGGTGCTAACTTCTTCGAGAAAAACTTCGCAGCATCCGACAAAACATAATTTTTCTTCCAAACACGCTGACCCACAACAAAGTTGGGTACCCTTGTACGCAAATTATACTGAACTACGTTTTTCTCTCCCGCCACCTCTAACCTTCTCTTAACATCCGCATAGAGCTTCCGGAAACCTTCGTTCTTACTTTCAGCTGCAGTTTGTACACCATTCTCTTCAGATAACAAAACTGGGTTGGAGTAATCTCTACCTGATAAACACATATTCCTACCAAAATTAACAAAGAAAGGAGACATCCTGGTTGTCTCATGGGTTGCAGTACGAATCGCGCAGGCAAGTTTATGTATTTGTTCGTCCCACTTCCTGTGGTTGTCTTTCACATAACAACATAACATGGTTTTTAACGTACGATTCGTCCTTTCTGTTGGATTTGCTCTGGGGTGATAATACGGATTATACTGAATTTTAACCTGATAACTCTCAGCAAAACGCTTAAACTCGTTACTTTTGTACTGAGGGCCATTATCACAAAGTATCAAACGGGGTACTCCGAAGACCATAAATACTTGCTCCTCAAGATGCTTGACAACTGCTTGAGTAGGAGCTGTTCGCATTGGAAAAACTAAGGAAAACTTACTCAAATAGTCCGTAACGACGAGAATCCAGCAATTACCCTTTGTTGAACGAGGTAGAGGTCCACATAAATCAGTCGAAATAATTTCCCAAGGACGAGTTGGTTTTGGGTGAGATATCATCTGATCAGATACACCTTGTGTATCACCTTTATAAGCTGCACAAAGCATTTCTTTACAAAAGTTGCCACGTCCTGGCGCATTTTTGGCCAATAATATTTTTCTGCCAGTCTGTGGAAGGTTTTATACACACCCATATGTCCTGCGGTAGGAGGATCGTGAGCTTCTCCTATAATTCTACGCCTATGATCTTTGGGGACTACCTCTTTCCAATATTCATTAGATGGTGAAAGTTGAGGGTATTCTTGTTTGACATATTTATACAACTTATTATCAGTGTATCTCCAATTCATAAATTTTAATGGTGATTCTACGACCCTCTTTACCATCTTTTGGTACCATCGATCTTTAATTGCTGTTGAAACATCTCTGGGCTGCGAAATTGTATCAATCACAGGTACTGCACGAGACAACATGTCCGGGACAACTAAATCTTTCCCTTTCCGATGGATTACTTCAAAATCATATTGCTGCAGTTTTACAGACCAACGAGCAAGTCTTCCACTGGGCTCTTTCAAGCTATGAAGCCATTTTAAACTAAAATGATCTGTTATGACCTTAAATGAGATCCCCTCAATATAAGGCCGGAGCTTCTCTATCGCCCAAACCAATGCCAAACATTCTCGCTCGGTGGTCGTGTAAACACGTTCTTGCTTAGTCAAAGATCGACTCAAATAGCAAATGACTTTGTCTCCTTCAGGATAAGGTTGCGTTAAACATGCTCCTATTCCATATCCTGAGGCGTCTGTTTGAATGACAAATTCCTTGGTATAATCTGGACATGTAAGAATCGGTGCAGTCACTAAAAGTTCCTTAATCTTAATAAATGCCTTTTCGCAGTCTGGAGTCCAATCGAACTTTTGATTTTTCTTAGTTAGAGCTGTAATCGGAGCTATTATCGCTGAAAAATTCTCTATGAAACGTCTATACCAGGATATTGTACCTACAACTCTACGAACTTCTCTGACAGTTCTTGGCCTCTGGAGCTCTAACATGGCTCTAATTTTATTAGGGTCAACTCGGATGCCTCGACGGTCCACTACGAAACCTAAATAAGTCATTTCTGGCCTACACAGTTGGCATTTCTCCCAACTTACCGTTATCTTTGCATTCTGCAATCTTCGTAGGACTTCCTCAAGAATTCTAAGATGTTCAGAAAAGCTCTGTGTGACAATTACGAGGTCATCGAGATATACGTACACGTAGGGGTCTAAATCGTTTCCTATGATGCTATCTATGAGTCTCTGCCAAGTTGCAGGTGCATTATGAAGACCAAATGGTAACCGCTTAAATTGGAAGAGACCTCGTCGACAGATGAATGCTGTTAGTGGCTTCGATGATTCTTCCATTGGTACTTGCCAATAAGCACTCTTAATATCTAAAGTTGACAAGTACTTAGCATCTTTCAATTTGTCAAGAGTCTCGGATGCGAGTGGTAAAGGATAACTATCACGCGCCGTCACTGAGTTCAATTTGCGGTAGTCCACACAGAAACGATATTTCTTTGTGTTTTTCTTTTGTACCATTACCACTGGTGAAGCCCATGAACTACTACTACGTTCTATCACATCCATTTTCAGCATTTCGTCGATTTCGTCATCAATAAGTTTTTGAATGACCGGTGAGACCTTATATGAACGTTGTCTTATCGGTGCTGCATTTGTTGTAATCTTATGTTCTACTCTGTCTGTACATCCCAGTGAGTCACCCATCATATTCTTATATTTAACGACCAATTCCTCTAGTCGTTCTGATTCATAAGGTGTAAGAGTTGTTTGTTGGTCTGATGTTTCTAAAGAACAAATCACATCTTTATTATCGGCAAAATGCCACTCATTAGTACTTAAGTTCGGTACTATACCCATCGAAATCCAAAAATCTAATCCTAAAATCAAAGTGTGCGGCAACTCAGGAACGACGACGACCTCTATTAACCTAAATTTGTCCTGAACTCGCATAGGAAGCTGCACTGTTCCAATACTACTCGTGCTTTGACCATTTGCCACAATACAACTCGTCTTCTTCGTCGTATCAAGTGAAAAACCAAACCTCTCGATGATTGACCAACCATGATTCCCTAAAAAGGTACGTGAAGCCCCGGAATCCAACAAACCTAATAACTTATTTCCGAGCACATCCACTTCTAAATAAGGCCTTTCATCTTTACGAGCATGATTACAAAGAAGATCTTAAATAAAATACAGTTCAACCCAAACGTTGTAGCCAAACAATGAAATTCTATACTTCCGAGGCTTCCAGAATATTTGTGTAATTAAAAAGCCAAAAAAAAATAAACAGAATAAAACTCTGAAAGATTGAATTAAGATGACATAACTAGAAATACTTTACAGGTAGATGGAGTCCTTTAACAGGCCATAGTGTACCTACATCTGAGTCAATAGTGTGAGACTCAGTTGTATAAATGATTGAAAAAAATAAATATACTTCCAAAATTATTCCGTCATAGGGGAGATCTAGACCAAATATCTGCTGTCATCATTCTACGTTGGGTAGAATGAGACAGACAGCAACCCAGTCCGAGATCCACCCCATGAGGTAAAACAGTGTAAAGAAACCGCAAAAAAAAAATATAATCTCATCTCTCTTTTGTCTCCGCAAAGTTGGTCATCGGGTTGTACAAATAACACAGAAATTTAGTTCATCTTGTATATTTTGATTGTAAACTTGAGAAAAATACCAGACAAGTCAGGGCCAAAATAGCAAGGCACTTTAAATAGGGCCAAAATAGCAAGGCACTTTAAATTTGACAGTAAAATTATCTTAAATAAATGAAATGAAGGAAAACAAGTCAATGTAGTAAATATGCCGCAAAACCAGGGTTATGACGTCATACCTTATCTTGCGTTTACAAGAAATGTTGAAATTATACTGTGAAAACTTATATATGAAAAGATTACGTCTAAGTTATATTAAAAATTTATATATGAGGAAAAAAATTATAGTTAAGGCTTGCTCCTACCTTGGTCCTTGAATTATTTAATAATTATTGGTGTTTATTTGGTAAACCTGGAAGTGTTGTAGGTTTCCCGACATCCACTTCTAAATAAGACCTTTCATCTTTACGAGCATGATTACAAAGAAGATCTTAAATAAAATACAGTTCAACCCAAACGTTGTAGCCAAACAATGAAATTCTATACTTCCGAGGCTTCCAGAATATTTGTGTAATTAAAAAGCCAAAAAAAAATAAACAGAATAAAACTCTGAAAGATTGAATTAAGATGACATAACTAGAAATACTTTACAGGTAGATGGAGTCCTTTAACAGGCCATAGTGTACCTACATCTGAGTCAATAGTGTGAGACTCAGTTGTATAAATGATTGAAAAAAATAAATATACTTCCAAAATTATTCCGTCATAGGGGAGATCTAGACCAAATATCTGCTGTCATCATTCTACGTTGGGTAGAATGAGACAGACAGCAACCCAGTCCGAGGTCCACCCCATGAGGTAAAACAGTGTAAAGAAACCGCAAAAAAAAATATAATCTCATCTCTCTTTTGTCTCCGCAAAGTTGGTCATCGGGTTGTACAAATAACAGAAATTTAGTTCATCTTGTATATTTTGATTGTAAACTTGAGAAAAATACCAGACAAGTCAGGGCCAAAATAGCAAGGCACTTTAAATAGGGCCAAAATAGCAAGGCACTTTAAATTTGACAGTAAAATTATCTTAAATAAATGAAATGAAGGAAAACAAGTCAATGTAGTAAATATGCCGCAAAACCAGGGTTATGACGTCATACCTTATCTTGCGTTTACAAGAAATGTTAAAATTATACTGTGAAAACTTATATATGAAAAGATTACGTCTAAGTTATATTAAAAATTTATATATGAGGAAAAAAATTATAGTTAAGGCTTGCTCCTACCTTGGTCCTTGAATTATTTAATAATTATTGGTGTTTATTTGGTAAACCTGGAAGTGTTGTAGGTTTCCCGACATACTCCTGCTGTTCCGGCTTGCCCGCGTCTCCCCTACTGCCGCTTAGCACATCACGCTAGGGCAGCACATGGTCTCAAGTGTTGATGGTTCCTTGGCCGAGCGTAGAAATGTTGTGGGATTCTTGCCCGAGCGTAGAAACCCTTTCCCAGGGTTAGAACTGGCCCGTCCGGCTTCCCACCAGCGTCCAGCCCAACTGTCCCGTCGCTGGAATTGACAGGGCGATGCTCTTTCCGTACAAATGGCGTAGGCCGACTTAATTTCCCCTCAAAAGGGTGCGAGCGTCACTTCCGATTACGCCGAAAACACGACGGCTCACTCCTCACAGTCTCTGGGATATCTCCTACAATTCGCTGCAGTGCCAAACCAAAAACAATGGCGATCCCAGAGCCTGTTGCCGACCCAGCCAAAATTTGTTAGCAAAAAGAGACAAAGCACTTCGTCGAGAATACCAGAATAATGTAGTGGCCGGAAACCGTTTTGTAAATTTTGTGGGGAGTGGGGACGGTAAAACGCAATAGTACCAACCTAATCTTCCCGGTGAAATTCAAATAAAGGATGCAAACCTATTTATAAAAAACTTTTCCGCCAAAAATAAATCTCTACATTCAGTGGCCAGACTGGAAGAAAAAAACCCGGGGTTTTCAAAGTAACCAATGAGGTACAGCAATAGTTCTATACAGGTCTATAGGGGCAGCACCGACCACCTTGAGGTGTTGTCGGATCTATTTCCACGGTTGAAATTTTTATAACAAGGACGTCGAGACACCCTCCATACATTTGACCGAACATTTGCCTACCTGACCCCCACCAACATATCATGTAGAAGAAGAATAACCCGACGGACTAGAAGAAGCTCAGCATTGAAACCATCAACTGTAAAATCAATTACTGGAGATCAGGGCATGCAGCAAACCCAGGAATATTCGAACACTCAACCAATTCCCATATGAGTAAAGCTATACTAAGTGTAGAATTTAGTTGTATTTTAGCTACAGTTTTAGTCACAAGTTTCCTTTGCTCTTTATATATGTTTTCTCTAAGATTCATATGGTTTGACGCCATTCTTGTAAAACATTTCTACTGTAATAAAGTTGTTTCTAAACCTGAACCTAAAAATACACACTGAACTATTGCTTAAAGGCACAAGAGTGTTCAGATGTTAACTCACACGATTTCGTTTATTCTTTTAGTCTTGGTTTTTATCCCTCGTTTATCTCCCCTTTACCAAAGGGCATAACTCGTATTTATTTTATCCTTTCCCTATCAAATTAATAAAGATATCAAAGTGGCGGAGCCTCGGTTGTTCCTGGTCGACCCAAATATGTTTTCGTACTATCAAAACTAGTTAATCCGTGAAGGACATGAGGTTCGGATTGTCCCAATATCCTCGAAATAAACGTAAGGGAATGAAATGTTCATCTAAATGTTTCCTTCCTGTTACTGAATCCATTTGTGATGCGGCAACGCCGCCATTCCCCAGCATAACAGCTGTTTAACTTTATGAACGTCAAGTGAATCACAAAATTCCACAGATAAAAACAAAACAATCAAAATTTTTATGTGATTTTTCCCGAAGCCTGTGATCTTAAATTCCAATTACGATGTCCAGATAATGCGATGTGCGTAGTGTCCACAGTAATTCGATGGAATGTCTCCTTTATAAGGTAACTTTTTGGACACTATATAACCTCCAAACCTAGCTCTATAAAATACTATATATTTGTGTACAGAAAGACGAATCAAAGAGCCTTGATTATTTACCTAAATAAACAAATATGTAACGTTGTCTTAAACGTAAAAATGACACGTTACAGAGAGACAAAACCGTCTGAGGAGTCCCATATAGACGAAACAGTTAACTGTTAACAATTATTAGGTGTCCATTAGATCTTGGACCCCCGTAAAGATAAGCTTTTGTATCCGCTTAGCCCTGAAAACTTATTTTACTGATCTGATTAATTTGTTTGGAGCCATTCATTATAAAATCCTTGAAGAATTCTTGACTATTAAGGAGTAAATATTCTGGGATTTACATGCTTGAATGAATCTCAAAAATCAGTTGAATGTGAATAATTTGGAGAACATTAGTTTAAAACGATTATTTTAGATTATGTGACCGTTCTAAATTTAGAACAGTATATTCTGTTATAAGGTCCCTGAGATGTTGTACCAAATTTTCCAGGGTGTTCTTTAAATTAGAAAATTAAAGTAAAATTACCTTGTGACACTCTTGATAGTTCAAGGCAATTGTAGAAAACCTATTTAGACGTTTTGTATTATGTTACAGCTGAAGAACACCAACTACGATATTTTATTGTTTTGATGTCTTCAACCAAAAATTTATCTCATTGCTGTTCAAAATCAGCTTTTTCTAAGAATTATTGTACAAAAAGCATTTTTTTTCTACTGTATTAGTGCAATTGGTAATACAATCTTATGTTTTTTCCTTACAGATCCACAAGTTTTATGCACCAAAATGAAGCTGTGTTAACTCCTTTTACCAGAGTAAATATATTAATCTAAGAATCTAAAACAAAAAATTAAAAATCGGAGCCGCGCGCATATTTGTAAACGACGTCCATGATTGCGATTCGGTTGTAGCCCGAACGCTGCCGTAACCGTGTCAATGAAGCCCTATTCTACATTGACACGGTTGGGTGACGTTGGCGATCGATTGACAACGGTTAGGTTTCACATTCTCTAGGATCCCGGGAAAGAGGTCAGGAGAGTATGTTTTAAAAAAATGTTAGAAATTTACGAATTCTTTCTTAAGAAAGATTGTTCCAGACTGATTTTTAACGAACATTTTTGCGATCACGGGTGTTAGTTACCCAAGCAATTTACCATATCGTCTGCTATTTACCAGAGATATTCGGGCGAAAGCCGACTGGCGATCCTGGGTGTTGTATACAAATATGCGAGCTGCGCCGCTTTAGTAAGTTGGTCACCTTATTACCTATTAACCGATAAAAAACCGTGAGCGTTCCCCGTCGCGGATTTTGTGCGGGCCCAGCATACAGACAAGCATAATGCTTGTTAAAGCGATTTTTGTTTTTCGTTCACCTGTGTCTACTCGATACGTTGCGGGGTAAATGCGTCCGTTGGTTCTCATGACAACGTCGCATACTTTCGCAGGTCAAAGAATCAGGTGCTGCACCCTTTTGAACCGGTCTCGTCGCCATCTTTGACGATAATAAAATCTGTCAAATTATGCTAAATGGGAGCGTGACCGCACCGGTCCTAAAGAAACTATTTATAAAACAGAAAGATGTGAAGCGCATTAACTGGGGTTGGCAATCCAAATTTTACATACAGGGTATTTTAAGGTTGATATATTAAAAAGGTTCGGTTCGGTTCTATTTAAGGCCACTTACTTACTATTTATTGCGTAAAAGTCATCATAGTCCCTGAGGGTAAGAGAGGATGTGGTACAAAAGAAAATGGTGCAGTTGTAAGAAAGAGGAGCGCTCTGAAAATCGAATTAAATTTTGATTTTATTAAATTGTTCGGGTGACAATTAGGCACAGACACGTACAGGTTGAGAAAATATGTATAACTGAAGGACGACTTAACACACTAATTATTTGCTATATTACCGAAGCATAGCATGCAATAATAGTGGTGATTTAACCAATGTAAAGCCTTCATTACATTCCTCCAGCGGATTTTTATATTTTTGCAATGATAAAAAGATACAAACCTGTTGCATAAGGGTATAAAAAAAGCAATGATAAAGGGACACAAACCGATAGCTATCTCTCTTGAAAAACTAAAGTGCTCTAGTAGACCTCATTTGACTAGTTTATTTCCAGTAAAAAAACTCTCTATCTATGAATTTCCATAATCATTTGGTGTTGCACGCTGTCAAAAGATTTTTTATGATCTGCGAAGCAAACATACATAAATTACCAGTGGCTTGCATACAATGTAAGCGAAAAGATGTGGCTACCCTAGATAAAATTCAAAACACTTTTTTTTCATATCATCATATTTTAAATAACTTACCTCATGACATATTTAACAAAAATATTCATGTGCATTGCTTGGTATTTTAATTAATCCTGCCCACTATAGAGCAAGATGGAATCTGTAAATTAACAAATTTGTACGAAAATGGACTTCAACTAGTAGAGGTTTAGTTTTTCCAGAAAGCAGTAAATGTGTTATCGAATATTTAGAACAAATAGAGTAAAAAATTACGTCTTTTTAGGTTGATTTTGGGAGCAAACTATAAAATAGTTTATTTTTTTGCTAGTTACTTCCTATTTCCATATTTGGGCAGAATCATTTTAATTTCATAATAGCTATAATAAATTTGAAAAATGGGTGTCAGACAGGGTGACACAATATCCCCTAAACTATTTAACCAGGCCCTAAAAGATGTTTTTAAAAACTTAGATTGGGAAGAAATACGCATCAAAGTAAGCGGACAGTACTTGAACCACCTAAGATATGCTGATGATATCGCCTTAATAACAGATAAGAAAGTAGAACTGATAAAAATGCTGAAAGAACTGGGTACAGCAGCTAAAAATATAGGCTTGAGTATGAACTACACTAAAACTAAAATCATCAGCTTATCTTAGGTGGTTCTCTCTATCTCTATCTCTATCTAAGTTTTTAAAAACATCTTCTAGGGCCTGGTTAAATAGTTTAGGCGATATTGTGTCACCCTCTCTGACACCTCCTATGCGGATTGGCTTGGTTCCTTCGTGGATTTTGATTGATGTTGTTGCTTCGCTATATATATTGGCCATTAAATCTATGTATCTGTGATCTATTTGGCCATTAATTCAATATGCTTTTACTGCCCAGTGCTGAATGCTATAGAAAGCTTATTCAAAGTCTATAAACCCAACTGTACTGAAACCTTTTCTGAAGCCTGCTTGTTCTTTTGATTAATATTCATCAAATTTTGTTGTCAGTATCGCTGTTAGTATTTTCGTGAAACGCTTTTAAATTACATTGAGTAATGTTATAGGTCAATAGTTTTTTGGACTGCTCCATCGCCTTTCTTGTGTAGAATAATGGTTATGGATTCTTTCCAGTTGTTTGGGATTATTTTGCTTTTAGTATTTTATTCAGGAGAATATGGAGGGTATTAAGTTTGAGTAAACATTTGTGTTATATGACCTTAAGCAATGTTATATTTCAAGTTTGAGACAAATCGGTTGGTAAATAAGAAAATCCGCCATTTTGGATCGGCCATTTTGATGTTTTTAAGTTTGAGTAAGACTTTGTGTTAAATGACGTTAAGCAATGTTATATTTCAAGTTTGAGACAAATCAGTTGATAAATAAGAAAATCCGCCATTTTGGATCGGCCATTTTGATTTTTTTAAGTTTGAGTAAACATTTGTGTTATATGACCTTAAGTTTGAGACAAATCGGTTAGTAAATAAGAAAATCCGCCATTTTGGATTTTTACCACCGTAATACCCTGGAAAATTATCGGCAGAAATGCTCAATCTGCGGTTACTTTTCCAGGGGATTTGTTATTTTTCATTTTCTTTAATACTCTCTTTATTTCCGCTTTGTATATTTCAGGTTGTAGCTCTGAGTATATGTTCTTCACTTTTGTTTGAAGTTTCTTCATGGTTTATTGCGATGGTTTCCTTTTCGTTTGGTATATTTCTGTATTTTTGATTAGCACTGCACTCCCCTCTAAATTACAGTTACCCTATTGGAAATTAGGATGGATGCATGAAATTAATTTTACATTACGATGTACCAGATCGGAATTCTGTAAGCGTGACTTTAGGTAGCTGCGTTAAAATTGTATTATATTTGTAGTGTTTCTTAATGGAATTTTCAGGAAATTTTCGTCAATTTCCCTCGGGAAAGCGTGAGCAGTTTTGTTGTTTTAAGTCGCTAGCGCCCTTTCTCGCCGCCACCACCGCTGCCGCTTAAATCGAGCTTGCCATGGATTTAGATTTAAATAATTCTTTTCTATGCTTCATTTATTAAAACTTTCTAAAATTATAATAGATAATTCTATGCTCTTTTTTAGTTTTTGCTGAATATTTTGAAAACCCCTGTTGATATTTTTAATTTTGATTCATTCAGCATTTGATTGGACTTTTGAAACAGCGCGACTTTTTTCTTGTTTAACCAAAATTGTATCTTTTACCGTTTCCAAAATTACCATGTTTTTACTTTTATCTGCGACACCCTGTATAATGACAAAATTTATTTTTACGACAGATACAAATCAAATTTCTACTTTCAAAGACCCCACTTTTTCAGCATGCTACAGCTTAAATTATACCAGTATTTAACAGTCTTGGCGAAGAACTACCATTTAATGAACACTCTCGCCATTTTTATTTTCAATTTTAGCCGTAACAATTAAAAAACGGGGTATTAGCAATAATCCAGAAGGTGCTATTTTTTCGCAGGTTGGCAAGGGAAAAAAAGTGTGCCTGAAAACATGCAAACAGTCAGCGAGGTCATATAAGTACTTTCTGGAGCAAGTTTGGGTATACTGGCATTTTCAGTTTCGCACGGTACACTCGGTGTCGTCAAAAAATTTCCCTCGATCTGGCGCACTTTTAGGGATTTGACATCAAGGGGGTTCATTGGCCATGGTTGATGTGAGACTCGGAAGGCTACTCTGGTTGAATAGGTCGCTTACCTATGAAGTTCTGCACGTGATTCCTCTCATTTGGTTAGTGAAAATAAAAATGACATAAATACCACTTGTAACGACCAAAATTTGAAAAAACCCAACTGCAAATATGGCATGCAAAAATTTCGTAAGTTTTTTTCCTCGTACACTAAACCGAACATTAGATAACGACAGACCTACTATTTTGATCGTAATATCTTCATCTGTATAATTTGTTATGATTTTCGTTTTAGTGTAGTTCATACTCAAGCCTATATTTTTAGTTGCTGTATGCAGTTCTTCCAGAATATTTATCAGTTGTTCTTTCTTATCTGTTATTAAGGCAATATCATCAGCATATTTTAGGTGGTTCAAGTATTATCCGCTTACTTAGATGCCTATTTATTCCCAATTTAAGATTTTAAAAACATCTTCTAGGGCCTGGTTAAATAATTTAGGGAATATTTTGTCACCCTGTATGACACCTCTTCTTATGGGGATTAGATTGGTTCCTGCGTGGATTTTCAATGATGTTATTGCTTCGCTATATATATATATATATATATATATATATATATATATATATATATATATATATATATATATATATATATATATTGACTATTAAGTCTGTGTATCTGTGATCTATTTAGCTATTATGCTATGCTGCCTACTCACCAGACATCTAACTGGATGAACCATCAAATCTGAGGCTTGAAAAAGACCAAATAAAGGTCGAAACGTCGCCATAAGGTAAATTGGTTCTCATTCCATTCCCTGTACCCAAAAAAATCTAACAAATATAGTTTTCTTTAAGATTTTGTTAGGAATAACTTTCCGTTATATCTAGCGAATATATGGCCACAAAACATAGCTCAGTCGGCTATAATATAAAAATTAATAAAGCGATATTTACGATGGCAATTTTTGGGTAGCCGGTGTTAAAACTCGACGGCCGTCGGCGTCGGCATGGCAGGCAGGCGTACGTTCGCATAGTCGTGTGTATATATATTCTAGATTAAAACAGTTTATTTTAGATATTTATAATGGCACCATACAGCTTGCGAGCCGCTTTCCAGTGTAGCTGGAAACTCAGTCACTCTTTGATGGACATTGTCGATTGAAGGATCATTATTTTATTTACTTAATTTATAATACAGAATGACATATTAGTAGAATTTACAAATAATGTGACTTTCCCTGGATCTGATGCATTTTTAACGATTTGGCACCAAGGCGGGTTCATTGGCCATTTTGTATTAAATTATGAAAAGAGGAGTGCTTTTGTAAATAGTTGATGTGACGTTCGGAAGAAGGGGCTTCAAACTGGTTGGCTAGGTCATACTTATAAAGTTCTGCGATGGGCCCTCTCCTTGGATTGGTGAAAATAAAAACGACATGAATACTACCTGTTTATCCTAAACGACCTGAATTTTGAAAAAGATAACTGCGAAGATGGCGCCCAAAAATATCGGAAATTTATTTTCTTTACTCAATTTATAGTACAGACTGACGTCTCATTCATCAATCCTGGACTATGTTTGGCCTGTTCAGTTTCTAATAAATTTACCTACATTACTCGCACAAGTCACTTTAAGAGCTCCTCCGTTCTGTGGATTCTTTGTCGAGAATCACCTATAATTGGCTAACCTTTCTACGAATCTTTTGTCTGGTAAGCTTGATGAGTATTAGAGCTCTTGTTCAGAGGTGATTAATAAACTCAAGGAAATTGCTCTAATTAATTGTAACGTTAAATACATTGACCAGGGATGACTCAAGAACAACAAAATTGGCAGAGGCAGAGTCTTCGGCCAAAGAATTTGTAGATTTATAACGAGAGTGACCTGGAATTGCATACATTACTCTAACAAGTCACCTTGGCAGTTAAACTATAGTGTAGATATGCCAACAAGTACTTTGTTAAGAACTTTGGCAAGTTACTTGCCAGTGGAAACAAGCTTATTCTATTGTGATAAATACTCATTATTTTACCTATATTATTTCCTGTTAGTTCAGTTTGCACTTACGTTTTATTATTTTTGTTCACTAAATGCCTGAAACTTTCCTTATGGATACACACTTTTTCTTTCTTCCGTAAATCTATTCTGTCCATTGGTATGATACCCTTTGTTGATAAAAAAATATATAGGCTTACCATTCCATGAATCTTCTGTCTGGTGAGCTTTTCATTGCTCTTGTTTAGAGGTGGATAATAAACTCAAGGAGATTGCTTTAGTTTTGTTTAAGGCAACCATTAAGTTTAAGATTGCAGCTGTTGCAACGTTAAATACAATGACCACGCCCAACAAAATCGGCAAAGGCTGCTTTTTTGGCAAAATAATCTTAATATTTATGACATAAGTAACCTAGAATCTATACCAACAACATAGATAAAATTTCGTGTCTTATAACTTGACGTGAATAACTAAGCTGTTGTTCTCTATTATTTCCTAGCATATCTAACTGGCACTTATTTCTCTTTGGCCTTTTTGGTGTTCCATGATGCAATAATTGTAAAATCAAATTTAAACAAACCACATATTTCATATCATAGCTACAGATGTGTAGGAAAAAGTGATCTTCAGTCTTGAAATTGCAATGGTGACTTTCTCTCTTGAGTTAACCAGATCCGTCAACTCAATGTATTTTTAAAAGCTCTACACCGTAGCCGAGCTATATAATGCAGATCACTTGTGTTCAGTTTTGAAAAAATAATAAAAATCCGCGGAAACGTGACGTTTTACCGCTGAATTTATTGTTTTAATAATGGTAAACAAAAACGGATGTGTGATGGAAAAATGGCACGAAAGAAGGGGGCAGTAATAAAGCAGTAAAAGGAAGAATTTATTGAGGCCTTAGAGTTAAAAAGGTATGTTGATCGTACATTCAAAATTGTTTAATTAATATTTTTGACAGATACCATGATAAACCAGACTAGCAATAAAAGAGTTGTTTTGAAAATTATGGAATCCACTACAACTATTATATCAATCTATTTAGCCTGCTTCGATCCATCTTTGGACAGGCCTTCCCCAATATCCTCCACTCTTCTCTGTCTGTCGCCGTGTTTATTCATCTGGTTTTCGCATGTTTCTTCAAATTATCCGCCCATCTCACTACAATACATTTGTTCCATCGATCGTTTTTCTGTCTGATATTAGGACCCGCAAATTTCCATTTTAATTTTGCTACTTCTACTCTGACATCCCTTACTTTTGTCTTACCAATTTATTATTTTTTTCTATCAGTTAGATTTACATGTAATATTTATCTTTCCATTGATCTTTGGGCTTTTGTTACCTTATTCATGTTTGATTTTGTAAGAGTTCAGGTCTGGGATCCATAGGTAATACATGAAGAATACATTGGTTATACACTTTCGTTTTGAGATATTAAGGATATTTTTTATATTTCTCCACTTCTATTTTTTCTTGGTTTATTCTAGCACTACAACTATTAGAAAGAATATAAAAATTAGATATTAGAAGACAAAGATTAAGAGTTAGAAAAAGAAATTGAACTTTAACGACAGACACACAAAATCAGTGTGAGTATCCGGAAGAAGATCTGAATGATTAGGAGACTTACTTTACTCTTAAATATTTTATAACATATTAAATTTTAAGATAAAAAATTAATCTCTTTATTAAGTAACTTAATAGTCTATCACAAATCACTGCAACATGCGTTTGACATTGTGGATAAAATTTGTAGTGGCAACACTGATTTCAGTGTTATCACGCCTATACAGTCACTTGAGGTTATGTGAGAAATTGTTGAATTGTGAGAAACTTTCATATGGCTACAAAAACAAAAAAATTGAACTTCAGAAAATACGAGAACGTTTAGCTGATTCACACAAAACACGCGCTGGGTTCGGAAAAACGAACGTCTAAGGTGGCGCCGCACAGTATGGATTTTATTAATTTTGTTCATTTTGGAAACAAAAAAAAATTGGACTTTTTTAAAGAATTTTATTTAACGTGACCGCCCTTCCCCCCTCTTTCATCGAGAGAAGCTACCCCATGATGCCGTATTTTATGATATTCTATTTTTGTATTCATAAAATATGTGGAAAATATCTGAAAAAATCTTAGCCTTACGGGAAGGGGGGGAGGGCGAAGCCCTCCCACTGAATGAGCATATGCAACAGTTCTCCACCGGTGCCAACAACAGAGTTCTTAAAATGTAAGTTGGTGAAAATAAGTAAAATATTTTTAAAAAAATTAACATCAAACGGTTTGTAACTTTCGTATTTCTTGACCGATATAATTAAGTGATACTTAGGTATAAACAGAAGTGTTGCATATTTTGTCATGATAGCTTAAATATTTTTTTCTGTGTCGCGCATTTTTTTTTCAGGGGGCAAAAACTATTTTTCAGCCATCTTGGATTTTCAAAAATTGACAAATTTTAGAATAAATCAATAAGATATCTTATTTGGTCTTTTCAAAAAAGTAAACATTTTGAAATTTGGTCAAAAGTTACAGTAAATCTAATAAGTGTGGTATTTCGTGACCCACCCTATATATTGAATTTAATATTTAATAAGTAGCAAAAGGTAGCAGACGTTGATATTAATATTACTGCTAATTATTGAACCTACCTAGTGACCTTTGTTTCACGTGTTTTCTTATAACCACCAAAGGAAAGTAAAGAAAATTTTAAAGCTAGCAGCTGAAAAAATATTTTTTTAATGCTTAAAAACGTCTTATAAATGTTCCATTAATTAAAGCTGTTTTAAATGCAGTTGAAATTTTAAATGTTTCTCAATAATTGACAAAAAATCGATAGCTTACTTATTACTTATTTTCTTACCCCTATTTTTCAATAATTTATGCATGCATTTTACTCTAGATAGCTCGAAGTTTATTAATACTCGTTACTGCATGCAATTTTAAATCAAATGCTTTATAATATCACGTTTAATATAAGTGCTATTTGCACTGAAGTAGACAATATAGAACTATCCTGAATTTTTGGATTTGGTCAGTTTGGCACTCCTTCAAAACTAAGAAGCCAGTTATGAGTGGAAATGTGTATGCCTATTGAGAGGACCATATGCTTTGGCAAATAGTGCCATCTATCAAATACAAGAGAAACTAGAAACAAACGGTAGGTAATTCAATTCGACAATTTTATTCTAAAGAAAAATGGAATTGTTTATTTAAATTTAGCACACTGTTTTCGCTTTCGCTGCTGATACAACTCCATAAGATCCCATAAAAACTCCCGCAAGAGCTCTATATCATAATATACCGGGTAGGCCAAAAAAAACCGGACAATTTTTTTTCATGATAACTATTTAACTACGCTATCGATTTTAATGAGACAAACTGCGAAAGAGAATGGATCAGAGTTTTGACTAAATATTTTTTTTGTTCGCCATCGCAAAATCCAAGATGGAGGACTAAATGAAATTGTACCCTTCAAAGATACTCGTTTATTCTTGTGTTGCGAACATGTTTTCATTATTCTTTTAAATTAGTAGGAAAGCTTTATTCTTGCCACGTACAACAAGGTACGACTCAGCAAAATCAGTTTAGTGATTCTAAAAAAAATATTTTTGTTTCAACCATTTATTTCCCTATAAATTCATTACTACTGAACCGATTTTAATAAAATAAAAAACATCTTGGTTACAATTGACTTCTTTTTAAAGATCATGATCAAAGTTTATCGCCATCTTAAAATTTAAGATGGTGGACAGAATCATACTTGATTCTTCAAAATGGCGTGTTTATTCTTATTTTCCAAAAACGTTTTAGTTTTTCTTTAATTTACAGAAAAGCGCTACTTTTCCCCCACAAAACGCGGTACAGCTTAGTAAAATCGGTGTGATGGTTCTCAAAAAATCTATTTTTTTTTCAACAGATGATACGATTGCATGCAAAAATCATGGTTGGGAATTAATTTTTAAAGATCAATCAGTTTGCACTTTGATGTTTTTATTTGACTAAAATTGGTTCAGTAGTAATGAATTTATGAAGAAACAGGATTAGCAATGCAATCGTATAATTTGTAATAAAAATGGCAGATTTTCTGAGAACCACTTTACCGATTTTATTACTTTGTACCTTGTTAAGCCGGAGAAAAGTAGTGCTTTTCTAAAAATAACAAAAAAAACTAAATCATTTTCGGAAAATAAAAATAAACGTGATTCTGAATTGAAGAGTCAAGTATGGTTCTATCCGACATCATAACTTTTAGGATGGCGGCAAATTTCGATTCTAATCTTTAAAGAACAATCAATTCTCACTATGTGTTTTTTATTTCACTAAGATCGGTTCAGTAATAATGAGTTTATAAGGAAATGAATGCGGACAGGATTGGCAATGCAATCGTATAATCTGTGTAAAACAATGGCTAAAACAAAAATAGATTTTTTGAGAACTACCAAACCGATTTTACTAATTTGTACCTCGTTTTTTGGGGGAAAAGTAGTGCTTTTCTATAAAAGAAAATAAAAACCTAAACATGTTCAGAAAATAAGAATAAACACGCCATTTTGAGGAATCAAGTATGATTCTGTCCGCCATCTTAAATTTTAAGATGGTGATAAATTTTGATCATGATCTTTAAAATTGCAATCCATTCTCGCCAGGATGCATTTTATTACATCAAAATCGGTTCAGTAGTAATGAATTGATCCAGGGCCGGGTGCACCAAAAACGGCTGTCATCCAGCAAAACATCGATGCTATGCGCATGCTCATCACGGAAGATCGACATGTTAAATATCGCGAGATTGAGGCTTCATTAAGGTTTTCAAATACCTCAATTCAAAAAATTTTGCATGAAGAATTAGAGGTAGGAAAATTAGGTTTTCCGCTGGATACCGCATCTGTTAACCGTAGAACAGAATGAAGCTAGAGTCCATTGGTGTCAGAAAACTCTAGACCGCTTTGAGGCAGGAAACTCTAAAAACGTGTGCAGTATTGCCAGTGGTCAATTCAAAAAATTTTGCATGAAGAATTAGAGGTAGGAAAATTAGGTTTTTCGCTGGATACCGCATCTGTTAACCGTAGAACAGAAAGAAGCTAGAGTCAATTGGTGTCAGAAAACTCTAGACCGCTTGAGGCAGGAAACTCTAAATGAATTTACTTATATATGAACCCGAAAATAAACGTTAGTCGACTATTTGGGTTTTCCACGATGAAGAAAAGCCAACAAAAGTCATTCGTTCTCATAGTGTATCTAAAAAGATGGTACATTACCATTTGTTTGCCGAAAGTCATCGCTGAGCTTCAAAAAACGAACCTTGAACTACGAATCATCGTCTACCAAGACAATGCAAGTCCGCACAAAGCACAAAAACCCTTCGAATTTTTAACCCAACTAAACGTCAAATTGTTGGATCATCTTACATACAGTCCCGACCTAAGTCCCAATTACAGCTTTGACAACTGGTTTGAGCGCATGAGAAACAATAAAGTCTTTAAAAGTTATCTACTGTTTTATTTCAGCTGTATATGCAAAACTTAAACGACAACGCTTGTAAATTTGATCTAGGGTAAGCAACGCTTTACCGTCATGGTACAGGCGCGGATCTACGGGAGGGGAAAAAGGGGAAATTCCACTGTTCCCCAAATCTCAAACTATATTTAATTTTGACACACAGAATACCTCCCGGGTCACTACGCAAAATAGTTGCAATGTAATATGTATTATGATATTTCCCCCCCCCCCCAAATTAAGTTCCTAGATCCGCCTCTATATGCATGCCACTGTCGTACAGGAAACGAGTTTAAGTTTTACTTTTTTTTATAAATAATAACACATCAAACAATAATAAAATATAATTTCATAATGATCAGTTTACTTTAATATAATGGTTTTTTTCCAATTTGTAATTCAACGGTAAAAGTGCATTTTTAATTTACCCCATGCATCGCGTCCATATTTAATATCTCAAAACTGTCTTTTTCAACTTAAATGATATTTAAATAAGCCGGAAAATAATGTATAACGATAGTTTTTCTTTGGTGGTGCAACGAATATTTTATAAGAATGGGTTTGCTCACTTGTAAAATAAGTGGGGTTATTATCTATTTAGTGGCTGCATGGGACATAATTTATTGTTTTAACGATACGTTATAGTTTTCCAGGCGTTTATAGGGTTGTTTTATAAAAAACACTCGAGTTTTTATGTGTGTAAAAAATTATTTTTGATTTTACTAAAAAAACTCTCTCTTTATAAAAAATTTGCTTGTTAAAAAATTAAGATTACCATAATAAAATCTTTGGTTGTACAGGATGTTATCAAATTAAGAAACATGTAATTAATAAGAGAAGAAAAATCTTTATTTTTAATTTCACGAAAAACATCACTCTTTATAAAAAATTCTGCTTGTCATAAAACTGAGATAACGATATTAATATATTTGATTAGAAGTACATTTTTTAGAATGTAAAACCTATTACTTGAAAATCAATATGACAATCAACAAAATAAATCTATCAATGTCACATTAAAAAGTGATGCTTTTCGTGAAATTAAAAATAAAGATTTTTCTCCTCTTATTAATTACATGTTTTTTAATTTGATAACACCCTGTACAGCTAATCAAAGATTTTATTATGGTATTCTTAATTTTTCAACAAGCAGAATTTTTTATAAAGAGTGAGTTTTTTTCGTAATATCAAAAATAAAGGATTTTTTTCCCCTCGATTTTTGTGATTTTGGTGTCTATCAAAAGCTAGCGCTTTATGCGACTTTTTTGTCAAAATTGACATTTTTGTAAAATTCAAGGTGGCGCATGATAAAATTAGGCCATTTTTCTTTCTCGTTTTTTAACATTCAAGATTTTTTTCATGTTTTTTTACCAGTGTTTACTTTTGTCACATGAACTTTAGAGAAAACTCGTGTATTAGTTAGGCGTATTTTTTTATACTGTTTGTTTTTATTTTATATTTTAATTTTTTTGCTGGTTTTAAAATATAAATGATTAAATAAAATACATGGATCCGTGACGGATCTGTTACCTTCCTAGCTAGCCTATTAGCACACTTTAAACTAAAGCTGTTTTATGTAACACAAAATCTTCAGCAAAATGTAGTCTACTATTATCCGACAACCGCATATTAATACGATGCTCCGTTAAAAAGTAAGCATTTAAAAAAAATTTAATTGCCAAATACTGTCATTAGCATTAATGGATTTCCAACACTATTTTTTCTGAAAGTTTTATGACAATCGGTTGAGCGGTTTAGAAGCTATCGTATTACGGACAGAAATACACATACACACACACATACAGACAGACATCACGACGATATTGCTAAGATAAGTCAAAATACACCCAAGTAACACATTTTCGGCCTTACCTGAAAAAAAAATTGTGTTAAAAATAATACCTTCTCTATCCATTGCTGCGCGGAAGGTAAAAATAATAAAATATTAAGTGTGATACGTCATTTTAAAGTAAATTTTAAGCTGATTTCAAAAATTCAATAAAAAGGAGATCACAACATAGAAAATACCAAGTTTATGCACAGTATATCAAAAACCAAAAGTAGCAGTTGCATTCTTTATTTTATTATGTTTTATACTGCTCCTTTAGTGTAGTTTATATTATTTTTATTGACTTTTAGCACTTGTTTTGTTTAATTTTTTTGTTACTTTTAAATTTTTTACCTGTACTTTTAAAAAACCATTATGTCTGTGTGAGAACTATGCAATATTAATTTTAGCATTTTAATCTTTACATTCTTGCAACCTATTTAAAATTTTTAAACTATTTTATTTATGTTCATACTAGGTATGAGGGTTTTTTTGTTTCTCCTCTCCTCTACCGTTCAGTTGAACAGGTCCGACTTCAGTCCTGTTCAGTTTAGGCAAAACGTACGTTTTATTGTCTACACAAAAGGTTTTGCCGGATCCGTTTTACCTGATCAAGTAAAACGTCAGGCAAAACGTTATGTGTAGACCCCGCCTTAGGCCAATTTTTTTGACAATTAAAAAACCTAAACATTGCTAACTTTTTAACGAAGATTCACATCAATATGCGGTTTTCGGGATATAATAGACTGCATCTTTCATCTTTGTATTATAATCAAAAACTTCGTGGGAGCTTTAGTTTCTGAGATATTTACAAAAAACTGTTTTCAGTGCTAATATATTCACTTGAAGTGTGCTAATAGGCTAGCTAGGAATCTATCTATTATTTATCTTTAGCTTCTCTCGAGCCTTGCAAATGGAGGTAATTTTTTCTCTCCTCAGGAAATACTTGAAACCCCCCCAAAAACATCGAATTTGGGACAACTTGTCCCATTTTTGATGGTATTGAATGGGAAACTTACTTATTATAAAAGATAAAGGATTTCACATTATTTAACAGAATTGAAATATCTGACCTAATAATGAATTTTTGGGATTCCGAATTTTAAATTTTACCTCGTAGCTTCAAAACTACAAGGGCTAGAAAAAAACGTTTGACCTATTTTTTTCTTGTCTTAAAACTTGAGAACAAATGTGAAATCCTAAATCCTTCTTTTATAATAAGTGAGTTTCCCATTCAATACCATCAAAAATGGAACACCCTGTACACTATATGACTGGTATTTGATTCGACTTTTTCGATCAATGGCCTTTAGCATACTTATGTTTTTAGAAAAAAAAATTTGATATGAATTGGTTGGATGAAGAATTTAATTTGGCACAACACGCGATATATCTTCTAATGCCGATGCCGCCTCTGTATCATGGCGGCAGTAATTTGGGTGCTAAGAGTTTTTGTTTCGCAATACCTGTATCCACTGGACGCTAGGAAACATAAAAATAAACTTATTTTTGTTTTTGTAGGGGTTAGTCCTGATAATAAAACTCATGATTTTAAAACTCTTCGGCTAAAGATAAATAAATCAAAGACTTGATTTTAAACAACTGTTTATTTTTTACAAAACTAGCATGAACACCATAAGGGCTTAAAGCAATTTTTCTACAAAATTCAAATGTTACCGCCACCTCTTTTGCGGCAAAATTAAATAAATAAGTTCTTTTAATCAGGTCAATTTTCACCGCCCAAAAGAAATTCGTCGTAACCCGCGAGAACGATTAACAAAAAAATATCGCAATTTTTACGAATTATCTTTTTGATTTCGAAAAAACTAAAATAGAATTCCATTATCAAATCTGGGTGGTGTAGGGGTACAGACAAACAGACAAACTAAGTTAAATAAAAACGGGTGGCGCGCAGGACGCCCGGCCATCACCGCTTTCGTTAAAATCAATCCGGGAAAAAAAGACGAAAAAAACGAGATTTGGAACAATAACAAAAACAGGCCTAGAAAATGTGTGTCACAAACAGTTGCCATATTTTCCTATATCAAATGAAAAACAATGCAAAAAAAATTTTTTCTAGTGTTTTCCTTTTGGTAACTCCAAAATTACATGCCTGGGTAAGTAATAAATTCAGTAGCTACCGGATGTACAGTCAGGGACTTTTTAAATTGCCGCGCCAGAAAATAATTAATTTCTCTATCTGAAATTAGGAAAACCAGTTTGAATCAAGCCAAGAAATTAGTAAACCTTACCTCTGTCTCTATATTTAATAATTTAACAAACTCTTTTTTCTGATATATTTAAATGATAAAATTTGAGAGAAAATTTAAAAAGTCCCTGACTACATATAAGTTTAATTTTTAAATCTCATCTTTACATCCGGTTTCCACCTATGCGTGCCCACCCTGATTCAAAAAACGCATCAGGTGACACTGTATTTAAACCCGGTGCAAAGACATGTCCCATCACGTGATGCGTTATTTGAATCGGGGTGGGCACGCATAGGTGGAAACTAGGCTTTCCAAAATCTGGTATTAATTCTAAGGCGTTCGTCTAAATCTCTGCTTCCAGCTAAGGACCTCGCAGCATTTATATCTGCAGTAGATTGCAGTAGATCCCTATCTATGTTTTCATTCCAATTTATCTTACGTAGTATACCATCAATTTCTCCATAAATCTTTTTATTTCGTGACATGTCTCTCAAACTTTTTTAGATTGAAATTAAAAAGTTAGAAATTATGCTTGTTAATGGATTTGGCTTTACTTTTTCGTTCCTAGCAACCTGGGAAGTAATAGTCTTTTTTGTTCCTGTAATTCTCCTATCAAGCCTAAACAAGTCTACAGACAGCATTTCAACTTCCGTATTAGTTTCACTTACAGAAACTCTAGAAGCCTAATCATTTTTTACTCACTTTGTTCAACAACCCTATTTTTCTTTTTTTTCTAAAAACTTTTATCGCCAATTATCTTGTTTGAGTATCACTTTATTTTCCCGTTGTATGTATGTGTATCTGTTTTCTTATAGAGGTCTTGTTACTAGTACAGTTTCTTTTGCGGTTATATCTGTTGTCTTTTTGCTTTTTCGTCGTTGTATTTTTTACCGTAAAAATTGGTTTTCATATGGTTTTGTTACAGTTTTTAAATAATTTTATTTAGAACTCTCCCTGTCTCTCAATGTCAGGAAATAGGCAGAGATGATCTTATTTAGCACCAGAAAATTATTAGGTTTTATTTTAACTAAACTTTAAATATGTATTCCTTTTCTCCCACGACTATATGTGTGTACAAGTATAACCCGGCCAAATAGAATACCTCGGCTCAACCTTTTTTAATTATTATTTTTATCTGCAGAGCGGACGGCGAAAAAAAAAATTCGACCAATGGCAGCTCCGCGATTGAACGGCCCAAAATACAGCAGCGGCATCGGCGAAATAAATATAAAAAATTGACAAAGATTAAAGAATTAACTGATTTGTTGTTCGACAAAGAACAATCAGAGCTTCGAATACGGATGGAGACATATACTCTAATATATACCAAGGGGGACATATAGACATAAAGTCATAAATATGAGTTGCTAAGCAAGTACCACGATAAAACTTGTAACAAATCTAAACCAAAGAGAAAGTGCATATTCTGGGCTCCATTTTAAAAAAATTGAAGATTGTAGAGGATCTGAGGAACATTCTTTGCTGATGCAGGAACAAGCAAAAAAGTTATTATATGGTTCTACTAATTTTAAGAGAAAACTAATTACTTTGGTAATTCTGGTCCCGTTACCCCCCAGAATTTAAAATGAAAGATTATGGTCTCAAAAAATAAAAATTGAAGCATATGATTGTATGCATATTGATGTTACAAAAATAGGTTAGGGTTATTAGGCCACTAGAAATCTTTTTAATGCAGTTAGGGGGTATAGTTTTTGCAAAGTCACTTGAATAACTCCTAATACGGGGTTCTATCGATTTCATGAAATTTTGCTTCATTCTGCCCTTCAAAAGTTATCCAAATTCATATAAAATCTTCCTGGTATAATTTCAACCCTACCGACATAGAGGAGGCGCGGCTCTTTGCGGTCCGACCACAAAGGTTTTCCGACCGACCGAGTCCAGGTGGATGAACGGCACCTGATTGGCAGATTTTTTTGAGATGCGCTTTTATTTGCTTTCGGGTGTGCATTTCGGGACCCCTTTAGTCGGCAGTATGCAGAGTTAGAAAATAAATCAGTGTCGTTCCTGTAAGTGTAGGAATATAAAGTTTTATTATCTATTTTTATTTCTTTAGTTTACGCCATAATTAAATGAAATAATTTTCATGAATATATCTACCGCCGCCCATGTCACTTTCTATAAAGGATATGCCGATGGTCGGATTTTATCTTTGTTCAACTGACTTTGCAAAAACTATAGCACAGGGAGTAAGAGTAAATATGATTTTTCTAGCCTCGAGCTAAAACCGCAATAAATTTATTCGTTTATTATGTTTATATAGAATAAATGTGTATATGGCAAGAGTAATTTTTTATTTATTGCCTCGATTTCAAAAGTGAAGTTTATAAATGAAATAATGAAAAAATCGCCACAGGCGATGTGCCAATGGATGAAGTTTAAGTTTCTCATTAGCTAATGCTTGGCGCAGATTTTTAATCTGATTAAGAATGTTGATACAAAAATTCTGATAGATAGAAATGCTCAGTAAATTAAATTAGGTAATATTGATCCAGATCTTTAAAATTAGAATGTTGAAGAGTATTGTTTGTTTTCAGAATAGGAGGGTTATCTTTTAGGTTTTGCATATTATACAGCTAGAATAAAACAGTATTGTTTCTCGAAGTATTCTCCACGAAAATTAATGTGCTTTTGCATGCGCTCAAACCTGTTGTGAAAGCAGTAATTCCACTCGTTTGTCGGTACTTTCAAAATTGCATTCTTGAAGGCATCGACTGCTTCCTCTGGCGACTGAAATCTTTGACCACGCAGTCCATTTTTGATTTTAGGAAAACTATAGAAATCGTTGGGACTTATGTCGCGACTGTATGAAGGATGATCCAACAATTCGACATTTTGTTGGGTTAAAAATTCAATTGACTTTTGTGCCTTGTGCGAACTTGCATTGTCATGGTGGAGGATGATTCGTCGTTCGGGGTTCGTTTTTCGAAGCTCGTCGATGATTTCGGCAAACAAATGGTGATCGTTTGCTACGACAGTAACATTCCTTTGATCTTTCAGAGGAATTGTTGCTACATGACCTGCTTTTCAGAAAAATGTCGCAACTCTTGGATACACTTCGAGAACGGATGACTTTTGTTGGCTCTTCTCACACGACTGACGTTTATTTTCGGGTTCATATGAAAAAATCCACGATTTAACACCACTGCTGTAAACGTTTTTCGAGTTTTCTGCCTCAACTGACAATGCTTCACACGTTTTTCGAGTTTTCTGCGTCAAAGCAGTCTAGAGTTTCCTGACACCAATTGGCCCTAGCTTCTTATTGTTGTTCGGTTAACAGATGCGTTATCCCACGGAAAACTAATTTTTTTACCCCTTATTCTTCATGCAAAATTTTTGGAATTGAGGTCTTTGAAATATCCAATGAAGCCTCTCGCGATATGTCAAAAGTCGATCTTCCGTGATGCATCGATGTTTTTCTGTGTAAACGCTTAAATTCTCCATACCAACGAAAAATTGTCGACTGATATGGTGCTTCATTAGCAAAAACAGAAATCAACTCGGCAATGCTTTCTTATTTAGATAATTTCCTTCGAAAGTTGCAAAATATTATAGCCCAAAAATGTCCTCGATTTAGTTCCATTTTTCGACTAATTTGTAAACTTAAAAAATTCATACAGCAGTTTTTGAAAAGTATTGGGTGGCACGTTTTAAAAGGGACCCTTTGAAGTTTGTGGGCGGGGTAAGGGTTTCAGCGTAAAAAAAAACACTTTTTTGCGATTTTTTTTCTCAAATATGGATTGAGCAAATTCATTCGAACCTTTTGTACATTATTGAGCATACTTTTGACAATGTTGTGTCTTGGGAAAAAAACGATTTGCGGTTTTCACCATAACTCGGCCGGAAATTATCTGAAAATAAAAAACCATGAAAATTAGTTAAATTATAATCAAATCGTCCCCCCAACGTTCTCTAATACTTTTTTTTTTCATTTAAAAATTTTTGGCGGCCATCAAAAGTGTGAACTGTTATTTTCTACGAAAAGTTCCGCAATTTTGTGGGTGGGAAACACCCTTAATGTAATTTTTTTTTTAATTAAACGTTGGGGGGCGGTATTTTATATGTCGAAAATGTGTACAAAGTTTAAAATGAATCGGTCAAGTAGTTTTTAAATGGCAGTGAACACGGACTTTGAAAAAGTAGTTTTGAGAAAAACGCCTAAAGTTTATGAACTAAAAAAATGAAGAAAATTTTTTTCCAACTTACACGGAATCATCGATTCCAGCTCCATACAACAGACTTCCTGTGACATTGTCGATGTCTTCAGCCTCTTTTCTCTCTCTTTGTTTTACCGAACCGAACAAAACCGAACCGAACCGAACCGAACTGAACCGAACCTGTTCGACAGCTGCACTGCTATCCCGACCGCCCGCAGCTGTTAGAGTTATAGCGTTAAAGGCCAGGAGAGTAATAAGACAATAACTTTAAAAATATTGCTTATATAAACAATAAGATAAGACAAAAAAAAGAAAATTCGATTTTTCAAAAGTGAAAACCCTTACCCCGCCCTTAAGTAACTTGTGCAAAGGAAACACGAGAAATTTGGTTACCTAACATGGGATTATGACACTGTTATCTTGCTACTTCCATTAAAAAAAAATACTAGTAAATACTAGTATAATACGCCTATAGTTTAAACTTTAAGTAGTTATTTAGCTTCCTATTTATGACAGCTAATAATATCTATTCTCTATTCTGTATGTAATATTACCGTCCCCTAAGGCCATTTTTCAACAATACCCGATATAATGTTACGCTTACTATTACTTCTTGAGAATAAAGTGTAGGCGTTAATATAACAAGGAAATCACTTCTTACAAAACTACTGAACACTGAAATCTAGAGGCCCTAGATTTATTTAGCTTCGCTTATGTTAAAACAAATGTCAAAACCAATCGTGGACCGCTAGTTTTATACACAGTGCACAAAAGTGGAACAACTAATTAATTTTGAATTTTTTAATGACAGTATTGGGAAATGTTTATACTTTATATTTTTTATTCAATTTGTTTCCACAATTCGAAGTGATGAAGTTTATTTTTATTCTTGTTAATGCCTCTGGTGTTTCTCAATCATTAGTATTTAGCAATATTTCTATTTTTGTAAAAAAAAGTTAGTAATAAAGTCCTTTAATTTGAAAATGATATTAGATAGCGCTTGCTTTCCCCTAATACTAATATTTTGAGCAAAACTCGGCAACGTTGCGCCAGTCTTTCCCGAAATTTTATATTTTGCATATACGAACATAGAGCAAGTGCAGCTCATTACGGATCGAGATGTGACATAGCTCGAGATTGAGTCTTCATTGGGGATATCAAAAACCTCAATTGAAAAAATTTTGCATGTGGAATTGGGTTTGAGAAAATTAGTTTCCTGCTGGATACCGCATCTGTTAACCGAAGAACAGAAAGAAGCTAGGGTTAATGGGTGTCAGAAAACTCTAGTTCGCATTGAGGCACGAAACTCGAAAAACTTGTACAACGTTGTCAGTGGTGACGAATCGTGGATTTTCTCATATAAACCCGAAAATAAACGTCTAGTCATCTGTTTGGGTGTTCCAAAATGAAGAAAAGCCAACAAAAGCCATCAGATTTTGAAGTGTATCCAAAAGATAGCCGCGATATTTGTCTCAAAAGCAGGTCATGTTGCAACAATTCCTCTGGAAGATTAGAGGACTGTTAGTGCCGATTGATACATCACCATTTGTTTGCCGAAAGTCATCGCTGAGCTTCGAAAAACGAACTCCGAACGACGAATCATCCTCCACCAAGACAATGCAATTTCGCACAAAGCACAAAAAACTATTGAATTTTATTTTCATTTCATTCATTCAAAGATTTCAGTCTCCAGAGGAAGCAGTCGACGCCTTTAAGAATGCAATTTTGACAGTACCAATAAACTAGTGGAATTACAGAAAATATATTCAGAAACAATAAAGTCTTTAAAATGAATTGAATAAATTTAAAGGGTAAAAAAAGTAACTTTACAAAAAATTTTTAGTTTAACTTTGGGCATAAACTTTTAAATATTTTTTTTACAATTTCCAAAATGTTAAAATACCTATTATTTGAAGCATTAAAAAATTATATTAAAATTCTGAAAATATTTATTTAAACTATAAAAAAGTTGGCGCTTTGACTATAAGAAATTCTTAACACCTATATTCGTTCAAATATCTTGGTATAATTACTACGAACATATTATAATAACATATTATATAAAAAATTTCTTCATTCAAATTATTTGGTTATTTAGGAAGAATTAGTTATTATTTATAATTTTTTTCTAAAAATAATACAACAATATTACCACATTTTTCCTACTGCTCAACTATATTATAAACAGCGAATGAAAATATTATAGAAAAACTTAAAATATTATAAAATAGAGCAATGATGGGATAATTGTCAAAGCAGACAAATACACAAAAATTACACTCATGTTAAAAAAATTAAATTGGCTTAATATAAAAAAAATTATTTTCTATAATGTTTGCATATTTGTTTACAAAATTCAACACAACCTACTACCAGAACAACTGAAAGATTTTGTCTTCCAAAATTCAAATTTCCATTTACATTATACAAGATACAAAGACGATTTTTATTTAAATAATTCCCAAAAATTAATTGTCCAAAACTCATTTTTTTTTGTAAAGGTTTGTCAGAATTTAAAAAATTAAAAAACCCAACAATAAATGAAAAGAAACTAAACACATTCAGAAAAAGTTTAAAAATATATTTATTTTCAATGCAGTTTGTTTAATTATAGTATTGTTCATTTGGATGTAGAATAATTTATTGTAAATTTACAGTTGAACTTAGGCTATAAATAATTATATAGTTAACAATAATTAGATTATAATTAAATTTAGTTCACTACTGTTAAATAAAGTTTTAACGTTAAGTTAAAGTTAATTCCAAACAACATTTTTAACCCTTTTGAGAGGCATTCACAAAGAATATAATTTTCGACAATAAACTAAATTTGCATACCTACCAAAATCTTTATCTATGTTTTCAAGGGTTCATCATTTTACACAAAATTAGAGTAAGAAAGGGTTTATTATTTTAAGGCCTGTTATTGGTGGACTACTTTTGTTTACTACGCTAGTTGTCTCTGTTGGTTCGACACAAAATGCTGCATTTCCAAACTGGAGCCCTAAAGTGTCATAGGCCGTGTCCCTCTCGCAAATGTGTATCGTTTTAAATGTGAGAGCTTTACCTACAAAAAGCAGTTAAAAAAAGTGATATTCAAAATTTTTAATAACCTTATTTAAACTGAAAAAATAAAATAGCAAAGCATCTTACACCGAGTTCAAATATAATCTTCTTGTTTTGTTTTTAACTTCAGTCCTATTAAAGTGTCTGTTTTATAAACCTGAGGATACTACTGAAGATTCAACTGATAAGGCTAAAAACCTATACTTCTCCGACTTCCCATATACAGTAGCTTTATACCTAGTTGGCAAAGAGACGCCCTGTCTTTTCTAATAATACATTTTGTCATAAATATATTGCATTAAACTAGTCGACTTTGTAGTAGGCTATGCAAAGAAAATACCTACCATTATAACTTTAAGTTTATCAAGATCTTCGAGCCTATAAATCAGAGTGGTTTATATCGCTTAAGAGTGTACTCGAGTCAAAATATAAAGCGAAATTAAACAGTCTGATGTCTTTAGTTTGTCTTCGTTATATTTTTAGTATTTTCGTTGTTAAAACTTCTTTTGTACTAATATTTTTCATCGCAATCTCACAGTAGGAAAATGATTTTCTAGAATTGAAAAACCGATGTTAGGTAATACATCACACAAATACTTGTGTTTTCCCAGGATGAGATTTCTTAAATATGCAATTTTAACTAACTGGGTTGTATCCATGTTGACTCTATTAAAGGATAGACATTAACTCTTTTTATTAGATGCTTAGTTAAACTTTAAATTTTTAAACTTTAAAACTTAATTTATCAAGGATATGCTACAATTTCATCAGAAGTAAAGTAAAAACTATCTAAATTATGTGAGTGGAAGTTTGAATTTTGGAGGACAAAGTCTTTTAGCTGTTCTGGTAGCAGGTTGTTCTGAATTTAGTAAAAATATATGCAAACATTATGAAAAATGAAATTTTTCTTTCTTTAATTATTTTATTGGAGTAAACACATTTTTTAGAAAATAATGATAAATAATACCTAATAATTCCTAAATAACCAATTTTTGATGAAATTTTTGTTATAATATGTTCCTAGTATTTATCAAACTAATTTTAAATCGATAACTATTCCAAGATATTTGAACTAGTCTATAACTTCTAATATCTCATTATTTATAGTAATTGCAAAATTTTGTAAGTTATTTTTTGATTTTAAAATCATACATTTTGTTTTGTTTACATTTAATTTTAATTTGTTAGCGTTTAGCCAATATCCTACATTTTTTAATTCTGAATTTATTTCTGTAGTTTTCTAGTGCTAGTACACTGCAGTAACTATGGCTTGCCGCCAGGCAGGTTGGAGTCACAATCGAGGGGTTTTAGTCGGTAGCAATCTGACACTACCAGGAACCTACCACTACCACTCTGGCAGGAAACTAGGTCGGGTGTCTTATTCAAGATTTCCCTTTAAGAGCCTTGCAAAAAAAAGTTTTCTAATGATGTTGCTTTTAAATAAATGTATCATCTGCAAACATCTGTATCATACAGTTTTATAAAACTGTTGGTAATTTACTTCCCTATGGTACCCCTACGTTTTTGATTTTGCCGTTGATAGTGAATTCAAAATTTTAGTTCGCTGTGTCCTGCTGCACAAATAATTTCTAAACCATTGTAATACCCTTGGACCATAGCTATAATTTTTTTAAATAACCTTTCCCTGTCAATAGTTTCAAATGCTCTTTTAAAATCTAAAAATACCCCAACTATAATAATTTTTTTCTCAAAACTTCTTTTGAATTTTTCTATAACGTATTGTACTGCAATTTCTGTAGAACGTTTTCGCCTAAATCCTGTTTGCTGCCTATTACATTTATAAACTGTTCATATAACACTTCTTCTAAAAACTTTCAACATTTATTGGTCTTAATTTTTCTCTGCTGTTTTTAACTTTCGGTACAGGTTTAATATATATACATTTGAGTATTTGTGGAATTTCTCCTTTTTATTTTTATTATTATTTGATTTTATGTTTTCAACTTTGTTTTTTAGTTGATCTAATGTTAATTCTTCAAATTTATGTATTGTGTTTTTGATCTTTATTTCATTTATAAAAGACTCTGTGCTTGTATATGGTATGGAGTTAATCATGTCTTTTATGTAGTCATTTAGTTGTTCTGATATAGTCTTTGGATCTGTTTCTATTTTGTTCTCCAAAATAATTTCAGTTCTGTTTAGTTTCACACATGGGTAAATTAATACGTAAATCAAAGATAAATAATATTCCATCATTTCCTCCTACACAATCATACGTTGAAACAAAATAAAGGTTTACGGAAGAGCGAATCTGCTATACAATGTAAAAAACAAAACAAAACATATTAACCGAGATATTAACACTCCTCGCCATGTTAAACGTTTTCTTTTAACGAGAAAGAATCCGTCGGTCGCTTCTGTAAAACATTTAAAATATTTAAGCGGCTAATTTTATGCAAACGCCTCTTTTTTTATCTTTTTTGATAAGTTTAACAAAGGAGCTGGCGTTATACATAAAGAAACAATGGGTTAAGGCATTCATTTAGAGCAAAGAATCAAAATTTTTATACCGGATATTAACATTTTAAAAGGTGTACGTACTCCATCTAACGGTCTGTTAATCTGAAATTGTAAAAAATTGAAAAGAAAATGTGCATGAGTATGTTTTATGTTTTCATTGTTTTCGGTTTTGAAAAGAAACATATTATTCGATTGAATAAATTAAAGTCTTACCGTTATATGTTCCGTTTAATCCTAATACACTTTATTGTTTTTTAAAAGAAATTCGTTTTATTTACATACAAGTTAATAATCAAACAAGTTTCGTGGCTAATCGGGCAAAAAGGAGTTTTTTTGTTTCCCTTATATTTTTCCGTGGGTAGCATGAAAGCTAAACCTCACGGGGGTCCAAGATCTAATGGACACCTAATAAGTGTTGACAGTTAACCGTTTCGTCCTTATGGGACTCCTCAGAACACTGCTGGTCGATGTGACAAATCTTGCGAAGTTAATCAGACGGTTTTGTCTCTAATTAAATGTAATTAGTGAGCGAACTATAGCAAGAGGCGCCATCTACCGAGATACGAGAGAAACAAAAAAACCAAAAGCAGGCGAAAGAAAACACTGCTATACAATATCGATCAATGAAAAGATCGAATGCAAATAAAAGAAAACAAACTATAGACCGTGACCTACGACAGCTCTTTGTCTTTCAGGCCGGATCAACGCATATTGCATTTTTACCCGTCATCAAAACACGTGAGCGTCAATCAACGGTTTTTAAGCCAAATAATACTAACAAACGTGGAATTTCATACCCGTGAATTTAAAAATCAAACAAGTTTCGTGGCTAATCGGGCAAAAAGGAGTTTTTTTGTTTCCCTTATATTTTTCCGTGGGTAGCATGAAAGCTAAACCTCACGGGGGTCCAAGATCTAATGGACACCTAATAAGTGTTGACAGTTAACCGTTTCGTCCTTATGGGACTCCTCAGAACACTGCTGGTCGATGTGACAAATCTTGCGAAGTTAATCAGACGGTTTTGTCTCTAATTAAATGTAATTAGTGAGCGAACTATAGCAAGAGGCGCCATCTACCGAGATACGAGAGAAACAAAAAAACCAAAAGCAGGCGAAAGAAAACACTGCTATACAATATCGATCAATGAAAAGATCGAATGCAAATAAAAGAAAACAAACTATAGACCGTGACCTACGACAGCTCTTTGTCTTTCAGGCCGGATCAACGCATATTGCATTTTTACCCGTCATCAAAACACGTGAGCGTCAATCAACGGTTTTTAAGCCAAATAATACTAACAAACGTGGAATTTCATACCCGTGAATTTAAAAATCAAACAAGTTTCGTGGCTAATCGGGCAAAAAGGAGTTTTTTTGTTTCCCTTATATTTTTCCGTGGGTAGCATGAAAGCTAAACCTCACGGGGGTCCAAGATCTAATGGACACCTAATAAGTGTTGACAGTTAACCGTTTCGTCCTTATGGGACTCCTCAGAACACTGCTGGTCGATGTGACAAATCTTGCGAAGTTAATCAGACGGTTTTGTCTCTAATTAAATGTAATTAGTGAGCGAACTATAGCAAGAGGCGCCATCTACCGAGATACGAGAGAAACAAAAAAACCAAAAGCAGGCGAAAGAAAACACTGCTATACAATATCGATCAATGAAAAGATCGAATGCAAATAAAAGAAAACAAACTATAGACCGTGACCTACGACAGCTCTTTGTCTTTCAGGCCGGATCAACGCATATTGCATTTTTACCCGTCATCAAAACACGTGAGCGTCAATCAACGGTTTTTAAGCCAAATAATACTAACAAACGTGGAATTTCATACCCGTGAATTTAAAAATCAAACAAGTTTCGTGGCTAATCGGGCAAAAAGGAGTTTTTTTGTTTCCCTTATATTTTTCCGTGGGTAGCATGAAAGCTAAACCTCACGGGGGTCCAAGATCTAATGGACACCTAATAAGTGTTGACAGTTAACCGTTTCGTCCTTATGGGACTCCTCAGAACACTGCTGGTCGATGTGACAAATCTTGCGAAGTTAATCAGACGGTTTTGTCTCTAATTAAATGTAATTAGTGAGCGAACTATAGCAAGAGGCGCCATCTACCGAGATACGAGAGAAACAAAAAAACCAAAAGCAGGCGAAAGAAAACACTGCTATACAATATCGATCAATGAAAAGATCGAATGCAAATAAAAGAAAACAAACTATAGACCGTGACCTACGACAGCTCTTTGTCTTTCAGGCCGGATCAACGCATATTGCATTTTTACCCGTCATCAAAACACGTGAGCGTCAATCAACGGTTTTTAAGCCAAATAATACTAACAAACGTGGAATTTCATACCCGTGAATTTAAAAATCAAACAAGTTTCGTGGCTAATCGGGCAAAAAGGAGTTTTTTTGTTTCCCTTATATTTTTCCGTGGGTAGCATGAAAGCTAAACCTCACGGGGGTCCAAGATCTAATGGACACCTAATAAGTGTTGACAGTTAACCGTTTCGTCCTTATGGGACTCCTCAGAACACTGCTGGTCGATGTGACAAATCTTGCGAAGTTAATCAGACGGTTTTGTCTCTAATTAAATGTAATTAGTGAGCGAACTATAGCAAGAGGCGCCATCTACCGAGATACGAGAGAAACAAAAAAACCAAAAGCAGGCATTCATTGATCGATATTGTATAGCAGTGTTTTCTTTCGCCTGCTTTTGGTTTTTTTGTTTCTCTCGTATCTCGGTAGATGGCGCCTCTTGCTATAGTTCGCTCACTAATTACATTTAATTAGAGACAAAACCGTCTGATTAACTTCGCAAGATTTGTCACATCGACCAGCAGTGTTCTGAGGAGTCCCATAAGGACGAAACGGTTAACTGTCAACACTTATTAGGTGTCCATTAGATCTTGGACCCCCGTGAGGTTTAGCTTTCATGCTACCCACGGAAAAATATAAGGGAAACAAAAAAACTCCTTTTTGCCCGATTAGCCACGAAACTTGTTTGATTTTTAAATTCACGGGTATGAAATTCCACGTTTGATACAAGTTAATACAATAAAAGCGCCTAAAATATTAGGCTTGTATATGAGTTCGGATCTTAAAATTAATTTAACAATTCGATGTTTTGTTGGATTAAAAATTCAATGGTTTTTTTGTTCTTTGTGCGAACTTGCATTGCCTTGGTGGAGAATGATTCGATGTTCGGGGTTAATTTTCCGAAGCTCAGCGATGACTTTCGGCAAGCAAATGGTGATGTACCAATCGGCAGTAACAGTCCTTTGATCTTCCAGAGGAATTGTTGCTACCTGACCTGGTTTTGGCTTTTTATTGGAATACCCAAACAGACGATTGACGTTTATTTTCGGGTTCATAAGAGTAAATCCAGGATTCATCATGAGTGACAATGCCGTACAACTTTTTCGAGTTTCCTGCCTCAAAGCGGTCTAGAGTTTTCTGTCACCAATTGACCCTAGCTTCTTTCTGTTCTTCGATTAACGGTATCCAGCGGAAACTAATTTTCTTACCCCTAATTCTTCATGCAAATTTTTTTGATTTGAGGTCTTTGAAGTACCTAATGATGCCTCAATCTCGCGATATCTCACATGTCGATCTTTCGTGATGAAAATGTGTACAGCATCGACGTTTTCCTAGGTGCGTCCGTTTTTAATGCACCTGGCCTTGGATCGTCGCTAAGGCTAATCCGTCCACGCTTGAATTCTCCATACCAACGAGAAACTGTTGGCTGATGCTTCATTACCTAAAATAGAAATCAATCAATCGACAAGGCATTTTTGTTGGGATAATTTTCTTCGAAAGTTGTAAAAAATTATAGCCCTAAAATGGTTTCGGTCTCCCTATATGTTCCCATATGCAAACTATAAAAGTATAAGAAAGTAAGCAAAAAACTATGAAGATAGACTCTATTAGCATGCAAATGTGAAAGCGATTGAGTTTCTAGACAATGCTAAGCTAGTTCGATGGCGGAGAAGTGCAGCCGTGGGAGTTAGTAGGAGTCCACTCTAAGTTTCAAAAACTTTTCTTCACCAGGTAAAAAATGATAGCCCGAAAATGGTCTCGGTCTCCCTTTATGTTCCCATATGCAAACTATAAAAGTATAAGAAAGTAAGCAAAAAACGATGAAGATAGACTCTATTATCATGCAAATGTGGAAGCGATTGAGTTTCTAGACAATGCTAAGCTAGTTCGATGGCTGAGAAGTGCAGCCGTGGGAGTTAGTAGGAGTCCACTTTAAGTTTCAAAAACTTTTCTTTACCAGTTAAGTTTTTTTACCAATTGAGATTGAGCTCTTAGACAACACTAAGCTAGTTCAAAGACTGTGAAGTGCAGCCGTTTAAGCTAAGGAATGGAATAAAATAAAGATAACCAAATTGTGAAAGTAAAGCTAGGTGTCCTCTACAGTACAGAGTACACTTATCTTTACAAACTAAGTTGAAAAAAAATTAATAACTTTTAGCTTAATAAAGATTTGAAAAACACCCAACCAAATGCATTTGTTTCGGATAGCTGAGGTGCCAAATATATCATTGGAACAGGTAGATACAGTAAGCTTTAATAAAAATAGCAATATCGCATTTGATTTAATATGTGCATCTATTTTAATGCAATTCGAATAAATTTCTTTGCTTTAAGCAGTTGAAATCTCGAACCACGACCAATATCGTAAAATTATAAAATATATTTACAAAATACTTTTTAGCAAAACTATTTTATAGATTAATTCATATAGTATCCCATTATCAAAAGGATGCCTACGTAGTTCCCTTTAGGCATCAACTGGATATGTCTTTTTTATGAGGTATTATTTGAGCGTTTTGTTGTTATTATACCTATATTTATGTGTTTCTTTGCCGGAAAAATCAGTCGGAAACTCAGAGCCAACTTCTTATTAAAGTCGCCTTGATTATAGGCCTCGGCGCGTACCCTACCCATTGCACAATGAGAATTATTTATTATTTAAATGTTATTTATATGTCATTACAATGCACATGTGTCATATTGTGTTATTTTGTTTGTTCGCGAAACAAATACGCCGGGTTCGAGGCATGACAGGCCGCGTTATTATTCCGTGCATTATATTGCAGAGACGATACGTATAATTACTTTGTAACTTGCGTCGTTTTTAAAGGTTGATATGTCAGGCTTTGGTCATACATCAGGAAATCACATAATTTTAAACACTCTTGTTCCACGAAATCTCTCAAACCTCTCTTGCACTAATACTGTCGTCACGCTGAATTTATCAGTATGTTTTCGAATTGTTTCTCTGGTAGTCTTTGTAGAAGATTTATTCTTAGTTAAAGTAACACTCTAATTCAGCAATAAAAACCTACAGTAAGGCTAGGTTTTGGAGACCCTGACACTGTAACAAACTGATAAGTTTATTGTTTCTCTTGCTGTGTGTTTTCCTAATTTAAGAGGCTTAAAGAACCCGCGAGGCACAAAAGCCCGTTTATTAGAGTTTTCTAACAATCTGCCTCCTCGGAGGGATCGTTCGCCGGGAAGTTTCTGGTTCTGCAGAAGGCTAGTGCTGGGAACTCGGATATGACGTAAGCGGCTAATTTGTCGGCATCCTCACATAATCGCACTTTGTACAAGTGGCTCATCTCTGTAGATTCCCCTTCTGTGGAAGTGTTTCCTAAGTTTGCAGTAACCGATAACTATTTCCGTCGCCTGTCTGATTTGTTTCCTATTTAGGAGGTAACAGGTAAGTAATATTGAGGGAACCTTAGCACTCTCTTGCTGTGACTTTGAGTGTTGAATTATAGTGGTTGAATCCCAGATTTTTTTCCTCTAAAGAAGCAGCCACACTTTCTTCTTTAAAATTTCTTCTGAAACAACAATCGGCAGAAATCTCTGCACTAAGCATCTCAAATTAAACTTCTTTCCGTTCCGCCGTATCTGGAAATTTTCAAATATTTTGAATTTATTTTAAAATTGCCCCTTTCGTAGTTTTTGAATCAGTTTTTTCCTTGGTTAAATCAACACACTCAAACGCAATATTCAAAACTCTGGTCAAAATTGTGTACAAAAGCGGTTTTAATAATACGTTTCAAAAAATCGCTACATGAAGAGGTTTTGTAAATAGTTACACTTCTTTTTAAGTTCTTTCTGTATAACAATCGGTAGGACAAATTAAATTTCCCATTTGGATAAATCTGGCAATTTTCAAATATTTTCAATGTGTTGTAACATCGCCAATCTCGTAGTTTTTGCAGCAATTTTTTTCCTGGTTGAAGTAACACACTCAAACTCAACATTAAAAACTCTGGTCAAAATTGTGTTATTGACTTTTCTATTCTTATTGGGTTGTCGTATAAAAGCGGTTTTAATAACACATTTCGAAAAATCGCCACATGAAGAGGTTTGAATTTTTATCCCCCGCAAAACTATGGAAAGTAATTTAGTTGACAACACCGGTGTAGTGGTTTGCATTATTCTTCTTCAAGTCGATGCGAATTTCAATTTGTAATTCAGTTGCAAAACGTCAACGTTGTTTTTCGAGTACGTGTGGTGATTTTTTTCTAAATAGAAAAATGGTAGAATACAATAAGCCGCGCGTTATAGTTGGGAGAGCAAAAATTTCGCCACGTTATTTTCGTGTTTTTTAGCTAGAGTTAAGAACATTCGTGAAAGACACCCAAGTCAAAATTGGCTACTCTGTCGCTTTATACCACACAACAATTCTATAAGTAGAAATAAAATTTCGGACTTGCATTGTCTTTATTTATTTTAAACACGACGTTTCGGTTAGTAAGTATCTCTAACCGTTTTCTAGTGTACACTAAACAATCCAGTCTACTGGGTACTTTTTGTTTTGTTTATTTACTCTTACCTGAAGAGGGCGTTTCGTTTCACCCACATATGATTTACTACACTCACACGGGATTTGGTAAATACATTCCCTATTATTTGAGGGATTTTTTGATTTTGTTTCAGTTACAAAACTGCTTGTTGTATTTCCCGATAAAAATACTGTTTTTATGTGTTTGACTATTCGTCTTATGTTTTCTAAAATCTCTGGAACATAATATGAATGTTTTGAGAATTAGCTACATTTGGTTTGTTTTTAATTCTAGAGAACGCTGAGTTTATTAATTCCTCGGAATTACCATTCTGTTGTTCTTATAACTCCTTGTTTTGTAGCACCAGAATGATTAGACCTAAAATTTAGGTATTGCACCGTGAAAGTTTCTGTCTATTCGTTTGACAAGAACATCCAAAAAAGGTAAGGCTGAATATTTTTCAATTTCCTTTGTGCAGTTCGTCATCATTTTCTGGCCATACAATAAATATGTCATCCATGAATCATAGCCATAGTTTTAAACGAACCCATTAAAAGTCCATCATTTTACGCCCAAAACTTATCTTTCACTTGAAAGTTAGAGTTACGGAGATAGAGCTCTAATAGATCCATCATCCCCTCCACCGATAGTGTTCTTTTCTCTATAAGTAGCAGAACATTTTTAAAAAGTTTTAGGATTGTTTATACCTGTTGTCCTACCAATAAATTCTAAATAATCTCCTATTTTAACCAATTTTCACAGAATACAAGGAGAACTGTCAATGAAATCAATGTAAGGTTAGCTTTCAGTGGTTAAGTTGTTTGCTTTTGTATATTTGTTATTGTAAAATGAACAGATGTCATTAAATAAATATTTGAGGTCTTGCTTAGTTTGAAGAATATTCCAGTTGTGTAAAAACGTTTTTATAGCATCTATATTTTTAAAAATCTAAAAAAAAATATGGGTATGGCCAACGTCTGATTATGCCATCTTGAAGAGCTTAAAAATAGAGTTAATGGGTCATGCTGTATCATTTCTTCACCTCAAAATTTTGTTTTCGTAACTATAATTTTTGTCAATTTAACTAACAATTTTGTTTGTATGTGTGCCAAATTATACCAGCCGGATAAAAAGTTCAACAATTTCTCAGTTCATCTCCGGTAAGTCTATTTTGAATTGAAGAAATCCATGTTTTCAGCATTCAAGTTGTTTTGACACGGAGCTTTTTCATTGCTAACTGAAAATTCAATTGGGTATTGCAGTGTTTGTTTACGTTTGGTTTGTCCGCGGGTTTTTCAGGATAAAAGTTTTTGGCTTATTTGTAAAAACCAGACGAAATAAAAGGTGGCTATTTTCAATGAATATTAAAACAGAAACAACCATACATAGATATTCTCTCTCGTTTTTAACTCTTGTCAAGCTGAATCAAAATATGGAATTTCTCTACTAAAAACACTACTCTCCGTACAATATGGGTTGAGTGTGAGAAGGTCGTAATATATTTGGGCGTCTGAACAAGTAATATTTTTGCTTACTTCAACATACGTACAATAAAAAATTAAACAAAAGTTAAAAGAAGACGACAAGCGAAGTGTAAGCAAGAAATAACAGAATACTTTCATTAATTTTCTTTAAAAAGCAAAACAAATAAAGAAAAAGTTAAATTTATAGACCATTTTCGTTTTGTTTTGAAATTTCATATCTGTGCAAAGAAAGCAATTTTACCGTCCAAATAATCCTTTATGAAGTGTTAAAATGCCATTTGCAAAAATATCGTCAAAATGTGTAACATATTTTTGAATAAATACTTTTGAACCATTCAATGAAATGGAGGTTTGTTTTTGGTGGAAATGACAATATTTTTGTCGGTTCATTTGGCCACTCTTTAATATTAGCTTAATCGTGGCGCAAAAACATCACTTTTAGCTGCTTTTAAAATAGCCAAATTTATTCTTTGATTTATTTCTTTTTTGACAGAATTTTCCTTGTACATATTTGTCACAACAACATTATCTAATATTTTTTATTTTTGCGTCATTTATTATTAGGTCTTCTTTCTTGTGTATTCTATTAAGAGCTATGTCTTTCTTTTTTATCATGGACACTATCATCATCTGCATACGAGGGTTGTCTTTAAGTTTTGCATACAAGCTGGAATAAAACAGTAGATAACTTTAGACTTTATTGTTTTTCGAAGTATTCTCCACGAATATTAATGCATTTCTGAATGCGCTTAAACCAGTTGTCAAGGCTGTAATTCCACATGTTTGTTGGTACTGTCAAAATTGCATTCTTGAAGGTACCAACTACTTCTTCTGGCGACTAAAACATTTGACCACGCAGTGCATTCTTAATTTTCGGAAAAGTATAGATATCGTTGAGACTTTAGGTCGGGACGGTCTGGAGGATGGTCCAACAATTTGACGTTTTGTTGGGTTAAAAATTCAATTGTTTTTTGTGCTTGCATTGTCTTGGTGGAGAATGATTCGCCTTTAGGGAATATTTTTTTGAAGCTCAGCGACGACTTTCGGCAATCAAATGGTGATTTACCAATTTGCAGTAACAGTCTTTTTATCTTCTAGAGGAATTGTTGCTACATGATCTGCTTTTGAGGCAAATGTTACGACCATATTTTTGGCTACACTTCAAGAACGGATGGATGATTTTTGTTTGCTTATCTTTATCTTGAAACACCCAAACAGACGACTGACGTTTATTTTCGGTGTCATATGTGATTCACCACCACTGATAACACATTTTTCGAGTTTCTTGCGTCAAAGCGATCTAGAGTTTTCTGACACCAATTGACCCTAGCTTCTTTCTGTTCTTCGGTTAGCAGATGCGATATCGAGCGGGAAACTAATTTTTTTCTCCCTAATTCTTCATGCAATTTTTTAATTGAGGTCTTTGAAATCCCCAATGAAGCCTCAATCTTGCGATACGTCACATGTTGATCTTCCGTAATGAGCATTGGATCATCGCTAAGGCTAATCCGTCCACGATTTAATTCTCCATACCAACGAGAAACTCTCGACTGATACAGTGCTTTAATACCGAAAACAGAAATCAACTCGGCAAGGCATTCTTGTTGAGAGAGTTTCTTTCGAAAGTTGTAAAAAATTATAGCCCGAAAATGTTCTTGGTTTAATAACATTTTTCGACTAACTTTAACTTAAAAAGTTCACTGTAGCTATAAAACTATATGTTTGCAGTGACATTTTGAATTTAGGTTAGGTAAAGACTGAGGTTAAGTTTCAGTAACGACATTCGATCAATGTTGCTCTCTATGTTCCTATATGCAAAATATAAAAGACAGGCCTAGTAACCAGGTAATCTAAAAAACTAAACTAAATTACATATTTTTAGCATTCGTAGATTTTAAACATTCTTTTGACACCGTGAACCCAGAAATAATTAAAAATAATTGTAAATTAGATACACATAACCTAAAATTACCAATGTATTTTTTGAATTGAATTTAAATTGAAGTCTAAGTTGTCTAAATAAAGCGGAACCATTTTTCATCAATTTCTGAGTAAGACGGGTTCGTTACCTCGTGAAATAAGTATATTTAAAAAAATCGAAGCTAATAAGCAGCAAGACGTATGGTTTTACAAGTAGTTCGTTACCTACCAAATACAGGGAAACTAAAAACATCAAGCAGGCAAACATTGCAATAACATTTCCTGACCATGATAACATATTGTCTACAGTTGCGCTGTCGTGGCTTTGGTCTCGCCAGTGAAGGTTCAAGCCAAAAATATTAACAAACCTAAATTTTAGTACCCGCGAGATACCTACAAATCAAAAGTGTTCGTGGCTATCGCAGAAAATTTATGTTGTTATTTTTATTTTAGAAATTTATTAATTCCAGTAATGGCCCATCCATTTTAAATGGAAGCATAAATTCACCTCTAAAAATAAATCCCCTATTTCTCTTCCATTATATATTTTCTAAACAAATTAACCTAAATTCAAAATCTAAACGAGCTGACCTACAGGAACTACTACTTACCAGGTCTCGCTATAAGGGATATTAAATCCGCGAAATTGCATTTTATTTTAAAAACAACTGGGCGCAAAATCTGGATATTTTATACAAGCAGGCGAAAGGCCGGTAAGAAGTTAAAGTCCACAATACAGAATTAGATAACTACGAATAGAACAAGGCGATTTTAATCCAGTTTTGGAAACAGATACAATACAATTTGTTATGACTCGTTTCTACATTTGCAAGTTTCTGGTCGATATCAAAGAAGACGTTAGAAATCAGACTTTAAACTAAATATATTTGAGTGCTTTCTCATCAGACAAACAATACGTAAATCTACACATATAATCTAAAAAACTGCTAAATATCTAATCAAGAAGACAATAAAATTAAGAAAAATATAAATAAGATCGAAATAAAATGATATGTAAAAAACTAAGAACAAACTTAAATAGACAAAAACACAAATGGGTGACAAAGGGAATCGTGGATCTAACACAAAAGGCGATGGAAACTAGAAGTTACAAATAAAATAAAATTCGCAACAGAAGTTTGGTTAAGCAAACGATGCAGAGCAATTCGGTCACCAACATAATTTGATTAAACTTAAGATAGAATATGTACAATTATCCTACAACGATAAAAGCTGAATAAAATTGAGTAGACAATAATGTAATATATGTTAAAATACTTTAATTCCCACCTTTTATCACAAAGGAAAAGTAACGATTTAATAAACAATTTAAAAAAGGACAAGGTGACACTGGACCAGTAGTTTGTGATGACTTACTTAAATTAATTTGAGAACATCATTTGGATATTTCAAATTATCTTTCATAAAGAACGGTTGATGTTAAGTAGCTGGAATGTCACCCAGACTTCGTTCTTTGAGAAGTGCTTTTTTAATTAGTAAATGTTTAATTTCCAATATTGTACATGGCATTTTTCCAGTAAAGACTTTCATTATTATGATTATTAGTATTTTTAGAATTATCCGCCAAAGAATTTATCCAGAACTTGAACAAGAAAGGAGTTGCATCCAATTTGGATCTAGAAACAACATTTGAACTGTCTGATTTATTCACTTTAAAATATATAAAATATTATATTGGGATGATGGAAAAAAAGATGGCAGAATAATTTGCAAAGGGCGCCGAATTTCCTAAACTGGGAACAAGACAAAATCAGCAAAACTTTATTAACTTCAGCAATAGAATAAACCCACCACTAACCTCTATTAATGAACAACGTAAAAATAGTGCCTGGATAGTCTTATTCTGTGCTTAAAGTTAAACGCGAACAAACTATATAATATTTTAGCTGGGAAATTTAATGTACTGTTGAAAATTTATTATTTTCTTCGCGCTCCCGTGCAAAGTTCAAAGGGAGTTTTCCATCAATTACCCTTGGCTAGTCGGATTTTCAGGATAAAATATTTACTTTTTAATTTTAAATTGTCAAGATGAATAGATGTTTGGATCAAGGAACGATACATTTTAAAAATGGAACTAAAAACCGGCAGAACAAAGTAAAACTGTGGATAAGACATTAAACACTAATTCGACTTACAAACGAGTGAGAAAATCCATACTTTTAAATTACGTGTCGATTAATATATGTTTTATTCTAATTACATCTGTACGTGTGCCGTATGTTGTTGTGTTTCAGCTTCTAATGAAATTAATGTCTGAATTAAAGCTTTTAAATATACAGGATGTGTTACTGAATAAAACAACAGCTTGTATTTAAGCAAGTAATTCATGGACCCATTTTAAGAAAAAAACTTGATATAAATAGATGTCCTAAACTTATAGATACACAGTTTTAAAAATTTTCAAAAAAATCTCTTTTATTATTAATGTATTTGATATTGCCTTAGATATTTTTCAGAAATTTTATCACACTTTTTTGAAAATCTTCAACAACTTATCTAAAAGTTAAGAGGTTTGTTCATATGAAGTTTTTTTCTTTAAATGGATCCAAAAATTACCTTTTTAAATATTAGCATCTTATTTTATAATACCTTGTGTCTATTTCCTTATCTCGCTCTAACATTTAGTGGTCTTTGTTTTTTTAGTTTGAGTGTCAACCACTAATATCGGAACTATTTAGAAGTTTTTAATAAAAATTTTAATTTTACAGTCACCTCGACGATCATGACGACTCTAATCTTGCATGCAGCCTGCTCTAAATAGTTCTGTCGAGGGACATCCAAACATTTCTTTTGTTTTTTCATTAACTCCTAAGGCAGTGGTAGCGTGGCCATCGAACAATGCTTGCAGTGAAGTAGTAGTACTAGTAGTGGTAGGGTAACCCGTACGTCCGGCTAATATGTCAGAGAAGCCCTTTTTCCCACGAACCAGGTGATTCCCTTCCCCATTCTCATCATTTAAATTCGAGGTCCAGGTAGATTATAGGTCCATAGAGTCCATTTGATTTGAGCAACTGCAGCTCTTCGTCGCTCAGCGTTGGTGTCCCGTGTGTGTGTTGTCTCATCCTTGCGCAGACCTCACATTCTACCACGAGACACCTTGATGAGTCTTCTTCCTGTCCACAGCCTGAGCAGCTAGCGTCGTTCTCGACTATTAACAGTTTATCGTCTTTTCGTATTCTGTTAAGTAAGATTTACCCACGGGCTAAATACAGGAACTTTTGGTCGCAAACTCGTGATCTAGTTTTACATCTAACCCCGAATATAATGCCATAAGTTAATTATGAACGCTGCGAAGTTGGTAATTGTAATTTAAATAATATAGAGGCAAAGGTTCTATAATAAAGGCTTTTTGTTTTAGAGGTTACGTCGTCTCCGCATCCCTTCCTCGTTGCGGTTTTGCACGTGTAGCTTATTTGCTAAGGATAAATAAGTTAAAACCCTATTATTTTAAAACATGCGTTATTGTCATAACGGAATTAAAACTTGGACCTGGATATTAAAATTATCCTAACGCTCAATGTAAAGTCAAAAAAGTTTATAAAACTATTAAACAATGTGCAAAACCTATTCCGAACAGCTCTGAGACTATTTCTATGCATCCTTTTATTTACACGAGGAGTCTTGTCAACTACTAAGCCGCTCAGCACCTATACCTCCACGATATTTTGTCCGTGACTCTGCTTTTTGTTTCCAATATTTGCAAGCTTCTGCCGAAGTAAGTTATTTTCTTGGGAGTAACTCATTTCTTGAGGTATTAGGGTGCCTCCTTCGAGGTACTAATGCCTTTTACGAAGTAAGGAAGGGCATTCGCAGAGCAGATTATGTTCAGCTATCTCTGATGAGCTCCTGCAGAATTTCTAAAGATACTCAACTTTAGGCAGCCAGGTCACCCTGAATGTGCTCAGCGCACCCAAGATTTCTGACGGTTTCGTATGAGAATGCGTAGACGCTGGTGTAGGTTCCGGAGCATACAGGTGTACAACGAGAATGGGGATAAACTAGCGCGGATCGGAGCAGGAAGAAGTCGACTATGTAGGCCTGGAACCACTTCTGGGAGTGACAAAAGGACAAGTACAGAGCGGACTCAATAACTGCGCCCAGAATGCACTAACAAATTCTGGAGAATTAAGAATAGGTTGCAGGCAGACCAGATAACTCAAAGACCCGCCAAAACCAGCCAGATTTAAACGGTTGTTGGGAGGGATATGAAAAGACGTTGGACTGCTAATTTGTATTCTAACTGGACATAACCGGTTTGATAACTTTTTTTATAGTAGTACATAACGATCCTATCTGCTCAGCCTGTGGACACGAAGAATAGGCATCAAGGCACCTCGTTGCAGAATATGAACCTGGACACTTGTCGGACCTAGGGGTCACCACCACTACTGCTAGTATTACTACTACTCAAAAACATTCAACTCCTTGAATTTCTTTGCTACTACTACTCAATACAATGAATAATAAAAAATCAAGCAAGACAAAACCAAGAAACCCAAAATATTAGAAGATTGTGACTGAGAAGTTTAAAAATGTGATTTTGATTTTTCTTCATTGAATTCTTTGAAGCAGCACAAATCAAAAGACCTGTTTTGGAAGTTTTTTTTATCTATTTTTGTCCATTGGTTGATTTTCGATACCAACAGTTAGTTAATATGATAGCTGACATATGTCATCCATCTGACATTATTTCTGACTGCATCAGATGAAGCCATCAGTTGAAATAAAAACCTGATGGCATCACGCTTACAAGTGACAAGAGAGGAAAGGGACATAACCCAACTTTTTTTCGATTTCTCACCATCGTTTTTCACCTTCCTCTTTTCGAAGATAAACATGCCTGACAAAGAAGAAATTCTGATAGCCCTTGAGGTACCTAGTATGAAAATAAGATTTTGCCTGAATTCTTTAAATTTTATTGGAGAACTTTCAAAGATTTTTTATTATTTGGTTTATTTTTTCATTCTCACCTACTTCGGCAATATCTTATTTAAAAAGTTGATAATTGTCACGAATTTCGTCTAAAAAGTTCATTCCCTCTTGTTCTACTTTGATAAACTCAAATTCATTTTGACGAATGATAAAGTTATGTAAGACGCAAGCCGCTACAATATTCTTTATTATAGACGTGAAGGTTCCTCGTCTGAATCCTGAGATAAAGAACTACTGCCGTTCAATAGCTATAGCGCAATTTTGGCCACAGCCCTATTGCAGACATGCTCTTTTTTTAACTCGACTCTCAACGAAAAAAATGTGAAGGTCTGCCCCATCTGAAGGTAGGACTCGCAGACCCGGTTGCAGTAGATGGCATCATTTGAAAACATCGGATTTCCACCAGAAAAATATAGTAACTTGATTATCGGATTATCGGAAATCCATCTGAAAAATTTAAGGACCTGATTGTTGCCACCGGTTGCTATTTGGTAAAGAAAATTTCCCTTACTTTACATTTTTTGGCTAGTGTAAGAAGATTGTCACTCAGAAATTTTATAGAGTGATTTTAATGTTTCTCGATGGAAGTTTTTAAAACAGCTACAATCAAGATTAGAATCGCAATAATGATAGCCAACATCCGTCTCGGAAACGGCATTTTAGAGCAAAAAAAACAAAATGTACGGTATACATTAATTTCCAGTCGATGAACAAAAAAACATTCAATGTATACAAGTAACAATATAATGATCAAAGCATTGATTCAATGTACTTTTTGCATCGGCTGAAAATCAATAAACAAATTTATTGATATTACGTATCTTTTCTGTTCTGTGTAGTGCAAGTACATATTAGTGACGAAGAAAGACAGGCGTGTTCGCTTAGTGCATCATTACTACAAAACAAGATAGGATAGGTTCGGTACGGCTGGGTGGGACACCTGGTCGAGGTCACCACCTCGCAGTACTCGTCATCTGATCGACAAGCGACCAATCAACAACGATGGGTACCCGCGAACCCAAAGCATGCAGGTTGTTATAACGATAATTAATTTGCATTATAAATGGTGGGTAAACATGTTTATTTAATTTAGATAAAGTAACAAATTATATTAATCAAAAAGTTTTCGTAGGTATTCGGCAAAAATTATTTTTTTCTCTTGCGTTATTTCCGTGGTTTGCTCAAAAGCTTGGCAGCCACAGGGTTCCAAGACCTTATGGAAGAAAAGAAGTGGTACCCAATAGACAAATATAGTCTTTTATTTAAAGAATGTTGTCGTCCTTAGATTTTACAGTGAGGAAGAGTTATCGGGAACGTTAGAGATTTAACCCTCTTTATTTTCTGGCACTTTTCGACGGTTGTTTTCAAGCATTAAAAATAATGGGTGTTAACTTTGTTGTCCTTATTTCCCTTATTTACCGGGTGGGCCAAAAAAAACCGGACAATTTTTTTTGATTATAACTTTTGAAATATACAATCGACTTTAATGGGACAAACTGCACTTGGCAGAGAATTAATCAGAGTTTCGACTGAAAGTATTTTTTGTCCACCATCTTAAAATCCAAGATGGCGGATGAAATTAAAATGTACCCTTCGAAGATGCTCGTTTATTTTCGTGTTGCGAACATGTCTTAATTATTTTTTTAATTTAGTAAAAAAGCTGCATTCTTGCCACGCACAACAAGGTACGAATTAGCAAAATTGGATCAGTGGTTCTAAAAAAAATATTTTTGTTTCAACCATTGTTTTGCATATTATACGATTGCCTTGCCAATCATGTCTGCATTTATTTCATTATAAATTCATTATTACTGAACCGATTTTAATGAAATAAAAAATATCCTGGTGAGAATTGAGTGCTTTTTAAAGGTCATGATCAAAGTTTATCGCCATCTTAAAATTTAAGATTGCGGACAGAATCATACTTGATTCTTCAAAATGGCGTGTTTATTCTTAGTTTCCGCAACTGTTTTAGTTTTTTTTTTTAATTTATAGAGAAGCGCTACTTTTCCCCTACACATTGAGATGCAAATTAGTAAAAGCGATGTAGTGGTTCTCAAAAAATCTTTTTTTTTTTCAGCCATTGTTTTATTGATTATACGATTGCATTGCCAATCCTGTCTGCATTCATTTCCTTATAAATTCGTTATTACTAAACCAATTTTAGTGAAATAAAAAATATCATGTTGAGAATTGATTACTTTAAAGATTATAATCAAAATTTGCCGCCATCTTAGAATTTAAGATGTCGGACAGAATCTTGATTCTTCAATATTTCGTGCTTATTCTTATTTTCCGAAAATGTTTTCGTTTTTTTTTTAATTTATAGAAAAACAATACTTTTCTCCCGCATAAAGAGATAAAAATTAATTAAGTGCTTTCTTATAAATTAAAAAAACTAACTAAACTAAAACATTTTTTGAAAATAAGAATAAACGTGCCTCTTTGAAGGGTCAAGTATGATTATTTCCGACATCCTACTTCTAAGATGACGGAAAATTTCGATTATAAACTTTAAAGAACAATCAATTCTCACCATAATATTTTTTATTTCACTAAGATCGGTTCAGTATATACATACAGTCGAACCTCTCTAACTCGAACCTCTATAACTCGAACCTCTCTATAACTCGATCCTTTTAAGCGGTCCCTGCACTTTTTACATGTATTTTAACCTATGTAACTCGAGTTTCTATAACTCGAATTCTCCATAACTCGAACTGTTTTGGTTGTCCCTTCAGGTTCGAGTTATAGAGGTTCGACTGTATATATATATATATATATATATATATATATATATATATATATATATATATTGAGTTTATAAAGAAATGAATGCAGACAGGATTGGCAATGCAATCTTATAATTTGTAAAACAATGGCTGAAACAAAAATAGATTTTTTGAGAACCACCAAACCGATTTTACTCATTCATACCTTATTATGCGGGGGAATAGTAGTGCTTTTCTACAAATTAAAAAAAAACTAAAACATTTTTATAAAATAAGACTAAACACGACATTTTGAAGAATCAATTATGATTCTGTCCACCATCTTAAATTTTAAGATAATAATAAATTTTGATCATGATCTTTATTTCATCAAAATCGGTTCAGAAGTAATGAATTTATAAGGAAATAAATGCAGTCATGATTGGCAAGGGAATCGTATAATATTTAAAACAATGGTTAAAACAAAAATAATTTTTTTTAGAACCACCGAAACGATCTTGCTGATTCATACCTTGTTGTGCGTGGCATATTCAAACATGTTCGCAACACAAGAATAAACGAGCATCTTTGAAGGGTACAATTTTATTTCTTCCACCATCTTGGATTTTGAAATGGCGGACAAAAAAATTTATTTATTCAAAACTCTGATTAATTCTCTGCCAATAGTTCAAAAGTTATAATGAAAAAAAAATTGTCCGGTTTTCAATAGCGAACATTTGAATTTGCTTTTGTTCATGTTTACTGCTGTTCACTGGACATTTTGACATTTGGTTCATACTAAGCGAGTAAATTCAGGTTTGCAGTTGCTATTTGTTGCGAGCTTTTATTAAATATGACATATTATGCATGGGCGCACCCAGGGGGGGGGCTTCGGGGCCCGGGCCCCCCTCCAAGCCTAAGATTTTTTAGATATTTTTCACATATTTCATGAATAAAAAGATAAAATAGCTTAAAATATGACAACATGAGGTCTCGCCCCCCCCCCAAAAGGTCTCCCACCCCAAGACATATTGCTGGGTGCGCCGCTGTATTATGTTTTGATGTACCGCCTTCCATTCAATCCGTTTTTAACGCGAAAAAATAAACTTTTGTTTATTAATGTTATTAAAAACTTATTATTAGACTTATTAGGGACTAATTGCAATAAGGCCAGACAGTAATAGTGTTAAGCAGTATTTTGACAATTTGTACATCTACATATTCTTGAAGGAGTCCGTATTTATTCCGATTATTATAATACACACATGCCTAATATTGAAAGACTATTTATTACTGCCTGGCGTTATTGCAATAAGTCCCTATTGTGCCAGGCAGAAAAAGTGCCAGACAGTATTTGGACAGTTTTAATATAGAAAATAACAGACAATCTTTCAATATAAGAACCGGAATAAATACTGCCTTCTTTTATTAAAGATAAATAAAAGCCATATTTTTTAATTTAACTTTCCTATGTTAATTCTGAAAGATTTTTTTTCACATAAAAAAAAACACCGATAAACGCAAAACACCACAAAATGTAAATAAACAACAGAGCAGTTGTGTGTCTATGTGCCAAAATACACGCATGCCAATTTGCCATTGTTTCCAAAGTATTTATCTAGATCTATTATCTATTTAGCCTTCTTTGATCCATCATTCGACATAGGCCTTCCCAAATATCTTCCAGTCTTCTCTGCCTGTCGCCGTCACCATCCATCTAGCTTTTGCATGTTTCTTCAAATCATCCGTCCATCTCATTTAGGTTCTTCCCCTACTTCTTTTATTTTCCCTATGTCTGCAGTTTACACATTTGTTCCATCGATCGTTTTTCTGTCTGATATTATGACCGGCAAATTTCCATTTTAACTTTGCTACTTCTCCTCTGACATCCCTTACTTTTGTTTTGTTTCTCATCCATTTATTCTTTTTTCTATCTGTTAGCTTTACATGTAGCATTTGTCTTTCCATTAACCTTGGGGCATTATCCATGTTTGATTTTGTAAGTGTCCAGGTCTGGGATCCATAGGTAAGTACAGGAAGGATACATTCGTTATACAATTTCGATTTGAGGTGCTGAAGATTTTTTTTATTTTTTAATATGTAGCTGAATTTACCGAATGCTGCCTAGGCCAATCTTACTCGTCTCTTGAATTCATCCGTTTGGTGTTCTTTTTTTAGTTTAATAACTTGTCCCAGGTACATATATTGCTCTACTTGTTCTATTTTCTCTTGGTTTATTCTGATCGTGATATTTTCATCTGTTTGTTATAATTCTAGTTTTAGTGCAGTTCATACTCAAGCCTATATTTTTAGCTGCTGTATCCAGTTCTTGCAGCATTTTTGCCAGTTCTTCTTTCTTATCTGCTATTTAAGTATTTATGCTCGGTATTTGGTATTTAGTAGTACTGTAAAAAGATGCTATCTGATTGTTCATTAATAGACCTTTATTTACTATAAAAACAGAAATAAACACTGCCTTCTTTGACTAAAGATGAACAATAGACTTATTTTTATATTTGAACTTATTATGTCAATTTTAAAAGATCAACTGTCAATCTACAATGTGAAACTGGAAAAATACTGCCTGGCGTTATCCCAATAAGTCCTTATTGTAGCTAAATTTTAACTAAGTGTACTTAAGTATACCCCATGTATTATCTCGTACTTCTTTAATGTTTCTTTGAACTTTTTCCGGACCAGTTGAGTTTGCATTTTTAACGCGGGGCTGAATTGTTAAAGAAAAAGGTTTTCCTACCTCTTTTTTTTCGGTAAATTTTTAATCACACTTTTCTGCCTGTATGTAGTAGGATCTCGCCTTATTTCGTTTTCCATTAAATATTAAACTATCGCAATTGCTGTTTTAAACAGTGGCATAGTTACAGAGCTGTGGAACAGAATTTTCTTCTAAGCAAGAGTCACAGTTGGTTAAACCACCCTGTATAAAATAATTCATATTAAATTCAAGGTGCCGCAGTTGAATAGCGGCATAACATAACACTGTCATGTGGTGAATTAATTAACTAAAGATTGGATTTCACAACCAAAGAAAATAAGAAGAGTGGGTACATCATGCGTTTGATATTACCATTAAAAAAGCTAAAATTTTGGCTGGAGTGCGTTCATGATTCGGGTTGAAATTTACCGTGTTAATTTTACCCAGATGCACCAGACATTGACCGTGTCTGTCATTTGTCAATTTTGTATTTTTTTATCCTGTCACTTTTAAAAGAAAGAGAGGGACAGAAAGAATACTTAAGATGTGTAAAGCTTTTATAGGACCTTGAACAAGAGAACAGAAAAGACATTTACCCATCTTTTAAGCACAAAATTAGGGTTAATTTTATATATCTATCTCTTTAGTTTGATAAGCCTTAAAGCCACAGATTAGTTTACATAAGATTGTTAAAACCGAGAGACATACAAAATTAAGACTAAATTTGTGCTTGGAAGATAGGTAAATGAAGAATTATGCATTAAAGGATAACTTTTCACTTATCTTCCACCTTTGAAACAACTACATATTTTTGCTCGTGATCTAATTCCGTCCTCATTATATACCATATTATGTGAGTGTGTTCTTCTTACGTGCCCAAACACTTTGCTCAAATTTAAAAAAAATATAATTTTGACAAAGAAAAAGAGTAAAATTGGGTAAGAGTTTGCTCTCATATGTTTCATCTTCGTTATGCGCATGCAAGACAACTTAAATTTTACCCAACTAATCGAGCTAATAGATAAATTATTGTTCGTCATGTGTTAATCCTTAACGTCTTTTGGCCTTCCCAGTGTGCGCAACAAAGCCAGCAACCGAATCATGAACAGAAAATTCATCCAACCGGTCGCTCGCGGCGTCTTTAGTAAACGGACAAAAAGTAAAGCCGCGCACGTCCGGTGTGCACACGGCGTTAACCATGAACGTACCCCTGAAATAGAAGGGTACTGGTAGGCAACCGTTAGCCAGCCTCTCCAAACTTATACCCTGTTTCCACCAATGCATGCCCACCCCGATTCAAAAAACGCATCACGTGATGGCCCCGGGGTGGGCATGCATTGGTGGAAACAGGGTATTACTTTCATCGCGGCCCTATCAGAATGGCGAAGACAGTCAGTTGTTATTTTTGTTGAAAACGAAAGACTCTTGGACTTTTTGTACCCTAATGAAAAAGGTAATGTTTTAAGACCTGAACAGTTTTTGACAGTTAGATTTTATCCCAAATTTAATGAAAAAAAAAAGACACAATTAAACAAAAACAGCGGTTAACAACAACAACTCAAAGAACAAAATATCAAACGAAAAATGCAGCCGGGTGGCGACCATTTTGGATTTTCTACTATAACTTTGGTCAAAAATTCAATCCGTTTATATAAAATAATTTGTAGGTATGAATCTGGATCTTCCAATACGGCCTTGAGACAGCTGCTCTGCAAAAATGTTTATTTCGTACTTCAATATCAGATACGGTTATCTGTCGTGAGTATGCGCCGTCCTGTCAAACAGTCAATGATACATTCCACCTTAAAGTTCTGAATTGTATGGAAGTTCGGTTTTTACAATACGTGAAGTAAAATTAGTCTTGTGAAAGTTCAAAGTTAGGAGAATCTTTAAAGTTAAACATAGGGGAATGTTTTAGTCTCCATAAGGTACGCCTTTGGATTAAATTTACAAAGAAATGGCTAGGTAAACATTAGGGGGAGATGACAAGGGTAAAGTAACGCTTTTAAAATAAATGGAACTTTTTGTTTTCTGAATTTTAACAATCAGTGAAAAAAATATATGTATACATGTTAGAAAGCAAGGCATGATAAAATATTTTTAAAAAATTATAAAGAAAACTCTAGGACCCACCGAGGAGGTCATTAGAGGCTTTGGCTCAAACAAGGTTAAATTATTATTTCTTAAACACCTGGCCATCAACCCCGCTATATTCCATAGGCCTAAAATGTATGAGCCCGTGTCCGCTTGTGTAGTGGTCCTGCTTCGGATGTATCGCTGCTATGCTTGCAGCATATATTTGACGGGACTGCCTCGATCACGACGTCTCGCGTGCTTGTGGGTTCCAGGCCCACTTTACACATGTTTGTATTGTTATGTCTATAAAGCTATTGTTTTTTTGCAAAAACTTGACAAAAATTTGGGCGATTCATCCTAGTATGGATGGAAAAGTCCCAGTATAAAAAAACAACAAAAAAAAAACATAGGCCTACAATTTTCTTCAGTTTCACGACCGGTTTTTCCACCATGTAAACACACAAATAATGTATCAACTTTCGTCAGTGTTCAAAATGGCGGCCAGAGAGGTAAGGGTACTAAATCGAAAGAATTTAACCTGCTTATATCTAGGTAGTGTTGAGCGACATATTGACTTTGAAATTTTTAGTGTGTCCATGAGTGCAAGTAAGGTACAAATGACAACAAATTTTCGCTTTAGATTCTGATTTTCTGGGAATCGCTCGTGCTTGGTCTTCAACTAACAGGTTAAGAAAATAAGCCAAATCAATCAATATACAGGGTGATTTAGTAGGTTGATTTAATAAAAAGTGTTAATAGTAAAGTACCTTTGTTTTAAGAGATATCAGAAAATGTTATTAAGAAATGTCGTTTAGAAAAATTTTCAGAAAAATCGTCTAAAGAAAAATTTTAATAATTGACTTATAAAATCAAAGTTGGCTGAAATGAACTGAAAATTGAGAATCTGCGTTAACTTTTGATTTTAAACAACTCATGTTAATGACCTTTTCCGATATCTTTTAAAACAAAGGTACTTTACTCTTAACACTTTTTATCAAATCAGCCTACTAAAGCACCCTGTATATCAATTAATATACAGCATTGTCGGTGGTGATGTATCGTGGCTTTACTCATATGAACCTCAAACTAAGCCTCAGTCATCTGCTTGGGTGTTCCAAGATGAAGAAAAGCCAACAAAAGTGATTTGTTCTCGATCGTTGTATCCAAAAAGATGGTCGCGACGTTTGTCTCAAAAGCAGGTCATGTAGCAACAATTCCTTTGGAAGATCAAAGGACTGTTACTACCGATTGGTACATCACCATTTGTTTGCCGAAAGTCATCGCTGAGCTTCGAAAAACGCACCTCACACGACGAATCATCCTCCACCAAGACAATCCAAGTTCGCACAAAGCACATTGAACCATTGAATTTTTAACCCAACAAAACGTCGAACTGTTGGAGCATCCTCCTTAAAGTCCCCCCGACCTGAGTACCAACGAATCCTATTCTTTTCCGAAAATCAACAATGGACTGCGTGGTCAAAGATTTCAGTCGCCAGAGGAAGCAGTCGACGCTTTCAATAATGCAATTTTGACAGAACCAACAAACGAGTGGAATTGCAGCTTTGACAACTGGTTTGAGCGCATGCAAAAGCGCATTAATTTTCGTGGAGAATACTTCGAGGAACAAAAGTTTTCTACTGTTTTCTTCCAGCTGTATATGCAAAACTTAAAAGACAACCTCGTATTTATAGAAGGCAATTCGTTTTAGACCATTCAATCACGACCCCCTCTTTCAGTGTACCTTTGCAGACACACAAACAACAGGCTAGTTAGAGTTTGCTAAACGTCTGTAAAACGTTCTGCAATAAGGGACCGTTCAGCAATAGGTATTAAAAAGTCAATCACTACTGCCAAATGCTTTATCTCTATTATGACATGTAATACAGAGCACGGTCTCTGACAAAACTCTCTGCCCGTATGCAACCCAAGGCCCTTGAGCGTCGAGGAGGCATCGTGCAGGCGTATAACGTGTGTACGACGTAAATAATTAAAGACATTGTTAGTATGCGATTTTATAATTCATAAGTACAAATATAATAAAATATTAATGTTGTGAGAGGGCATTAAAATTGCAAGAAGTCGAAGCAAGCAGAATAGAGGTCTGAAATAAAGGTGACGTCGATATAATGAGAATTTGATGCATGGACTTGCAAGAGTAGAAAGACATTTTTTCACCAGAAAGAAGTGTTGGCTAAAGGGTGCTTTTCAAAAGGCTTCAGCAGCTAGACAGATTTCAAAATGATAAGATCCGAGCAAATATAGGCGATAAACGCAAGATAACAGGTAATGGTTAAATTTAAAATGGTACGGACTTTGATAGCAACGATACCAATAGAGACTGGGAATTAAGAATCGTCGTAGAATATTGTAAACTGAACATTTTATATCCACTGTGTAGCTAAATAACCAGCAAAAATAAATAACTTATTATATTTGTATAATTTAAATCATAATTTTGAAACTATTCTGGTATTTAAGTATAAGATTTTCTGATATTTAGATATATTATTAATTTAAAAAATATCGGGGTCTTACAACAACTTGGAATTTAAAACATACATCAATTTGGAAAACTTTAAACACCCACTTTTAATAACAAAAAAAAAGTCCGATTAATAGAAACTTAGTTCTTGTACTAAGCCCACAAAATACTGATGATAAACTTAACTAAGATCTGAAAGACAAAAACTTTTCTATAGCAAAGTACAACTTTGAGGTGGATCATAATTTTCTGAGTAAACAAATTACTTACAATATCAACAAACAAAGAACAATTTGGCGGTTGTGAAATAGAATCAAATAGCTAATAAAATATTGAACTAGGGGTAGACAATAAACAAACATTATTATCCAATAACAGTCAAACCATAACTAAAACAAATAATTCGCGAAATTATTAACTTATAATATACGCGCATACATACATCAGAACACCGCAATAATATAAGCTAATACATTAAAATTGATGTAATTAAAATAATATATAATAGAACTTGCCATATTGGTAAAACCAAAGACCAATCATATATCAAAATACTCTGCCAATATATGGGCCCCTAAGCTCACACTAGGTACTATAGTTATAGTGTACGTGTGAGCTAATATAACTAAAAACTGAAATATATTTTATTCAACTCCAGACTAAATTACCTTTTGTTTGATGCCACACAAGCCATGTTTTGACTTAAACTCAAATTTTTGATATCTACCCCCACCCTTAAAGAAAACAAAAACTATAATGTATTTTGTTAAACTCCGGACTCAATTACCTTTCGTTTGATATCACACACGCCATATTTTCACTTAAACTCTAATTTTTGAAATATACCCCCACCCTTTTTTTAAAATAAATTAAAATGTATTTTGTTTAACTCCAGACTCAATTACCTTTCGTTGTACAGACAGACAGACAGACAGACAGACAGACGGCGCAACAAAAAAGTTTCAAAATCATCTGAAACGCAATGATATATAAAAAATTTTGAAATCAGAGCAACTTTTTTTTTCTCGAAAAAATTAGGATCACCATCACACTACTATAGTATAGTATATGTGTGAGCTAATAGTAAATTAGTTACATCTCAAATACAGGTAGATAATTACTTTTCTTCATTCAAATATGTGTCGGACTCTAAATGAAATCATGTTGCTCTGATTTTTTCATCTCCAATAAAGCCATCTAAAGTTGGCATATTGGGTGTGCGAGCGCATCTTTAGTGCGCAACTTAGGGATAATGCAGCTCATTTCTACTTAAATTTCCCATTTTGTATCTCGACGCATAATTTTATTTTTATAGAAGGTTGGAAATTATTGTACTTGTCTATATGTGGGATAGAAACGTTATCACTAATTGGAACTTTTCTATAAAATTTTCGCAAATATTTTTCATAATAATAATAATTTATAGTTTTTGTTGTGTCCTAAGGTTTAACCCTGATGATTAAACTTGCCTCGTTCTGGAATGTATGCCTCACTCTGTTGTAAGATAAAGTGATGTATCCTTATACCGCATTGATAAAGGGCATATAGGATTTCATTTAATTCCTCTCCGGGTTATGTGGTTTCTTAGCCGTTTGTCTCCGGTAATTTTTTTTGCAGCTTTATTAGGTCACGTATTATGCTCGCTTTTTCTTTCTTGTGATATCTAAGTCCTATGTACCCTGATTCTGGCAAGTTTGACTCAATCCTCATTTCTCAGAATTTCCTTATTTTCTTGTGAATTAAACGGCCATGAATGAATGTATGAATGTACGGTAGGGGCGGTTAACTCCCTTAAAGGATCTAACCTGGCACCTAGGCCGCCTCTCTGGTCCTATTGTGCACCACGTACCTACTGTGTTCAACTCAGATAATAATAATTTAAATACTATCTAGTATATAGAATCCAGTAGGCTAAATTATATTTATTCTAGGCCAGAAAATGAACCACATAATGCCATGGTTGTAGTCTTAGACCATTGATGGGTCATAAACCTTTTTAAATAATCAACATGGTACAGAGAGGCACAATGTGCCCGCACTAGCTGCTAGCTCCAAATAGGCACTCCATATACCCTGTCCCATGTGGTGATTTCCTGAATGGCCAGGCCACCGAATCCATTCAGAGAATCACCAGATTAACCCCCTTTACCATAGATGTTATCTGGTGTAATCCCAAAGGTTACCAGTTTTTATTTTTTTTCTGTTAACATACTGGTCAATGCTCGTCCATTACCAGACTACCCATTTACCCATAGGTCGAAGCCCCTTCAGTCGCCTCTTACGACAGGCCTAAGGGCTACCTTGGTGCTACTTTTATCTCCGGACACCATACACACCATTAAACTGCCATAGTCATGGCGTATATATTCACTTGGAAGACCCTAAGAACATTCAAGCTCTCCAGATTAACAATAGCAGCGCCTGACCGACATATATAAGCTGTCCATTAGTGTAACAAATTTTCTTCTTCTCTTAGAAATTTCTCTCTTTTGGGGAACCTATTCTTTTCTTTCATATTTTTTTCGAGTGTCTTACCCTAATTGTCTTGAGCAGCAGTTCTCTTGGCAACAATCTTCAGAGTAAAACAGAGAGATTCATACTTAAATTTAGGAGAAATTCAAGAATGCGTGCCCCAGGGAAGGCCCTTATTGCGATATCTCAAAGCTAAAAAATTGTCACTTTTGCTGATGATACTGGTTTATTGAAGGTGGAAAAATGTATTGACGAATCAATAGAAAAACTTCAGGATGCAGCAACCCAAGTTCCTAATTGGACCACAAAATGAAGATTAAAATTAAATGAAACCAAATTAATTCATGCTCGTTTTTCAAACAATAATGTAAATCACATATAAATCACAATTAACAAGATTCCCGTACCATATTTAAATCAGAGAAAAAATCTCGGCATGACACTTGATGCCAAATTGCGCTGGAAATTACATGGTAAGAAAAAAATTAGAAGAACTTGAGATAAGGTGTAGACAAATGATCTGGCTAATTGGAAGGAAGCCGCATTTAACTATTCATAACCGGTTACTGCTTTATAGACAAATACCGAAACCACTATTGACATATCGCTGTCCTGGCAAAACAATGACGCAAATGCAAAAATATGATTTTTACAGGAGTGGCGAAAAACGGAATTAAATTCCTAATTATGCATAGATAGTTTTACCGATAGGGGGATTAATTTTATAACTAATGACATAATTAAGTCAAAATGTCAAAATTTTGCAGTTGCATCATTGTTTTGCCGGGACGGCGATATGGTGTTCAACTATGGGGTTGTACTAATAATTTTAGTTTTACAGAGATTTTAAAATAAAGTATTAAAAAACACACGTGAATATTGAATGAAGCGATTGAGCTACTTAACAATACTATGAGGGTAGTTGATAAAAAGAGTGAAACCGTCTGAGCTAGTGAACTAAATAAAATATGTAAAACAAAATAATACTATAAACACAACGGAATTGTGAGTTACATTTGAAACAAAGCGGGGGGAACTGTTGAGGAACCCCTTAGTTTGAATTGAATTTTTCTAGTAAATTAAGTTATAACAAAATTACTAATTAGTCTTATTGACTAGATTGTAATACAATAAATACAATATGTTTGACAAATTAAAAAAAAAAATATATTATAAAATAAAATTACCTATTACTGCACTAAAATTCATCCAGAAACTTACCAAACGTCACGCTGTGGGCCCTCAGTTTCCCGTTATTTATGTTTAATTGTAGTCCTAGGCGGGCATATAATTATAAATGTTTTGCATTATAAATTAATAATTATTACCACTGCGTATTGTTTGCCGAATACGAAAGGCCCATGCGTGCCACAGATTTACCGAACCCGGGACAACTGAGTGGGACTCAGTGAATAAAAAAAAACAATTGTTTTGCTTTAACAGCAATTTATTTCAAAATCATTAGTCTCAATAAATGTATGTTTAAAATCTAAAAATAAATAATTATATTTAGAATAAAAAAAAAATGTGTGTGCTTAAGACCACACGGCAGAAGTGTAAACTTCAACAAGGCGAAATTAATAATACTGGCCTTCATCTGTATCATCATATCGCTCGCTAAATGTTCCTCTCACAGTTAGTCGACTCGAACCGACTTCTCCCGCTGAGCTGACGGCTCAGTTTAAATTAGTACCCACAAAAACTGCTAAACGCGCCTAAAGAAGTTTACACTTCAAAAAGTTAAGATAACTTTTAAACACCACGAAAATTAAGGCAGATTTGCATGCGCTCAAACTAGTTTTCAAAGCTGTAATTCCACTCATTTGTTGGTACTGTCAAAATTGCATTCTTGAAGGCGTCGAATGGTTTCTCTGGAAACTGAAATCTTTGAATGAATGAAAGGAAAATAAAATTCATTGGTTTTTTGTGCTTTGTGCGAAACTGCATTGTCTTGGTGGAGATGATTCGTCGTTCGGGATTCGTTTTTCGAAGCTCAGCGATAACTTTCGACAAACAAATGGTGATGTGTCAATCGGCAGGAACAGTCGTCTGATCTTCCAGAGGAATTGTTGCGACATAAACTGCTTTTGAGACAAATGTCGCGGCCATTTTTTGGATACACTTCAAAAACTGATGACTTTGGCTTTTCTTCATCTTGGAATACCCAAACAGACGACCGACGTTTATTTTCAGGTTCATATGAGTAAACACTGACAATGCTGTACACGTTTTTCGAGTTTCGTGCCTCAAAGCGGTCTAGAGTTTTCTGGCCCAAGCTTCTTTCTGTTCTTCTGTTAACAGATGCGGTATCCTGCGAGAAACTTATTTTCTTACCTCTAATTATTCTACATGCCAAATTTTTTGAATTGAGGTCCTTAAAATCCCCAATGAAGCCCTAATCTCGCGGTATACCACAAATCGATCTTCCGTGATGAGCATGCGCACAGCATCGATGTTTTCCTGGGTGAAAGCTTTCTTTTGTGCACTTGGCCTTGAATCTTCGCTAAAGCTAATCCATTCACACTTGAATTCTCCATGATGATGGAGGATTGATGTAGTACTTCATTACCGTAAACAGAAATCAGCTATTCTTGTTGGGATAATTTCCTTTAAAGGTTGGAAAAAGTTACAGCCCGAAATTGTTCTCGGTTTAATTCAATTCTTCGACTAATCTGTAGCTATACAACTATATATCGCACTGACGTTTTGAATTTAGGTTAGATTAAGGTTAAGTTTTACTAACGTCATTCGATCAGTATCGCCATCTATGTTTCTATATGCAAAATATAAAAGACGGCCCTGATATTAGTTTTTCTTTTAAATATAAGCAGGTTTTATTTAGTTGCGTTATTCATAATGCTTAGTCTATATTTTTCACAATTTTTTTGTATCAACTTTGCTGCATGATGTCTTTTCAAATTACATTAACGACATGCCTACAGACATGTAGACTTACAAACATTATTGCCTCTATAATTTCTCATTACCTTACATCATTGGGTGCATGTGCATTGTTTTTAAGTGGGGAACATTAAACATTTCAGTTTGTTGTCATGTCTCGCTGTTTTATTTATGTTGGGTGGACAACAAACTGGTGTAATTATAATAATGTAATTGTGAATACTATCTAAATCTTCTTTTTTATAGTTTAAACTGCCTGCGCTTGAGCCTTTGTGATTCGTAATGTTTATATTGATAATAAACCCGTAAAAGTCATAACAGCTCTATAGGATGAACACGAGCCAGATAAGGACAAGCAGTGTCAATAGGATTTAACATTAACACAAACTTTAAACAGTGGTGTTGTCTACTGGCAACTTATTTAGGGACCTTCTGCATGCACTCCTTTATCCTATAACTACGACATTAAACGACAGATGTCACGTGATATTTAGTGCAATTTTGATCTTTTGCAGACACAATTTTTAGTTGCGTTATCCTTTTTTATGTATGAAAAGCCAGTTTTGTGTTCCGTTGACAAAATTAATTAAAAAGTTTCAAAAACAACTAGAGAAAAACTGAAAAACCAATACCAGTGGAAAACCGCCAGGAAAATATAGTGTTAGGTCTGTGTTTACGGTGTACTTCTTCTTATTTTTAGCTCACACATATACTATACTATAGTAGTGTGAGCTATGGTGATCCTAATTTTTTCGAGAAAAAAAAAGTTGCTCCGATTTCAAAATTTTAGCTCACACATATACTATACTATAGTAGTGTGAGCTATGGTGATCCTAATTTTTTCGAGAAAAAAAAAGTTGCTCCGATTTCAAAAATTTTTATATATCTTTGCGTTCCAGATGATTTTGAAACTTTTTTGTTGCGCCGTCTGTCTGTCTGTCTATCGGTCTGTCTGTATGTCTGTCTGTCTGTCTGTCTGTCTGTCTGTATGTCTGTAACGACCAACGCGCATAACTCAAAAACCGCTTGGCCGATTTTAATGAAATTTGGTACCTAGGCTGGGTCTTGGGTCGAGATGGTCCCATTTAAAAATGAACAAAATCCACCGAACAGAAACCAAATAAAAGGGTGGGGGTAGATTTCAAAAATAAGAGTTTATGTGAAAATATGGCGTGTGTGATATCAAACGAAAGGTAATTGAGTCCAGTTAAACAAAATACATTTTAATTTATTTAAAAAAAAAGGTGGGGGTATATTTTAAAAATTAGAGTTTAAGTGAAAATATGGCGTGTGTGATATCAAACGAAAGGTAATTGAGTCCGGAGTTTAACAAAATACATTTTAGTTTTTTTTTTTTTTTAAGGGTGGGGGTAGATTTCAAAAATTTGAGTTTAAGTCAAAACATGGCTTGTGTGGTATCAAACAAAAGGTAATTTAGTCTGGAGTTAAATAAAATATATTTCAGTTTTTAGTTATATTAGGTCACACGTACACTATAACTATAGTACCTAGTGTGAGCTTAGGGGCCCATATATTGGCAGAGTATTTTATATATCTTTGCGTTTCAGATGATTTTGAAACTTTTTTGTCGCGCCGTCTGTCTGTCTGTCTGTATGTCTGTATGTCTGTCTAGGTGTCTGTCTGTCTGTCTGTCTGTCTGTCTGTCTGTCTGTCTGTCTGTCTGTCTGTCTGTCTGTCTGTCTGTCTGTCTGTCTGTCTGTCTGTCTGTCTGTCTGTCTGTCTGTCTGTCTGTCTGTCTGTCTGTCTATCTGTCTGTCTGTCTGTCTGTCTGTCTGTCTGTATGTCTGTATGTCTGTTTGTAACGACCAACGCGCATAACTCAAGAACCGCTTGGCCGATTTTAATGGAATTTGGTACCTAGGCTGGGTCTTGCGCCGAGATGGTCCCATTTAAAAATGAACAAAATCCACCAAACACAAGCCAAATAAAAGGGTGGGGGAAGATTTCAAAAATGAGAGTTTATGTGAAAATATGGCGTGTGTGATATCAAACGAAAGGTAATTGAGTATGGAGTTAAAAAAAATACATTTTAGTTTTTTTTTTTCAAAAAGGGTGGGGATAGATTTCAAAAATTAAAGTTTACGTGAAAATATGGCGTGTGTGATATCAAACGAAAGGTAATTGAGTCCGGAACAAAATACATTTTAGTTTTTGTTTTTTGTAAGGGTGGGGGTAGATTTCAAAAATTTGAGTTTAGGTCAAAACATGGCTTGTGTGGTATCAAACAAAAGGTAATTTAGTCTGAGTTGAATAAGATATATTTCAGGTTTTAGTTTTATTAGCTCGCACGTACACTATAACTATAGTACCTAGTGTGAGCTTAGGGGCCCATATATTGGCAGAGTATTTTTTACGCACTTCAGAGAACATTGATGACTTTTGGTTAGTTGATGAACATTGTTGCTAAACAACACACATTTACCAGTTTTTATAAAAAATAAGTTTTAATAATTGGCATAAAATTCAATCTGCCGATTTATCCGCATTAGTAGCTCTTCAAATAATTGTCTGGTATCAAAAATATTTTAAATTTACATTACATTTGGTCATAACGTTATATGCGCGGTAACACTGTTTCTAAATAAAGAAACTAGTAGCCTGCGTTATTCGAACACAAGTAACGTCAAACATTATCATTTAGTAGGGGATAAAGTTTAAACCAGGTAACTCCGCATCCCTCAAATAAAGGATAAGTGAGAAATGGGACATGCAAAAGGTCCTTTTTATTTAAAATGTATTTAAAATAAGCACATGGATAAAACTAGAGACCACATGACATATTTTAAAGAAATAGAGACCCAACAGACGTATAAAAGTCAAATTTCTTTACGTCAAAATCGCAGGAGGAAATATCGGTCCTCTATACTCGAAACTCCATATCATAATTTTTGAGATAACTTTTTGACAGTTATCAGCTGTTTACCCTAACAAATAGCATAGGCCAACGAAAAAATGTTCTAAAAAGTTGTTTCAAAAATAATAATATGAACTGTTCTTAGAGAGAGACGCACCTTTTGTCCTTGTTAATTCATACGCGTCGAAAAATAAAAATAAATGATTTTTGACAAACATTTACAGGGGGTGACGGACAAACGTGTTTGTTGTCACTCACCGCTGACAACAGAAATTATTTTAGTGAAACGCTAATGAGCTTGACAAGAAAATACCATAACCAAAAAATGTGAGTTGAGTGACTTTGATGGGTTTGTCGCGTCTCTATTTTTTTAAAAATATATCAATTACAGGGTCTCTATGTCAAACAAACTGGACACAACAAAAATCATTAACAAACTAAACAGATGGTCATAGATATATTACGACACCTGCTCGCCCTTGTCCACTCCAAAAACAAGTGACCTAAAAATTAAAAAAACTGAAATAAAAACAGTAAGATTTATCTCTTAATTTGTGTTTTCATAGTGAGCAACAATATTTTTGCCCTTAAAAGGCTCAGCTCAGAAAAAGCCTAAAGTAATAATATTAGCATTTTATAATAATTCATAGAATGCTATTTAAGGTTTTGAACCTGAACACAAGGCCTACACTGTCAGTTTTAAAAACAATACCAATATAAAATGATACCATCATAAAAACGAACCATTGACTAAAGACAACTGCGGATGAAAAACATTTTAAAATTTTCCTAAAGTTTTCTTGGGTGTTGGAACGGATATGAAGAGACACAATTTTTCTTTTGCGACTTTTCGCAGTTGTATTTTTTTTAAAAATTTGTAAACAACAAAATAAAAATGATTTTTTACTTACCTAGAACCTAGTTTTTCAAATCCATTGAGATGTATGGTGTATTTTGGCTTCCCAAGTTGCACATTTCAACCACTTATAAATTATGGTTATGGTTGGTTTATAGTTTATATTTTATCAGAAGAATTTTCTAATATTAGAGAGAGAGAAGCAATATAGCTAGTGCTTAATTAGTCACTAGATCGGCAAAAATAAATTATTTTCAACAAATGAAATCGTTGCTTTATTGACTTCGTAATAGCTCTTGATCCAGTAAATCACCATTGAAGTAACACAAATATTACAAAAGTATAAAGTAATCTTAGAGTAATAAAAATTATTACTCTGAGAAAGTAATCAAAATTTACGGGTTATTTTTATCCTTTAATAAAAGCAGGAATCAACAAATCGAATAAATCAATCTGCAGAAGTTTCAAATTTTTTGAGTGTTCCACAGGTTTGTGTGTTGTCTCCATTGGTTTGAGAGGAACTATTCCATAGCTTTTGAACTGGTATGTGCCAATAATCCTATCTTTATCGTAGGGGCAGCTGAATGTAGCTAGAGTCTGTTTGGGGTTGAGTGCAACCACGACTTGCAGGGTGCATACAAGAAGGTTAGCGCATCGATTTAAAACAGTTTCTTTAGTCAACGACACAAAACTGACAGGGCTATAAAACGAAATTTATTTCAAGATAAATAATCGACATAACGATGCCGTTGAAGCCTTTTTAAGGTACACGAGATAAAGATGTTTTTGTCAACGGGAGCTTCTTCCTTTGATGGCTAATTTGACATTTATCTTCAGAAGCTCGATCCACGCGAGTCTTTTTAACAGTCCCGCCACAGCATAAACTGGTAGGTGCTTCTTTTTTGGCCTTAAATGTATTGTTTAAAATCAACTTGTTTCCGCCTTGGTTTCAAGATTCCTGTGCTATAACATTTGTGCAACCATTTTTTAAAAATTCGACAATTTGACGTCTCTTTATTTCTCTCTCTAATTTTTTAGCCCCGATATTTAACTTGTTTCCCTTGAATTTTCCCTTTCATGTTTAGTTAAACTAGGTTAAATTTGATTTTCAGTTTCTACTTTTTATTGTGTATTTTTACTAATCTTACTAATGATTAATTTCCAAATTATTTTTATAGTTCCAAGGTAAATTATTCTATGTGAATTCCTTTTATTTTGCAGCTTTTTTGACATTTTCATTATCTTTGTTTTCTTTAGATTGATCTTCTCTATATCAAACTAGTTAATCCAGGATTCTTTAAAGGTTTTCAGGGTTTTCCACTAAATCACGGTGACATCACCGTACTGTAGAACATCTATAGAAACTCCATTTATCTTCATTTCTGCACTTATTTATTCTCTGTAGAATAAAATAGATGAAAAAGCACCTCTTAAGTTTATTGGTATGTTTCTTAGTTCACTATGTATTTTGGTTGTAGTAGAGATTTGATATAATATGCATTCTAAGAACTATCAGTATCTGAGAGAAATAATTATTAGGAATGATCTAGAAAGATCGGAATAGAATACAGCAAAAGAGTAAAAGGATTTCCAATAGCTAATAATGTGTTCAAAATCCTTTTAAAAATTAAAACAAAAATAGTTGAAACGGTCTTAAGCTAATGTTGAATTGTAGCATGGATTAAAGGAAACCAATGACAGAAACCACAAGAAAGATATATCCTGTGGACGAGAAAAAAATAAAATTGTAAAATTTGCAAATATCGTGATCTTACCTTCGATCTTTTCGACAGAGACAACTCGATACGGATTCGAATTCTGCAAAGCATTTAAGTACTAGTCATGTAGGTACGTCTTAAGACAATATGTATGGCTGGTAAACGTATGGTTTATATCACATTTTAAGCATTTTTATAAACAAAAATACTTAAGGGTCGATGGAATAACTGAAAATTCGTAGACGACTAAATATCGTTAGGGTTAAAGTGAAAACTTTCTTTTTGCCGTTTTAAAGATCTAGTTTCAAAATACATGTTTTTTGTATTAATTTGTATTTTTTTGATACTACATTATTTAAAATGCTTTAAACAACAACAGAACCAACCAAGAAGTTTAAAAAAAATAACAAAAAAACTATTTTCCCTCTTTGCGGTACATATTAATTGCTAAAGTTTGTGGATCTTAGGCAGATGTCATAAGGAACCTGTGATTTAAAGTTGCGATGCCACCCAAGAAGTTTCATGAAAAATGCATGCAAGTTTATCGAGTTTTTCCGATTTTAAATTAACTAAATGGTATCGGCGAAAAAGTCTTGAATGTATTTTATTAGAATTTTCATAGCTTTCAATGAGTAGTGATTCTACAAACTTAGTAAATTATTTTAGATAAGCAGCACTAAAATAATTCAAAACTATATCTTCGCTAAAATTTAATAAATATAAAATTTTCTGGCGTTTGCCTATTTATAACTTAAGTAGGAAGATCATTCTTTACTTGTACCCACTTGCTTTATTTTGGGAAAATTTACGAAAACTGGTAATTTTGATCCTAAATTAAATCCTTTGAAATATTCTCTTGAGCATTATATTAATAATCTGAAATAACTGGAACAGTTTGCTATTTTAGAATTTAGAATATTACTCTGTCTAGCCCAAAAACAATATTATAAATCTAGTGGAACTTGGCAATGTCGAGTGCACAACAGTGACATCGGTGGTTAATGATAAGAATTGAGAACTATCGTCATCTGGAGTTATGGTTCATCGATGTCTGGAGTCTTGTTGCAATCAATCTACAAACTTAGGTTGTGAACAGAGTTCAGGTAAACGAGATAAAATAAAGAGGCGATATGCAAATGACAACGATCCAGAATGCAATGTTATCTACAACGGAAAATGGTGTGCTCTCTAGGTCGTTCTTCACCAAATTGTCGGTTGTTTATTAAATGTTTAATCCACGGACATCCTAAGTGTCTACTATTGTTTAAAAAAAATATTGTGCTTAGTATTATGTCAGTTCGTATTGTATTATACTGCCATGCTGTTCCAGTTTTTTAAAGCTACTGCTACATATATTTTAAAAAGAGTTGGAGATATACAACATCCCTGTCTTTAGCCTTTCGTTACCAGGAATTATTTTGAAAGTCGATTTCCAATTTTATTTTTTAATTTTGACCCTTTGTATAGTTCTTTTATCGCTTTCATTAGTTTGCTCTAGCCCTCTCCATAATTTTTCTACTGCAACGGTATCATATGATTTTTGTAGTCCACAAAGGTAACATGAGTCTCTATATTTCTGCCACTCCTTTTTTCAATTACTTGTTTAAGACAAAAAACATTATCACTAAAAGATCTGCCTGTACGAAACTCACTTTGCTCTTCTTCTTCTTGGTCATAAATCATTCTCTATTAGATCTCTAAGAATCCTACCGTACAATCTACTGGTTACAAAAATTCCTTTGTGTTTGTTGCAATCCAGCTTGTTTCCTCTTTTATGTAGGATATGAGTGCAATTTTCCAATCATCAGGTACTGGATGTCTGTTTATGCACTGAATGATAATATATGTGAGATTTTCTAGTAGTTTCTCTGATCCATATTTGAGCATTTCAGCTTGTATTTCCTCAGGTCCGCTAGCTTTTCCGGATTTAAGCGTTTTAATACTATTCGTTATCATTTCTTTTTCGACGATTACTTCCTCTTCATGTACTTCTATGTCTCCCCTCGGAGAGGCTGACAGATATTCAGGTTTCGTTTCCTGCAGCAGTTTCTTGTAGTGTTCTTCTGTCCATTGTTCTGGTTTGATGATCTGAATGTTTCTGTTTCTACATTTCTTATAACTTAAGGTTTATAAGAATAAGGAAGAATACTAATTATTAATTCGTCCAATAAGTTCTTTAAGGTTTTCTACCCAAATTCAAACCGCCAACTAAACTACTTTATATTATAAATCTAATTACCCCAGAAAACTGCGGACTAATGTTTCATGTCGTTGTCTCGGGCACCATTTCAAATATGCAAGTAATTCTGGAAAGCAACTACTCTGACTATGTGGCGTTACATATTATTCTATTTGTATACAGTATGCGACAAACCATTATCTTGGCCACAGAAAAATCATTTTAATTTATCGAGGATCTTTAAATCTCCAGAGAGTTTTTGCTTTTCTTTCTTCTCTCAATCACCTATAATTGTCCTGATCATTATTACTAACTTTAAATGATAAGGAAGCTTTTTTTAAACAATTCAAGATTTTCATAATCTGGAATTTAAGCTAAGCCTACAGAAAACTTACATTTCTTTGACAGAAATCGAATACACAGCTAATTTAATGATAATGTGGAAATCAAACAGGTTAATAAAGCCACATATTTGGGAGAGACAATAACCAAGGAATCCTTAACAAAACTAAAAAAAACAAAATAGTGATAGTTCTAGTGCGCTGGAATCCACATTTCTATAACAAAATTTTAAAAAAAGACTAGATAAACTCTCGTTAAGTCTGTCTTAAGCTATGGGGCTAAACTGCAACAGGATACTACAAATAATTTAAAAAACAAAGCTGAAACGGATTAAAGTTATGTAATCATAAATTATTGAAACATATCTCTTACGAATTCTATTTAGATTTTGGATTAAATCGTACAACCCTGTCGTACGATCCTGTTTACGGTCTGACTTACTATAGGTCTAGGGTAGGTCATTATCTGCTCAGAGTCTAATGGTTACGTTATTGTCTCATTATACAGCATTAACATTTGACGAAAATTAAAATGAAAATGATTTTTTGACTGATGATGAAAAAGCTTTTGATATTGCGTTCATAATTTGCAGTCTTTGCCAAACCCTGTATATTTATACTTTATTTTATCCAAGCGAAACACAACTAATTTATCATCAGGGAAGACTTCTTATAACAAATGTGTTTACAATGTATCTTGCGATATAAATCCGCGTAAATCTGAGACTGAGAGTCTAAAATATATTTTAATGGCCCAAGAAGATTGAAATAGGGTAAGCTGGGAAGAAATTATATATTGTCTAAATATTTGAGAGTTGAACAGCCGTTACACAAAACCGAAAGGGAATTTGTTGGAGATTTTAGTTATGATAAATTAAAAACTAAGAAGAAATTGGTGTCGCTACTTAGTCTCTAATTAATACTAACTTTAAATATAGAGATTAGAGAAATACACTTAAAACTACTCTCGAGATGAGCACATTTTAGAGAGTAAATATATAGCTTTGATCACACTGGAAGAGTAGAGAATACTAAATAATATAAATATATAATAAAAGCAACATTGCTCAGTTTCAGAAGCGCTAGAGAGGAAGACTGATAGGAATGATAAAACTATAGGAAAAAACTAAAAAACCTAAAAATTTTAAAAAAGGCATTGCAAAAGTTTTGAACAATATTCCGCATATTTTACTACTTTAAAACTTAAATATTATCCATATCCTTTAAAAAAAAGCCAAGTCGCGAAAATGGTATTCCGTAAAACGAATTGAGATTAAAGTAAAGCCAACTTCTCTAATACAAATTTCAAAATTAAAGGTTCTTACTAGTTTGGAAATGTTTTTCTAAACTTGGCTATTCCTTTCATTTTAAATTTGTATTAGAAAACTCAGCTTTACTTTTATCTCAATTCTTTTTTACGGAATACCATTTTCGCGTACTTGGCTTTTTTTACATGAAATGTTTTTGTTATGATATACTCTTTTTTTCAGTAGCTCTATGTGGTCTATAAATATCACTTTCATGTTTATTACTGACATGGGCGCACCCAGGGGGGGGGGCCCGGGGCCCGGGCCCCCTTCAAGCCGTAGATTTTTGTATATATTTTCCACATATTTCATGAATAAACACAAAAAATAGCATGAAATACGACATTATGAGGCCTCGGGCCCCCCCAAGACATATTCCTGGGTGCGTTACTGTTACTGATAAATAAACAATGAAAAAAATATATTTATTATTAGTTTTAACGAACTGAATCATTAAAGAAATGCAAAATTTTAAATATTAAATGGCAGTTTGTATTATAAAAAAATAAAATATTTCAACATTAAGTTACATCTTGAATCCACTTGCTTCAATTTTCCTTAAAGAGTTTTAAAATACACCCTGTATTAGTATAGTGGTTGTGGTATTTTATATCATCTGAAAACCATGAAGTTTTCACTGGATTCGAAATAAAATGGTTTTATATAAAAAGCCATTTTGCACTCTTATCTATATTGAAACCCCTAACCGTAAAATAAAAAGTAAAACCCGTCCCATCTAAACTGTATAAATATATCGAAATGCCATTTAAAAAAGCGGGGCGGCATTGGCCGCCATTTTTAAATATCGCCACCAGTAATGACATCTATAAAACGTTGCCGCATAAAGCCAGTACAGCCAACTATACATATTTTTACCTTCCTAGCCCGCGCAGCAATGGCTAGAGAATGTATTGTTTTCGAAAAAAAAAATTTTTTTTTTTAGATAATGCCGTAAATAGGTCTATTTTGACCTATCTTAGCAATATCGTCATGACGTCTGTTCGTGTGTATGTGTGTGTGTGTATGTTTGTCCGGCCCACGATAGCTCCTAAACTGCTGAACCGATTTTCACGAATTTTTTATCAAAATGCATTGATGCTAATGAAAGTTTTTTGACAGTTTCAAAATTAGAAATAAGCTAACTTTTTAACGGATCATCGCATCAATATTGGTGTTGTTCTATTTCGAATAAAAGCTCGACTCGAGACGAGAGATTCTCGTTTCTCTTGTTCTCTTAAGCAAAATAGGTTGGTTTTATAATTTTTTATGATTTACCATCTGTTATTAATGCATTATATCTAAAAATTCTGTAAATATTTTTAAAATAAGAAGGAAACAAAAATTTTAAAATGTAGGGTGTTATTAAAAAAAGCTCCTTCCTTTCAAAATTTGACATTTGCCAAAAGGGCTAGATATGTTGGCCAGCAAGTTCTTTAAAGAAAATTAAGACATAAAACGTATTACTATATCTTTTAGTATCTATTCGAAAAACTCTTAGGTTGCTTGGTAAAAATGTACCGAAAATCGCTGTAGATAAAAAACTCTTAAATCAGCACTTCCATAGTAGTAGAGTAAATTTGTAAAATAAAGCTGCAAAAAGGGTATATTTTTTTATATGGAGTAGTACCTAACACCAAAAGCTAAATTTTCGTTCGAGGATCCCCGATTTTCCGGCCTCAGAATCCAAGATGACGGCTGCCAAAGTTAAGAAAAAAAATGATTTCCTTGTTTTAAGAGGAATTAAATTAATTTTGATAAATTTTCTTTAAGTGGGATATATTCAATGTAAAAATGTAAAAAAAAATTACACCTGTCGTTGCAAAACAAAATGGCGGCTATATTTAAAAAAAATCGTTTTTCTTTGATATTTTCTTTATTTTTTGTGCGATATTTATTTTTAGTAACTCATATTAAAGCTACTGACCAGTTCTTTAAACCTGCTTAAATGAAATGATAAGTTTCCCAGCCGACACAAAGATGGCGCTTAATTTGTCAAAAATAACAGAGACCTTTACAACCAGTAGACCAAAATAAATTTTTACAAAAAATTTTTTTGAATTTTATAAAAAGTTACAATTTGACATTTAACATTTTAAGATGGCGGCCGAAGTTCAGATAAAAAAGTAATTTTTTTGTTCTTGTTTGATACAACTAGTATTGCCGTGTAATATATTGATTTATACTAAATGGGGGTCGTCGATTGTAAATATTTCATAATAAATGACATATGTCTATTATTATCCAAGATGGCGGCGGTCAAAGTATAAGTACAACAACAAACTACAAATCTTTTTACCAAGATATGTAGTTTTATATTAATCTTAATTAGTTTTAAATTGTAATGTACAAAAAAAATAGAATTTATTTATTTTTTAAAGATGGCGGCCGAGAAAGTGAAACAACAACATTTTTGTTTATTTTTTCGAAATTTAACAAAAAAAACTGCGAAAACCAAGACATCTCGTTAAACAAAACACAGATGTTTTAAATATGTCAAAAAAGTTGACATATGTCACGTGCCGGCTGATTTGAATAAATTGACATATTTTACTTAATAGCTATCTCCGTTAATATTGATCTAACAGTAACGTTTAAATTAGCACAGTTAAATATTTTTTCTAAATCATCAGAATCTTATGTCAAAAACACTCATACACTTGTCAAACTATTGACATATGGTTTATTTTTTTTTTTAAAACACCCTGTATATAATGTTCTTAATTGATAGGGCTCCTTTTTGTGATTTCAAAAATATATAAATGTTGACATTTAGTCCAGCCGTTGTTGAAATATTTGCATTTTAAAAATTATATTCATTAACAAAATGGCAACATTATTGTTTATTTAGGTTATTAAAATACAAATATTTCAATAACGGCTGGTCTAAATGTCAACATATTATATATTTTTGAAATTAGAAAAACGAGTCTTATCAACTAAAAAAATGTTTTATTTAAAAAAATAAACCATATGTCAAGTGTATGACATATGCCATTTTTGACATCAGATTCTGATGATTTAGAAAAAATTATTTAACTTCGCTTATTTAAACATTACTGTTAGATTAATATTAACGGAGTTAGCTATTAACTAAAATATGGTCAATTCAATCAAATCACCCGGTACGTGACATATGTTAACTTTTTTGACATTTTTAAAATATCTGTGTTTTGTTTACCGAGATGTCTTGTTTTTTCCAGTTTTTTTTTTTGTCAAATTTCGAAATAATAAACAAAAATGTTTTTTTTTACTTTTTCGACCGCCATCTTTAAAAAATAAATAAATAATATTATTTTTGTACATTATGGCTTAAAACTAATTAAGAGTAATATATAACTACATATCGTCGCAAAAAAAATTACCAAACCAAGAAGATAATGTTGTTTTTATATTTTGAACGCCGCCATCTTGATTAATAATAAACATGTGTCATTAATGATGAAATATTTAAAATCGGCGACCCCTATTTAGTATAAATCGATATATTACACGGCAATACTAGTTCTGTAAAACAAGAACAAAAAAATACCTTTTTTATCTGAACTTCGGCCGCCATCTTAAAATTTTTAATGTCAAATTGTAATTTTTTTGAAATTTTTACAAAACTTGGCTTACTGTTGATAAAATCCAAAAACAATTTTTTTTTAAATTTAATTTGGTCTACAGGTTATAAAGGTCTCTTTTATTTTTGACATTTTAAACGCCATCTTTGTGTCGGCTGAGAAACTAATAACTTTTTTTCATTAGGTTTAAAGAGCTGGTCAGTGGCTTTAATATGAGGTATTAAAAATAAATATCGCGCAATAAATAAATAAAATATCAAAGAAAAACTATTTTTTTAAAATATAACCGCCATTTTGTTTTAAAGTGACAGGTGTAATTTTTGTTTACATTTTTGAATTAAGTAGGTCCCACTTAAAGTAAGTTTATCAAAATTAATTTAATTTGTCTCAAAACAGGGAATTCATTTTTTTTTCTTAACTTTGGCAGCCGCCATCTTGGATTCCGAAGCCGAAAATCAGGAGATCCTCGATTGAAAATTTAGCTTTTGATGTTAGCTACTACCATGCCAAATATAAAAAAACATACCCTTTTTGCAGCTTTTCATTGAAATACCCTACAAATTTACTCTACTATAGGACTTAAGAGCAGGTATGTACAAAGGCGTTGTTGCTAAAGGGTTGAAAATTGTATTTACTGGAAAAACAAATTTCGCTCTTGGGAGTTAAATATAATTGTGTAATAATAAAATTAAGTTTAATGTTAAAACCAGAGACTGTAACTACCTGGAAATAAATAGTTCTATGTGAGCGTGAAAGAAAATTTGGCTAAACGTGTTTAAGTCCAGAATAGTATTTTGTGCTTATTATTGGCATAATGCTCAAAAACTACAACAAATTGTCATCCTATCTAATTAATCTATCCTATTAATCTTAAGCAAAAAAAACCTACATTATTTTCATTTCATTTTTTACGCGACCGAGACTTAAATTTCATTTTAGCACCCATTTTTAAGAGCAATACAAAACTATTTTAAGGTTTTTATTTTTTCTGGCAGTACAAATATTTTTTCTTAAAAACAATGTGAAACATTCATATTTTATAATACGATTAAAAGAGAGAATAACTCCGAATGACCAGCCATCGTTAATTTCACCGAGATCAAAGACCGCCAGCCGTCTTATTTGTCTGTTTGTTGGGTAATCTGTGATGAAAATATTTTTAAAAATAATGGTCCTGACCTGATCCAATAGTACAGGATTGCCAAAGCTTATCTAAGCATATAAAAAAATATTATTTTAGAGACGACTATACTTCAAGAGGTGTATCGAAAAATTGTATAATATTAAAAAGTTGATAAAACTTTATCGCTAATGTTTTATTCGATTATGCGAACGGGCCTTTTCGTACCCCACCAAGTTTTATGCGTTACCTACATTCCATTTCGACGGTTTAGACCTCGGTTTAGACACTTTACGGCGAGCTACCGAATATATTAGAGACTTATTGAAAATTCCAAAATAAGGCTCGCAGTAATAAGGCAACACCTTTATTTAAATGGTGCTAGACCCTAACGCGGCTGGGACCAATAAGTTCTTGGAACATGCTTTTATACGGCCCACGGTGGGCTCCTTAAATGGGTAAAATGGGATCATACCTTGCAAACTGCAACTCTAAAATTACAAATTTTCTTATTGATGTTGTTAGTAAACTATAAGCCATATTTTCCATTTCGAATTTTATAGATACGCAGTGGCGGATCCAGGATATCCGGGGGAGGGAGGGGCAACGAGGCAGCAAAAACCAAAACAATGTTTCTTGCCGTTTTTCATAAATGTGAACTCTGAAGTCAAGCAATGAATGCAAATAAAATACGCCTCAGGTGAAAATTTTTGGGAAATATAGTAATTTTTGCGAAAGTTAAAAAATAATAATTTCATAAGAAATTGGGGTTTCTAGCTATTTTTTTACTAGAACTGAATAATATAAGCTTTATGGCAAGAAAATAAATATATTTAATATTCTGCCTTTCAAAAATTAGGTCACAATAAATGTTTATGATGTTTATAGTTATATTTCTCTCTTCCATAATTGTTAGAACACTTATTTTTGAACTTTTTCTTAAAAAACTCTTTTTTTATAAATAAAGGTAAACGAACAAAATTGCCTCGCAAAAATTATTTCAAATAAAAACTGTTGAAGATTTTTATGGTTTAGACATTTCTTATCACATTGCTGTTCACAAAATCCTGAAAAGCGAACCCGCAAATATCAATTTTTTGCTACAGGATTGTGCGGCCGTCCCTTATTTGGATGGAGATATAAAACATAGAACCAAGCGCAAAATTTTAAAATTCGTAGTCTATTAAGGCCGCTTGACATGGAGCAATAAAATCTGCAATGCATTGCAGCAATAACTTGCAAGGTCAAAAGATTCCAAGCAATGATACTTGTAGGTCCATTGACAAGTCTATTTTAATTGCAAAGGTTCGCCAACCACAGCTAAAATAGGAAAGTTTTAGCTGGAAAATGTAAACAAACAGCATATTAGTTTGAGACGGTCAGTGCACCATTCTGTCTGTCTGTACAAACTTCTTCAAAGGAATGCGCTTAAAGTTTGTAACCTCAAATATCTTGTTTTGGTTTTACAGTTTTATTTTGATTTCTTTCTCTAGGGTTTTAATTTAAAAAATTTGTCGATTAAATATAAAGATAAAAACAAATAAAACTAATTAAAAAAAAGTGATCCATCTATTTAATAATTGCTGCAGCTTGTTTGCTCTGGGATGATGGAAAAGAAAGGGCGCAAAGACGATGGTGGGTCAAATATGTAGGAAAACAAAAGTAACTAGATTTGTCACCAGAATTCCCCAGCATTGCAGGCCTTTCAGCAATAGAAATGCTTTAGATCTATAATTTTGCAACATTTGCAAGCCTTGTTGTAGCGTCATCTAGTTACATTGGAACTAAGTATCTGTGCTAGTTCATGTGTTGTTTTCCAACAAAGACCCTAAACTCTGTTTTTTATAAATGGTTCTTGGTTCTATATCTCCATCCATTTTTAACCCCACTTTTAGATGTTTAATAATAATTAGGTTGACGTATGAGGTTGTTTTTTTTATGTTATGCTATGTTTATTATTAAAAAAATTATAAAAGTAGAAAATTTATGGCGTGGTATTTTGCCCGAGGCGGACGATAATATCATGGAAATAGGTAAAGTGTCTCCATTTAAAAAACCAACTGACTTGCGAGCAAAAATATGATGCTTTGGGACTAAACCTTAGCAACCCAGCATTCGTTTTGTGCCTGGGGGTTGCCTTAAGACCCGTCTGGTACCGTGACAGCAGGTGCAACGTTGGTTTTTGATAAAAGCGCGCACTTTCTAGTTGCATTTTTAAATGGAGACACTGTACCTACCGAGAAATGCCTTCAACTTGGATATTTATAATTTTTAGGAGGAGCAATAAGTCAGTTTCGTACAGATATTACGATCGCATTATTTTTTAATTTTTTTTTTCAAAAACAGTAATCACCAAAAAATAACGATTCAAAAAATGTTTAAAATGTATAATAAAACACAAACGAACACAAACATAGAATGCAAAATTGTTAGTTAAAAAAGTGACATCTCAGCTGAGAAATTTAAACAAACCGTCAAAATAAGGCCAAGTTATATAAATAATATTTATGCACTTATAAAGTCTAGTACACTTCTTATTAACTGCGCAAGCGTACATGTCAATATACTGCTAGACCTTATTTCAATTCCAAAAAGTCGTAATTTTTGATTTTTTGTTCGTTACTCTATGTTTTAACATTAACGTATGTTTTATAGGTTGGCATATTTTTGGAAAACCAAAATATGTGAATTAGTAACTTGAAATAAAAAAATATGTAATTTGTATAAGACCGTCTCGTTCTGACAAGACCAACACATTAACAAGACAAAATTTTTATGCTCTCAGGCTCCTCGTCCCTGCGACTACAGCAGTAGTTATCCTATTTAGTATTTAGTAAAATAAATGCGTCTCGAAGATTGGCCTGGGCACCATTTGGTAAATTAAGCTACATATTAAAAAATACAAAATCGTTAGTACCTTAAAACCAAAGTGTATACCATGTATCATCCCTGTACTCACAGATGGATCCCAGACCTGGACACTTACAAACATGGATTAGGTAACAAAAGCCCAATGAACAGACAAATGTTACATGTAAAGCTAACAGATAATAAAAGGAATGAATGAATAAGAAAACAAAAGTAAGGGATGTCAGAGGAGAAGTAGCAAAATTAAAATGGAAATTTGCGGGTCATAATATCAGACAGAAAGACGATCGATGGAACAAATGTATTGTAAACTGGAGACCTTGGGAAAATAAAAGAAGTAAGGGAAGACCCCGAATGAGATGGGCGGACGATTTGTAGAAAGATTCGGGAACTAGATGGATGAACACGGCGACAGACAGGGAAGAGTAGAAGATATTGGGGGAGGCCTATCTCCAAAGATGGATCGAAGAAGGCTAAATTGATAGAAATAGAAAATTAATGCGTTTCAAAGATTGGCCTGGGCATCATTTGATAAATTAAGCTACATATTCAAAAATACAAAATATCGTCAGTACCTTAAAACCAAAGTGTATAACCAATGTATACTCCCTGTACTCACACCTGGATCCCAGACCTGGACACTTAGAAAATCAAACATAGATAAGTTAACAAAAGCCCAAAGATCAATGGAAAGATAAATGTTACATGAAGCTAATAGATAGGAAAAGGAATGAATGGATAAGAAATAAAACAAAAGTAAGGGATGTCATAGGAGAGGTAGCATGATGATGAAACATTATTGTGTTGTAAACTGGAGACCTTGGGAAAATAAAAGAAGTAGGGGAAGACCCGAAATGAGATGAGCAGACGATTTGAAGAACCTTGCAGGAACCAGATGGATAAACACGGGCGACAGACGGAGAAGAATAGAAGATATTGGGGTAGGCCTATGTACAAAGATGGATCGAAGAAAGCGTGCAAAACAAAATCAATTGTCTTTTAAAATGCATGTGTAATTAAATCTACAGGCAAACATACAGAAAGACGGTCCCGAAAATAAGTTTTATTGTTTCGCCTCATCTTCAATAAACAATCAGGCCCAGTTCTAAACAAATATTAAAAAGCATCTGCCAACGTACTGTAAATATTTAGGTTGTTGTTACGTATGTTGAGTTTTAAAACACGATATGATAGTTAACAATAAATTTTCATGAGCCTTTTTTATACTTGATTATTTTGAAAATCCGGAAACATTAAAATTGCTGTCGGTACAGTGCCTTCATTTGAAAATGTGACTGGTTTACGGGTGAAGCACGCGGCTTATGACCTGCGATTGCCTTGAGACCCGACCGATGCGATGAAGAGCGGGCTTAATGATAATGTTGCCAAATTTTGCTTAAAGTCTTTGGTAAAAATGCGCGCTATCTATTCGAATATATTTACCATGTAAATCTTATGGCAATAAAGTACATTGAACATTGAACATTGAATTTTGTAGGTACGAGGGGTGCTATTTAAATTTATATTAACCCATGAAGAATGAAACACCTTTCTAGCCTATTATGTACAGTGAAACCTCTCCTTGCGGATACCTCTATTAAGCGGAGACTCCATTTAGCCGGACAAATTTGTTAAAACCAAGCTTTTCCCTATTTCTTTACATGTAAAATTCACTCCTATAACCGGACACTCTAATAAGCGGACGCGGACAATTTTTTTGTTGTTAAAAAATTCTGAAACCTCCCTTAAACGGGACGGAGCTCTGCACGACATGGGCATTAATATTAGGTAGAATGTTGGCAACAACGCACTCTGAAGCCGGGGAATTACCTTTTTTCGATTTAATCCGGAGACTAAATACTTCTGTCGTATTTACAAAATATTTTATTCTGCGGGACTGCTGTGTTTTATTTTTATTGTTCAGTTGGGTAGTAATTTATGTCTTTGAAATTGCGCCCAGTAAAAAACTTTTTAATTTACGTGAAAAAATGGAAGTTGTTAACATTTCGGAGAAGAAACATCTATCAGCACGAAAGATCGCTGAAAAATTTAATATCGGAAAAACTCAAGCAGCGGAAACTGTTAATAACTATATATTAAAATTTCGCAGTTCCCTCTCATAAGCGGACACCTCCAATAACCGGACAAAATCGAGCAAACCGTGAGTGTTCGCTTGGAGGTTTCACTGTATACGTAACCTGTAACATATATTTTTTTAGTATCTCAGAAACCACGGCTCTAAACCATTTGTGTTATAACTTGAATTATTAAGAAAAAATTACGTTGGGAAAAAAGCAACAAAATTTTGAGAATATTTGGCGCTTTGAAAAACTCTGTTTATCGCAACAAAAACTTATAGTTATTAACCACAAAGATAACATAACTATAACAAACTGGACGTTTAGAGTGTTTGACCAGAAACACCCGCTTAAGTCAACTCCAAAACAAAGATTTTAAAGCATCGGCAAACAAATGGTTTTGTGTCATTTAAAATTGACCTTTACAGGCAGTGTTGCCACATGACCAGTTAACAAAAACCGCTATCGTGTTATTCAAAAATTTTTAAGCATGCATAAAAAATTTCTTCGTTTTGGAAATCTAGTGATATCTTTGATCAAAATTAAAGATTTCTTTATTTTTGTTTTAAACTAATAATTTGTTTTTTTTTTCAGGCTAAGCTTTTGGAATCTTCACATGCTTGGCTCGGAGCCTCCACGTCCACCATAGCCGGTAGGTATCAATTTTTCTTGTAGTTCTTAAACCTGTAGATAGAAGCACTACATTGTTGGAAACAGGTGGAAGGGCAATAACAAACAATTGCCCTCATTTGTTTTCCCTTAAATCTTTATCCCTATTAGTGCCTTAATACTATATTGATGATAGCCATTACACATAAAGGCATAGTTTAAAGAGACGAGTAATCTATTCACTATTTTTCAAAAGCATCAAACGATCATACAGATGATACTAAAAATTTACAAGAATACAGAAGTATAGTTTTTGCAAATTCACCTGAAATGCTCCTAATACGGGGTTCTATCGATTTCATGAAATTTTGCTTTAATCTGCCCTTCACAAGTTATCCAAATTCATATAAAATCTTCCTGGTATAATTTTAACCCTACCGACAGAGAAAAGCCGCTGCTCTTTGCGGTCCGAGCACAAAGTATTTGTTTTCTGACCGACCCAGCACAGGTGGATAGACTGCACCTGATTGGCAGATGTTTTTGAGATGCGCTTTTAATTGCTTTCAGGTGTTCTTTGCGGGACTCATTTAGTCCGCAGTATGCAGAGTTAGAAAATAAATCAGTGTCGTTTCTGTAGGTGTTGGAATAGAAAGTTTTATTATCTATTTTTATTTCTTTAGTTTACGCCATAATTAAATGAAATAATTTTCATGAGTATATCTACCGCCGCCCATGTCACTTTCTTTAAAGGATATGCCGATGGTCGGCTGTAACCTTTGTTCAACTGACTTTGCAAAAACTATAATAAAAATTCATCCAAAATAGTTGCAGTCCTTCTTAGAAAATTAAGCCCCGGGGGTTTTTTGTTAAACTGTGTTTCTATGATGTCAAGTTAAGCGAATTTAAGCCAAATTCTTAACAAAGGTTTTTGCAGTATATATTTTTTAAATTTATTCCATAAGATACTAAATACATTAGGTATACCCGGGTGGGCCAAAAAAAACCGGACAATTTTTATTTCATTATAACTTTTGAACTATACTATCGATTATAATGGGATAAACTGCACTTGGCAGAGAATTAATTAGAGTTTTGAATAAAGAAATTTTTTGTCCGCCATTTCATACTCCAAGATGGCGGACGAAATAAAATTGTACCCTTCAAAGATGCTCGTTTATTCTTGTGTTGCGAACATGTCTTAATAATTTTTTTTAAATCTCAAAAAAAGCAGCGTTCTTGCCACACACAACAAGGTATGAATCAGCAAAATCGGGTCGGTGATTCTAAACAAAAATATTTTTGTTTTAACCATTGTTTTGAGTATTATACGATTGCCTTGCCAATCATGTCTGCATTTATTTCCTTATAAATTCATTACTACTAAACCGATTTTGATGAAATAAAAAACATCCTGGTGAGAATTGATTGCTTTTTAAAGATCATAATCAAAATTTATTAACATCTTAAAATTTAACATGGTGGACAGAATCATAATTGATTCTTTAAAATGGCGTGTTTAGTCTTATTTTCTGAAAATGTTTTAGTTTTTTTTTTAATTTATAGAAAAGCACTACTTTTCCCCCGTACAACAAGGTATACATTAGTAAGATCGATTTGGTGGTTCTCCAAAAATCTCTGATCTTTCAATTCTTATTTACTATATTAAGCGGAATAAATACTGCCTTCCTTTATTAATGGAAAATAAACGACTTATTTTTAAATTCGACCTTGGTATGTCAATTTTGAAATATCAACATCAGTTTTCAATGTGAAACTGTCAGAATATTACCTGACAATATTACAGCCTGGCTTTATTGCCATAAGTCCCTAATAACTCAAAATCTCTTTAAGCAAATATCGGTTGTTAATAAAACAATAAAGCGAATTAATTCATTATCAGATACTCTACAAAAAATATCGTAATTAAGATCAAGTACGCAATAACAATTAATTCGTTAATTGTTAACAATTAATACGAGAATTAATCCATGAGAAAATATTAAACTGTTTAAATATACGATAGTAAAATAAATCTTATTTGTCTTATAAGTCGTTTGAAGATTTTTATATTAAAGTTTATTGCTGGTTTCAGATTATACAATCTTAATTTTAATCCTAATTCAACTAATTGTTAATTAACAATGTCAACAAAACCTGTAAAATTAGGATCATGTTTTGTTTAACTTTGGATTAAATAATAACAAAGCTGCTTGTTATTTTTTGTTGATGTGAAGTTTTGTGGTTCTCGCCAATGCCTTGTTACTTGATTCCAAGGATAAAAATTTAATAAATATCCTTGTTGACGGTGGCAGTTTCAGGCAGGGAATAGAGGGCCGCCCCCTCTCCTTAATATACAGCTCATAATCTTTAGTTTTGGTAAAAAAGATCCTCTGGCTATACCGCAATTTAACATTTAAAAAAATTCTCGAACATTTTAAGATTTTTACTCAAAAAATACTTTATTTTCAAAAAAATTTCTCCTGCCAAACCTCAGAGCTCAGACTTATTAAAAACCAAAAGAAAAATAGTTTTTTGTTTTTGCTGCGTCCTTGACCCATCCTCCCCTGAAATCCTGGATCCGCCACTCTTTGTTGATGCCCTATTCTATTTCTTTTTAATACGCTTTACAAACGAATCCTATATGCAATTTTCTATTACCTTTCTAGACCGCACAGCTAGACTAGAGAAGGTATTATTTTTCGATACAATTTTTTTTTAATCCAGTGTAAGTTTGGTAAAAATCCATTAATGCTAATGACAGTTTTTTGACAATTAAAAAATCAAAAAAACTTTTTTACAGAGCATCGTATCAATATGCCGTCTTCCAAAACCTTGAAGTTCACTTGGAGTGTGCTAATGGCCTAAGAAGGTATCAGATCCGTCACGGATACCTTTATTAACACTTGGTACACTTTGATAACTTTTTTGACACCTACATATTTTATATTTATCTTTTTATTAATTGAAATAAGCATCATATATTTACGACAAATTAATATTTGATATTTATTATTATACAGGCATAATAAAATAAGTAAATATCCTATCTGTGAATATGTATTATAAAAGTAATACTTATTTACATCAGAAAGCACCGACAAAATGTGTTACGCATTGCATCATTTTTATTATTATTTAATAAATTATCCCTGATACATAATTTTTTTTTCTAAAAACTCCATAACGATACAACAAAATACTGTCAAAATTACGAAAATATCCTATAAACAAATAAAATTTAACATTAAAAAATTTGGGTATAAAACAAGCTTAATGATAATAATTGATAAAATTTTTAAAATATAAATTTTGCTTATCAAAATAACATAAAAATACAGTAAAATCAGAAATTGTGTTAAAAGTAAAACACAATAAAATTTAAAAAATATAAATAAATATAAATTTAGTTTATCATTTTTTTACTGTCCAAAAATCTACTTCAAAGCTGGAAACTCAAACTGAAATTTTCAATTAGGCCGAGATATAGTTTTTGGTTCTATCTATTTTATATATTTAACCTTCTTTGATCCATCTTTGCACATAGACCTTCCTCAATATCTTTCACTCTTCTCTGTCTCTCGCCGTGTTCATCCATCTAGTTCCCGCATGTTTCTTCAAATCGTCCTCCCATCTTATTTGATGTCTTCCCCTAATTCTTTTATTTTCTCATTATCTCCAGTTTACAATACATTTGTTCCATCGATCGTCTTTTTGTCTGATATTATGACCAGCAAATTTCCATTTTAATTTTGCTACTTCGCCTCTAATATCCCTTACTTTTGTTTTATTTTTTATCCGTTCATTCCTTTTTCAATCTGTTAGCTTTACATGTAACATTTGTCTTTCCATTGTTCTTTGGCTTTTTGTTACCTTATTCATATTTGATTTTGTAAGTGTTCAGGTCTGGGTGAGTACAGGAAGGACATATTGGTTATACACTTTAGTTTTGAAGTGCCAAGGATATTTTTTATTTTTTAATATGTAGCTTAATTTACCGAATCCTGCCCAGGCCAATTTTACTCGTCTCCTGATTTCAGCTGTTTGGTTTTCTTTTTTAGTTTAATAATAATTTCTAATTTTATTCAGTTTTTTCTTGGTTTATTTTTATCGTGATATCTTCATCTGTGTTTGCTATCATTTTAGTTTAAGTGTAGGTCATACTCAAACCTATATTTTTTGCTGCTTTATCCAGTTTTTCCAGCATTTTCTGATTATTACGTATTCAGAATTCACAAGAATTCAAAAAATTCCAAGAGTAATATTCCACAAATCGTATGAAATCTCTACTACTCCAGTACATATACCTATTGGTAGGGAAACAGTTAATAACATCATAAAGGCTATACAACAGGAAAATAAATAAATTAGAATTGATCCGGGTTATATAGACCTCCTATCAATAAAAGTTAAATCCAAAAGTTTAAGGAAAAAAAATCGAAAAAAACCCTTTTTTTCCTGGTTGATTTTTATTTTCCACAAATAGTTTTTGTTCTCTAAAATCTTGTATCATCACACAATTACATGAAGCTTTAACCAAAGGTATTAAAACAATTACAAAATGTAATTGCAAAAAAACCCATTAAAAAAAAAACAACATTTTTATATGGCTCCCCTGTAAATTGCAAAAAATGAGTTATCAACTTTTGCCAAAAATAATTTCAACATTAATGGTAAGATTTTTCCAAATCTCGTGAAAAACAAAAAAAAATGGAAGTTAAATATCAACAAAAACAGCGATTTTTTTATTTTTCTCGGAAAATTTTAGGGTACAAATATGGTTCATATAAATGCTGTAGACTCTTTTATTACCTATATCTTACCTTAGTAACTCGCATCCAGTCTAATTTATTTTTTCTGTTTGCTGCGATATATTTTCTTTCATTTAAAATAATTTTCATGTTGGTATTAATTTCTTTGCCTTTTTCTAAAGGTAACTGGGGGCACGGCAGTGCCTCGCCAAGTTCGCGTAAACTGTTGTATCATCTTTTCTTGAAACATTTCAGCTCATATTTGATCTATCTAAAACTCTACTTCAAAATGAGCTACGAAACTCAAACACAGATCGTAGATCTTCATAAAGTTAACAACCCCTCCAAGTTTCATGAACTTCCATAAAGTAGTAAAGTGGTTACGAAATTTCAAAAAACGTCGTATTGCCACTCACTCATGTATACATTATCAAAATTCTACTAAACTTGCCCACTTTCAGAAACGCTAGAGAGCTGAGCTTTGGCAGACTGATCAGAAATATGATAAATGTATAGGAAAAAATTTAAAAACCTTAAAATTTTAATTTGCTTCTCTCCTCTATAAATGTAAAGTTATGTAAAAGTAACATTGCCCACGTACGGACACGCTAAAGAGCTAAGCTTTGGAAGGCCGATAGGAACTACGATAAAACTATAGAAAAAAAATCAAAAACACCAAAATTATAAATTACTTCCCTCCCCTATAAATTTGAAGTTATGTAAAAGTAACATTGCCCACTTCCATGAACGCTAGAGAGCTGAGCTTTAGAAGGCTGATAGGAACTATGATAAAACCATAGGAAAAAATTAATAAACTTCAAAATTTTTGGCATTGCAAAAGTTTTGAACAATATTCCGAATATTTTACTACTTAAAAACTAAAATATTTCATTTAAAAAAAGCCAAGTACGGGAAAATGATATTTCGTGAAAAGGATTGAGATAAAAGTAAAAGTTTTTCTAAACTTGGCTATTACGGCTACAAATAACTCTTAGGCACCATGCTAAATTGAACATACAAGTTTGGCTGTAAGAGCAAAGTTTTAAAAAAAGTAGTAAGAATGTAAATTCTCATGACTTTGATTTATATGATTTAATAAGGTATTTTTGCTCTTAATATGAATTTTTACCCTTTCAAGGGCTTTAATTATAAAAGTTTTTGGTTACTAGGCAATGCGTTTTCTCTCTTTTTTTATTCTGATCGTTTTATTTATTGTAAAGTTTGCTAAATTAATAAACCAGTACTTTGGAGTGAGGAGGGGGCGAGCGCGAAACATTTTCGCATTAATAGCAACTGTTTCATTAATATATTAGCGAGTCGTTGTAAATAAATTTAATTAAATGCATAATTTAGATTATACGGCGATGCGAGAGGGGATATTACGGCAACCCCACAACTCTGCAAATTTACAAACTTTACATTATTATTATCACCATGAAAGATAGATAGAGATAGAGAGAAATGAGTCTGGCAAACTTTGTAATAACATTCACGAAATTTGCATTTGGTGCTAAATAAAATCGCATTTTTTATTCAACAAAAACAGATTGTATCATTTACATAGATTAATTTATATTGTTACATACCCTGAGCGAAAATTATGTTAAATATAACTTTACATTTTACACAATATTTTATGTTACACAGCCAGAAAATATCGCCAAATCATGGATACTTATATTAAAATACAGGGTGGAAATATTAATTGTTATGGGAAGTTAACTTTTGGTTTTACAAAACAAAGTAAAAAATAAAAACGAAAAAACTTTTTTTTTTCGGAAAAAACTAAGTAGTGCTAATTTCACGAAGATACAAATGAAATAAAAAAATATCTTTCTATATTTATTTAAATTGTTATACTGTGTGTCAATTTTTTTGGTTAAATGAAAAAAAAGTTGCACTAATCCAAGCCCATTCTGATGCTGTATCAAATTTAAAATATCTATACAGGGGTTTTCAAAATATCGAGCAAAAACTAAAAATTAAAATATTTTTGGAAATTATTGCCATTTTTTAAAAGCCCAAAGATAACATAAAATATTATTTTCTGAAGAAAAATTGGATACATTTCATTTAAATGCAGGAACATTTTTGCAATTATCGTTATGGCTTGTAGGCCAGTCATTAAAGCGAAAAAAAGACCTCCAGCCTGCAAAAGGTGGTGTAGTCGCGATTTTCACATATGTTGTTCACATTGAAACACAGAACAAATTTGAGTTTTCGACCTGGGGGGGGGGGGAGAAGGGGGCCCCCACTATCTTGGATTTAGTGTGCCCGAAAATGTACTGTACCTGTACATTTTAGGAAAAAATTTTTGGACACGAGTTGAAGATTTCCTACAAAAACGTTATTATACATTTTTTTGTTAGAATGGTTTTCGAGTTATAACACTAAATATTTCGCCGCCATTTTGGATTTTGACCAATTTTTTTACTTAGTGGCCTTTAACTTCAAAACTGCTTACTTTTGAGAAAATCTTTAAAAACGTAAAATATAGAACAACTAATAGCCTATAAAATGAGACATAACTGAGTCCTCTGGGTAGTACCCTTGCTGAGATACAAACCTTGAAGTGTCAGCAATCAACCCGCTTCCTATGTATTTCTATAGTATATGCAAAATAAACCGAAATTAGTCAGTTTTAAGTAGGTATGTCATTTTCTCAAAAGGTAAGCATTTTACAAAAAGTGAACTCTGAAATCAACTTTATTATAGAAAATTAAATTATATTTTAAACGATGTATTATCGAAGTGAGCCAAGTCTTCGGTTAGCACTCAATTGGTGGTAATAAAGTTTCTTACACACTTTCTGTAAAATGCTTACCTTTTGCGAGAATGACACAAAACTGAATAATTTCGGTTTATTTTGCATATACTATCGAAATACATAGGAAACGGGTGTCCTGCTAACACTTCAGGGTTCATATCTCAGTAAGGGTACTACCCAGAGAACTCATTTTATAGGCTATTAGTTGGTCTTTATTTCCTCAAAAGTAGTCTCAAAATTAGTCAAATTCCGAAATGACGGCGAATGTTTAGCGTCATAACTCAAAAAACCATTTGTCTGACAAAAAAACGTACCTAAGCGTTTTTGCAGGAAATTTTTTTGGTCAACTTTTGGTTTAAAACTGTTTTCTTCTAAAACGTACAGTAACCAAGTAATTTTAAAAAAACTTTTTGTGCACACTAAATCCAAGACGGCGGGGGGTTGCCCCCCCCCTCAAGGTCGAAAACCAAATTAGTTTTTAGACTGTACTATGCTTCTTTTGGCATATTTTATATTTTTATGTTCTAGTGAAAGACAGTGACAGTAAAATCAAATAATAACTTTAGAAATCAAGTTAAACTCACTGTTGTAATACATGAGGTAAATAATAATGGTAGATTTGCGCATGCGAAAGTCATGCAGCCAAAGTACACTTGGTATGGCTAGCGTCTTGTCTTTAGATATGATCTGGTCCATTTTTTTACCAGAGTATTTCTAATCAATGTCAGATAAAAAAAATATATTGAAAAAAACACAAAAAAAACGTTTCCGATCAGCTACGATTTAATTAATGGTATTTCTATAACCACCAACTAACACTAAAAAATACTGCACTGTTAATTTTGTTTGACATTCTAACCCAACCTATACACTATTGAGGGCACCTGTGAACAATGTTTGGATGGGACGTATTCAATAATTTATTTTAAGTTCAAGCTCATTTTATTGGTTAAATAAGCTGCAAGTTACAGATATGACAGGTCAAAATTAATTTCTTATAAAAAATATTTATTACACCCGCTATGTTAGTAGTTACTACTACTATGTCGGTTTAGAACGTTTTTCTACGTTGTCCGACGCGTATTCTCCACCTCCTTCGATCCTGACAATCATCCTCTGTCAGATTCTTTTGACTCATTGATCTTTGGATTGACTGTTGCCATTCTAGTTTAAGACGCGTCTTTTTCTGCGCCCTATTGGTTGTCATTCTAAGACCTGCTTTGGTAATCTTTCGTCGTTCATCCGTTGTACATGGCCGTACCATATCAGTTGCCTTTTAGTGATGTCATCCGTTATGCTTCCCTCGATTCCCATTCTTTCTTTTATGATTTCATTTCTTATGTGATCTATTCTAGATATTCTCATTGATCTTCTTATTGCATCCATTTCGACACTTTCCATTTTTGTTTTGTATTTTTCTGTTAGTAGTTCCTTAGTAGATACCACAAATTTCAAAAAATGTTTGATCCTAACTCTTAAAATTCTATCGAAAGAGTCACCCAGTATTTAAACTCTTTCGACCGACTTTTTAAACTGAGAAACTTTTGTCGTTTTCTCAAAAACACAACAAAACACCAATTTATTCTGTGCCTTCGAGACTGCTACATACATTCACATAGCTCATAATTTTCGGGTATTTTTAACGAAATTCAGGCGACCGTTTATTATTTATGAGATCTCATATGTCTGCTCTGATGTAGAAATATATATTGTCAACTTAAAAACGTGTATACTTTTCCACAATTTTGTATGCCAGGCTGACTCGAGTTTTGAGATATTTATATTCCTATTTACAAGACTTTTGTGGTTGTAGTTTTGGAAGAATAACAATTCTTGTAATATGTAGTTGTTTTCGAGAAGTTTTTGTTTTATATTTTTCCTCGCGGTTTTAAACTTATAAATTACGGACAGTTTAAAAACTATTGTATGGAAAACATCGCGAATCGCCTCAGCCTCAGTAAAAATTATTTCTTTTAGTCGGTTTGGTTTGGTGTAGATCGCTGACTTCATCAATATCAATATTAGTTTCACGGATTTTAATTTTACATTTTAACTTACTGTTATTAAAGTTTCATTACTGGCTTTATCCCTTTTAAAATAACCCAATTAATAAATTATTATTATCAATTACCTAACATGTATAAGGATGGTAACAGAATTATGTAACCAAAGTCCTGCCCTTTTTTTTCTGTTAAATTTTAAGAAGATTCTAAAACTACTTTCTACTACTATCTTGTAATTCTGGTTTGTATGCCCGTTATTCGGTTAGTCCCCGCCCTCACTTTACATATCATTCGAAGATCTTTAATTAAACTTTCTTACTCTGTTGTACTCTACTACAATTTATTAATATTTAATTATGAAATGTTGATTAATTGATTTTCATTACTGTATTCATCATATATATTTTATTATCACATTGTGTCTCCCCAGCACGGTGCTCTTCGTTGTTGTTGATAATATTATATTGCGGAGTTATTGTTATACTATATATGTGTAGGTATTAAATTATGTTATGGCGAATACGTACATCAGAAAAGAAAATAATTACGTACACACAGACAACAGACAGAAAAGGGACCCACTGCTGTGGTGTAAGAAATTTACCTCCACCACACAGTTTCAGATCTGCATGATACTCTTCATATTCATCGTCGTCTTCAAGGTCTTTCAGTAGAAAAGGAAGTACTTTTTGTTGATGTTCAAACTGCGGCGGATATTAGGTAAACTAGGTACCAAGTTGGATACAATTTTCAAAATATGTGTCTCTCTTCTACCAGATTGATCTGCTGTCTAATTTAAGTTTAGTTTGTACTATGTAGTAGTAAATCCAAGTGGATTATTGTAGCCAATGTGTGAGTACATTTTCCCAGAAGACGTTTAAGTCCAGTCTTCAAGAAGCTCAAGATCATATATTAGACTGGTATTTCGATACTTTGGATCTCTATGTTTTTTGTCATGATCTGCAAATTTTGCTGTTAGGGCAGTTGATATTTTCTGAAGAAGAATGAAGGCCAACGCCTTAAAACTGAGCCCTGTGTATATACTCCACTAAAACTCCGTGCCCAATAGAATGAATTCCATCAATACGCCCGTAAAATGCTCGAAGGGTTAAATAGTGTCCTTTCTGCCTCTTATACCAAGTGGTCCAGCCTTTTTAATGAAACACTGTCAAAATCCAGGTAGATTACATCCACAGGAGAGCCGTCAACTGGGGTCTTTGTTTAACTCTGAAGGTTTTCTTCACCTTCATCTCCGTCTTCAGGGGCTCTTAGAGCAGAAGGATGGACTTTTTATTGGCCTTGAAACTGCGCCGTATATATTGGTAAACTACGGAGTGAGCTTTTTTAGCAGTTTGATAATATGTGTTTTCCAACTCCCAGATTTACCTGCTTTCTGACTAATTTCTGTTCAATCTGTCCTATAGTAATCTAACATTTCATTGTTGTAGCCAATGTGTATTGTGCATTTGCCAAAATTCACTCTTCAGTCAGACTTTCAGAAGCTCAAGGGCATGCATTAGGCTGTTATTTTGATAGATGCCAAAGAACTCCATTAAGACACACTTGAAATGTTCGAAGCGGTCAATGATCTGCTTTTTACCTTCTACACCCTTTAAATGGAAAAGTATCAAAGGATTTTCTGTCTATCTTTCTAAAAAGGTCTGAGGTAACGACAAGTCAACTAATTTTATTTTTTTATCTTTTAGAATATGGTATTGGCCTATTTTGTAGATCGGAACAATTGTTTCTTTTTTCTAGGTCAGTAACGAAGTCAATGAAAGAATTAGCCATCATCGCGTTCATAGAGATAAGAGAGCTATCAGACACATTAACGCGGTCCGGTCCGGGCTAGCATGAAGATTTGGCATGGATATTTTCTTTTTAACTTTCTTAGCAGCAGACTGAATATTTTCCTACGTGCCTTTAGTATTTTCTGACTTAACAGGGAAACTGTTTTGATTTTTCCAGACAAAGGCACTCTAAAAATAATCGACAAACATTTCAGCTTCTATTATCAGCATTTTTTAGTGTTAGACATAGAATTTTCGAAGGAATTGCTAATAACAATTAGTAGAATTTCTTAGGACCATGATGTACAAGATTATTAGTGTAGCTGATTCTACTCTGTCCTGCCACTTTTTCTTTCCTTTTGAGGATTACGATGGATTTTTGTAAATTGTTTAAGGTCTTATGGGAAGCTTCTTTCTTTTTGTGGGACAAAGTATGGTTATAAAAATACAGAGCTTTGAGGTCAAACTAATTATTATTAATATATTGTATACAGGATTATTTGTGATATTTTTAGTACAATTCTCATCTCGGTTTGGACTAGCATGAAGATTTAGTATGGATATTTTCTTTTTAACTGTCTCAGCAGCGAACTTAATTTTTTGCAATGACTCTGATATAACAGGGAAATCATTTTAGCTTTAGGGTTCGCATAATATTTCTTGAGCATTTTTCGTGTTCCTTTGAATCTTCGACCGAATTACTAATAACATTGGTAGAATTTCTTAAAACCTACATAAATTCACAAGATTATTATTGTAGAATTTTTTAGGGATTGCAACAGATTTTTACTCGAGGCCTTAAAGAAAACTTCTTTGTTTTTGTAAGAAAAAGTATATCTATGAAAATACAGAGCTTTGAGGAGGAAGTACTTTCGCCTGCTGTGCATATCGAGCGCATTCGTAATTATTATAAATATAATGCACCCAAGATTATTTGTGTGTCTTTTTTTCTTTCTTTTTTTTATTATTTGCAAATGAGCAATTCTTTTATTTAAATTCTGTTTAATGAATTCTTCAGCATAGCATAGCACTTTGGCTCTTTTTATAAAATATGACATTTTTATTTATACTCTAATATTTAAAAAAATATGTACAACCTTTTTTATATTTTAAAACCAAATCTTTAAGTTTCTCTTTTAGCAAGTCAAAATCCATGTTTAGTTTTATTTTATTGGAACAACTTGTTGGACGTACCAGGGACAAATAGAAGTCAGTCCCTGGGCGGACATTATTTCCTCCTTTTATTAAGGGAAATTCTGCTTCGGTTTGAGTGTTTTAAAAATTATTATTCTCCTGATTAATGCACCTTAATAAATCCTTATTATTTTGCACAAATCAAAATAAAATAAGCCAATAATAGGCGTTTTTTAATTTCTTTTATTTTGCAGTCACGGTTATTCCGTGCAATCTTTTTTGCCCACCTCTGAGCGAGCACCAAATTAAAATTATAATCGCTAAAAGTCATGATACGATTCTTTTTGACAATAGCTTCTTTGTGGTGATATAAATATGGTCAGCATCAATGAATTTCTTATTTTGTTAATTTGTAACTACAGAAAAAATACGATATAAAAGAGTTTCAGTAGTATAGGAACGCCTTGATTTGTATATTCGTATATAATTCGTATATAATTCATAGAGCGTTGACGCAGTTTGGTGTATTCCTCAAACACTTATTTATTTTCCTAAGTTATTTACAAGTATTTTTACGTCTCTAAATCACACAATTTATTTTAGCTATTTTTTGTTTGTTTTTTATTTTTCTAACCCCATTTTTTTTCTTTTTCTTACCTGAAATTTCAGCTTCACCGGAAAACTACCAAGCTCTCTTGAAACTGAAAAGCCCAACCTGGACTAAGGAGCGTCTTAAAGAAGCGATCGACAACGTTGTCACTCAGAAGATGCGCTTTACTCAAGCCTCGGCGAAGTTCGGTATACCTAAGGGTACTTTGTATGATAACATTTTAGGAAAAAGTAAGAGAATGGCTGTACTTGAGGAAGCAGGATTAACACTAGCTGAGGAAGCGGCTGTACTTGAATACTGTTGCGAGATCTCTTTGACACCTTATAATAGGCGCACAAAAAAATCGCTAAAAGATGTTTTATTTTTTGTGGAAAAATTAAGGAGACTGAGAGATCCAGAATTTATGTTTACTGGATATTCTGGGTTTAGGTGGTGGTGGGCTTTTTGTAAGAAACACAGTATAGTGTCTCTTTATTATGAAAACAGTTCTAATAGTCCCGAGACTAATGGGTCTACTGTTAATTTTAATCATACTATTTAAAACTTTGATAGCGTAAAGCGACACATATTTTGAAACTCGAAGAAGTCTAGTTCTGTATTGCTCAAATTATATCTTTTGGAACTACAAGTTTTACAACAAAGCTTTTTTTCTTAAAGCGTATAAATTTTTTTTTTATTTAAAACTGTAAGTATGGTAAGGTATGTATTAAAGGAAGCTTAACTGAGGAAGCAGCTGTATCAGAATTGTTGGAGATCTGTTTAACTTCAATAGGCATTCGTAAAGATCGGAAAAAGATGCATTGTTTTTTGTGGCAAAATTAAAAAGGCTTAGAAGTTTAACATTCAAATTTTGACAATTTCTAGTTCTGTATTTACTTGATTTTCTTAGAGACCTATCTAGCTCTCTTGAAATTGAAACGTCAAACCGGGACCAAAGAACGTCTGAAAAAAGCGATCAATAATATAGTCACTGTAAAGATTTGGTTAGCCAAGCTTCGACAAAGTTGGGTATACCCAAGGGTACTTTGTATGAAAACATATTAGGAAAAGTAAAACAATGGCTGAACTTGATGAAACGGGGTCAACACTAGCTGAGGAAGCGGCTGTACTTGAGTATTGTTGTGAGATCTCTTTGACACCTTATAATAGGAGTAGAAAAAAATCGATGGAAGAATTAAGGAGACTGAGAGATCCAGAGTTTATGTCTACTGGATATTCCGGATTCAGGTGGTGGTGGGCTTTTTGTAAGAAACACAGTATAGTGTCTCTCTATTATGAAAACAGTTCTAATAGTCCCGAGAATAATGGTTCCACTGTTAATTTTAATCATACTATTTGAAACTTTGATAACGTAATAGTAAAGCGACACATATTTTGAAACGCGGAGAAGTCGTTCTGTCTTGCTCAAATTATAGCGTTTGGAACTACGAGTTTAACAACAAAGTTTTTTTTCTTAAAGCGTATAAAATGTTTAAAAGTCCAAAAATGTAAGTGAAAGAAAGGTATGTATTTAAGGAAGCCGTATTACCTCTACCTGAGGAAGTAGCTGTATCAGAATTGTTGGAGATCTTATTAACTTCAATTTCTAGGTTTGTATCTACTTGATTTTCTTAGAGACTTACCTAGCTCACTTGAAATTGAGAAGTCCAACCTGGACTCAAGAACGTGTGAAAAAAGCGATCAACAATATAGTCACTGTAAGGATTTGGTTACCCAAGCTTCGACAAAGTTGGGTATACCTAAGGGTACTTTGTGTAAAAACATATTAGGAAAACGTAAAAGAAAGGTTGTACTTGAGGAAGCAGGGTTAACACTAGCTGAGGAAGCAGCTGTACTTGAGTACTGTTGGGAGATATATTTGACACCTTATAATAGGCGCACAAAAAAATTACTAAAAGAAGTTTTATTTTTTTGTACAAAAATAAGGAGAAGAAAAGAAAAGAAAGGTTCGAAATTTATATTTACTGGCTATTCCGGATTCAGGTGGTGGTGAGATTTTTGAAACCACAGTATAGTGTCTCTCTATTATGAAAACAGTTCTAATAGTCCCGAGAATAATGGGGCGACTGTTAATTTTAATCGTACTATTTGAAATTTTAGTAGCAAAATACCAAATATTAAAGTGACACATACAATTTTCAAATTCGGACGAGTCTATAGTTCTGTATTTCTGATTTGCCGCTGTTACTTTGGTCATATCCAGTGGCGTATATAAGGGGGGGCCTGGGGGGCGCCCCCCCCCCGAAGCTAAGATTTTTTTAGATAGTTTCCACATATTTCATGAATGCAAACATAAAATAGCATAAAATATGGCCTCATGCGGTCTCGCCCCCCCCCCAAACTGTCTCGGGCCCCCCCCCGAAACTTTTTTCTATATACGCCACTGGTCATATCCAATCCGTCAATCCGCTTTGATAGTTAATCTAAATGAAAGAGAGAGAGAGAATTCAATTAAAAATTAAAAACTTTGACACTAAAGTCTAAAAAAACTAAATAAGTTACCAAAACGGTGTGATTTCCGGCTAACCAACTTTAAATTAAAATCCAATTTGTGAGAATTTCTCATATTAGCAGGATATAACAGATTTTAAAACATATCATTACGACTCTTATATTACGATGTTAACAAAATAACTTGTTAAAATAATAATAAAAAGGAAAAGAAAATTTAATTTAATAGCGCTGTGTGGGAATCGCAAGAAATAATGTCGAGAAATTTGTTACAAAAATAAATGGTGCCATCATAATATTATTCTGAATAAAAACGTGATCAAAAAATAAATTTAGTCTAAATAAACAAAAAATTAATTAGAGTTTTATTAGGGGTCATCACGCATTTTTCGTGAGCTTACGGGCACAAGTCTGAATTCAACAAGGAGATGGGCAGTTTGCAAATATTCTTTCTTAAATAAAATCATTATTTATTTACGTTACAAATTTATTTTTATTGTTGTCTTTAAATAATTTTCATGGTCGTATGACTTTGAAATAATTATAAATGGGTATACAAGTTTTGCGTTTTTTTTTTACTTAAAAAGAAGTATACTTTATACTCCCAAAATTTGAACATAATGAGATGGAACATCCATCCAGGTATTTTTTTTGGGGCCTAAAATCCAGTTTTACCTGCGAAAATTTTTCAATAATTAGATGAATTGTGTATATTTAACACTGTCAAATGCTTTGCTCTTATCTACAAAACAAAGATAGATATCCCTGTTTGTGTTTCGACACCTCTGTTACAATCTTTTTTACTTTTCTTCTCGATTTTTTGTCCGTTGTGTACCATGCCAAACAACAATTGTATTTTCTATTCGTAAAATAATAATAAATTAAAGTCATTTTTCCAACGTCTTTATTATTACCACACAACTTATAGAAATTTAGGCTTGTTAAAGTCATTACAAATTGCACTGGCTAATTTATTTAATAAAGTAATGACATCAGTTTTATTTTTCTGTTTTTTTTCTCCAGTTTATAATTTAATATTTTTGTTGCATGGTGCAGTTGGTTTGGATTTCACATAGCATTTTTAAGATGATGAAAATTGAAAGGAAACACGAAATATGGTTACCCACCAAAAGAGACCAACTGTCAAACCAGAATAGCCTCGAATCTAAGGTCTCTTGTAATTAAATTGAGTTCAACCCCATAACCAAAGGCAGGTTTAACTAAAGCTCGATCGAGTTTTTTGTTTTATATATATATTTATCGGTTTCACAACGTTCTACGTCTTCCGATACCCAATCTCCACTCGTTTCTGTTTGCCCATAATTCATCATCTAGGCCTCTTATTCTTATTTCACTATCTATTCCTTCTCTCCAGCTTCTCCTTGGTCTTCCTCGTTTTCTTCGGCCAGTTGGTTTCCATTGTAATATTTGTTTAGGTAGTCTTCCATCATCCATTCTTTGTACATGTCCGTACCACACCAGTTGTTTTGTTCTTATATCATCCACTAGAGTACGTTCACCCACTGTCATAATTTCTCTTATTCTTTGATTGGTAACTCTTTCCCTTTTTGATTTCCCTGCTGCTCTTCTCCAATAGTCCATCTCCGTAGCAGAAAGCATTTTTTCTGTTCTATCTTTGATTGGCCATACTTCTGAGCCGTATGTAATAATACTTTTTACAATGGTGTTATATATAAGCTTTTTGTTATGTTTTGATATACTTTGGTCCCAAATTATTCCATTTAATAAAGTTATTGCTTTTCTTCCTTGTACGTTTCTATCTTTTATAGCTTTGTCTAGTGTTCCGTCAGCTGTAATTTTTAGACCCAAGTATTTATACTCATCACAGGACTGAATTCGCTGCCCAGTATTTAAGATTAGATCCTGTTTCGTTCCACCAATACACATATACTCTGTCTTATTGATATTAACCTCTAGTCCCCACTTATTGTACTCTTCTATTAGTTTTCGTGTCATATATTCGAGGTCGTCATAATCCTGAGCCACCACTATCTGATCATCGGCGAAACATAAAGTATACAAGGTGGTTTCATTCAACGGAATTCCCATGTTTTGGCATTTTCTCTTCCAGACTTTAAGGACCTGTTCCAAATATATCTTGAAGAGCGTAGGCGAGATACAGCAACCTTGTTTAAGACCTTTATTTACTTGAAAGCCTTTGGTTAGTTTTGCTTTTATTTTAACTTTTGCCTTACTATTGCGGTATAACTCTTTGATGGCCTTAATTAGTTGTACGCTTATGTTTGTCTTTTCCAACGCTTTCCAAAGTAGATTTAGTGGTATACTATCATATGCCTTCTGCAAATCTACGTAAAGCAGATGGAGCTCTTGTCCGTATGCCATTTTCTTTTCAATAACTTGGGTTATACAAAAGAGATGATCTGAAGTCGATCTACCCGCCCTGAAACCAGCTTGTTCTTCTGCCTCCATATCTTTATATTCGCTCTCCACTTTATTTCTTATTATTTTGCCATATATTCTGCTTAGCGTACTAGTTACAGATATACCTCTATAATTGTCACATATATCTTTCCTTCCTTTTTTGTGTATTGTGGATATATATGACGTTTTCCACTCAGTTGGTACTACAGCTCCATTTAAATATCTTTGGAAAAGGTTCCGTAATCTACAAAACAATTCTTCAGTGCCATATTTAATAAGTTCAGCTGGGATATTTCCGGGTCCGGCAGATTTACCGCTTTTTAAGGTTTTGCACACGTTTTTGACCTCAGATATTGTGAGGGGTACTGGAGATCCCATCGTTCTAATGATATTGTCTCTTTCGTCTTCCTTGAATTCTGCTCTATCTTCAGTTAAAAGTTTTTTAAAATGCTCATCCCATTCTTTGTCTGGTATTGGTGAAATAATATCTCTGCATGTTTCTTTTTTGATCGATCTTATAGTTTTCCAGCTTTCGGTACTTCTCCTACCTCCTAAGTAAGAATCTATTTTCTGGCACTTTTGCATCCATGATTGATTCTTCTTATCACTGATCATTCTTCTCACCTTTGATTGCGCGATTTTGTATTCTTCTCTGCTTCTATCTGTCTTTTGGGATAAGTACGTGTGATATAATTTCCTTTTTTCCTCTATTTCACATTCAATCTCAGCATCCCACCAGTATGGTTTTGTTCTTTTAGGAGTTTCTTCCACTAATCCTAGTGCTTCTTTTGCAGCTTGATGGATGCTTAATGTGATACATTCGTATTCCTCATCTGGGGTTTCACCTGAACTTGAATTAAGTTTTTCCTTCAGTCTCTTTTTGTATAAGTTTTTTACGCTGTCATGTTCTAGGCTTAGTAGATTATATTGACAGTGATCAATTTCCTCATTCACTGTATCATCAAGATTTTGTTGATGGAGGCTTCGGCCTTGATAAGGAAAGAGAATTTTGGTCTCCAGAAAATAGTGATCACTTCCGCATGTTGATCCACGCTTTGTTCTGACATCTTGAATTTTTAGTTTTGTCTTTTGTTTAGTGATAAGATAATCAATGACGTTTTATGTATATCTATTTAGCCTTCTTCGATCCATCTTTGAACATAGGCCTCCCCCAATATCTTCCACTCTTCTCTGTCTGTTGCCCTGCTCATTCATCTAGACCCCGCATGTTTCTTCAAATTGTCCGCGCATCTCATTTGGGGTCTTCCCCTACTTCTTTTGTTTTCCCAAGGTCTTCAGTTTACAATCGATCGTCTTTTTGTCTGATATTATGACCGGCAAATTGTCATTTTGAGATACTAAGGATATTTTTTATTTTTTAATATGTAATTAATTTAACGAATGCTACCCAGGCCAATCTTACTCTTGATTTCAGCCGTTTGGTTTTCTACTTGTTTTATTTTGCTTAGTTTATTCTGATCGTAATATCTGTGTTTGTTATGATTCTAGTTTTTGTGTAGTATTCCTCTACTTGTTCTATTTTGCTTCGTTTATTCTGATCGTGATATCTTTATCTGTGTTTGTTATCATTCTAGTTTTTGTGTAGTTCATACTCAAGCCTATATTTTTAACTACTGTATCTAGTTCTTCCAGCAGTTTTATCAGTTCTTCTTTCTTATCTGTTATTAAGACGATATCGTCAACCGAACCGAACCGTAGGTGATTCAAATATTGTCCGCTAACTTTGATGCCTATTTCTTCCCAATACAAGTTTTTAAAAACATCTTCTAGGACCTGGTTAAATAGTTTAGGGAATATTGTGTCACCCTGTCTAACACCTCTTCTTGGATTGGCTTGGTTCCTTACTTTATTTATTTCTTTGGAAATATGTGTATTTCATTATTTGTTTTTGCGATTCGTATCAATATTTTACTGTTTAGAATATGTTTCGGATTCTCGCAAGTTTGTTTTCTGTTTCTAAGCTGTTTTGGTTATTGCCACCCCGAATATTTTTTATCTATTACTCTGTTAAGTATCCTGGGATATTAAATCCTACCATGGTTACTACTATCTAAAAAAGATAGTCTAGGTATAGGATAGGTAGTAACTATTGGTGTAGGTACGCGGAATTTTCAAATTTAAGCTTAAATTATACACAGCCTAAAAATCTCGCCTTAGAAACCCAAAAAATATCTATTTAATTTTGCCACTGGAGCTTTGGTGTTTTTTTTTTAAAACTACCAAAAAAAACCATTCCATATTTTTATAAAATGTATTTGCTCAAAATATAAAAGAATAAATTATAAAGCAATGAAACATAATAAATAATAAGAATAATAATTAGAATAAGACAAAAGTTGTTGGTTGACATATTTTTTATACAAAAATTGATATTTCTTATATGCAATTTGTGGCCTTACTATAAGAAACTACGTATATTGTTAAGATATTAGCGTTTATTTTTTATATGTTTATTAATGGAAGACTTATACGTACATATGTAGATAATTTTAAGAGTTAAAATGTATGTTTTTTGGCCTATGATTAAGTAAAAATTTTACATTCCTCTATTGTACAATTTTGTTGAATTAAAAGTAAATCAACATTTTGTTCATTTTTAGTAAAAATAACATGAGCTTGTTAATTTTTTGCATTTGTTTTAGTAATAGGTCAGTATACAATATACAGGGTGAGCATTTTAAAATTTTCCACTTGAAATATTTTTGATTAACAAGAAATTAATTTTTGTTTTTAGAAGGAAACCCCTTTTGCAGCTTGTTATAAAAAAAGTTTTTAGTTGTCTTCTAAATATGCTAATAATATTTTATAAAATATCAAACATTCTTTTTTGAGACATGATATTTCAACAGAGGAATAATTAATTTTCAAAATATTTCTACTACTATAGAAGCAACTGAAAACCCTTTTTAAAAAAATGGGTCACTTTATCGTTAAGAATTTACGATAAAGTTTGTAATATTTTCCCCACAACTGGTTGTGATAAAAAATAGGTTTTAACATTTTCTTTCCTAAAACTGAATTAGAATATGAATATTTTTACTTATTGCTTTTTGGGGGTATTAAATTTATTTTATGAAATTATACGATAAGTTCATTTTTATTTTTACTAGATATGTATATAGGATAATTACTATAATAAAAAACCCATCCATGTTATTCTCTATAGCTACTGTTTAAAAAATATCGGCAATTATGTTTGTTATCTAGTGGAAATTTATGTTGATAACTGCGTGTTGGGTTTATAAAATATTATGTTAAGTTAAGATCATAGAAGACACTTGTCTTACAGTAGTGTTATTTTGTAGCTTTTTAAGTAGCTTCAATTGTATTACAATACATAGGGTGACCATATATGTCCGGATAAAGCCGGACAAGTCCGGCTTTTTGGGCAAAATGAAAATGTCCGGCCGGCTTTTTTCTTCGTCCGGCGTTTGGCGATCTAAGAGAGCTTAGAAGGGGGGAATCATGGGGGGTTAGAGCTCGCCAGACGAAATTGGCACAATTTATCAGGAACGACCTATTTAAGTCACTCAAAATACTTTTAACCAACCAAACTTTTGGCACCATTTATTATTTATTATTACTTTTTTTAATTTTTGCTTGCTGTAACTTTTTTTTGTTTAACCAAAAAGTTTCTTACTAGATACTCTTTCTTTTCTGCCGTGAAATTTTTGTCGCCCCCGCTGCATTTTTTAGAAATGTTCTGGTAGTTTTTAGACTTTAATCTAAAAAGTGTAAAATTTTTCAGAAATTTTTGCCTGCACCTGTGGCGCAATTTTTTTTCACTTCTTCAGTATTTTATTATTTTGCAGAAACTATCTTCTACGGCGGCACTTTTGGGTGCTTTTAGTGCTTAATTTTCGCCTGTGGTGCCATTTCTTTTCTAAAAACCATCGGTCTAGCGCAATTTTTCCCGAAAGGTACCTACTTATTTTTATTCGATTTTCTAGTATCTACATAGTTAGATTTTTTCTAGCCATTTTTTCAGGCCTTTTGGTCCCAAAAGACTTTTTTTTGGTCATCAAATTTTTTAAGGACGGTTTTTTAAAATGACCCTTTTTGTCCGGCTTTTTATCGAAAATCCGGCTTTTTTGTCTCTGACGTCCTCCTTTTACGCGAAACCCATATGGTCACCCTATACAATACAGGGTGGTCCGGCGAAAACGTACCAGACTCAGTTTCGAGTAGGTAAAGTAAGTTTCTATAACCAGGCGGTCCGTTAAAATAAGTTTTAAAAAAATCCTCGGACAGGTCGATTTTGTTTGCAAGGGGGATCTTTTGATTTTAAGTTATCTCTATCTATCAACCTCTCACTGAGGTAGCTTTGACCCCTTAATTTTAGATAGGCTGTAAAGGCATTTAAAAATACCTTTTAAGTATCACTTAACACTCAAGGGGTCAAAGATACCCCAGCTAGGGGTTGATAGATAACTTACGATCACAAAAACGTAACCCCCTTGGAAAGAAAATCGATTGAAGATTGCTAAAACTACTCTAACCCCTTCTAAAGTTAATTTTGTTTTATTGATATTACGCCAGGCAGTATTTGGTCAGTTTTACATTATAAGTCCTTTATTATAGAGCACTATACCAATTATTTTGAAATTCGACTTTGTTATGTACATTTTAAAAGATTAAATGTCAGTTTACAATGTAAAACTATCAAAATACTATTAATGTCTGGCTTTATTCCAATAAGTCCCTAATAAAAAGTGACAGATAAACTATATATACCAAAAACCTCGATTTAACCGGAAATTTGACTCTCATGATTTGACAGCTATACTGCCGTCCTTAGTAAGACCCACCTATCTACATTTTCACTTATTTCGAGAAAAGCGAGTTTAAAGTTTAAATGCTTGCCAACAGTTACATAGTAATATATTTTTTTTATTGGTAAATGTTTATGGGTTTCTAATAGCAATATCTAAGGAATAAAACAAAAAAGAAGTTACAAATTATTACCTATTTAAAGCCATTTTCGGTCCTTACTCATTTTTGATTTTTTTGCAGATAGGTGAGTTTTACTTAGGACGGCAGTATAATGTAACTGTTGTAATATTAAACAGTCAGTGAATCTTTTGATTTATTAGATGTACCTTTTTTACCTTCCTTAGCCGCGCAGCAATGGCTAGAGAAGGGATTTTTTTCAATGAAAAAAAAAATAGAGATAACATCAAAAATTGTTATTTGGTGTATTGGGACCTGTGTCCTGTCCGACCCACGATAACTCCAGAACCGCTGAACCAATTTTCATGAAAAATAGTGTTCAACATTGCACATTGAGGTATTTTATACTCAAAGATGGCCAAAATTATGTCATGTTTAGCAAAAAAAGGAAAACAGAGATGTTTGTCAAAATAGCTCATTTTACATTTTCAAAACCCAGTTTTGAAATTATGCAAAGAAAATAATTTTTTGTTAACAGTATAAACTTGGCTAACGATATATTTCCAATAAAAATATTGAAAAAATAAGTATATTTTTTATTCAAAACAGTTATATGTTCTTAAATAAGAAATTCCAAAAAACTCACATTATAATTTTATATTATTAGGGGTAAAGAAAAAAATCATAGAAATCCCAACCGGAACGTTCCGGAACCAATTTTTAGAAATTCATATACAAAATTATAAGCTTTCTTAGAACAAATAAGAATTTGAGCTCGGACGAACCCTAAAGTACAACAAAACTTTAATTTTTTTTCCACTTATAATTGAAAAAAGGTAATTTAAGTACATTTATTTAAACTGTTACTATATTGAAAAAATAGCACATTTCTCAAAGTGGAGATTGCAAATTACAAAGAAAAACTGAATGTCTTCTCCACTAAAGTCTTTATTGTTTCTGGTTTTATTTAGGACATGTTTCGGGTCTAAAGAGACCCATCATCAGCTAAAACAAGTTAAACAAAGAAGTATAACTACATCCGAAGCAACTTTAGTGCATATTTAATAGATTAAACCGATGCCTCCTTAAAATGTTACATACCTTTCAAAAACCTTCAAAAGACTCTCATACCCCCATCAAGCTAATGCGAGGGTTCAAATAGATGCTATTACTAGTTGAAAATCCAGCGAAAAAGAGGTATCATGAACAGGAGTGGGAAGTGTAGAATTCTGTAATTCAAAAGATATAGAATTGCGTTAAAGATAAAAGAATTTTAAATTTGAATATTTTTTTTTAATCACTCTGAAAAGACAAATATTAAAATTTAAAATTCTTATATCTTTAACGCAATTCTATATCTTTTGAATTACAGAATTCTCCACTTCCCACTCCTGTTCAGGATACCTCTTTTTCGCTGGATTTTCAACTAGTAATAGCATCTATTTGAACCTCCGCATTAGCTTGCTGGGGGTATGAGAGTCTTTTGAACGTTTTTGAAAGGTATGTTATATTTTAAGGGGGTATCGGTTTAATCTATTTAATATGCACTAAAGTTGCTTCGGATGTAGTTACACTTCTTTGTTTAACTTGGTTTAGCTGATGATGGATGGGTCTCTTTAAACTCGAAACATGTCCTAAATAAAATCCGAAACAATAAAGACTTTAGTGGAGAAGACATTCAGTTTTTCTTTGTAATGTTACGGTTTAACGGTACTTTTTATAAAATGAATATATTTTACATATTTGCCTCCGACACATCCAAGAGCAAAATAAAAATCAAAACTTTTTATTTTTAGCAAAGTATAGGTCTGCCATAAAATCATCGAAATTCGGTGGCATCTTGTACTGGTTTCTAATCATAAATGCAAAAAACGGACACTTTTTTTTATTTTCCATACTTTTATCTATAAACAAACGTTTGGATTCGTTAAAATGTAATAATTGTTGCAATCTGATAAGATTTTGGACAAAATCCATTAACGCTTATGACAGTTAAAAAATGCTAGTAGTTAAGAGAATATGTTTTTCTTAATAATTTGTGTTATAACCAAAAACTTTTTCTTTTTTTTTAAACTTTGTTAATAAAAATTCATAACGTACAGTTCCTCTAATCAGTGCTTATAGATCTAGCCTCGAGAATTTCAGTTTAAAACACTTGGTTTATTAGTGGTAATAAACATAATTGCAAACTAATCAAATAATAACTGCGTAGGAGCTTTTGATTCTGAGATATTTACAAAAAACTATTTTTAAAGCTGATATAGCGTGGAGTTTACGTCGAGTGTGCTAATGGGCTAAGAAGGTATCAGATCTTTCATGATGCGTTTATTTTATTGGTGTCTCGCCTATATCTTGTCAAAACTCACTCACCGAGAAATTGTTGCAAATTTGAAACCTATCTGTCACTTTTTGTTATGCATGAGGCCTGATCTACAGTTTTACTTCTTGCCGCTCACTTCTATTTCTCTCTTTCTCTAATAGAAAAAGACGTAACCATAAATTGTATCTTTATCTCTTTCTAGTAGAGAAAAAGGGAAATAAAAGTGAGCGGCAAGAAGTGAAACTGTGGATCAGCCCTGAGTCTGTTATTGTAAACACATGTGCAGATTGCTTGGACCATATGTTTTCTAGAGTATAGTATAGTTCTATACATTTTATTTATTCTTCGCAAAAAATAACTCACTAATGAAGTTGTCATTCGCCTACTCATACTATATTATGCTCTAATAATAATGTGAGAACTTAATTTTTTTAATAGGCCGATGGCGCAACACATGCAAACTTTTTTGGTCCCTTTGGGTGATGTAATTATGGTTTGTGTGTTTATAGACAAAATGAAATAAAAATTATAGGGTTGGATGTACAGGATACAGGGTGTAAAGAGGTAAATGCCAATTTGGTAATGGGTTATAGAGGTGAAGATGAAAAAACAAATTGTGGGCTTGGGGAATTATTCAATAATTTATTTTTTGAGTCCACAGGCATTTAATGTAACTTTGCTGGTATTAATAAGAAAAAATGCTCTATATTAAAGACAAATTTGCCCGAAATGTCGTCCCCTGTCCCCTAGCTTTTTCTACATGTTTCGTCTAAAAAAAATTATTTTTATGAATTTGCCATCCCTCTTCCCTACAAAAGTTGGAACATTGCACAGGAAGTTTTAAAAAATAATCACCATATAAATACGACCATTTTTCGATTCAACACTATGTATATGTAACTCAGTTTTAACCAGCATAATTTAAAATTTAAATTCTAATTACAATAAACAAATTTTACTGTAAACTTGTTTTTAAATTCTTTGTCTATTTCAAGACGTTTACAGATTTTTCCATTTTTAAATGTTTTCAAAAATTAAACTGCAAAGCTTCGTGAACACGTGGTATTTTATACAAGACAAGTCAAAAAAATTCAAAATGAAACCAAGCAAAATTAAGAAGCGGTATTTTTCAGAACATACGTTTTTTTTGTAATCATCCGAAAAACTCTTCTTTCAGAGCCGTATAAAAATAGTGAAGTACTATTTTTTTCGGCCGGTTTTTAAAATAAACTCATATTATTTTAAATTAAATTTAAAGTGGTGATTTTTTCTAAGGAATGCAAAAATATTTTGTTTACTTAACACGCCATTTAAAAAAAAATAATGTTTCGAACACGTTTTTTGTGACATTTATCTAAATTTTAAAAATGAATAATCATAATACGAAAAAAAAACAGATACTTACTTACATTTACATACCTGTTCATATAAAAAGCTTAAAGTTAACTGATAGTCAACTTTTTGTATTTGTAAATTATATTCTGTGTGCGTTTTGGACGATTACAAAACCTTGATGACTAAATTTTGCAGCGATTCTGATAGGATGAATCATCATGCTTATGATTTTTCATTAGAAATTTTGCTCGTAAAATTGCCACAAGCATTTTTTTTCCTGTAGTAACATATAAATTCGTTTTTTTCTTTATAAAAAACTCCCTTAATACCTAATGCCATTATTTTATAAGATAAGATATTAAAGAAAGTTTATAGAATAAAATGTGTTTATTTTGATAGGTACCGTTTGGTTTAATAAGAATCTAAGAAATTTTAAATTATGCCAAATCACCCTGTATCTAAAAGTATAGTATTTCTTACTAGATCAATACTTGGTTTTAAGTAAAGCTCTAGACGTTATTAATAGTTTTTTTAAATGCCATATTACCTATAGGTATTTCTTAGTTTTGATACTCATATTGTAAGATTTCAATAAACAATAATCATTATTCTCCAATAATAATTTCTTTAGTTGTAGACAAAATTCATGCCATGTAATTTATTTTTTGCCTAATCACCATTTTTTATTTTATTTTTTGTGTATTCTACAAAAATGCTATATTATTTAGTTTAGTGCATCATTTATATAGAATATCATTATTACTATTATTAAAATCAGAATAGTTTATTTTATTATATCATTCGATTTCTGTTCCATTATGTAGGTTTTTTTTATATAAAGAAATACAGAAAAATAAAAAGTTACTTAATAAAAAGACATTTATTATTAAAACAAATTGGTCGTTTTTATTTAATCATACAAAGAACACGAATACCTTAAGGTAAACAGTAATGCTGCATAGTTCCACAAACCGTCAAAAACGTAACTTGAACTTCTCAACTTTTATTTGTTAGAACCAAGAGCTGACAGAAAGCATAGAACTACTTTTGTAAGTTTCACACAATACAATTTTAAACTTCTTTTTTATGTAAATGTAATGAAAAATGACGAAATAAGTTTCCTTAATAAAACAAGGTTGGAGTAGAGTCCCTGTAAGTTGACAAATTTGGATATATTTATATATTAGGTCTCTAGGTTGGAGTAAAGAAATTTAAGTAAGGGTTGGAGTTACTGGGGATGTGCTTTCAGGAGATCCAGGAAAACACAGAAGGATTGAGGCTGGCCTCCTCATGGGACAATCATTTGCATTAGGAACCAGGTATTTTCTGGGAGTTGTGCGTTCAGGTCTAGTGTCCCTAAATGTTGACATATAATTAAAGAACATTTTTTTATCACAATTAATGACAAAATTATTTGGCATTGTCAAATTTATAATTTTTAAAATTCACAGTTTTATTTTACTCTTAAAACTTGACAAATGGTACAACTTGCAAACAAAAAACTTTTGACCAAAAGTTATTTGAACTTTTTGTATACTTTTGACCTTCCCCGCTATTCCTTAAAGTTTGGTGCATAATTTAAATTACACACTGTATTTTATAGTTCTGTATTAAAATATTAGCAATTTAAATTCACTTTAGGATGCACGTGTATAGAAACCACGGCTATTTTTCTATCTATCTATTATTTAATTTATTTTAATTTGTTAGAATTAGTGGAAATAAATGGCCGCTCACCCACATCGTTCTTAATTCATTTATTTGTTAACTAAAAATATCATATATGTGTGTTTCAAAGAAATATAGTATTAAATGACTAGTTTCCAAAGCAGCTTTACAAAAAGGAACCTTAGGCTGTTAGGTTGTCGTTATAAATTTCGCCCAACAACATATGTTGATGATTTCGCCCCATTTTCCGTAAGCATGATATTAGATAGTTTTTGGTCATGCCCTAAACGGCCGACGACTAACGCTATTGGAAACTGTTGGCATTTGACACGTCACATGTAAAGGGCTTCCGCGGAACGCCCCAAACTGACGGACGGTTACATAAGAATTTTGACGTACGTAGAACGTGCGCAATTGTATTTTAGCGAGCTTCTGTTACTTTCCGCGCCATTTCGGTTTGGCTGGCGCTAGCTGCACAGTTCACTGACCGCAGTGTTGGTAATCCATTCTTTAACTTTTAGGTACTTTTAAACAAGATACCTAGTCCTAAATCTAATAATGTATTAATAATACCTAACCTAAATTAAAATAGATATAGTAGGTAGGTTTAGCAGTAAACTATTTGATTTTGAAAATTAAAACCCGTAGGCTACAAACGGAACCCATTCATTTTTCATAGAGGAAGATGGGGGAATAAGAAACAGGGGTAATGGGAAATATGTTTTGCTACTCTTTTTTGTAAAGCTTTACATAGGTCACTTTTGTCAAATTTGATGGCAACTTCACTACACAAATCAATATGCAACAAAAAATAATATATTTCTTATTGCCCCATTACGATGTTCCTTATTACTCTACGATAGTCAAAACGAAGGGATAATAAGAAACATTTCCATTCTGGACTATTTGTTTATGACAAGCAAACTTTAAAAACAATTCATAGAAAGACATTTTAAAAACATTACGTTTTTAAAATGTCTATGACTGAACCGTTTCAGTAGCTAGGCATAGTTTTTTTAACCAGTTTTTCAAAATGTTGTGCTAATTTAGTTTGGTAATGTATCCCCTGAAGATGTAAGTTTCTGCTTACGAAACATGGGACTATTTATTTAAAACAAATTAAAAATTAGTGGAGGAAGACAATACCCTGTTTGATTTCCTATTCAACGACTCTACCATAATATGGACTATTTCCTAAAAATAACCTACTTTTATTTATTTTTCAGATATGGATTTAAACGGTAATGTTTGTTTTTATTATTTATACTATATATACTCCCATTATTTTTTATGATTATAACATTGCTATATTTATTTTACACCTATAGGTACTTTCCTCGGAAACAAAGCAAAATAAATCATTAAGATAACATCGACTATAAACTACGATAATATTAAATTTCAAAACAGGAAATTTCTAATAGTATAAGTTACTGTTTCGATTAGGAAAAACAATAAGGGAAAAACTATTCTAATAGACCAAGAGAAAATAACTAAAAGATTGAAAAAAATAAAAAACAAAATAAATGTTTGTCTTTGCTTAAAGGGAAAAGTGCTCTTCTGTCAAAGAGTGGACATACTTTTCTTTTTATCTCAATTATTGCCTGCCTTATTTTGTTTTAAGTATCTCTTGTATTTGCAGATGCCGTCACTTATAAAAGCATATAAACTCTTGCTTTGCAGTTATATATCTCTCACGAATAACGTTAGATTAGGTTAATAACCACTTTATTAGCATTGCAAAGGTGCCTAATTTGGCTATACAAAACACAAAGTTGCCAACTTTAGGGAAATTTCCCTGTTTGAGGGCAATTTTGAACAGATTTGGAGGATTTACTAAAATTTTGAGCGTTTTAAAAAATAATTTTTCTTTGTTCCAATTAATTTACAAAGAAATTATAAATCAAAAAATTATTAATTACAAAATTATATCTATACAGTTTTTAAGAAGAAAAAAAAAACTTTATCAAATTTTTATTTTAAGACTGACAACAACGATTCTCGAAAAACTTTAATTAACCTACCCATCCAGGACCGCCAATTTTGAAATTTTATAAAAATTTATATTAATTGTTGACAACTCTGACAAAACATGTTGATTACCAATACTTAATGGTTATTTTCATTAGATTTTCAAAACTTTTGGACAAAAAGTTTTTGAGCAACCCACAAAAAAACTGCAAGAGGAACAAACCGACTTAAAATGGATTTTTTTTTGTTTTCTTCTGGTCTTCAAAAATATCATATAAAAAATTCGAGCTACCTTAGGCATATTAGGTATATTTTTAAGCCATAACTATTTAAAACAATAAAACACTTTAAAACAATCGAATGAAAAATATTATAGTCGATGGCTTATCTTAAATATAACAATAAAATGTGGCAACAATAGCCTATCATGCAATATTTATTATTTTTTAGTCAGGTATTAGTTTGTTTTATGTGGTTTTTAACGATTTTATTCACAGATCTTTTTAGAATATCTAACTCGAACCGAAAAATTAGTTTATACTGGCTGTTACAAATTAAGTGTTCACCATGCCTCGTTATTATTAAATATACCTACCTATATACAGAATGTCCTATCACTTAGGGGCCATAGTGCAGCAGGTGAAAGCGGAGGTTATTTCCGAGAAAAAAGTTTGTATAATATGGGGGTCAACACACATCTATTTTTAAGATATAGGATTTTTAAAGTTAGAGAAGTGGGGGGAAAAGTTTATACCAAAAAAATAGTTTTTTCAAAAAAAATTGACCGACTAATTTTTTTCAAAATAATTTTTATTTCAGTCTATTGCTCTTGTTCCAGTACACGACTTTACCCAAAAAAGTTTAACAAATTGCCAAGTTTGATGCTCTATATCTCGACAAAGAAAGAGTTTTGAACGATGCATTATAGGAACTTTTTTATCAGACATGACCTCCTCTATCACCTGTTGGCCTATGGCCGCTAAGTTATGGGACACCCTGTACAGTGGAAATTAGCTAACTAGTAGCATTTTCAACGGTCGTTAAGATGATCAATTTAAAAAAAAAAACTAAATTTTTATGAAAAAATTACTTATTTTAAATATTTTCCGATACATTTTTAAGTTAATTTTTTTGATAAATTTTTAAATTCTAAACCAAAAAGCTACTATTTTAATTTTACTATCTTAAAGGGCATTGAAAATACCACTAGTTTGTTAATCTAAATCTAAAAAAGTTGCAATGGCGAACACTTAATTTGGAACCGCTTGTAAATAATTCTATTATTTGGTATTAATTATAGAATGTTCTCTTTTAAAAAACTGTTAAATAATCATATATAATATGACTCGCCTTACCTTTTTTCAAAAATACGGTAGTCTTCAAGAAATCGGTGATTCCATATTTTTCAAATGCTCTAGTAATAGAATGAAAACGTCCATTTCGGACCTAGGGGACGTTTTAACAACGTATACCTGGTCGCTCTGGGTCCGATAGGGGTCCCTGGAATGTTTTTAAAACGATTTAGAAACGTTTTTCGGACGTTTGTCAAATTTAATTGTATATACCCAGGTAGCAAGGGACGTCTTTTTTTCGTCGAAAAGTGGACATTTGGATGACCAGCAGGTCATCTACCAAAAAATGTTGTCTTTAAGGCGTCAGTTACTTGACGTCTTTTCGTAGTGTAGTTTTTGACGTCTGAAAAACGTCATATATTGGTCACTACCCACACTGCACACTTTGTCCAAGGGACATACACTCATACTTACATATATGGTGCCCCAGTCAGTACTTGACCGGATTTATACGGAATGTGGGGGTACGTATATAAAATAAATTAAATATTAAATCAAGACAAACTTCGAGGCTTCTTTCGCTTCAAGGTGGAGATGTGTAAGTCTAGGTATAGGTCTATTTTGATCTGTACCTCACAGACGAACACCGCTGTACCTGTTCCAGTTCTAAGTCACAGAAGAGTCACCTTCTGTGTCTAAGTTTCCTTCAATGTTCTCAAATGCAGGGAATATTTCATATATTCAGACGAGTTTAAAAAAAGTCATAAATAGGTTTGTGTCTGTGTGTGTGTCTAATGTTCTGATTTTGTCCCAAATACGTCATATTGCTGACGTCTTTAAAACATCTAAAAATGACGTCATTTTGGGTGTGTCTTTTGAACGTCATTTAAAGGTCATTTACACGTCATATTAGAGACGTCAATGGTCATTAAAAATGACCTGTTTTTTACGTTTAAAAAACGTGACCTTGCTACCTGGGTACGTTCTGTAAAATTTGGGGACGTTTAATAAACGTTTTAGTGATATTCGAAAACGTTCTAAAGCGTTTCGAGGACGTACAAAAAACGTTTCAAGGAAGTCTAAAAAACAATTTAGGGGACGTTAAAAAACGTTTTAGGGGACGTTAAAAAAACTTTAGGGGACGTTAAAAAAACGTTTTAAAGGACGCCCAAAAAACGATTCAGGGACGTTTTAAAAACGTTTCAGGGACGTTTTAAAAACGTTAAAGTGACGTTTTAAAAGCGTTTAAGGGACGTTTTAAAAACGTTTAAGGGACGTTTTAAAAACGTTTAAGGGACGTTTTTAAAACGTTTAAGGGACGTTTCAAAATCGTTTAAGGGACGTTTTAAAAATGTTTTAGCCCCTTGGTATGGGCCCTTACATATTAAGCCCTTACGTATTGGACCCTCTTAAAACTTGACTCCACTTCAATCTGGGTTTGGTAGAAACGTTTTAAATTTATGTTTTTGTGATCATGATGATGATGCTGGTAAGAGAAATGGGAGGGACCTGCTTAGCGCGTTTTTAAAACGTTCTTTAAGGGACGTTTTAAAAACGTACTTTTTAAGTACGGATAAGTTAGAATCCTAAGAGACCTAAAAAGAATATTTTAAAAACGTCCTGATCAGCACGTTTTTAAAACATCCTTTTTGCCCGTTTTAAAAATGTACTTTTTAGGTTTGGGAATTTTGTGGACCTAAAGGGACGTAGAAAGTAAGTTTTAAAAACGTCTAAAGTTGACGTTTTAAAAACGTACTTTTTAGGTACGGGGACGTTGGGGCCTAAAAAGTACGTCCCTGGGACGTCCGGTGTTACTAGGGTTAGGGAGAAATGTTCCTCGATGCATGTAGCATCTGATTGTATCATGTAATTTCACTTATTTTGATACTAATGACATTCTTTTTTATGGAAATCGTTTGTTTTCATTTTTCTTTTACAAAGAACCAATAAAACAACTTTCATCAAAAATAATACCATTTGTTTCAATAATGAGAGGAACTAACTGCGTCAAACAATCAGTTGTGTTTATTTTGAGAGAGATTTTTATATTTTTCCTTAATTTAAAGAATGTGCTTTGCGTTTCTTTACAGATAATACTACCTTGTGTTTCGGAAAAATTACTTTTTTGTCGGACGTTTTTGTAGCAAAATACTAATACGCAAATCTTTTTCTGCTTTATTTCAGCAGACAGCTACCAGTACCAGCTCCAATCCATGTGGCAAAAATGTTGGAACACAAACCAGTCTCTCGTCCACAACCTGCGGTTTCGCGAACGAGGTCCTCTAAAATCCTGGCGACCGGAAACGATGGCTGAAGCAATTTTTTCAGTACTAAAAGAAGGTCTGTCATTGTCACAAGCGGCTAGAAAATACGATATTCCATATCCCACCTTTGTACTGTATGCCAACAGGGTGCATAACATGCTAGGACCGTCAGCAGATGGAGGATCAGGTAAGAGATTCGAACATTTTCCCATTTCGATTTCCATGCAGTGGCGGCTCGTCCATAGGTTTGCAGGTTTGCGCAACCCCCAAAAAATATAGGTAAAATAATAAAAGATTTAATAAATATATATTTTTAAATTCCCACCAGAATTATGTACATTTATACGCTACCACAGCTCTTATATCGCGCGCGCCGGCGGCCCACAGCGACGACTTTGACAAAGCGCACGCGATTTTGTTTCTATGCGTGGATTTCAAAGCCGTCCCGTAAAGCTCAGTGAGGTTGCAGGTCGACTGCAAACCGATTGTTTATCTTGCATGCTAATTTCTTATTTTAATTTGTCGTGTAGTCCGTGATCGCAGAATTTTAATAGTTTGTTGGTTTTTGCGTTAAAAAAAAATGAATTCTGTTGAAAGTTTAATTTTAAAATTCAAACAAGTTTCGTGGCTAATCGGGCAAAAAGGAGTTTTTTGTTTCCCTTATATTTTTCCGTGGGTAGCCTGAAAGCTTAACCTCACGGGGGTCCAAGATCTAATGGACACCTAATAAGTGTTGACAGTTAACCGTTTCGTCCTTATGGGACTCCTCAGAACACTGCTGGTCAATGTGACAGATCTTGCGAAGTTAATCAGACGGTTCTGTCTCTAATTAAATGTAATTAGTGAGCGAACTATAGCAAGAAGCGCCATCTACCGAGATACGAGAGAAACAAAAAACCAAAAGCAGGCGAAAACACTGCTATACAATATCGATCAATGAAAAGATCGAATGCAAATAAAAGAAAACAACTATAGTCCGTGACCTACGACAGCTCTTTGTCTTTCAGGCCGGATCAACACAGATTGCATTTTTACCCGTCTTCAAGACAGTGAGCGTCAATCAACGGAATTTTTAAGCCAAATAATACTAACAAACGTGGAATTTCGTACCCGTTAATTTAAAAATCAAACAAGTAAAGCCATTCTGTGGTCGATAATCCGTATATTTGTGTGTTAAAAAATTACGATTCTCCTTTGCAACCTCCAGATTTTTATTCTACGAGCCGCTTTTTACACAAAGTACACTCCCAAAACGTTATATCGCTTAACAAAATAGTTTTAATTGTCCTTTTTCCAAGATAAATAAATATTTGTCTTTAATTTCAAAAATATCATGAAAAAACACACTATAAAACGATTAAAAATGTCAAAACTAGTTAACAACATCATATCACGCACTTGAATGGATGAGATGAGCTCAAAACGAATATACATCTATACTAGAAAAGGACCTCTAAAAACGACTGCTGCAAGCGTGCGGATTTCCAATAAACCACAACTTATGGCTTGTTCAAATTAATATGAGTGCCGCACTCTCAGCGCCATCTCTTATCTAAGCTTAGAAGCACCAATTAGGATAAATACCTTATATTTATTATAAATATTATTAGATTTTGCCTCAGCTTCTTTTCTTTCGCCCCCTGAAAATTGTTGTAGGACTATAGTCTTACTTATACCAGGTATTTCTTTTTTTGCAGATCTTAGACCTAAAGGCCGTGGTAGACCGCAAAGAATATTGCTGGGAGTGTGGCCTGATGAACACATAAAAGGTGTTATTAGAGCAGTCGTGTTTCGAGATCAGATCAAAGAGGAGCCTCAACATTTGGGATATCCACGATTACATGTGAGTATAAATAAAAATATTGCAAACATAATAGAAATATGAGTGGTCTATTAATGGACTGCAAAATACCGGAAAAATATATTAGCCTTATACCGCTTACCCATTGCTCACCCATTTCGGTTCTCGAGTATTTATAGGATAATTCAGCACCATAGCACATGACAAATTAAACTTTTGGCCATGAACTTCAGATCATAGGAATCTTGATCAACAACTCTGTAGGCTTCGGCAAAATGATGATTAAATGGTGTTTTCTCTACACCCTATTAAAAAAGCCTTAACCAAACATTACTCTTTCTACTATTTCTTTTGAAATCTTTTAAAAATGATAAGATTTTGTTACTTTCATATGCCAGAATTTGTTATACCTTACCAAGTTATGACGGATTTTTTTATAGGAATTATAGGTTACATTCCTTGTACTCGTTACTTTCATTTTTGTAGGACTAGTTCTAAATATGAGTAACAGATCTGCAGTCCTGTTTTAGTCCTTTATTTGTAGGAAAGGGTCTTCATGGTCTAGCGCCAAGACATACAAAAGAAGAGTTGTTTTGTGTGTAGAAGAATTTTGTTAAGCCTCCCGTGCTTTACAACGGGAAACGGACGCATATACCTCTTGATTGAGAACTATTTTCTTCCACATTATTTGTTGTAAAATAAATGGGTAAAACCATTTTAGTTTTCCGATGGATGTCCAATTTCTTTCTCAAATTGAACAATAACCTTTCGAAACAATCTACAAATGTTCTTTCTCAAAAATTAAACTAAATAACGTTGCCAAACAATCTCCACGTGGAGCTGTTATTGCTTAGCCTTCAAGGCTGCCCCTATTAAACTTATGGCGAATTCTTTTGTGAAAAAAGTGCAGCACTGGTGCGCCACTAGTGCAGTTTTCGTATTCTTTTGGGAAAACTAGTGCAATTTTTTGTATTCTTTTGACCCACTGACAAGCCCAGTGTTGCACTCAGTGCACATTTTTTGGCACGGGCTCTCCGAGCACTAGTGCACTTTTGTATTCTTTTGAAACTGCACTGGGGCAATTTTTTGACAGCACCAAAACAGTGTCAGTGGACCAGGAGTGGCCCACTAATTTTCTCAAAAGAATTCGCTATTAATAAAATAAACTTTCCTAACAACTGTCAAACATAGTTGCTCAATTTTGGTATAAAACAACTTTCCAAAAATGTCTTGTGGCTCAATGTATAGAAAGGATATTTTAGCTCCAATTAATTTTCCAGGATGGCGTTACTTTACCGAGCTACCCCAACAACGTGTGCAGTAATGGAGCAGACTTAAACTCTGGAGCAGCAGCAACGGCGGCAGCGGTAGCAGCAGTGGCACAAGGACTTAGACAACAAATGTGTAGTATGGTAAGTTCCATGTAAATAATGTTCTTGTTGTTTTACTTTTTCTAGTACAATTGACCATCAGTCCTGTAAATCAGGTCTTCAGTTAAGTAACTCTTCTTCCCTAACTATGGTATCTTCAACGAATTCGCCAAAAACCCACTATCGCCAGTTTATTTTATCGGGGCGGTCTGACCCGCCGTATCTCTTTTGTGCTCAAGGTTAGAGGGTTTAAGAGAGATGCAAGCCGTATGCCGCTGAGATAAGTTCAAAACGCGACAACACGGTAAAAAAAATTGTCTTAGATCAAAGCAAATTGCTTTGAAGTAAAATAATGTGTGCTTTCCTAGTCACCAAGACAATATTTTCTAGATATAGCACTCTTGCCTTGCCTCTTTATTTTAATGTGAAACAGAAATTGTTTTAGTATAAATTGGAACTGAATTAATCTAAGGCACCGTTTTCTCTGGAAGCATAATATTACTTATATGAAGACAATTTGCATTGTTACAAAATATAGTATACTGAAATAAAACAATTAAAGAAGAAAAATAAAGTCTCATTTCAAGATTAAACGCTGCGTTAAACTAAAAAGAAATATTTTAATTCAAAAACAAATTATTTTAAGGTAAATCAATTTATTCAAGAAAACGTGTTTTCATTGTAGACAAAATTTTTTACCGGGAACTAATCGTAAATATGCTTTATATTCAGTTAATGGGAAGGTTTTTGTCGCATTCAATCGAACATATCTTTTTCGCCGGAAAAGAAAAATACTTTGTTTTATAACATTTGTTATTCGTTCTCTGTCCTGCCTGCAGTAGGTGGCGTTTTCATCTTCGGTGTTCGTTCAAAGGACACACATCCCGTAATTATTAGATTAGATCTGGTCTCACATTTTTCTATTTCATTCCCTATCTAGCGTAGGGGTAGAAACGTCAGTGCTTAACTCTATGATTTTGTACGAGGTTTGTCTTTTATATTTTACATATAGGGATATAGAGGGCGACATTGAATGTCGTCACTAAAACTTAATCTCAATCTTTTACTTAACCTAAATTCAAAATGTCAGTGTGTTTTAAGTTAACAAATCAGTCGAAAAATGGAATTAAACCGATAACATTTCTGGCTATAATTTTTTACAACTTTCGAAGGAAATTATCTTAACAAGAATGCCCTGCCGAGTTGATTTCTGTTTTCTGTAATGAAGCACCACATCAGTCGAGAGTTTCTCATTGGTATGGAGAATTTAATCTGGGGCGGATTATCCTTAGCGACGATTCAAGGCCAGATGCACCAAAAATAGCTATTACCCAGGAAAACATCGATGCTGTGCACATGCTCATCACGGAAGATCGATATGTGACATATCGCGAGATTGAGGCTTTATTGGGGATTTCAATTCAAAAAATTTTGCATGAAGAATTTGGAGTAAGAAAATTAGTTTCCCGCTGGATATCGCATCTGTTAACCCAAGAACAGAAACCTAGGATCAATTAATTGGTGTCAGAGAACTCTAACCACTTTGAGGCAGGACACTCGAAAAACGTGTAAAGCATTGTCATTGTAGTGATGAATCGTGGATTGTTTGGGTGTCCCAAGATGAAGAAAAGCCAACAAAAAACCGCTCTGATGTGTATCCAAAAAGATGGTCGCGACATTTGTCTCAAAAGCAGGTCATGTAGCAATAGTTCCTCTGGAAGATCAAAGGAATGTTACTACCGATTGGTACATGAGCATTTGTTTGCCGAAAGTCATCGCTGAGCTTCAAAAAACGAACCCCGAACGACGAATCATCCTTCATCAAGACAATGCAAGTTTGCACAAAGCACAAAAAAACCATTGAAATTTTTACCTCGAATTGTTGAACCATTCTTCATACAGTCCCGCCCTAAGTCCCAATGATTTTCCGAAAATCAAGAATGTAGTGCATGGTCAAAGATTTCAGTCGCCAGAATAAGCAGTCGACGCCTTCAAGAATGCAATTTTGACAGTGAGGAGTGGAATATATTGAAGGAGGCCTATGTCCAAAGATGGATCGAAGAAGACTAAATAGATAGATTGAGGGCATGCAAAAATGCCTTAATTTTCGTGGAGAATACTTCGAGAAACAATAAAGTCTTTAAAAGTTATCTACTGTTTTATTCCAGCTGTATATGTAAAACTTAAAAGGCAACCCTCGTATCTAATGTTTTTTACTTATTATTCTAGGTGGCAGCAGCGCACAACCAATCTTCCGCACACGACACGAACCCCGTGGCCAGTTTAGTAAACTCGCTAGCGCACTTTGGCAACGTGCCGCTACCTAGCAATGGCGCGCCACCTATGAGCATGAGCCACATCGCCTCAATGAGGAGCATGTCGAGCCCTGCTAACAGTATACAAGACTTGAGGATAAGCCCTGCCGAAAGCGCCGGGATGGAGAGTCCGATTTCCAGTCCGATGGGTTTAACGGTGCCTAACAGTATGGAGCCTGCGATCAATATGCATATAGGTAAGTGTCTTTGATAAAGTTGCAGATGTATGTAATAAAAAAGGCATGTCTACATATGGTATTATTTTTCCCTGATAAAGGTTGTCCCACACAAATCGACTCGCGATGCCCTGAAGAACAGTATCGAAATGTTTGTGGGCTGCCTTCTGAGAAACAAGTTTGGTTCTACCGCCTATAAATGTGTGAACTTTCTGTACATGTCTCAGTCAGTGTCATTGCCTCTAACTCCATAAAGAATTCAGGTTCAGTGGCTGTAATTTTAGGGTCCCTCCGTACAGTACTGCCATCTAGGCCACGAAACCTATAATAGGGTTAAGTAAATAAATTTTAGTGTTAGAATTTGTATTTGTATTCATAAATTTTGGCTTCAATCTTTTATACTATTAAATATTTGGTTTTTGTCTACAACATCGGAATAGTTCCTCAAAAAAGGAAAAACGTGGCTATTTTATCTACTGGTATTTTAGAAAATTGTCTTGATGCTCTAATGCTAGTGATATTTACTAAAATATATAAAACTTAAATAGGTATTATTAATATCAGAAAACAACTTGGAATTTACAGCTATTTCTTATTTAAATCTTTGTCTTCTTATTTTTATCTTGTCAAGCATAAAGAATTCGGTTTTGTGATTTGGTAGCAGTCTTTCGCAAATTGTTTTATGAAATTTCAGGTTTTGCTAGAGCTCTATTTTTATCAAAGTTAATACTTATATTCCTCTATTTCTTAAGCCTTATAATTTTTCTCACATTGGCTTGGTTTCAACGTTTTTCTTCGATAGGACTCATTCCGAAATAGTGTTAAATATTTTTGTTCGCCTGCTTATTATTAGTTATTATATTTTACTTTCAGATGTTCTGAATTATACCAAATACCTTTTGGTTGGCTTTTATTACTCTGTGTGAAACGTCTGCAGTAGAATATTTTTCTTTTGTCATTATTCAACTAAGGTAGAACTTGTTTACGTCTTGTACGTCTTTATGACAGGTTTTATTTTCTTATGGGGAAAATTAGATTACCGCCTCTGATTTATCTTATTTTAATCTTAAGAATCAGAATGTGTCACTGTCGTGATGTTATTAGATGCTCATAATCTAAATTATACAGTTGGTTTTTTGTCTTTTTAAGATTTAAAATCACTATACATATACGGTGTATAAAATTAAGGGTCGTCTTTGATGCCTCCGATTTGTCCGAGCTGTCTACTTTGGCGTCAAAATCCCGCGAAAAGGATTTTTTGAGCAAAAGTGTATCGTTACCCCGCATTCCTATAATTTTCTTTATTGTAGGAAATAATATGGACGTGGGCATCGGCGTTTCAGGAATGACCTACAAACCAGCCAGGTCCTTCACATCACCCCGACCTGAGAATCTCTTCCAAGAAGATATTGATGACCTGGTAAAACCCATGCACGGCAGTTCGACGCCTCGACCCAAGGAGGCTGTCACTCCAATCAAAATGGAACCGATGACTGAATGTCGAGGTATGCATTAACAAATTCAGTCTTATAACATCAAGTTGTTGATTCATTGTCTGAAATATGAAGCCATCCCACGAAGTCATGCTTTTAATCAGTCACCTAATCAGACAGTATGTCCTGTTGTTTGTAAATAGGTCAAACACGATAAATTTAAAAAGAAATGTTCCAAAGTATTACAGAAATTAGCGAAGCTTAACACGATCATACTTAAAAAAAATATATTTTAATCCTTAACAAGTTGTTTTGTTGTTCCAGGCGACTGACTACCACCCTGGATCGCCGGCAACACCGTCGGCGATAATAACTCGCTGGGTAACAATGGCAACGCTACGGCTTCACTACTCAACAACAACACCAGCACCGCAACCAGCCTAGGTGGTACCAACGTTATTAACAACCCGCTTTGCAGCATTTCCAACAATGTTATGAATCACGGAACGTCTGGCAGCGTTGTGTCGGGTATTTACACACCGACCACGGCTTGCAGCGTTAACTCTGTTAGTTCTACTGACGCCATTAGCGGGAAAGAAGGCAATGTTGCCGTTAATATGTAAACTGTGAGTATGTTGGAATCGTTAGCGAAATTAATAAAACATCGGCAACGTAGCGAATCTCTTTTAAAAGGTAACTTTAACCTATCAAGCATTGTTGCCAACTTGTGATACTTTTATTTAAATGAGGAGGAAGATATTTCTTTTAGTTTTTGTCTTCGATTTTTTAAAAGACTTTATTACTTTAGATTTATGATTTCTTGACTCGGTATAAAACTGTGTGTGGTTTTTGGGGAAGGGAGAGGGTGAATTTTTTAAGGTTAGGGTGGGATATATCGTACTATTTGTTTTGAAATGGATTTGGACAAGATAGTAAAAAAACGTGCCATAACGATTTAGAAAAAGTTGAATAGACAATTCGTGTGGAAGTGTATTCTTTAACGCCGCTGAAGAGGCGCAAAAATTACTCCAAAATCAAAATGCTAACAACATTAACATCTGACATTTTGACAACAATGATACTTTAATCGTTGTCGTAAAATATTAGGTTATACAATTTTTCTTTTATAAAGATAATCTGGCGAAATTCAACGAAAAAAAAGTTTTGAAGAGAAAGGTATTTTTAAATTAAAAAAATAATATTACGCAACCTGTCGAAGATAACGGAGCAATTTTTGTTAAATTTTAACGGCGATAAATACAGCCTATTAGAAATATAAAAAAAATATATAATACAGATCTTGGACAGATCCTACTAAAAAGATAAAACGCTAAAAATCAAATTCCACATTATTTAGGATTATCTTTTAAAAAAAAGTTTCTGATAAAAAATTAAAGGTATACAAATAATGCTTTAAAAAACTTTATGTTTAATGTCTATGTTTCGGTTTAGGATGTTAAAAAATATTTGAAAAATTTAACTAGAGTAGGATTATTTTGGAAAAGTGAGTTTTGTAAAAATTAAGAGTAATAATTGTTTTCTTGACTTATTCTAGAAAAGCCAAAGTATAAAGTTTATGATATACATTATTCGGCCAGTTTATAATTTTCGAAAAAAGACTGTTTTCTGTACATTTTGTAAACTAAAAAAAAATTCAAAATTAGTCTAATATTCTATTTACTAATAGAAAAAAAGACACACAGGGTGGTTCAGCAACAAAAAAAAATTGTATTATAAAAATTATATATTTTGGCACTAAGAAATTGCGAAAAGTAAACTTTTGTATAAAATTGTTGGTATATTATAAGCGTGCGGGGAGCACCCTGTAGGTTTTTTTGAGTCAAAATTAGAGTTTAAAAATTCGCAACTATATATTTTAGACGTAAATTTAGTCCGTGAAATTACAGACCGATTTGAACTATACAGAGTGTCTCAGAACTAATGATATGGATTAAATCTAAAAATATAGAGATTTGGCCAACCTTAGATCAAAAATTTTAATTTTCTTAACTATAACATTTATAGCATTCTGTGATTAGGGATTTTCAGGACAGGACATTTGATTTTATTGACAATTTTTAAATAAATTTTGTAGAATCGCTCTCTGCGTCCAGTTTCTCCCTGATTTGAAAACTACTATCAGTTGGTACCATAAAGAAAAAAAAAATTGTTATTAATTTTAAGAAAAAAAGTTATTGTTCTTAAAAAGTTCTAAAATATATAATAAAATCTTCAGATATCAAATTTTTTGTAGTCTTATACAAAGTTTATGAAAAAATATGAATTTTGCCTTTTATAAAAACTATTAATCACTTGAATTTTTAATATTTCTGTCTGTAAAAAAATATATTCCTAAATATTACATTTTTTTTCGTGTTTTTTACGGTTTTTTAGATAAACTGTTGATTTACAAAAGATTGGAACATGCAGTACCTTTTATAAAAAATAACTTTTTCCTAAAACTAGTAATAAAAAAACTTTATTATGGTTCCAACATATTGTATAATTTGACTGTGCTATAATAATGATTTCCATTTACACTTGCCGAAAACTTATATAGATTCATGGCTGCTTAAGCAAGTTTACTATGATAAAAATTTATAAAATCTTGAAAAATAATGCATAATAATATATCTCAAAAATGTTATTTAAAAACATTGGTCCGTAAATAAGTTATTGAAAATCGAGAATGTAAAAATATCTTGCATGCCCTGAATGTTGGTTGTTATTAATTTTAGAACTAAAATACAAGTTTAACCAAATCTCAATATTTCTATCCAAAGAATCAGTGTTATTCTGTATGCCTAAAGTTCTGAAACATCTTGCATATTTTAGTTATAGTAAATAATTTTCTAAAATAAAAAATCGGCAAAAATAGGCTTTTAGACACAGCAGCTATTTATCAAGACATTCCGAAAATAATTTGTTTAAAAATAAAAACAAATACTCTGGTTTCTTAGAATACACTGGGTGGGCCAAAAAATTCATAATTGTTTGACCCTTTTCCGTTTCTTTTACATCACATGAAAAGATCATACATCATTTTTAGTGCAATACATTAAACTTTGTGTTTCCTAACAAACTATATTTCTTTAGTTTTTTTTTAGTTAAAGATATTTTGTACATAAATTTATTTAACATAAATACTTTTTTATTTATAAAGAAAGGTCAGTTTTTAGTTTTACAGTATTTATTTTTTAAGGGAACAGTATTTATACAGGGTGAAACAATTATTATTGTATACAAAATGTGTTCGTTTTTAACTAGGTTTTGTTTAACCCTGTATAAGTTTTCTTATTTTGTATTTTTTTAGAGTTTTTCTCCGAACAAAAATGCAGCAAAAGTTAGGGTCTGTTCGTAAAAGCTCAGTTAAAATTACAAAGTTTATTTTATTATGACGAATATATATTTTAGTACAACAAAAAAATAGTTTCCACTAAGTAAACGAAGCTTACACAGTCTTCCAAAATTATTTTGTAAAATATAAGTGAGTTGTCGCTGAAAAATTAGCACTTTTTTAATTTTAGCCAAGCTTTTTCTAACACAGACTCTAATTTTAATTTATTTCGGAATTTCAAAAAATATCGATAGACAGAGTATAAAACTTCAGGCTAGACTTGAATTCTGAGAAATAGCGGCACCATTGCAAATGTTAGTTCACTATTTAAATCGACAAAGATGGCGCGGTAGGCTTTTGGATTCGTACAATTAGTGCGAAATCATTACGTCCCTATTACAAAGCAAGCAGGATCGGCTATCTTTGTCATGTTCTAAAGAAAGAAAGTAGCATGAACTTGTCTTGGATCCTTTAAAATTAGTTTTGTGAGGTGATTTAGTTTTTTTGAATATGACCATCGCTTTTGTTTAAATTTGAAAGATTACACTTTCAAATTATGAGCAATGTATGTCGTTTTTTGATTATAATATACGTTTGCTACAAAATTAGAAAGATGGCGCTTTTAAATTACGTTGACGATTTGGTGTTACGGTACAATCGATTTGGCAGGTCTTTCCATGTACAGATATATTATCTTCTTTCTTTCCTTTTATTTTAATTTATTTTAACACCATAGACCGAGCAATAGAAGAAATTATCGAATAAAAACTCTGAAAACAACACATTTAAAAAGATAATATAGTAATGAAAAAATTGACAAACGGCATGGCAAGTAATTTTTGCAATTTCATTTCTGCCGTACCAATAAACTAAGATTTTTTAATTTTAATATGATTAAACTCTTATTTTTTTTTTGATATGATGTTTATTCTGAAGTTAGTACTCTGTAAATCGGTTAATTTAAAATTCCCAACATAATTTAGCTGGCTTGGTATCAATTTTGCTTGGTATCAATTTTTAGCTGAAAACAAACTTGTTTTTTGCTTGCAAGACGCAACTTTCTGTAAATAGCCTGACATAATCAAAGAAATATTATAGCCTATATTAAAGGACTATGCTTTGACTTAATGTTTCTTGAACTAGGGGCTATTCTTTAAATAAATTCTTATAAGATTATAGCTTAAGCCTTCAGGAGATCCAGGCTACACAGTAAACATGGATTGAAGTGTGATTTCTTTATTTCTTTTAAATAATCAAACAATTGAAATAAAATTTGTCGCAATGTATTCATCAATTATTAAAGTTGAGCATGGTCCTTTCAATAGAATATTTTACAAAATGTATCTACCTGTTATTTTGACATTTTTCGGTTAAAAAAATGGTAATTTTGCTGCATCAGTTTTCTATAAAAAATGACATTTTGGTTTCGTTATATTACGGTCCCAAAAAGATTAAAATTTGGTGTTCTTAAATGTTTTTTGTCCTTTTGACCTATCAAAATGAGTAGTGGTTTTTTTTGAGTGGGTATTATCTTGATAAATTTATCTAACTAAAAATGTCAAAAATAGCAGGGTGATTACTCTATTAAAAGCACAAACCAATATTCTTTCTCAAATAAATGTACCATATAACAAAGAAAGTAGATCTGATCAGCAATTTTAGTTAAAACTATACTTAAACAAATGGTAACAAATAGTTAGGTGTCGTGTACAAAAAACTTCAAAAAAGTTTATCAAAATACTTAGTTTTTGTGCGAATTTTGCTACACATTGCAACAGGTCAGTGCTTTAAAACACAATTAAAGTACCCAAATACAAGGGTGGCTCATATATATGTAAACTGTCAGAAATCTCTTAAAATAGGATGGCTAGCTAAAACTAGAGAAAGATATCATAAAATACGGATACAAATATCTTAAGTTTATACGTTTTTTGTCTTACAACATATGGCAAAAAATTAATTTCTTCCAAAAAATACTAAAATAACTTTTTTGAGGTCCAGTATATCAAAAGTATTTAACAAAAGAAGCAAAGCTAATATACAGGGTGTTCGGCACATGAACCGTCAAAATTTTTTGGGATATTGTTGGGGTCATTTGCTACCTTTTCAACCTTGGAACTTGGATCCTTAGAGTCACGGCTAAAGAGATATGAATTTTTTTAATTTTTTCTCAAATTACCCAAAATCTCACCTTTAAACCCTTGCCTCGTAAGCTTGTTATTGATGTCTGGAAAAGCACCATTTTTATAATCCTGTAATCTTATGCTACTTCAACTAACTAATAGATTTGTTAAAATGTATGTACCAAAGGGACATACGAGGTTTTTTATTGAAGAACATTAGTGATTTTGTAAAAGAAAATCAATTTCAAAATTAAAAATTAAAAAAAATATCGACACTTGAACACTCTAGTTGATTACCTTTCTAACGGTATGCTACACATTGATTAAAAAAAACAATTCTGCTTTAAAATACGGATATTCCGTGAGACGAGCAATAATCGTTCGGACTTGAAACAATTTGATGTTTATGATCGTTTCGAAAAAAATTTATAAATAAAGAACACAATACATTATTGTTAAAAGTTTAACTTTTGTTTAAGTAGGTAAACGATCATAAACATCAAATTGTTTTTCTTACCAATTCCGAACGAGTCTCGCCCTTGTGACGGAATATCTGTATTTTAAAGCCGAAATGTTTTTTTTTATCAATGTGCAGCATACCGTTAGAAAGGTAATCAACTAAAGAAGTTTTTAAAAGAAAATGAAGTTCTCAATTGTCGATACTTTTTTTGATTTTTAATTTTGATATTGATTTTCTTACACAAAATCACTAATGTTCTTCAATAAAAAACCTCGTATGTCCCTTTGGTACATCAATTTTAACAAATCTATTAATTAGTTGAAGAAGCATAAGATTACAGAATTATAAAAACAAATGGTGCTTTTCCAGACAATAATAAAAAGCTCAAGAGGGTTTAAAGGTGGGATTTTGGATAATTTGAGAAAAATTATTTAAAATTCATATCTCTTTAGCCGTGACTCTTAGGACCCAAGTTCCAAGGTTGAAAAGGTAGCAAATGACCCCAACAATATCCCAAAAAATTTTGACGGTTCATGTGCCTAACACCCTGTATATACAACTAGAACAACTTATTCACCCTGGTGGGCCAATGTAAACGAGATAGACCAGGAGCAAGAACTAAGGACACTTCGTAAAGGATAAATCTTGCTTTACGATGAGTGACCTTAGCAAGAACAGTCCACAAACAGGATTGCTCAATCTATTAAGAGGTACTAGCTAGCTTGATTAAGCTATTTTGTGGACAGTTCCAAGTCCAAGTCCACCCAATAGAATTAATTAACCTAGTAAGACGTTGGCCAGTTTTCGAGAAGGTTAAGGCAAGGTTAAGTAGCCAAAATTGTCCCATTCAAAAATAAAATCGAGGTGTTTAAAAAAAAAACCTTATTTCTACTACTTTTCTACTGGACTTATTTGATTTCAGTGGTTTAGAAAACTGTTGAGTTTTGTTTAAAGACATGACTGACAATGTCTACAAAGATATCAGCGACCCTGTATATTAATTAGTTTATTTAATATATTATGTAAAAGACTTGTATAATTATTTATTTACAAATACGTATCCGCGATAAATAATGAAGTACATAGAGATTACAGTTATTATATAATAGCCCTGGTAAATAAAATAGCCCCGTTAAAACACGTTATAAAAATAGCCAATACATAGTTTGATAAGTTGAAAAACAAAAATCGGGTTTAAGTTTTGTTAAAAATAAGGTAGCACACATAGAAATATAACAATAATACAAGAAATGCATAAAAACATATTTCATTATATAGCTTTTAATATACAATTAATTCTTTTGGTAAAATAAACGTTTTTTTTTTTAGTTTTTGTCTAGCAAACAAAAGCTTTTTTTGACATTTATTGCACCCATAAAGAAATTTTATAAAAGCTGTTTTTCCGAATTTAGTTTCTGACATATTGCCGAGTTTTTCAGGAGGTGAATAATAACAATAATTTTTTAAATACCAGTAAAATTTACTTTTAAATCCTGCCTCAATCTATAATTTTTTGTTAATTTTAATTAATAGGAACCTATTGCATGTCCCATTTTTCTATTATCTTCTTTTTGAGGCCTGCGCAGTTACCTGGTTTGAACCTTATCCTTTACTAAAGGATAGTGTTTGACCTTACTTGTGTTCCAATAACGCAGGCTAGTAGTTCCTTTATTTAGAGACAGTGTTGCCGCGCATATAACGTTATGTCCTTAACGAGCCTTAACGAAGTACAGGTTACATAAAAATGGTTCCAAAAACTAAATGCACATTCTGAATATGGACTCTTTCCTGACTTCAGAACCATGTTCATATAAATCCTAGCCGATCCTCTTCTCGAAATTTTATCAATTTTATGCCATTTTTCTAGTTAGTCAAGCCGCTGACTCCTGTCACGTGTGACCTAATATGTGCGCTCAGTTTGACTGCGGGCATTGTTAAGCACCCATAGGTGTATAAAAAATCATCTTTGAAAATGGGCCGCCAAATTGATAGATTTTTTTGTTTGAGCGTATCTCCCTACCCAGTTATCCGATTTTAATTTTTTAGGGCTTGTTATACTCCCTTTTTAAAAGCAAATACATTTTGTTGTTACACATTTTTTTATAAATCAAGTAGTTTTTGAGATATACCAAGATTATTAGTATTTCCGCTGGCAAAAGAATTAAAATAATACCTATATATGATTGATATTTGTTGTTTTTGCTATACAGAAGGCTCTAAACCTTTCACAGAAGAGGATATTGACTTTATGTTTTTAAAGTTCTGTTCACAAGATAATACAAAAAGTGAATTTGCAGCGAAACGATGCATCCTAGCAAAAAACGCTAAGAATAATTTTTTATAGTACTTTTAATTCCGCTTCTTCTGATTATTGTCATATCTTTTAAAATTTTTAAGAAAAAAATCGATTTAGCATCCAAAACATGGAATTTTTACAAAATTGTAACTATCAAAGCTAGGGCTAAGTGATACATCAGAAGAAGCGAAAAAGTACTATAAAAAATTAATTTTATCGTTTTTCGCTAGGATGCATCGTTTTGCTGCAAATTCACTTTTTCTATAATATTGTAAACAGTTTCAGAAACCACCCTTTTTAAGGCAGTCTTTAGGGGTACGATCCAACGAACTTTAAAAACATATAGCCAATATCCTCTTCTGTAAAAGGTTTAAAGCCTTCTATGTAACAAAAAAAATAAATGTCAATAATATTGTAGCTACAATAAAATGAGCATAGATATTATTTTAACTATTTTGCGAGCGGAAATACTAATAATCTTGGTATATCTCAAAAACTACGTAATTTATCAAAAAATGTGTTAGGACAAAATTTGTTTGCCTTTCAAAAAGAAGTAAAACATTAAAAAGTTAAAAAATTAAAATAGGACCACTCGGTAGGGAGATACGCGTAAACAAAAAAACTTTTAATTTGGCGGCGATTTTCAAAGCGGCCAAACGACCATAAGTTCGACCACATGACCAAACTTTTTTTATACTGCTATGTCTGCTTAACAAAGCCCCGCAGTCAAACTGAGCGCACATATTAGGTCACACGTGACAGGAGCCAGCGCCTAGACTAGCTAGAAAAAAGGCAAAAAATTGATAAAATTTCGAGAAGAGGATCAGCTAGAATTTATATGAATATGGCTCTGAAGTCAGGAAAGAGTCCATACTCAAAATGTGCAATTAGTTTTTGGAACCATTTTTATGTAACCTATACTTCATTCAGGCACACTGTGTTTGACAGATAAATAAAGGATAAAAAATTGTGTGTGCAAAAGGTCGAAATTGGGCTTCTAAATATCACGTGACTATGTCATTTAATGTCGTATTTATAAAGATTAAAGTTAGCTAAAGGAGGGCGTGCAAAAGGTCTCTAATAATTCAGTTTTTTTTTTAATTCAAGTTGAGTGTAACTGTCAAAAAAAGCTATAAGTAGCAGTAGTCTATGTGGTTTTAACATTATTTTTTTTAACTTTGGCGAGCACAAAAAAATTAAAACTACATTAGAATCATTCGGAAAGAAAAAAATCGTTCTAAAACTATTTTTGTGATTATTTTTCATCTGTACAAAAATTTATATAAAATATAAACTACCAATTGTAAAATGTAATATGTATTAGAAAAAAGTTATATTATTAAAATTATTAAAATATGCCTTCCTTGCCATAAAAATAGGGTTTGCCATTGCGAGTTTTTTCATTTCAATTGCTTAGGTGATAAAAATTAATTTTCAAAAAGTGGCCTTTAAAAATTTTAAAATATTTTGTTTGGTATAACAAGTTTATTGTAATCTCGGAACTTTTTGGTACATCATTTTTATTTGGTTTGAAAAATGTAACAAATATTCCCAAATTTAAACCGCATTTAAACAAAACAAACACCAATAGAAACTCAAAAAAAAACACAAATGAAAATGTGTTCCATTAAAAAAGTTTTTTTTTTAAACCTCAAGATACATGTGTTTAAGGAGACGTCTTCTTATCATAAATTTAAATTATATTATATAACAAGGAATAAAAGTGACACTTTTTATCCAAAGGTTTGTAGCCCGAACTAAAAACAGCTATAATGCGTGGAGGATTAAAAATACACTTTTATACGCAATTTTTCGCACTTTTGTGTGATTTTTTTTTTAACTTTTTTTATATTTGGTGTTTTTAGGTTTTGACGTTTTGTTTAGGATTTTTACTTTTTCTTTTCCTGTCACATTTTCCCCCGAGTTTTACTTTTTATCCCTTATATGTTACTTCATCCCGATTTTATACTTTTTATTCCCGATTCGTCACCTTTTGTCCCTAAAATGCTGAATAAAAAGTGCACTTTTTATACGTAAAGTGCAAAAAATATTTATAATAGCCCCTAACACATAGATTTTTGGTTGATGATAAGTGAAAATTTTTTAAATTGCCAAAAATAATAAATGGTAGTTTGCTGGGAATATCCGGGATATTTGTTACATTTTTGTGGTTAGGTAGAAATTTAGGATATATTTTCGAAAAAAACTAGGCTTAATGTGTTCAAAAAAAATGTAGTAAAGTGCCTTCCAAAATTGACCACTTACGTCATATATATTTTATACTAAAAAAAATTGAATGTTTGGAAAACATTTTTCTTTAAAAACTTTTAGTTGATTTTTAGTTAAAAAGAAAATGGTCAAACCCTATTAGGCCCGTTCTTTTTCATATCTCCCTTGTATAAAAAATATATTTAGACATAAAAACATACTTTTAGGCAAACAGTGATGTAACATTGGCATTTTAGATATGTATATCTAGAAAAAAAACTTCACACCAAAAAATTAACAGGAAACTATAAGGCTTTATTTTGACGTATACTATTTGAAAACAATAGGCTTTATTGGTTAAAATGTTTTGGACTAAATGAGAATCATAGACCAACGTCTTAATTAAAACAAAACAGACTTGAAATTTAATTTTTTTCAAAATAAAATTTGGTTACTGTTTGTGGTAAATTATATTTTTTTATTTAAACAAACAACTCATACGCAGTTTTAAACATTTGACCAAGACAAGCCTAGAAAATACTTTAAAACATTTTTAGAAAATTTGGTGTTAGTTAAAACATTATATCCCTTAAATAGCGTTTAATAAACAAAAAAAAAGTTATACCTATTAGTCTATAATAGCATACAATATATTCAAATTTAAGAAAAAACTGTGCAACTTCGATTCGTTTTTAGAAAATGATAGAAAGAACAGAAAATTATATTGTCGTTTTCTAAAAATAATAATATCCCATTTAAGTTAGACTTTACAAATATTCTCAAAGTAGATATATGGAAACATATTTTTCAAAAAACTAGTAGTGCAAAATATTAAATGGGACTACAGTCTGATTTCAACAAAGGCAATTTTTTTTTATCCTAAAAAATATGCAATGATCATTTAAAATAAAAACGTATACTTAGCCTTTTTTATTGTTCATTGTATATTTAAAAAATTTCTTTTGTTAATATTAAATTATTTTTTAGTTTTAAGTAGAGATTTTTTAAATTATTTAGTTCATTAAATGTTTATTTAAAATAAACAATTCAAATATCTAATGCTTAGTTTTAAGCAGCTTATTATGTATTTATCCTTTTTTATCCTAAATAAGATTTTAGGTTAATTATCATAATATGTATTTTAATTATTTTATTGTTTAAAAAAAGGTTTAATTATAATTTTAGATATCCGTTTATTGTACACATGATATGATTATTATTTAATGTCTGTATGGTATAATATTACAAATAAATTGTAAAATAATGATTATAAAAATTAGCCTTGGTGTTTTTATTTTTACCAACCCTCTGTTTTCAACCATATACTATACTGTTGATTTGAAATTTGTAAAAATGATTGAGTAGAAACAAAATTTCGGACTTCCACTGTCTTTATTTATTTTAAACACGATTTTTAGGTTAGTAAGTATCTCTAACCAGTTTACCATTGAAAACGGTTAGAGATTCTTACTAATTTGAACGTCGTGTTTTAAATAAATAAAAACAAATTACGTTCGAAATTTTGTTTCTAAATAATACTAAAAACGCGATGTAAATGCAGTCAACCCTAACCTTGGTTTGATTTTTCTTACCCTAGTTGGTTCAGTTTAATGTAAATAATCCTTATCTGGTGATTTCATGCATACTTTTAATAATAAAACATTAAGTTTTGACTAGTACGCAGCTGGCAAGAGAGATTCTCTTTCTCACTTGTAGTCAGGTTTGAAATAGGCCATTTGAGCTCCAGCTTACCTATTTGTGATACAATATCGTGCGATATTATTATTTTGTTGTTTACGGTTATGGCCGAAACATTCAGCGCCCAAATGGTCATTTTCCAAATCATAGGCGGTCAAATTGATAGCGCCCAAACGGTTACTGTCCAATCAGTAGGTCATCAAGCGATTGACCGTGAGCGTCGCCTTCAAAAGTATACCTACGCAGCACTTGGCATATGATGCAGTCCCGCGTAGTTGTCACCGCGCAAAAATGTTTTAAAGACAGCTATACTGCCGTCATAAGCAAAAATACAGTAAGGATATTTGATATTTCAGAGTCAAACAAACTCAGATAATATAGTTTAAATAGAGTGTTACCTTAGAATGTGAGCTATCAAATGAACTTACTGTGTTTTTGCTTATGACGGCAGTATACTTATAAAAGCTACATAGCTTTTAAGCACATTGGTTGAAAGAGAATTGATCTGTCTATAAGATGCACCTGTTCGTTTAGGCCTCGGATGCTCCGGTCATGCGAAAAATTCGCTGCAAACAAAAAATTTTTCTTCGACTTAAAAAAAATCTAAGTATAAGGGCTGCTCGTAGTCGTGTTTATAAAGCTATGTCATACATCAATCGTTGAAATAGTGTCGCCATCTAATAAACAAACGAACGAAGTTTTTTCTTGCTTTCTACTTTTTTAGAAACCGTATTAGAAATCCTCATATAGTTACTTTTGTCTAGGACGCCTTGTATATTGCGCCCCAACTAAACTGATTTCGCATTTAAACAGCTTTATAAGTTTCCTTGAGTAACTACTAGATCTTTTAAGGATTCTTCTAGTTTTATACAAGCGAAAAAGTAAATAAAAAGGCAAAATATGATAACGACTTTTAATGACTAGAAACAAAATTCGTCTAAAACAAAAACTACCCTGATCGATTTATATTTTAAGTGTTGCCACTGCAGTAAAAATGGGAAAACATCGCGGCAACATAGGATCGCAGAAATTTGTAGATTTTTTTTCAAAAAACAAAAACTGATTTTTTTTTCGAATTAAATTTTGTCAAAAAGCAACTTTTTCGTAATATATTTTTTATAAACTTTCAACCGCCCTTGAAGGGTGATACTAATTTTTGAGACTATTTGATATAAAATCCTATGCCTGCACGGTTTAAATCTACAAAATATGACAGATCGCTTTTAATTTAATATTTCTTTATTTTAAGCGTGCACCCAAATGGATACACTTATTTGACTTGTAAGAATTAAAAAATACCCCGGTCGGAACTAGACTAGACATTTCATAATTTTTGAGATAACTTTTTGACAATTATCAGCTGCTTGTTGTAGTTGTCCTAAAAATATTTAAATGAACTGTACTCCTTAGACCCTGGCCTAAAGTGCTAAATCTTAAGATCTTATTTCTATTTAATCTAACGACGCTACGCTTTCCAAGCTCCATCTATTTTTGGGGGGCAACTTTGGTCCCCCCAAGTAACTAATAGGATTGTCAAACCTTCTAACATTTGCACCTACTAATACTGGTTTGGTGTGGGCTGTGGTAATCGGCCGGCCTGTGTATGGTGAGATTTCCTTTTGAGGTCGTGGTTTTGAGTTATTTCCTTAAAGACAAAAAAAAATGGTAGGAGTTTGCTTTTGTACACACAAAGTAAAGAAAAATATACCGCATGATTGAATGTTATAGGGATCATCCGAAATTATTACTGTATGTAAGAACAACTGCATATGTATAAAATATGTATAGCGCCCCGGTAAAGCAAAGGGAGGAAATTTCTGACATCGATTGTTTCACCTAGCGCGGTGATCTTTCCTTTTAACAGTTCGTAACGAAAATCGATCGAGGGTGGTTGTACAGAAAATATCGAAAAATTAGACGATCACTACGTAACGCATAATACTTTTTCAAGCTTGTTCTTTTTTATAATATCTATTGTTGTCTACCACAAACTAAAATTTATGGCTTCCCTACCGAAACAAATAAGAGAGGAGTCTGTTTTAAAAGCAAATTCTTTCATATTGATTTAAGAACTACCTAACGAATTAGATTCTCAAAAATACCAGTATTTGAGCCTGTTATAAAATTCTGTTCGGACGTTACTTATTGTAAAGTAGTGATTATTTTTGCTCGAAAAAAATGGTGCCATGAAAAAAAAATCATTGGTTGCCACATCTGGTGATCTCGGAGGCCTGCTAATAGTACCTTGCCTGCTTGAAATAAGCCGCCTTGCAAACGATTCATTTGAAAACACTTTTACAGGCAAAGTGTCATAGCACCTGTCCAATCGCAGGAATGATATGGTCCCGCAACAGAGCTAAATAATTTCTCCCTCGTAAATTATCTAAGATGAAAAAAGGACACATGATATTGTCACCCAAAATCCCAGTCCAGACATTAAGTTGTGTGTGTTTATTTTTGCGTTACCAGTAACGAACAACGGAAGGATTGTGACGGCCATCAATTGAAAACGAAATTTTGCCTGTAAAACAAATACAGTGAAGTCCGCTTATAACAAACCCGTTTATAGCGAACTTCCGGTTAATGCGAACCTTTTTTCTTTATACGAAAAGTCATCCATAAATACTCATGTATTGTCTTACTGGTTATAACGATCCCGCTTATAGCGAACTTCCGGATATAGCGAACCTAATTTTACTAATTTCGAATATGTAGTTTTCTTTTAAAACGAACTATATATAAGCAGACAATCAATGAACTTGTACAGACAATGGGCATTTTCTGTTGACCTATTAGACGCTATTCACTTTCTTCATATGGGTTGGGAAAAAGTTAGCCAAGAAACAATTGCCAACTGCTTTAAGCATGGTGGCTTTCTAAGAAAGGAAGGTGAATATGATTATGTGACTATTGATAAAGACATTGTAGCAAGAGAAACGTTGACTGATGAGCAAATTATAAACTCCGTAATCTCAAACATGGTTTCAAGTGATAATGACGAAGATAATGATGATCTTGTTCAAGATAATTATGTTGAAGACACTAAGGTTTATGTTCCAACCATTCGTGAAATGGAAAACAAAATTTCAAAAACTCGTAATTTTTTGGAATCAGGCCAAGTTCCTGATAAAATATGGGCATCATTCTGAAATGTACAAAAATTACAGATTTCATAAAATAGATTTAGGCTTTGTATTCGTTAGATTTATATAAGATATGTATGTATTACATACCACCATATTATGTACTTTACATATTTCTATGTATAACAATAATAATAAACGTCTTTATTCGTATGTATTCTGCCTTTTTCTAAAAATATAAAAATTTACTGTATTTTTTGTAGTATTTTTAGTTTTCTTAATCTTGGACCCTATTACAAAAAGAAACACAAAAAATTAAACAAAATTTATTCATTACTGTTTATAACGAACCTCGGATATAACGAACCGTATTTAGTTCATTTTTGAGGTTCGTTATATCCGGACTTCACTGTATTTTTAATAAAATTTTCATCCTGATTCGCTTTTTCAATCAGGCTTTCACAAAACTCCATTCTTCGAAATTGATCATCTGGAAAAATTTCTTGCGTTTTCTTTACTTTATTTCTGCGGTACCCATGTCATCTACCACATCATTGGCAATTGCCTTCCTGGAACGGTAGATGGCGCTTCTTGCGATAGTTTTCTCACTATTTACATTTGATTAGAGACAAAACCGTCTAATTAACTTCGCAAGATTTGTCAAATTGACCAGCAGTGTTCTGAGGAGTCCCATAAGGACGAAACAGTTAACTGTCAACACTTATTAGGTGTCCATTAGATCTTGGACCCCCGTGAGGTTAAGCTTTCAGCCTACCCACGGAAAAATATGAGGGATACAAAAACTCCTTGTTGCCCGATTAGCCACGAAACTTGTTTGATTTTTTTAGGTTTTTGAAACTTTCTGTATTCATGTGGTTAGAATCATTCAACTGAAAAACTCCCTGTATTCATCTATTCTAATACATGAGGTAAATAATATTGGTAGATCTGCGCATGCGAAGTCAGGGATCGAAAGTGGACTTGGTAGGGCTAGCGTCTTGTCACAAATCATCGCTTCGCGCCGTTTCCTTTCCTCTCCCATTTCACGAACAGGAGGTGCCTCTCCACCACTGCATTTGTGGCAAAAATTCACACATCCTCTTCGTTGTAAATGGGTCACTATTTTTTGGACCGTGCTATAGCTTGAAATTTCCCTTCCCTCAAACGTGAGAACAAATGAATTTGCCACATCTCGACAGCTATTTTCCCCGAAATACAATTGAATCATCTGTACTTCTTCCTGAACGCTAAATGTAA